>BSBM01000480.1:2400000-4800000 GCA_027924585.1 Larix kaempferi
GGTAGATTGGGGGGTTATTTCCACTTCACCTCGGACATGCATGGAAGGTAACCCTCTGGCAGTAATCTCGGGAAAGCAGTTTGGTGATTCAAGCGCTTGCACCCAGGGGACCTCTGGTGGACACCATGAAACTGACCATCAGTACTCTATTAGCCTGTTCTAGGCCCTAATCATCCCAAAGTTACTTCCGAGAGTATTTGCTATCTATTTGATTGGTTTCAATACTTAGGATTTTTTAGTGGTATGATGTTTGCCCCTTAGTCTTAGTGGCCACTAGTTTTTTACTTAGTGTTATTTTTATATAATTGTGGAAGACCAACAACTTCAGAGGTCTAGAAGGGTGCAAAACCTTCCCCCACTCAGTGTGGAGCCACTACTGCCACCACCACGATGGAGGAATAACTCCAGTGGTCTTTTTGAACCTATTGGTGAAATAGAGGTTCCTAGTGAACCACAACCTAGAACCCTGGATCAACAAGTTTTCAATACTGTTGAGGTTGAGGATATCACTTCTGGTGAGTTTAACACTCCTTTTGACCCTCCTCTTACCGAACTTAACGATCCACTTCTGTTCCCTGTTGGTTTCCAACAACCCGAGAATAGTGCATATTTTTTCACACCTGGGCATATTATGACTAATCCAAGAGACGAACAAGGAGTCCCACAGACTCCCACAATGGGTATGAATACAAGTATTGTGAATCCTTCTTCCACTGTTACACTGAGTTCGACGTAGACAACTTCTGTTTCAACTTCGTCCTTCAGTTTTAACGCTGGTACGTTAGGCATGCCAAGCTCAACAACTTTGACATCTGCCTCTACCCCTAATTTTGGACCCAATAATACAGTGAATGTCATTCCACCTCCTGCAACTCAATAGTCATACCATATACCTAGTACTTGGATTTACACACCCAATGTTGGGACGAATCCCTCTGCAACTATGACTGTCATGAGTACCATGACTACACCGTCCACCTCGACTACCCCTGGTTTTAATACCTTTGCAGGTTACAATATGAATAAAAGTAATATACTTGCAGGAAATATCCATTTTTATTTGTTTTCTGGAGGAGGGGGTAATATTTTTAACCAACAATATGGCGGGGGTAATACCCATCCATAGTGGACAAATGCACAGGGTACCAACCCACTTTCATTTGGGTGGGGGAATTTCAATAACACTTTCACACAACAGCAGATGGCTGGGGGAAACCCCTACTAGCAGATGGCTGGGGGAAACCCCTACCAGCAGATGGCAGGGGGCAACCCGTACCAGCAAATGGTTGGGGGCAACCCTAACCAACATTTTATGGGTCAAAATATGGGAGGTTCCACCTTTATGACTCCAGCTCATCAAATTCCATCTTATAGACCTCATTTACCATTTCTGGCGACCCTGAATTTTCCAGATCTTTTCAAGTTAACGAACGATCCAGTGTGCCATAATGTTACATGGCCACCAGTTCCTACTAAGCTACCTTCGGACATTCCAAAATTCGAAGGTCAAACTGGTGAGTATCCTGGTGATCATGTTACCACTTTTCATCTTTGGTGTTCTTTGAACTCGTTGAACGAAGATTCCTTTAGGTTGAGGATTTTTCAAAGAACCCTAACCGGTGCTGCAGCCAAATGGTACATTTAGTTACCTACAGCCACCTTTTTTAACTTTCAGGATCTCGTCGTAGTCTTTCTGAACCACTTCCAGCTTCCTGTTCAGTACGATGTCAGGACAGATCTTTTGTCTACCTTTAGACAAAACAAAGCCACCCATTTATTTGATCATATTCAGGAGTGGCGAAGACGCAAGAGGCTCATTAAGGCCAATATCCCCCCATAATTCTTATTAGAGTGATATCTAAAATCACTCCTTCCTTACGTTTCTAAGGAAGTAGCTACTTCTAGGGTATCATCGGAGGAAGAAGCCATTTTAAGGACCCAACAACTAGACTTGGTTTATGCTTAGTCTAGGCTCCTTTATGAGATTATACCCGATGCACCGCGATCAAACATTGATCTAGGTAGACCAAAACCTGGACCACATGTGGACGGCATAGTAGGTTCAGTTGATTTTGTAGCCTTCAAAGCATTGACTAAACAGGTTCATGCCTTATCGGTCAAACAATCGATTGCAAAAGTGACTCCCGTCACAACCTCTCCTTCTACTACTAAATCTGTACAATAGGTTTAGACTAATAAAAAGGGCCCTCGATATCCCAACAACAAAAAGAAGTGAAAGAAAGGGGAGGGTAACCAACAAAATTCCAAAAACAAAGAAAATTCCAAGGAGGGTAACGGAGAAAGAAGAAGGTTAAGTTCTCTTTCAAACTTTGCAAGCAGGACCACCTCACTCACAAATGCCCTCTAATTGAAGAAGCCCAGAAGCTGCTTCAAGAAAAGAAACCTTCTGTCCTTAAAGATCCATTTCCCAAAGGGCATGTCTTAGCTTCTGGCACCTCCAATGCTGGGGGCACCACCCATGCTTCAGTTGATCAAACTTTTATTAATATGGTTGACTCAGACACTCTTTTACAAACGCGGGCAAGAAATTATACCCTGTATTTGTAGAATAAGGATAAAGATATTCCTAAATCTTCCACTCCTCTCCACATACCTGTGGAATCACTACCCAATATCCCGAAATGTGTCTTGAAACGGGCTTTACACAATCCCAACGCGTGGGCTGCTGCCAACTACAATGTGGTTGAAGATCTATCCCATACCCCTTGTGCTATGTCCACCTTATAAGTTTTACAAAGCTATCAATTATAATGAAATGCACTTCTGGCAGCGATTGGAAATATGGAATCATCCAACATGACTGCACGTTTTGATATGTCTGATATCAAATACTGGTTTATGTACCACGCCTCCCTTCAGATAGAGGTAGCACATGGTCCTATGACCATGAGACGAGCTGTCATAGATGAGGGCACGTCTACGTGCGTAATGTCAATTTCTTGTTGGAAAGCCTTGGGTTCTTCCGAATTAGCCCCCTCTAACACACTGCTTACTGCATTTGATGGCAGAACTTTCCATCCACACGGAGTCTTGCCATCATTTGACGTGACACTTTCCGGTAAGACAGTTGCTATAGAGATTGAAGTTCTGGATGCTCCGCTTGATTACAATATGTTGTTAGGCAGGAGCTAGACATATGCCATGCGGGCTATTGCATTGGTAGTTTTTCAAGTTATAATGTTCCCCCACAAAGGAAAGATCGTCACGGTTGATCAAATTTCATTCTCTCTGCGAAACAACCAGACTTCATCGGAATCCAAAGTTCCTTTGGTTGTCAATCTGCCCGAGCAAGCGAAAGTTTAGGAGCAAGGCTTTATGGGTCATTAATGGGAACTTTTGACCTACCCGCTCCCGTTCTTTTCATTGGTTCTGATGAAGGTACATCTACTGAAACTTTCATGGTCGATTTAAGGACTAATCTGTGGATCCTTCCTACTGAACCAGAACCAAGTGTGCCTCAACCTATTGCAGAAGTAACCCACTTGGATTCACAACAACCTGCAACAGAACATATCATGACTCTGTTGGTCTATGTCGAGTTAAATATGGACCCTGCTCCCGCACGGTCAATGGACTCTACCCTCTCTCTTGATAGTTTAGACATGGTTTTTCCTTCTGATGAAACATTTTTTGAAGCTATGATAGACCTGAGACACCCTTGGGAACATTTAAACCCCAGGACCTATCTACTTCCTATTCTAGAATTGATTGAGAGAGGTGAGTTTTTTTCGAGACCCAGTGAGAATGTTGATTCGTCCTCTGTCCCTTCCAATTCACAAGCTATTTTTTTCGAAGGAAATAGGACGAGTACAGCGAGAACCATCCTGATTAACATTTCCACTGAACTTGGGGTCACCAAAAACATCTTCATTGGTGTAGATTGTTATCTTGAAGATATCGTTCTGTATACCAATTTTTTTAACAAATTCCGTGACATCATTGCCTGGTCTCATGAGGAGATTCTAGGCATCGACCCTACTTGAAGGAAGCTTTGGGAAATCTTCCACCTTCCTTTCGAGCAATCTTCCACCTTCCCTTTGAGCTTGTTAAAAACAGTAAGGAAGCTACGAGCATTCTTCCACCTTGACTTCGAGCTCGTTAAAAACAGTATGGAGGTTACGAGCATTCTTCCACCTTTTCTTTGAGCTCGTTAAAAGCAGTAAGGAGGCTATGAGAATTCTTCCATCTCTCCTTTGAGCTCGTTAAAAATAGTAAGGAGGTTACGAGTTTACTTTTTTGGGCTCATTAAAAATTTTACGAAAAAGATTTTTATGGAGTTCTCTCTAAGCTCTTGTTAGACTCTTTAAATATGACAAGACTGCTGAGTATAGTTGTCATTTCAAATGCGTTAAAGGAGTTGAAGCGACATCTGCTTAAGTATAAGTTTAACCCTTTTCCGGACTTTTGCGGATTACTTACGAAAAAGGAATACTCTAGTCATCCGTGGCTAGAAGAGTTCTTCTTCCATTGCTTTACACTTTTTCAGGGGAGGAGCCTAACTTTATGAAAAAGGACCTTTTGGAGCCTTCTTTATGGTTTTTAGGCTCTCGAAATATGAAAACACCAAGTGAGCACTCACCTACTTGGGCCTGATGTAAAATTCACGAGAGGGTGTATAGAGGATTGTTTAAGTTTTTCAGACTCTATAAACAGGAAAACACCGGTGAGCATTAACCTACTTGGGATCGATATTAAAATCCACGAGTAGGTGAATGGAGTTATTGCTTAAGTTTTTCAGACTTCTTAAAATTGAAAACACTGGAGAGCAAGAACAGATCTCAGCTCGATATTAAAATCCAGAGATCAATACTATAGAGTAATCTTCTATCTCTTCTTTGAACTCTGTAAACAATGAAGAAGGTCCCGAGTCTTCCTCCCATGGGCTCGTTAAACTCTTTACATGGTTGGATATATTGAGTTTTCATTCTTTCTTGGACTCATTAAAACAACAATAAAGGTATTCTTTTATCTAAAAAGAATAAGGGATAAGAAGGGTATATCACATCTTGCAATTTCAAAGGAAGTTCAGTCAGTTCTATCCTTGAACACAACACCTATTTTGAGTCTATCATTTCAGTTGGGTTTAGTTTTTTACCTTAAGATGAACCTGATCTCCGAGTTGTTTACTCCCCCGATTGGTTATTCTTCCAACCATATGGAGGGTCTGCTAATGTCTCCTACATTGCAGGCCTATATCAAATTCCCGTTACGTTGAAAACTGCCTAAGTCACTTTGTGTCGTGCTCACTGTTCAAGGATATAACCCGTGTCAACCATTCTGTAGTTTACCTTGACCTCATGTGTCGGCCATCCTAGTGTCAGTCTTGTTACATGTCCTACTTCATATCAGTTCATACCTTTTGAGCGTTCCTCATGTTGGATGATGGAGGATGCCTTAATGCCTCCCTTCCAACGGACTTCTTCCCATCGACATCAACTCATTTTTCTCTGGGAATGAAATATAGAGTTTCGGTTAATACCTTGGGGATTGCAGTCATCAGTGGCAGTTTCCCTCATTATTGAATAATGAGAATACATCAATGTCTCTTATTCGATGGGTTCCTCAAGTGTTCGACTTCAAGTCCACTTATTCACACTTTTTGGATCATACTAGGTACCTTGGGCCCCATTATCATTATCAGTGGAAGCCCTCGCATTTGTTAACGGTATACATCAATGACCAGTAATCAAACGATACCCCCCATGTTTGACTTAAGATTATTTATTCACATGGTTAGGGTTTGTACCTTGGGTTGTTTGGATGAAGACCTTGGGATTTCGATAGCATTACCTCATTATGTTATCACCCAAGCTGCGCAAGAATAAGCCTCATTCATTTTGAGTCTCCATGAGACATAGATCCAGTTTGTTGTTATGGATATAATCTCTCATTCTGACATGTATCCACGCTTGTATTTCAGTGGCCATGCTATAAATACATCTTCTAGTTATGTATCATATATCATGTTGTATCATGCTACACATCTATATGATGTCAAGATTGCAATTTCTCGTTGACTTTGATCTTTATTTCAGGTACTTTTGGGACTTGGTTTTGTGGTTTCTTGCTCCTCCACTGGCTTGGTATATAATGTATTTCGGCCATCGTTTCCCTCTAACCTCACACATTAGGGGGCATTTTTTATAGGTCAAATCTACACTTCTCCATCCGTGATCACCTTTAGCTGTCGATCACACAAAAGGAAAACTAGGATTGAAGAGCATGATGACCTTAGATGATGAATGGACTAGACTTACCCCTTCACAGCTGATAAAACTCTATTTTCACCTACTTTTGGGGAAAAACGATACACTATAAGCATCATAGTAGCGTTTTCCTGCTAAAATACTCTACTCCACTTAAATAAAGTAGCATTTTCCTCTTAAACTACTCTACTCTATTTCAATAGAGTAGCGTACAGCTCAAAAAATCTTGCAAACGCTAGTTGTAAAGTAGGGAAGTTGCATGTTGAACGCTACTCCACTTAAGAAAAGTAATGTACACCTTAAAAAGTAATCAAAAATATATTAATTTGACGAATTGGGATTAGTTGAAGTTGGTTTTGCAACTTCCCCAACTTCCCAATCAAACTACCTCTCGATCCAAACTGCCTACCTTGTCCCATAAATACAAGGGGGATAGATGAGAGAGAGGGAGAAGAAACTATGCATTACGGGTTGTTATGCTGGAGGAATTCCAAGTTAGTGTGAAGAGTAGGAGCCTAGGATCCGGTTGCACAAGCACTCTGAATGATCAGGTATACTTGTACTGATTATTTGCTTTTGACAATAAAGGTTGAAGTGCCCTTCCCGTCCCAATCAAATGTCTAAGGGATTGCATATTTGTTTGGATTAAATGCTTGATTGTATTTGATGTCTAAATTGTATTTCAATTTCATCATTGTTATATCAATCAAGATATGCTGAGGAAGGTATCTTTGTATTGCAGGTTCGTCAAATGGAAGATCAAGTGGAGGATTTATCGAAGGAGTAAGCGAAAGCTAGGATCGAACTTCGTGAATAAGGTATGCCTTCAAGAACCTTGATCTCTTTCCTTTTGTAGAAGCCTATGTGATATGATTAATGTATTTACCTGTCACCCCAGAAGCTGGTAGTGTCCCTCTCCTCGCTATAGGGTAGAATTCCCGAACAAGAGACTAGAGATCATATTGGGGACCAGTTGTTTTCTGTTGTAGGAGACTCATTTAACTTTCCTTCCAGCACTTTTTGATCTTTTTGATCCTCTGAGAGGATCTATAGGTTACTGTAGCCTCCTTCCATTGCTTGACTAATCGCAGTTTGAAGTTTAAAAGCTTGTTTTAAACCTTCTCTGGAAAAAACGCTAGTTAACAATGGTTTAGCTACATGACCTCTTGTTTTGACTGATCTTGGGAATTTTGGACTCATGTTGACTTTTGTATTTGTTGAAGGTGAGTTTAGTGAAATACATTCTTTATGTTGATGATGTCGTACTGCAAGAATCACCAAAATGTCACATGTGTACGGAATTTAGGCGTTAATCGATGCCCCCCGCTGTATGAGGTTCGGAAGGAACTTTAGAGTTTACAATGCATCATGTTTTCTTATGTTTCTCTCTTGTTTTGTAGGGAAAAGCATATGTGGACAATAGGGGCCTCCCATGGGGGAATATTGCTGGTGACAACCATTGGAGATATAGTAAAGAATAGTTGTTTATACAAATGAGGCGGGTATATCCATGCTCGTGAAAAGTTGTCAAGGTGATTAAAATGAGAGAGGACCAAGGGGTCACTTCACTATAATGCTGGGACATGAACGAATGTGGATTTGATCCATGTGAAAGTAAATAACCCAGGAATTGTTGCGGAGTGCTAAAGAATCGGTACTGTTGATGATCATGATAAGCCCATGGGGGTGGGGGACTAGTGTGAATGTGAAGTTACCTTAATAGACCTTCACAGTTCAAGATTGACTTTGCTACCATGGCTTGCAAATGTGAACACTACTACCTTCAAAAGTATGCCCCCCCCGATGCAATAGATGTTTTAACATGGAGCATAGGAGAAACCACTAGGTTAGGGAGAACTAAGGATTCTCCCTACCAAGTTCGAGGTGATCACTTATAGTGATTAAAAGGGATACCAGGATACATCTGCAACTACTGCAACTCTCGGAATGTATTATTTTGGCGTCGACGAGAGCTGAAGTACATGATAAGATGAGGGTCTTATCTTAAGAACCAAGAGTATATTGTAACCAACTGGTGGATGTACGAACCTGACACAAGAATGGTTGATAAGTATGGGGATCATAACTTCCTTTGATCGATGTAAACATGGGGAGTAGGTATGGAGGCTAATTTCCTTTTGGAGCAGTATAGATTGAGACAGAGGGAGAGAAACTGCAAATGAAAGGGATTTGATGGAAATACAATACAGAGGGTAATGGTGACCGATCAAAACCAATACTGATGAGCACATGTGAGACTCAAATACATTGATTAAAGGAAACCATGGGTTGCTGCCAAAAGAATAGGGTTTTCCCGCAATGTGAGGTGATGGGGGAACTTGTTTGTAGATAAAGAATAATGGTGGGGTCCCAACCATTTTGGGTGAGTCGAGAGACCAATTTGATGATGGGAGGAATCCCCACGGTTTTGATTGGGTCAAGGGACTCTTTCCAAGATGAAGTGGGGGCTAGTTTAGAGATGCTAAGATAGGTTCCCCATGAATCAATGCCATGTAGGGTATGCCTGTGGGATAACTAGATAGAATTAGTTACTTCGGAGGGTGGGGGGACCATAGGTGTGTTCGTAGGGGTGATGATACGAGGAAAATTATGTGGCATAAAGTTCTCATGGAGGAATGAGTGGTGTTTTTTAATCTTTGTTGTAATATGGGTCGGGGAATCTGCTGGTGTCTTCTCAAGGGAGTAAATGCGCAACTATAAAATGACAAGCTAGGGGTGATCTTTTCAATATGTATCAGATTTCTAGAACTTGTTGGGGGTTGACATCATGGGTTTCAATCGATGACTGGGATGGTAATGGTGTGCACACCCATGGGGGAACATGTTATTCCCAGTGATGATGTTGATGGCACATCAAGACTAGGTTGTCGGTCATATGGTTATCAGGGTGCCCGGAACCATTGTTGTAGTATGGAGTCATGTTCTTGTAATGGAAAAACAAGAGTCCGCTACTTGTCTTGGTCATGATCCTGCACACATGGCGCACATACCCAAGTGTAGTAAAGAACATGACCAAGGTATTGACAATGCATAAATCATGTAACAAAAAAAGCTGTACTTGAGGGGTACTAGTGGAAAAAATAGTGTCTAGATGAAACTATTGAAAATAACGATTGGTAAGCTCCAGGTTGAATAGCTCTAGGCACTAATTGTGGCGGTGAAAATGGTTTGTAAAATAGAGCTACGATTTGTTTGTGGGGTCAGTTTGAAATTCGTTCCAAATGAATACAAATAGGGGGTGGGGCCCACATTTCGAAATCATTTGTATTATTCACTGACGACCTCCTAGAGCGCATTTTTGGTGATTTTGGGAGATCTAAGCATCCATTTGACAAGCTGTGAGTTACATGTATACTATAACATTAGATATTTTGATTTGGGCTGGTTATTTTTAGGAAAAATGGATCTTTGGGCTGCTAGGGGCTTGATTTATCCCTTATGTGGCTACTACGTGGGTTTTTGGGAAAATCCCAGACTATAGCATGATATTCTTGGAAAATCACGTGCAACCGTAGCGTGGGATTTTCTCAAAATCCCACATGGTGTAGCCTAGGCATGTAGCATGGAAGAAATATATTGTTTCGCACTACGTGTTGGATGTCAATTGTTCGACTGTGCACTGGCATAACGTGATTGTACCTTGGTCAGTCGCACTACATAGAACAACTAAACAACGCATGATCTATGCACTGGTTTTGCACGAAGAAGAAAGATTCAGTTGCACTTAGCACAATTTTCTTGATGAATATCATGCTATAGGCGGATCCCCTTAGGGGAGGACACACGTGTTATGGTTTATATATATGCATGCCTAATAGGATCGGCCTTGTCTTTGTGCATGTGATCTTGGAGTTCTTCATAGTGGTTGTGGGTGCCGTATATTGATGGGAGAGGGAATATGATACCTTCTATCCATCGGTGCTGGGGGACATGGTGACAAACCAAACATTACGGGATGCAGGGATTTTGAAGTTTTTCAAGTGCCCCTTGATGAGGTCATCAGAGTATCTCCTATGGAGACTGTTGGACATGTGGGACCCTGATAGAGGGGTATTTAGGGTTTTTTTGAAGTACATGAGCATCATGGCTCAGAACATCTATTTTCTAATGGGGTTTCTGCACTGGCGAGTGCGAGAGCCAGTCCTTCCTCAAATGGAGGGAGAGATCATTCACAGTTTAGTGGATCGGTTTTGTGGTGGTGACCAGAGTGTTATGAACTCTGGTCAGATTTTGATGATCCATCTGACAAATCTGTCGGTGAGGGTTGGTACGACATCCATGGTGAGAATGTAGGGAGTTACATCCCCCAACCATATTACTGGAGGGAATATGGTACTCGTGGAGCAGGTGCTTTCATGTCGGCCGATGGCATGGGGATCGACGTTACTACAAACTATGACTAGGAAGATGACAGATCTTTGGTTGGGAGGTCAGAGGAGAACCTTCTTCTTTGGGAATTTGATGTGTGCATATTTATTTGAGTGGTACCCTTCCTTGAGGTGAACCATAGTGGTGCCTTGGAGGGGGCCTCAGGATCCCACATGATGTATTGGGGATGGATCATCCCCTAGTCTAGAGGTGGGCCCGTGGGGGATTATTTTGTCCCACAAACTTTGGATGTGTGGGAGGGGTTCATAGGACATATGGAGAGATACCCCTGGAGTGGTATGGATTAGAGGGGAGAATTGGAGTTGCCTCCTCCAGATGGGGGATTCGATGCTTCAAGTATGCTTTTATGGTTTTTTATATATTGTTGTACATACTTTGATTTATGCACATTTGATATATATATCGATTTTTATCATACACTGATGACAGTTTCCCTCTTATGATGTAGATATTGGTCCTATACAACTGGCTTGTTAGGCGGGATAGTGGTAACCATAAACTAGGGTAGATCAACCAATAGCTGGAGTTGGTCTGTTTATTGGAGGTGCAGTCGTGGCTAGTGGAGCAGTGGTTGGAGGGGAAGGTGCATGAGGAGATCCTACCTAAGAGGCTACCGCAGGAGATCAGATGGTAGCATTCATGGCTAACCTGAAGCAGTGGCTGGGAGCTATGTTCGCAGGAGTTAATGACTAGGGTGTCATAGATATTAAGGACAATGAGTTGGTATTGACGCTTCATCAGCTAGCAGAGTGCGGTCTGGCTTGGAGGACCATTATGCGGCAGTTAGTAGTGGTGTTCCATGTGTCACAAGAGGTACAAGGGGGTGCAACCCCTTCTCCATGATAGAGGCAATGGCTAGGACCGGGACCAGCTCAAGGACCAGATTTGGAGGTAGTGTGATGAGAGGTTGTGCAGCCATTGACCGTCATGGGACCCTAAGATCCACTAGCTAGCGGAGAAGCTTGATAATGTATAGGGCTATGAAGCCCATTTTGTATATGGTTTCAATGAGCGTATGGGAGGCAATTTATATTTGATGTATCCCCCATAAGGTTTGTTTTTATATGCCCTAAGAGGGACATTTTGTACATGACACATTTTTTGACGATATATATATATATATATACATATATATTTGTGATCAGATTGGAATCCTGATTTGAATGGTGATATATATATATATATATACACCATTTTTGCAGCATATGTTTATAATTCTCTTGTGTATGGTTTATATGTTATGGACGTGTGATCCATGTTTCCTATATGTTGATGTGATGCATATGTAGTAGCAGATACTAACAAGTATGTTTGCAACCGATTATCAACTTAGGATTCATGATGATGATATATGTGTATGTGTAGTAGTAGGTGTGCCACATAGATATGTACATTTGTTTGTTGGGTGTGTAGGAATATGGGGTCGAGTTATGTATCAAGTGTCAAATCAAAACCTCGTTACAAATGGAGTCAGCGAATGCATTAGTGTTTATCGGTATATGTGTGAAAGTAATGGTTTCAAAATTTAGGATGAGAACGCACACACACAGGAACTTTCAGAATAGGAGTGGGTTGAGGACACGAAATACATTGTTTAGTTGCGAGACAACTAGTTGTGAGTCTAGGTGGACCCGCAGATGGTGAATTACCAAGTGAATGGAATCGCTTAAGAGACCTATGGTGGCATCATATTTTGCTTGGTTATTTGTAAGAGCCCCCAAGCATATGCCTCCAGTGTGGTGGAGGTCATGGGAGGGAGAGTATATAGCTCAAGCAGATGATGCTAGTTTCTTGGACCATTGAATTGCATTGTTCGTGTAATAAATGTAGATGTATGTTTGAGAGGCCATCTGCACAAAGAGGATATAGACTAATTCTCAAAAGATGGAAAACTATGAAATGTGACACAAATAAGAAAGACAACGGGAAATGTTGGGTGTCTTCTTGTGTGTTTTGGGGCTGTTAAATGTCGGAATATCATGTGGTACTATTCATTAGTACCATACATGGCAGGTTATCCAATCATTTAACATGGTGAGCCCCATACAATTTTTAATTATTTGGGAGTGCTTGTGGGTGACTGGTGTCTTCGTGTGAAGATGAGGAATCACTGCAAGTAGGTATCTGACAAGAGATTCGATGTTGATGGTATCCGACAAGGTAGGTATTACCCCCTTGGTTTGTGGCCCATGTGCTGTCACATGGAGGGGAGCAAGTTGACCTTGGAGTCTCATTAGTTTGAGGTTAGCTTCTCGTTTGACGTGTAGAATGGGGAACTAGAATCAGAAGTGAGAGATCTCGCTACAAGACCGACAGGGTCGTGGTAGTCGAGCATAGAAGTGTTCTTGTACTTTCAGGGAGTTGACTTGATCCAAAATGAAAGTGATGGCACGAGGAGGAAGCATATGTGTGTAATTACCATAGGAAGAGAATTCATCATGTGGTGTTGTCGACATAAGAATAGGATGATGAGAATATTGTGGAGTTGTAGGCTCCTCAAACGGAGTTTCTACTAGGGCAGCATGTGTGGGATGTAGAGTTGGCAGTGTCGCTAATGTAGTGACCATGTTAATAGATGTTTCTTCCTGGATTGAGGAAGGAAGGTCCTCAATTGTCACTTGAGTGAGGAAAATGGTTTCCAAAGCATCCCGAAATCGAGGGAGATCAGGGAAATGGTGCGTGTAGTGCCCATACCGAGAACAAATGGCACATGCATGGTTCATACATAGTTCCTTGGACTTAGGTGTGGGCGAGGAATATGTGCCCCCTTGTACAGTCGGTGGGGCGTGGGTTATGATAACCGAAGTGTTAAGCATGTTTCTTAGCTTCAGCAAGGTTGTACATAGGTTGGTCACATGGCCTTGTTTCCCGCAAAGAGCATATGGTGGTGTGACTCTTTGAGTGGGAGTATTGGTCATAAGTAGGGATTTTAACTGTTGTTGATTGATGCCCCCTGCTTTAGGCTTAGTGACCTATGATGAGTCATATGTGGGGTTCGGTAAGAGGGGCCTTTCAGCTTCAGTTTCTTGATGCTCCCATTGGTAATATTTTTGGCGACTGGTTGTGGTTGAGTCATGGATGTTGTTTGTCCTAGAAATTGTACCTAGACTATGAAGGTACAATCTAGAACAATATTAAGAAAAATAAAGGAAAATGACTTTTTTTTTATAGTTTTATTTTGAAGGTTTCATTAACAAGAAAGGAGTAATTGATAACCAAACATATACACCACTAAATCACAAAGAAATTCTGAAGAGCTGAGATATAAAGGTAATAAACACATATATAAACCATAAGCATCCATTAAACAAGAAACTAGTTCTGTCCACAAATTCATAAGCATTCACATGAATAATACCTTAATCAAGAAATGAAATCACAAATTAGGTGGTCAAACATGCCATAAACATAACCAACAAAAGAGTCAATGAGTGGCTTATATAATGTATTTAGATCAATATCCAGTCTTCAAAAAAGAACTTACATGAGAGTGTATAGCATAAGTTTGAATGTAACATAGTATATTTATCCCTAATGCCTTTCTCCCGAACAAAAACCAACCCTGCTAGTGTATGGGTTTTCCTATTTTATAATTACACAATAAAGTAGTTTCATAACCACCTCTTTAGGCCTCGAACTCTTTAATCAGTTACATCTTGAAGTTACATGGACGAACCTTCGAATGACTAAGGACTAGTTAACCAAAACTAACTTCTAACAACTAAAAACAAGATGAAATGTAACAATACTTGGACAGTTGTGCAATTAGGAGGCATTTATAGTTGCTTCGCAGCTTCTGCCAACATAGTTATTCCCTCCAATGCATGACATTTCTTTTCCTGTCGAGCATACTCTGTCTCCATGCTTTGAACCTTATTTCATAGCACTTTATTTTGTTTGTTCAAATCCTAGATCTACTTAGTTAATTCTTCAGCTTGTGTCTCTGCATGTTCTAATTTTCTTCTTAAAGCTTCCTTTGCTACTACAATCAACTCTTGATAATGGGAATTTACATCTTCCAGGACTTCTCTTAGTCTTTTATTTGTAGTCATGACTCTTTCATTTGATTCATTCAGGAACTTTATTTGTGTCCTGTGTTGTTGTACTGTCTTCTTTCGATTTTCTATCTCTAAGTCCATCTGAACATCTCCAAGCAATGCTGAATTCTAATTTGATAGCAATGGAATATCCAATTTTCTGAAAATCAAGTCTTCTTCATGCCTATTCCTCGTTGTTGCATCTGAAAATGAAGCAATTGAAGTCATTCCCTGTTCAACACTTGGAATAATTTCCTGTTCTACAACCTCATCACATTCTTTAATTGTTTCAAATATCATTTCATGATCCTTCCCTGTGCTTGTCTGAATTTGCTTTGACTTTGACTCTTCTTTATTATCTCCATCTTCTTCACTTGAAGAATCCTGAATGATGGTGACCTTCTCCTTCTCTAGATTAGGATTTAAAATCCTCTTCACATTCAGTCTGAGTTTATTTGTGGCTCTAGTCTTAGGTCTCCATTTAGGTTTTTCAAGCTCTGCCAGAGATTTCACATCAACACTAAAATCTGGAATATGGAAGATCTTCTCCTTGGTATTGACAGCAAGAGAAATTAGGACTGAGCTCTCTTCTTTATAAACATAACTCTTCTTTACCTCTACTGAACTTAAAACTTCTTCCTGATTTGAACTAGCTATATTTTCCATTATATTATCTTCAAGAATGCAATCATGCTCATCTCCAGCCGTGTTTTCTTGCTCTGCATCATCATGGTTTATAAAATCTTCCTGTAGATTATCCTTTTGCAAATTATCTTGTACTATGTCTTCAACTGCATCCCTTCTGAATTTTTTAATAAAACTAGATTGTTTATTGGGCAGAGGTTTCTTTCCATGCTTGCCTTGCTTAGTTACAAACCCTGACCAAAACAAAAAATGGTCCCAAGTTTGATTCTTCTTCTGTAAGACTATCAAAACAATCAATTTGATCAAGCCATGATGAAATAGTGACTGTCTCGTGTGATCAGTGTGACCCTTAACCCTAGCTGACATCTTTTGAAGACTTCTAAGTAGGAAAAATGGTAAATTCATCTTGGATTGTTGATTTAAGTGCAACAAAAACCTGATATGATATTTAAACACTAATGAAAACCTTCCTTCACATGTAAGATAGCTCTGCACAATTCCGATAACCTCCTTCCATTCTGGTTTGAAGTTTTTTAAATGAAGCCCTTTGCTCTAGTCAAGGGATTGACAACCTAGTAGCAGAAACGTGCTTGGGTTAAAGTCAAAAGGGGTTTTCTTAAACCATGATTCTCCCTCCATGGGCGCACCTGTAGCTTCTTTACTTAGATCCTTTGTCAGTTCAAACTTCAAAGTATTGAATCTTATAGTGATATTGGTAATATTTTGAGCAAAGGCGTGAGTCACATCAACATTAAATCCTGTAAATCTCTCAAATAAATCAAACTACCCAACCGCGTTAAACAACGTTGAACATTCAGGAAAATTCGTCGCCCAGCTAGTGTTTGTTGGCTCAAAACGACTCAGTTGACCACTCTTACCCATAACTTCTATAGTTATTCACCGACTAGATTCTTGGAACGAAACATAATTGGAATTGTTAACAAATGTCAGGATACGTGGCTTCAAAATTAAGAATTCGTGGTTTTCCCTGTCCTCGGCTCTTTCAATGATGAATCATCATGGGCTTTGAAAAATGTTATGATATAAGGAATATTTTCTTCGAGGTCTTCGAACATCATAGAATGTAATGTGCCAATACTTGTCATGAATCAACCATGATCCTCCATTATTTCGGATTCCAACAGCGCCTTAGTGTATGCAGTTTAGTTACCACACTGCAGGAATGTTTCCATATGAAAATTTTGCAAACAAGCTCAACATAGAGGTTAAATTTTCAACATAGGAGTTAGGGAAAATATTAATAAGTATTTTGAAGACCTTTTAAAGAAATGAAACACTTAATAAGACACTATATATAACCTAAGATAAAGGTAAAATAAAATAAAATAAAGTAAAACTCATAACATAGAAAATAGAAAGAAAATCAAAACCATTCAACTTAAAATACAGAAAAATAAAAGTAATAAGGAATGAAAAATTAAGAAAAAATCAAATAGGGACTAGGTACAATTCCAGTCCTAACAGATTTCATAGGTGGGTTTGTAGTAACCGAGGTTGTTATGGGCCTTGTAGGCGTAGTAGCTAACACAAGAACAAACTCATAATGAGCGACTAGTTTGGAATCCATTTCTTGGTAGGGTGGTTTAAGGTACCATACTGAGATACCAAAAGTGAGCCCAGGTAGATTTAACTAAGCCATAACCGGCATCCCTTGTATTCCTATGGGACGGTACAAAAATGGGATTTGGAAGATTGGTGGAACTGATGGAGTCAATGTTTATTCAATGCCATGACTGAGCGGTGGTGCTGATGATGGTGTTGAGGGGGAGGCGGATCCATTTTCAGTGGTGAAAATTGTGCACATTAGGCCATCGATTGATGTGGGGATCTTTGGTGGTGGTCCTGAATATACTCCTAACAAGTTGGATTCCTTATACATGCTTGGAGAAATATCGACATATGGTTGATTGACGCCTACGACAGTTGGTAGGATATTGTCAATATTACTTGTGGTATTGGGATCATAGTAGTTAACCGGTCGAGGGTGACGACCTTCCCATTTAAGGGGAACATCATGATATAGAAGACGTAGGAGGCTACCGCAGTCATGGCGTACATGTAACTATGCCCCAAGAGGATATTATAGTCAAGTTCTGTGTCGACTACCTCGATGTCGATCATAACCATATTGCTCTCCAGCTTTGTGGGGACATTTTGGTATAATCGTCTTGATTGGGATGGTCTCCCATCATATGTGCGAAGAGTGATAGATGAGGGGACCAGCTTGGGCGACCCTAATTGTTTCTAAACTTTCGAGCACATTACACAAGTGGATGTTCCTTCAACGATGATACAACGATGAACCATAATGTCTATTATAGTTACTAGGACTTGAAATGCAACTAATGAGGATAGTCGTGGTTCAACTTTCTAGATCAAAGGTCATGAGATGCAAATTGGAAGGATCGACGGTGCCAAGTCCATTGAGTAATGACCTTAGTTGGATTGAGCATGACTGTAGTACTTCTAATGTGGACATGGCTACAGGGGAATGAGCCAAGTCATCCACAATACTATAATAACATGTTATACAACTTGATGAGAAATTTACACTCAAAACGAGAACTCTAGCCATAAAAACTCATAATTTTGCATAAAAAACACCAAAAACAACCCCAAATAAAAAAATGGTGCTACCGGTAGCACCACTTTTTTTTTTGGTTAAAAATATAGACATAGACCAAAACAATCCTTATTGTTGTTTACAAAAACCTCAAAATCAAGCCCTAAATTGAAAACTAATGCTACCGGTAGCACACTTTTTCAAAAAATGGCATTATTATATCATTGTATCATAAATTAAAATTGTATCTATTAAATGCCTTAGTAACACTATATAAATCTAGCATTGAGTTAAACACAAATTTTCAATAAATTACTTCACCACACTTTTCATATAAAATAAAAGGATTTATGATATTATTCATAATAAAACTATAGATTAAATCATAAAATATAGAAGTTATGATATTTGGGGGCACACGGGAGAAAGATGAAATGCAGTATACTCTAAAACGACAACTATTTATAAAGAACTAGAACTCGAGTTATAAAAATTCTTATGTTTGCATAAAAACAACAAAAAAACACATCAAAATGAACCATGGGTGATATCGTTGTAATAGAAACACTAAACTGACCATCAGATTGAAAACTGGACCTCTTAAAATTAAAAAAAACAAACTTCAAAAATATGAAAATTAAAAACTGCAAAATTTATTAAAATAATTCAAAAAGCAAATTTAAAAAAAAAAATTAGAACCTTACAAGAAAACCTATAAAACAAAAAATTTTAAAAATAAATTAAAAAATATTAGAACAAATTGTAAAAAAAAAAACACAAATTTCAAAAAAGTACAAATTTAAGAACCAAAATTAACATTTAAAAAAAAATATAAATCAAATTATATCTATTTTTATTTTTTTTTATTTTTCTTAAATTTTTACAGATTAAACAATTTTTTTTCAAAAATTTAAGTAAACATTTGAAAAAAAAATTAAAAACAAAAATTTTAAACATTATAGAGCTTTTAAACTAAAAAAAAAAATTAATTTACAAAAAACTAAAACTAAAAATAAAAAAACAGTACCACCTAACGCCCCCATCCCCCATCTCCCTACCTCCCGCCCCCATCCCCTACATCCCTACCTCTCTTACCTCCCTCCCGTGGCCCCTACCTCCACTCCCCCCTCCCCGCTCCCCCTACCTCCCCTTCCCCCTTCCCTCCACCCCATTCCCTCCCCCTTCGCGCCCCTCGTGCCCTCCCCCCTCCCCATTGTCCACGCACTTCCTAGCCAGCCCTCCCATGGGCGCCGCAATTCTCAGAATTGCGTCGCTCGTGGGAGGGTTGGCTGGGAAACGCACGAACGATGAGTAGGGGGTGGGGGAGGCGGGCTGGGGAGGGGGATGGGGGAGGCGGGCTGGGGAGGAAAAGGGGGAGAGGGGAGGGAAGGGGGCACAGGGGTGGATGGAAGGGGGTAGAGGGGAGGGGGAAGGGGAGGTAGGGGTCGCGGGAGGGGAGGAGGAGAGGAGGTAGGGGCAGCAAGAGGGAGGAAGGAGGGGTAGGGAAGGAGGTGATGGGGGCGGGAGGTAGGGAGGTAGGGGATGCGGGAAGGAGGTGGTAATGTTTTTTGTTTTTTTTTAATAAGTTTTAATTTTTGATTTTTTTAACATATAATTTTTTTAATATGTGTTTTTTATTTTAAATTTTTTTAATAGTTTTGAATTTTGTTTTTTTAAATTTAGTTATCAGTTTAAAATTTTATTTTTTGAAATTTTGAAATTTGGTTGTATTTAATTATTTTTGTTGTTTTTAATTTTTGTTTTGTATTTTTTTTGTTTCGAGTGTTTTTTCAAACTTTAAGAAAAAAATAAAAATAAAATTATTTAGTTATATACATAGAAAAGACTTAAAATGAATAAAAAAAACCTTGAACTCATTTTTATTTTCGTTTTTTTTACAAGTTTGCTCATAAAATAATTTATTTAGGAGAAAATTTATTAAAAAAAAACTTAAAAAATACATATATTTTTCATTCTAAATGGTTTCTAAAAGTTAAAAAATTCAAAAAATTGTGTATTTTTTCATTACAACTATCTACTAAATGTAGACTTTTTTGTAAACTTTGAAAAAACACCCATTGTAAATAAAAGTTATACTTTTCTTATGACCAAGAAGTTTCAAAATCACAAAAAAATGGCTCAAAATGAAAAATGGTGCTACCAATATACACACTTTCTGAAACGGGGGAGAAAACAACTACTAAAATTGACCATAAAAAAAACGAGAACAATGTCGGGTTCTCGTCAAGTTGTATAACGTGTTTAATTGTGGTTGAATTTCATGTGGGGGTTATTAGGGGTCCGCCGTAGTGGAACCTTGTGAATCTGTGGAATTTGTTTGGCACTTGGGCCTAGTATTTGGAGAGGCCCCCTGATGGGATAGGAGTGTCTCCCACATGGGGATTTTCAGGCCTATCATAACCCTTGGCTCGACTATGAAGATTAACATCCAACATATAGATATTTGGGGGATTATTAGTCCTCGTGTTTGGATTACTTGCATTTTGGTCTTGCTGGGGAGGGGGTTTTCCACCTTTCCTCAGTTGTTGGTTTTGCTTGTTCTCCCCTTTCTTCTTCCCTTGAGTCTGAGGATTCTAGGGATTGGCGGTGTTCAATTTGTCAAACTGTTGAGCTTGTTGAGCATAAGAAAGTTGATCCAGGTTTACCCCCATGTAAGGTTTGGGTTGCTGATCATACGGGCATGGAAATGACTAAGAAGGGTTATATCTCGGGGGTGGGATAAATGCAGTTTGTGGTCCATAAGACATGGATGTAAGGATGGCTTGTGCCATTGACGGTGTAGGAATCGTTATCGTTTGGGTAACATTTAGATAAGTAGGACTATAGGGTCCATGATGTAACTGACCAACTAATGGGGTTGGTACTAGTGTAGGGGGTACCAACGCAGGTGGCATGAATGGGTATTGCAGAGCCATGTTAAATGGCACCGAAGTGGTAGGAGGAACCTATTCCATGTGGGAAATAGACCCAATAATCCCATCCACCGAATATGACAAGCCCACAGGTGTAGGATCCAATGACTGATGTCGAGGAGTATCAGGAAGGATGGTGTAAAGGTATCCCAATTGTGCATATATGAGATTGAAATGATGGGATTTCATAATTTCCTGTTCCTTGCTTTGTGGCATGGAGGTGGTGAAATATTTACCTATGGCAGGTTGGAGATATTTGATAAACCAATTCAACAAAAAATGGTGGTTTTATTTTTATTTTACACAATGTGTGGTGCCTATGCCACTCATGGATGTGGTTCGCGATGTGGGTGGATGTATTTTGTTGAAACTCTGTGAGAATTTCAAGACCAAGGTCATGTCAAATGGGAAGCTGAAATTAAGTGAGAAATTCAGTGGTCAATGTCGCAAAGGTGGCATGGGTCTCTCTCAGTAGGTTTACATGCCATTTGGCTTCCATTCCAGTGAGGGTACACTGAAAGAGGTGAAGCCTCACAGGATCATCCACTATGCTGTTAGAACAACAACATAAGTGGAAAGACATGACATGGTTGGTGGGATCATCCCCTTGGTTTCCTTTGAATTTAGGAATGTTGGAGGGAAGTTATCTCGCATAGTTGGCCATGTTGGATCATGTGCAATGGGTTCATTGATCAGCTTGACCAAATCGAAGAGATTTAAAGTAGCCATGAAAGGTAGAGTAGGAGGAGTTGATCTTTCCATTATGTGTTGGGTGTGGTTTCAACGAGGGGGAGTCCTAGGTGGTGTTGAAAACAATGAATGACCTCCTATGAGATAGGAGGGGTCAAAAGGGTCCGAATGGTCTTTGAGAGGAAAAGACAGAGGGGCACCTCTTCTATAGGTGGAGGGATCAACAATTTTTCCGAGAGGTTAAAATGCACCTAGAAAGGCTCGTTTTCGCCTAGAAGATCATATCAATGTGCTCTGGGAGCGGCCCCGGCTAGAGTACCTTCCACGTGAACCACGGGGCTAAGGTGTAAAAGAACCCCTCAAGAGAGGGGAAAGGCCTTGGAGTCTTTGGGATTGCCTGAGGGGGTTGTTTTGTTCCTCAATGGTGGATAATTTGTGTCAAATGAGCATGATGGTGGAATTAATCACAATTGAGTAAATGCAAAAATATGAAAACCACAACATATGCAAATATGGTGCAATAAGTGAGTGACATGTGCAAAAGTCATTTTTAGTGTAGGTGTTCCCACATGTAGGCTCTTTTTAATTACGAGTTAGTGAACTTGTATTTAAAAAGAAAATAAATATAAATTTCCTAAAAGACCTAACATCCTTCCTATCAAATGTAACTAGGCCTCCCAAAAGTACAACTGATGGTGACAATGGGATCCACACACTAATTGACTAGTGGAGGTAACAAAGAGCTAGTTCTACCAGTAATGGGGGCAATGTTCTAATCAAGATGACGTGGAAATAACTCCCAATGGAAATAGCTAACTTTAGGAGTCATTTGCACCCATAATTGTTCATTGGTGATATCCTAAGTTTGGCCACTAAGATACCTTGCGTCAAGTGTAGATCGGTGGTTGGGCCTGCACGGTATAGTGTTGTCTCCCTAAAATGTGTTGAGTGACTCATAGGGGAGAGTAGGGAAACTATACCTCAAATTTTACCTCCTTGGTTACGATCCACTTCTGATCCGGGTTTTCTTTGAACACTTGCTTATAGCAGGATTTTTGAAAGCACCCTATAAGTCAACAATGTTATGTTTCAAAATATCGCTAATGAAACTAGATTGGTGGGTATTAATGGATGCCTAACGCAATCAATCCTACATAACTAAAATGTTCTTTTATGACGTCTCATGGAGGATTTTAGTTGGTTAGACAATTACAAAGTTGATTTTAAGGGATTTGAATTTCACTTAGGGAGTGTAAGAGAGGTATTTTACAATTCCTATTTTTCTTATTCACCAAGCTCTCAAGAAGTGCAAGGTGAAGAGCATACTTGGATTAGAAGAGTCTTTAGGTCTCTTAGTGTGCGCAATTGGTGCAAACACATGTGATGAAATCCAACTAATTATCAACAAATTAACTAGAACAGTATAAAGTAAATGTAAAAGTAGATGTACTTTTAACTCTAAAATATGCTTAAGGTTCTTTGTGAATCAAAATCATAACTATTTAAAAAGTGTGCAATGGAGGTATTTCACACTTCTCACCCTTTTCTAATTCACCAAGCTCACAAGAAGTGTGAGGCGAAGAGTACACTTAGGGGAACAAGAGTCTTTAGGTCATTGATTGTGTGCAAAATGTGGATTCTAGGCTAGCTCTAATCCTAAAAAAATGTCAATTGGGCATAAATAAGAACGGTCTTGAAAACTAGTGACAACAATGAGGCCCATTGAAAGCCTCAAGGTTGGTTACCTAGGTAAGTTTCGAGAGATATTAACTATTTACTCCTTAATCTTGGTCTAAGTGAACTAATTACTAAAAACATAAGTAATTATCGTAAATTAACGTAATGTATGTTCATTAGTGAGTAGGAATGGGGATGCAAGATTGTAATATGCAGATAAAAATCAAATCAAAATATTGTAGTGCTTTCAAACAATAGTCTACAGTGCATTAGCATGGAAAAATACAAAACAGATTCATTGTAGCATAGGTATAACATAGACAAGCTGCATGGGTCAAACAATGGTAGGTCGTGCGGGTAGTGAACTAGTTACCTCCGCGAGTAGCACGACTATCGACGGCATTTCCACACCTGTAGCATGGCTGAGAGGCCAGGATCCAAGCTATTCAATAAAAATTAATTATGGCTGACAAGGGGACAAATTTTTGAGTAGGGGGTGGTAGACCTGATCTCCTACAAATGATAAACACCTACAATTAGTCATTCAACATAAAAAAAACCTAATTTAAAATAAATAAACAAAAATAAGTGGAGCCGCCATTAGAACTGTTTTGGAAAAAGTAGCATAAGTGTACACTCATCCACTTGGTAAGGGGCTAGGCCTTGTAGGATGCAACAAGAACTCAATACTTGGATCCTCTGTGGGGGTTGGTATGGTTGTCCTCCAAGTAATCCTGCAAATTATTGTTAGTGGAATTCACATAAAACAAATAAAATTGAACAAAATATAAATAAAAAGGAAATGGGGGGAGAATGAAAACTCCAACAACAATAAAAGGTACGCTAAACCACTTTGTATTTCCCAATGGTCAAGCTATACAACACCTAGGAGGTGTGGGCTTCAAGTGAATCCAACAATCTCCCATTGAGAGATCATTTTTGTCCAAACTATATGCTAAGCGAGTGATAGAACAATGGAGAGAAACTCTTTCCCCTTGAAGGAAGATGGCAAGGGAGCTTGGGAATGCTTACAAACATAGGATTAGGTGGGATATAAGGAAGCTACAACACAAATCCAATAGCATTACCTTGTTCTTCTTTTATCTCTACAAAATGCATGCCAATGGCTTCCTTATATAGGCCAAGAGGTGGCCAACAAACAACTAGATCCAAATGTGAACTCATATCTTCCATGAACTAGTTCCAAGGTACACCAAGGGGGATATTTAATGCCACCAAGTATGTGAGGAGCCGAATTCAGATCCTTGGAGGTGATGGAGGCTTCAATTAACCACGATAAGTAGGTGGTCTCGTTGTTTTGATAGTAGCATGCCTATCGAAGAAACAACCGCATGAGTATTGCGTGGGTACTGAACTGATAACATGTGCTTAGTGCTATAGCACGGGTTAACAATGGTTCAGCTGTGTGACGTCTTGTTTTGACTGATCTTGGGAATTTTGGACTCATGTTGTCTTTTGTATTTGTTGAGGATGTCTTTAGTGAACTGCATTCTTTATGTTGATGACACCTTACTACAAGAATCGTCGAAATGTCACATGTGTGCAAAATTTAGATGTTAACAATGGGCATATATATGCTAGTAACAATCTTATGGTGTTGTGGGGATGAAATATACCCTGAGGGATTTAGTCATGTAATCCTTCTTAGCATTATTATGGATGAGGGATAACCTATGTGCTTTATTCACACATGTCGTATTGTTGGTACATCAACTAGTTTCGAGAAAGTGTTGGTAGGCTATGTCTCAATATATGATATATAGTTGCTCCAACGTCTGTGAGACATGTGGGGAACATGCCCAACTTAAATACTTGATGATATTTTAAGTATTGAGAGAGATTGCTTGAAGAGTGGGAGTACTAGAAATTATCGATGGTGGTCTTCTATGAAGATGCAGTGACAAGTTTTATGGGCATTCATTATTTTCCTCTGAGCATAGTGATGAGTCAAGATGCAATTCATGCCACTTATTCCATATATATGTACTTTCTAGAATAAATGGCGATAGTTATTGTGATGGAGATCTGTTGGAGTGTTGCAAAATAATAAAATATGCAGAACTACCTTTATGCATTGATTGCATACTTTCTATATTTAGGGACACGCCCTTCTACCCTACTTTGGGGTGATTATTGTTACACCTGTTGCATTCTGGTTACACCTGGTGGAAAGATGGTGCACTTCTTCTGGTTTTGGGGTTTACAGGCTTGGTTTGTAACTGCGAATGGATGAATTCGCTACAGGTTTTGGATTCCAATCAGCTTCTATGAGCTGACTCTAGTACCAACCAAACCTAAAATAAAAAGTGGGAACCATATTTTGCAGTTATCCCTTTTTTCTCTGAGGTTTTGGAGGTCCCATCTTGCTGAGGGTAAATCTTTCCCTTTTCCTGTTTTGGTCTGGTGGTTCATTCATTGTCGTTTTCACTAGTGTCATTATGTAGGATTCTTTTTATAGTCTTTTTCCTTTTGTCCCTTCTAATCACTCTCGACAGCTGTTGATTGTCTTCCGGTTGGGAGGTTTTTGGCTATCTTACCTATCTCACACCAAATATGTATGGGTCCTTTGTCTCTCGCTTGGTGGAGACTCCTACTCTGGATGGTGACACACAGTATTGGGGAGACAAACGAGCTGGGATTTCCGGTTCTAAGGAAAGATGTCGTCGTCGACAAAAGGCACTCAAGGCACGTGATGGTCTAGATCAATACGTTATTGAGATTGACTCCAACCTGGATAGGGTTGAGTGTTGGCACACAGGGCCATCGTGGGACGCCTAGAGTTCACATCAGGCTCTAAGGAGGATATTTTAGAGTGGGTTAATAAACATTGGACCCCTATTTTGGGTCTTGCTCCTCGGATAAACTTTTTATTCAATGGTTGGATCCTTTTTATCTTGCCCTTATCGAAGCATGTTGGGACCATTGTTTCCAGCAACTGGGTGTTCAAAGATAGCTCTCTTATCTTGAAGAAATGGCACTTGGACTTTGACCCATTGAAGGAGGTGCAATCCAAGCAACATCTATGGATGCTGCTTCCAGGATTTCCTCCGGTCCTCTGGACTGAGATTATTTTGATCGAACTGGCCAACAAAGTGGGTAATTTTATCAAGTCTAACAAGAACTCCTTATATGGAATGGACAAAAAGGTTTCTCGGGTCATGGTTGAGTTTGATCTCAACAAGGGGTTACCGACAAAAGTAGAAATCATTTTGGGCGAGGTCACTTTCAGGTAGAGGCTGGACTATTTCGGGGTGCCCTTTCAATGCTATAAGTGTCGTGGTATTGGTCATATTTTAGCTGGTTGTCCCCTTCTGTTTCACCCTGGTTCACCATCTAAGAAGGTTGGGGTTTCGTCTACATCAACTTGTGTAGCAGAGGAGAAGGTCTCTCCACCTTTACATCTTTCTTCGGGTAAGTGTACTACCACATCTTCTTTAGATGAGAAGGAACTACCCAAAGAATAACTTGACTTCATTTTAGATGTAGAAAAATCTTTTGACAGATGCATTGTGGAGGAAATCGCAGACTGAACCCTAAGGGATTTTTTGGAAAAACACCTTGTTCTCCACCTGTGGCTGCCACTTGTCCGGTTTCGGGGCCCCTCTCACCGATGGTTTTTCCTGGTCTTGATAGTCCTGCTACATCCATCCTAATTCCTACTAGTGAGTGTTCTTCCTTCCATGAAGGGTTACTGTCGGTGGGTTTCCCTTTGGCTACTATGTCAGATTTTACTTCTCTCTCCACTTTGGGCATAGACCAGAATACCTCCTCTCCTCTTGTTGGGTCTCATTGCGGTCGAGATGGATTACCCGGAAGAAAGAACAGTTAGCCATTCGATCTAGACAGAGAAATTCACTGCAATACATTTCATTGTTCACAAAATAGAGAGAACGCATGCATAGATGAGAGCAAAATCATTAATGCAGAGAAATAATTCGGAAGTCAAGAATGATCTCACATTGTAGAATTGCAGTCATTAGAATAGTCCAACACAAAGCAACCCAACATTCCAAGCGAAACGTTCATCTCCCGTGGCTTCTATTAGAAAATTTCAATTTACAGAGCCGATACAAGATAGCTCATATCATTTGCCCAAAATTTTCATTCCCCTCCAAAAGTCCCTGATTATCTCTTCTAGGCTCCTATTTATAGTTACAAATTTGCCCCCTGGGCTGACACCTAGCATTCCCCCACCTGTCATTTACAGGGATTTCTAATATAATCGGTCGCCAAAATGGCCACTTCATTTACAAAAAACATTTTGACAAAAAAAATATGGACAGCTGTCCCATGGCTTACGCCTTACATATAACAGAAAATTTGCTAAACTCAAAGCGTTCCCTGCTGGGCACGTGTCTGGCTGAAAAGAGTGGCTCATTGAATTCAGCTTCTTCATTCCTGTGCGTGGGCTTCTCCTGGCAAAGGGTCGCCCAAGTTGATGGTCACTGATGCTGCCTGGGAATAGGTCCTCGAATCCCCTGCTGATGCTGCTCCTAATTGGGAAGGGGGAATGGGACTGGCCAGACTTTCTGCCATTGCTGGGGAAGAGGCTGCTGGGAGAGGGGCAGCCGGATCTACTGATGCTTCCGCTGCTGCTGCAGCTTTCCTGACCTCCTCTTCTATGTAGCTGTGCCACACACCTGTATCCCTTATGATTATGTTTGCTGCAGCAGGAAACAGGATTTTCTGAGAAGTTACATTCTTCCCGAGCTCTATTTTAATGCTTTGTACTTCTGCTTCAGCAACTTGATATGTTTCCTTCAGCAGATGGTTGTGAAGTGTTGATGAACCGATGTAATGTTGGAGATCATCCACGGCAAGGACATCAATGCTTTTCACATACTCCATCTGGACGCCCAGCTCTTCTTTCAGTTGAGATAACCGCTGCTCCTTTCCCGGGAAATCTTCTAGGGTCTGAGGGAAACCTAATGAGCAGTTATCATGGACTCCTTTGAGCTTTTGGTACAGGTTGTTGATTCTATCTGTGGTCTTCTGCACACTGGCCATCAGCTTATTGGCACAGTTCCGTCCAAACTCCAACAAGGCTATATCTTCATTAAAATCTTCCACGGTCTTGAAAGGAAGATGCGGGGGGAAACCTCCTTTCCCTTCCCTCCATGCCATCTGACTTAGGACATTTGCTTTGACACGGGTATTCTTATCCTTGAGCCTGTGGGCTTCCGCATTCACCTCCTTTAGCCTAACCGTCATGGCCTTGAGTTTGCATACCTCATCGGTGATTAGCTCTTGAGATCCATGCACTTGCTGTATTATATTGCATGACAGCTCGTGGAAGGGGGACATGTCCAAGGTTCTGCTTTCCGCTTGCTCTAAACGCTCAGCTAATGCCTGCTTGTCTGTTTCTAGCAGGGAAGCCTTTTTTTCTGCTCCACTCTTCTCTGCTTCTGCAATCATTATTTGGAGTGCTAGCTGGTCCTTTTCCTCCTCCAGGTAGCTGTACTTGTTTGCCAACTCCTTGTGCTCAGCGTACAAGCAATTGTATTTATTTACTATCAGGTCTCTTTGGGCTTGCTCATTAGCCACATTTTGCTGCAGGGTACGTGCTCTCTTCTTTGTCAATATATTTTCTTTGACTATAACCCCTACATTGGCAAATGATGCATGTGCTGTTGCTATAGCTGCGGATGCCATGGCGATGGGATCTGCGTCTGTGTTTTGCATGACAGCGACCTCTCGGCGAGTCACTATGTCATCATGGAAGGGACTTTTAATCCTCTCTTCTGATTGGAGGACCATTGTTTTTCTTTTCTTGTCATAGACAAACTCGTTCCATTTGGACACCGTACGCTTCCCAGATGGAGTGTATGGTACAATTGGTCGGTTTATGATGTCTATGTCTTCTTCCATAGGTGGGGTCCGGACTTCCTGAGCGGGGTCTGTCCCTTCCTTTTGGGTACTAGAGCCACCTGCCTGAGAGGTGTCTATCTCCATGTCCTGCGCACCGGACCCACCTACCTGGGTATCTTCTCTTGCCTTCAATTCTTCCTCCGCCTTCTTCCTTGCTTCAGCTTGCTCAATTTCTGCTTCTTTCTGCTTCTGGGCTTCTTCAGCATCCTTCCGCAGTCTTTCATTCTCAGCCTTTTGTAGCTTGCTTTCCTCCTCGGCTTCCTTTTGCAACCTTGCCTCTTCTCTTAATCTGAGCTCTTCCTGAGCCCGGGCATCCTTGGCTTCTTTCTCCTTTTGCTGGATGGTCTTCTGGGCTTTGGTTGAGCTAGAGCTCGCTCCAGTACTTTGGCGACAGATCCTTAGCTCAGTCATGTTGCTGATGCCTCTGAATGCTTCCTCCTTGGCATCGGGGTAGTGGGAGTATTCGAAGTTAGCATAGTTCCCCTTGCAATGCTCGGCCACTTTACCCTTTCTGTCGTTCCTGTGGAAGATGACCTCACCGAAATGGAAGGCCCTCAACTCTTGAACAAATTCATCGGCAGAGGCCACCCCTGAAAACTTGTAAGCACCTATGCAGAAAGGTAGGGGGGGAAAGGAAGCCTTGTGTATCTTGTGGAGGAATGCTCCAATCCCATCCAAGAAGAGTTGTCTTACTGCTTCCTTGAGCACCACATAGTCTGTGGCATACTACGGAAATATGTATGGGGGCTTAGTCCCTCCGAACATTCTCAAGTAGGTACCTTGTTCTGAAAAGTAGAAGTCCCCATAATCCTCAAGGACTTCCAAAGCGTTTTGTGACAGGCAACTTGGTTCTTCCTTGAACATTTTCTCGTATAGGGGCATGATGAACCCCTCACAGATGAGTTTGTAGCTGGGCTTGTAATTCTGAGCCCACAACATCTTGAATGCAGTGTAGACCGGGGTTGTGGCCCTATCCCATGTACACCCCAATCCGGGGAACTCTATCTTGGCCAAGATACAATCTATCAGGTATGAGGACATGAAGAATTCAGCCTTCTTCGAGGCCAGCCCGGGTTTAGCAGCACTTATCATTGAGGCCAGACTATCTGACAAGATAGTGGCCCAGTCAAACACTGTCCCCTGAAATGCCACATAGTGAATGATAGGGACCCACTGAATCTTGTATACTGTGCCATCCGGCATGCCGAATATTCTGCATAGCATTAAAGCGATCAATCTGTAAGGGGCCCTCAGATTCTGCACGTCGTATTCGTCATTTCCCTTCTTTCTCAAATGCTTCCCTCCCCTCAATAGCTTCTTGGCCATCTCGACGTTATCCATCTGGCCCAACCATTCATCAGTCAGAGCTTGTTGGACACGGGGAAACCTGTAGGCCGCCGCAACATATGCGGGTTGAAACGAAGCAATAGCCACTTTCCTGCTGTCATTTATCACTCTCCCATCAGCATCTGCATGTTGGAGAATCCACCCGATCACTTCAGCACAGGGGAATAGCTCAGGGCGGGTAGCGGCTCTAGTTATGCCTGAGGCTCTGATATTTTGATATATCGGTGCCTCTTCCAGCAACATATCTGGGATCTCTTGGTCCCTGATCATTCTGTATATGTCATCCCATCTGATTTCTGGAGGGACACCAGTGGTGCACCTGGTGTCCTGGAGCGAGGTTTCAATCTTAGGAGGAGCAGGTTTCTTTTCTGTCATCTTCGCCTTCTTCTTACTGGGTTTCGGCATCTTGAATTATCCCTGATAACGTCCATATACAATTCATCATGAGTTTGAGCAACAGGTTGTATGGTTTTAGCCGAGAGCAACATCGTTTTAATGAGATAAATCAATGAAGCAAATATTAAGGAAGCGAAACATTATTTTAATCATAAGACACACATTGAAACATTTGAAGCTCTTAAAAGACGAGTATGGGATAAGCTATGTTGCGGAAGCTATTGGTTTTATTGGACCGATAGGCGGTTCGCGGAAGCAATCGGCTTCCGGTTCCGCCTCGCGGAAGGAGAAGTCTTTCGCTATGGCTGCGGTTGGAGAGGTCGAAGGCGGGGAAGACGCGGGTTGACTTGGTGAGGGCTATGGATGCTATCGTCATGCGCGGCCACTCGCCGAGTCACTACGGGAGATTTTAGTCTGGGCGAAGGTAACGGCGCCGGGATACGCTGACGGGGAGCGCTAGAGCGGCTGCGGCTTCAAGTTTTGGCTCTTGTGGCTTAAACGTTTACGGGTTTCGGCTTCGCGTGTAGAGGCTGGGGCTTACTGAAAAGGGCCCAGGGTTCCAATTCCGAGTTAACGGTCCAGGACATGGAAATCCCGTAGGGTTTCGACAACTTAACCCACGACGAGGGGCGCGGCCCGGGGTTTAAAACAAAACAGGGCATGGTTAACCGCCCGTACCCACCAACATAAAATATAACGTTTTCACGAAGGCCTATGACGATTCTGTGAAACGAAAACTCCGTTCACTGTACCTGACGGGCGAAACATAGCCCTTTACGGGTGTTTTGCCCGTCACAATCCCACTAAAACCCAATATTTTCCCCAAAAGGACAACTCAGTAGTGAAAAACAAGGTGAAGATCCTACCTGGCACCGTTGGGATTGCTTGAGCGAGGTGGCTGCGAGCGCGGATGCGCGAGGTGAGCTGGAGCGTTTTGCACGGTATCGCACGTCGTTGGCCGATTGACAAAAACAATGGTGCATTGGTCGAGCCCCCCACCGTAATTTATAAGAATGGGCACGTGTGAGCCTTTAATTCGGTAGGTGGCGTGGTTAAAACGGGGTTTAAATTCGCCGCGCGTAGCGGTCACGTCAAAGCACCTCGGTTTCCGTGCGACCGTCACTTGCGGGGCCTGTTCGCGAATTGCATCCGCCGTTGCGGAAGGGTTCGATGAAAGCTTCCGCCGTTTCGGAGCTTACTGCGGAAAGAAAGCTCAAAGCCTTCCGCGGGAGACCGCCGCGTAGCGGACGGGTAATGCCAAAACTTCCGCCGTTTCGGAACGATATAGCGAATGCTCCCGGTATTTTCGGAGGACTTTTGTGAAAGCTTCCGCGAACCAAAATTTTGAAGTCTTGTTGATTTTCGGGAAGGTTTGGCGAAGGCTCCCGCTAGTTTCGGAAAGCTTTTGGGAATGGCTTCCGCCGTTTCGGAAGAAAAACTTATACTGTTCCGCATATTCACCCGGGTTGTTTCGGAGACCTTCGCCGAGCGGTTTAAGCGATTGACTTCCGCTGTTTCGGAAAGGCAGCCCGAAGGCTTCCGCGTTTCGGGAGCAAAGGCCGAAGGCCTCCGCGACAGCTTCTAAAAAAAAATCCAAGTCCTTTGTATGGTTTCGGAAGGCAATCGTGAATTCCTCCGCGGGACTCATGGGGATGGCTTCCGCCGTTTCGGAAGGGTTTCGTCAAAAGTTTCCGGTCAGTTTCTTTCATGAAGATATCGCGGCGGCTTCCGCTGTTTCGGAAGGGTTCCCTGAATTCCCCCGCTGTTGCGGAAGGATTTTACGAAAGCTCCCGCCGTTGCGGAAGGGTTCAACGAAAACTCCCGCCGTTCGGGAGGGTTCACTTAATTTCCCCGCCGTTGCGGAAGGTTGAAACTAAAAATTCTTTAAGTCCTTTGTTCCCGCATTTTCTAATCGGAAGGAAATCTAAGTCCTTTTCGGGAGACTAAGGCGAATGAGTCCCGCCGTTTCGGAAGGGAAGCCAGAACTTTTCCGCGGTTGCGGGAGGTTTGAGCGAAAGGCTCCGCCGTTTCGGGAGCTAAGTCGTTTCGGAGCTGTGACCGTTCCGCAGAAGCAACGATTGAAAATTTTCTAAGTCTTTTACTTCGGAAGAAAATGCTGAATTCCTTGGTGTTATTTCGACGAGTTTATCCGGATGGCTTCCGCCGTTTCGGGAGACAGAGCTGAATCGTTCCGCCGTTTCGGGTGGTTTTGTTGGATTTCTTGCCATTTCGGGAGGACAACGTGAACTTTTCCGTGGTCGTGGAAGACTTGATCAAAAGCTTCCGCTGTTTCGGGTGGTTTTGCCCAATGGCTCCCGCGGATTTTGACAAAGAAAATCTAAGTCCTCCTTTCGGAAAGGTTGGACGTTTGACTCCCGCCGTTTCGGGACAAAGTCTGACTTATTCTAAAACGTTTGGGCAAAAAACTAAGTTACCTTTTGGCTCACTGGGGAGAACACGGAAGGATTGACGGCAAGCTGTTCAGCAGGGAAGCAAAATTTTATGTTGAAAACAGAGCGGACGGCTGGGATGGCTTCTCAAGCAAACTTTCTACAAAAAATACAGGAGGGGCCCCAACATGTACAAAATTTTGGGGAGGGGTGTTGCTGCAACAACAATGGCGAGTCGCTGGCGAACACAGATCTCTGAAAAAATACCCTACATGGTCCGGAACCCCATTAAAACCTCCGTCTCGGGTGCATTATTCAGCTGAGCATTTAGACTCATGCGGGGAAAGGAGCACTTTTCCTGCTAGCCATTGGGGAAAGGGGAGCTTCGACCGAGGCATCTTCACCACTCTCAGAGGGCCAGCATATGAGATTTATTTTAGGAGGGTCATCCCTCAAATGGTCGCTACTGCCGGACTCCACAGGATCTGCAACACTTTCTCATGGACATTATTGTTCTTGTTCCTCATTCCCATGCTGCTGGCACCCTTTGGGATGCCTGTACTTTGGACAGCTTAGCTGTTTGAGCCTTCCAGGGATATTTTCTTTTGGACAGGTCTTTGATTTGGGCTCCTCAATCCATAATGTCCTTTTGTGTGAGTTAGAGGTTTTATTGATTTGATCAGACTTCACGGACGGAGAGAAGCCTATTTTGAGCTGGGCCTTTTGGACAGCCTTCTTGATTTTACATGTCCCTTTTGCTTTTATCTCAGCAATGCTTTAATTGAGGCGAGAATCCCTGGAAAACAGACTCTTGGATGTAGGCCATTTTGGCTTTTAAATCAGCAGCATGGAGTCACTTCAATACCCCGTGTCCTCGAGAGGTGCCACTTTCCATGGGTCCAACTTAGGTAACCTTTCTTGAGATGCCTTTGAAGTGTGAGAGTGGGTGGAGCCCAACGATAGTAGTGAAGATGGCCATGGGTCTCTGCTATTGAACAGGATTAGCGTGACTAGCAGGGTAGGCTTCCCCCCCTTTGAACATTTCAGCGAGAGCACAGCAGACCGGGTTTACTGAGCAGGGTTCCAGGCTCATGGGTTGTAAGTTTTCTTTGAGAGAGCTATCTTCAACGGGAAACTCAACAAAAAGGGGCTTCAGAAAACAAAACCTATCGAAAGTTCAAATAACAAAGAAGGAAACAATGTGGCCGAAAAATAAAACAGCTAAAAGCGAAAGCAAAAAGACAATTTTATTTATGTACAGGAAGTTTCAAGGAGACTCACGCGAAGTATTGTTTCAGGGCGAGGCCATTGAGTGGAAGGGCTACTTCCTCTCCCTCGAGATTTGTCAATTTATAAGTGGATGGGCCCAATTTTGCAGAAATTTGGTACGGGCCTACCCATAGATGTTGAAATTTCGTATGCATTCCTTTGCCTTCGCGATTATGGTCCCATTTCAGGACTAAATCCCCAACTTCAAAGTCCCTCTTGCCGGATTTCCTCTTGTCGAACCATCTCTTAACTATGTCCTGGTGTTGATGAAATCGGTCTTTAGCTCTGTGTCGGGCTTCTTCCAGTCGAAGCAGGGTGTTTATCCTGGATTGTAAGGCTTGGCTACCAGAACCCCGAGAGGCTTGGGACAGTTGCAAGGATGGCAGCAAGACGTTTGGGGGAAGTATGGCTTCCTTTCCATAGACAAGAGTGAAAGGGGAGACACCTAAAGAATTCTTCGGGGTTACCCTATCTGCCCATAAGGTGTTTGGGAGAGCCACATGCCAACTTCTCTGGTTTTCTATCACAGTTTTCTTAAGGATTCGAATCAGATTCTTGTTTGAGGATTCAGCTAATCCGTTTCCCTGAGGGTAGTAATTGGCTGAATAATGCAACTTAATTCCCCATTCATAAACAAATTCATTTATCTTGCAAGATGAAAAATAAGTGGCATTATCAAAAACAAGGGAAATTGGAACCCCAAACCTGGTTATGATGTTCTCTTTCAGGAAGCTGATGACTGCGTCTTCATTGATCTTGCGCAACGGGATGGCCTCCGTCCACCTGGTGAAGTAATCGGTAGCCGTCAGAATGTATCGGTGTTGCAATGAAGAATTTGGATTTATTTCTCCGATAACATCTATGCCCCATTGCTCAAAAGGTTCAGAGATGGTGACAGGCTGCAATGGGCCTGCGGCCTTAGGTAACTTCCCAACGCTCATTTGACATATATCACAGTTTCGTGCGTATGTGTGGGCATCTCGGAACAGAGTGGGCCAGTAATAACCAGCTCTCAGTATCTTGTGCCCTGTCGTCTCTCCTGAATAATGACCACCTGCGGGGCCATCATCTAATTCTTTGACAACTTTGTTTGCATCTTCCTTCTCCAAACATCTAAGAAGGACTCCATCATAATTCTTTCTGAAGAGAATCCCATCAACGATCTGATAGGGTGCTGATTTCAAACGGAGTGCCCTTCTTTGTTTAGAATTCCAGTGCTCGGGTAGATATCCCTGCTGTAAATAGTGCACTAGATCTCTATACCATGACTGGGGAGCTGTGAAGATATGGCATACCTCAACCGAATTGAGCTCGGCTTCGTTCTTCCAATGTTGCTCTTCATCAGTTGAGTTTCCCGCCAGTAACTTGCACATACCTTGTCCTTTGATGATTGTAGCAGGTTTAAATTCCAAATCATACTCCTGCAGAGCTGTGACCCAGTTCCCTCTCCTCTCTCCCAATTCCTTTTGAACGAACAGGGATCTAACAGCTGGATGGGGAACTATGACTTTAGTTCTGTTCTTCAAAATGTATGGCCTAAACTGCTTGACTGCTTTGAAGACTGCGTAGGCATGCTTGTCAACTACGGGGTAATTCAGCTCAGCCCCTTGCAGACCAGTGCTCATAAACGAAATTGGGTATTCGTCCCCCAACTCCACCTTTTGCGTGAGTACAGCTGCGAGAGACTCATCTGAAGCGAAGGTATACAAGATGAAATCTTTATCAAAATCTGGACTTCGTAAGGAAGGAGCTTTAGCTACAGCTGCCTTGATATCTCTAAATGCGTCCTTCTCCAAATCTGTCCACTTGAACTGTGCGCTTTGTTTAACCATCTGCTATAACGGCTTAACGATTTGTGCAAAATCCGGAACAAATCTGCGGACAAAATTGATGGTGCCCATAAAAGACTGCATAGATTTTTTGTTGTGAGGCATTGGGATTTTATTAATAGCTTGGACCCTTTCTTGGTCGATTGACACTCCCCCTTTGGAGATGACATGACCCAAGAGCTTACCTTCGGGTACAGCAAACACGCTCTTCTTGGGATTCAAAGAAATACCATACTTCCGGCAACGGTCAAAGATGTGCCTCAAATGAACAACATGATCTTCCCTTTTTTTCGAAAAGACTGTCACATCATCCAAGTAGACAACAACGCATTGCCCACCCAATCCTCGGAAGGCAATATCCATCGCCCTTTGGAATGTAGCTCCAGCATTTATCAGACCAAATGGCATTCTCCTGTAAGCGAACGTTCCCCACTTAGTCCTGAAGGTAGTCTTGAGACGATCTTCTTCGGCTACTAACACTTGATTATAGCCAGAGAAACCATCGAGGAGAGAAAACAATTCAGATCCAGACACCATTTGTAGGATTTGCTCCATTGAAGGTACGGGGTAGTTGTCTTTATCTGAGGCTTTGTTTAAATTTCTGAAATCTACACATAGCCTAATCTCTCCTGATTTCTTCCTCACGGGAACCAAGTTTGCAACCCATTCGGAATGCCTAACTTTGAAGATTATCTTCGCGTCCAGGAGTTTCTTTAATTCCTTTTGGATCAGCGGTTCAAGAGTGGGATGCATCCTTCTTAACTGCTGCTGAAATGGTTTGACACCCGCTTTCATTGGTATAATATGCTGAATGATGCGGACGTCATATGTCTTCAGATCTTCATAGGTCCATGCAAAAACATCCTTGTACTGTTTAAACAACTTAATGAACCTTTCTCGTTCTCCTGGTGAACAGCATTTGCCAAGGTTGACAAATTTTGGTTCTGCCTCGGTACCCAAATTAACCAACTCATGTTGCATTGATGAGCTGTTAGTTTTGGTATTAGCCGGTCTTTTGAATTTATTTTGAAGATCGAAGAGCATTTCGAGGGACCTTACCCCTTTTGGCATGAAATTTCCTTTCTCCTCTTCCTTCTTCATTAAATCAGCATCATGTTCTTCCTCATATATTGCGGCTCCTTGAAAACTGTCTTCGTTTGTCAGGAAGCTGATGATCTGCTCATCATCATCGAAGATTCTGAAGTTTGTGATGTTATCGGGAATGGAAGGCCTGAAAATCAATTCAATCGAGCATTTATTATTTGTCGGCACCAATCTAGAAGCAGATGTTGCTAACAAATCGGCAGCAGAATTTTGCAACCTAGGAATTGATTTTATATTGAAAGCGTCAAAATACATGATTAAATCCCATACCTCAGCCTGGTAACCTTTCAAGTGCGGTGAGAGGCAATGAATGGTGTCCCTTACCTGTCTGACTACTATCTCGGAGTCACCAAAAACCTTCAGGTACTTAACATTTAAGCCAATGGCCTTCTTTAAACCATGCACCAAAGCTTCATATTCAGCGGTATTGTTAGTACAATCGAATTCTAATCTACAAGACAAAAAATACTTGTTCTTCTTTGGATCCATCAGAACACAACCGGCTCCGGATCCTTCCAGAGTTTTAGAGCCATCAAAGTATAATGTCCAAAAGGTATCTTTAGAGTCAACTAAGTTAGTTTCTTTGTGGTCTATGTTAGCAACTAAATTGACTATGTTACAATCAACCTCATCAGTCCGAGAGAAATGAAGGAGATCGGATTGTTTGTCTGATTCATGGCAAAAAGTTTCAACTTGATAGTTGCCCGGATCCATTTCTAAGAAGTAATTTCCCAGGACCGAGGAAGAGAAAGCTACAGCCTCATTTTTTTCTTCTAGCTGGGTTACGTTTTGTTTCATATGGGGTTCCCTAAGAACTTTAATCTGATTCTGCCTGTTCTGATAAGGCAGCCATAGATGGGACCAATCGGTAGCAAAGTAGCCACTCAGCTTGGTAGACCAATCCCTACTCAGAATCAGCCCATAAGCTTCAGGGATATCGACCACCATTATGTCAATAAATTGACAGACTCTAGGGTCGGCTGACAGTCTAATTAGAACATCTTTCATCTCCCCTATAACCTTGACAGCGGTCCTATCCAATTGTATGATTTGAGCTGGAGATGGTACGGGCTGCCCATTAATCTTCTTACAAATTGACAGTGGCATAATTTTTGAGGAAGCTCCGGAGTCTACCAGACAGTTATGAACATTGTGATTAAAAATTTCGAATGTCAGCAAAAATTGCAATGTTTGGGATTTGGATTTCCCACCGATGCTAGCCTCGTTAATTTCAGGATTGTCTTGAGAATCTGTTAATGTAGCGCTGGGTTTTGGTTGTAAAACATGCAGTAGCTTGTCTCGTTGATGGGGCAGGCTACACATGTCAAATATTGATACATTCGCTTTAACTTTCTTGATATCTTCGATAATATCATACCCTATATCGGATTCATTCCCAATTCGAATGGACTGATTTGTTTTGTTCATGGTTTCTTTAGGCGGCTGAACTTTGTTGTCAGCGCTTGGCTGTTTGGTTGCTGTTTGGTTTACTTTGGGCTGTGGTGGGATGATTGGTATATGCCTCCTAGGCGGATCTTTCGAAATCTTAGGCTTATGGGAAGAGGTGGCTGGGATAGGATCCGCAATCGGGCCCTTGCTGCGAGTAGCAATATTTATGGTAGAGGGAGCGCTGTCTACGTGATCTTCTTCTACTAATTCAGTCATAGGTATCCAATCCCACAACACCATAGTAGTGTCCGGGGTTGGTTCCTCTAACTCAGGGCCTGACTCCTCTGGAGGAATATCCTGGTCTGGGATATGAGAATCTAACATTTGGTTCATGACCAAGCTCATGGAATTGATCCATTGTGGGCAGCTCTTCTCCGAGTGTGGTTCTTGGTGAAAGGTGCAGAAATTTTCCATACCAATCTCATTCAAATTTAAAACAGGGGCAGTGTTCACTGGTGGATGAGACTGTTCCCCGTCTTCCCTTCTTTTGTAGAATGGCTTAAAAGGTTTCCTAGCTGTACTAGCAGCCTTGTCTTTCTCGAGATCTACGATTTTGTTAGATAATTTTTGCATCATTTTAACTATATTTTCCATATCCGTAGATGGCTCTTCCTTACCTCTCGTAAGGAGCAAAGGTTTCTTGCTAGCTGCTGGTTTTGTTTCCACATCTAAGGCATGTTTAGTAATGCTATCAGCCTCTTCCTCTACCTTTCGAGCTTCCTCAAAATTCTCTATCAGGGTCGTTTTCTTGGATCGTTTTACAAACATTGCGATTGGACCTTCAAGAGCTGTTGTGTAGTATTCGATCAAGGATTCTTCTGTGGGTTTGTTAGTTTCACTAAAGTTATTTAACAGCATTGTGAACCTTTGATTAAAGTCTTGAACCTTTTCCTTCTTCTCCATTCTCATGGATAGGAGTTCTTTCATAAGCGTGGCGACAGTCTTTTGGTTCCCATACTTCTTAAGGAAACACTTTTCGAAATCATCCCAACTAGAGATTGAGCTGGGTTGAAGGCTAAAGTACCAAGATGATACCTTAGGCTCGAATGTGTACGGAAACAACCTGCAGACTACGTCTTCATGTTGTACATTTAAAAGGTTCAGAGCTAGGTAAAAACTCTTGAGGTGATCCTCCGCCGAGATGGCTTTCCCTGGATCGTACTTAGGCAAGACCTTTTCTGGGTTTTTAGGGAGATTATGGAGTGGTCCAGCTAGGTTCAGCGCTCCCCTTGCTCTCCAGGCAGGTACAGCCATGTTTGGGTTTGGACGTGGAGACCCTGGTGGAGAATTGCAGGGTGAATCTTGTGGAGTACTTTTGGGAGTGGTACCTTCTTCGGGATTTTCTTGGTCTGTCTTGTTAAGAGTGCCGGAGATTTCTTCCAACGTCAGATTTACCAGTTCTTCAAAACTCTGAAAAAGGATCGAATCACGGGTGTATTGCGGCTCCTTTCTGGGTGTAGTTTTCTTAGGGAGGAAGTTGACAGCGTTTAAACCACCTAGCTGTCTAACGTAGGATCTAGTATGTCTTCTCAAGTCCTCTATTTCTGCAAAAGGAACAGCGTACAAAGCTTCCTGAGGCTCAGGGTCAGAAATGAGGCGTTCTTGGTTTGTTAATCCAAGATCTGGGCTGTTTGAAAAGTTTTCTTCAAGCGGGTTTTCAGTGTTATCTATGACCGTGGAAGATTTTCCTCTATCAGCCATGCACTTCAGGCCCTCCTTCTAGCGCCAAAAACTGTTGATGCCTCGGATATCGTAGCATCAATCAGAAAAGGATTCTCCCCGAGAGACGGTCCCAATTAGACTGTATCCCGTTTGGTGTAGGGAATCCGTCCGGTTAGCGGTTCCGGCAACCGTGGTTTTGGATTTTAAATCCGATTTTACCGGTTATGGCCCGATCCACCTTTCTTTTGGATTTTATGTGTTTTATATGAGATGCACATGCCTAGATTATACTTAGTCTAAATGCAACTGAAACAGATCTAAATCTAGAAACAGGAATACATCTATCTATCCCTGCAGGGGAACACGCTTAAGGGGAGCAATCAGCTGTAACAGTTATCGTAATCAAAGAACAGATAGCTATTATCTCTCACGATGAAAGCTACAGCAATATGGAGATCTTGAGAAGGTAGCTTCTCAATCAGCATGGGACGCACCTATTGCTCAGACAACAGAGGGAAACGAAAGAATAAAGAACGCATCTATTTCTCATAAACAGGAGAAAACATTATCTAATCTAAGTAACAAAATAAAGAAACAGATCTAAACGTAACAAAATAAAGAAACAGATCTAAACATAAAAAAACTGAAATTAAACTCAAAGATCCCTGCAAGGAGCAATTTAAAGTCATGAACAATGACCCACATGGATTACCCGGAAGAAAGAACAGTTAGCCATTCGATCTAGACAGAGAAATTCACTGCAATACATTTCATTGTTCACAAAATAGAGAGAACGCATGCATAGATGAGAGCAAAATCATTAATGCAGAGAAATAATTCGGAAGTCAAGAATGATCTCACATTGTAGAATTGCAGTCATTAGAATAGTCCAACACAAAGCAACCCAACATTCCAAGCGAAACGTTCATCTCCCGTGGCTTCTATTAGAAAATTTCAATTTACAGAGCCGATACAAGATAGCTCATATCATTTGCCCAAAATTTTCATTCCCCTCCAAAAGTCCCTGATTATCTCTTCTAGGCTCCTATTTATAGTTACAAATTTGCCCCCTGGGCTGACACCTAGCATTCCCCCACCTGTCATTTACAGGGATTTCTAATATAATCGGTCGCCAAAATGGCCACTTCATTTACAAAAAACATTTTGACAAAAAAAATATGGACAGCTGTCCCATGGCTTACGCCTTACATATAACAGAAAATTTGCTAAACTCAAAGCGTTCCCTGCTGGGCACGTGTCTGGCTGAAAAGAGTGGCTCATTGAATTCAGCTTCTTCATTCCTGTGCGTGGGCTTCTCCTGGCAAAGGGTCGCCCAAGTTGATGGTCACTGATGCTGCCTGGGAATAGGTCCTCGAATCCCCTGCTGATGCTGCTCCTAATTGGGAAGGGGGAATGGGACTGGCCAGACTTTCTGCCATTGCTGGGGAAGAGGCTGCTGGGAGAGGGGCAGCCGGATCTACTGATGCTTCCGCTGCTGCTGCAGCTTTCCTGACCTCCTCTTCTATGTAGCTGTGCCACACACCTGTATCCCTTATGATTATGTTTGCTGCAGCAGGAAACAGGATTTTCTGAGAAGTTACATTCTTCCCGAGCTCTATTTTAATGCTTTGTACTTCTGCTTCAGCAACTTGATATGTTTCCTTCAGCAGATGGTTGTGAAGTGTTGATGAACCGATGTAATGTTGGAGATCATCCACGGCAAGGACATCAATGCTTTTCACATACTCCATCTGGACGCCCAGCTCTTCTTTCAGTTGAGATAACCGCTGCTCCTTTCCCGGGAAATCTTCTAGGGTCTGAGGGAAACCTAATGAGCAGTTATCATGGACTCCTTTGAGCTTTTGGTACAGGTTGTTGATTCTATCTGTGGTCTTCTGCACACTGGCCATCAGCTTATTGGCACAGTTCCGTCCAAACTCCAACAAGGCTATATCTTCATTAAAATCTTCCACGGTCTTGAAAGGAAGATGCGGGGGGAAACCTCCTTTCCCTTCCCTCCATGCCATCTGACTTAGGACATTTGCTTTGACACGGGTATTCTTATCCTTGAGCCTGTGGGCTTCCGCATTCACCTCCTTTAGCCTAACCGTCATGGCCTTGAGTTTGCATACCTCATCGGTGATTAGCTCTTGAGATCCATGCACTTGCTGTATTATATTGCATGACAGCTCGTGGAAGGGGGACATGTCCAAGGTTCTGCTTTCCGCTTGCTCTAAACGCTCAGCTAATGCCTGCTTGTCTGTTTCTAGCAGGGAAGCCTTTTTTTCTGCTCCACTCTTCTCTGCTTCTGCAATCATTATTTGGAGTGCTAGCTGGTCCTTTTCCTCCTCCAGGTAGCTGTACTTGTTTGCCAACTCCTTGTGCTCAGCGTACAAGCAATTGTATTTATTTACTATCAGGTCTCTTTGGGCTTGCTCATTAGCCACATTTTGCTGCAGGGTACGTGCTCTCTTCTTTGTCAATATATTTTCTTTGACTATAACCCCTACATTGGCAAATGATGCATGTGCTGTTGCTATAGCTGCGGATGCCATGGCGATGGGATCTGCGTCTGTGTTTTGCATGACAGCGACCTCTCGGCGAGTCACTATGTCATCATGGAAGGGACTTTTAATCCTCTCTTCTGATTGGAGGACCATTGTTTTTCTTTTCTTGTCATAGACAAACTCGTTCCATTTGGACACCGTACGCTTCCCAGATGGAGTGTATGGTACAATTGGTCGGTTTATGATGTCTATGTCTTCTTCCATAGGTGGGGTCCGGACTTCCTGAGCGGGGTCTGTCCCTTCCTTTTGGGTACTAGAGCCACCTGCCTGAGAGGTGTCTATCTCCATGTCCTGCGCACCGGACCCACCTACCTGGGTATCTTCTCTTGCCTTCAATTCTTCCTCCGCCTTCTTCCTTGCTTCAGCTTGCTCAATTTCTGCTTCTTTCTGCTTCTGGGCTTCTTCAGCATCCTTCCGCAGTCTTTCATTCTCAGCCTTTTGTAGCTTGCTTTCCTCCTCGGCTTCCTTTTGCAACCTTGCCTCTTCTCTTAATCTGAGCTCTTCCTGAGCCCGGGCATCCTTGGCTTCTTTCTCCTTTTGCTGGATGGTCTTCTGGGCTTTGGTTGAGCTAGAGCTCGCTCCAGTACTTTGGCGACAGATCCTTAGCTCAGTCATGTTGCTGATGCCTCTGAATGCTTCCTCCTTGGCATCGGGGTAGTGGGAGTATTCGAAGTTAGCATAGTTCCCCTTGCAATGCTCGGCCACTTTACCCTTTCTGTCGTTCCTGTGGAAGATGACCTCACCGAAATGGAAGGCCCTCAACTCTTGAACAAATTCATCGGCAGAGGCCACCCCTGAAAACTTGTAAGCACCTATGCAGAAAGGTAGGGGGGGAAAGGAAGCCTTGTGTATCTTGTGGAGGAATGCTCCAATCCCATCCAAGAAGAGTTGTCTTACTGCTTCCTTGAGCACCACATAGTCTGTGGCATACTACGGAAATATGTATGGGGGCTTAGTCCCTCCGAACATTCTCAAGTAGGTACCTTGTTCTGAAAAGTAGAAGTCCCCATAATCCTCAAGGACTTCCAAAGCGTTTTGTGACAGGCAACTTGGTTCTTCCTTGAACATTTTCTCGTATAGGGGCATGATGAACCCCTCACAGATGAGTTTGTAGCTGGGCTTGTAATTCTGAGCCCACAACATCTTGAATGCAGTGTAGACCGGGGTTGTGGCCCTATCCCATGTACACCCCAATCCGGGGAACTCTATCTTGGCCAAGATACAATCTATCAGGTATGAGGACATGAAGAATTCAGCCTTCTTCGAGGCCAGCCCGGGTTTAGCAGCACTTATCATTGAGGCCAGACTATCTGACAAGATAGTGGCCCAGTCAAACACTGTCCCCTGAAATGCCACATAGTGAATGATAGGGACCCACTGAATCTTGTATACTGTGCCATCCGGCATGCCGAATATTCTGCATAGCATTAAAGCGATCAATCTGTAAGGGGCCCTCAGATTCTGCACGTCGTATTCGTCATTTCCCTTCTTTCTCAAATGCTTCCCTCCCCTCAATAGCTTCTTGGCCATCTCGACGTTATCCATCTGGCCCAACCATTCATCAGTCAGAGCTTGTTGGACACGGGGAAACCTGTAGGCCGCCGCAACATATGCGGGTTGAAACGAAGCAATAGCCACTTTCCTGCTGTCATTTATCACTCTCCCATCAGCATCTGCATGTTGGAGAATCCACCCGATCACTTCAGCACAGGGGAATAGCTCAGGGCGGGTAGCGGCTCTAGTTATGCCTGAGGCTCTGATATTTTGATATATCGGTGCCTCTTCCAGCAACATATCTGGGATCTCTTGGTCCCTGATCATTCTGTATATGTCATCCCATCTGATTTCTGGAGGGACACCAGTGGTGCACCTGGTGTCCTGGAGCGAGGTTTCAATCTTAGGAGGAGCAGGTTTCTTTTCTGTCATCTTCGCCTTCTTCTTACTGGGTTTCGGCATCTTGAATTATCCCTGATAACGTCCATATACAATTCATCATGAGTTTGAGCAACAGGTTGTATGGTTTTAGCCGAGAGCAACATCGTTTTAATGAGATAAATCAATGAAGCAAATATTAAGGAAGCGAAACATTATTTTAATCATAAGACACACATTGAAACATTTGAAGCTCTTAAAAGACGAGTATGGGATAAGCTATGTTGCGGAAGCTATTGGTTTTATTGGACCGATAGGCGGTTCGCGGAAGCAATCGGCTTCCGGTTCCGCCTCGCGGAAGGAGAAGTCTTTCGCTATGGCTGCGGTTGGAGAGGTCGAAGGCGGGGAAGACGCGGGTTGACTTGGTGAGGGCTATGGATGCTATCGTCATGCGCGGCCACTCGCCGAGTCACTACGGGAGATTTTAGTCTGGGCGAAGGTAACGGCGCCGGGATACGCTGACGGGGAGCGCTAGAGCGGCTGCGGCTTCAAGTTTTGGCTCTTGTGGCTTAAACGTTTACGGGTTTCGGCTTCGCGTGTAGAGGCTGGGGCTTACTGAAAAGGGCCCAGGGTTCCAATTCCGAGTTAACGGTCCAGGACATGGAAATCCCGTAGGGTTTCGACAACTTAACCCACGACGAGGGGCGCGGCCCGGGGTTTAAAACAAAACAGGGCATGGTTAACCGCCCGTACCCACCAACATAAAATATAACGTTTTCACGAAGGCCTATGACGATTCTGTGAAACGAAAACTCCGTTCACTGTACCTGACGGGCGAAACATAGCCCTTTACGGGTGTTTTGCCCGTCACAATCCCACTAAAACCCAATATTTTCCCCAAAAGGACAACTCAGTAGTGAAAAACAAGGTGAAGATCCTACCTGGCACCGTTGGGATTGCTTGAGCGAGGTGGCTGCGAGCGCGGATGCGCGAGGTGAGCTGGAGCGTTTTGCACGGTATCGCACGTCGTTGGCCGATTGACAAAAACAATGGTGCATTGGTCGAGCCCCCCACCGTAATTTATAAGAATGGGCACGTGTGAGCCTTTAATTCGGTAGGTGGCGTGGTTAAAACGGGGTTTAAATTCGCCGCGCGTAGCGGTCACGTCAAAGCACCTCGGTTTCCGTGCGACCGTCACTTGCGGGGCCTGTTCGCGAATTGCATCCGCCGTTGCGGAAGGGTTCGATGAAAGCTTCCGCCGTTTCGGAGCTTACTGCGGAAAGAAAGCTCAAAGCCTTCCGCGGGAGACCGCCGCGTAGCGGACGGGTAATGCCAAAACTTCCGCCGTTTCGGAACGATATAGCGAATGCTCCCGGTATTTTCGGAGGACTTTTGTGAAAGCTTCCGCGAACCAAAATTTTGAAGTCTTGTTGATTTTCGGGAAGGTTTGGCGAAGGCTCCCGCTAGTTTCGGAAAGCTTTTGGGAATGGCTTCCGCCGTTTCGGAAGAAAAACTTATACTGTTCCGCATATTCACCCGGGTTGTTTCGGAGACCTTCGCCGAGCGGTTTAAGCGATTGACTTCCGCTGTTTCGGAAAGGCAGCCCGAAGGCTTCCGCGTTTCGGGAGCAAAGGCCGAAGGCCTCCGCGACAGCTTCTAAAAAAAAATCCAAGTCCTTTGTATGGTTTCGGAAGGCAATCGTGAATTCCTCCGCGGGACTCATGGGGATGGCTTCCGCCGTTTCGGAAGGGTTTCGTCAAAAGTTTCCGGTCAGTTTCTTTCATGAAGATATCGCGGCGGCTTCCGCTGTTTCGGAAGGGTTCCCTGAATTCCCCCGCTGTTGCGGAAGGATTTTACGAAAGCTCCCGCCGTTGCGGAAGGGTTCAACGAAAACTCCCGCCGTTCGGGAGGGTTCACTTAATTTCCCCGCCGTTGCGGAAGGTTGAAACTAAAAATTCTTTAAGTCCTTTGTTCCCGCATTTTCTAATCGGAAGGAAATCTAAGTCCTTTTCGGGAGACTAAGGCGAATGAGTCCCGCCGTTTCGGAAGGGAAGCCAGAACTTTTCCGCGGTTGCGGGAGGTTTGAGCGAAAGGCTCCGCCGTTTCGGGAGCTAAGTCGTTTCGGAGCTGTGACCGTTCCGCAGAAGCAACGATTGAAAATTTTCTAAGTCTTTTACTTCGGAAGAAAATGCTGAATTCCTTGGTGTTATTTCGACGAGTTTATCCGGATGGCTTCCGCCGTTTCGGGAGACAGAGCTGAATCGTTCCGCCGTTTCGGGTGGTTTTGTTGGATTTCTTGCCATTTCGGGAGGACAACGTGAACTTTTCCGTGGTCGTGGAAGACTTGATCAAAAGCTTCCGCTGTTTCGGGTGGTTTTGCCCAATGGCTCCCGCGGATTTTGACAAAGAAAATCTAAGTCCTCCTTTCGGAAAGGTTGGACGTTTGACTCCCGCCGTTTCGGGACAAAGTCTGACTTATTCTAAAACGTTTGGGCAAAAAACTAAGTTACCTTTTGGCTCACTGGGGAGAACACGGAAGGATTGACGGCAAGCTGTTCAGCAGGGAAGCAAAATTTTATGTTGAAAACAGAGCGGACGGCTGGGATGGCTTCTCAAGCAAACTTTCTACAAAAAATACAGGAGGGGCCCCAACATGTACAAAATTTTGGGGAGGGGTGTTGCTGCAACAACAATGGCGAGTCGCTGGCGAACACAGATCTCTGAAAAAATACCCTACATGGTCCGGAACCCCATTAAAACCTCCGTCTCGGGTGCATTATTCAGCTGAGCATTTAGACTCATGCGGGGAAAGGAGCACTTTTCCTGCTAGCCATTGGGGAAAGGGGAGCTTCGACCGAGGCATCTTCACCACTCTCAGAGGGCCAGCATATGAGATTTATTTTAGGAGGGTCATCCCTCAAATGGTCGCTACTGCCGGACTCCACAGGATCTGCAACACTTTCTCATGGACATTATTGTTCTTGTTCCTCATTCCCATGCTGCTGGCACCCTTTGGGATGCCTGTACTTTGGACAGCTTAGCTGTTTGAGCCTTCCAGGGATATTTTCTTTTGGACAGGTCTTTGATTTGGGCTCCTCAATCCATAATGTCCTTTTGTGTGAGTTAGAGGTTTTATTGATTTGATCAGACTTCACGGACGGAGAGAAGCCTATTTTGAGCTGGGCCTTTTGGACAGCCTTCTTGATTTTACATGTCCCTTTTGCTTTTATCTCAGCAATGCTTTAATTGAGGCGAGAATCCCTGGAAAACAGACTCTTGGATGTAGGCCATTTTGGCTTTTAAATCAGCAGCATGGAGTCACTTCAATACCCCGTGTCCTCGAGAGGTGCCACTTTCCATGGGTCCAACTTAGGTAACCTTTCTTGAGATGCCTTTGAAGTGTGAGAGTGGGTGGAGCCCAACGATAGTAGTGAAGATGGCCATGGGTCTCTGCTATTGAACAGGATTAGCGTGACTAGCAGGGTAGGCTTCCCCCCCTTTGAACATTTCAGCGAGAGCACAGCAGACCGGGTTTACTGAGCAGGGTTCCAGGCTCATGGGTTGTAAGTTTTCTTTGAGAGAGCTATCTTCAACGGGAAACTCAACAAAAAGGGGCTTCAGAAAACAAAACCTATCGAAAGTTCAAATAACAAAGAAGGAAACAATGTGGCCGAAAAATAAAACAGCTAAAAGCGAAAGCAAAAAGACAATTTTATTTATGTACAGGAAGTTTCAAGGAGACTCACGCGAAGTATTGTTTCAGGGCGAGGCCATTGAGTGGAAGGGCTACTTCCTCTCCCTCGAGATTTGTCAATTTATAAGTGGATGGGCCCAATTTTGCAGAAATTTGGTACGGGCCTACCCATAGATGTTGAAATTTCGTATGCATTCCTTTGCCTTCGCGATTATGGTCCCATTTCAGGACTAAATCCCCAACTTCAAAGTCCCTCTTGCCGGATTTCCTCTTGTCGAACCATCTCTTAACTATGTCCTGGTGTTGATGAAATCGGTCTTTAGCTCTGTGTCGGGCTTCTTCCAGTCGAAGCAGGGTGTTTATCCTGGATTGTAAGGCTTGGCTACCAGAACCCCGAGAGGCTTGGGACAGTTGCAAGGATGGCAGCAAGACGTTTGGGGGAAGTATGGCTTCCTTTCCATAGACAAGAGTGAAAGGGGAGACACCTAAAGAATTCTTCGGGGTTACCCTATCTGCCCATAAGGTGTTTGGGAGAGCCACATGCCAACTTCTCTGGTTTTCTATCACAGTTTTCTTAAGGATTCGAATCAGATTCTTGTTTGAGGATTCAGCTAATCCGTTTCCCTGAGGGTAGTAATTGGCTGAATAATGCAACTTAATTCCCCATTCATAAACAAATTCATTTATCTTGCAAGATGAAAAATAAGTGGCATTATCAAAAACAAGGGAAATTGGAACCCCAAACCTGGTTATGATGTTCTCTTTCAGGAAGCTGATGACTGCGTCTTCATTGATCTTGCGCAACGGGATGGCCTCCGTCCACCTGGTGAAGTAATCGGTAGCCGTCAGAATGTATCGGTGTTGCAATGAAGAATTTGGATTTATTTCTCCGATAACATCTATGCCCCATTGCTCAAAAGGTTCAGAGATGGTGACAGGCTGCAATGGGCCTGCGGCCTTAGGTAACTTCCCAACGCTCATTTGACATATATCACAGTTTCGTGCGTATGTGTGGGCATCTCGGAACAGAGTGGGCCAGTAATAACCAGCTCTCAGTATCTTGTGCCCTGTCGTCTCTCCTGAATAATGACCACCTGCGGGGCCATCATCTAATTCTTTGACAACTTTGTTTGCATCTTCCTTCTCCAAACATCTAAGAAGGACTCCATCATAATTCTTTCTGAAGAGAATCCCATCAACGATCTGATAGGGTGCTGATTTCAAACGGAGTGCCCTTCTTTGTTTAGAATTCCAGTGCTCGGGTAGATATCCCTGCTGTAAATAGTGCACTAGATCTCTATACCATGACTGGGGAGCTGTGAAGATATGGCATACCTCAACCGAATTGAGCTCGGCTTCGTTCTTCCAATGTTGCTCTTCATCAGTTGAGTTTCCCGCCAGTAACTTGCACATACCTTGTCCTTTGATGATTGTAGCAGGTTTAAATTCCAAATCATACTCCTGCAGAGCTGTGACCCAGTTCCCTCTCCTCTCTCCCAATTCCTTTTGAACGAACAGGGATCTAACAGCTGGATGGGGAACTATGACTTTAGTTCTGTTCTTCAAAATGTATGGCCTAAACTGCTTGACTGCTTTGAAGACTGCGTAGGCATGCTTGTCAACTACGGGGTAATTCAGCTCAGCCCCTTGCAGACCAGTGCTCATAAACGAAATTGGGTATTCGTCCCCCAACTCCACCTTTTGCGTGAGTACAGCTGCGAGAGACTCATCTGAAGCGAAGGTATACAAGATGAAATCTTTATCAAAATCTGGACTTCGTAAGGAAGGAGCTTTAGCTACAGCTGCCTTGATATCTCTAAATGCGTCCTTCTCCAAATCTGTCCACTTGAACTGTGCGCTTTGTTTAACCATCTGCTATAACGGCTTAACGATTTGTGCAAAATCCGGAACAAATCTGCGGACAAAATTGATGGTGCCCATAAAAGACTGCATAGATTTTTTGTTGTGAGGCATTGGGATTTTATTAATAGCTTGGACCCTTTCTTGGTCGATTGACACTCCCCCTTTGGAGATGACATGACCCAAGAGCTTACCTTCGGGTACAGCAAACACGCTCTTCTTGGGATTCAAAGAAATACCATACTTCCGGCAACGGTCAAAGATGTGCCTCAAATGAACAACATGATCTTCCCTTTTTTTCGAAAAGACTGTCACATCATCCAAGTAGACAACAACGCATTGCCCACCCAATCCTCGGAAGGCAATATCCATCGCCCTTTGGAATGTAGCTCCAGCATTTATCAGACCAAATGGCATTCTCCTGTAAGCGAACGTTCCCCACTTAGTCCTGAAGGTAGTCTTGAGACGATCTTCTTCGGCTACTAACACTTGATTATAGCCAGAGAAACCATCGAGGAGAGAAAACAATTCAGATCCAGACACCATTTGTAGGATTTGCTCCATTGAAGGTACGGGGTAGTTGTCTTTATCTGAGGCTTTGTTTAAATTTCTGAAATCTACACATAGCCTAATCTCTCCTGATTTCTTCCTCACGGGAACCAAGTTTGCAACCCATTCGGAATGCCTAACTTTGAAGATTATCTTCGCGTCCAGGAGTTTCTTTAATTCCTTTTGGATCAGCGGTTCAAGAGTGGGATGCATCCTTCTTAACTGCTGCTGAAATGGTTTGACACCCGCTTTCATTGGTATAATATGCTGAATGATGCGGACGTCATATGTCTTCAGATCTTCATAGGTCCATGCAAAAACATCCTTGTACTGTTTAAACAACTTAATGAACCTTTCTCGTTCTCCTGGTGAACAGCATTTGCCAAGGTTGACAAATTTTGGTTCTGCCTCGGTACCCAAATTAACCAACTCATGTTGCATTGATGAGCTGTTAGTTTTGGTATTAGCCGGTCTTTTGAATTTATTTTGAAGATCGAAGAGCATTTCGAGGGACCTTACCCCTTTTGGCATGAAATTTCCTTTCTCCTCTTCCTTCTTCATTAAATCAGCATCATGTTCTTCCTCATATATTGCGGCTCCTTGAAAACTGTCTTCGTTTGTCAGGAAGCTGATGATCTGCTCATCATCATCGAAGATTCTGAAGTTTGTGATGTTATCGGGAATGGAAGGCCTGAAAATCAATTCAATCGAGCATTTATTATTTGTCGGCACCAATCTAGAAGCAGATGTTGCTAACAAATCGGCAGCAGAATTTTGCAACCTAGGAATTGATTTTATATTGAAAGCGTCAAAATACATGATTAAATCCCATACCTCAGCCTGGTAACCTTTCAAGTGCGGTGAGAGGCAATGAATGGTGTCCCTTACCTGTCTGACTACTATCTCGGAGTCACCAAAAACCTTCAGGTACTTAACATTTAAGCCAATGGCCTTCTTTAAACCATGCACCAAAGCTTCATATTCAGCGGTATTGTTAGTACAATCGAATTCTAATCTACAAGACAAAAAATACTTGTTCTTCTTTGGATCCATCAGAACACAACCGGCTCCGGATCCTTCCAGAGTTTTAGAGCCATCAAAGTATAATGTCCAAAAGGTATCTTTAGAGTCAACTAAGTTAGTTTCTTTGTGGTCTATGTTAGCAACTAAATTGACTATGTTACAATCAACCTCATCAGTCCGAGAGAAATGAAGGAGATCGGATTGTTTGTCTGATTCATGGCAAAAAGTTTCAACTTGATAGTTGCCCGGATCCATTTCTAAGAAGTAATTTCCCAGGACCGAGGAAGAGAAAGCTACAGCCTCATTTTTTTCTTCTAGCTGGGTTACGTTTTGTTTCATATGGGGTTCCCTAAGAACTTTAATCTGATTCTGCCTGTTCTGATAAGGCAGCCATAGATGGGACCAATCGGTAGCAAAGTAGCCACTCAGCTTGGTAGACCAATCCCTACTCAGAATCAGCCCATAAGCTTCAGGGATATCGACCACCATTATGTCAATAAATTGACAGACTCTAGGGTCGGCTGACAGTCTAATTAGAACATCTTTCATCTCCCCTATAACCTTGACAGCGGTCCTATCCAATTGTATGATTTGAGCTGGAGATGGTACGGGCTGCCCATTAATCTTCTTACAAATTGACAGTGGCATAATTTTTGAGGAAGCTCCGGAGTCTACCAGACAGTTATGAACATTGTGATTAAAAATTTCGAATGTCAGCAAAAATTGCAATGTTTGGGATTTGGATTTCCCACCGATGCTAGCCTCGTTAATTTCAGGATTGTCTTGAGAATCTGTTAATGTAGCGCTGGGTTTTGGTTGTAAAACATGCAGTAGCTTGTCTCGTTGATGGGGCAGGCTACACATGTCAAATATTGATACATTCGCTTTAACTTTCTTGATATCTTCGATAATATCATACCCTATATCGGATTCATTCCCAATTCGAATGGACTGATTTGTTTTGTTCATGGTTTCTTTAGGCGGCTGAACTTTGTTGTCAGCGCTTGGCTGTTTGGTTGCTGTTTGGTTTACTTTGGGCTGTGGTGGGATGATTGGTATATGCCTCCTAGGCGGATCTTTCGAAATCTTAGGCTTATGGGAAGAGGTGGCTGGGATAGGATCCGCAATCGGGCCCTTGCTGCGAGTAGCAATATTTATGGTAGAGGGAGCGCTGTCTACGTGATCTTCTTCTACTAATTCAGTCATAGGTATCCAATCCCACAACACCATAGTAGTGTCCGGGGTTGGTTCCTCTAACTCAGGGCCTGACTCCTCTGGAGGAATATCCTGGTCTGGGATATGAGAATCTAACATTTGGTTCATGACCAAGCTCATGGAATTGATCCATTGTGGGCAGCTCTTCTCCGAGTGTGGTTCTTGGTGAAAGGTGCAGAAATTTTCCATACCAATCTCATTCAAATTTAAAACAGGGGCAGTGTTCACTGGTGGATGAGACTGTTCCCCGTCTTCCCTTCTTTTGTAGAATGGCTTAAAAGGTTTCCTAGCTGTACTAGCAGCCTTGTCTTTCTCGAGATCTACGATTTTGTTAGATAATTTTTGCATCATTTTAACTATATTTTCCATATCCGTAGATGGCTCTTCCTTACCTCTCGTAAGGAGCAAAGGTTTCTTGCTAGCTGCTGGTTTTGTTTCCACATCTAAGGCATGTTTAGTAATGCTATCAGCCTCTTCCTCTACCTTTCGAGCTTCCTCAAAATTCTCTATCAGGGTCGTTTTCTTGGATCGTTTTACAAACATTGCGATTGGACCTTCAAGAGCTGTTGTGTAGTATTCGATCAAGGATTCTTCTGTGGGTTTGTTAGTTTCACTAAAGTTATTTAACAGCATTGTGAACCTTTGATTAAAGTCTTGAACCTTTTCCTTCTTCTCCATTCTCATGGATAGGAGTTCTTTCATAAGCGTGGCGACAGTCTTTTGGTTCCCATACTTCTTAAGGAAACACTTTTCGAAATCATCCCAACTAGAGATTGAGCTGGGTTGAAGGCTAAAGTACCAAGATGATACCTTAGGCTCGAATGTGTACGGAAACAACCTGCAGACTACGTCTTCATGTTGTACATTTAAAAGGTTCAGAGCTAGGTAAAAACTCTTGAGGTGATCCTCCGCCGAGATGGCTTTCCCTGGATCGTACTTAGGCAAGACCTTTTCTGGGTTTTTAGGGAGATTATGGAGTGGTCCAGCTAGGTTCAGCGCTCCCCTTGCTCTCCAGGCAGGTACAGCCATGTTTGGGTTTGGACGTGGAGACCCTGGTGGAGAATTGCAGGGTGAATCTTGTGGAGTACTTTTGGGAGTGGTACCTTCTTCGGGATTTTCTTGGTCTGTCTTGTTAAGAGTGCCGGAGATTTCTTCCAACGTCAGATTTACCAGTTCTTCAAAACTCTGAAAAAGGATCGAATCACGGGTGTATTGCGGCTCCTTTCTGGGTGTAGTTTTCTTAGGGAGGAAGTTGACAGCGTTTAAACCACCTAGCTGTCTAACGTAGGATCTAGTATGTCTTCTCAAGTCCTCTATTTCTGCAAAAGGAACAGCGTACAAAGCTTCCTGAGGCTCAGGGTCAGAAATGAGGCGTTCTTGGTTTGTTAATCCAAGATCTGGGCTGTTTGAAAAGTTTTCTTCAAGCGGGTTTTCAGTGTTATCTATGACCGTGGAAGATTTTCCTCTATCAGCCATGCACTTCAGGCCCTCCTTCTAGCGCCAAAAACTGTTGATGCCTCGGATATCGTAGCATCAATCAGAAAAGGATTCTCCCCGAGAGACGGTCCCAATTAGACTGTATCCCGTTTGGTGTAGGGAATCCGTCCGGTTAGCGGTTCCGGCAACCGTGGTTTTGGATTTTAAATCCGATTTTACCGGTTATGGCCCGATCCACCTTTCTTTTGGATTTTATGTGTTTTATATGAGATGCACATGCCTAGATTATACTTAGTCTAAATGCAACTGAAACAGATCTAAATCTAGAAACAGGAATACATCTATCTATCCCTGCAGGGGAACACGCTTAAGGGGAGCAATCAGCTGTAACAGTTATCGTAATCAAAGAACAGATAGCTATTATCTCTCACGATGAAAGCTACAGCAATATGGAGATCTTGAGAAGGTAGCTTCTCAATCAGCATGGGACGCACCTATTGCTCAGACAACAGAGGGAAACGAAAGAATAAAGAACGCATCTATTTCTCATAAACAGGAGAAAACATTATCTAATCTAAGTAACAAAATAAAGAAACAGATCTAAACGTAACAAAATAAAGAAACAGATCTAAACGTAACAAAATAAAGAAACAGATCTAAACATAACAAAACTGAAATTAAACTCAAAGATCCCTGCAAGGAGCAATTTAAAGTCATGAACAATGACCCACATGGATTACCCGGAAGAAAGAACAGTTAGCCATTCGATCTAGACAGAGAAATTCACTGCAATACATTTCATTGTTCACAAAATAGAGAGAACGCATGCATAGATGAGAGCAAAATCATTAATGCAGAGAAATAATTCGGAAGTCAAGAATGATCTCACATTCCAGAATTGCAGTCATTAGAATAGTCCAACACAAAGCAACCCAACATTCCAAGCGAAACGTTCATCTCCCGTGGCTTCTATTAGAAAATTTCAATTTACAGAGCCGATACAAGATAGCTCATATCATTTGCCCAAAATTTTCATTCCCCTCCAAAAGTCCCTGATTATCTCTTCTAGGCTCCTATTTATAGTTACAAATTTGCCCCCTAGGCTGACACCTAGCATTCCCCCACCTGTCATTTACAGGGATTTCTAATATAATCGGTCGCCAAAATGGCCACTTCATTTACAAAAAACATTTTGACAAAAAAAATATGGACAGCTGTCCCACGGCTTACGCCTTACATATAACAGAAAATTTGCTAAACTCAAAGCGTTCCCTGCTGGGCACGTGTCTGGCTGAAAAGAGTGGCTCATTGAATTCAGCTTCTTCATTCCTGTGCGTGGGCTTCTCCTGGCAAAGGGTCGCCCAAGTTGATGGTCACTGATGCTGCCTGGGAATAGGTCCTCGAATCCCCTACTGATGCTGCTCCTAATTGGGAAGGGGGAATGGGACTGGCCAGACTTTCTGCCATTGCTGGGGAAGAGGCTGCTGGGAGAGGGGCAGCCGGATCTACTGATGCTTCCGCTGCTGTTGCAGATTTCCTGACCTCCTCTTCTATGTAGCTGTGCCACACACCTGTATCCCTTATGATTATGTTTGCTGCAGCAGGAAACAGGATTTTCTGAGAAGTTACATTCTTCCCGAGCTCTATTTTAATGCTTTGTACTTCTGCTTCAGCAACTTGATATGTTTCCTTCAGCAGATGGTTGTGAAGTGTTGATGAACCGATGTAATGTTGGAGATCATCCACGGCAAGGACATCAATGCTTTTCACATACTCCATCTGGACGCCCAGCTCTTCTTTCAGTTGAGATAACCGCTGCTCCTTTCCCGGGAAATCTTCTAGGGTCTGAGGGAAACCTAATGAGCAGTTATCATGGACTCCTTTGAGCTTTTGGTACAGGTTGTTGATTCTATCTGTGGTCTTCTGCACACTGGCCATCAGCTTATTGGCACAGTTCCGGCCAAACTCCAACAAGGCTACCTTAAATAAGTGAAATTATAATACCTTAATGTTGGAATGAACGATAATAGAATGCATAGTGTTAATATTAAAAAATAGATAGTATAACTTTGAGATTCTATCACTGTGTAGAAATGAAATGTTTCACTTTTATTCTAAGTAAAAGAAAATGCTATATGGATGTTTAACTACATTGTTTCCTTTTTTTTAATTTAAAGATAGATAAATGATATTTCATAAATTAAAAGGACGCTGCAGTATAGTCTTTCCATTCCCTTATCATTCTCTACATCAATCATCTGATTTAGTTCCACTTCTCTATACTAGAGTACTATGTAGAAAACAACATGGGGAAAAATGCAGAGAAGTTATTTAATCCATCATCTCATTTACTTAACTATCATGAAATCATATCTAAGTCAAAAATTGAAACAATTTTCTTCTGTATGACTATAATTACTAAATCTACAATTGCAGAAAAATCACTTACTGTAAATAATAAGACAGAATAGTAGAACCTGATTGATTGTAGGAGAAACAAACAACCCAAGGAGCCTGTTCCACTCAACCTACTCCTTAAGGCATCCAAATTGCTTGCCTTAGGACCCCAATCCTGTTCACTGACCCACCAGGAAGAAGAGTCTGTAGAAGATTTAGTTCATCAACCTGTAGTAGAAATGTAGATCATCCAGTTATAAAGATTCAGTAGTCAAAGAGACCTGTACCAGCACCTCTGGTTTCCTTCTCAAAATAATTAACAGACTCACAATGCACTTCCACTTAGCCTCCCTATTCAAATCTCTTAGTGATCACCTGATACGCTTGAGGAAATATTTCTGCAGAAAATATTGTGGAGTTTCCTTCTCAATTCGAATTGCCTTATCTAGGATTCCTAGGCCTTTTAGTGGTTAAACTGGTCATGAATGAGCTAACAACTCTCTTCCAACCACCTGGGGGATAATGCCACAAATTTAGGGGTAGCTGTCCCATAACCAATAGCTAGTGGTGGAGTGCAAATGATGCCGTCTGTCCAATGCCTTCTAACAGCTTCCATTCCTCCTAGTGGGTCAGTGAACACTCATTTAACAGCTCCCTTGGGTGTTTGTCTCCTGTTTTATTTTATTAAATAATAATAATAAGTCATTACAATCATCCTTGACCATATTTGGTGATAATTACAAAACTTTTTAATTAAAATTTAATATAATGTCTTTTGCAAATAAAATGAATATTCTCAAAATTTGGGTAGGTGACATACACCCCCCTTTTAAGTCTGAACATCATCCTCGATGTTGTTTATTCACTCTCTGAGTGTTCCTGAAACAGAGCTGGGTATGCTGCTTGCATACTACTCTCCAACTCCCAGGTTGCCTCTTCTGGGCTAAGGTGCTTCCATTGCACCGTTACCTGCCCAACGGTGCGATTCTAGAGTAGATTTTCCCTCCTTTCGAGGATACAGTCCAGTTCCACCTTCAATCTTTACCATAGAGACTTGATGTTCTACTTGTCCGTTGTATAGAGCTACATTAATTCTAGGAATCTCTCTTGCCAAGTCAACCACAGTAGGTTCATCTTGTATGGAATGAATATTATTAGCTGTCTGCTTCCTTTTGGGGCATTCTGAAGCATAATGAGGACCTTGACACTCAAAACATTTTATAGGTGCCTTTTGGTCATTAGTTCTGGTAACATTGGGAGTATTTCTAGGAGATGTAAAATTCTGCTGTTGATTATTTCTGGGATTGTTTCCTTGGAAATTCCGATTCGGAAATTTTTTCTTTTGGAAGCCATAATTTCCACTGAGCCTGAAATTTTTCTTTTTCAGCTCAAAGTTGTTGGGTTTATGATTTTTCCAGTTAGATATCCCTTCTCTTTTCCATTTAGTGTCATAGCAGAAAGTTGCTTTCCTCATGGCTTCTTCTTAGGTCTTTGGGTTGGCATACTCTATTATGTCCTTAATGTTGAAAGGTAGGAAACTCAGATACCTCTGAATCTTTGGTTTCTCCTCCATGAAGTATGGTACATATCTTAGCAAATTCAGAAATTTGTTGTTAAACTCTTTCATGTTCATAGTGCCCAGTTTTAAATCATAAAATTCCTTGGACTTTTCTTCATAGTATTGTTCAGATAGGAACTTCATTTTGAAGTACCATTTAAAAGTGCTCCAATTTACATCCTTTTCGTTGATTCCCTTCACCCTTTTGATGTCCTGCCACCAAATGTCTGCCTTTTTGATCAAGTTATATATTGCCATATTTTCCTTCAATGATTCTGAATAATCGTAAATTTGAAAGTACTTTTTCATGTCGGACATCCATGCTTCAGCTATCTCTCCTTTCTCATTTCCACCATTGAAAGTTGGGGGTTTGATTTTTCTTGAATTCCCAAGAAATCTGTTCTTACTGTTTCTGGCTTTTTGTTTTGGGTTTGTAATCCCCTTTGCTGCTATCATTTGAATAATTACGTTTCTTTCTGCATTTTTCATTAGCAGCTGCTGATGATGTTGAGTTGTTGTTCACATCATCAGTTTTCACCTTTTTACCCTTATGTCATTGAGGTAAGTCTTCAAACTTAAAGGTATCTTCAATCCCTCTATCATGTTCATCAGTTGGGCACTGCTCGAACAATACCTGGTTAAGTTCCTCTTGTGCCTTCAGAATTCTTTCATTGTCCTATTTAACAGATCTTATTTCTACTTTTAACTCATCAAATGCACATAACAATTCTAATGAATTACCATTTAATTCACCATGGACTTCTTCTTTATGATTGTATCCAGTACTATGACTGTTTGGTCAAAATTTGTCCTTCATGTGTTCAGCTGATCCTTCCATACCTGTATCTTAGAAAACAAATTTCTATATAACAAAATAATTTAAAGTGAGTTAATAAAGATTTTTGTTGTCATCATTTTTTTTTTGCATGTTCTTTGGACCTTTTCAGGCCTACAGTTCGAACGTGAACTCTAATACCACATGTAACAGCCTGATAATTTAATAAAAAATTTAAAATTTTTAAAGCAACATTAAATGTTAAATTTACAAATGCAAAATAATAAATGCTTAAACAAAGCAGTATTTAATACTGAAGCTATTAATGCGGAAACAAATTAATCACTAAAATTCTTAACTAATAACAGTTCAATGACAACGACACATCATACTTCTTTGAAGACAATTATAGCATTAGATTTGATTATGTTAATGTAATTGAATTTATCTTCCGATAAAGTTTTCTTGACAAGGTTCTAACAGTTTGATTTTAGATGATGATGAAAGGGGTCCTACGAGGTACCCTGAGGCTTACTTAGCTACGTTAGCTAAAGAATATGAATGTGTTTTCACTGTGCAGAAACGCAGGTAAGAAAACAAATACGCCAAATCAAGTGTTAAGAATAAATATGATTTTCAATTCATCGTCAATGTATTGTGAAAACTCTAAGTGCTTCCTTACATGAAAGTTATTGAAGGCATGGAGCTTTGTCCTACTTCTCGTTTACGTGTTGGTTTACAAACTTCGCAATGCTATTAGAATTCTATTGTCATTTGCCATAATACAAGGAGTGGTGATGTCCTATGTGTTTTAAATTATTAGTGCTAGGTTCCAATGTACACAAGAAATCACTTGAGGTTATCAAATAGTTTTAATAACTTTTATAATCATGCATATAAAAGAAATACTAATGTAGCATCGATCTCTTGATATTATCATCCTAATTCTATTGTGAATTTACTATACTTGAAGGATTATGTCCTTCTAATATAATATTTGTGCATTAGAACGTAAAGTGTTCTTTGTGGAAAGGTAGAATAGTGTAACAAATATTACGATGTGCAATAGTAGTGCATCCCAAATTATATAATAAGCATCAAACCTTTAAATGGAATATGATCCTAATTAAAAATGAAGTGCTAAAATGAAGTAGACCAAGCATTTAAAAGACTATTGCTATGGATATGAAATGAACTAAAGGTTGTAACCCTAAGTCTTGTATTGAGATGTGAAAGTGACCAAGCGTTAAAAGCTTACTATACTAGCAGGTTTTTCGTATCAGATCTGGTATTAAATTCGCCTGTCTTCAGTGTTGAGTGGACTTCCTAGCTAGAACTGCCGTGGCTATAGTGCATGATAGTAGTGAACCCAAATGCTACTGAAGTGTCGAGCTATTCACTAAAATGAACTTTGGTTGACAGAGATGGAGGTCGTGATAGTTATGAAAATCAATGAGATATTAATGCAATTGATACACAAATTTCGATGTGCTAGGTTGGCTTTACCTCCGTCATTGATTTCACATGTTCTTAGGATTGAACAAGGAAAACCCTAACTCCACTACGTTTATGCGGTTTGTTAATTTCTTTGTCATTCATTATGTTGGAAGTAGTTTTATGGAGAGGCCGACAGGCCGAGAAAATCCAGGGTTTTGCTTGACTGATGCTCAGGGATCCTTCCCGAGACTCGATATCATGACCTGGTGAATGTTGTTCTGATACTTGTAAATGATTTAAGGACTGGGCCTTCTACGACAGATTGCAGTAGTTTTAGGCGTTGGAGGTTCAGATTTAGGGTCTGTCTTTCTTTGTATGTTTAAGGAGTACTCTTCAGGGTTTCTGGCTATTGATAACGAACCAAAGATTGACCCTTGAGCAAGGATATACTACTGTTTGTAGAACTGGAACTTCTTTGTCGAACTCGAAGGTTGGCTTCGTCAATAGTTGTTGGTTTTATATTACTCTTACTCAGAACTGCAAGCCTAGGTAACGTCTCGACTTAAGTTTTTAAGCTCTCTTATTGCTTTAATAAAATATAAAAACCTTTGTGGTTTATCATTTGACCACTTGTGATTTTTGTGGCAGGTTTTTCACTTCATTGAGTGGTTTTAGTATTTGAAGCTTGAAGGGAAAGGTGTTTCTCAGCCGTCGGGTAAGCTTCGGAGGTTCACTTCCTTGTAAACACCCCTGGTACATTGTGGTCAATGTTTTTATGATGTTAAGAGTCTGTTGTTTTAAGGTTTGGCAAGGTTTTCCTTGGCCGTGAAGAGGATGATGTTTAAAGAATGTTACTATGCTCAGTAGGGGTTCAACCCTCACCTTGTCAACCTTATAGCATTTCTGCTAAGGTTTTTATTAAAAAAAAATGTATGAGGGAAGAACCGTAAGTTTGGAATAGTCGTAAATAAGAATTCTTTTGTGTTTATCTATAATGTTATTTTGACTGCAATGATGCCATGTTAAAAGATGAAAGCCGAGGTTTAACTTATTGACATACGATATTTCTGTGCAATTTATGTTTTAAGCAGCCATTTAGGTAGTTGTGAGATTCAGATTGGTTTGAATCCTTCATTTAAATGAACACTATGTTTGATAAAATGACTTCTAATTTACAATAGTGGACCTGACCGAGAGTCGTGGCTAACTTACATCACAAAAGAGTAACCTGTCATTTCAATTTAAAGTTTGAATAGTGCTGAGAACTCATTAGTTGGTATTGATCCAACAATCAACTAAAAATAACGCTCTGAACTAAGCTTAATCTGAATAGATGGTTGTTGTACCTATGATGGTTAACTGTAGAATGTGTTTTTTTTGGAATTCTAATAAAAGAAAAAAAAGATTTTTTTCCATCGAGCCTGTTACTGTCATGTAACGTAGATGATAAGTTCTTCTCTATTAAAGGTTTCGATCCTATGTTTGAGTTATTGTAAAAGGGTAAAACAAAGCTAGGCTATCTTTATAATAGGAAGTGTTTGAATATAAAGATTATGATTGTTATGTAAATCAAAAGATGATATAAAAATATTGAAAACAAATAGTATAATAGAATGGTGTTAATATTTTTTATTAATAAGTATCTATCTAGTTTATGTGTATCAACTCTCTAATAAGAAATATTTGCAGCTGTTAGATTTCTAAAATTGTAAATACCTGAAATAAGTGAAAATATAATACCTTAATGTTGGAATGAACGATAATAGAATGCATAGTGTTAATATTCAAAAATAGATAGTATTACTTTGAGATTCTATCACTGTGTAGAAATGAAATGTCTTACTTTTATTCTAAGTAAAAGAAAATGTTATATGGCTTTTTAACTACATCGTTTCTTTTTTTTTTTGAATTTAAACATAGATAAATGATATTTCAGAAATTAAAAGGACGATGCAGTATAGTCTTTCCATTCCCTTAGCATTCTCTACATCAATCATCTGATTTAGTTCCACTTTTCAGTACTAGAGTACTATGCAGAAAATAACATGGGGAAAATTGCAGAGAAGTTATTTAATCCATCATCTCATTTACTTAACTATCATGAAATCATATCTAAGTCAAAAATTGAAACAATTTTCTTATGTATGACTATAATTTCTAAATCTACAATTGCAGAAAAAACATTTACTATAAATAATAAGACAAAATAGTAGAACCTAATTGACTGTAGGAGAAACAAAAAACCCAAGGAGCCTGTTCCACCCAACCTACTCCTGAAGGAAACCAAATTAATTTCCTTAGGACCCTCGAGCCTGTTCACTGACCCACCAGAAAGAAGAGTCTGTAGAAGCTTTAGTTCATCGACTTACAGTAGAAATGTAGATCATCCAGTTATAAAGATTCAGCAGTCAAAGAGACCTGCACCAGCACCTCTAGTTTCCTTCTCAAAATAATTAGCAGACTCACAATGCACTTCCACTTAGCCTCCCTATTCGAATCTCTCAATGATCACCTGATACACTTGAGGAAATATTTCTGCAAAAAATATTGTGGAGCTGCCTGCTCAATTCGAATTGCCTTATCTAGGCTGCCTAGGCATTTTAGTGGTTAACCTTTTCATGAATGAGCTAACAACTCTCTTCCAACCACCTGGGGGAAAATGCCACAAATTTAGGGGTAGTTGTCCCATAACCAACAGCTAATGGTGGAGTGCAAATGTTGTCGTTTGTCCAATGCCTTCTAACAGCTTCCATTCCTCCTAGTGGGTCAGTGAACACTCATTTAACAACTCCCTTGGGTGTTTGTCTCCTGTTTTATTTTATTAAATAATAATAATAAGTCATTACAATCATCCTTGACCATATTTGGTGATAATTACAAAACTTTGTATTAAAAATTTAACATAATGTATTTTGCAAATAAAATGAATATTCTCAAAATTTGGGTAGGTGACATACACCCCCCCTTAAGTCTCAATATCGTCCTCGATGTTGTTTATTCACTCTCTGAGTGTTCTTGAAATAGAGCTGGGTATGCTTCCTATATACTACTCTCCAACTCTTAGGTTACCTATTCTAGGCTAAGGTGCTTCCATTGCACCTTTACCTGCCCAATGGTGCGATTCTGGAGTAGATTTTCCCTCCTTTCGAGGATACAATCTGGTTCCACCTGAAAATCGTGGTCTTGTTCCACCTTCAATCTCTACGATAGAGACTTGATGCTCTGCTTTCATGTTGTCCAGAGATGCATTAATTATGGGCATCTCTCTTGCCAAGTCTCCCACAGTAGGTTCATCTTGTATGGAATGAATATTATTAGTTGTCTGCTTCCTTTTGGGGCATTCTGAAGCATAATGAGGACCTTGACACTCAAAACATTTTATAGGTTCCTTTTGGTCATTAGTTTTGGTAACATTGGGAGTATTTCTAGGAGCTTTAAAATTCGGCTGCTGATTATTGCTACAATTGTTTCCTTTGAAATTCCGATTAGGAAAGTTTTTCTTTTGGAAGCCAGAATTTCTACTCAACTTGAAATTTTTCTTTTTCAGCTCAAAGTTGTTGTGTTTATGATATCCCTTCTCTTTTCCGGTTAGTGTCATAGCAGAAATTTGCTTTCCTCATGGCTTCTTCTTAGGTATTTCGGCTTTCATACTGTATTATGTCCTTAATGTTGAAAGGTAGGTAACTCAGATACCTCTGAATCTTTGGTTTCTCCTCCATGAAGTATGGTACATATCTTAGCAAATTCAAAAAAAATTTGTTCAACGCTTTCATGTTCATAGTGACCAGTTTTAAATCATAAAATTCCATGGACTTTTCTTCATAGTATTGTTCAGATAGGAACTTCCTTTTGAAGTACCATTTAAAAGTGCTCCAATTTACATCCTTGTCCTTGATGCCCTTCACCCTTTTGATGTCATGCCACCAAATGTCTGCCTTTCCGATCAGGTTATATATTGCCATCTTTGCCTTCAATGATTCTGAATAATCATAAATTTGAAAGTACTTTTTCATGCCGGACAGCCATGCTTCAACTGTCTCTCCTTTCTCGGTTTCACCATTGAAAGTTGGGGGTTTGATTTTTCTTGAATTCTGCAGAAATCCGTTCATACTGTTTGTGGCTTTTTCTTTTGGGTTTGTAATCCGCTTTACTGCTATCACTTGAATAATTACATTTCTTTCTGCATTTTTCATTGGCAGCTTTTGATGATGTTGAGCTGATGTTCACATCATCATTTTTTTCCATTTTAACCTTATGTTGTTGAGGTAAGTCTTCAAACTTAAAGGTATCTTCAATCCCTCTATCATGTTCATCAGTTGGGCATTGCTCGAACAGTACCTGGTTAAGTTCCTCTTGTGCCTTCAGGATTCTTTCATTGTCCTGTTTAACAGATATTATTTCTGCTTTTAACTCCTGAAATGCACGTAAGAATTCTGATGAATTATCATTTACTTCACCATGGACTTATTCTTCATGATGTTGTCCAGTACTATGACTGTTTGGTTGAAATCTGTCCTCCATGTGTTCAGCTGATCCTTCCATACCTGGAGGTTAGAAAACAAATTTCTGTATAACAAAATAATTTAAAGTGAGTTAATAAAGATTTCTGCTGTCATAAATTTTTTTGTTGCGTGTTCTTTGGACCTTTTCAGGCCTAAGTTCGAATGTGAGCTCTGATACCACATGTAACATCCCGATAATTTCATAAAAAATTTAAAATTTTTAAAGCAGCATTAAATGTTAAATTTTCAAATGTTAAAATAATAAATGCGTAAACAAAGCAGTATTTAATACTGAAGTCATTAATGCGGAAACAAATTAATCACTAAAACTCTTAACTAGTAACAGTTCAATGACAATGACACATCATACATCTTTGAAGACAATTACAGCATTAGATTTGCTTATGTTACTGTAATTGAATTTATCTTCCGATAAATTTTTCTTCACAAGGTTCTAACAGTTTGATTTTAGATGATGATGAAAGGGGTCCTACGAGGTACCCTGAGGCTTACTTAGCTATGTTATCTAAAGCATATGAATTTGTTTTCACTGTGCAGAAATGCAGGTAAGAAAACAAATACGCCAAATCAAGTGTTAAGAATAAAAATGATTTTCAATTCATCGTCAATGTATTGTGAAAACTCTAAGTGCTTCCTTACATGAAAATTCTTGAAGGTATGGGTCTTTGTCCTACTTCTCATTGACGTGTTGGCTTACAAACATTGCAATGCTATTAGAATTCTATCGTCATTTGCTATAATACAAGGAGTGGTGATGTCCTATGTGTTTTAAACTATGAGTGCTAGGTTCCAATGTACACAAGAAATCACTTGATGTTATCAAATAATTATAATAACTTTTATAATCATGCATATAAAAGAAATACTAATGTAGCATCGATCTCTTGATATTATCATCCTAATTCTATTGGGGATTTAATATACTTGAAGGATTATGTCCTTCTAATATAATATTTGTGCATTAGAACGTAAAGTGTTCTTTGTGAAAAGGGAGAATAGTGTAACAAATATTACGATGTGCAATAGTAGTGCATCCCAAACTATATACTAAGCATAAAACCTTTACATGGAATATGATCCTAATTAAAAATGAAGTGCTAAAACGAAGTAGACCGAGCATTTAAAATACTAATACTATGGATATGAAATGAACTAAAGGTTGTAAACCTAAGTCTTGTATTGAGATGTGAAAGTGACCGAGCGTTAAAAGGTTACTGTACTGGCAGGTTTTTCGTATCAGATATGGTATTAAATTTTCCTGTCTTCATTGTTGAGTGGACTTCCTAGCTGGAACCATCGTTGCTATAGTGCATGATACTATTGAACCCAAATGCTACTGAAATGTCGAGCTATTCACTAAAATGAACTTTGGTTGATAGAGCTGGAGGTCGTGATAGTTATGATAATCAATGAGATATTAATGCAGTTGATACACAAATTTCGACATGCTAGGTTGGCTTTACCTCCGTAATTGATTTCACACATTCTTGGGATTGAACAATGAAAACCCTAACTGTAACATCCCGATAATTTCATAAAAATTTAAAATTTTTAAATCAGCCTAGAATGTTAATAATTGTAAAATGCAGAAATAATTAATGTGTATTCGGCAGTAATAATAATTATGTCATAATAGAAGGAACATATTAACTATAGTAACCTTTGACTAAAGATGTTTATTGTCAGTGATACGTCAAAAATCCTATATAATTGATTACGATATTAGTTTGATTGTTTTTTTGAATTTAACTGAATTTTTAAAACACATATGAGATAGAGTTATCCGTGACAAGGTGGTGACAATTTTAATTTCTGGATGGTGATGAAAGGGATCCCTCAAGGTGCCCCGAGGATTACATAGTTGTGAAGCTAAAGCATTGTACCCGTCCTTCATGTGCAAATTCGCAGGTAAGAGAAAAGCGACAGAACAAATATTAAGAGTATTTAAGATTTTTCAAAGGTCGTCAATGTCTTGAAAGAAAATTCTATGTGACTCCCATCTGTAGGTATGGATCCTTGTCTATCCTAGTTATGATGTTTGTAAATATATTTATCTGGCAAGGGTCGTAAACTTCAAACAATACTTCTTCAGGAATGAAATGGTCAAGGAGATTATTTTACCTATGATTTTCTATGATACAGGATAAGTTACAAAACTAAGTATTACAATGATGCTCTTACTATCTATTAGAACCATTACTGTAAAATGCATAGATCTATGGATATTTGTTTTGTGCAAGCTTTTAAACTATGCATATATACCATATGAATGTTATGATGCAATTGTACCTTTAATTTAATTCTACTATAATTTTGTAACAAAATAAACTATGTACAAAGAATATAAAAATTCTAACTATAGTGTACTAATTGTATTAACGTATAAATTATATATATACACTATATATGATTCCTTTGATAATTATGTGAATTAAACCATGGTGCAAACTACATAAATAAATTGATAGAACGTATCACATATTCAATAGTCAACCTATATACAACCAAATCATTCAACACAACTTTAATATGTTAAACTATGGACGATATGAAATGTATTTAATGTTGATACCTTGACCTAGCAGATGAAATGATGGAGTAATAAAAGCTTATGGTACGATACTGATTCCATCGTTTCAAGGGTTGGCTTGACATTTAAGTTATCTGACTAAGTCATTGAATGTGATGATGCGTGGATGCCTTCGTGGAGGAGGACAAGTGAAAGTTTTCACACTTTAACTGGATCTGTCAAGTTGTAGTAGGCTTGATTTGTATTCTTCCCAATTGGCAACGTTGATAAAATGTTTCTCCTCCCAACTCGATGCCCTGTTGTCCCTTGGTAACGGTGTTGATATCGTCGTGGTTGTAATAATTAATGGAGTATTAAATGTGGTAGCTGTCCACCCTCCAGCATGTCAGGTTGGAAACAATCTTCACGGTTGATTTGTGAATCTTTGAGATAATAATGGAAACCCTAAACGTAACCTACAAGGCATTGAAAACATTTTCTAATAATTATCTATCTTTGTGAATTTTCAAAGCATGAATTACTTCTAATAATTCCATATCATAGGTAGAGTAATTTTTCTCATGTATTTTCAGCTTTCTAGATTCGTATGCAACAGCATGTCCCTCATGTGTTAGGACTCCTCCCAGTCCTTCATTACAGGTGTCTGTACAAACTATAAAATCTTTATTAGGGTCTACAATCCTCAAAATAGATGCTATAGTCAGTAATTCTTTCATCCTTTTAAAACTGTCCGCACACTTTTGATCCCATACAAACTTCTTTCCCTTCCCGAGTCTGTAAGGATGTTATGGGGTTCACAATTTTCGAAAATCCTTCAATGAATTTCATGTAATACCCATGAATGATCGTACATCCGTAACATCTTTAGGAACCAGCCATTCATTAATGGCTTTATCTTAGCGGGATCAACATAAATCCCTTCCTTAGAGACTATGTGTCCTAAGTACTGAATCTTATCTTTGTAAAAATCACACTTACTGAACTTAGCATACAACTGGTCATCTCTCATAACTTGTAGAATGATACGCAGATGTTCATCATGCTCTTCCCTGATCTTGGAATATACTAAAATGTCATCGATAAACACAACAGCAAACTTATCCAAATATTTGTGTAGAATTTTGTTCATCAAACACATACATACAACAGGGGCATTAGTCAACCGAAATGGCATGACCACAAACTCATAATGTCCATATCGAGTTCTAAAGGATGTTTTGAAAATGTCTTCATCCTTCACCCGAACCTGATGATATCCTGACCGTAAATCAAACTTTGAGAATATCATTTCTCCGCGTAGCTGGTCAAATAAGTCATCAATGCGGGGCAACGGATACCTATTCTTGATCGTCATTTTATTCAATTGACGATAATCTATGCAATGTCTTAGGGTGCCATCCTTCTTTTTAACAAAAATGACCGGTGCTCCCCAAGGAGAAACGTTGGGCCTTATATATTTCTTATCAATCAGTTCTTTCAACTGAGATTTTAACTCATTCAACTCTAGTATATTCATTCGGTAAGGAGCTTTAGAATTTGGGACTGCACCAGGTATTAACTCAATAGTAAATTCTAGATCTCTTTTAGGAGGTAATCCTGGAATCTCTTCAGGAAAAACATCTTGGAAATCATTTAAGATAGGTATGTCTTCAATTTTCAGTTTGTCTTCCATAGTACTTAACTCCTCATTTACCACATTTACTGCAAACATTTGACATCCCTTTCTAATTTCTTTCTTTACCTGCATTATTGAAATATGTCTGAGGGATGTCCTTCTAGGAATACCCTTTACGTGGATTGTTCTTCCTTCATCATTTAAGCACGTGAAACTCTTCTCATAACAATTCAGAATGACATGATGGGCTTCCAACCAATCCATTCCAATTAATATGTCATAAGATCCTAAAGGTAAAACATTTAACTTGATCCATGTTTTTAGTTGATTCATAGCTAAAACACAACTTTCCACAAAATCAGAAACCTTTCTTTTCGTTCCTGTTGCCAGTCTGACCAACCATGATTTATTGAATTTTTCTGTTTTCAACTTAAAATTTTCGACAATAACTGGTGATATGTAACTCAGACTAGCACTTGGATCAATTAAAATAGAAACTGGATGGTTTTGTAACATACCCTCAACCTCTACCATTGAGACTTGGTGTTTTGCTTGCCGATTGTTCAATGCTGCATTAATTCTTGGTGTCCCTCTTGCCAAATCCCCTACAATAGCTTCAGACTATATGGAGTGAATATGGTTAGTTGTCCTCTTCTTAAGGGGGCAATCTGAAGCATAATGAGGTCCTTGACACTCAAAGCATTTTATAGGTGGCCTTTGCTCATTAGTCCTGGCAACATTGGGAACATTTTTGTGAGCTGTAAATTTCTGCTGCTGGTTATTTCTGGAACTATTCCCTTGAAAATTTCGATTTTGGAAATTTTTCTTTTGGAAACCAGAATTTCCACCATATCTGAAATTTTTTTTTTTTGTTCAAAGTTACCGGGTTTTGGGTTTTTCCAGTTAGGCACCCCTTCTCCTTTTTTGTTATGGTCAAAGCAAAAAGTTGCTTTCCTCATTGCCTCTTCCAATGTCTTAGGGTTATCATACTCTATTATGTCTTTGATGTTGAAGGGTAGACAACTCAGGTACCTATGAACCTTCGGTTTTTCTTCCACCATGTATGGAACATACCTTAGCAAACTTAAAAACTTGTTGTTCAGTTCTTTCATGTTCATCGTTCCGAGTTTTAGATATAGAATTCTCTGGATTTTTCTTTGTAATACTGCTCATATAAGAATTTCTTCTTGAAGTATCTTTTAAAAGTACTCCAACTCACATCTCTATCTTTCATGCTCTTTACTCTTTTGAGGTCTTGCCACCAAATATCTACCTTCTCGGTTAGATTATAAATTGCCATTTTTTCCTTTAAGGATTCAGAATAATCGTAGATCTGAAAATACTTTTTCATACCGGACAGCCACGCCTCAGTTGTCTCTCCTTTCTTCGTTTCTCCATTGAAGGTTGGGGGTTTGATTTTCTTGAATTCACTAGATATTTTTTTGTATTGTTTATTTCTTTTCCTCTTTGGCTTGAAATCTCCTTCACTGCTGTCACTAGAATAGTTATGCTTCTTTTTATGTGGATGTTTGGCCGTTCTTGAGGATGTTGAGTTGTTGTTCTCATCAGCTATTTTTTCTTCCTTACTTTTGCCCTCATAAGGTAAGTCTTCACTCTCAGAAGCACATTCAATTTCCTGTTCATCTATTGGGTATTGGTTAAACACTACTTGCTTCAACTCCTCTTATGTTCTCAGAATTCTTTCATTGTCCTGCTTTACTAATCTTATCTCTGCTTTTAATTCTTGAAAAGCACGTAATAATTCGGATGAACTATCATTCAGATTGTCATGGAATCCTCCTTCAAATTGAGGTCCCGTACTATGGTTGTTTGGTGGAAATATGTCCTCCATATGCTCAGCTGATCCTTCCATACCTGTAACTTAAAGCAATTTTTCTATATATAACAATATTTTAACTTGAGTTAGTAAAAAAATTTGCAGTCAGAAGATTTTTGTTGTATGTTTATTGGGCCTTTTTAGCCCTAGAGTCCGAACATGAGCTTTGATACCACATGTAACATCCCGATAATTTCATAAAAATTTAAAATTTTTAAATCAGCCTAGAATGTTAATAATTGTAAAATGCGGAAATAAATAATTTGTATTCGGCAGTAATAATGATTACGCCATAATAGCAGGAACATCTTAACTATAGTGACCTTTGACTAAAGATGTTTAGTGTCAGTGATACATAAAAAATCCAAGATAATTGATTAAGATATTAGTTTGATTGTTTTTTTGAATTTAACTGAATTTTTAAAACACATATGAGATAGAGTTATCCGTGACAAGGTGCTAACAGTTTTAATTTCTGGATGGTGATGAAAGGGGTCCCTCGAGGTGCCCCGAGGCTTACTTAGCTGTGAAGCTAAAGCATTGTACCCGTCCTTCATGCGCAGATTCATAGGTAAGAGAAAAGTGACATAACAGATATTAAGAGTAGTTAAGAATTTTCAAAGGTCGTCAATGTCTTGGAAGAAAATTCTATGTGACTCCTTGTTGTATGTATGGATCCTTGTGTATCCTAGTTATGATGTTTGTAAATATATTTAACTGGAAAGGGTCGTAAACTTCAAACAATACTTCTTCAGGAATGAAATGGTCAAGGAGATACTTTTACCTATGATTTTCTATGATACAGGCTAATTTACAAAACTAAGTATTACAATGATGCTCTTACTATATATTCAAACTATTACTGTAAAATGCATAGATCTATGGATATTTGTTTTATGCAAGCTTTTAAACTATGCATATATACCATATGAATGTTATGATGCAATTGTACCTTTATTTTAATTCTACTATAGTTTTACAACAAAATAAACTATGTACAAACAATATACAAATTCTAACTATAGAGTACTAACTGTATTAACATATAAATTATAGATATATACTATATATGATTCCTTTGAGAATTATGCGAATTAAACGATGTTGCAAACTATATAAAATAAATTGATGGAATGTATCACATATTCCATAGTCAACCTATATACAACCAAATCATTCAACACAACTTTGATATGTTAAACTATGGACGATAGGAAATGTATTTAATGTCGATACCTTGACCTGGAAGATGAAATGATGGAGCAATAAAAGCTTATGGTATGATATCGATTGCATCGTTCCAAGGGTTGGCTCGACATTTAAGTTATTTGACTAAGTCATTGAATGTGGTGATGCGTGGATGCCTTCGTGGAGGAGGACACGTGAAAGTTTTCACACTTTAACTAGATCTGTCGAGCTATAGTAGGCTTGATCTGTAATCTTTCGAATTGGCAACGTTGATAAAACATTTCTCCTCCCAGCTGGATGTCATGTTGTCCCTTGGTAACGGTGTTGACATCGTCGTGGTTGTAAAAATTAATGGAATATTAAATGTGGTAGTTTTCCACCCTCCAGCACGCCCGGTTGGAAACAATATTCACCATTGATTTGTGAATCTTTTAGATAGTAATGAAAACCCTAAACATAACCTATAAGGCATTGAAAACATTTTCTTGGCAACGTTTCGATGGTAGTGGTTTGGAGGGGGGAAGTCGACCAGATGAGCGGTCTTAGGGTTTGATGTTTTTACCCTTCATCAGGCTCGATATTGAGACTTTTGTGTGACATTCCTGCAAGTAAAAGTGATAGTCATCTTTGGTAATCGATGGGGGGTTTATAGGATCAAACTCGTGATCTAGGAACCTGTAACCTGCAAGTGTTTGTTTTTAATTAAACTGCCGAGTGTCACTGGAAGCGACAGTAGTTGGTCGTGGGTAGATTGGGTCATAAGCTGTAATGATGCATAGGTTTAAAGGGTGTTTGTTCAGGGTCTTAGTGAAGTAATGGCAACTTTTTCGAATGTTAAGCTGTAGTTACTTAATTTTCTCAAGGATGGAACTTTCATCTCCCGAGATGGATGGTGGCTTGTCAACTTCATTTTGCGGACAAGTCCTTTCACACGAAGGTAAGGAATTCTTCTACCCAAACACTATTATTTTAAAAGCCTTCATACTTGTATCCAGTAACTTGTTTTAATCATTTCCATTGTTGTGACAGGTTGGACTTCGTTAGAGGATCATTCACTTGAAGATAGAGGAGGGGCCCTGCTTGTCCATCGGTAAGCCTCGGTGTTATCCTTACCTCGTTGGTCATCCTATGAAAGATGTTTCACACGGTTCTAAGTGTTTGGATTTCTGGCATGGTTTTTTTTGTCCAAGGGCTTTGTGGACATCAACACTATGTGCTCAATTATTATGGTGTAGGCTTAGTGTGTTTGATGCAGCATCTGTTATGAACATCAGTGGAAATGGTTCTCCTTTTTTTTTGTAAACCCTAAGGGGATAAACCCTCGTCATTTTGGTTGCTACTTAAAGTTTTGAACTTCAAGGTTTACCGTGTATGTTTAGAATTCCATTCGTCGATAATGTGGTTTGATGACAAATGTTGTTTATTGAAAATGTCTCAGTGAGTCGAAATGTTGGATTGTGCGATCTGAGTCTTGAATGAAGAACTATAAACTTTCAATTTCATGTTGTATCATGTCTTCGTATTTTTCTAAAATGTATGGCACTGTTTCAGGTTGAATGTTTCCATTCGTTTGGTTGTCTTCTTGTCTAGGAAAATATTGATGATAAAGAGATAAGAATGGAAATGTGGATCTGGAGAAAGTAGAAAAGTTAGTAGTAGTTGTCATCCAACTAAATAGCTTATACTTTGGTTTAAACAATAGTTTCTACATGCTAAGGGTTTTCGATGGCTATCTAGCATTCGCATCTAGGTTTTAATATTTTATGAGAATGAGGCTGAGAGCCGAGACTTCATGTTTTTAGTTTGGAATTTTAAAAAGAGAAGATAGAAGAATACAATATTTTTTTGAAACAACTGATAAGAAGATAGAACACTTGGATTTTAGCTACGATTTAAGCTTGGAAAAAGAAAACCCTAGTGCTAGTTTTAAAAGAACAGGAGATATCTTGACTACAATAACCTTCTGATAGGAAAAATAAGTATCTATTGTCATTTGAATGAATAACTCTGATTTCAAGAGTTCTTGCAGCTGTTAGAATTCTAGAATAAATAAAGTCTGATACATAGTGCCTCAAACGTCTGATATTCAAAACATCTTTGCAAGGAATACATGTTAATAATTTTGCAGCGATGGTTGGTGATACATAGATCTGTAATTGTTTTTCTTTTACAACTAAGTACAGTCGAATGCTTCCTGTAATTAGTTATTATATACTATTGTGTTTTCTGATTTTAAAACATGCAAGTGAGAGAATTTAAAAGAATGCTATAGTCTGAATCTATCTATTCACTTGGCATTTTTCCCATCAATTATCTAATGTTAATTCTACTTCCTGTACTAGAGTACGATGCAGAAACCAGCATGGGGAAAAATGCAGTGAAGTTGTTTTATCAATTATTTAATCTATTCATCAATGTAATACAGAATCAACCACATTTAATGTAAAAACAAGGGTGACAGATATAGAAAGTAGAACCCGAACCAGTAGATAAGAGGACAAACACCCAAGTAGCCTGTTCCTCCGAACCTACTCCTGAAAACAGCCAATAAGCCTACCTTAGGACCCCTGAGCCTGTTCATTGAACCACCAAGAGGAAGAAACTTATAAGCTTAGGCCCTCAATCTTGCAACAGCAAGTAGTTTATCTAGTCTGACAGACTCAGCAGTCAAAGAGACTTGCACCATCACCTCTGGTTTCGCTTCTCATAAATATTTTGCAGACTTACATTTGCACTCTCACCTAGCCTCCCTACTTCGAATATCTCAGTCATCACCTGATGCACATTAGGAATATTTCTGCAGAAAAATATTGTAAGAGATCCCTACTCAATTCAAATTACCTTATATAGGATGCCTAGGCCTTTTTGTAGTTAATTGGTCTTTAGTGAGCTACCTGCTCACCTCCCTCCACCTGGAGGGGGAATGCCATAATTTTAGGGGTAGTTGTCCCATACCAACAGCTAGTGGTAGAGTGCAATTGTTGCCATCTATCCCATGCCTTCTAGCAGCTTCCATTCCTCCTAGTGGGTCAGTGAACACTCTTGTAACAGTTTTCTTGAGTGTTTGTCTCCTATTTTAATTTATTAAAGACTAATAATGAGTCATTACAGTCACCTTTGACCAGATTTGGTCAGAATTAAAAAACTCTATAATTATTATTTAACATAAAGTATTTTGCAAAATTTAAAATAAATATCCCCAAAATTTGGGTAGGTGACACTAACTCCACTACGTTTATGTGGTTTGTTGATTTCTTTGTTATTCATTATGTTGGAAGTAGTTTTGTGGAGAGCTCGACAGGCCGAGAAACTCTAGGATTTTTCTTAACTGATTCTCAACGATCCTTCCCGAGACTCGATATCATGACCTGGTGAATGTGGTTCTGATACTTGTAAATGATTTAAGGACTGCGCCTTTTGCAAGAGATTGCAGTAGTTTTAGGCATTGGAGGTTCAGATTTAGGGTCTGTCTTTATTTGTATGTTGAGGGAGTAGTCTTCAGGGTTTCTGGCTATTGATAAGGAACCAAAGATCGACCCTTGAGCAAGGATATACTACTGTTTCCAGAACTAGAACTTCTTTGTCAAACTCGAAGGTTGGCTTCGTCAATAGTTGTTGGTTTTATATGACTCTTACTTGGAACTACAAGCCCAGGTAACGTCTCAACTTAATTTTTTAAGCTCTCTTATTGATTTAATAAAATATAAAAACCTCTGTAGTTTATCATTTGACCACTTGTGATTTTTGTGGCAGGTTTTTCACTTCATTGAGTGGTTTTAGTATTTGAATCCTGAAGGGAAAGGTGTTGCTTAGCCGTCGGGTAAGCCTCGGAGGTTCACTTCCTTGTAGACACCCCTGGCATGGTGTGGTCGATGTTTTCGTGATGTTAAGAGTCTGTTATTTTAGGGTTTGGAAAGGTTTTCCTTGGTTGTGAAGAGGATGATGCTTGAAGAATGTTAGTATGCTTGGCAGGGGTTGAATCCTCACCCTGTCAACCTTATAGCATTTCTGATAAGGTTTTTATTAAAAAAAATGTATGAGGGAAGAACCCTAAATTTGGAATAGTCGTAAATAAGAATTATTTTATGTTTATCTATAATGTTATTTTGACTGCAATGATGCCATGTTAAAATATGAAAGCCAAGGTTTAACTTATTGGCATACGAGATTTCTGTGCAATTTATGTTTTAAGTAGCCATTTAGGTAGTTGTGAGATTCAGATTGGTTTGCATCCTTCGTTTAAATGAACACTACGCTTGATAAAATGACTGGTAATTTACAATAGTGGACCCGGTCGAGAGCCGTGGCTAACTTACATCACAAAAGAGTAACCCTGTCGTTTCAATTTAAAGTCTGAATAGTGATGACAACTCATTAGTTGGTATTGATCCAACACTCAGTTAAAAATAACGCTTTGAACTAAGCTTAATCTGAATAGATGGTTGTTGTACCTATGATGGTTAACCGTAGAATGTTTTGTTTTTGGAATTCTAATAAAAGAAAAAAAAAAGAGTTTTGTCCATCGAACCTGTTACTGTCATGTAATGTAGATGATAAGTTATTCTCTATTAAAAGTTTTGATCCTATGTTTGAGTTATTGTAAAAGGGTAAAACAAAGTTAGGTTATGTTTACAATAGCAAGTGTTTGAATTTAAAGATTATGATTGTTATCTAAATCAAAAGATGATATAAAAACACTGAAAAGAAATAGTATAATAGAATAATGTTAATATTTTTTATTAATAAGTATCTATCTAGTTTATGTGTATCAACTCTGTAATAAGAAATATTTGCAGCTGTTAGATTTCTAAAATTGTAAATACTTGAAATAAGTGAAAATATAATAACTTAATGTTGGAACGAACGATAATAGAATGCATAGTGTTAATATTCAAAAATAGATAGTATTACTTTGAGATTCTATCACTGTGTAGAAATGCAATGTTTTACTTTTATTCTACGTAAAAGAAAATGCTATATGGTTGTTTAGCTACATTTTTTTTTTTTTGAATTTAAACATAAATAAATGATATTTCAGAAATTAAAAGAACGCTGCAGTATAGTCTTTCCATTCCCTTAGCATTCTCTACATCAATCATCTGATTTAATTCCACTTCTCTGTACTAAAGTACTATGCAGAAAACAACATGGGGAAAAATGCAGAGAAGTTATTTGATCCATCATCTCATTTACTTAACTATCATGAAAACATATCTAAGTTAGAAATTGAAACAGTTTTCTTCTGTATGATTATAATTTCTAAATCTACAGTTGCAGAAAAATCATTTTACTGTAAATAATAAGACATAATAGTAGAACCTGATTGACTGTAGGAGAAACAAAAAACCCAAGGAGCCTGTTCCACCCAGCCTATTCCTGAAGGCAGCCAAATTATTTCCTTAGGATCCCCGAGCCTATTCACTGACCCACCAGGAAGAAGAGTCTGTAGAAGCTTTAGTTCATCAACTTGCAGTAGAAATGTAGATCATCCAGTTATAAAGATTCAGTAGTCAAAGAGACCTACACCAGCACCTCTGGTTTCCTTCTCAAAATAATTATCAGACTCACAATGAACTTCTACTTAGCCTCCCTATTCGAATCTCTTAGTGATCACCTGATACACTTGAGAAAATATTTCTGCAAAAAATATTGTGGAGCTGCATGCTCAATTCGAATTGCCTTATCTAGGCTACCTAGGCCTTTTAGTGGTTAACCTGGTCATTAATGAGCTAATAGCTCTCTTCCACCCACCTCGGGGATAATACCACAAATTTAGAGGTAGTTGTCCCATAACCAACAACTAGTGGTGGAGTGCAAATGCTGACATCTGTCCAATCCCTTCTAACGGCTTCCATTCCTCCTAGTGGGTCAGTGAACACTCATTTAACAGTTCCCTTAGGTGTTTGTCTCCTGTTTTATTTTATTAAATAATAATAATAAGTCATTATATTCATCCTTGTCCAGATTTGGTCATAATTACAAAAATTTGTAATTAAAATTTAACATAATGTATTTTGCAAATAAAATAAATATTGTCAAAATTTTGGTAGGTGACATACACCCCCCCTTAAGTCTTAACATTGTCCTCGATGTTGTTTATTCACTCTCTGAATGTTCCTGAAATAGAGCTGGGTATGTTGCTTACATACTACTCTCCAACTCCCAGGTTGCCTCTTCTGGGCTAAGGTGCTTCCATTGCACCTTTACCTGCCCAATAGTGTGATTCCGGAGTATATTTTCCCTCCTTTTGAGGATACAATACTATTCCACCTGAAAATCGCCGTCTTGTTCCACCTTCCACCAAATGTATGCCTTTCTGATCAAGTTATATATTGCCATCTTTACCTTCAATGATTATGAATAATCATAAATTTGAAAGTAATTTTTCATGTCGAACAACCATGCTTTAGCTGTCTCTCATTTCTCAGTTTCAACATTGAAAGTTGGGTGTTATCACCGAAAATGACCCCCTAGGTTGTGGGAGAGTGGAAACTGGGGTAACCGCTAACCAATCTTTAGACTTAAGCTACTGACCCAACTTATTCTAAGAGGGATATCTCTATAGATCTATGAAAGATTGGAATAATTAAAGGTGTCAACAGTGAAAACATACACTAGCATTCATCATTCAAGATATTCAATTACAACAATACAGAAGATCATATTTCTGTTGGAAACAAAATGGTTTAAACATAGCTTGGCTGAAACATATGAATCTCTATTTGGGAAATGGAGTCACATTTAAGCAAACTCTGAAAATTCATTTACAAATGCTTCACAAATGCATTAACATGGGCGTGATATAGTAAACAACTTGTAGTCAAAGTGATTTTAATTGGTTAAACAGAAGAGAAAGAAACAATCCATTGATATAAGGCATACAATGATGAATCCTACATCAATTTTAGCAAATAAGTAATGGTGGAATACTTGTAAAAAGATAAGTGGAGCATAATTTCTATGAATTCCACTTAGCTATCACACTGCACCAAGTATGAAAGAATGTTACAGACTGGAATTAACAATGAGAGATACACAATTCACATAGAAAAAGAAAAGATAAACTACAAGACCAATTACACAAGAATCTCTGAAAACATTGGCTCAATTCTGCAAATCTTTATTCAAAATATAGCTCAAAAATGTCTTACAAAACAATGCACAAAAATTCCCATAAAAGTTTTCAACACTTTATCATTCCATTACATTGCATATATAGATGTCGGGAGTCTTCTTGCTCGACTCATCTAAACAAAAAATAGTTATATCGGAGTGACACCTCATCCAGGTTTATTTGCCACTACCACTACAAATCTGAAATAGGTAGAACCGGCTTAACTGTTTTCATACAATCTATCGGTGTTATTACTAAGTAACATTTACTTAAGTAAAAAAGTAAAGATAGTAAAATAATAGTTCCAGCTGGCTATTTATATAGCCGCCTCAAAACATATTACAAATTTCTCAATAATAGGAAAGTTTCTTAGAAGTCTCTGATTTCCAAACAATCATCAACAACTATAAAAAGTCAAATATCATTGTGGAAGATGGAGATAGCATAGCGACCTACTATACTTTTCTACATTATCCCATTGGTCTGCAAGTGGGAGGTCATAGTCCACCATCTCCTTTACCATCACCCATATCTCGATATGCTCTGCATATGAAAATGGGGGAAGCCTTTCGCCAATAGCGATCAACCTATTCAAAATTTCAAAGTCCTCTTCGACCAACTCCATCAGAGCCTTTCCTACAAGCAGCTGGTTAAGACGTTTGAACTTTGTATGATCCATCCTTATTTCCCATAGTAGGTTTTTATAAGCATTATGGGAGATTAGTTCCCGGTCATCCTTCCAAAACGAAGGTAACCCCATTTCAGCCAGCTTATCAAACAACCCTTTGAACTCTACCACTTGTCCCTTCATTTCTTTGACTTTAGCTTCCACACTCTCAATCTGTGCATGTTTCCCCAGGACCCTTCGTGCCGCTGCAAGTGTTGTGATCTGGTTCCCAATATTTAGCTTAATCATTTCTTCTTCGGATAGATCATTTAAGAAAGTGATAGCACTTAGTGTCGTTTCTTTAGGCCTTTGGGTTAGAGTCTCCCTGGCAACTCCACAACCTTCGAGAGCATCACTAATAGGATTCTCTTTTATTCTTATGAACTCTAAGAAGGGTCTAAAGTTCTCAGCTTCTTTAGTGATCTGGTCCCACAACAAATGTCTGCACCCTTGTAAAGCTGCCTGCCCGATAATCTGATGAGTGAGTTTTTCATTGATGTCAATTAAATCTTTGTGCTTCCTTTGGAGGACCTTTGCCTCTTCTTCCTTTTTATTACTCTCTTCTTCCAATCTTTGAGTTTTTTCTTTTAGCTCCTTGATTTCCACATATTTCAGGCTAACGTGAGACATAGCCTACACAAGATTGTCAGTACTACTGCTATCCCCATTTTGGTTCATATTGGTAAGCCGCATGCCCAATTTGGACAAGTTACTTTTCAAGTCATAAAGTTGTTTTTCTAGATTTATTCTCTCTTTTTTCCAACTATCTTCCTTCTCTGCAAACTTTAGCAAGTCTACTTTGCATTCACTTATTTGCTTAGACAAGTCTTATTTTTGTGTTTCAAAGTTTGTCTCTTCGGGAGGTTCAATTAGCCGGATATTTGGAACCTTTTCCTTCTTCTGTAGTTTAATAATCAGCCTATCTTTCTCTGCCAATAGCTTGCTCATGCTTTTACCTCCACTATGACTTATAACTAGGTCATATTGTACCTTTTTTACCTGATTTTGAAAAGCTCAGTTTTCACTTTTCTCCTACTTTAATTGGTTTTCTAACTTTTTCACGGTAACCAGCAAGTTGTCACTTTTCAATGCTGCTTTCACAAAATCATCATAACGAGGTCACTAACCTGTTTGTGAAACTGGATTTTATCTGGTACTGGTATCTTTTTCCAAATGATCCTTGTCTCGGTCACTCCATCTTCAGTAAATACTGCTAAGTTTAAGATGTTATCATTTATACTTGTTGGGCCTGGCCCAAAAAGGTCAAATTTTGAACGTATTAAGTTTTGTGAACTGTGAAGCCGAGCGTAGCATGGATGGAGACTTTTTGTGGAAAACAGTTTTGGAAGCTGCGAGGAGAAGCGCAGCACAGTTTTGGCATGTTGTGACGGTGCACGCAGCGCAGTTGCAAAAGAACTGCGAGGTTAGTGCCACGAGGAGTACAGCGCTGCGATGTGCCACATCGACGGACATCCAGCTAAGTAGAGCATGGATGGAGTCTTCGGGAGGTTCAATTAGCTGGATATTTGGAACCTTTTCCTTCTTCTGTAGTTTAATAATCAGCTTGTCTTTCTCTTCCAACAGCTTGCTCATGCTTTTACCTCCACTATGACTTATAACTAGGTCATATTGTACCTTTTTTACCTGATTTTGAAGAGCTCAGTTTTCACTTTTCTCCTACTTTAATTGGTTTTCTAACTTTTTCACGGTAACCAACAAGTTGTCACTTTTCAATGCTACTTTCGCAAAATCATCATACACGAGGTCACTAATCTGTTTGTGAAACTGGATTTTATCTGGTACTGGTATCTTTTTCCAAATGATCCTTGTCTCAGTCACTCCATCTTCAGTCAATACTGCTAAGTTTAAGATGTTATCATTTATACTTGTTGGGCCTAGCCCAAGGAGGTCAAATTTTGAACGTATTAAGTTTTGTGAACTGCGAAGCCGAGCGTAGCATGGATGGAGACTTTTTGTGGAAAACAGTTTTGGAAGCTGCGAGGAGAAGCGCAGCACAGTTTTGGCATGTTGTGACGGTGCGCGCAGCGCAGTTGCAAAAGAACTGCGAGGTTAGTGCCATGAGGAGTACAGCGCTGCGATGTGCCACGTCGATGGACATCCAGCTAAGTAGAGCATGGATGGAGGATGGAAGTTAATGTGGTTAGGTCACAGAAGACCTATTTTTGGCAAAGATCACCGATAACTTCCAAGCGGTGGGTAGGTACAGATCGAGATAGACAAATTGGTTACACGACCAGATAACTACCAGTTGAACCAATTATCTAAGGTCATGATTGGAGCAACAATGTAGTGGAAGCAAGTTGTTGGCATGCACGACAGAGGAACGGATGACAACGTGTCTACACCAAGGTTGGAACACATATGACTGAAGATCTGCCACCATATATCAGTAAGTCCAGCTTTGGGAAAACCATGACAGTTTTGTAAAACCTAAGGGTTTTGCCTTTGTAATGTAAAGACATGACCTAAGGGCATGATCTATATATAGGGAAATTTTGTAGAGGAAAGGGGCTCTTCATTTTTTTTATTTTTCTCATTGTTGATTGAATAGATCTTTGTTAAGAGACATTTTTGTAAAGGCTCTGCAAGTTGAGTGCACAGAGACCTAATCTTGAGAGTGAGAGAGAAGAGCGTCTGTAGCTGAGTGCGCAGGCGAAGAACTGTTGTACCCCTTTTCGAGATAAATAATCAACATTTCTTGCGGACGTAGCTTCCCATACAAGGAAGTGAACCATGTTAAATCATTGTGTTATGTGTTTGCTGTGTGTGATTGTCATTAATTGGTGATTTAAATTACTTACAGTACATGCATGAAGTTATTGTTGCTTGTTATATGTTTACTGTGATCTGTATTCGCCGAGGTAAGGCTGGAATAAAATGCTAAGTAGTTCATGTATGAAGAAGTATTAAACAGTAAGCACCTATAAGTCTCGAATGAATGGATCGACGAGATAACCACATAGTTACTTATTAATGTTTGAATTGCAGTAACAAAGTTCACAGCGTCACGCGTCTCACATATTTGCATAGGTTATGTTGTTTACCAAGCTAAGTAATGATGAATGATTAAGGTTTATTGACTAAGAAGTGAATAGAAGTGATCAGTATCCTAAACCCCATTGCACGGCCTCTGCACACACTAATGGTGCCAATATCCTTGTTCCTGAAAATACTCGATGCGGAGTAGGAGACTCCGCGCGATCACCAAAACACAGCTGCGTAGTCTGACTCCGCGTTGCACATTAAGAAGCTGAATCACTCGCATCACAAGGTTGTGGAAACCTGCTTCTGCAACCACCCCATCAACTTTGCCTCAGGTGAGACCTTAGGCTGCTTGCAGTCTGTTGCTGAAAGGGCCAGTGAATAGGGGTTTTGTTGGTATTTATACCGCGAATTACCTGGGTCTACATTGGAAAACCTTTAGAACAGTGCGTCAACCAAGAAATGGTTTCGTTGCCACGCTAAGACTAGTGATGCGATAGTGGATTCAAAAAATTAATGTCTCACAGTTGGTATCCATAAAAGACAAAGATCACAACTTGGTGCAATAAGATCAAAAGGGACTTCACAAAGAAAGAAAATAGGCACCCACGTCTATTTGATGTAGAGTGGTTAAACAGATACTTGTGGAGGGATATCCACAAAAAAAATTTGGCATCATTTCCAACCAAGCTCCACGAGTGGATATCGTGCCTCGCAGAAAGAAAGAATTGCTCCCAAGGCAGAGTACCTACAAAGTGGAGTCCAGAGCTTACTGAACAGCTCAAAGCAATCGATAGCCCACTGTCGCGAGCAGTGGACTTTTGGGTTGATAGCATACTTGAAGGATGTGTGACTGTAGACACACCGAAATCCTACAGCCAAGTAGAAGCATATTTCTTTGAAGGTCTCAGAGGTAAGTTCTTGTAAAACCTCAGTCTATACATTAAAATGCTTTTAGCCAAGAAAGGTGTTTTAAGAATGCAATAATAACCCTAGATCTGTCATGGTAGAGAATACATACATTGATTTTGATGAAGAAAACCATACTTTGAGAAGTGAAAAGAGATACAAGCTTACTAACGAGAAGAAACCCACACCATCAAGAAACCATACTGAAATTCCATGTGATCTCAATAATACAAACACTCAGTTATCAGCCATAATCCACCATATTATACCTCAGAATCACTCAGTCCAGAACCCACCCGCTGCGAGTATTGCGCAACCCATCCCATAGATCAGTAATACTAGTAACATCACAGGAGCAAGTGCTCACAGCACTACGACTCAGACTATTTTGCAGAATATTGTCCCTAGTACAATCTAGCAGCCTCTATCTAATTTTGCAACAGGGAATTAGTTCCAGAACAGTACACAATCTGGAAGAAGAATGACAGATAACGATATAAAACTGTCGATATTCAAAGGAATGGGTTAGGAAGACCCTGATCAGCACTGGTTTCTATGTGAAGCCATGTGGAGTGTTAAGCAAGTGACAGATGATGCTATAAAGAGAGCGTAGCTCATAACTACTTTTAGAGACAGAGCATTGAATTGGTTTATGAAATATTCTCAAGCACAACCAAGAACTTTAGCAGATATCAAAACTGTGATTGTAGAGGAATTTAAGAAACCCAAGTTAGAATCACAGTGCATAACAGAGCTGAAAGAAATCAAGCAAAAACCCACTGAATCGGTCTAGGAATTCGACCAAAAATTCAAAAAATTGTTGGACCAAGTGAGCTTTGTTATAGCTCTGCAACAACATCAAGAATGGTTTATTACTGTGTTGTTGCCCCATATCTGACAACCACTAATGCAACAGAAGGTTGTATCTCAACCTGAGGCCTTCGAGATCGCCTATGAAGTTGGAAGCTTCACCAATTGGAGAAAGTAGTTCTGGGATGATATAGATCCATAACCAATTAGCTACCTTGACATTAGAATTACAAGGTATGAAGAATGGAAAGGAACAAAGACATGAACAACAACATGAAGTTTGGTGCACAGGATGCAAAGGAGAGGGCCATACTAGAGATCATTGCCCCTTATTTCAGGATTATCTTAACAGTGGCGCACCAAACCCAATAAATATGAATTAGAACCAGGCACCGTGGTGTGAAATTTGTAAGAGCAGAGGACATCGAACTGAAGACTGTTACCTGCTACAGAAATACGTGAAGACACCTAAAAACTTATACTACAAGTTTTGTAAGTCAGTTGGCCCTGATGAGTCCAACTGTCGTTCTTATGAGCTGATGAATGAAAGAAAGCACGATATGGACACAATGCGAGGTGCTGGAATGTACCGCGTTCAAGAGGAAAACCAACCAAAGCAAGAGAACACCCAGTATGATCAAGGAGCATATAGAGTCCGCGATGGTGGATATCGCGGAAGAGGAAGAAATACTGGTCAAAATCAAGGAAGAGGACGAGGCCAGGTAATATGCTATAACTGTGGCCAGCCAGGTCACTTATCAAGAGACTGTACTAATCCATGCACCACATGCAACTACTGTAAATCATTTGATCACATGATAGAATATTTCCCGGTGCTTGAGGTAGAAATGCAAAAGAGGAGAAGAACAAAAACACCAAACCCTAACATACAGTTGATCGCATCAGAGAACAAATTTGCAGGTCCAAGTGTCAATGCAGTGATGTGAAGTGGCACTGATATAGGAAAAGACAACATCACAAAAGCCTCAACTTCTGGAACAACTAATCCTAAAAACAAGCCTAAAGAAACAATAGGAATAAGAAAAGCTCCTAGGAAAGCACCTCCATTAAACTTACAGGAAAAAAAGAAAAAAGAAAAAGAAAAAAGTATTTAAAGAAGCATGGGACATGTTTTCTCCAAGGATCCTGCTGCGAAGTCAAGAACCACAAATAGAAGACATGCCACTAGCTTATGATCAGACACGCACTGCACTAGACGCATCTAATTCTATTACACAGTTTCTGCACAGTTGCATCAAGTTATTAAAACACAAGGATACTCTTATGGAATTTGAAAAGCTGATAAATCAGTATGAATCATCCAGTAAGAAAGGATCAGCACAGGGCGCAGTACACAACATTAGGAGTCCCAAAAGAACTGGCAGGGAAATGCGGTTCACTACACAGATAGGAGACTATGAGATGGATGAGATCATTCTTGATCTCGGTTCTGAAGTGAACATCCTAACAAAGCAGACATGGTAGGAGATGGGAAAACCAAAGTTACAATGGTCACCAATTCAGTTAAGAATGGCTAACCAGGGCATAGCTATACCACTAGGAAGGTTAACCAACACCATTGTCGATATTGATGGAGTGCGAAGTTATGCAAACTTTGAAGTAATTGAAATTGTGGATGATAGTAATCTGTATCCAGCATTGTTGGGCACCGACTGGGCCATGACGAACTCTACCATCATCAATCTAAAGACAATAAAAATGATATTTTAAGGCCATGACATAAGGGTTGTCGCACCATTGGATCCTTCGCAGGGTGAACGATATGCTGAACCTATTCAAGAAGAGTACTGCGCTCAAGACCTTGATCGGATCTATCAAATGACAACAAATGTTGCATATTGTATTGACCCTACTGCGGATGGAACGCTCAGCTGGCACTGCGATATTTCTTGCATATCAGACTCTGAAGCAAGATTAGAAAAGTGGCAACAAAGAATGCATGAGGTATCTTCCAGGAGATGCACAACAATTACAAAATCACTCCGTTGGATTGGAAAGCAGTAAGTCCAATCCCCACTTATGATGGTACAACTGACGTCTATTCATTTATCAAAGAATATACTGTAGCAGTTGCAGATGAACATTGCATCTCAACATTAGATGTGGCACTTCGCGAGACACCTGCCAGATGGTGGGCTGCACATTAGAAAACATTGACAACTTGGTATCATTGCAGAACAAAACTACAGATCAGGTTTGCTGATAAAGTCACATTGCCATTTAAGAAATATAGTGTTCAAATGGATCCAGCAGATCATATTGCAGCTTGTGTCGAAGCTTGGAAGGAAAGACCGCAAATAGAATGGGCACATCTCTTTGCACATACATTGGAGGAGCCTATTCCAAAGAAATGGTACCTGGACAAGGAGTTGCGTCTAGAACACGCAAATTGGTCTATAGTCACTACGAGCTTCCAAAAGGATTTTAGCTTTACAGATGGCCATCCTACTATCAATGACACACTGCAGATTATTAAAGAAAGTATATTCAAACAAGATTTCCTGAAGGAAAACATAACAGCCGAAGAGTTTATTGAAGCAGACAATGTACTTGCAAATCTACAACCAGATTGGTCAGAACAGATAGAGTAGGCTTTAGACTGCTATAACATAGCTGAAGAAGTTGAAGATAGTGATGAGGAGAACCCGTGCAACATAAAGATTCAGGAATCAAAAGGATTATGCGAGGTAGAGGGACCTCCACTAGAAATTCCAGATATGAGTGGACCAGTTAAAACAAAAAAAGTGAACATCGGCACCCCTGAAGAGCCAAAGTTCACAGGAATAGGAGACTACTGGGATGATAACACATTTGAAAAGATCGCAGATATATTACAGGAATATCAGGAAGTATTCCCAACCAAATTCACCGAGATGAAAGGTATTTTGGGAGACTTAGGAGTAATGAAAATTCCTCTTAATCCTGACGCAAAACTTGTAAAGCAAAGACCATATAGATTAAATTTGTGCTACAAGGAACAAGTTAAGGCAGAACTCGACAAGATGATCGACGCATGAATCATTGAGCCAGTTGAAGAATCTGAATGGATAAGCCCGATGGTCATCCAAGACAAGAAAACAAAGGGTGAGATTAGAATCTGTTTTGATCTCAAAAAGCTGAATGATGCCTCTATGCATGATCCATTTCCTACATCTTTTACCAATGAAGTACTTGATAACATTCGAGGGAATGAAGCATACTCTTTTACTGGTGGATTTTCTGAATACCATCAGATAAAAATTGATCCAGTAGATAGGCACAAGACCACTTTTGCCACAAAATGGGGTTCGTTCCAATATACAGTAATGCCTTTTGGCCTGAAGAACGCACCAGCCATGTTTTCTAGGGTGGTGATTGCAGCATTTAAAGAATTCATCCACAAGTTTTTATAAGTTTACTTTTATGATTGGACCATTCTTGGGTTACTAAAGAACCATGCTGCGAACCTAAGGATGATGCTAGAAAAATGTAGACAACATCAGATTTCATTAAATTTAAAGAAATGTATTTTCTGTGTTCCGTATGGGATTCTACTGGGACATATTGTGTGTAAGCAAGGGTTGATGGTTGATCCAACAAAGATATCAGTTATTGTAAACTTGCCTACACCAAATTCAGTTAAACAACTGTGCACTACACTGGGCCATACCGGATACTATAGAAAATTCATTAAGGGTTATGCATAGATAACCGCAGCAATGGAGAAGCTTTTAAAGAATGATGCACCGTTCATTTGGAATGAGGACTATGAGAAAGGATTGGACACATTGAAAGAGAAAATCATTATTTCGCTGATCTTAGTCTTCCCAGACTAGGAGAAGCAATTTCATGTACATGTGGATGCTTCTTGCATCGCATTGGGCGTTGTCCTTGCACAACTGAGAGAAGGAGGCATTGATCATCCCATTGCATTTTCGAGCAGAAAGCTATCATCAGCAGAAAATAATTACATAACTACTGAGAGAGAAGGACTCGCAATGGTATATGCATTACAAAAATTCAGGCACTATTTGCTTGGTGCACACTTTTGAATGTTTACAGACCATTCTGCATTAAAATACCTAGTCAATAAGCCAATGTTAGAGGGGCAGATATGCAGATGGCTATTACTATTCCAAGAGTATGATTTTGAAATAGTCGTTAAATCTAGCAGATTAAATTTAGGACTTGATCATCTATCAAGGATTGAGTTATGAGAGGAACCTATGAATCTGGAAGACAATTTTCCTGATGCACAGTTGTTCGCTATACAGGTAGCTGATGCATATTATCAAGACATAATCAATTTCTTAACTACTGGATTCGCACCTACAAAATTCACCACATAGCAGAAGAAACAACTGGTAGTGCAAACCGCAGACTTCACCATTATCGTGGGACATCTCTACAAGTTAGGACCTGATGAAGTGCTGCGAAGATGTGTATTAGAACATGAGAAGCTAGTTATATTAGCTAATGCACATTCAGGAGTCGCAGGTGGTCATTATGTAGGAAGGGCTACTGCGCAAAAGGTATTGCACGATGGACTATGGTGGCCTACAATCCATAAGGACTCCAAAGAACATTGACAAAACTGCGATGTCTGTGAAAGGACAAGGAATCCATCATGGAGAGATGAGATGCCATTGAATCCTCAACTAACCTTGCAGGAATTCAAAAAATGGGCAATTGATTTTGTAGGACCTATTAATCCACCAAGGAAGAGAACCGGTGCAAGGTACAGTATTACTGCGACTGACTACCTCACAAGATGGGCAGAAGCTAAACCTGTGAAAAATTGTAGCTCAGCCACAGTGACCGAATTTATCTTTGAAAATATCATCACAAGGTTTGGGTGCCCCAAAATTCTAATGAGTGATCAGGGTACCCACTTTCTGAACAAAACTATTGAAGCCTTGACTGAAGAATTGTACATCCATCATCAACACAGTACACCTTATCACCCACAAGCAAATGGAACTATTGAAGCATTCAACAAAGTACTTGAGAATGCACTAACTAAAATATGCAATGTAAAACGCGATGACTAGGACCTGTGCATCCCACTAGTATTATGGGCATACAGAATGACATGCAAGAAATTAACTGAACATACACCTTTCAGATTGGCTTATGGGCAAGAAGCAATAATGCCAGTGGAATATATTCTTCCCAACTTGAGAATAGTTGCATTTACAGGAATGGAAGATCACATAGCACTAGAATAAATACTAATACACTTGGTTGGGCTGGAAGAAGAATGATTCATTGCAGGATTTCACCAGCAAGTGCAGAAAGAACGAGAAAAAGCATGGCACGATCGCCACATCAAGAATAAGTCTTTTCAGGTAGGTGATCTAGTCCTTCTGTGCGATAGTAAATTCATGAAATTTTAAGGCAAGTTCAAAATGCATTGGCTTGGCCATATACTATCATACATCTTACTCATGGTGGCGCAGTCCAATTAGCTACCTTAGCTAGTGATACATTACCTAATCTGATAAATGGAAGCAGACTAAAGCTTTACCGTGATAGTCCTACTTCGCAGAATCCTGTATGATTAGAAGAAAGGGAAAATTCAGAGTGCCAAAAATTGTTCAAATTAGGCACTAGAAATTACTGAGTCTGTACATACAAATTACTAAGAAAGGTCTCTAAACCATGCAACACTGCTGAAGCTGCGCAGCAAAAAAAAAAGAAAAAAGGATGCACTGAAAGCAAAGCAGACAGAATTCAAAACATTGGATGAAGAAGTTAATGCATTACCAGCACGGGAACGACTCCACAGATACAAGGAGGTCAATGTGCTAAAGAAGCAATTGCAGAATTTAAGAGAGAAAGAGGCTCCAATTGGGGATAAAACGCAACCCTTCCTAGAAAAAGAAAGCTTCATGTCACAAGATATCGAAGAGAAAATAAAATAATTGTGTGATGGTCAGCAACAAGTAGAAGAAAAAAAAGGAGAAGAGATAACACCTGAGATGCTAGAAACAGTAATGCAAGTAAATAGGGACACCAAGGTAGCAGTTAAGAAATTAATTGTCGAATACAATGAATTCGCTGCGTCGATCGGCCCACAAGAAGAGGAACACGTAGAAGATGCAGAAGTTGCAGGTGGCTCGAGGGTGAGCCACAAGTAAGTGTTAGGGGCCTATTGGGCCTGGCCCAAGGAGGTCAAATTTTGAACATATTAAGTTTTGTGAACTTCGAAGCCAAGCACAGCATGGATGGATACTTTTTGTGGAAAACAGTTTGGAAGCTGCGAGGAGAGGTGCAGCATAGTTTTGGTATGCTGCGACGGTGCGCACTGCACAGTTGCAGAAGAACTACGAGGTCAGTGCCACAAGGAGTACAGCACTGTGATGTGCCACGTCGACAGAAATCCAGCTAAGCAGAGCATGGATGGAGGATGGCAGTTAATGTGGTTAGGTCACAGAAGACCTATTTTTGGAAAATATCACCAATAACTACCAAGCGGTGGGTAGGTACAAATCGAGATAGACAAATTGGTTACACCACCAAATAACTACCAGTTGAACCAATTGTCTAAGGCCGTGATTGGAGCAACAACATGGAAGAAGCAAGCTGTTAGTGCGCACGACAGAGGAATGGATGACAACATGTCTACACCGAGGTTGGCGCGCATATGACTGAAGATCCACCACCAGATATCAATAAGTCCGGTTTTGGGAAAACCGTGACAGTTTTGTAAAACCTAAGGGTTTCGCCTTTGTAATGTAAAGACATGACCTAAGGGCATGATCTATATATAGGGCAATTTTGTATAGGAAAGGGGTTCTTCATGTTTGTTATTTTTCTCATTGTTGATTGAATAGATCTCTTTTAAGAGACATTTTTGTAAAGGCTCTACAAGCTGAGTGCGCAGAGACCTAATCTTGAGAGAGAGAGAGAAGAGCATCTGCAGCAAAGTGAGTAGGAAAAGAACTATTGTACCCCTTTCCGAGATAAATAAACAATATTTCTTGTGGACGTAGCTTCCCATCCGGGGAAGTAGACCACGTTAAATCATTGTGTTATGTGTTTGTTGTGTGTGATTGTCATTAATTGGTGATTTAAATTACTTACAGTACATGCATGAATTTATTATTGCTTGTTATATGTTTACTATGATCTGTATTCGCCGAGGTAAGGCTGGAATAAAATGCTAAGTAGTTCATGTATGAAGAAGTATTAAATAGTAAGCACCTATAAGTCTTGAATGAATGGATCAACGAGATAACCACATAGTCACTTATTAAGGGTTGAATCACAGTAAAAAAGTTCACAGCACCGCGCGTCTCACATATTTGCATAAGTTATGTTGTTTACCAAGCTAAGTAATGATGAATGATTAAGGTTTATTGACTACGAAGTGAATAGAAGTGATCAGTCTCCTAAACCCCACAGCATGGCCTCTGAACGCACTAAGGGTGCCAATATCCTTGCTCCTGAAAATACTCGACATGGAGTAGGAGACTCCACGCGATCACCAAACATAGCTATGTAGTCTGACTCCACGCTACGCATTAAGAATCTGAATCACTCGCATCACAAGGTTGTGGAAACCTGCTTCTGCAACCACCCCATCAACTTCACTTCGGGTGAGACCTCAGGCTGTTTGTAGTCTATTGCTAAAAGGGTCGGTGAATAGGGGTTTTGTTGGTATTTGTACCGCGAAGTACCTGGGTCTACATTGGAAAACCTTTAGAATAGTGTGTCGGCCAACAATACTTCTTCCAGCCATCAAGGAAGTCTTAGACAAACCTCTGCCTATAGGCATCAAATTAAATAGCCTCTAGGCCGAGGACCGCTTGTTTTGATCGTATTGTTTACAGAGGTCGTCCTTGGACTGAAATTTATTACCAACATCTCACTCCTGGATATCTTGAAACTTATATTCTACAACCTGGATCTCAGGAGACGAAGACTCCTCATCATCTACCCCTCCACTATCCATTTGGACAGTCTATTCTTCTTCATCCGCTGCAACAACCAGCTCCTCTTTAGTTGGGGAAGCGATTGAATCGGCTTGAATAGCCACAACCACTAACTCATCCTGTACTTCTAATTTAGGCTGCTTTTCACTATTACCTTCTTCTATATCTATATCTCTGACTTCTTATAAGTCCCTTTTCCGTCCCACCTCCACGGTGTCCGACACTTGATCTAAATCCATTATTAAATCAGATAACAGGATATCTCCTCCCTGTGTCTCTACAGCTTCTCCCGCCTCAGGTTCCCAATGCAACAAATTTCACCCCTTCAACATCCCTTCTGGTTCTGTATGCTCAAAAGTGTTGAGATTGCATTCTTTCCTTCTCTTGGAAATATAGTGCAAGCGGTCATATTTGATGGCTACATATTTCCTGAACCCTAGCGGCTTCAATAATTCTTCCACCTTTGAAAAAGATTCTTCACTCTTTACAATGAAAGGGCCTACCTTCCAAGGATATTTCACATCCGTTCTCTTCTTATGTTTTAGGAATTTCACTTCTTCCAGGGCCAATTTCTGTCTGATAAATTCAAGAGCAAAGACCCGCAATGTTAGAAAAGCGGGTAAAACATACGACTCTTGTACAAAACCGTACAACCTAATGACTGTAGCTTATTTCAACAAAAACCAATCACCGATAGCCAGTTCATCCTTCAACTACATCATTGTTTGTATTTCAGGAAACACTCTAGGCAATTCTTCCCCAAAGATGATTTTATAAATAGGGGGCAAAACATAGTTCAAATAATTGAAAACATTGTCTACCAGAACATCGATCTCAAGCAGTGAGGAGAAATGTGGGATTTCGGCGTTGCTGTACATAATCATTTTAATCAACTGTGTCTGATATCTAAAAAACCTAGTACTCGGGAAATTGCTTAACTGTACATGTATCTTTTCCGCCAAAAATTCATCAAACCTCAGGGGTGGGATAAGCCCACTTTCAGACCTAGCCAAATTGATGCTAATCATAAAGAGTAAACCTAAATGGACTTCAGTCACCCACAAATCAGTATCCAACCCTAGAAACTGAGCTAACAAAGAAAGAACCAACTGGGAATTGTCATCAAAAAGGCTGACACTTAGGGGGTAGGGTTCTTCGGAGATTTTGGAGTCGGGTTTCAGTCATGTGGCTATGAAATTTTGATAGATTTCGGGGCTGATTTGGCAGTACAAGGAAACCACAGATTCTTCAGAAAAACCCTCCAACTCTTAGTACTGAGACTCGGGAATGAAAAAGGAATCCCTAATCGCTGACGCATCTATATTACACATGACTCTAAACCTACTGGAATCCATAATTACTCTTTGAGGTTCTAAGTAATTAGAAGAACACCACGCTACAAACTTAGGAAAAGAGAACACCTGGTCAAGGAAAAAGGAAATGAACGACGACCGAAAGACTCCATGTATATCCAGTCCCTGTTCATGCCAGGCTTCCAGTCTCTTCTTAATTTCTGGAACTGGGAGCTGAATGCATGTGTCAAATACATCTGTGTCCCTATCTTCGAGGGAAACTTTAAACCTAGAACTGGAAGAAGCTTCCTCTTCCCCCATTTATTGACTGTAAAAGACTTAGATTTTCTTTAGAGAATGACAGTTACAGATCCTACCTATCACTTTGGAAGCCTGCACACACCCTATCGAAGGTTCTATCACCTTCGTCATCTGCCACACGCCGAGAGGCTTCCTATCTTCGACAGGATTCCGAAACAAATGTCAACCTTCACGAGTGTTCTTATATATATAACCGGGTTTCCATAACCCCCAGTTTCTTTGGCCAGCTGTCCTTTGATCTTAACCATTCAAACTCTCACGTGTTCACTTTCCACCATCGGATCTGACCTTCTCTCTACCAATTGATTTGAAAACCCATCTATTTCCACTGTAGGATCATCCTGCTAGTTCTCATCTGAGCTGTTGACCTCAACTGGATGCGTCTACGGCGTAGTTATCACATGCACCCAAAGAGCCTTTCTTATATCGCCTTTCTTCCATGTGACAGGCTTTGGAGCTAACACCTGGCAAGTAGGAAAGGTCCATCGCATCTGCCTTGCCACTATATAGCATGCTACTTCTTAACGCGACTATGTTTGAGAACCGTCCATCTTCTCTCAATGTGTGTCCATGGTGAGTCCTCATACTCTATTTAACTCTCGGATCTTTCGTCTGTTGGCGAGGCCCTCCCTATTATATCGTGTGCATTTCAGACTTCCATCAGCCATTGATGTGGCTCTCCTCGCCATCCAAACCATAGATCTAGTGGAGGCTCAGGCCCTTTTGTGGTGAATGAACCCAAACCCTTGGATCTCGAAAGGATAGCCTCCACCGTAGATCCTTATATCTGTCCCTACCATCGCATGCACCCAATATGGCATTACTCACTGCTCCTTACTCTTTGCGATGCACTCCTAAGCTAACACATGTCCATCGGGACAAATACCATCGCATCCATTTATTCCCTTTCCTCCTTGCAACTTGGCCATGCGACGGTCCATTTAAAGCCGTAGGTCTTTCTCCCACTCTTGATCAATGGTGCCGATTTGTGCGAGACTTAATCTTTCATAAATTTTCCCAAGGACTATAGTTTTTAGGGTATTTCTTCTCTTCCTTTTAGTCACTTTATTCACCTATTAATACTTATCCCTTGAGACTAGCCCCTTTATTTCATTGGACCCCTTCTAGACCATTTTGTCTGATGCCTTAGCACCTAGCCATTACCGATGGAGATCACTTCAAGCTTTTTTCTCTGGTAGTCATCTGACTTTCCTTCTTTCATGTACAGGTCTTTATGCTGTAAAAGAGAAAAAAATATATAGGTGATAACAACTGGATCCAACCGGGGATGTTATCCTCCCAGTGAGGTAGAAAAGAACTCCGTAGACTAAGTGCCTAATCCATTGGGTAGGTTCTGCAAACCCTAGATTGAAAAATTTCTCTAGAAACTGAAAGTGCACCTATTTCCTTAGGAAGGCTGAAAATTCAAACATGAAACATGGCTTCCCCTTCTAGACTTTAGGGCCTTCGCTTCGGGCTTCAAGTATTTCTGGTTTCTCCTTTAAAAACCTAAAACAAATGTGAAAAAATTAAAATATATATATACAGGCTATGGTACATGGGTTACTTGCTTTCTCTTAGGACAGGTAGTGCTTCAAAAACCTTCCATTGACTGGACCCCCTGACCAAGCAAACCCATCTTGGTGTTCCAAGATAAAAGAATTTTCTCCTTGGTTTGCTGCAATAATATAGTGCCCCATCCACATATGGTCGAATTTCCCATGTTTATCTTCCCTTGGAGCGTCCCACTTCAGGACTAGGTCATTTACCTTAAAATTGGTCTTCTTTTTCTTTTCTGTCAAATGCATTCTTTATCTTTTCTTGGTGCCCCTGTACTTTGCCATAGACGCTACTTCTTAACTCATTCAGTTCAACTATCTAATTTACCCTTCTCTGCATGTGGTTTGGTTCTTCTTCTATCCCCTGCAGCAACCTCATAATCGGCAATCCTAGAGAAACTGGAAAAACCACCCTAGCTCCGTACACCAGCTGGAAAGGGGAAATCCCAATGGCCCTCTTTGTACTTATTCTATTGGCCCACAGGGCATATTTCAGCTTTGTGTGCCAAGCTCTCTTATTATCCTCCAACAGCTTCTTTATGATTCTTACTAGACTTTTGTTGGATGATTCTGCTAGGCCATTTCCCCGAGGGAAGAATGTTGTTGAATGATTCAGGCTGATATGGTACTTGTGGAAAAAATTTATCATTTTCTTAGAACAAAATGCTGGTGCATTATCTGTCACTATTCTTTTAGGACACCCGAATCTTGACATGATATTGTCTTCTAGAAAATCCATGATAACACCTTCGGTTGCTCTCCTAGTTGGTATGGCTTCTATCCAGTTAGTGAAATAGTCAGTGGCTGTCAATATCCATCTATGCTTCCCTAAGGAGTGAGGATTTATCTCTCCAATGAAGTCTAAACCCCACTGCTATGACAGGGTGAAGGGGTAGTGAAATGACCTTTCTTTTTCCTTCAAAAATATTACATTGGTGACAAACAAATGTTTCTTTGTATACATCTGAAAACATGGTAGGCCAGTAGAAACCAGCCCTCGGGATTTTGCTGATTGTCACCTTCCATGAATGATGACCGCCACAGTCACCCTTGTGAAACTCCTCCTTTGTGTGTTTATCTTCTTCCTCAAGTAAGATATTCAGTAGCACGCCTCCAGGGTACTTCCAATATAGGAATTGATTCATAATACAGTACTTCACAGCTTTGAGTTTCATAGCTCTAGCTCTGCTTTTGCTCAATCCCGGAGGAGCTTGTAAGTTTTGTAATACATACACAATGTCGGCATACCAGGAGGATGTAGAGAATTCTGGCCTCACTTGCACTCCCATATCTAGCTGATTTGAATACCCTTGTAAGAAGTTCAATTGCAGAGAATCACAGTTGGCCTTGGGCATTAACTTTTCTAACCCTTGCCGCTTTATCAGTTTGGTGTTTTTTATGTCTAGGTCGTATTCTAGGAATACAACGATCCATTTAGCTCTTCTTCCTTCTGGGTCTGCTTGGGTGAGGATACCCTTCACAGCATTGTTTGGGACATGAGCAATGATGAAAGAATGTAGGATATAAACCATGATGTCGTATTTCAATTCTGCATCTCTTATTACCCTGTTGAAAAAGGCAATTAGTTGTTCAACGTTCTGGGCATTTTTCTGTAACAATACCCCTGCCACGGTGTGCTTAGAAGCGTAGGAAAAAATCTTTAGAAAAATCTGGACTGGATAATACTGGGGCTTTGGTGATAGCATTCTTAATTCCCTTAAATGAATATCTTGTTTCCGCAGTCCACTTAACATGATTTTCCTTTCTTAACATATTTGTAATACTCATCATGATTTTGGCAAAACTGGGAATGAATCTTCTCAGAAAGCCCACTTGCCCAATGAAAGACTGCACCTCCTTTTTGTTTCTTACCTCTCCAACTTTCTAGATAGCACTAACCCTTTCAGGATCGATCTTGATACCTCCCTTGGAAATGATATGACCCAAGAGCTTAGCTTCTTTTAATGCAAAATGTGATTTCTTAGGATTAAGGGAAATACCGTATTTTATACATTTCTTAAAAACTTGTTCCAAATGCTTCAGGTGCTCTTCATCAGATTTTGAGTACACAGTTATGTCGTCCATGTATACAACCACAAACTTATCCTTTTATTTAGCGAATGCTATGTCCATTTCCCTCTGGAAAGTAGCTCCTACATTCATCATCCCAAAAGGCATCTTAGCATACATGAAAGTACCTCGAGTGGTGAAAGCGGTCTTCTCTTGATCTTCGGGATAGACCTTGATTTGATTGTATCCAGAGAAACCATACATAGTAGAGATCATTTCTTCCCCTACTACCTTTTGTAAGATATGCTCCATTTTGGGTAGGGGGTAATTATCTTTTAGTGAAGCCCTATTCAGGTTCTTGAAATCTATGCAGATTCTAATTTTTCCATTCTTCTTCCTTACTGGAACCAGGTTTTCTATCCATTGAGAGAATATCAAGGTGACAATGATTTTTGCATTAAATAATCTTCTAATCTCTTTTTCTATAACAGGAACCATCTTAGGGTTTATCCTTCTCAGCTTTTGCTTGAAGGGTTTCTCTCCTGGTCTAATTGGAATAGAGTGTTGTATTATAGAGGTATCATATTCCTTCAGTTCTTCATAACTCCATGCAAACGCAGTGGCATATTTCTTCATCAACTCTACATATCGCTCCTTCTTTTCAACATGTAGCTTCTTAGATAAGTTTACCATCTGAGGCTCTTCTTTAGTGCCCAAGTTTTGGTCTTCTACTGCCTCTTTGGGGGGTTCAAACTTCAGGTTTTTTGCCACATCATTCTGGTCAAACAACCTCTCCAGGGGTATCAATACTTTGGGGATATAATTACTTTTCAATTGAAAGATATCTTTCCCACCCAACATGTTTTTCCATTGTTTATCTTCTCTATCTTCTCCCTCTGATTGCTCTTGGTCTGTCATTCCTTCTATGTTCTCATTTTCAGCATCAATCTGAACATTAGCAAACTTGTCAGACAATTCCAAAAATATTTTGATTTGTAAATCATCTTCAAATACTTGCCAGTATTTAGCATTGTCCGGGATAGATGGCCTATTCACCACTTCTACCTCGTATTTTTCTTGAGAGAAAATAGGAGTTTTAAAACTACCAACAATGGTGGCTAAAGAATCTTCCAGTTGATTTTCAAATCTCGGGATCACCCAGATCTTGTGTTCGGTGAAAAAGTTCCCAAACTTCATTTCTATAGGCCCTCATCCTCGGGTGTTTTGTCTGATAACTGTCATTTACTTGATTGACCACCAATTCTAAATCTCCAAAAACGTGTATCCTTTTTCCCCCCAAATCTTTCAAAGCTCTTAGCCCCAAGAGTAAAGCTTCATACCCAGCCACATTATTAGTACACTCAAAAGTTAGCTTGTATGATAAGGCTCTGGACTCCTAGTCGAGAGGTATGATCCAAACTCCAGCACCAATGCCATTCTTGCTTAGTGATCCATCAAAATACATCTTCCATAGTCCTTCCTCATTTTTCTGCCTCTCTGAGGCCTCATTCCTTGCTGCAAACTCTTTATCTTCCTCATTGAAAAGAATAGAGGAGCCTAGGCTTGTGTCTACAGCATACACTGGGTGATTTTCCGGTTTGTCCTCACTACTGACCACATAGGCCATTCTCTTCTCTATATATAGTTTTCTATTGCTCCCAAAAAGCAGTATAGTGGCGTAAGATAAGTCCATCTACATGGTCCTTTTCAACTTTTTTACCCAGGACCTTGATAACAACATCCCAAACTTAGCAGGAAAATCAACTACTACTATGTCCATCATGATGCTCTTCGCTGGGATCTAGGCAAGGGTTACTACCACATCTTTAATTAAACCCAAACATGGTACCTTTCTGGAATCAAAAGAATATAGGTCTTTATAGGGTCTAGTGACTTCTAATCCCAATTGGTCCACCACTGACTTTGGCATCAAGTTGTGTGAAGCCCCAGAATCTATCAGGGAGTTGTGCAATAACTTATCATGGATATTCAAACTCAAATAAAAGGGATGGACTTCTTCATCCTCTGGCTCTTCCAGCTTGGAACCAAAGATTATAGTGGGGGCATCATCCGTCACTTCCAACATGTCCTACGTACTTCCTTCCTGCCCCTTTACCAGGCTCTTTATCTCTTCCCTATATTCATTGTTTCTCAACAGTTCATTTAAGGGGATAGAGATATTTACCTTAGACAGTTCATCCTTCAAGCTAAATGTTGAAGCTGGCTTCCCTACTTCAGTGACTTCTGGATGCCTACCTTCTTTGGAATGTTGTCCCTTATCTTCCGAGGTTTTCTGTGTAGCAACCTCTGGCTGTTTTTCTTTTAGTTTCTCCATATTCTGCTGAGTTTTGGAGGGCTGAATATGGGCGGCCTTCCCTTCAATAATCGATATCTCCCTTCTCCTTAACTTCATCTTCCTTTCAATATCATCCACAGCATTCATGTAACCTATTTGGTATTGCTCAGAATAAAATTCAACAACCTTACTAGCATTCCCCATGTTGAAAAAGTCATGCTGCCTTTGGGTTAAATGTATTTCATGGTCCAGAGTGTCAAAGAGATGGATTTGGTCTCCAACAGGCTCTTCAGATTTTTCCTCATCCACCAAATTTTCAGGGAAAGGAGTCCTCATCTGGTGGTCTTACTGATTTCTTGGATTTCTTGGACGGGGCAACATTCTAAAGTTAATATTTCTTATCTGATTTTTGAGTTGTTCCCTAGCAGGAGGTTTATTTTCCATGGCTAACCTATCCATCAACTTTTCCATGGTTTTCATCATAGTACCAAACTTGGCACTAGAGGAGGAGGAGGAAGGGTTTTGGTTTTCTTGCTTCTTTTTATCTGCATCTGTTTTTCCCTTCATTTTCCCCAAAGTCATCATGTTGGCTTCCACTTCTACTGCATCTTTCAGCATAGCAGGAAGGGTGGCATATTTCCTCTCTCTTAACGTGCATGAGAAGTATCCATCAAAGGCATCTGCGTAGTGGAGTTTTTCAGCGCCTACTGAGGGTTTTAGGTCATCTCGAATAGAATTATAGGCTTTCATATACCTGGAAGAAAACTCATGGACTGATTCAAAACCTCCTTTTTTCAGGTGGTTATACTGGGACAAGACTAGGGTGGGGCTCCCTATCGTTTCCCATCTCTCTAAGAACAGGGTCTTAAAGGCTGCAAAATAATTTATAGAAGCATTCGACAACTGTCTAAACCATTTCTTGGGTTTTCCAAACAGACTTTGAGCAAACAACCTCATCTTAGTATCATCATGGTCTACTTCCTCAAAATCAATAAAATCTTCAAATCTGTCTACATGTTGCTTGGCAGAAAAACCTCCTTCTCCATCATAAGAGACAATTATCTAAGCATAGTTCTGAGGGAGGTCATGCAAAGTGGCTAGCAGGGCCAATGGTCTGAATCTAGAAGCCATGGGTCTAGGTGGATTCTGAGCTTGGGAATGAATATTCTGGGTAGAATTACTTGCAGGAATTTTGGTATGGGGTTGAGGGATCTGAGAACCAGCTATAGCTCTTTCTGCTTCGATAATATTTTGTAACTGAAGCCAAACAAGATCTAACAAATAGGATTCAATGGCATTCAGGCCTTCTTCACCCATATTTAGATAAGATTCAGATCTTGATCTTTCCAAAGGCTTCCCGATATCTATCTCTATATCCAGTTCTTGTAAAACAAGTAACTCTTCTTTAGACCCAATTCTTTTAAGGTTGGAAGTATCAGCCTTGTCTTTTTCGGTCTTATGTCTAAGTAATATTTCTAGATTTTTCACACTTAACAAAATTTTGGAACAAAATTACCTCTCGTATGGCTCCTTCTTGAGGCCAGGATTCCCGTATTGAGATCTCTTCAAAAATGAACTTGGCACGTCGATCTTCCCCGATGGAGTCTTTCTTGAATGCGGATCTTTAGGAGTGGAGTCGCCAAGGAACAATTGCACAACCCTCTAGAAATTTGGAAATCTCTGTTCGCCTGCAGGGATCTCTCTTTTCGTCGAATCTTCAGAATTCTTTGTCATTCTTCCAAGGATAATAAAACAATCACGTCCCTGGCAACGGCGCCAATTTGTTATCACCCAAAATGACCCCCTAGGTTGTGGGAGAGGGAAAAATGGGGTAACCACTAACCAATCTTTAGACTTAAGCTACTAATCCAGCTTAGTCTGAGAGGGCTCTCTCTACAGATCTATGAAAGACTGGAATAATCAAAGGTGTCAACAATGAAAACATACACCAGCATTCATCATTCAATATATTCAATTACAACAATACAGAAGATCAAATTTCTGTTGGAAACAAAATGGTTTAAACGTAGCTTGGCTGAAACATATGAATCTCTATTTGGGCAATGGAGTCACATTTAAACAAACTCTGAAAATTCATTTACAAATGCTTCACAAATGCATTAACACAGGGGCGAGATAGTAAATAGCTTGTATTCAAAGTGATTTTAATTGGTGAAACAAAAGAGAAAGAAACAATCCATTGATATAAGGCATACAATGATGAATCCTACATCAATTTTAGCAGAGAAGTAATGGTGGAATACTTGGAAAAAGATAAGTGGAGCATAATTTCTATGAACTCCACTTAGCTATCACAATGCACCAAGTATGAAAGAATGTTACAGACTGGAATTAACAATGAGAGATAAACAATTTACATAGAAAAAGAAAGGATAGACTACAAGACCAGCTACACAAGAATCCCTGAAAACATTGGCTCAGCTCCGCAAATCTTTATTCAAAATATAGCTCAAAAATGTCTTATAGAACAATGCACAAAAATTCCCATAAAAGTTTTCAACACTTTATCATTCCATTACATTGCATATATAGATGTTGGGATTCTTCTTGCTCGACTCATCTAAACAAAAAATAGTTATATCGGAGTGACACCTCATCCAGGTTTATTTGCCACTACCACTACAAATCAGAAATAGGTAGAACCAGCTTAACTGTTTTCATACAATCTATTGGTGTTATTACTAAGTAACATTTACTTAAGTAAAAAATTAAAGATAGTAAAATAATAGTTCTAGCTAGCTATTTATATAGCCGCCTCAAAAAATATTACAAATTTCTCAATAATAGGAAATTTTCTTAGAAGTCTCTGATTTCCAAACAAGCATCAACAACTATAAAAATTCAAATATCACTGTGGAAGACGGAGATAGCATAGCGACGTACTATACTTTTCTACATTATCCCATTGGTCTACAAGTGGGAGGTCATAGTCCACCATCTCCTTTACCATCACCCATATCTCGATATGATTTGCATATGAAAATGGGGGAAGCCTTTCGCCAATAGCAATCAACCTATTCAAAATTTCAAATTCCTCTTTGACCAACTCCATCAGATCCTTGCCTACAAGCAGCTGGTTAAGACGTTTGAACTTTGTATGATCCATCCTTATTTCCCATAGTAGGTTTTTATAAGCATTATGGGAGATTAGTTCCCGGTCATCCTTCCAAAACGAAGGTAACCCCATTTCAACCATCTTATCAAACAACCCTTTGAACTCTACCACTTGTCCCTTCATTTCTTTGACTTTAGCTTCCACACTCTCAATCTATGCATGTTTCCCCAGGACCCTTCGTGCCGCTACAAGTGTTGTGATCTGGTTCCCAATATTCAACTTAATCATTTCTTCTTCGGATAGATCATTCAAGAAAGTGATAGCACTTAGTGTCGTTTCTTTAGGCCTTTGGGTTAGAGTCTCCCTTGCAACTCCACAACCTTCGAGAGCATCACTAATAGGCTTCTCTTTTATTCTTATTAACTCTAAGTAGGGTCTAAAGTTCTCAGCTTCTTTAGTGATCTGGTCCCACACCAAATGTCTGCACCCTTGTAAAGTTTCCTTCCCATTAATATGATGAGTGAGATTTTTATTGATGTCAATTAACTCTTTGTGCTTCATTTGGAGGACCTTTTCCTCTTCTTCCTTTTTATTACTCTCTTCTTCCAATCTTTAAGCTTTTTCTTTCAGCTCCTTGATTTCCACATCTTTCAGGCTAACGTGAGACATAGCCTGCAAAAGATTTTCAGTACTACTGATCCCCATTTTGGTTCATATTGGTAGGCCGCATGTCCAATTTGGACAAGTTACTTTTCAAGTCATCAAGCTATTTTTCTAAGTTTATTCTCTCTTTTTTCGATCTATCTTCCTTCTCTAAAAACTTCAACAATTCTACTTTACATCCACTTATTTCCTTAGACAAGTCTTCTTTTTGTGTTTCAAAGTTTGTCTCTTCGAGAGGTTCGATTAGCCGGATATTTGGAACCTTTTCCTTCTTCTGTAGTTTAAGAATTAGCTTGTCTTTCTCCGGCAACGGCTTGCTCATGCTTTTACCTCCACCATCACTTATAACTAGGTTATATTGTACCTTTTTGACCTGATTTTGAAGAGCTCGGTTTTCACTTTTCTCCTGCTTTAATTGGTTTTCTGACATTTTCAGGGTAACCAGCAATTTGTCGCTTTTCAACACCGCTTTCACAAAATCATCATACACAAGGTCACTAACCTGTTTGTGAAACTGGATTTTATCTGGTACTGGTATCTTTTGCCAATTGATCCTTGTCTCGGTCACTCCATCTTCCGTCAATATTGCTAAGTTTAAGATGTTATCATTTATACTTCTGCTAGTCATCAAGGAAGTCTTAGACAAACCTCTAGCTATAGGCATCAAATCAAACAACCTCTGGGCCGAGGCCCACTTGTTTTGATCGTATTGTTTACAGAGATAGGCCTTGGACTGAAATTTATTACCAACATCTCCCTCCTGGACATCTTGAAACTTATATTCTACACTGGATCTCGGGAGCCGAAGACTCCTCATCATCTGCCCCTCCACCATCCATTTGGACAGTCAATTCTTCTTGATCTGCTGCAACAACCAGCTCCTCTTTAGTTGGGGAAGCGATTGACTCGGCTTGAATAGCCACAACCACTAACTCGTCTTGTACTTCTAATTTAGGCCGCTTGTCACTATTACCTTCTTCAATATCCATATCTCTGACTTCTTCTAAGTCCCTCTCCCGGCCCACCTCCACGGTGTCTGAAACTTGATCTCAATCCATTATTAAATCAGATAACATGAGATCTCCTCCCTGTGTCTCTACGGCTTCTCCCGCCTCAGGTTCCCAATGCAACAAATTTTTCCCCTTCAGCACCCCTTCTAGTTTTGTATGCTCAAAAGCGTTGAGATTGCATTCTTTCCTTCTCTTGGAAATATAGTGCAAGGGGTCATATTTGATGGCTACATCTTTCCTGAACCCTAGCGGCTTCAATAATTCTTCCACCTCTGACAAATATTCTTTACTCTTTTTAATGAAAGGGCCTACCTTCCAAGGATATTTCACATCCGTGCTCTTCTTATGTTTTAGGAATTGCACTTCTTCCAGGGCCAATTTCTGTCTGATAAATTCAAGAGCAAAGACCCACAATGTTAGAAAAGTGGGTAAAACATAGGGCTCCTGTAGAAAACCGTACGACCTAATGACTGTAGCTTCTTTCAACAAAAACCAATCACCGATAGCCAGTTCATCCTTCAACTGCATCATTGTTTGTATTTTAGGAAACACTCTAGGCAATTCTTCCCCAATGATGATTTTATAAATAGGGGGCAAAACATAGTTCAAATAATTGAAAACATTGTCTACCAGAACATCGGTCTCAAGCAGTGAGGAGAAATGTGGGCTTTCGGCGTTGCTGTACATAATCATTTTCATCAACTGTATCTGATATCTAAAAAACCTTGTACTCAGGAAATTGCTTAATTGTACATGTATTTTTTCCGCCAAAAATTCATCAAACCTCAGGGGTGGGATAAGCCCGCTTTCGGCCCTGGCCAAACTGATGCTAATCCTAAAGAGTAAATCTAATTGGACTTCATTCACCCACAAATCAATATCCAACCCTAGAAACTAAGCTAACAAAAAAAGAACCAACTGGGATTTGTCATCAAAAAGGCTGACACTTAGGGGGTAGGGTTCTTCGTAGATTTTGGAGTCGAGTTTCAGGCATGTGGCTAAGAAAGCTTGACAGCTTTCGGGGTTGATTTGGCGGTACAAGAAAACCACAGATTCTTCAAAAAAAACCTCCAACTCGTGGTACTGAGACTCGGGAATGAAAAATGAATCTCTAATGGCTAACGCATCTATATTACAGACGACTCTGGACCTACGGGAATCCATAATTACTCTTTGAGGTTCTGAGTAATTAGAAGAACACCATGCTACAAACTCAGGAAGAGAGAACACCTGGTCAAGGAAAAAGGAAATGAACAACGACCTAAAGACTCCATTTATATCCAGTCCCTGTTCATGCAAGTCTTCCGGTCTCTTCTTAATTTCCAGAACTGGGAGCTGAATGCATGTGTCAAATACATCTATGTCGCTATCTTCCAAGGCAACTTTAACCCTAGAATTGGTAGAAGCTTCGTCTTCCCCCATCTATTGACTGTAAAAGACTTAGATTTTATTTAGAGAATGGCGGTTACAGATCCTACCTGTCACTTTGGAATCCTACACGCACCTTGTCAAAGGTTCTGTCGCCTTCATCGTCTGCCACACTCCGAAAGGCTTTCTGACTTCGACGGGCTTCCGAAACAAATATCAACATTCACAGGTGTTCTTATATATATAACCGGGTTTCCATAACCCCCAGTTTCTTTGGCTAGCTGTCCTTTGATCTGACCATTCAAACTCTCACGTATTCAGTTTCCGCCATTGGATCTGACCTTCTCTCTACCCACTGATTTGATAACCCATCTATTTCCACTGTAAGATCATCCTGCTAGTTCTCATCTGAGTCGTTGACCTCAATCGGATGCGTCTACGGGGTAGTTATCGCATGCACCCAAAGAGCCTTTATTATATCGCCTTTCTTCCATGCGACAGCCTTTGGAGCTGACACCTGGCGGGTAGGAAAGGTCCATCACGTCTGCCTCGCCACTATCTAGCATGCTACTTCTTGACGCGACTATGTGTGAGAACCGTCCATCTTCTCTCAACGTGTGTCCATGGTGAGTCCTCATACTCTATTTAACTCTCAGATCTTTCGTCTGTTGGTAGGACCCTCCCTATTATATCTTGTGCAACTTCCATCAGCCATTGACATGGCTCTCCTCGCCATCCGAACCATAGATCTAGTGGAGGCTTAGGCCCTTTTTGTGGTGAATGAACCTAAACCCTTGGATCTCAAAAGGATAGCCTCTGCTGTAGATCCTTATATCTGTCCCTACCGTTGCATGCTCCCAATATGGCATTACTCACTACTCTTTACTCCTTGCGATGCACTCCTAAGATGACACCTGTCCGGCGAGACCCGACCCATCGCATCCATTTATTCCCCTTCCTCCTTGCAACTTGGCCATGCAACAGTCCATTTAAATCCGTAGATCTTGCTCCCACTCTTGATCAACGGTGTCGATCTGTGAGACACTTAATATTTCATAAATTTTCCCAAGGACTATAGTTTTTAGGGTATTTCTTTGCTTGCTTTTAGTCACTTTATTTTCCTATTAATACTTAGCCCTTGACATTAGCTCCTTTATTTAATTGTACCCCTTCTATACCATTATGTCTCATGCCTTAGCACCTGGCCATTACCAATGGAGATCACTTCAAGCTTTTTCTCAGGTAGTCGTCTGACCTTCCTTCTTTCATGTACAGGTCTTTATGCTGTAAAAGGGAAAAAAATATATAGGTGCTAACATTGGGGGTTTGATTTTTCTTGAATTCCCCATAAATCTATTCATACTGTTTTTGGCTTTTTCTTTTGGGTTTGTAATCCCCTTTGCTACTATCACTTGAATAATTACGTTTCTTTTTGCATTTTTCATTGGCAGATTCTGATGATGTTGAGCTGCTGTTCACATCATCAGTTTTCACCTTTTTACCCTTATGTCATTGAGGTAAGTCTTCAAACTTAAAGAAATCTTCAATCCCTCTATCATATTCATCAGTTGGGCACTACTCGAATAGTACCTGGTTAAGTTCCTCTTCTGCCTTCAGAATTCTTTCATTGTCCTGTTTAATAGATCTTATTTCTGCTTTTAACTCCTGAAATGCACGTAAAAATTCTGATGAATTATCATTTAATTCACCATGGAATTCTTCTTCATGATGCTGTCCAGTACTATGACTGTTTGGTCGAAATATGTCCTCCATGTGTTCAGCTGATCCTTCCATACCTATAGCTTAGAAAACAAATTTTTGTATAACAAAATAATTTAAAGTGAGTTAATAAATATTTTTGTTGTCATAAAATTTTCTGTTGCGTGTTCTTTGGACCTTTTCAGGCCTAGAGTTCGAACATGAGCTCTAATACCACATGTAACATCCCGATAATTTCATAAAAATTTTAAAAAATTTAAAGCAGCATTAAATGTTAAATTTACAAATGCAAAAATAATAAATGCTTAAACAAAGCAGTATTTAATACTGAAGTCATTAATAAGAAAACAAATTAATCACTAAAACTCTTAACTAATAACAGTTCAATGACAACGACACATCATACTTCTTTGAAGACAATTACAGCATTAGATTTGCTTATGTTACTGTAATTGAATTTATCTTGTGATAATTTTTTCTTGGCAAGGTTCTAACAGTTTGAATTTAGATGATGATGAAAGGGGTCCTACGAGGTACCCTGAGGCTTACTTAGCTACGTTAGCTAAAGCATATGAATGTGTTTTCACTGTACAGAAACGTAGGTAAGAAAACAAATACGCCAAATCAAGTGTTAAGAATAAATATGATTTTCAATTCATTGTCAATGTATTGTGAAAACTCTAAGTGCTTCCTTACATGAAAGTTATTGAAGGTATGGGTCTTTGTCCTACTTCTCGTTTACGTGTTGGTTTACAAACTTTTCAATGTTATTAGAATTCTATCATCATTTGCCATAATACAAGGAGTGGCGATGTCCTATGTATTGATTGGACACTTAAGTGTATCTTTCGGATGATCTCTGAGCAGTGTTCCGATTACAAGAGAGTGAATTCAAATTTGATTCCCACCTTTCATCCCCTAGATCAAAAAGTTGTTATCTATTTTGATGGTGTTGCAGATGTTGGATTGTGTGCTTCGGGTGGGATCATCTTCATCAACTTGGAACACTACTACACTCTGAAATTGAACTGTGGTCTTGGCACTAATATGAAAGCAGAGATTCTTCGACTCTAGTGTGTCCTTACTGTTGCTTATATTTTTGGTCTATCTGATTTGGCGATTTTTGGGGATTCCCATGTGACTATTAAATGGGCTCAAGGCTTCTAAAAATTGGATAATCTGCCCCTATACCACTGGTGCAAAAGGATAAAAGAATTATTGCAGCACTTTGAACATTACACACTTGATCACATTTATGGGCAGTATAATTATTTGGCTGACTCTCTTTCAAAGGAAGCTTATGCTGGTGATGAGGGGGTTATTTACTGGGAGGAACACTTGGAAACAACACTGATAGACTCTAGGATGATCCATCTCTACGACATCTAATCGGGTTACTCATTTTGGCTCATGAATTGAAATCATGGAATGTTTTTTTGCCAACAGTCTTGAACAAGTTTTCATATTTTTGAAGTCTATGTACTGAAAACTACAGTCATTTTGGAACTTTTGATAAGTGAGCCTATTGACTTATGTGTATTTGTACTATTTGATTCACGATTGAATAGCAATAGTATGTTTTTTTTTGCTGGAAAAAAAATTGATTGCGTACTTGCTCACTTATGTTCACGATGAAGAGATTAGGGCTTGAAAAGTTAAGAGGCGACTATGGATAGAAAACCATTAACTCGCACTTCAAAAAGAGGGTTAAAGAAAGTGTACCTGTCATGCTTCATTAATGGGGTGCCACCACATAGCTAACGTGGTCTTGCCCATGTAGGTTGATAAGAAGTCAGAGATTTATGCCATTGTTTCCAAGATAAAGCTAGTGTTAAGGCTCATAATTCTCAATAGAAGGCTCCTATTTCTCAATGGAGGGAAGGAATAAATTTTGTATGTTGTTCTACAATCACCATTCTTGGAAGGTTGGTTTTCACAAGTAAGGAACCAGGAAAAAGAATGTCATGCCACATTATGGGGAGCTATTTACGGCCATGCGTCAATATCTCCACTCACTCACAATTGTTTTAGTTTCCACTAACGGGCATAGTAAATATAAACATCCAAGTGGTATGTTCCTTTCTTCCTCTAAATGGATTTGTGTTTTAGTTGGGAGTTGTTTGTGTGGAGAATTATCATAACTATGTTCGAAAAATAGTAGAGTTGGCAATTTAGATTTTAATGCAACAACCTGTCCACCAACTTTACATCAATGGATTTTCCGACTTTAAGACGGTGTTAAGACAATATAACACGTTTTACCCTAGGCTTCATGCTAAGGTATTGAATGTCTGGGATGTATCATTTTTACTGTGAATAGTCGATAAAGCTACTTTGCACCAATGTGGTAAAGCTGGAAGGTGGAGGCCTCATTTCTTATCGACGCATGAATGCAATATCACATCTTAAGCCACAAGTAGTTTGTATAAACCTTATCAAATTTGTGTTCCGAAATCCATTTATAATCTTGATTTGGATGCTAACTATTATTGAAAATGTTATATCTATTATTAGGCGATTGCCCAAAGTTGCTATTAATTCTTGGTGACTTAGAAGCAGCCGATGTTTCCTTGGCATGCTCTACAAATGCACCTTATAGGAGCAGTTGCAAAACGCTGATATGAATTGGAAGAGAACGAAATATTGCGGAAGTTACATTATTGTGGAAAATACTGTGAAAGACAGACTATCATAGGCCTTGATTATGGAAGGAGATTGCACATGGTTGCAGAAATCTACAAAGATGTTGAATAAAATAAGGGACTTAGTAGTGGTGATCTCAGCGATTCCGACATATTGTATTCTTGCATTCGGTTGTATGTGTTGATGTTCAAGGGTTGCACCAATGGTCCCTCCTTGTTATAAATGTCTTGAAGAATTACAAAAGCATTATTATGATTGCATGGGTTGCGGTAGTGATGCTATATCACTTCCTTTGGTTTTTGTTGTTAATTACCCAATGGTTGAAGATGCTACTCATGCCGAGGAGTTGCACAATGCACTAAGGACATTGCAAAATCAACTTGGAGTTTGTGGAAAGGGATGCTATTACATGTGGTTGTGGAACAATCTCACACAATGTTTGGAGTTGCGGCATGTTGCGGAAGGATTGCTATGGAAAATAATATCTTGAAAAGTGGTAGTTTATTTATTATGGCATGGGATAAGTTGAAGCATAAGTTCTTCTGGGAATAAATTATGCTTCAACTTATGATTCTTGGGTTTGTGCCTATTTAGTCGACCATCACTTCTTGTGATAGTCGATTGAGTAAGCCACACCCGAGAAGAACTTGCGGTGGAAATGGTCGACTGAGTAGGATATGCCAAGAGAAGAGTGAATTGGATCAAGAGTATATAAGATAGACGTAGAGGTTGTGCCCATGAAATGAAGGCACCGAAAGAGTAGCAAGTAGATTAGCGTCATTCGACACCTACATGGGAACATGGCTTTGGTACTGATTGACTCAAGGATCAGTCAATGGATAACACTCGGGGCATGTTGGGCCCTAAGTTCTCATTATGATGGCCATTATGTAATAATGGGGGTTCGTTATGAGTATTTTAGGGTTTGTTCCACGAATTAAGGGAATTAAATCAATATTTTATTGTAAAGACATACCATAATCCTAGTGTAAAAGAAATGCTCCACGAGGTCATTATTATGCACCCATTCATTGTAAAATCTTTTATCTTTATTTGCAAGGTTTCGAGTATTGAGAGAATGAAAATATTGGGGTTTTTCCACATCTCTCTTTCCCGCTTCATGTTTAGGTTCTCAGTTATGAATAAAATCATATTTGGTTTATTTTGTTCCATTTGTGTGATGATGTTTTTATATTTTGTTCTATAGTTGTAGAATGGATATTTTCTCTATTATGAAATCTATGGTTATTTTAGGTTCTTTTTAATAAATTATTGGCTTAAGGAAAAGTGCCAACACTCCTTGTCTATGTTGTGGATACTAAAATAGACCTCTAATTGCTATAAACAATTATTCAAATTTAAAGCATTGATCTCTCTTTGGTACAAATTGATATCCACTTGTCTTTCCATCTTAAATAAAGACTACGAAGGGGTAAAGGCACTAGAACTTGGTTTCTCTTTCTTGGTGTCTTTCCTTGGCTTATTTTCTGAGTCACATTTGTCTTTTGATTTCCCCTTTGATTCAATCTCTGAGTTAGAACCTCCAAAATCACCAAAAGGTCCAAACTTGTTGTGCAAAGTTGTGATGAGGATTGACATGTTGCGCGAGATATCATCGATTTTTATTTCCATATTTCTAAATAACTACTCATAATTGTCTTCCGCTCCTTCACCGAAGTCATTCAACATGGCTAGGGTTTAAATACTTTTTATTTATTCTACCACTAGATCCTATGATTTTCCATAAAACCCCAAATAAAATTTCTCTGCTACCAATATGATCCATAAATTTTCATGGATATTCCACAAGACTAGTTCTTCACAACGGATCTTAAAACTTAGTTCTTTTTATTAGCTTACACTAGTAGAAAAAAGTGAGATACATGACTTTAAAAACTACTAAAAATTGCATATAAATGACTAAATTTAGTCACGTGACTAATAGTCATTTATTGCTAGTCACTTATAATGCAACTAAATACGTGATTAGAAAATTCTAGTCATTTATTGGTTGTTTTGATTGATCAATTTAGTCATATATTTAGTCATTGTTTTAGTCATTGATTGATGATAACTGGTCATTTATTTCTAGTCATTGATTGATGTTAACTGGTCATTTGTTTAGTCATTAATTGCTGTTAACTGATCATTTATTTAGTCACTGATTGTTGTTAATTGGTCATTTATTTAGTCATTGATTGCAGTTAACTGATCATTTAGTTAGTCATTAAGTGCATTTGAATGGTCATTTATTAAGTTATTGATTGTTGTTAACTAGTTATTTATTTAGTCATTGATTGTTATTAACTAGTCATTTAATTAGTCAATGATTTATGTAGATAGGGAATGGAGGAATCGAACCACCAACCTCTTGCCAGTAAGGCAGATGCTCTTCCATTGAGTTAGCACCCTTAAATAGAATATATTATATAATTATACATCAATGATATAGGACATTACCATGATGAATTTTCTAAATATTACAATGGCAAACAAAAAAATCTAGTAAAGCACTTTTTCAATAACAAAAGTTCATAAAAAAAAAATGAAATTTAACTAATTGCATGAATTTTGTAAATTAATATGGAAAAAGGTCAATATGGCAAAAAACAAATAATACATATATAAGAAATAAATTTAAAGGATTATTTTCTATCTTTCTAATACATGATAAGTTTCCACTTAAAAAATTATTACAACTAAAATAGTGGTGGAATCTGCTAGATAATGAGAACCATTTTTGTGGCAAAGAAAACAAAGACAATGTATTAATGCCCATGGATGACTAAAAATGAGGAAAAGGTACCAAATATACGAGAAAAAGGCCCAAGGCATCTCAAACTAATACTAGAAATTATGAAGAATCCATAACATAAAAGGAAATTAAGCTTGCAGAGGTACTCTAGTACTAAGCATGGATGACGTTAGTAAAATCCTTGTAGTATTCTCTCTTACAATGCATTTGTCCATGTATGGATAGAGGTTGAAAATGAAGAATACAAAAATGAAAAATGGAACCTACCATTACAACAAATATAAGTGTAGAAAGGGGAGTGCACATGAATCTCCAACATGGACTAAGGATTAAGCCAAACATGCAACCACATTGCTCAACAAGTGGACAAAATATTTTATTGATGAAAGGAAATAGTTTGAAATCAAACACATGTACATTCTGATATCTTGGATAAGTATGCCAAAGATTCACTAGTACAAAATGAGAGATAAGTGACCAGGCGACCAAAAAATTTGGTCACCGCAGCTTTTTCAAGGGATAAATGACCAAAATTGAGAACTTTAAAGTGAACTGACTAAAAATGACCAAAATAAATGACCAATTTGGTCACGGGATAAAAACTAAACTAAAAATGACCAAGATAAATGACCAATTTGGTCACAAGATAAGAACTAAACTAAAAATGACCACATAACAATTGGTCATTTATGTAGTCATTTTTAGTTGGGTCATTCCAACAGTGGAAAATTATATTTTTGATAATGAATTTGTACAATTTACTAAATTTTAACACTGCAGATGGATTTGGAGACCCCCTTCTAACACCGCAGTGGATTCGGAGACCCCCATCTGCAGTGTTAGAAGGGGGTCTCCGAATCCATTTGTGGTGTTAGGGGGTCTTTGAATCCATCTGCGGTGTTAAAATTTAGTAAATTGTAACATTAATAGTATACAACTTGGATTATTTTTCAATACATGTCTTCTAAGAGATCATTTCTTTGAGTCCATCGATATAAAAGTTCCCCGAGGGTACATACATGGATTGTAGACCAAGGTTAAGAGCATTTGTGACATTTGGGGATTTTAGACCAAGGATAAGAGCATTTGTGACATTTAGGCTTATAAGGGGTGTTGTGAAATGTTGGTCAACTCTTTGGGATATTGCAAGTATGAACTTACTAAAAGTTCCTTTGGGATGTGTGGTGATCCACCTTACCTGCCATGTATGTGTTCACCCTTCTAAGAGTTGAAGGGCTATATTTAACTTATCTTTTTAACTTCACATCTAAAACCATATTATGAAATCTTCATTTAAATTTTATAGGAGATCTTAGGATTGTCATTTCTTTCCAAATCCTTTTTAGGTGATATCATTATCCCGAAAAACATCTAAGATGATGAATAAACTTTATTTCATGAAAGGGTTTTGACCCGAATATATATTAAAGGAGAAATATATATATAACATTTTACTTTTAACTTTTATAACTAATTTTACAATGCACAATAAATTTTATTTTTATATAAAACTAATTGTACAATACATATTACATTTTAAAAGGTTTCTTATATTATTTTCATTCTATAATGCACATTACATCTTAAAGTATTATTTAATTCTATGAAAATTAATTATTTTCACACTATATTTTTTATTTTAATTCTATAACACATTTTCTAATGTATTGAAAGCACCCAAGCACATTCTGCGCCAAGTTGGTTCGCTTATACAAAACATCCTACAAAACTTATACAAAACATCCTGAATGAGGCAGTCAAGAGATCCACTGATAAGATACCCATTACAGATTATGCAACTAAATGACAACAGTTTCATCCTTCCTACAGGATATCTAGTAAATGGGTTTTTTCTTGCATGTTCATTGAGTTTCCAAATATCCAAAGGGTCTCGAAGAGTGTTTGAGTTTCTTGAAGATAGTTGATATCCTCATGGAAGGCGCAAGGTAATTTTTTTATTGATCGTGCATAGCCATTGTTCCCTGCGCATAGTACCCTCTGGTTTTTGGGGGATATCATCTCTCTCGGGAATCTACAACATTATTAAAAAAACTGTGTGAATTATATATGTTTGTATTTATATTGATATACCCAACAAATTTGGAAAACAACATTGATTTCCGTATAGAGAAGGTGTATATGGGACATTAGGCTATATATGACAGGTTGTTGATGCATATTTTTCTTATTTTTAGGTTTACGCATTGCGGCTAGGGATATGAAAGGTTATTGATGCATAATTTTCTTATTTTTAGGTTTATGTGTTGCGGCTAGGGATGCTCGTAGATGAGCAGAATGTGCTTGGGTGCTTTCAATACATCAGAAAACTTGGGCCATTACTGGGCACTTGGTTATGAATTCAAGCTTGGAAATATTGCGGAAGATCAGATTGATACAGTGAAGTGATGAATTTTTTTACAGCCTAGACAAGTCCTTTGTTTGTCCAGCCTGCTACTTCCTTGCCTCACTTGCATAAGAAAATAACCTAGGTGCTAGTGGAAAAGTCGATCACAGCATTGTATGGCAGCTAGGGCACGCAAAATGAATACATAAATTTCGGGCTGAGAACTAGCTCCATGTATCTAACCATCGCTGGATATTTTGGAAACTCCCCTTCTACAAGTGAAATGTAATGAAATATTAATCTCAGATCTCAGATCTTCAGGTTGGAGTCCAACAGTTTTTGCAATGGCAATCCAATTTTTTTACCTTCTCAGCTCTGCGTGGTCTGTCTTTTGTGGGTGCTGAACTTTCTATTCTACTGTTCAACAAGGTACGCTCTTTCTGCATTCAGATCTAGTATTTCCGATCGTTGGTTGCCTTGTCTGGATCTGCATAGATCTGTTTTCTGATTGTGAATTTATTTCTGTCAATTGCGAACAGATTGTGATATTAGGGCTAATTGGGGATCTGGTCTAGTTGGTATTGAATTCTAATGAATTTGTTATGGATTATCAAATCAATCCCCCAAGGAAACATATATATGAAAAACAAATTGATAGGATGAAATTAGGCACCTATGGTGGAAAATTAAATTTCTTAGGGATTGGTATGGGTTCCAATCCTTTGCTCTGTAGAATTTGATGGGAAGAAGATAAAATTATAGTGTGATTACTTATTTCAGCACTAAAAAGTTGGGGATGGGTGGTGTGGGGGAGAAAACACTAATTTTTCCTCAAGCAGAAATGGCCATCTATCTAATATTGTAATTAAGAATGTTGGTACTTCAATCTCCATTAAAAAGAAGCTGTGGATCCTCTTTTAGTCCGTCCCATATTCAAACAACATATAGTAAGCTCTGAAACCAGCCCCTGCCACATGTCTTGATAGATGTTCTTCATAACCCATCACTGCAATAATTAATGTAGTGACAAGAAGAAGATGTCGAATATTAATACTTTGTTGTCGTGTTTATTGTGATGTGTTGAGCACGTTAGACATCACATAACTCATATTGCAACTTTGAGAAGGATTGCAAGCCTAGAGGATTATAGTACAGGCTATTGTTTTCAAATAAAATTATTTAGAAAAATAATTTTAAATGGTTCAATCCACATATACTTGATTATCATTCAATTTGTGTAAACCCTGGGGGAGAGGGTACTCTAGTAGTGTCTATTATGTTTCTGCAATTAGATTTTTCACTCAAATTATAGTTGCAAAAGAGTCATGATTTTTCTTGGATTTCAACATGATCGATAAATTCTGACATGGATCTGAGTGATTTGATGGTTTTGATGAATTTTTCGGATAATTACAAGATGCAAGCTTTCTAGTCCAGTTTTGATGACTTCACTTCTCCTTCAAAAGTTTACTGATGACTTGGGGTGAGTGAATTTAGGCAAGGGGGAATGATGGGTTCCCAAAAGGGCCCATCATACAACTCTTTTTGCGCTAGTGTTGTCTTCCTACATATGTTTTGAAGACTGTTGTGAGCACAGAAAAGAGACTTTTCAGATGTCATGACCATTTGGAACAGTAATAACACATTTTGATATGGAACCCACACCTTTTGGTGTCCAACAGTACACTATTGTAGGAACATGTCAAATAGTACACTGGATGCCCATGCCCTAGATAACACCCAAGATTGCAAATCATATTGTTTTCATGCACAGGATGCTGAGGAATGCACCCAGAAAAAACTCTGTTAATGACTTTATGCATAGATCTATCCAAAATGTGAGATTTGATGCCCCTTTATTGCTGCTTGAGAGTTAGGGAAGTCCTTTGTTACACCTATAATTCTCATTTATTTGTCTACCTATTGGTATTAAAACCAAAATTTTGAAAGGAACGGTCTTCACTGCTGATACATACCCATAAAATAGATATTTAAAGATGTTTTAAATTTTAACCCATAGATCTTGCCCAAAACATAACAAAACTGTTTCCCAGTGTTGTTTAAGGTTAAGAACAGGTTTAGAATTGTTTCCTTTTCCCATGGAATCTTCTCAACAAGCTCAGGAATCCTCATGAAAAATTTAGGCGAACATTTATGCAATAAGGGTGGTAACACTCTAGTCACAATTTTCAACTAGACTTGTCCAGAATTTGTTTAAAATAATTCCAAAAATTAATTTGAAGAAAATAATAACTAAGTATTTTGAATCTTACCTTCACAATGTGCGAAACTCGAATGGAAAATTATGATAAAGATGAAGAAGATTATTTCAAAACAATGAAGGGAGACTATTTTTTTCAAACACTGACACAGGGAAATTTCCAGCAAGGTACATGGGTTGATTACTCTACCTAAGAAGGTGAATTCTATCTTGCTTCATCAAGAAAAGATGGAAATACATTTTTTGCTTAGGTGGATTCCTACTTTGGTGATAAGTGATGGAAACAAGGTTGCTTAGGTGGATTTTTCTTCGGGGAAAAAGAGATGGTGAGATGATTACATAGGTGGATGCCAATGAACTCTGACTTCAAATTTGAGTGGGTGACAATTTGATGGAGTACCAGAACAGGTCCTGGAATTTGGAAATATAAGGAAGTTGAAGTAAAATAACTTCAAGGGGGGTGTTGGAGAATTTACACTCCAATACTAAAGTTGAAATGTAATAAAGTTATGGTGTTATTAATGACTCAATAAAATGATATTAGGTCATTTGTTAATAAGTTAAAACAATTAGGTAGTATATACTATAAGCACCCAATTGATGTAATAAAAGAGGATACCCTTCATTGTATAGGATGATTTCTTGAATGATAAAATTCTTCTTTTTATCTTTCATCTCTCATGTACATCATCAGAATTCCAACACCAATCTATTGTTTCTTGGAATTTGGGTGAATTTTATAGCCATTCTGGACATCCACACCCATATTTCCACGATACCCACATTCCAAAAACTTGTGCAGCATAGATCAAACCCCACCTGTTTTAATGGTTAGGATGAGACTCAAAGATCTATGTCCTATAACACACTATTTTCCAATTTCTGGCAGAAATTATAGCTATTGACAATGATGAGCAGGTTACTCACTAGTCCACATCATAGATGGCTTCACCTTTACATGGTTGAAAGCATGATCTTTCCCTTGTTTGCATCGTTTCCTTCTTGTCTATTTCCTGCTTTTGCCTTCAAGGGGAAGCTAGTGAGAAATAAACATGTAAAAGATTTAATGATATTAGTCATTTTATGATTAGTTAGTGTTAGTAAAGGGCATTATGAGCCATCATGACTATTCACTTCTTTTTGTATAAATACTCTTCCCCTTCCATATTGGAAGGTAGAAGAGGGAATTGGATGAATTGAGTTCTTAGCTCAAGTTTGATTTTCACCTTGTATTTGGTTTGCCTTAGCATATTAAGTGCATTCAGGACCACTTGTTACTTGGAACGGCCTCATAGTGGCATGGATAGGTCACCCCTCTTCTCACATTGTTTTTTTGGGGTTTGTTCTTTATTTTTAGTAGTTGGTGTGATAAGTTTGCAATTCTGGTTTCTGTATTTCATCATAGTAAGTGATAGCTATTGAAGTGTGCAAAATGTTAACATAGTTGTAGCAACAATTTGCTTTTGAAGTAGACAGTGTTTATTTTCAATTTCAAGAACATATATGCAAAAATATAAGTATTACCTAAGTCACCTGGTTTGTGTCCATGTTCAAATTCAGTGACAACTAAATTCATAATTAATTCCCTAACTTCGCCATAAATTTTGAGAAAATACATAGTTCAAAATTTAAACATTATGTTTAGAAACTCTAGTGCATAAACTTAGAAGATTATAGTTTTTAATTATAACATTATCTTTTAAGTTTTTATGTTTTTTCCTTCAATTTATATTATACATTTTCTTCTTGTATTTCAATGTTATGAATGATTCAAATTTATTTGAATAAATATATTTGTTGGGTCATGATATTTACCAAATTTCGATATTTTTCCTTAAATTTTGTCGAGCATGTTGATTGAGAGTACTACCAATTCTTCTAGATAATGGTGAGTTGAAAAGACACTTTGGAAGCTTACATCCTTGGTTTGGCACATTGGCAGGGTTCTTAGAAGTTGCTATATTTAGCGTAGAAATTTGAACCTCAAGAACTTGTCCAACAAATTTGGTATATGGAATCTTCCACAATAGGTACATGTTTGTTGATGATCAACGCTGGACTATTGTCGAATTTGTGGTTGATTTCTGGAAATGAATTGTGAACCGGTTCACTTTGTAGTATATATAGCCTTCACTCTGAGATCTTATGAAACATTCATACTCAATGAGAGAGGATTAACTGCATCAATGACAACAAAGTTATTTTCTTGCATTCTTTGTTGACAGAGAGCCAAATGGCAATTCAAACAGTTGAATATTCCTCTTCAAAGAGCATCATTTAGTTTGAATATGAAATGGCATGAAATATAAAGTGCAAAGCACAACTTTCCTTGCAAGATAAGGAGGAGCTGAAGGATTCATGAAGGTTGTGAAGATGTATGGAAATGGAGACAAGGAATAACTTATTTGGATCTATTGGCTTTGTTTCTAAATATGTAATCATCCTAATCTCTCTCTTAGGTTGGAGTTTCCTTAAGCAGTACTTTGCTACATTTGACATGGCATAGTTTTCAGTTGCATTGATTGCTTTTGGTCATCTACAGGCATTCATCTAAGTCATTTGTTCCTTGTGGAATTATTTTGTGTTCTTTGAATCGCTTAGCTTTATTTCATTGTTTTGAGTTGTTTTTTGTTTAGGCATTGCTGATATTAGTTTCTTGCAGGGGGGGATGTCAAATGAACTCTACAATACTATTGCACGTGTAACTGATGGAATATATGAAGGTAACTGATATTTATTAGTGTTGTCGTTAGCTAATTATCTGAAAACCTTTTTTTCTACGTAGATTATAGTATCTACTAGCATCCCATATAATTCACACACCTTGGAAACCTTACAATCCTGTAGGTATTGCAATTGGTGGGGATGTGTTTCCTGGTTCAACATTGTCTAATCATGTCCTAGGTTTTAACAATATTCCACAAGTAAATTTAGAGTACAGGAATTTAGATTCACCTAAATATATCAAGAAATGAAAAATTAGCTCCTTTACAAAAAAATTATGCTCATTTTCTCTCTATAAAAGACAAATTGGCATCTCCTATAAAATTTGAATATATACAATGAGTAGGAGTACTACATAAATAAATGCCTATATAAAAAAAATTGTATTGATAGAAATCTTGTTATCTTTTCCCTGAAATTGGAAGATACACTCCCTCGGTAGCCATCCATATATTTTTTGGATGTTTCCTTGTAATGCCACAAACCTACAGAAACACATCACAATTTAATTTTGTAAATAGTTTACTACATGGACCTCCTTAATACAAGGATTCCAGGAATAAGTGTCAAGGCACATGACAAGTTCCTCCATCTCAAAAGAAAAATAGATTTTAAGCTAACTCTATCAAGATAAGTTGCATGGTATATAGCTGGGATACAACACACCCATATATGCAAAATAAAATGACGCATAGTAAATTCAAAATAACATTCAAGAATTTGGATGCAATACAACTGGGAATAAGATATAAAAAATACATTATATATATATATATAAGAATTTGGATGCAATACAACTGGGAATAAGATATAAAAAATACATTATATATATATATATTCTATAATATGCACAAAAATATACAAATAACACATACTTATATACATAAGCAACATGGAAATGAAGATTGAGCTCTCCTCTTCCCACATCTAAAATTTTCCCTAGCTCCCATAAGAGCCCCTGTAGATATGTTCCTACTCAACAGGAAGAGAAGCAAAGTTTGCTCACAAATTTTTTTTCATAAGAAACCTCCTAAACATATTCCAATGTGCCTGAACAGACACCCACCAAGCCACATTTTTGCATGAATGCAAATGGAAAAAATGCTAACAATAATTGAATCAAGCACAACCCAATTGGAGGAGAATGAAACTTTTAGAAGAAGCCCCCAATTCTTCTAAGAGAGCCAAGTCTGTCTGTTGTGCAGGAAAAACAACTTATAGTGGGGAGACGACACTACCAACTTGGGTGGGGTGACAGGTAAATAGATTCATTGTCTTGCATTAGTTACTACAAATAGAAAAAGATCGAGATATCGAAAGAAGTACCTTTTTATCGACGACTGGTCCTAGCTTTCGCTTGATCTTCCGCTACGATGAACCTGCAACACAAAGTAAACCTTCCTCAACGTATCTTGACTATAATAAATATGATGAAATCAGAAACAACTTAACATCAAATACAATCAGATATTAAACCAAATGAACATTCAATCCAATAGACATTCAATTTGGGACGGGAAGGGTATTTCCGCCTTTTATTGCCAAAGAAATGTAGATAAGTATAGATATACCTGATCTATCCAGACACTTATGCAACCGAGTCCTGGGCTCCTACTCTTCATAATGACTTGGGAATTCCTCCAACGTAACAGCAGTTAAAGCATTTCTTCTAGGTTCCTCTCTCATGGCTCCTCCTTGTATTTATGGGACAAGGTAGGCAATTGAATTCGAGAGGTGGTTGAATTGGGAGGTTGGGGAAGTTATATAACCAACTTCAACTAATCCCAATTCGTAATCTTAATATATTTTTTCATTTAATCTTAAGATGTGTGTGGGTATGACACTAGCAAACCCACGCATGGTGCGCAACTAGTGCTCTTAATGACTAGCGCATACAACTTTCAGGATATGTACGCGGGTTGTCTATAGTGAATCCTGCGCACATTTAGGATATGTGTGTGGGTTTCCATTTATAAGAGTACCTCACATCCACTAAAATATGTAGAAAAAATATATTTTTCAGTTGAAGATGTGTGATCTCAGCAGTAACTCATCCAAGGTCAACCTAGCTCTTCCATCCATAGTTCCCTTTTGTGTGATCAATAGGGCAATGTGATCACAGACGGAGAAGTGCAAATTTGACCTATAACAGATGCCCCCTAATGTGTGAGGTTAGAGGGAAACGATGGCTGAAATACATTATAATTCCAAGTCAGAGGAGGAGCAAGAAACCGCAGAACCAAGTCACAAAAGTAACTGAAAACATTGATCAAGGTCAGCGAGCAATTACAATATTCACATCATATAGATGTTAGGTATGATACAACATGATCTCTGATACATAACTGGGAGATGTATATATAGCATGGCCACTGAAATACACGCGTGGATCCATGTCAAAATGAGAGATCATAGCCATAACAACAAGCTGGATCTATGTCTCATGAAGAGACAAAAATGAGTGAGGCTCAGTCTTGCGTAGCTTGGGGGATAACATAAATATTGTGATGCTATCAGAGTCCCAAGGTCTTCATCCAAACAACCCAAGGTACAAACCATAACCATGTGAATAGATGAGCTAGAGTCGAACATGGGGGGTATCGTTTGATTACCGATCATTGATGTATACCATTAACAAACGTGAGGACTTCCATCAATAATGATAATGGGGTCCAAGGTACCTAGTACATTCCAACAAGTGTGAATAAATGGACTTGAAGCTGAACACCTGAGGAACCTATCGAATAAGAGACATTGATGTATTCCCATTATTCAACAGTGAGGGAAAATTCCACTGATGACTGCAATCCCCAAGGTACTAACCGAAACTCTAAACTTCATTCCTAGAGCATAATGAGTTGAAGTCGATGGGAAGAAGTCCGCTAGAAGGGAGGCCTTAAAGAATCCTCCATCATCCAACATGAGGAACACTCAAAGGTATGAGAATATTTAGAGTAGGAGAATTAACAAGATGAAATGACTGACACCAAGATGGCTGACACATGAAGTCAAGGTAAACTCCAGAATGGTTGACACAGGTTGTATCCTTGAACAGTGAGCATGACACAAAAGTGACTTAGGCATTTTTTAACATTAGGGGAAAGTTATATAAGTCTGCAATGTAGGAGACAATATCAGACCCTCCATATGATTGGAAGAATAACCAATTGGGGGAGTTGAAGACTCGGATATCAGGTTCACCCTAAGGTCAAAATATAAACCCAACTGAATGATGGACTCAAATAGGTGTTGTGTTCAAGGACATGACTGACTTAACTTCCTTTGAAACTGAAAAGATGTGATATACCCTTTCTCTTCCCTTATTCTTTTTGGTAAAAGAATTTCCTTCTTGTTGTTTTAATGAGTCCAAGAAAGAAAACTCAATAAGCCCAACCATGTAAAAGTTTAACGAGCCCATGGGAGGAAGACTCTGGACTTTCTTCATTGTTTACGGAGTTCGAAGAAGAGATAGAAGAATACTCCATAATACTGATATATGGATTTTAATATCGATCCGAGATCTGTTCTTGCTCACTGATGTTTTCAATTTTAAGGAGTCTGAAAAACTTAAACAATAAATCCATACACCTACCCATGGATTTTAGTATCGAGCCCAGGTTGGTATATGCTCACCAGTGTTTTCCTATTTATAGAGTTTGAAAAACTTAAACAATCCTCTATATACCCTCTCGTGGATTTCACATCGAGCCCGAGTAGGTGAATGCTCGCTTGGTGTTTTCATGTTTCGAGAGCCTGAAAACCCTAAAGAATGCTCCAAAATTCCTTTTTCGTACAGTTAGTCTCCTCCCCCGAAAAAGTGTAAAATGATGAGAGAAGAACTCTTCTAGCCACATATGACTAGAGTATTCCTTTTTCGTAAGTAATCCGCAAAAGTCTAGAAAAGGGTTAAACTTATACTTAAGCGGATGTTCCTTCAGTTCCTTTAACGAGTCTGAAGAGAACAAGTATGCTCGACAATCTTGTCATATTTAAAGAGTCTAACAAAAGCATGAAATAACTTTATAAAATATTTTTTGTAAAGTTTTAACGAGCCCGAAAAAGTAAACTCGTGACCTCCTTACTGTTTTTAACGAGCTCAAAGAAGAGATGGAAGAATGCACATAGCCTCCTTACTGTTTTCAACGAGCTCGAAGTGAAGGTGGAAGAATGTTCGTAGCTTCCTTACTGTTTTTAATGGGCTCAAAGTGAAGGTGGAAGAATGCTCATTGGTGGATCAATGTCCAAATGAATGGCAGACTGCATTATAAACTCTAGGAAAAGTTCATCAAATGGAAGTATATCATCCCAAATAGAACGCATGTTTAAACATTCAGATGGAGTTATTTCCTGGTGAATTTTCGGGACTCAGTCCCGAGAAGGTAAGCATGAATTCATAGGCTTCTTCTTAGTAGCAATTGGACTCAAGGAACAATATGCCACATAATTTGATTGTGACATGGTAGTGCCTACTGATGGGGGACATACTTGGTCTATAGTTGGGTAATAAGAGGGATCAACAAATGTAAGCTGATCGATAGTGACAATGCTTTCGTTGTGAGGAAAATGCATCACACGAAAGAGCGTAGAAAACATAGCCTGCATATCATATATGTAATCATGGCCGAGGATCATATCAAAATCCATAGAGTCCTTTAAAACCATAAAATCAACTAAGACTATTTTTCCACCCAAAGTAATAGGTACTTGAGGGAGGAATCCCACCAGTTCACTAGGTCTTCTATCGAAGGTCAACGTCCAATTAATATCTGGAACAAGGTTAGGAAAACCTAAATCTCTCCAAGCATAAGGGGATAAGATACTAACAGAGGCTCCTTCATCTACAATACATCGGTGAACCACATGGTTTCCGATGTCAACCTTTATCTGGAAAGGTGAATTTTATCTGGAAAGGTGAATAAGAAGGAAGGCGAAGCCCAGTTAGACTATTCCAATCAAAGGAAATGATCCCATAGCTTGGTAGGGGTTCACCTAGCATAGATGAAGTGCCCCCCATTTCAGAGACATCCGAACTAGTAATGCAAAAGACTTCAAGGACAGGTGCATCAGTTTGCGAAGGACTGATGGGATCGGTCGAAGATTGCATCGATTCGATCACTTCACTCTCCGAAGGAAGAGTGGGGTTGACCAAATATTGCATTGGTTCAACCACTTTATCAACCAAAGGTTGATTAGGTTGTTGGGAATCTATAGAAAATTCAGGAGCAGATGATCCTTTAGACATGAACCACATTCTCTGCACCTCTGGAATAGCATGGCACAGGTGAGTAAGGTAATCTCCCTTACAGAGTTTACAAGGGAACTTTGGCTTGCGTCCTATAAGCTTAAAATCCTTTAAAACAACAGTACTCTCAGCATGACTATCATTAGCTGACAGCTTTCCCTAGCATGACTTGTAGTGGATGGTTGCTTAGAAGTAGAAGAATTTTGAACTATGGACCACACTCTTTGCACTTCTGGAAATACAGGGCACAAATAGGTCGGGTGGTCTCCCTCACAAAACTTACAAGGGAACTTAAGCTTCTGTTTATTAGGTTTTTCGACAATGTCAACTTTCTTAGCATGACTTGCAGTGGTTGATTCAGTGTCTCCAGTATGACTCACAGTAACTGATGACTTGTCATTAATATGATCAGCAGTGATCAATGACGTGTCCTCAACATGACCTACAATGGTTGAAGACATGCTTTTAGTATTATTTGCAGTGATTGAAATTTTACTCACAACATGACCTCAAGAGGTTGGGTAGGTTCCCCCAGCATGACTTTCAGAGGCTGGGTGGGTGCCCCCAGCATGACTTCCAGAGGCTAGGTGACTAGGTTCAGTATGATTTACAGTGAATGAGTGAGTTCTCTCAATATGATCTCTAGAGGTTGGGTAGGTGCCTCCAGCATGACTTCCAAAGGCTGGGTGGCTGCCCCCTTGATTTGGCATCTTCTTCCTATTCTTCCTCTATCTATTCCTTTTAGACTGTTGGTTACTAGTATTACTACTTTCACCACATGAGGTAGAAGGAGGAGGAGAAGATGTTACTGGCAAAGCAGGCATAGGGCTCTGATGCTCTTGATGTGAAGTGCTTACTTGAGAAGCATCAGGAGCATGCAAGGAATTCAGAGTGGAAAACAACCAAACTGGTAGCCCTATAGTGAATCCCAGAAGATTCAAGGTAGCCATTAAGGGATTACCAATGTTCCCAATGAATGGAAAATCATAAGGAGCCCCTTAAACAGGGGTCCCTTAATTGGTACCCACTGGGATGCTATCCATCGTTTCCGACTCAACAAGCCAGAAATCTCTAAGGCCAACTAAAAACAAGCATCACAAAGAGCACACCACTAAAAATGTCCTACATTGGTCAAACAAGGAAAGAAAGGAAAATGCTCTCAGAAGCAATTCTAGGATGATGAGGGCCCAGAACAAACTAATAGAGTATCAATGGTCAGTTACATGACGTCCAATGGAGGTCCTCTGGGTGCAAGTGTTTGAATCACCAAACCGCCCTCCCAGGATTGCTACCAAAGGGTTACCTTCCGCGTTTGTCCAAGGTGAAGTGGAAATATCCTTCCACTCTACCTATGTAGAGCCCTAGGGTTATGATACTAAGGATACCACCAATACAAAAAAACCTGGGGGAACAGTCGTCAGCCTAGTCAAGACACATGGGAAGGGTAGCAAAGCCTGAAATCCAAAAGCACTTTAAAGGTACTAGTGGACCCCCATACGCGAATCAAACTCTGGTTTATGGTTGAGAGGAAAGTGATGGGGTATCCTCAACAATTCCAATCGCCCATGGCCTCGTGGTTGACTCTGGTTTGAGTAGAGCGTTCCCATGATATTTTGATAGAGGTGGATTTACCTAATACATAGTATTACTACGATTGTTGAGTAATGAAGCTGATTTCGGGTAGTTTAAGGTGATTTAAACCCGAAACCCTAGCCTAAGCTAGTTGATGATGTGTATACCTAAAAAATAAAAAGTTGCTAGTTAATTTTATTAAGATTTCTTTTTAAGGGCTACTTTTTACTCAATAAGGGTAGTGAAGTGTGTGGAATGGTTCGACAGAAAACAAAGTGTGTAAAGAAATAATGCATTCAAATTCACAAAAGACTCTTTTATTTTCGTTTATATTCTTTCAAAAACTAAAAATAGGAAATCCTAAATCATTTTTTTTTAAAATTTCTTTTAAATTTTAAAACAAAGCAAACTATGCTACTTCAAAACAATGACAAATCTCACTATTGAGCCACCAAATTCAAATTTTTTGTCTTTTCTAATATTTGTAAAAGAAGATGAACTTGAAAAAGAGAAAGCAAGACCTAACACAAAGTGTGAGTAAGGAAGAACAACCTAACGGCTCAAAACAATCAAATCAAAAGACTTGAGGAAGACTTGACCTACCGAGTTGTTTTGATGGAAAAAACTCTAGGCTTGGAACAAAGTGTAAAAGAAGCAAGGAAAAGAGATGCTTGTAGTGAAATGAAAGACCTAAAAGGTTGTTCCTAAGCACCAAAACCAAAGAAAACACTCTCCAAACAAAAGAGCAGGTAAGCAAACCAAAAAGTAACCCTACCAACACGCAGAATCAAAAGAAAAGCTAACTAGAAAGATTTAACTCACTCAGACTGATATGAAAAGATATTTAGAAGGTATCTAGACTAAACAACCTTCCAAACCCACCCTAAGAAATCAGACTGGGGTCAAACCCTAATAAAAAGGATAAGACACAGTGAAAGTGGGCTACTGTTGTAACAGACAACAAGCGTTCAGAACACAGGTCTGTATAACTACAACAAGCATCTAGGGAAAAACATGCACAACTATGTCTAGCAGAGAGTAGCACACAGCCTTGAACAGGGTTGAAAAACAGTAAAGATACCTTAAACAAGTACTCAAGCAAGTAAAGGAAAACTAAAGGACTTCAGAGAGGCAAACCAGACTCAAAAGAGACATACAAGTCTTAGGAGTCAGTCAGACAAGCAAAGCAAAAGGCTAGAAGTGAACCCAAACATCTGGAAATCAAACCCTACCAGAGGATTTGAACCTATAGGAAACATGCGCTACTATGTGATATAACAACCAGCGCCTGCTAGGAAATGTGCGCTACTGTGTTCAAGACAAATCAACGTTCATGCCAAAAATGCGCCACTATAAGTAGGGTAAACCAATGCACAGGGACTTGAAGCAAACAAAAGGATTTGCCAAAGCAAACTAAGATGAATCAAGATAGAAAGAATAGGAAAAAAGACCTATAAGACCTCTCAGAGAACAAAAAAACTAAAATAAACTTGAAGAAACCTAACAAGGTCTCCTATAGCAGAAAAACAACTAGTTACTCCCCAGTGGAGTCGGCAGTCTGTTGTGCAGGAAAAATACCTTATAGTGGGGAGATGACACTACCAACTTGGGTGGGGTGACAGGTAAATACATTCATTGTCTTTCATTAGTTACTACAAATGGAAAAGGATCAAGATATTGCAAGAAGTACCCTTTTATCGACGGTTGGTCCTAGCTTTCGCTTGATCTTCCTCTATGATGAACCTGCAACACAAAGTAAACCTTCCCCAGCATATCTTGACTTTAATAAATATGATGAAATCAGAAACAACTTAACATCAAATACAATTAGATATTAAACCAAATGAACATTCAATCTAATAGACATTCAATTTGGGATGGGAAGGGTATTTCCACCTTTTATTGTCAAAGAAATGTAGATAAGTAGAGATATACTTGATCTGTCCAGACACTTCTGCAACCGAATCCTAGGCTCCTGCTCTTCACAATGACTTGGGAATTCCTCCAACATAACAGCAGTTAAAGCATTTCTTCTAGGTTCCTCTCTCATGGATCCTCCTTCTATTTATGGGACAAGGTAGGCAGTTGAATTTGAGAGGTGGTTGAATTGGGAGGTTGGGGAAGTTGCAGAACCAACTTCAACTAATCCCAATTCGTAATCATAATATATTTTTTCATTTCATCTTAAGATGTGAGCAGGTATGACACTAGCAAACTCGAGCATGGTGCACAACTAGTGCTCTTAATGACTAACGCATACAACTTTCATGATAAGTACGCAGGTTGTCTATAGTGAAACCTGCGCACATTTAGGATATGTGCACGGGTTTCCATTTATAATAGTAGCGCACATCCACTGAAATATGCAGACAAAATATATTTTTCAGCTGAAGATGTGTGATCTCAGCAGTAACTCATCCAAGGTCATCCTAGCTCTTCCATCCATAGTGTCCTTTTGTGTGATCAGCAGGGCAATGTGATCACAGACGGAGAAGTGCAGATTTGACCTATAACACCATCAACTATCAATTAATATAGGTCAAACAACTATAAAACATTCCCAAACTAAGCATTCAGTATGCAGGGACAAAAACCAATATTTTGTTGGATGATCATATTCTGATGGTGAAGTTTGCAGATATGTGGAAAAATATCAAAACTCTAGATTCTTGGATCCAAATCCAGTGGATTTTGAGCTAAATTGATCTACAATGAAGACATAACCTAGTTGCAAGTCTAGATTAAACTGGCTAACGAACCAAATATCTAGATGGATATCAAGAAAAATAATATGAAAACAAGATTTTCATAGATATGAAAACATATATATCTCACTCATTTTTCTTTTAAAATGCAAAATTTTCATACTTGACACTGAGAACATGATTAAGATTCAAGTTGCTTTGAGTTCAAGTAGGGACAAACTTGTCTACTACTCAAAGAAAACCAAGCCTTTAAATCTTTCCTGTCTTTGCAAGAAAACCAAGGGCTTTCAATCTATATCATGAAATGCAAATGGGCTTTGGCCATGAAGAGGTAACTCCAGATTGCCTAGTAGCACCTGAAAAGGAAACATAGGAGTTTTATTTTGTGGACAAAACACTAGACAAGAACCAAGAAAGGAAAAAAAAGGGAAGAAGGGAAAGATAGTGAAAATAACACCTAGAGCGGAAGACAATGAAGGAAAAGGATATAAGGAGAATATAATGGATTTTTATGGGAATTCTAGTAGGGAATGGGGGAACAAACGAAACAGTACTATATAGAGGAATTACAAAGGATAAAAAGGATTCAAGCAACCACAGAGGGTGAAAGTATAATCTAAGACTCTTCTATCCAATTTACCATCTGAATATCTAGTGAGGAATATGTCCCCTCCACCAAGAAATCCTACCCACAAAGATCCACTGAGAGAAAGGTAGAAGAGGGTCCAAGAACAACAATGGAAGGTGAACTGGGACCATTCATTTCCTAGACTCAAAACCATCCTTGTTAAGATAGGAATTTTTTTCTCATCTTAGATCAGCAATAGGCTGTAAAATAAATTCAAGGAAAGCAACAAATAGTCCCCAGGTCATTCTAGAAGTTGTCAATATTTCCTTCTCAACCAAGTTGTATACTACAAAGTGATCTGGAATTTACAACTATTTTGAGGATATAGCACATAATTTAAAGAATTCAACTAAAAAACTATCTGATTATGTGACAAGTCAAAAATGTGGATCGACTTAAGCGGAAGAAGATGATCATTGTACAGATTTAAAGAGCATCTTTTGGGATCAACTTGTGAATTTTTTATCCACTTCACTTCTTAAATTTAGTTATCTCTTCTATATTGGAGTGAATACCTTAGTGATTATTGTTTTCATATTTGGATTAAGAAAGGAATATGGTTTACTATAGGGAAAAATAAAGTTTTTTATGAATTCAAGTCTATTCCTAAAATGTCTACTCGAGTCCATTAAGCTTTTGAATGCTATCAAGCAATAGAACACAAAGAACAAGACTTGAAGTTAATCCAGCAAGATCTGTAATACAAAAGGACTGAAGCTCAGCTTCTCAGTCCAAAATGGCACAAGTAAAATCAACTGAATTCAGCTCTACCATATGTCTTTCAATTCATGTCTATTGTCAAGCTTTAGCATAATATTTTTCCATGACATCAATAATCAAAATTTGACTATTTCTTGTCTCAATTCTTGTCATAGAAATATGTAAAGTGTAGTTGTTTGGTTTCATAGCCAAATTTCATGTTCTCTTACTTTCTGCACTTCCATTTGATGTCCTTTCTCGACTTTTGAATCTCAAGTTCAATATAGCAGTTTTGGTCCTTGGATGAGACCATATTATACCAAGTGTATTCAGGATTGGTTTTGCTTTGCTTGAATCTTTTGAATCCGGTAAGATGTTTTTTGCAGTAGACTCTGTCAATTTTGAAGGATTGGTAGGGAGCAAGGAGCTAGGTATCCAAGTACTGTAGACAACATTCAAAGTTCATGAGATGGCATGGAATGAGGTTTGTGCTAACTGTATTTTTGGTTTCTTACTATGGAAAAGTCTTATAATTTAAATTTTGTTTTGGGTCTCTTGAGTAGATTAAATTTCGCATAATTTCTCTAAAGCCTCAACAAAGCTCGCCATTCATCAGGTGATCTCATATGAGCACAGTTTCATGATTGTTTTGTATTATTCTGTACAAATATCTAATTTTTTTTTGCAGGTTACTTGATCAACTAGTCCATGAATATCCACATCTGCTACTGGAGCACACTGCCTGCTTGAAGGAGTGTTTAGATTATTTCACCTTTTTGAAATCCTTATCTGCTTCCTCTCTTATCAGAGATATATGCTCACTTTTTCAGATGAGCCATGATCTTCAAGTGATTATCCCAATTTTAAAATAACACTCATTTCAAAAGAAAAAATATAATAAAAATAACCATCATTGACAACTCTCACATTCACATAATTAAACTATTCTGGTTCTGCGAAAGGCAATGTTTGGATAGGAAGAAGCTGCATGCATGGCTGCAACTAGAGCCATAATAGATTTAATTATATCAGAAGAGCAGTTTCCAGGCAATGATTCAGAAGCTTTTCCATCTTCAAGTCAAGCTAGTTGTAGTCAGCAAAAAAAACTTTCTGGTCCTGTAGGGTTGAATCTATTTCAAGATCTCAAAGGGTTATTGTGAAGGTGTCTTTCACAACAGGTATGTAAACAACTTGCTCCATGATATTTCTTTCTAGGTTATGACACATAGATTTTAATTACTTGTATAGATTCCTTCAATAGGCACAAGTCAAGGAGGCTATGTACAAAGGGCTTGTGAAGCTTGCACTAGTTGATCCTGAAGCTGCAGGGGCAGTCTTTGATCTATTATCGCCTCATTTCCTTCAATTTTGCATACCCCAAGAGGTGCCTGGTTAACTTTTTTACTATTTTTTATTTGCTTGATAAAATTGGCATGGTGTCACAACTTTTTGAATAACTTAAAGCAATCATGGAGTAGCTGAGATGCCCTTGCGATATGCCATGGCCTTGCTAATAATAGATACTTGATGAAGGGTTTATGGAAGACAAAGAAGTCATTGAAGTGTACTACTCCTAGTTCTCACCTGTTGTAGTTATGCAAGGTGGTGGGACTCCTGCTGAAACTCAGTGCTTGTGTTAAATTCCAAAATGGTATAGTCAGTTTGGATGAGCCATTAGACTATCTACTTTCTTGTGTACATCAACTTCTTGTCCTTTAGCCACAGAATAAAACAGGCCGACAGTCAAAATACTCATTAGCATGCTTTGGGTTTTCTTTATCTCAAGAGAACGAGGTATTTTGCCAATCTATTTGCCCAATTTCAACACACTGAAATATTGTAGACTAAGAACTAATGTGAGCATCTCAAGAGACGATTGCATTTAAGTTTTTAACATGCCCATTAAATTTATAGGTTGGTGGAATCCTAGCTGGAGAATCATTTGCAAATGCCTTTATAAACCTAAGAAAGATCTTACGAAGTTGCAAATTGGAAGGTGCATGTTTCAATACCTGATAAGCTTGATTATTTTTGCATAGGTTTCTTCCTAATTATGAGTTGTGTGGTGTTTTGACCATGTAATCATTTTTTTTGTCACATAATACAGTTTAGATAAGACCCATAATTTCTCTGGAAACTCCAGAAGGAGAAACAAATGTTGAACAGGCTCATGTATTTTTGGAAATTTTGGAAGTTTTAATGAATATTGCAGTCTTAGATATGAAAAATGCAACTAATGCAAACCCTGCAGAGGATAAAAATGAACTTAGAGAGCTTCTTGAATTGTATGGTTCTCTAGAGCACTCTGCACTTTGAAAGCAAGGAGGGCCTCGAAAAGGTTCTATGAAACTTTCTTCAGATTCCAAGGGACAAACTCAAGAAGCCGGAACTCATTCCAACCTCAATTTGAAACATGGTTCAATTGCAGCTCCACCAAGTTCTCAAGAGAGAATCCCTTTCTTAACAACTTCAAACATTGCTTACCTCTTAGAGGCTTCATTGAAGTTAATTAACACTAATAACATATCTTCCAGCCAGCCGACTTCCCAACATCGTAGCCAAGGAGCATCTCGAAAGCAAACTATCCATCACTTCAAGCTTGCATCATTTGCATTGAGAACATGTTTGCATCATCTGAAAGCATTTTATACTGAGTCATTGATGCAAGGGGAGTCTCAAAATCCACTCAAGGCCCTTGTTTTTTGTGACATGAAATTTCTTGGAGGTCCACTGCTACAATTAATGTGTTTATTAAAATCAACTTCAAGCTCAAATTCAACACAGGAGAAAACAAGGAACAAGGAAAGCAGGGTGAAGAAGGCATCTAATGAAGCAGGAGATGGGCTGATCCATACAATAGTTCTTTGTATGGATATGTTGTGCAAGTCGATTTTTACAATAAAATGCTTGTCTAATGTACTTGAGGAAATGCTAATTGTTTCAAGCAATGCGGAAGAAGTTGTAGATGACATTGATATTGAGATGGAGGACATTTATGAAAATGAAAGTGAAAGCCCAGAAAGTAAGCTAATACACCTTTTTTTGTGGAAAAAAATCCGACCACTTTTGGTTGAGCCTCTTATGTAGACACATTTTCGAGATTTTGAGGTAATAGGTTCCTAGAATTTGAGGCTAGATTAGTTCTTAACATATGCAAGTTTGCTTTCTGCAGGCATGTTTAGAGTTAGAGTATAAATAATCTCTTGTGTAGTTTTAAGTTAAACTTTTTCATATAAAAAAATCTCAATTGTAGCTATGATATTTTATTTTTAGTAGTTGTTTTCCATGCCTCGTATTAATGTATTATACTATTTTGTGTCTTGATCCCAAACAATAGGCTGATATGTATGTGCATGCTACATACTTCTTGTTATCTATGTTAAGAAATCTAAACTAAAAAACTCAGCTACAGATTTCTCCAAATCTGACTTAAACTCAGCCAAACACTTAGCATTTCATAGATCTCACTATTCAACAGTCATAAAAAAATAAATGCATATCAAATGCACACTTTCCAGTGAACAGTAAGTTGAAATAGCAGTAGCTAAGTACACATTTGCAGCGGAAATAACTCATGAACAACAGAATGTAAAACACATTTGACACAGGAATATTTGGTCCAATGACCTTGAAAAACCCCAAAGGGGAAAACCAGTCAAGAGGGAAATGCAAATGCCCAAGATCAGGAAAAGACAATTGTGATTTTTGATTTGGTACCACTCGGATAGAGGTATGTGACCCTTTTCCAGAATTTGGCAAGATAGTGTTAACTGTTGGAAATTTTATTTTCATATCAATCCATAAGGAATTCTATTTAAGGGGGCTAGCTCAATGGTAGAGCACCTGCCTTATAGGCAGGAGGTTGGTGGTTCGATTCCTCTATGCCCTATTTATATTCGGAAACCACTAAAAAGAGATAAATGACTAAAAAAATGACCAAAAATTGCATATAAATGACCACCAGTAAACCATGAGAGATAAGTGACCAAAATATGCATATAAATGACCACTTTTGAGTTGGCGATTGCTGGTAGCAAATTAGCGGTCATTTATCACATGACAAAAAATATGGTCAGTGACAATTAAGGACCAAATTAATGACCAAATATACGATCAAATATATGACCACAAGATAAGTTATAAATGACCAAGCTAAATCTGACCACATTTTTGGTTGTGTGATATATGACCGCTAATTTGCTACCAGTGGTCACCAACTCAAAAGTGGTCATTTATATGCGGATTTTGGTCATTTTTTTGGTCACTTATCTCTCATTTTGTACTAGTGATTCAAATACAAAACATAAATATATTTTGAATCAAACACTTGACTTAAATTACAAAGTGTTGGAGGAACATGTATGGAAAGAAAAGGAATGGTGTTATGAGGGATGTAATCCTGCTCAGAGAATTGAGGATCCAAAGAATCTTATGGGAAACACTAAAATATTTATTAGCAAAAAATAACTATAAGGTTCATCAATTGTTGGAGTTAACTTCAGCCACTAATGTGGATGTTTCAATGGATCTGTTGTTTTACATATGAAGCATGAAGCAATGTGTAAAAGTTGTGGTACAATTTTAAGGAATCCATGCAAGTTGGAGCCAAGAATTCCTATGAAGTCTGTTTTAGGGATCTGCCCACTATACCTACATTAAGTTAGCTTCCCCAACAAGATATAACATCTCTCACCTTGCTGGAAGTTTCATTTCCCAAACACTGCGTGCAATCAGTTACAACCTCAGACTCAAGAACATGTAGCAAATCAAGTTGATTCTCTTCATTGTAATCCACAACAACAACCATGTTGTAACATCTTATTTTGATTGTTGTTTCAATTGATAATGCCACAAATTTTTGCACTTTATGTAATTGCAGCACTTCAATTTTGACATTATAACTTTCAAGAATGAAGCAATGTGTAAGGTCAGGGGAGGGTCTAATGTTCGATGGTTGATGGGTTGTGTATGTTGGCTGTAATGATGAATTCAAAGTTAGTTGAGTTGGTTATAATCGACTGGTCTATTGTTGACTATATAGTATATAAGCACTTTGTACTCTGACATATGTCAATTACTATATTTCTTGTTGGTTAATAATTAGATAAATCTCATTGTACATATGCTACTATCAATTAAACTCTCTTTATGCATCATTACATTATGTGTGATGACTCAACTAATGTACATGTGTGTAGACCATAATGGCAATGGAACCTTTGTGGACAACTTCACACTTTGTTGACCTTTCCAATGAAGCAATGCCCTGCTTTCTTATTTGTCTATTTTCAATTGCTTCTCTAGTTGTACATACTATGCTATTGATAATCATTCATTTTTTTGTAGGGAGAGATAACTTTGACTAAATCCTCTATTTTTTCCTTAGAACACTAGTCCTGCACAGACAATGGTTGCCAAAAGGTGACACTTGAATATGATATATTTCTCCTTGGACATTACCTGATTGCATTAGGAACTAGAGGCATCAAACCCTGTGTTCTCCTTTGGGGTGGACCAATGTGATGACACTGATCTAGTAGAAAGGAAGAAAAAGGGATATTTATTCAATTGGTTTCATTTTTCAATTAGAGTTGGGGCTCTTTTTGCAAGTATAATTCTTGTATGTGTTCAAGGCAATGTTGGTTGGGGATTGGGTTTTGGAATTCCTACAACATTTATGTGATTAGCCACAGTAAATATCTTTTCTGAGACACCATGATATAGACTCCAAAATCTTGGATACATTTCCTTTTCTGCAAGAATTCCAACTCATAGTTGCATCACCATTTACATTGCAGGAGAAAGTCCCTCAACATAATTCAATGTTGTACGAGTTGCAAGATAAAGATTTATGCAACTCAAGGAAGCTGTAATTTAGAGCATACAACATACAGATGATCCCAAGTACTTCTCTTCCTTCCTTTATTTCAATTTTGAGGCTTGGATATATATGATCTTTCTATTTACGATAAGAATTAGTTTTAGATGAGAAATGTACATGAGGAAGTTTCTGGAATGGATGATCTATGCACTTTTTGTTATGTTTCTCTTGTTCATAAAAACTATATTCCTTCTCTAGAAGTAGGTACTCTTATGCTATGAGCTTCACAAATCAAAATTAAGATTGAAAACAATGCTTTTTATGACTTCTTTTTTGTAATAACCAACTTGTACACCATCAGAAAATTAAGGCCTATGTAAAGAAGACAAAAATAATGGTATGAGGTAATCAAGACAAGGACAACTATTACTTACAATCTAAGTATAACAAAACTTGGAAATAGCTATTGGTTTTAGAAATAGTAAGGCTTGGAAACACGACCCCCCCAAAATGTGTATGTTGGCGTTCCATGAAGACCTTAATTGTGGCCATTATTTGATATCGATTTCTATATAGAAGAAGAAGGCAAGATTCACAAGTAGATGGGAATTCCAAGAGTGTAATAATTGCATTTCCATTGCGAAGACCTACAAGAAATTATGAATATCGAACAATAAGTTTCTATCACTAACTGTTAATTAGGTAAAAAACAGACCTATATAAACATGTAAGAGATTATAGAAAGACTGAAAGGTAATACCTGAATGAGCTAGAGAACCATAGAACTAGGAACAACACATAAGGTTGACAACTCTCCAACATAACAAACACATGTAATTGAATGAAAAAGGCACAAAATAGATAAATAACATTATTTTATGAGAAATTGCATTCCTCATCAAAATGCATGTAATGCTTTAGGGTGTTCCTAGATATCTTTTTCTCACAATTTTGTCCATGTTTGATGTTGCTTCTCCATAAGCATCAATTAGACTCAAATAAGATTTAATATTGTCATGTGCTACAACATGCATGTTTATCTTCCATCAATATTCTTAACCATGATCACTTGCAACTACCTCTGAATAAAAACACCTTGGCCTTCAACTTATATGCATCTTGATTATAGGAATGTCAACGAGTCTATTACAACTTCAATATTTGTCAATATGATTGTAAATTTGTATATTGAATTATTTCGCATAACCCAATGAGAGTTGAAACTTATTTTCCAAAGTCAAACAACTTAGGAAATATGAAATAGTCCAAACATTTTACTTTTTTAATACCATCACTTTATGACAATTTAAAAAAAAAAAATCCATGGTAATGACTTGAATTTTTATGAGGGGCCTCCATAGATGACCACTTGACTTAAGTTACAATTATTTGCATCTCTTCAATGCTTCCAAGCAATTGGTGAATATCAATTGATTTTAGATAGTGAAAGAATTAAAATTGAATGGGGATTCAGGAGAATAGAACTTCAATTGGAGGAACTCGCCAAACATTTATACAAGGTGCAAATATTGATAAAAATTATTCTATGGAAAAGGTTTCCAATTAATTCCCATTGATAGGCAATTGATCCAACACTATTATGAAGAGAAAAATCATCAAGCTCAATGGTGAACATATTGATACTTACTTTGATTTACTATTTTATATGCCAATATCATATGTTAGTTATAAGAGTGACCTATAGTTACTAAGTGAGGATGTTCAAAAATACATCGCCCTCATTCGAAAATACTTGATTATGCAAATCCTAAGACCTCTTTCTACAAAAATTACATTTGTATTTTCATACTTGATCCTGCAAATCCTAAGACCTTCCCATAGCAGTTGCACCAATATTTTCGTAACTAATTCTGAAAATCGTAAGACATTTCTACAGCAATTGCACAAATATTTTCTTGCTTAGAATCTGTTGTATGGATTTCTCTACACAATTTGTATGGAAATGAACATGGAAAAGAGAAAAATGTATTCATATAAATATGTTGCATGTACAAAAAAAAATGTTGGCCCATAAAAATTACAAATAAGCAAAGTTGGCTAAATATTCAAGCAATAAAAAGCATATGTTGTCATGACTCTAAGAAATAAACAAGAGAGCAAAAATTAAGAGTATTTGTCATCTCAAAAGTGTCCTTGTAAACATCGGGCATTAAGCATATGTATGAGATCTTTCAAGAACAAGTATTTACACATACAACCATACAACTCATCAGTAAGAATGGAATCATATCAATATTGACATTTAGCCATATGAATGACTACTATAAATAACTACCGTATGAGTATCAACATCCTAAGCCATTCAAGTATTGAACCCCTTTTCATCCATATATTAGTGTGCCACAACCATGTGTGATTAGGTCCCATGAGGAATGACAATGAATGTCAAATGGAACTAACCATGCGTGTCTCTACAACACTAAAGGTTGCACATGCTCCACCCTCTCACTTAAGGTTCCAAGGATGATGAATGCATCAATGATCTCCTTTGGAGTCTCAATAGGTTGTATTGAATGCACACCATTTTCCTTCTATAATACATGCATAGCTGTAGGGTGTTTAGATAGACTAATCTATAACATGCATGTTGATCCAAAGAAATCCAATGTATAGATAGAATGGTTTTGTCAATTTATTACCCCAAGAAACTATAAATCTTTGAGCAAGGGGTCATGGTAGCTATATTGTATGCCAATCTTTTTGTTTTTCCAACAGGATTTCGTCCCTTCCCTCTTTCCACCTTGCCAACAACCGTTGTCAATAAAAAAATTTGAGTACTTTAGTGTGACCATATTGGGAGAGTACTCGTACTTTTTGTAAATATTTCCCACTTTCTTTTCAAAAACATAAAAAGATCCATCAAATTACATATAAAACTCAGAACAAAAAATGAAAATTCATCTGGAAAGACATAGAATAGTAATATACCCACAATTCCTGAGAGTAATTCTCAGCTTCTTCTTATAGATTCCTAACTAAATCCTCCTCGTTGTTTTCACAACCCGTTGTCATATTGCATCTATATAGAACTTTAGAAGCAATGAAACATCTATTCATCATTGGTAGAATAACAACGGCCAATCATTGGTTCAAAGTTTCTCGAGATCTTTTGATTGACTTATTTCAATTATTTTTAGAACAATTCAGTGAGTTATATGATGGTAAGACACCAATGGGTTGAAGTTGAAATAATAAGATCGAACCACTACTATCAAAATAAAATCAAACTCCAAATTTTCATGGCCCAAATCTTACGCTTTGACATATTTTTCCAGATAATAAACATCTTGGGCAATGTAATTCTCAAAACACGTAAAATCCCATGTCTATGTCACCAGAGCTACCACAAAAGGATTATATAGTGCACACGCTGCATGTTTCTTGAATTTTTCCCATAACAAGCTATTGAATCTTCTTCATTAGCGTCCATCAAGTTCACTAGATTATGGTTCTTTGGTAATGCCATGGAATTTGTAGGCTTGTACCTACTGCTCAATACTCGCATAGTTACACTGCAAAACTCCAATATGGGGATGAGTACTGAGTAGATTCTAGGTTGTATGAATATCTTCCCAATAATCATTGTGTTAAAAGAAAAAGGCATTGCTTTCTTGCTACCGGTCCTATAAAACAACCTTCTCAAACCCTTTTCCTAAGATGTGACATTTCTAGCAAGTTTGATAGGTCTTTGAATATTTCGATCTGAAACAGACTAACTTGAATGTCTATATTTTATGTGCCAAGCATCACGAGATATTAGCTACAAAAAGGAATAAACAGAAAGTAGAGATGAATATTATAAACATCCTGAAAGATATACTCACCAATTCTAAAGCTAACAAAATTGATAGTTCATAGTAGAATTAAAAATATATATATCATAATTCCTTGTAGAATAAAAAAAAATTAACCAACAATAGCTTTCACCTCTGGGCATAGCCTGGAGAAATCTTTAGCCTTAAAAAAAAAACATTCTAGGCGATGAGATTGATCTGCACGATCCAAATTTTGATTGTAAACTCTCTTACATATATCAAATCAAATTTATCCATTGTGTTCATAGTCTCTCTTACTGGTCACCTCTCTTTTCCCTAGAAAACAAATAATTTTTAACCCTTGCTACAAATGGCATAGTAAAAATTCTAAAAAGAAACAACAATAAAAAATAAAAAAGGTGGTTTGGCTTTGTTATACAGTACAATTTGATATACTGAAGACTCACCTTTACCTTGGATCCTCTGCAATGAAACCATCTAAAATCCAAAGTGAAACCCCGATAAGTGTGGCCATAGGGTCTTGTATCACAAGATGTGGGAAAAGAGAAAAAAAGTCCCCAATTAAAACAATAAATTATGTCTAGCCCTTCCCGCCTCTTAATTTTTAATGCTTTCAATAGTTTTTTTTGTTAATTTAATTTTTGTTTTTAATTTTTCTATCTACATATAATATAATATTTAATTATAATATATTTGTTTATATTTTTTTTGTAAGTAAGAAATTTTATATTATATCAAAAGGAAATTACAACGGGTGCAACCTGCCCATAACACAGGCATATACAGCCAAAAACTCCATGCGGGACCAAACTTACAAAATCAACCATGAAGGATTGATTCCAACACATCCAGGTCTCATGAAAATCTTCTTTACCCCTGAACTGTCTAAACCAGAGATTCTGATAATCCACATACCCACAGCTAACCCAAGAGACAATTGTTCCAAAATCAACCTTACATGGGCTCACAGGCCCGGATAGAGCATAATTTTGAAAAACATCTAACCCTGAGTTAACAAAAATCATTTAGATTTACGACTTGCACTATCTACCAGAAAGGAAAAAATAGACACTAAACCAAAAATCAGTGAATGATGAACGGAGCCTCAGGACAATTCCCCGGATGGGCGAAATCAGCAGAGGATGAGGGACACAGAGGAGGACGGAGTTCCATCACGTGTAGAAGGAAGTCCGTCTTCCAATTCATCGAGCAAGATTCCTTAAGAATTCGCTGCGTCAGAAGAAGCGGAGCCGAATCATCTTTGAGAGCTTGACGATCACAAATAGAAAAACCCACAAGGTTTTTCATCATCCAGTAAAGAGCCACCATCCGTTCATACAAACTAAGCCGACCCGCAGTGTTTTCCGGGTCCATAATCCAATTTTCCAGTTGTTTGCATTCCCCCAAGAGAGTCCTTGCTCAACCTCATCCAGCATTGAAATTCATATTCATGGATATCCCTCCGGATGTCCTCTGGGACATGCATAGAGAAAGAATTGGCTTCACGACGAGCATTTAAGCAGACCTGGGAAACCCCACCACCCAGCTCACCAGAAGGATCCTCTCGTTGCAGTTTGTTATTGTGTCCAGAATTCATTCCAACATCCGGGCATAAATTGGAAACCCCCTGATCCTCAAGTCTCTTAACAGATTCTGGCTCCATAACTAAGTAAACAGATAGCACTTGCATGCATGCAGAGGGAAGGCAATGACAAGCCCTTGCATTGCCTTGCTACTTCATATAGACACGTTTTCCACCTTCCTTCATAATTAACCAGTTACAATCAATTAAATGGGGGAAGTACCCATAGTGACATTCTCCCTTCAGAGCACTAAATTCTCTCAAATCTCGATCCATTATCCCCTACCCGAATTATTTCTCAAAGCTTTGGAAAGGACGCCTCCCAAACCATTTCGTAGGATGAAAAGACACTTCCACCTCCCTTTTTTAAAGGTCGGGACGATCCATATAAGGGAATGATGGCTACGCGTCCCAAGGTCCCTCCGCCTGATGTCACCTCGCATGAGCGACACGAAAGGTCGTAATGTCAGTGTCCTGGGTAACCTTGCAGCTGTCCTGAACCGCTAAGTCCGGTAAAGCCTCCCACGAGTTACCACTGATCTTCATGTGAACACCAATTCCAAGGTTTTCCAACACATCTGCCAATTTGTTACCACTACGCTTGACATGTGAAAAGGTTAGCACCATACCCTGTGACATAACTATAGAAAGATCACCCAACTTGCTCTCAAGGAGCCAAGACGAGGCCACCAATGCACTAGATCTGTGACATTGGATTTTACTATCCATCTGGATAATGATTCTTGAGTCTCCCTCCACAATTAGAGGGGTCTAGCCATTCTGGGAATCCATCTTGAGACCCTGTAACAACCCTTCCAACTCAGCAGCATTGTTCGTCTCCATACCCAAGAAGTCCGCCATGAAACCCACCATAGTACCATCATGGCTACAGAAGACACAACCATAACCTACAGGACCAGGGTTACCCTTAGAGGCCCCATCAAAGTTCATTTTGTAAAAACCTACAGGGGGAGGGGACCAGGTGGTCAGACTTACCAACAACTAAGATGAGTGAATGGATTTTCCATAGTAGGGTAGAGGACCCAATATGCCCCATTCCCGTAGAATTCTAGACTCAGGCTCAATGGTTTCCGAGTCTGAGTTCTCCCAGTGTTGAAGCTTAAGAGTTTCCATAATCTTATTCTTCATCGCCTCCCAGGTTTTTCCCATGTATTTTGCTTTATCCTGAAATATCCGTGAGTTCCATACGAGCCATATCTCCCATAGAAGGGAAAACGGAAAAATTTGCCATAATCTGTTCACCACCTGGCTCTGGAATGGGTCCTCAGACCATTCCGATATGGAAGAAACTGGATCATTTCACTTTCTGTCCGAGCAGCGAAAGTTGGTTGCACCACGGTCCCACATCTCCAAGGAAAAAGAGCATGAGTTAAGGAGGTGCGACATGGTTTCTTCAGCTTGGTTGCACATGACACACAGGTGAGGGCCTAGGATACCCCTTCTTTTTAAATTTTCCCCAGTGAGGATACGTTTTTTCAGAGTAAGCCAGATGAAGATGGTTATTTTCGGCCAGATCTTAGTAGACCATAACTGCTTCCATTTAGGAATGGGATCTATTTGATTGAAACCCATTTTAATGTCATAAGCCTCTTTCATGTTGAAGCATCCTTTAGGCTTGTGTCCCCATCAAACCTAATCTTCCCCATTCTGCATTTTGATTCTATGATTGTTCAGCTCTTCCTCAACCCGTAGAACTTCCTCCTCCGGACCTAGAGAAGTCCACCACTCATGATTTTTCCAGACTCTGAAGTCTTGTTCCTGAGGATCATCATTCCAAAGATCCCTAACCCTGACCATGTTCCTGTTAGCACAGCTCTGCATTACACTAGGGGCGTTGATAGAGATCCCAAGTGAGGGCATTTGTCGCCACGAATCATCCCAAGATAAGGCACGGTTGCCAACCCGAATCTCCCAGAAGCTATGGTCTTGGACCAGACTCCGCCCAAGGGTAGCCGAATTCCAAATGTGAGACCCAGAGCCTAGTGCATAGAATCTAATTAGGTCCTCTTTTTCCCACTCAGTCACGTACTTGGAGTGCCACAGTCTTGCCCATGGTTCCTCTTTATGAGAGACCCACCTCCCCAGGTTTTTTCTCCCGAAACAACATTAGCCTATTCTGGGTCTCTGAGATTAAGGCCACCTTGGTACTTCGGAGAGCATATCTCATCCCATTTGACTAGAGCCCACTTCCTATTATCTCCTGACCCACTCCACAAAAATTGCCTCTGAATTTTCCTAAGCTCCTTAAGAGTAACTTTGGGAGCTAACATAGCCGAGAAGAGATAAGTGGGCATAGCCTAGAGAACTAATTTTAAAAGAACGAGGCGACAAGCAAAATTCAAGGGACGATAGGTCCAATTCGAGAGACGCTTCCTCATTCTATCCACGAGTTCTCTCCATGAGCCTTGCTTAACCCAAGAATTCACCATCGGATCCCTAAGGTATTTGGATGGAAGGGAGCTTTCCAAAAAACCCAGAATCCTGAAAATGTTTCTTCTAGTAATTTTGGGAGTGTTAAAGAAAAACACTTGGGATTTCTAAGCATTGACTTCAAGACCATAGACCCTGCCGAAGGAATCAAGACATCGATGAATAGCCCAAGCCTCCTGAACAGAGGGATGACCCATAAGCATAGTGTCATCGACGAATTGGTGATGGGTCTAACAGTCAGCTCTGGGATGAACAATCAGACCCTATAGCTCCTGGCTTCCTTGCATAGCTTTAATGGTTCTTCCAAGACCCTTCGCCATAATAATGAAAAGAAAGGGGGAGAGGGGATCCCCTTGCCGAATCCCTCTCGATGGTTTTAACAGGCCAGTGGGGACACCATTGAGAAGAATGGAAGAGAAGGACGAGGAAACCAGATTCATGATCCACCTAGTCCATTGCTCAGAGAAGTCGAAGGCCTACAGCATAGCTCTCATGAATTGCCAATTTAGTTTATCATAGGATTTGGCAATGTCGAGTTTTAACATCATCCCGAGGATGTTATCTCATTTTAAAGAATGTAGGACCTCGTGGACCAAGATAATGCCATCCAAAATCTTCCTTCCATCAACAAACCCTGACTGTTCAGGCGAAATGATGGCAGGCAAGATTGTTTTTAGGAAATTAGCAATGACCTTCGTAACAATATTGTAAATGACATTGCACAGGGAGATGGGTCTAAACTTGTCGAGAGAATCAGCTCCCTTAGTCTTAGGGATAAGGGTGAGGAAGGTAGCATTAAACGCTGGAAGGATCTTTCCAGAGAAACGGGAAGACTCAACAATTTTCCAAACCTCCAACTTCACCAGATCCTAGAAGTGATGAAAAAAATTTGTAGTGAAGCCATCAGGCCATGGGGATTTTCCATTAGCCATCTGAAACGCTGCTTCCTCAACCTCTTCCATGGTGACAAGTCTTAGAAGGAGATCATTTTGTTCCAAAGTAACGAGGGAAGGATTATTGTTAGTGATTAACTCTATATCTCTTTGTCTTTCTACCACATTTTCATTCATAATATCTTGGAAGAAGTGACTCAGTTCACCTTCAATCACCTCCCTAGTTTCCAAATAATTACCTTCCCTGTTCTTAAGTTTGAGAAGTCTACTCTACTGATGATGTTGAATAGAAAAAACAATGGAAGAACTTTGTATTCCATTCCCCATCCTGCAACCACTTCACTCTCACCTTCTGTCTCCATAGAATCTCTTCATGTTTCTCCCTCTCTAGGATTTTATTGTGGACCAATATTTCCTCTTTCTAGAGTTCAGGAGTGTAGCCTTCAAGCATTCCCATCTTTAGGATCTCCTCCCTGCGTGCTTCAAGGAATTTCTTGTCCTCGAAGATATTCTTGAACTCTTCCTTATTCCACTTCTTGATTTTGGCTTTCAGGGCTTTCAGTTTATGCTGGAAAATGTACATAGTGTGGCCTTCTCCCGGATCCATTTCCCCCCACCACTGAGAGACTTTCTCCTTGAAATCCGGGTGGCTTAACCAAAATTGTTCAAAACGGAAGGATTTTTTAAATTGAGAGCCCAAGCTGCTCCACCAAAGGTCAATGGGCCAATGGTCAGAACCCAAGGTCGGAAGAACGGATGAAGCAATCTCACTTCCAGAATCCATCACTGATTTTGAGACTAGAAATCGATCAAGATGAGAGGCAATGTGGCGGTCTCCCTGCCTCTTTTTGTTCCAAGTAAATTTACCATCCCCTGGGACAATATCAACTAGTTTCATTTGTTCTATTATATCCCTGAACCGGATAGATTCATCATCCAGACGAATCCTGCCCCCTTTCTCTTAATTTTATACTAATTTGACTAGCAAGATCACTGAAAGAAACAAAATCACAAGATAGATAGATATTTTACCCTGGGAAACCTTCATGGGGTAGAAAACCCAGCAAATATTTCCTCAATAAAGATGATCAACCAAATATGAGATGTAATCCAAGACTAGAGCTCATTCTCTACCTCCTATGCAAACCTCTCTCTCACTTGTGCGCTACTTTAGGAGCTATGGAAGAGTGAGATAAGTGAGGAACAACCTCCTCTACTTATACTATTTTTCCGACTGACGCTTTACCCTATGGGGCCGACCTCTCCTAAGAGAGTCTAATAACCCCTAATAAATTAACTCAAGGCCAACCCCCACATGGGAGATCTAATAACCCTAGTTACCATAACTCATCGGAGGAATAGACATATCTGGATACATAATAAAGTCCCATCGGAGGAATGAAACATCTCCGGAATAATACAAATATAATATTCTTAGAAGTTACAATATTTCAACACTCCCCCTTAACGAGAAGGATATTATAACAACATCTGCAGGAGCAAGAAGTCATCGACTACATCATACATGATACATCTATAAATCATTGGAAGCTTTCTCAACATCATTAGTAACTCAAGCAGTCACTGGAACATCAACATCTTCAGTACCGAGTCTTCATATTCTGCAGCACTCGAATAGCTATAGCAACATCATCATCTTGATCCTCATGATCATCAGCATCGTCATCACATGATCATCAACATTGTCATCACACGATCATCATCATCGTCATCACATGATCATCAGCATCATCATCACACGATCATCAACATCGTCATTACACGATCATCAACATCATCATCTAGACCATCATGATTAGCAGCATCGTCATCTAGACCATCATGATCAGCAGCATCTTCATCTAGACCATCATGATCAGTAGCATCATCACCTACAAAACACATGATCCATTTAAGACACCATAACATGTCTAGGGACGATACAGTCCACTCGTCAACTTAGACAAAGTCTAAGGACCATTTTTCAAAGACATATGTCTACAGATCAATTCAGGGACCGAAGTCCGAGGATGATACAATCCCCTCTCGCCCACTAGGGACCAATTCTCAGAGACATCTATCTGTGGATCAATTCAGGGACGATACAATCCCCTCTCGTCCACTAGGGACCACTTCTCGGAGACATCTGTCTACGGATCAATTCAAGGACCGAAGGTCAGGGACGATACAATCCCCTCTCGTCCACTAGGGACCACTTCTCGAAGACATTTGTCTATAGATCAATTCAGGGACCGAAGTCCGGGGACGATACAATCCCCTCATGTACATTTTGAACTAGTGGTTCTGGGATGATGCAATCCCCATCACGTACATTTTGAACTAGTGGTTCCAGGATGATGCAATCCCCATCACGTACATTTTGAACTAGTGGTTCCAGGATGATGCAATCCCCATCACGTACATTTTGAACTAGTGGTTTCGGGATGATGTAATCCCCATCATGTACATTTTGAACTAGTGGTTCCAGGATGATGCAATCCCCATCATGTACATTTTGAACTAGTGGTTCCGGGATGATGCAATCCCTATCACGTACATTTTGAACTAGGCATTCAGGGACGATACAGTCCTATCATATCAACTAGGTACAACTAGGTACCATATACTGACCTCATAATCAAAACATGCAACCTCATCATCAACCTCATCGTTGGAACAGGTAGCCTCAATATCATCAATACAAGTATCCATAACAATACAAGTATCCACATCATCAAATACAAGTATCCATACCAATACAAGTATACATCATCAAATACAAGTAACCACACCAATACAAGTATACATCATCAAATACAAGTATCCACACCAATACAAGTATAAATCCTCAAATACAAGTATCCACACCAATACAAGTATACACAGGTATCCTTAATATTTACCTTACCATCGATATAGGTAATCTAATCATTGATATAGGTATCCACATCGATACCAATACCCAAAATATTATCATCGACCATATCACTCCCCCTTTTGAGGAGGGTCCTTCTGAACTACACCAATCTTGTCTCGGAAATACTCAAACTTTACTCGAGACAGAGGTTTGGTCAACACATCAGCAACTTGTTCATCAGTTCCTACATACTCGAGATTGATAGCTCCTTTCTGCACCATATCCCGTATATAGAAATATTGGATCTCTATGTGCTTTGACTTATCATGGAACACTAGATTCTCTGTCATCTTGATACAACTCTGGTTGTCACATAGAATCATAGTGGGTTCCATCTCTAAGTCAAACAATCATGATAATAACTTCCGAAGCCATACTGCTTCTCAACTAGCAGAACAGGCAGTTATATATTCTGCTTCAGCTGTGCTAAGAGCCACACTTGACTTCTTTCTGCTAAACCATGAGATCATGGCAGATCCCAGACAATAACATCCACCTGATGTACTCTTCCTATCTGATACACTTCCTGCCCAATCAGCATCTATGAAGCCATATAATCTAAAGTCATTATCTCCACGATAATAGAGACCAAAATCTATCGTACCTTTTAGGTACCTCATCACATGCTTTGCAGGAATTAGGTGAACTCGTTTAGGTTTCACTAGATGCTAACTCAGATTGTTCACCGCAAAGCATATGTCTGGCCTAGTTTGTCAGATACATTAATGACCCAATAATCTGTCTGTACAAAGTCACATCCACTAACTCTGAAGAGTCATCAACTAATAGTTTTAAGTTGGAGTCCATGGGAGCGGCCATGGCCTTGCATTCCAACAGATTGAATCTTTTCAAGATTCCCACAACATACTTACCTTGGTTGAGAAAGATTCCATTTGGTCCTTGCCATACTTCCAAACCTAGTAAGTACTGCATCAATCCGAGATCTTTCATCTCAAATTATGATGAGAGCTTCTTCTTGCACTCGATAATCTGTTTCTTATTTCGAGTCAGAAATAGATCATCCACATATAGCAACAATATGACAGGTTCATCATTCATAACCTTGAGATAAATATTAGGATCAGCTTTACTTTTGGTAAAGCCCAAGTTTGTCAAGAAACTGTCAATTCTTCCATACCAAGCTCTGGGAGCTTGCTTCAACCCATACAAAGCCTTCTTCAGTTTGCATACATGGGTTCTTCCATCTTCCACCTCAAAACCTTGTGGTTGTTCTATGTACACTTCTTCCTCAATCACACCATTTAGGAAGGTTGTCTTCACATCCATCTGGTGTAAGTCCCACTTCATCATGGATGCAAGTGCCATGATGGTTCTAATATAAGTGTACCTTGCAACTGGTGCAAATGTCTCTTCATAGTCAATTTCCTCTTTCTGAGAGAATCCTCTAGCCACAAATCTTGCTTTATATTTTTCAATGCTACCATCTGCAACATGCTTTATTTTGTATATCCATTTGGAGGATACCACACTTTTGTCTTTAGGTTTAGGAACTATATGCCAAACATCATTCTTCATTATTGATTGGTATTCATCTGTCATTGCCTCTACCCACTCTTTCTTATGAACTGCCTCTTCATAACTAGTAGGTTCTTGATCTACAAGATCACACATCAAATCCATATAGTTGGAGAAGGGATTTGGTTTCTTACTCACTCTTGTAGAGCCTTCAGGAGCTCCATATTTTTTTGCTCCTAATATAATATCTCTTTCCCATGCTGGCTTTCTTTTCCTTGAAATATTTGAAATGGGGGGTTCTTGTGGTTCTATCATATCATGGTCTTCGGGTGTTACATCTTCAAGGATGGGAACACACTCTGCAATTCTAGGAGGTGCATCTTCTTCATATACTTCTTCATACTGTCACTTCCTATATTTCTTGAGAGCTATCTCTTCATCAAATGTCACATCCTTAGTAATCTCCATATGGTGGAATCCTGGGATGTAAATTCTAAATGCCTTGGATGTTTTACAATATCCAACAAATATCCCCTTCTTTCTGGAAGGATCTAATTTAGTTCTCTTTTCTTTTGGAATGTGAATATATATAGGGAACCCAAATATCTTGAGGTGGCTTACCTTGGGCTTCTTTCCTGTAAACACTTCTTCTGGATTTTTAAATTCAAGAGCACTATGAGATAGTCTATTATGCACATAGACTGTTGTCCTGGCTGCTTCAGCCCATAGATACATAGGTAGGTCTTGATCATGTATCATTGTCTTCACTACTTCCATAATGGTTCTATTCTTTCTTTCCGCAACACCATTTTGTTGAGCATTGTAGGGAGTGGTTAATTCCCTCTTGATTCTAGCTTCTTTACAAAAAACTTCAAAATCTTTTGAAGCGTATTCTCCACCATTATCTGTCCTGAGTATTTTGATCTTCTTTTCTGAAAGATTCTCTATCAATGCTTTGAACTCCTTGAACTTTCCAAAGACTTCATTCTTCCCTTCTATAAAGTATATCCAAGTCTTCTTGGAGTAGCCATCAATAAATGTAAGGTAGTATTCATATCCACTCAAGGATGTGGAAGGCATTGATCCACATACATCTGAATGAATCAATTCCAAAGTACTCTTAGTCTTTGTTTCACTCTTTGGAAATGGGTTCTTGATATTCTTTCCTTTTGCACATCCTTTGCATGTGCCATCATGATCAATATTCAAATCTAGTAGTCCTATGACAACCTTACTCACATGAGGTAGTGCTTTGTAGTTAATATGAGCAAGCCTCCTATGCCATAGTTCACTAGGGTTAGTGGCTTCATGAACAAGGGCAGCTTCTGGATGTCCCCTGAGTTTGTATAGACCTCCTTCCTCTTCACCAATAACAATTGCATCCTCAATTGATTTTTCTTTGGACCACATGAGTACTTGTCCATCTATGAATGCAACCCTATACCCTTTCTTATCTAGTGTTGAGATAGAAAGTAAGTTCTTCTTCAATCCTGGGACATATAATATCTCTTTCATCTTCAATGGTGTTCCAGAATCAAGCTTGTAGCTTGCTTCACCAATTCCCTTGATGGGATATTAATAGTCATCTCCTAATGACACCTTTTGTGGGGAGGTCTTCTCTTCCAGTTTTGAAAGATTTTTCTTTTGTCCAGTCATGTGCTTTGAAGCACCACTATCAATCAACCATGTATATTCTCTAGGTGTTATAAATCCAGAGAGTGCAGAGAATAGAACATACTCTTCTTCATCTTCTTCTTCATTTCTTCTAGATCTTCTTTTGAAGAAGGGCCTTTCTTCTTCTTCTTCTTTCCTAGATCTTTTCTTGTGAGGCCTTTCTTCCTCTTCTTCTTCTTATTCACTTTCATCTTCTGCTAGGTGTGTTTGATGTATTTTATGGTGGAATCCCTTCTTATTTCCCTTTGAGGGACAATCTCTAGCAATGTGTCCTATTTTATGGCAATTGAAGCATTGGAATGTGGAAAACTTATTTCCCTGAGTAGTTCCTCTTTTCTTTTGAAATATTTGTGGAGGTTGAGACTCCCTGTGACTATCCTTCTTAAGTAGGGTTTATTCCTTCTTCTCTTAGTGTGAGTGGCCAAGGATTGGTCACCTTCTTTGAGCAAGGCTTCTCTATTAGAAACCCTAGCTTCTTCTTGGATGCAATCTTCCCATACCACATCAAACTTCATGCTTTCTTTTCTGGCACACATGGTTTGGATAAATGACTCCCATGGTCTAGTGAGACCATTTAGAGGAGTCATGACTAGTTCATCTTCATCAAGAGTATCTCCAATGTCATCTAGTTGTTCCTTGAACTGGGAAACCCTTGAGATATACTTTTGAATGGATTCCACTTGATTCATCTTGGTGCTCTTCAATTGAGCTCTCAGGTTCATCTTCCTGTTGATGTTCTTTCCTTCATACATTTTTCCTAGGGAATCATGCATTTCCTTTGGAGTCTTCTTGGATGCCACTTGGGGAATCAAGTGGTCCTTGATAGAATCAACAATGATTCTCTTTTCCCTAATTAGGTCCTTCCTATGTTTCTCTTTGGCTTCATCTTCTTCAGGTTCTGTAATCTCATCTTTACTATATTGGACAAGATCATTCTCTTCAAGAATGAGGCCAATTATGTATTTCAATGCCCGGAAATTTTCTATACCCTCTAGCTTGTCTTCAAGCTTAGTGCTTGGAGCCATCTTCTCCAGGGGTCAAAGAGATTGAAGTTTTACAAGAGATAGAATATCACTTACCAGGAGATGTGCTTGGAAGTTTTGTTTTGTTCTGCTTCTGGAAACTTCAACTTTTCACCTTCTGGATTTGCAACAGAATTTCTGGTTTTCTAGTTTTCTGCACTTTTGGTCAAACTAGGGTTTGACTTTTTAGGAGTTCTACCCAACCAAAAACCTCGATCCAGGGCTCAAAACTTTGATTTTGAGAAGGGTTATCCATCCATGCAATCAGAAACTAAAAATACCAAATTTTGCAGAAACCCTAATTTCCACTGGAGGGGAGAGAGAGAAAGATTTTCACCTTGTGAAATATGTCCTATTCAGGCTAGCTCTGATACCATGTTAAGTTTATACTAATTTGACTAGCAAGATCACTGAAAGAAACACAATCACAAGATAGACAAATATTTTACCCTGGGAAACCCTCATGGGGTAGAAAACCTAGCAAAGCTTTCCTCAATAAAAATGATCAACCAAATACAAGATGTAATCCAAGACTAGAGATCCTTCTCTACCTCCTATGCAGACCTCTCTCTCACTTGTGCGCTACTTTCTGAGCTATGGAAGAGTGGGATACGTGAGGAACAACCTCCTCTACTTATACTAGTTTTTCGACTGACTTTTTACCCTATGGGGCTGACCTCTCCTAAGAGAGTCTAATAACCCCTAATAAATTAACTCAGGGCTGACCCCCACATGGAAGATCTAATAACCCTAGTTACCATAATTCATCGGAGGAATAGACATCTCCGGATACATAATAAAGTCCCATCGGAGGAATGAAACATCTCTGGAATAATACAAATATAATATTCTTAGAAGTTACAATATTTCAACACTTTGTTTTCATCGAGAGAGGATATAAGGTTAAAATCTCCACCAATTATCCAATTCTCTCCTCTAGACAACTCTTTCAGCCAACAGAGAGAATCCAGAAAGGAGGATTTTGATCCAAGGGTGTGGGGGCTATAGACATTAGAGAGAAACCCCGAAACCCTAAACCCAACAACCTGGAACTTAGCAGAAAGAAAGCTGTGGTTTCCAAAAAAACTAGAAAGACTTACTTTGTTTGGGTCCCACATAATGCCTATCCCACCTGTAAATCCATTTGCATCGATCCCAACTTCTTCACAGTTTCTCCAAATCTTCCTACTTTTTTTCTGCAACCTATCACTCGAACATTTTCTCTCTTGAAGAAACACAACTGTAGGATTAGACTCCTTGATCTTCTTCCTTAGAGTTCTAGCTTTATGCTAGCCATTGAGCCCACGTATGTTCCAGGATACAATCTTCATTAAAAATGAAAGGGAGAGAATTACAGACCTAGGGCTGCCCTAATAGTAGGGTATTGTCCCGATTCTACCAACTTTAGTCCCGCAGCAGCAATTCTTTTCCGATTAGATTTCCGACCTAGCTTCTTGGAGTTCTCCTTGTGCTTTCTTTTGAAATCCTTCTGAGATCCAGGGCTGATTCCAAGTCTCTTAGGCTCCCTGGCTTTAAGAATGGCCTCCTTTAATAAGATTACTTGATCTTGAGGGACATAACCAGTTTTAGGGTCATCACATGCTTGTTCAATCCCATCAAGGTCCAGCTCCCTTATGTCCATCTCTTCAGTTTCTTCATCCACAATATCACCAATAACCACCAAGATTTTTTCATTGACAGGCACCTCAACAGGATCAGAGGAGACGGCCTTCATCACCTGGGATTGATTTCTTGGGGGTCCGTGATTTGCTCCAAGCCCTTATCCTCTAATTGTTCACTCAGAGCTTCAAAAGAGTTAGTCGTCATAGTCTTCTTGGCAACTTCTAGAGATCCCTGTTTTCTTCCACCCCGTTTTCTGGTTTGCACTTTGGTAAAGCCTGGATCCACATCCTCATCAGTCGCCTTTGGTGTTGGCTTAGGGTTGTTTAAAGGGAAGTACCTGAATAAGTGGCCATGCTGATGGCATCTGCGACATCTGAAAGGGATTTTTTCATAGTCCAAGGTTTGAACCCATTCCTCATCCTCCCACATCATTTTAATGGCCTCTGAAAGTTCTCTTGAGAGATCCATATAGACATAGATCCGGGCATAAGACATGCATCTTTGAGCCTTCGTTTGCTCAAATATTTTAACAAAGGTGCCTAAACCCTATGTCTTCTAGGATCTCTGTCTCCCAGTATTCCAAAGGTAGGGAGTATAGCCTAATCCACACCGGGGCTATCTTCATATCTTCCTTTTCAAGGTAGAATTTTTCTTTCCATGGCTGTAAAAACAGACCAACAGAATAAAAGAAGTAGGGTCCACCATCAAGAATCCTGTTGCTATCATCTAGGTTGATAAAATTTATCGTGAAGAAGCCCTTCGAACCAAGCTGAAGGTCATAGTGCCCTTTGGGTTTCCATGTGGAGTTAATCCACCAGATCAGGGACTTTTCAGAGGGTAAAACCCCAACAAATTTCCCAATGAGGGCATGGTCCTACATATTCTAAATCCTATCTCTCAACATGTTGGATATGATAACCATCGAAGGGATGGTCGCAGCCTTGGGTATGCATTGAACCAGCTTACTGCCCACTTGAGAAAAACCAGATCCCATCTCCTGCACTTTTTTTCCAACACCACCCAAACCACCTACCGGGATCTGGATCCCTCCTACCTGAAAATTTGATTGAGAAGAGCATTGAGGGGATGTAGGACCCCCCCCATTGAGTCTGCCATATCCGTTGTCAAACCAACCACCTGCAGAAACACCCGAAACCCTAGTTCGCTCGCAACGCTGCCCAAAAAATCAATATATTTGTTTATATTAGTTGTATTATATTAATTTTATTACATATTAAAGTTAAAGTTAAAAGTTTACTATAATGTTTTAAATTAAAAAATTGAAAGTTTAAAACACTAAAGTAATATTAATAATTAAAAGATTAAAAAAATAAAACATTAAAGTAATATTTAAAATATTTTAATAACTTCGAATGGAGTGTCAATAGGCACATGGGACATGCCTTGGTGATGAAATGGACAGGCTAGGCGGTAGTCCAAGACCCCAAGCTCATTTGTGACAGATGATATCAATCAACCTTGCTATCGGCATATTAGCTCGTACAATCATCATCTATCAATGATGTAGCTTGAGAGAAAGTGCTTGCATGATAGGGATGTGACTAGTTTTAATTATGTCATGTCCCCTCCCATCGATCCGACGCAAGGAAGGGAACATGACTAAAATTCTAGGATTTTCAACAAACTCAGCCCCATTCATCAAATTCATATAAACCAGCCTAGATCCAAATCCTAGGCTCTATCAAGCGCCAAGAGGGATCAAATATCCCGAGGTGCAAACCTCTCCTCGAAAAGCTACTTTAGTGCAATACCTGAGAAGTTATAGTTAAGTTATAGTTGAGGAATAAACGTTACTTTTACTTTTTATTATTCTTTTTTGTTTATGGCAGACATAATATTTATTACTTTTTACATTGTATTATTCTTTTTTGTTTATGGCCAACAATATTGACAAACTCGAAAAACCTTACACAATCTCCCTCATATTTACCTTTTACTTTGTATTATTCCTTTTTTTATGACCAACAATCAAGGATAATTTTAGGGGCAAACTTTAGCCCATGGGCTATTTTTCCATGTTTTTTTCGAAAAAAAGATTCGCCAATTTGCATTTTTTGAAGCCCCATTTCGCCCAATTTTGATGGGGTAAAATTTTTTCACTCTAAAAATCGCCAAATTATTATATAAACTATATAAAATCCTTAGAAATTGAAATAATTTTAAAAAAATATCGCCAAATATTTTATAGTTGACATTTTAAGAATTGGTAAGATTCGCCAAGGTTTTTAGACTTTTAAATAAGTATGGGTCCTTAAAATTATCCCTGCCAACAATATGGACAAACATGGACAAATGTTACATGATCTCCCTCATATTTACTTTTACTTTGTATTATTCTTTTTTGTTTATGGCCGACAATAACAACAAATATGGACAAACCCTACAAGATCTCCCTCATATTTACTTTTTACTTTGTATTATTCTTTTTTTGTTTATGGCCGACAATAAGGACAAACATGGACAAACGTTACAATATCTCCCTCATACTGGGCTGTAGAGCACCTCTCGGCGCAATAAAAACACATGTGTGCAAATTCATACTCAAATAAACACAGCAGAATGAAACATTATCCACACACATTTACATCATGCATTCAACATATAATCATAATAGTCTTCAAATAATTAAAACATTGCAGAAGTAAACACATAGAGAATACTTATCTTGAAGGTGGAGTTGTCCCAAGCAATAAAAACACATGTGTGCAAATTCATACTCAAATAAACACAACAGAATGAAACATTATCCACACACATTTGCATCATGCATTCAACATATAATCATAACAGTCTTCAAATAATTAAAACATTGCAAAATTAAACACATAGAGAATACTCATCTTGAAGGTGAAGTTGTCCCAAGCAACTAGTTATGTAACTCCAACGTTCCACCCAGCCATAGGCCAATTGTGTTCATCAATCTCTCAACACAATTTCCACCCCTGAGCTGGGCCATGATTTCTACAAGGAAAGGGAACACTCAAGTTCATTCATAGCCAAATAAGCATCACATCTCCGCCAAGCTAGTCCATAGTTGTGTTTATCAAGACAAATGTGAGCCCTTCTATTTTTGGATGCTTGCACTCAAGTTCAAGCCAAAGCAATGGATACCCATAACCCATACCCCAATATACTCTTTCTGCACACAGCAAGCACAATTGTTGGCATGGGTAAATGTTTTCAACTATGGGATTCACAACAATATGTCCATGGGTTTTCCACAAATCGTGGCATAGAAAAATGACTTATGGGATGGGGAAATAACCACAAGGAGAAAAAATGTTTTTTCCCACGGGTTATGAGCATTCCAATGGCCAAAACCTGCCTCAATGAAACCCCAGGGACCCCAAAACAGATTCATATTCTTCCCCACTATTCTATAACACAAAAGCGACATTCTCCCAGCTAAAAATGAAGGAAAAACAAGAAAAACGTGGAGGGAAAACGCCCAAGTAGCTCCAAAAATGTGAGAGTGTCACGTCCCCTTCTGTCAATCCTACGCAAGGAAGGGATCATGACATTGAGATCTAGGATTTTACAAAAATTAGCCCCATTCATCATGAATAAAACAAATGGCATTTCAATAAAATGCATATATGTGCAAATGAAAATCAAATCAAATGTGCACAGCGGAATAAAACATCATCCACACACATTTCATGCTCATCCAGCATATCAAAATAATCATCAAATTAATCGTTGCAGAAGTAAACACACATAGAGATTACTTATCTTAATTATGAAATTGTCCCAAGAAACTAGCTATGTCGCTGCAATGTTCCACCCAACCATAGGTCTCTGCCCAGCCTGTATTATTTCAGCACTCAGAGACCACCCCCGAGCTGGGCATGATATTTACAAGGAAAAGGGGACTCTCAAGCTCCGCACAACCCAAAGCAATGGATACCAATCTCAACCCCAACATTCTTTTACACACAACAACTCAAAAATTGGGCATGGATACACATTTTTAACAACAGAATTTACATAAGATGGTCTATGGGTTTTCCCCAACTCGTGGCACACCGAAAGATGGATTGTGGGAAGAGGGAATCAACCCCAGGAAAGAAAACTGATTTCTCCCACAGATGTATGAGCATTAAGTAGGCCAAAACGACCTCTATAAAACCCCCAAATTGATTTACTCTCCTCCCTACTATTAACCAAAACAAAAACGCCCTTCCCAGCTAGAAAAATGAATGAAAACACTGAAAAACCATGGAGGAAAACACCCAGGAAGCTCCAAACTTGTGAAGGAGCAAAACTGATGGGTGAAGAATGTATTAGGGAGCAATTTTGTGGCTCCTTTCTTGCCAAGGAATCCATACACGATTTTCCATGTAGGGCGTCTTGCCCATACTCAAATTTGGATAGCCATACCTCTCCATTCCCCAAGGCATTAACTACCTCAACCAACTCTTGGGAGAAATGAATGATTGGGCACAAAAGTCAACATGGGTAGTTGAGGGTTCATGGGTTCTCTCATTGACACTTGGCTTGACTTGATTGGATCAAGGGTTTGAATATTTCGCTCCCAATTCCTTGTAACATCATGCCCCCATCTCTTGTTGCATTGCATAGCTAGTTGTGGGAACTTATATTAAAATGCATATTTACAATTCCCATGGTTCATTAGCACATGGGTAGCATAATATCCAATACTTGCCTCTTCAAGGTCGAGCGTTCACTAGCGGGGCCTTGGTCTTGAGATCTACACTAGGAATCATACATAATATGGATACAATATCTACATTCTAGCCAAAAATATTATAAGGGTCAAAATTGGGGTATGACAATCCCCTCCCCCTTAGAATAACATTGTCCTTGGTGTTCCAATATTTAAGAATACATACACGCTTTATACATGTCCAAAATTCACAAAATGTGGCGGGTATGTCCTTCATTTCTTTAATTGGAGATGTCAAGGTGAGGTTCTTTAACCCTTTCACATTGCTCCTATTGGCTGTCGCTTTTCTTGCTACCCCTTTCTGGACATTCGCAGAGGAGGTGACTTCCTCCACATCCCAAACATTCCATTAGAGGTAACTGCCTCTGTTTTCCTTTGTCAACATTCTTGCTCTCTTCTAGCCTTGGGTGTTTCTTAATGGGGTGATTGGACGAATGCTTCCTTATTGATCCACTTTCCTTTCCCTTACTGATTGCTCCCAGAATACATTTTACCTCTTTTTGCAGATGAATAGAGTCCTGCAAAACCTCGTGGTTCATCACATTCTGCTGCTTCTGTAGCTTGAGCATCTCTCCAAGATTTTCTTGGGTCTTGGAAATTGTTTGGAGAATACTTTTAGATAAATCCAATAGCCCTTGGTCTGCTTCCATGGTCAATGTGCACAGCTTTCCTCACTTTTCTTACTAGCACCACTTTTCATTTTTGTTTTTGTAACAGCCACAACCAATTGCTTCCAATTTATCACCTTTGAAATTCATTATTGCAATTCTTTGTAAGGCCAAGAATAACATAAACAACAAAATTAGTCAATTAATTTCCCAATTGACATGGAATGTCCATGCTTTATTCATGAGACTTCCACACTTTTCATGCTTTCCCAACATACATATGAACTCATTCATGTTCATCCTTTCACAGGGAATTAGCTTTTTTAGCATTCGCAATTTATTCAAGCAAGTAAACAAAATCAAATTTTAGTCATGACATGTATTCAACAATTTTGTGTTTCTAAGATGCATCAGTCAAAAAGGAAAGAGAAGAGTAAGAGTTTTCCCCCTCTTATTCTTTTTCAATCCAGAGCCACACCATCACTATGGTTCTATGCTCCTTAGCCTCTTTTACTTCAATGTGAATGCTCGACTTGCACTTTATTGGCTATAACACTTAGTGTCTAAGGTCTGTCTAAGGTTTTCCTCCATCAGGAAATTCTTCCCCATTGTTTCCTACATAACCTTTGGCTACTAGGACCCACACATGTCCACTAGCATCATTCTTATCATTGCGGCTCATACTGAGCTTTTTAGGATAGTCACATGTCCAAATGCATTCCTAGGATGTTTTCAAGGCTTCTTGCTTTCCTGCAAAGATCAAAGTTTCCAACAAAGAAACAACAGTGTCTCATCTTGGCTGTCATAAGACTTGTTCATGAAATTTTCATTATCCAAAAATGAATGAAAATCAAATACTTATCTGTATTGGGAAGTTTCTCGCTACTCCACAAGTTTCCTTCTCTGTTTTACAAGCCTTGTATCACCTGTGGGGTGGATGTTTAATTCCCAACCAGTTTACTCTCTGGATTTACCAAGCATTTGTGGTGCCCAACGAGTCCCATACCTAGTTGGCCCTCTCCATTGTCGAGCCAGCACATCTATCTGGGTCATAGGCCAATGGAAGGAAACTGTGCCACTGACTATTATAGGTCAAAGCTCTACTACGGAGCCATAGGCATATACCAACCTTTCACTAATACCTCCACAACAGCTAGTAATTAATGCCAAACCAGTACACCGACTGGGTTTATTAGGCATACAACAACCCTTCATCATAACATCCACAACATCCAAGAAAATAATACCAAACCAGTGCATCGACTGGGTTCATTAGGCATGCAACAACCCTTCATCAATAATTCCACAACATCCAATCAAATAATGCCAAACCAGTGCATCGATTGGGTTCATTAGGCATGCAACAACCCTTCATCAATACCTCCACAACATCCAAGCAAATAATGCCAAACCAGTGCATTGAATGGGTTCATTAGGCATGCAACAACCCTTCATCAATACCTCCACAACATCCAAGCAAATAATGCCAAACCAGTGCATCGTTTGGGTTCATTAGGCATGCAACAACCCTTCCACCACAACCTCTCACAACAACCTTTCATTTTGCTTCATCCATGTGCAGCACCAAATTGCATATGTGTAAGTTGATAGCACAAGAAGGATAAGAAAGCTCATCAGTATTGTCGTCCCAAAATTACAACCACATTTCATAACATTCACTATCAAGTATTGAAACACCGGGAATACGTCCATTCCCTTAGGGTGTAGTCAATATTGACACCCCTAACATAACCCAACACCCAAAAGGTGTGCACCCTTTTCCGATGTGATCCATGTAGGCCCTAATCACACTCAAGCAATCTGTAATAATATTGAAATAATAAAACATGCTCTGCATATTAAATATAACAACCAGATATGTATATCCTTAGTTAGGGTTACACAATACTTATCCTTTTTCAGATGTATTCTCTCTTCATTGCGAATAATGGAGGCTCCCTTCTCTGAGTCAACAGTCATTCGGTTTTCCACCCCAATCCTTTCATGTTCCATAACCCACACATGCCTTCTTGGCATATCTTCACCATCTCACTCATATGGCTTTCCAACATGCAGTTCAGCGGAGATGTCATCCTTAAAATATGCAATGGCATTTCACCTGAAACCCATTTCCAAAGCATGGGATCCTTCACATGAAGTTTTGCTTCTACAGGCCATCACACGTGGTATTCCTGCAATGTGTCTTCCTGGAACACTTATCAAATAGCCAAACAGTCAGCAACATTTAACAATAAAATTCAAATTCGATTCTCATATCCAATCAATGGCATTAAGAATTAAATTCAATAATGAATTTGCAATTCTGTCTACTACAGAAATTGACTTGCTTAGTCATGAGGTTATCCTCATATTGCTTGTCCATTTCAAGTGGTACCCCTCTTCCCATTAGGGTTTTATGCTTTCTACCATAACATGAGAATCCACTTACAACACGTCCTCCTAACACATTTCTATGCAAGCCAACGATGATTAGCAATTAAAAGCAAATTCTCAAATCTGAAATCTACAACTCCAAAATTGACAACATGTTCTGCACATAAACTATTTTTACAACCATGAGACCCTTCTCATGAGGTTTTGCTTCTGCAGGCCATCACATGTGGTATTCCTGCAATGTGTCTTCCTGGAACACTTATCAAATAGCCAAACAGTCAGCAACATTTAACAATAAAATTCAAATTCGATTCTCATATCCAATCAATGGCATTAAGAATTAAATTCAATAATGAATTTGCAATTCTGTCTACTATAGAAATTGACTTGCTTAGTCATGAGGTTATCCTCATATTGCTTGTCCATTTCAAGTGGTACCCCTATTCCCATTAGGGTTTTATGCTTTCTACCATAACATGAGAATCCACTTACAACATGTCCTCCTAACACAGTTCTATGCAAGCCAACGGTGATTAGCAATTATAAGCAAATTCTCAAATCTGAAATCTACAACTCCAAAATTGACAACATGTTCTGCACATAAACTATTTTTACAACCATGAGACCCTTCTCATGAGGTTCTGCTCTTGCACATGGTAGATTCCAATATTCATCATGGACTTACCCACATTGCCATGCCCATAACAATCTACCTAAAATCTGAAACTTCAATAAGCCAAACACTTTGTAAGTCTTTATGCATATAATATTTTAATGCTGCAACAGTCACTGAAGTGATCTCAGAATTATAACTCTCAATAACTCAAACACTTTCAGTTGTTAATATTTGAAATGCAATGAAATATATATATATATATATATATATATATATATATATATATATATATATATATATATATATATATGCATCATTATCATAATAAAATTGCAAGACACAGTCACATCATTTATGCAATTTAAATGAAGCTTTAGATACTCATTACTTCATAGCCATATTATTTATACAACTCTGTCCTTTCAACATAGCACTCTTGGTAGCCCATCCACATGTATACCTTCTTCATGCAATCATTCTCCTGTATCCACAACTGTTCATTAACAATAGTTCACCATTTCACCTATCATCTAATTGCATCGAAACATATATATATCACAACCATGCATTCACACAATGCATCTCAACATGTGCACCCACACATATGCATGCACATTCACAACATTTACATCATATTTTAATGTGCATTCACTCAATGCATAACCCCTCAATACAACCTTGCATTAATCCATGAGTACTATGCATTCCAACATATTATGGCCTAACCATGGCTGTCTCATATGGCATGCACTACCACAACAGGTCCATAGGTCATCATTTGCTTTGGTTGTTAAACTCACAACCAACATACACAAATGGCATGATATAATTTCATATGAATGCATTGAGGTTTATAAGAAGCTACAGGGTGTAAGGTTCCTTTCCTTCACTTATCCACACCTCACAATACTCGGTAGGATGACATTAACATTCAGGCACTCAGCACCACACGTAAGACAAATCGACATAGTTTAAAGATAGTTGAAGGGATCTTGCCAACTCCTCTTTCAACATTCATGTAATGAAGCAAAAATAACCATTACCTGCATGGTTGTCATTAACATCGCTTGATGTTACCTGATTAGTTGGCCTCTTACCAAGGCTACATAGTCCTTTTTCCAACCTTTTGAACATAGATTTGTTGCCCCAACCTTTTTTCATAAGGTTGTTGGTCACATGCAACAACGTCATCAAAATATTTAGCCATGCTTTGGCTGCCTTTGGTCCTACAACCAATGCGAACACAAATAATTATTAGCAACCATCATAATTATCTTAAGTGGCTCATTGCGTATGTAAAACCTCACTATTTTACCAATATGCAATATAATATATATATGCACCAACACTTCCACATGCACTGTGCAATGTTTCTTAATATGCCATTTAGTGCATGGTCATATCATCTATCTAATCTCTTGAATGTTTAGTCATGTTTCTATGGTCTGATTCATACAACCATTATCAACAACATTAATTGTCATCAACCATAGACACTGCCATTAATGGGCCACTGCATCTGTAACTTCACTACCTTTACCCCTATGCATTCACATGCACTATGCAATGACTCTTTAAGCATGCCCGCTAATTCATTTGCATTTAATCTACTACTTTCTCGCATTTCCAACATTCTTTTCCATAATTTATATGCACGACAACTTTAGAGTTATGAATATAATATCGAGAGGGTAGTGGAGGGATTCTCCCTTCCAATTCCCCATTATGACATGGAGCCCCTCCTCCACATCACAGTTGATCCTTTTCTTGGCTTCCCTACCAATCATACAAGCAAACATTAGCTATGACCTTCTCATGAATTAGCAATTCCTTATATATTTTTATACCTTCATATTTCACAGTGTCGCATCTTCACCATAAAAATAGTTGACAACACTTCCCTTAATGCTTAAAACACCTAGAAGAGAAAAATGATGAGTGAACCTTGAAGACAAACCTATCCTGTCAAGAATCAACCCAGCTGAGACTTCATATACCTACACTACCGCGCCTTGCTCCAGCTTAGGTGCGCGGTAGTCCACACTACCGCGCTATGCTCTTTCTATAACACGCGGTACTACCGTTCTATGCTCAATTTAAGAGGCACAGTACTCCCTTTTTAGCCTTTTTTCCATGGCTTGTGGGATTTTTATCTTCGAGATATTTTTGAGGATTGGTATCCCTAATTCTATCCTAACTCATTTTCTCAGATTAGTGGGCCTGATCCACTAAACACTCCCAAGATCCATCCTTCTCTCTTGTTGGTTAACCCTACTACACACTATAAGAGAGAGACATTCCATGAGCAAAGGGGAGGACTCTTGGAGACATCAAACTTATGATCTTGAATCTTTGTGGAGATAGCTAGAGGAGGAAGCACTTGGAGTTGAGAGTTGGCTTGGATATCAAGCAACCATTGTAAGTGACTTCAAGTTGGTAATAGAACATAACTTGTCTTGTTTCCCAAATCACATGTGTTGATTTTGTTTCAATTATATGATTTGTATCTGTTATAGATTTAGATCCTAACTCATATTTCAAGTTGCTAGAGAATCGTATATGCTTGTATCTTGGTTTCATTTTGACAGGTTCATTCGCGAGGACTTGGAAATTGGAGCGACCATTAAGACGAGCAATTGAATTGAAGGTCAGTTAGATCTGTTCCATTTCTTTCAGCAGTTTAATCTTGAAATGTTTTGTTTAGATCTAGGAATTCAAGGTAGCATTTGTTATCCTTTTGTCTTAGTTTAGAGTCAGTTAAAGTCTACTTTAACCTAAGAGAATTTCTACCTATCCGTAGGGATAAATTTCGACTACAAGAATGGCGACTCCACTGGTTTGAACGCCATTCGATTGATTTATCTCACTTTCAATCATTTTTTATTGTGATTCTTCTTTCTCTTCAAACCAGTACTAAACATTGGTCTCCTTGACCTTTATTCTCCCCTCCTCTCTACATCTTTTCTCCCTCTGTGATCAGTGAGTCCTCTGGGTCTGCAGCAACCATGAAAAATTCAATCTCCTTTTCAAAAGTTGCGTTTTTCCATCCTTTGCAATAGTACCACACCCCCACCACTGTCTACAGCGCAGTAGTACCCCATACCCAGCACTTTTACCAAAGCGGTAGTGTACTAGTACCGCGCTCTAGTCTATTCCTGCCACGTGGTAGTGTCTGCATTTTTTCAATTTTTCTTGCCTGCTTGGTTCCCTGAGTTTTTTTTTATTTTCTCTGCTTTAGTTTGGTGTTTTCTATTTCTTATTACTATCCTGTTCATTACACAGTCTTTGTGGTGTGTTTATTTCTCTTGTGAGCTTGATTATTTTATGAGTTAGTGGCATTACTTGCACATTCGTTCACCCCTTCAGTCTGATTGCATTGGCTTGATCTTCTCATCACAACCAAACCATTACTACTGTCTTTTTTTACTGGATTGTGTATCTTTCATAATCACATTGTTTCCATTATTATCATTAAAGTCTATATTGAAAACTATCATTGGAAAACATTGGTGTTGTTTGGATTGAAACGATCTAGCAGTATTATTGTGCATTAGGAAGTGAACCATTTAAATTTTCCACATAAATTCTTATTTTTTGAAGCATCCTAGTTGTAAGATCAGTGAATTGGAAACAAGTGTTTATTTCAGTTTGGCTCTACTTAGAAAAAGAAAAAAAAAATTTGTTTTAAAATGGTTTTTAATTTCTTATGAAAGTTTCATGCATTTATGATCGAAGAACTCTCTCTCTTCCATAGCTAGTTTTCATCGAATACAAGGCTTATTTCGATTCATTCTCACTTGCATGGTTTGGGTTGTCACAACACCACCAAGTTTCACGTCCATTTACCTGATTGAGTAACACAAACACTAAAATTAATCTCCATAACTAAACCAACATTAACCTCACTTGAGGAAATCAAAAGAATTTGGTAGTTAGGTACGACACCGGGGATAGGCATCAAAATAATTCCCCCTTGTCATTTTCATCTGAGACATAGTTGTTGTCCTCTAGGGAACTAAAATCCTATAGTATTTATTGACACGGTCATAGCCAGTTTGTGGAGGGGCCTCCTGACTATTTTTAACTTTTAGGGGTTAAACCGCCGCGAGATTGAGAACCGGACAGACTCTGTGGACTGCCGCACTCCACTTATCCCTAAGGCAACATCGATCATTGTCTTCCTTGTATTCATAGTAATGCAAGGGTGATAAGGCAGAAGCACCGAAAACCTTTTCCAACGTGTCATGAACAAGGTAGCTTAGTGACTTTTCTACTAGTGCTCTTTTACCCAGGATCCCTTTCGGTAGAGGGATATCCTTCTCATATTGGTCTCTCACGTTGTATTGTTCGACTTGGATTTCATCACCTTACGAAGGATACAACTTGTTGAGGTCTCCAGCTCTTAGTTAGGAGTTTGCTTGTTACCTCATCTTTATAGAGGGTCATTTTTTCTTTTTAGTGACTGCTTGTTGGCATTCTGACCATTATTTTTCTCAGCTCGCTTACTGAGACACCGGTCTCAGTATAGATTTTAGATCTTGCTTTTTTGCCTGCGAGCCTTGCTTTTTCTAGCTCCTCTTTTGCACACTCGGCTGCATTAGATTTTTTGAGTTCTTTGTTACGAGACTGCCCCCGAATTTCATATTCCTTCCATTATGTCAGAACCACCACGGAGATCACAATGAGTACAAGGCAAAATCCCACCACCACCACCACCGCCATGGACCTCCGGTCCACCTACATCACATATTCCCGCCCCTCCTAGCCGCGGTGCCGATCGACGGAACATTCCACCGATGATACGCACTACATCTTCAGTTCCTCCTGTAACCGTTACTCATAGCACAGTCTCAGAACCTCTTGCAGTTTCTACAACCACTAGTACATCTGAGATTCCCACTATCACTTCACCCACTGTTATTCCAGATATATCTGCCACAGTGGACAACATTACAGCGGCTGAATCTAGTATAGCCCAAAATACTAGACCGGAGGCAATCCTCCTCCCCGATGTCAACACCTCCCTTCCACCAAAAAATTTCTATGGTGACATGGAAGGATCTGTTGGCACCATCGAAGGATCCGACCAGGATATATCTGGCTTGATTCCAGTTTCGGGCGGGTACGTCGAGATTATCGAAGACACTCAACTTCTTGATACACCTTTCGAACCTGACTATGGCTTTATCACTCCCCAAGTGGAGCTTCCACCTGTTATCACCGCGCCATCCAGCGTTCATCCACAGGAAACCAGTTCTTCCAGTAATGTACCTCGTACCATATATCTCTCCAACCTCCCTTCGGGACATGAGATCATGGCCTCCATTCAGTCTAGTATGGTTAGTCTAGCAAATTCCCTGTTAGCGTCGGCACAATTTAAACGTGACACAGAGCAAATGCTCTCGACGGCTTCTAGATATCCCCCTGTTACCCATCCTCCTGACTATCAGGATCCCAACGTCCTGTCTAGCACAGAGTTTCATCACTCCTATGTAGACGGCTCCGGACCTTTAGACGTTACTATACCTATGTTCCCGCCGCACCCCGAAAACCCTTTTCAGGATATGAACCCGGACCCAGTCTTCGATGGTCCTCCTATTGTTGAACACGCTATGGATGATACCCTCGATACCCCTCGGTTAAATTCACCACATCTACTGTCATAACCCATGTTTGGCGCACATTCTATGAGGGATAACCCAGTTTTTTCTCTGTCCTCACCCATCACATATGGAAGACCCCCTCCACAAATCGACACTTTTGGCACCATTGGCCAATCGACACTATCGTATCTGGCTAGTGTCAGAATAACACCAAGTCATACCGCTAGATCATCCATATTGACCGGAGGATCACCTTCGGCCACTATCTACACTATCTCAGGAGGTGGACAACTGACTGCCGCGATCCTCAATCCCAACAACCAAACTCCTCCCGGAAAGCCATCAACCCAACCTACTGGAGGACAATCCTTTATCAGGAACCCCCTTCCTAGTCAACAACCTCCTCCTATAGGGCCATCTAACCCATCTGCTGGAGGGAAACCCATTGGCACCATCCAACAACCCTCCCAATCAGCAGCATTTGCTCAGTATGGTATATACAACACACCTGGCAGCGGACAACCTTATACCGGTTTTCCAACTGGGCCTTATCTTCAACATCCCTCATCAGGTACGCTTCCTTCTTGGGAATCCCAAATCCCATAGAGTGGGGGGTACTCATTATTTGGAAACTAAAACCTAACTGGGGGGTAATCTCAGATTCCCCCCAACTTGAACTTCGGCTTCCCATATCCTTCGGTTGCTACAACTCCATGGAACCCATCCCTTCAATTTCCACACGTTCATCAAGGAGGAATGAACATTCCATGGACACCACTGTCGTAGCCACCCCCCAACCCTACTATGGTAAACCCTCCACTTACTCAATATAGTGGTAACATTCCTAGAACACAACAACTCCAGGGAACTTTTCCCCAACCAGGAGCAGCAACCATTCCTAGGTTACAGCAACCCTAGGGTACCATACCTACCATTCCCACTCAGTAGAACATCCACCAACCAGTTACCATAGTGATTCCTAGTCAGGTAATGACTTCCAACACTCAACCGGTTAACCAGATGGCCTACTACCCACAGAAATTCCAGCAGTACCCCGCGAGAAACACATATGGGTATAACACGTAGCAGTATACTATGTAGGGCCCCCCAGGTTTCTCTACACCATACGGTTATTACTCATACCCGCAGACTAATCGTCAACTTCCATTTTTGGCCACGCTAGACTTAAATGATTTTTCGAGGCTCATTAATGATTCTATATGGCATGAACCTCACTGGCCACCCATTCCAGCCAAATTTCCATCGGACATTCCTAAGCTCGATGCTAAGCCTGGGGAAGACCCCAAGAACCACGTAATGACCTTCCATCTTTGGTGTTCATCCAAATCCTTGATGGACGATTCCATTCGACTACGGCTCTTCCAGCATACGCTTATCGGCACGGTAGCAAAATGGTACATCAAACTGCCACAACACTCTTTCCAGGATTTCAACACCTTGGCTATGCAGTTTCTAACCCATTTCCAGCTCCCCACCCAGTATGAGACTGGAACAGAACTGTTAACCTTGTTGCGTCAAACCACTTCTACGCACATTTCGGATCACATCCATGAGTGGCGTCGACGTTGTAGGCTAATCAAGGAGCCTATTCTGGATTAGCTACTCGCTGATTGGTTCACAAAGTCATTCTTGCCTCCCATACCTAGCGATATCGCTATGCGCAGGCCGGTCACAGAAGAACAAGCCATCTCGGTAGCCCAGTACATGGATTTAGTATATACCCAATCTGGCACTTTACACAAACTTCTTCCCCATGCCTCCCGCGTTATCAATGATCCAACGAATCCCGCCACTAAACCCCCCATTGATGGTGTTGTCGGTTCAGTCAAGGCCCAGCCTACTACCAACTCGACGGGGCAACAAGATTCTGCTTCCCCCGCTCTATCTCAAGCTACTCCAAAAGCTACTACTTCTCCTGCTATCTCCTCTGAAGTGAATGCAGTTCAATCTACATCACAACCATCCAGAGGAAAGAATAAGAACAATCGTGGTAAGTCCAAGAAGAACCAACAAAAGAATCCCAAGCCACAACCCACCCACAACGACCCGAAACCACGTCGAAAGGATAAGTTTCCCTGCCTAATTTGTCAAGATGATCACTACACGCGTGACTGTCCCTACAAGAATGAAGTCAACAAATTCGTTAAAGGATCCTCTCGCCCAGTAGTGTTAACTGACCCTTTCCCTCAGCAGCAACAGCAGATGGTTTCCCAAGAAACCCCACAAGGGGGCAACTTGAGCAACCCAACTCGCGGAGAGACATCCGCAAATCACGAAATCCTAATGACGAGTAATGAGGAGATTCATATAACCACTCGTTCAAAGACATATGAGAACCCTCCAAGTTTAAGACAAACAGTCACAGATAGCCAAAAGCAAATCTCCTGTTGAAGATCTGACTCCTACCCCTCCCCCTAACGGCCATCTCCATATCGGGAGACCGCTTACGGACACAGTGCTACGCCCACCCAAGAGCACCATACGAAAGGAGACATTTAATCCCAATGCACGAGCTACCCAAAATTACAACATTGTTGAGGATTTAGCTCAAGCACCTTGCGCCATGTCGACTATAGAGGTTCTTCAACACTGCCCTACACAGCGTAGAACCTTACTTTCAGCACTGGGGGCAATGGACCCAGAAACTTCAAACACTATTATGTTTAACTTGGAGTATTCCAAACCTCGTCTTTCTCACCAGTTAGCCTTCCAGGTCCATACAAAAATCCGTGGAAATAGCATCCATCGCACTGTTTTAGATGAAGGTGCCTCCACGTCGATCATGTCTTTTAATTGTTGGAGAGCCATAGGCTCACCCGAAGTCACAACGTCTCCCACTACTCTCAAGGCATTTGATGGACACGGTTTTCAACCTTATGGACTCATTCCCGCAATTGGTGTTGAACTGGGGGGCAAAACAGTATCCGTACACATCGAAGTCGTGGATGCACCATTAGATTACAATCTTCTACTTGGTCGGAACTGGTTTTACACCATGACCACCATAGCATCTACTGTCTTCCGGATTGTGCAATTTCCTCATGAAGGGAAAATTGTCACCATAGATCAACTTGATTACTGTATCCCAGACTCTCATGCGAATTCCGCCAACACTGTCCCGTTATTCGATCAGCCTCGGTACCGGTTCCAAGACGTTAGCATTGGTCTTATGAAGGATTCTTCCCTTATTGGATTTTTCCCAGAGTTGGGGCCCCATGTTCAACTAGTCAACATGATTTCATCAAATGTCACCCCTTCGAATGATTCAGGGGTGATTCCGAGTCCCGCTGAGATTGAAAACTATGACAACTCCATGCATTTGAATAGAAACCTCGCAGGGTACGAAGCGATCCAATCAGCCACTGATTGGGTCAACTATCCTACCCATCACACCGTGGCACAGCTCTCGTCTGAGACTCATTCATCCCCACCACTTATCGATCCTCTCACTTTGATTTTTCCTACTGACGAATCAATTATGGAGGTTATGTGTGGTGATGAGCCACCATGGGGATATTTTCATCATCGATCTTCATTCCCCACCATTCAGACGCTTGAGCCCAATACAAAATCCAGCGCTTCACTTGGAATGGTTCAAACCAAGTTTCCCACTTCCCTCGACGAAGTATTTTCCAAAGGAAACTTGGCTAACCTTATGGCAACCACTCCCATAGACATTTCAATGAAGCCTAGTATCGTGGAAAACATACATATTGGCAAAACATGCACTCCCCTCGAAATGGAGTTCTACACTGCCTACTTCAAAACCTTCCACGATGTTTTTGCTTGGAGTTATGAAGAAATGCCAGGAATAGACCCCTTGATTGTGGTCCATGAAATTCCAACCTTCCCTGTCACCCGACCTGTTCGGCAGAAACTTCGACCCGTCCATCCTCGTAAGGCAGCCGCTATTAAAGCAGAAGTTGAAAAACTTTTGCGTGTTGGTTTTATCTATCCTGTCCCATTGACAGAATGGGTATCTAACATCGTTCCCATAGCCAAGAAATAGGGAACGATTAGAGTCTATGTCAATTATCGCAACTTGAACAAAGCCTGTCCAAAGGACAACTACCCAACTCCGTTCATTGACCAGATCATCGATAACTGCGCTGGGAGTGTCATTTTTTCATTTATGGATGGCTTTTCTGGCTATAATCAGATCAATATCCTCCCAACCGACCAACATAAAACATCCTTTATCTTCCCTTGTGGGATTTTTGCATATCGAAAGTTACCTTCTGGCCTTAAAAATACCGGGGGAACTTTCCAACGAGCGATGTCGTATGCATTTCACGATATCAAACATATTGTAGAACCATATCTTGATGATCTTCCCGCTCATTCTCAGACCCGGGATGACCATCCTGATCACTTTGGTGCCATTTTCGAAAGGTGTCGTCGCTACAATATCCGTTTGAATCCACATAAGTGTGTCTTTTGCGTGGAAGCCAAATTTTTTTTGGGATTCATAATCTCCAAAAGTGAGATACGCTTAGATCCTGCGAAGGTAGAAGCTATCTTATCCCTTCCTTCCCCTACGAACATTCCAGAACTTCAAAGTTTGCAAGGGCATGCAAAATTTCTATGTTGTTTCATCTATAATCTTCCGAGATAACAAAAGGCTATATGAGGCTTCTCAAGAAGAACACTCCCTTCATCTGGGACAACGAAGCCCAACATTCCTTTGATAATCTAAATGTGGCGTTAACTAAAGATCATGTGATTCAACCCCCCAATTACACACAGGATTACATTCTTTATCTCCCAGCTTCGATTTCCACCATCGGTATGGTGCTAGTTCAGGAAGACCATAACGGCATAGAACATGTGGTATACTATCTTAGTAAGAGTCTTCTCGACTCCAAAACTCGTTATTCACATGTTGAAAAACTGGCTCTGGCAACAGTTTTCATTGTCCAAAGGTTTCGTCATTACATTCTACTCCATTGGACCACTGTTATAGCCGATTTCAATCCAATGTATTATATCCTCATGTGTCAAGTGCTTGGGGGAAAATATTTTCATTGGATCGTCATCCTACAAGAGTTTGACTTGAAATTTTCCAAATCCAAGTCCAAGAAGTCTTTGGTCTTTGCTGAGTTGATTTGTAACTTGCCCCGTGCTACCGAGCAATCCAAGCCCATCGATTCTCTTCCTGATGAATCGTTGTTCCTCATTAGCACGTCTGATCCATGGTACGGGGATATTTTATTATATCTCCAAACCCAACGTTTCCACCCCAACCTCACTCGCGATGAACGTCGACGCATCCGACATCACGCCAAGTACTACCTCATAGTCAACGATACCCTTTATCGATGTGGTGTCGAAATTGTTCTTCGACACTGTTTGACTTTAGATGAAGCGGAACGCGTTCTTAATGACTGCCACGCTAGAGCATGTGGTGGTCATCTATCTGGGATGGCTACTACCCAGAAAATACTACGAGCAGGATATTTCTGGCCCTCAATTTTCAAAGACTGCATTGAAACGATCAAGAAATGTCCACCCTGTCAATTCTTTCATAATAAGACACGCTCGCACCCTGCTCCACTCCATCCTATTATTGCTATCGTCCCCTTTTCCAAATGGGGCATAGATTTCATGCACTGTAAGACCACTTCAGCCGGGGGGCATAGCTATGTCATAGTAGCTGTTGACTATTTCACAAAATGGGATGAAGCGATGCCTACTTATGCTGAGGACGGCAAAATAGCAGCACAATTCATATTCAATCACATTATAGCTAGATTTGGTGTCCCACAATCCATTGTGACCGATCATGGCTCCCAATTTAGGAACCATATGATTGAGGAACTAAGTGCCAAGTTGGGTTTTCGCCATGAAAACTCAACCCAATACTACCCACAAGCTAATGGCTAAGTTGAAGCCATTAACAAAGTTCTGAAACGAATGATTTAGCGTATTGTGGGTACTCATAAATCCAACTGGCACTCAGCTCTATTTTCAGCACTATGGGCATACCAAACCTCAGTAAAAAGTGCTACTGGGTTTACACCATTCCAACTGGTGTATGGCCTAGAAGTCATTTTACCGATTGAATGTGAAATTCCATCACTTAAGATAGCCATAGAGCTACTTCCCCACACCACTTCCGAAGAGGAACGATTTCTATACCTAGCCAAGCTAGATGAAACCCGCCGCGACGCTGTGTTAGCCAACGAAGCTCATAAAAAATGCGTCAAAGCATAGTATGAAAAATCTGTTCAACCTTGGGTTTTCAATGAAGGTGACCTCGTACTCACATATGATCAAATGCATGATAAACTTGGAAAAGGAAAGCTAGAATCTATGTGGTACGGCCCCTTTGTTGTAAAACGTTTCTTGGAGAAAGGAGCCTATGAACTCGTCGATTGTGATGGCACACCATTGGCACGGCCCCGCAATGGGATATACCTCAAACGCTTCTACGCGTAAGGTTATCCTACGCGAGATACTTTTTGTACATAATGTACCTAGCTTTTTTTTCTCATCTTTTTGGTGTGCACACACGGACCTCATGTATCCATTCTTACCTTGACTTGTGATTTTGTGCGCAGATGTCTGCCTACTTCGGATTCGCCGACGGTGCAAACCGACATACCTGGAACCTCGCTTCCACAGCATGGGTAATCTATTCTCCCACTGGCAAGTTTCTATCTTCAGGAGCCAATTGTTTGGGTCCTGCACCCAACAATATCGCAGAGTACCATGCAGCCATCAGACTCTTGATGGAGGTTGCTTCCCTTGGAATTGACTCCCTATCAGTCTTTTTAGACTCCCAACTCGTGGTTTCTCATTTGAATCGTGTTTACACAGTTCGCGATCCTATCCTACTTCGTTTATTTTGGAGGGTACGCCTCTTGGAACGATATTTTAATTTCATTTCATATCAACACATACCAAGGGAATTCAATTGTATAGCTGATTCATTAGCTAATTACATTTTGGATTGGCATCTTGCCCATACATAAAAACACATCACAAAATAAACACAAAAGTCATTGTAAATAAATAGGTCATAAAAGTAGGTCCATATATATATCACTGTATATAAAAGGGTTTTTTCAAATACATAAAGTTTGTGTTTTAAAGACAAAATTTGGGACCTAATCCCATACAAAAATTTGGCTCTTAAATCCTACATATCGTATACATGCCGCAAAAAGATAAAAGCTACCATCTAAGGAGATCTAGGGGATCTATCATGTTCCTCATCAGATTCCTCACGCTGCTGGTGATAACACACTATAGCCCGAGCCACCCTACGGAGGAGTCGGCCAATACGCCTAGGCACACCTATGGTATGCCACTGGATATGCAAAGGGATGTCGTCCATCCTCATAGCGAGGACACCATGGGTTAAACCCTGTAGGTTCCTCTCTATCTCCTGGACCCATCCCGCCTCATCCTCGTCCGGAGTGACTTGGTGATCAACAGCACCTCGGCGTAATGGAGAGTACCCTGTCGGTCTCTGTGGTCCACGATCTGCGACCTGCACACGTATATATATTAAAGTCTTTTACACATTCTAAAAAACAATAAAAAGTATATATTCAAAAAAAAAAAAAAAATTATGAAGGTCATACCTGAATTGTCCCAATCCTCATCTTCCGGTAGTGCCAAGTCTATTTCCTCACGGAAGTCCACCCCTACATAGGGGTAGTCATTGATCATCACAATTTGTTCCTCGAGCCACGAGAATAAATCCTCACCGAAAGCCAAACGCTGCACCCCCCCAATTCGTCCTGTGTATTCGCTCCATCGAGCCATCCATGGCTCAGTGGGTGGATGGAGGGGCATGGCCAGCTGTGGGCACAACAACGGTAGCCTCGCCAAGAAGAAGGTTACTAAGATGCTCCCATACCCAAATTGAGAGTTCTCTCCAATTCTGCACTTGTTCACTTGCTCTTTGAGGTTGGTCAATACTGCCTCACACTAGTTGAATACTGTTCCTGCCATGCAATCCACTGCAAGATTCATCTGTGTATGGGACGCCTGATGGGGACCCGTACTCCCTGTTGCACGTGTGATGGTGAACAACATGGTTTTTAAAGGAAGTTCTACAATGTCCTTAATGACCACCTTGCCGCTTTTCTTCCCCGAACCTTGACGGCAATAACGAGCAATTAAAGCATCCGTGCTCGCCTCCGAGGCTGTGAACCCAATAAAACTCACCTGGGCTCCTCTTTTCAAGAGGCCCGTGAGGAAATAAATGTCCTCCAGTTCAATCTTGAGGGTGTGTTATCCCACTCGGAAAGCTTGAATGTCGGGGTCCCACATTTGAATAATGTGGGTGAGAAGTTTTGCCTGCTTACGGATACCTTTGGTCTTGAAGAATTTCAACAAACCACATTCCCGCAATGCAGTCAAAGTCTCTTGGTCATCTTCGGCCAACAAATCATCCGCTTCATGCTCTATTTCTTTCCACTGGACCATTTTGCTCCAAAAAAGTTGCAGACACCTGCAAAAATTCATAGGAAACATTCATTAATCATTTAACAACTTGATCTCAGCTAAAAATTTAAGGAAAACTAATTTTTTCATCTTAAAAAATCACCACTATCGCGCCTGGGGGAAATGCGCGTACGCGGTATTGCACAATACCGCTCCCATGTTTAACCTTACAGCGTGGTACTGTTGCACAGTACCGCGCTTCCCGATATAGCTCCCGCGTGGTACTGTGGAAGGCGAAAATTGCCTAATAGGACTCACCCAAAAAATTGTTCTTCCCTACTGAAATCAAGTTATTCATACATGAAATGAAAGAGGGGATTGAAAGCTCTTACCTGGCGCAGACAGCTGTTGAAACGGTGCTCTGGATCTCCAGATATGAACTCTTGAAGTTTTTGCTCCTCAATGGGTAAAATCTCCTCTTTTGGCAAATGCACAAGTGAAATGGTAACTTTCCATATTTACCCATCCTTTATATAACTTTTTCACTTATTTTTTACTCATTATTTTATCTAGTTAAATTAAAACCCATTTCACATTACTAATATCTGGTTCCATGAGCATTTGTTGACAGGATCTCCTTTAAAAAATATTCACATTGGCATTCATTTATTGTTTGACCTTCATTTTGAGCCTACTTTATCTTTTTCGTGCTCTGGATTAAAACTTGAAAAAGATTCCAAGTGCTTTTACACCCGTGTCGTGCTTGTCAAACTTAAGTAAATGGTGTCGAGCTTAGTTGGCTTTACTCATGCTCGTTAAACAATGAGCAAAGTATTATCCTGGTTGTATTTTATTCTCTTTTCGGACCAGAATAATTAAAATTACGAAAAAGACCATTAGAGTCAATAGTTAAGCTCTTTTCAGACTCCCTAAAATTGAAAAGATTGCCAAGTGATCTTGACTCTTTCACACTTGTAAAAGTATTTGAATGGTCGTCTATTCGGTGATAGGTTATCCCTTTTTCGGCCCATCTAGACTATTTACGAGAAAGGTATACCTCGGTCAATTTTTGGTTGGGAGAGTTCTCTCAGGAATTGTTTTACACTTTTTCGGGATCGAGGGACTAAATTTACGAAAAAGTACACTTTGGAGCCTCCTTTAATTTTTTCAAGCTCTCTAAATGTGAAAAACTACCAACTTTTCCTTCCTTGGACTCATTAAAATTTGACATCGAAGGACCCACTTTGGGACGAACCCCTTCTTTCTCAGGTTCGTAAAACATGTGAGATTGGACTCATCTATGAGATGAGCTATACCGAGCATCTGTTATCGTCTTCAAGCTCGAAAAACAACAAAGAGGTACTCGTCTATCATGTCGGGGGAATATGGGAAACAAGTCAAGTTTATTTTGGCAGCTTGTCAGTCGTCACCTTTGAACATGGCATGCGTCTATCCCTTGTCTATTTTGGGTATCCATTTTCGCTGAGTTATGGTCATAATCCTGAGTCATCTCTCTGGCCACGAGCCTACTCGTTCAATGTCTATCCTCTGCTATCAATAATCCCTGTTTCCAAGTCCTGTTACATGTCGTTATATGTTCAAAGGGTTGCATTGTTTAGAGTCATTTATTGTGTCAGACCTCCTCTGTGTCAATGCGTGCTCCATTGTTTCATCATCCTATACTATCTTTCATTCCGATTTCATGTCGATGATGTGGGAATCATTATGGCCCACCTTCAACGAGTCTATTCCCGTCAACGCCAAATCACTATCTAGGAATTGGACTTAGGGATCAACCATTAGTACCTTGGTACCTGCATGCCTCAATGGCAGGTTTCCTCGTGTTCAACAGTAGGTTTACATCATTGACCTCTGATCGAACGATATCTCGAATGCTCGACATCAACCCATTCATTCGCATTTTGTTGATATGTACTATAGATACCTTGGGTATCATCGTCATCATTGGTGATTTCCCTCGCATTTGTTAACGGTTCACATCATTGAACGATAATCAAATGGTTTCTACCATGTTCAACTTCAACACTTTGTAATCACATGGCTAGATTTGTATCATTTGCAATTGGGTAGAAGACCCTAGGCGCACCTTTGTATCTTGATTGCGTCCAGGTTGCGATGGAGATGTCCTTTGTATTGTCACACAGATCCACTTTTGTATTGGTCGTGGCTGTGTCCTTACTGTCTCATGGATCTATGCTTGTTCATAGTAGCCATGATTTGTCTACAGCCTATATCCTCTCAGTACTCATGGATCTACAATGTATCGGTCGGCAGCCATGCTTTGAGTCAATTGTTTCCGAGCATGGGGATGCCCGCCTCGGTGGTATATCTAACATTTTGTTTCTGTTTCAGCTCCTTGTTACTCTCCTCAATGCTATCTCTGCACAGTATTTGTAAAGTCTTTTGGCCATCAGTCCCTTCTGACCTCACACTTTAGGGGGCATCTGTTATACCTCCATATTTCACAGTGTCGCATCTTCACCATAAAAATAGTTGACGACACTTCCCCTACTGCTTAAAACACCCAGAAGAGAAAAATGATGAGTGAGCCTTGAAGACAAACCTATCTTGTCAAGAATCAACCCAGCTGAGACTTCATATACCTACACTACCGTGCCTTGCTCCAGCTTAGGTGCGCGGTAGTCCACACTACCGCGCTATGCTCTTTCTATTTAAGAGGCGCGGTACTCCCTTTTTAGCCTTTTTTCCATGGCTTGTGGGATCTTGATCTTCGAGATATTTTTGAGGATTGGTATCCCTGATTCGATCCTAACTCACTTTCTCAGATTAGTGGGCCTGATCCACTAAAAACTCCCAAGATCCATCCTTCTCTCTTGTTGGTTAACCCTACTACACACTATAAGAGAGAGACATTCCATGAGCAAAGGGGAGGATTCTTGGAGACATCAAACTTATGATTTTGAATCTTTGTGGAGATAGCTAGAGGAGGAAGCACTTGGAGCTGGGAGTTGGCTTGGATATCAAGCAACCATTGTAAGTGACTTCAAGTTGGTAATAGAACATAACTTGTCTTGTTTCCCAAATCACATGTGTTGATTTTGTTTCAATTATATGATTTGTATCTGTTATAGATTTAGATCCTAACTCATATTTCAAGTTGCTAGAAATTGTATATTCTTGTATCTTGGTTTCATTTTGACAGGTTCATTCGCGAGGACTTGGAAACTGGAGCGACCATTAAGACGAGCAATTGAATTGAAGGTCAGTTAGATCTCTTCTGTTTCTTTCGGCAGTTTCATCTTGAAATTTTTTGTTTAGATATAGGAATTCAAGGTAGCATTTGTTATCCTTTTGTCTTAGTTTAGAGTCAGTTAAAGTCTACTTTAACCTAAGAGAATTTCTACCTATCCGTAGGGAGAAATTTCTACTACATATACATACGTGTATAATATTCATTCTTGTTATTTTCCAAACATGCAATTCTTATGCTATGAACAGAAATAGTTTAAGGTGAGGAATTTCCCTCTTATCAACGTTGCCTTACTACTCCCATTTCTCTTCCCCAATTCATATTACAGCCAATTACTCTTAATCAAAGCTTCCACAAACCTTCTATGCAATTCCTGCTTCTCATTCCAAGCATAGAGAATGCATTTCACACTTTCAACGACTGTCTCCGGGGGACGACAAAGGTCAAGGGGGCTTTCCCCCTGTGGAAATTTCGCGCAATTTGGCTCATAAGTTCCATGGCAATTTTCAAATTTTGGCACCAGAAAAATATCCCTGGAAAACAGCTGAAATTCGGGCCTGTTTCGACGGACTTGGCAATTCTCCTTCGACCTATTTTAGAGCAACTCACACTTTTGGTCCGATAGGTGCACTTACCCTTTTCTGCCAATCATTTCGGCGTGTTTTTCATTTGTCACCAATCGATCGACTCGCCATCCTTCACCGACATGTTTCGGCACAACTCTTCGAGACTCGTCGAAACACGTACTCATCTGTCTCCTCCGACCTGTTTTGGGGCAACTCACCCAGTTCCGTCGATTGTTTCGATGCAAATTGACATTTCTTGACGACCACTTCGGTGCAAACTCACCAGTTCTTGTTGATTGTTTCGGTACAAGCTCACCAGTTCTCACTGACCACTTTGGCGCAACTCACTAGTCTTCACCGACTGTTTCGGCGAAAAACTCCCAATTTGGCACCGACACAGACTTAGACAAAATTTTCAAAAATACTTAGAAAAATTTGAAATTTTTTATTCTTTTCCCTGGCACTTCCGCAAAATTCATTGGCACAACTCAGCGAGATTCACTGACTGTGTCGGCGCAACTCAGCGAGATTCGCCGACACAGTCTTGGTAGAAAACTCAGAAACACTTAGAAAAAATTGAAATTTTAAAAATTTTCCTAATGATCACTACTGAGCAGGAAGCATACTTACCTCTGCATGTTTCCTAATTTGGCCCATTAGGCCCAATGTTGTATCCTACTCTCTGATACCAATCTGTCGCGTTCCCTCCCATCAATCCTACTCAAGGAAGGGATCATGACACTAAGATCTGAGCTTTTACAAAAATTAGCCTCATTCATCATGAATAAAACAAATGGCATTTCAATAAAACGCATATGTGTGTAGATGCAAATCAAATCAAATGTGCACAGTGGAATAAAACATCATCCACACACATTTCATGCTCATCTAGAATATCAAAATAATCATCAAATTAATCATTGCAGACGTAAACACACATAGAGAATACTTATCTTCATTATGCAATTGTCCCAAGCAACTATCTATGTTGCTGCAACATTCCACCCAATCGTAGGTCTCTTCCCAGCCTGTATTATTTCAACACTCAGAGACCACCCCCGAGCTGGGCATGATATCTACAAGGAAAAGGGGACTCTCAAGCTCAGCACAACCCAAAGCAATGGATACCCATCTCAACCCCAACATTCTTTTACACACAGCAACTCAAAAACTGGGAATGGATACACATTTTTAACAACAGAATTTACAAAATAGGGTCTATGGGTTTTCCCCAACTTGTGGCACACCCAAAAATGGATTGTGGGAAGAGGGAATCAACCCCAGGGAATAAAATCGATTTCTCCCACAGATGTATGAGCATTCAGTGGGCCAAAACGGCCTCTCTAAAACCCCCAAATTGATTTACTCTCTTCCCCACTGTTAACCAAAACAAAAACTCCCTTCCCGGCTCGAAAAATGAATGAAAACACAGAAAAACCATCGAGGAAAATGCCTAGGAAGCTCTAAAATTGTGAGGGAGCAAAACTGATGGGTGAAGAACGTCTTAGGGAGCAATTTCGTGGCTCCTTTCTTTCCAAGGAATCCATACATGATTTTCCATGTAGGGCGGCTTGCCCATACTTGAATTTGGACAGCCGTACCTCTCCATTCCCCAAGGCATTAACTACCTCAACCAACTCTTGGGAGAAATGAATGATTGGGCCCAAAAGTCAACATGGGTAGTTGAGGGTTCATGGGCTCTCTCATTAACACTTGGGTTGACTTGATTGGATCAAGGGTTTGAATATTTTCCTCCCAATTCCTTGTAACATCATGCCCCTATCTCTTGTTGCATTGCATAGCTAGTTGTGGGAATTTATATTAAAATGCATATTTACAATTCCCATGGTTCATTATCACATGGGTAGCATAATATCCAATACTTCCCTCTTCAAGGTGGAGCGTTCACTAGCGGGGCCTTGGCCTTGAGATCCACACTAGGAATCATACATAATATGCATACAATATCTACATTATAGCCCAAAATATTATAAGGGTCAAAATGAGGGTATGGCAGAGAGAGCCAAACTAGTTGATGAATAATGACTTGGGGGGAAATTTCATGGCTCTTTTCTAGGCCAAGAAGTCAAGACAAGTTTTTCCAAAATGGTGGCTTTCCCATACCCAAATTTGGACAGCCATACATCACCAATCCCAAATCATTAACTACCTCAACCAACTCTTGGGTGAAATAAATGATTTTGTTAAGCCCTAAATATGGGAACAGTTCCCCCTATATTGTGGTTCATTACATTATTTTGTTATGTAGGATTTGGTCCATTAGTGGTAATTGTCATTAGTATGATTATATTAGTTATGTCAGCTTGGGTCAGTTAGTTGGGATTGTACTCCTTAGTCTCCTATATATAGGAAGGAGACCTTTCATTTGGAGTGTCTTGTATTGTGTACTTAGTACATTGTGTAAGGAGGTTTACCCCCTAAAAGAGGCTTGTTATTCATCTATTTTATTCAATCAAGTTGTGGAGTAATCTTTCTGATCTATTTCTTCTCTTTTCATACTATTTTGGGAAATTTTTGTTTAACATTTGGTATCACAACCCTTTCCTCGAAACTGATTTCTTCAAAATGAGTCATCTTGTAATTTTTGCTATCAATTTTTTTCTACAATGTTTCAGAGAGAGAGACTTAAAAATCATCTATGAAAAAGGCCGAGCTAACAGTGGTCCAAGTTGCAGATCCTAAAACATTACAAGTTTGGAGATATTCACTCTAGAAGCTAGGGCTTCTGACTAGTCCAAAAACTAGTCTAAAACATGTGTTTTGAGAAAAAAGGTCATCTCTGGGGCATGCAATATCCAAATTGAGTGAGACCTATTTCATCTGGAAGAAGATGGCCCATGGTATCTTTGGTAGGGTTTTTAACCTTATATACATAAAATTGGACACGTGGTATACGGTACAAGTTCATTATTCTGGAAAGACCCAAAATACGAGGTGTTGGGAGATTCGCAATAAATTATTATTGGTAAATCCAAATTAGATAATACCTACGGAATTGGAAATATGACACATCATGCTACAATAGTGAGAAGTTTCAGATCCATAGGAGCATAAATTTAAAATTTACATCAGGTTCAAGTCAGCCTTAAAATTGTCTTCCAATCAGTGTTTGAAAACATACGCCATTTTTAATTTTGATTAACTTTGAGTAGAAAGATCTAATTGTGGTGACACCTAAGGTGTGAAATCTATTTATATTATTCAAAATTACACCAAAAGGAAGTGTAAATACCTACACTTCATCCAAACCACCAGAGGATCCATCCTCGATGCATGTGGGAAGGGAAGACCTCTCTTTTAGAGTGTCCTAGTTGGAAGATATGATTAAAGGGTCTGTGAAAAAAGTTGATTTGGATAATTTAGAGGATAAGTTGAATAAAATGGAGGAAAATATGAAATTTTCAGTGAGAACAGTTGATTTACTCAATCTAGAGGAGAAGTTGATGGGGAATATGACAACTATTGTTAATCTCATACAAAATTCAAGGGATAGTATTCCTACAAGTAATGATGTGTTCCAGGATACTCGGGATGATAAAGATAATTCTCATGTTGAGAAACCTTACATGAATAAGAATATTCCAAGAGGAAATTATTTTGGTAATGTAAGTCACCAGGGACGGTCACCAAGGGGTACCCAACTTCCCAATATTGACATGAGAAAGTTTGATGGCAATGATCCAATAACATGGATATTCCAAATGGAGAAATTCTTTGATCTACACCAAGTTCCAACTTTGCAAAAGGTAACTATTGCATCATTATATTTAGATCCTGATCAATTTGTATGGTAATAATGGATTTACTCTATTATATCTTGGTCTATATTCATCGAATAATTGATTGCACATTATGGGGATATTAATAGCAATACCTTCTTTAGACAGTTAATAAATCTCAAGCAAAAAGGTCCAGTTGTAGAGCACATCAAATAGTTTTAGAAGCTATGTCTTAGAGTGAAGAGCATTCTTCAAGATAATATGTTGGATCTCTTCATTGGCACCTTGAAGTATAACATTCAACATGAGGTGCGTCTCTTTGAACCACCATCCTTGGAGAAGGCCTTCGGGATGGAAAGGAAGGTTGAAAGTAAAAATATGACGATGGCTACTAGAAAGAGAACCTCCAACACATACCAAGAGAATATTGTTACTTCTTCTAACCCACCTCAAAGGTTGACACCTCAAAAATTAGAGGAAAGAAGAGAAAAAGACTTATGTTTTAATTTTGATAGCAAGTATAGTAAGGGACATAAGTGTGGTGAAGAGGAAGAACCAAAAGAACAAGAACCATCTCCAGATGAAGAAATAGAAGATACTACTTCAAAAAAGATTACTCCCACCATATCATGTCATGGATTGGCTGGAATTAGCATTCCTCAAACTCTCAAGATCGAAGGATTTATCAAAAAAAAAGGTAATAGTGTTGATTGATTCTGGTAGTACTCATAATTTCATTCACTATAAATTAGCAAAATCTCTCAATTGCTTTGTATATCCAGCACCAGAATTTCAAGTAATGATTGCAAATGGAGGAACTATCAACTACCGAGGTAAATTCCATAATATAAATCTTACTATGGGAGAATATGTATTGAATAGTCCAATGATTTCTATTCCAATGGGTGGTGTTGATGTTGTATTAGGATTTCAATGGTTACAATCTTTGGGAACTGTGGATTTTAATTTCAGAAGATTTTCATGAAATTTTTATGGGAAGGAAAGGAATATGAATTACAGGGTATCACAGGGAAACCAAGCAAGGTGATAAACTCTAATGGTATGATAAAATAGATGAAAAAGGGACATCAAGGTGTAATTGCACAATTATTCTCATTAGATGTTCAAACACCTAAGCCTCATATTTCTCCAGATCTCCAAAGGGTCATTAATAAGAATTCCAAGGTATTTGAAGATATTCCAAAAGTTCTTCCACATGTCTAAGATTTCGATATTGTTATTCACTTAATCCCAGAAAGTGTTCCTCCTAACACCAGACCTTATAGATACCCTTATGGACAGAAGAGTGAAATTGAGCATATGGTTGAAGAAATGTTATAGGCTAGCATAATCAGTCCTAGTCAAAGTTATTACTTTGCGCCAGTGGTAATGGTACACAAGCCGGATGGATCATGGCATATGTGTCCATATTATAGAGATCTCAACAAGATCACCATTAAATATAAGTTTCCCATTCCTGTAATTGATTAATTGCTAGATGAATTACATGGAGCAATTGTATTCACAAAGTTGGATCTTCGTGTTGGGTGTCATCAAGTTAGAATGAAAGATGAAGACATCCCAAAAACAACATTCAGAACTCATGAAGGTCATTATGAATTTCTAGTCATGCCATTTGGTCTCACTAATGCACCTTCCACATTTTAGGGTTTGATGAATTCCATTTTCAAGCCTTTTCTTAGAAAATTTGTGGTAGTATTATTTGATGATATACTAATCTATAGCAAGTCTTGGGAAGAACATGATCAACATGTTGACATGGTACTACAATTACTACAGGAGCAACAACTATATGAAAAACCTTCCAAATTTTTCTTTGGGGTGAAGGAGGTAGAGTATTTGGGTCATATTGTATGTCATGAAGGTGTCAAGGCAAACCATAACAAAATTAAATCCATGATAGACTGGATGATTCCAAAAAACTTGAAGAATCTTCAAGGATTCTTAGGTCTGACAGGGTACTACCACAAGTTTATTTGAAATTATGGAAGAATAAAATAACCTCTAACAACATTATTGAAGATATGCATTTTATTGGACTCCAAAGGAAACTCAAGCTTTTGAACAAATTAAACAGGAAATGTGCACAACTCCTGTATTGGACACACCAGACTTCACAAAAACCTTTATTATGGAATGTGATGCTTCAGGAAATGGCATTGGCGCTATTCTAATGCAGGAAGGACACCCACTTGATTTCAAAATTCATCCAATCAAGGGAAAGAGCTTACAAAATCCCATTTATGAGAAGGAAATATTGGCAATACTACATGCTCTTAAGAAATGGCGTCCTTATCTAATAGGTAGGCACTTCAAGGTCAAAACAGATCATGATAGTCTTAAATAATTCTTGGAATAGAGACTATCTTCAGAAGAGAAACAAAAGTGGGTAACCAAGGTGTTGGGATATGACTTTGAAATCATCTATAGAAAAGGGAAACATAATGCGGTGGCAAATGCACTCTCCAGAAAAGATGAATATGTTGGGGCATTACTTTGTTCCATTTCCATTCTTCCCTAAAATATGAAAATCTTAGGTTTTTCCAATGGATTTGATTCCATCCTTCTCAAGAGTTGACAACACATCATCAACGTTGTTGTTCATTCTTATTTATATATTAATGTTTATATCACTTCCACACACTAGCAATTGATTTTGCATTGGTTGGTTTAGGAACAAACTTGAAGGTAGAAACGATGTTGTTTATTTTTCCTTCTGATGAAATTTAAGTGCAACATACAGGTTGATGTTAGAGTACAACTCTCCTTCAGTGAAACTTGATTTATTATCATATAGAGATTCACAACCAAAATTATTCTTCCCTTGAAAGTTTGAAAATATGGCCACCATTTCTCATTTAGTGAGATTCTTGGATTCATGTTGATCCAAATAACTTTGTAATCAGATATTAAAACATAATGGGAGAGGAAAATTATATTTGAAGGAAACAAAGTTCCATACCACTAGCTAGAATCCATCGACAATAAACATGATAAAATGAAGATTGCTTCAAAACAACTAGAGCAAGAAACAAACATTTGCAATTTTTTATAATCTCAAGTTTTACCTCCATGCAGAAGTAATGAAACCTTCAGCCCCTGAATTTATGGATCACACAATCAATGTGACCTTGGAATTATGTTACTTGGATTTAGTTGGTTTCTATCTCAATGATGAAGAAGAGGAGTTGCTTTGAATCCCTGATTGTTAGTGCAAAGGTGGATCATCCCAAATAGAATTGTTGTATGCTATTAATTGTCCAGATCCTAATGTTTCTATGAACATTGAATGGAAAGGACATCTCCATCCCCCAACACTTGAAACCTTTCATGTCCCCATGCATTTGAAGTAGGGGAATGAGTATCCTTCATGAAGACTTATAGAGATAATTTCTAACAGTTTTTTGGAAGCATATGGATGATAATTCTTGAGGACAAGAATTGGATCTAACTTCCATGAATTTTATGCTTAATTGCTCATCCCCAAACGTGGTTGAAATTCCACTACTGACTCTGACTTCTTGATTGATCTTTGGCATGGAAAATCTTAAAAACTCTCAAAATGATAAACATGCTGAAAAATGAAGAGCACAAGATGATCCCTAGATGCACCACTAGGTACCTTCTTCTCATTGATAATTGACAAACTAAACGAATATACAAAAACATTTTCTCTTTCTCCCATTCTACCATTATTGATAAATTCAACAATAGGACTAATTTCCCATCCATAACTATTGCACCATTGGTTTTTTCATAACTAGATCTGCAATACAAACCATGTCATCTGCATTTTTTTTTGCTAGAAGAGAGTTCACCAGTTGCTTCTATTTGGTTCTCAAGAGTCACACTTGACAACCTTTGCAAAAGAACATCCATAGTTGCTTGGTCACTAGCATTATTAAGCAAATATATACATGACTTTACATATCAACTAGAGCCATATCTCTTTGGTGGTTCAACACAATCAATTTCACACCAATGTGCAATCAATTTGTAGTACATAGTTAGGTGTCAAAACTGTGTGGAAACATTTGTTTCCTTTCTAGAACAAGTTCTATGTCCATAATCCATCCATTTCTATATGCAAGATTGTTCATATGTCTGTATTAGCCAAATCCCTTTGAGTACAAGATTTATGAAATGCACTATATTCCAAAGAAATTCATAGATCCTATATACATGGATCTCAACTGTATGCCAAATTTAGACAAAAAAGGTTATGTCATCGATAAAAGTAAATCAATACCTAAAATGGAATAGGTGACTCGTAAGGACTATCTCACTTAACCATCAAGTGATTTCATGACTGGAAGCATGAAATAATTAGTAAATAATCAGATCTTCATCGTGCAATTTGGATTTGACCTTTGGGTTGACCAAAGAGTGATGCGTGGGATCACAATCTGATTTTGACCAAAGAGTGATGAGTGGGAACAAAACTCATATTTCTGATTTTGATATGGAAGGATAGGAATATCTCAACCAAGGAGCAATCTTCATCTACAAGAAATTCGGTATCTAGGATGCATTTTGGAAATGCTAGGGATATACTGAAACTCCTGTAGCATTTTCCGGTAATACAAAGCAACCTTCACCTACAAGAATTCTAGTGAGTAAAATGTGATATGGAAATGTTGTGGAGTTATAGAAAATTTTGTAGCATATTTTGGTAATCATAGAAGTATGCACATCTGGTAATTACAAATTCTATACATTCTGTAACTAGAGCTTGAACATCCAATAGTTAATGATTTTCTATGGTTTAGGTAACTAAAGAGATCTGCAGATCCAGCAACCAAAGGCTCTACACTTCTAATAGTTGGATATCTATGCACTTCCAATAGTTGAGTGCAGTTTCAGTAGTAAAACTATCGAAACTCCTATAGTGGCTTCTGATAGATCTCCAACTAATTTTCCATTTATACTATAAGTGCAAGAGTTGGAGAATATCAATAATCTCTCATGTTTCTCATGTTTTTTTCAAACAAAATCAACATCGCAAGGCCCCCAAACTAAAATTTAATATTTCCAATTTAACCATGGTGTAACCAGATGCATGTCTATGCAATGAAATCATTTATTTGGTGTTTTGGAAAGAAATATTTTCATTCTCAAGCTCTGTTGGGGAAACATCCAACATGATTACTTTGAAGAATAACTAGCCAGACTTCATGTAGTTATGGTTGCAGAACTAATCCAATGGTTGCTTACTGAATACCATCCAGAAATGGATTATACTCCCCCTTTGATATTATATGTGTGTGTTTAAATATATGATATTGAAGAAGGCCAACCCAACAACGTCCAAGAAATGTATGGATCTTATGTTTTCTCAACCTTATCCACCATGGTACTCAACAAATTTATACCCAATGGTTGTATCTTCTCAAAAGTACTAGATATTTTGGTAGTAAACTGATCCTCTATCAATACTGGAGATTCCAGTAGTAAAATTGATCTATTGAAAATACTATAATACCACCGAAACGGTTGAAGGTGTCTAACTACTACAAGAATTTGAATTCTCACCATCCTTCATTAGGGGAGTTTTGAGGTAAAAAATGTGCCCCAAAACAAATAATGTACCATAAAAATTCACTTTATAAGAACCAATAGGATTCAAGATGATGATGTCAACCAAAAGGGTAAAATTTGTAAAACAAATTGGAGGGAAAAAGAAAAAACTACTTTTTCTTATCGTAGTTTTGACATATCTCCTTAACGATTTACCCAAATTTCAAGTTTGGGAACTCGTTGGATGCGGATTTCAATTCCGCATCCAACCCATACCCACACTGCATACTTATGAGGCACCCACATCATGAAAAAATGAAATTTTCATTTTTTTCATGTCATGGGTGCCTCAGAAGTATGCAGTGTGGGTATGGGTTGGATGCGGAATTGAAATCTGCATCCAATGAGTTCCCAAACTTAAAATTTAAGTGAACCGCTAAGGAGATATTCCAAAAGTAGGATAAGAAAAAATAGTTTTTCTTTTTCCTTTCTAAAATTTAGAACTCTTATTTTATTATTATAACTCTTATTTTATTGTTTCCCTTAGGAGGCCCATTTTAGACCTCAAAACTCCCCTAATGCTAAAGTTTTCAATTCATATAAATATACTGCAAGAAACTGTGTTTGATAATATCAAGATATCACCAAAATTTTGAGAATTACCAACATTTGCAAGGGATCCCTTTCAGTTGCTATAGGAAATTCATGGATAACTGAAAATGCTAGATTACACATGAATTTGGATCATGAAAGTTAAGAATGAATGCTCTATGCCTGTGAATTATGAAATAAGTGTTGTTGGTGCTGAAATCTTAGAGGGATGAATGTTGAAAACTAACTATTGAACTAGCTTGTATGACCTTTGTTTTATTCTTGGATCAATGATGCTACTTGCTTCAAAGAACCGATAACTAGATTGACTGGAGATGAACCAAAATAGAGGAAAATAAATTTTCCATGTATGAAGGTGATCTTTGTTGCTACCAAAATCAATGATCTCTAAGAATGACCCCTTCTTATTGTTAAGATAGGATATTGAGCCATACTTGGAGCTAATCCAACATTTATTTAAAAATTTATTCACTACCCTACCCTACTTGAGAAAAGGGAAAACCTCTTATCAAGTGTAGGAGTACTCCCAATGAATCCATATGCACAACATGATTACAAATAAACGCATATTCAAATTCGAAAGTTAAGCTTTGATATATACCAAAATATGAGGAACCAACTTATTTTCTTGATTTGGTGCCAATAGCTATTGGATTATGAAGTGGTGCCCTTAACTAATGATTTTTTGGAAACATTCTTCAATGTAGTCACTACCCCCTTGGTTCTCTTCTTCATTAAGACCAGTTTGCATGTCTTCTTTTTTTATACCTTTTATATCTTCAAACATGTGGTTCTTTCACAAAGGATATGGGCACACAATTACAAGAAACTCTTCAATCTCAGGTTCCAACACCTCCTCTCCATCAAATCTTGTCCATGTCTCTTTGGTCTCCTCTCCATATTTGTAGATATAATCCAATAAATCTTCTATATCTACTTGTTGCTCATGGACCTTTTTCTCCTCTATTCCTTTCTGAGATGTAAATATGTTCCTAATGGATGTAAGGTTTTGCTCCTCCTGATATGGAAAGATGTTTCCTACTACTACTAGGATTTGAGAGATATCTTAGAGTAACATCTCTCTTTAGTCAAAAATTCTTGAGCATCCTTGAAGGCTTCCTACTAGCTGATAATCTCCCTCTCCCACATGGATTAGTGTAGAAATGGTCTTTTTGAATTAAAAATTAAAACTTATACACAAAGCAAATTTTAAAACAAAGCATGTACTCAGATGACTCATGCTACTTGGACCCTTTTTTCACCAAGTTCTCTACTGACATGAGAAGATTTACCCTTTCCATGCATTAACAAAATCACTAATTCCTAATCCCTTTAGCATCTCGTTAGCAATGATGTCGAAAATGTCGAGCATTTTAATTTCTCTAATTGTTGTCCATTAAATTATTAACCATGGAGCTCATAATCTTGTGACATGCTGGCAAAGTATATGCAGGAGTAGGAATCTAACTCTAAACTAAGCAAGATTAATTTAAATGTATTATGTTTGACAAGACACTTCCAGGAATCGAACTTAAGGATACAAGTGCTCTATCACAATAATCAATTAACTACTTCATGGCTCAACTAATTCTTGTATCTTAATCAAACTGGAAATAAAACTCATTGAAAAGAATGAATTAAAATCATAGGATCTTATGATTGTGGGTTCGATTCCTATATCTTCTCATCTATATTTAAGATTCACAGGGTTAACAAATATTCAGATATTTGATGCACACTACACTCATCCTATCACACTTACATAAATGAAATGCTATAGATGATAGGTGTAAAAGTGCTAAAGGGATGTGGTAAAAAACATGCTCAAAAATCCTAGTGCAACCGTGCGTGCAAAAGGAAAGCTCTCAAAAAACGATACTTAGGCCAACAACAAGATCAAAAAAACCTACTACAACATAGTGATACAACATGTGGAGTGGAAATAAAATGGTCGGAATACCAACAAGTAGCTCTCCTAGAAATAAAAATACTCACTATCTAAAAGATATGGAAGCTCACGCAAATCGTGTCCCCTGTAGGGTGATGAAATCCATAGTCAGTAAATACGAAATGGAGAGCCAAATAGCTAAAGGGATATCCCTCTACTGAGAGGGATCCAAGTTAAAATATTCCTAGAAGAATGGAAACTAAGCTACCTTGTTCATGGCACGTCTGGAAAGGTGTCCTGCGGATTTAGTTCTTTCGCCATTGTGCACCTTGTATGGGGTCTAGCATGCACGAAGAGAACAATGAGTTGAAATCCTTCAGTACATAGTGGAGTTATTCCACTCAGACTTTCAAAATCATTCTTACCACTTTACCTCCTAAGGGAGAGGCCATCCAACAAATCGGTGTTAATTGTACCAATAAATAATAGGGGATTTTGGCTCCCTAAAGGACAACAAGTATGTCTGAAATGTGTATGACAGAGGGGGTGTTATTTGGATTCATAACCCCAATGTCCTACCTAGATACAAAGTTTTTTTTGGGTCCCCAAGTGGGGTTAATGTGTGTTCAATTAAACCAATTTTAGTCTCACTTGAAATTTAGGGAGTGGGTGGGTGCACAAGTGGTGTAAACAACCCAAGATACACCGAGAGTAAATGTTGAAATAAATAACTAAATATGAAATAGACTATGGTGCAAGAACCAAAAATAAGTATTGATCATACCAAACCACATATTGATGGGAATCGGCCCAATGGGATCGCCAAAACTGTAGCTAGTGTTTTCACACAAGCTAGTGCAAAAGAGCACTTACTGAGGATTATGGAACCCTTAGTAATAGTTTGTGAATGGGTAGTGTGTGAGTGTAAACAAAAGGGTAAAAATGCGGGAAATTATGGTAGTCAAATAAAAATCTAAACTAAAATGCTAAGTACCCAGAGATATGCCATGATAATCAAATAATATTTTTTCTATTATAAACAATGGTTTTACAATAGGCGAAAGTGGGTGATCTACCAGCTTAGGGAAGCCAAGGTATAGATTATGTAAGATAATATATCTCACGGCTCTGTGTGTGAGGGAAGTACGGTAAACTAATGTAAAGATCAGTAAAACAAGAACTAAACTCTGCAAATAGTAATATAACTTGAATTATGACGTATTATGAGCCATAAATGAAAAACTAAAATGAAAAATTATGCAGTAAATGGAAAACTAAAATGAAAATATTATGCCATAAATGTGAATAGTAACAGTGAATGTGAAACTATAACAGTAAAAACAAGCAAGTAACTTTAAATTTTCCCTTTCAACACACACATAAATCGCATGAAATAATATAATCTCCTTTATTAAAAGAATTCGGCTTGTACATGAATAAAGAATACCTCATACAATGGTGGCCCTTACAGCTAGGTCGAGTGTCTCTCTTGGTTCTAGGCAGCCGAAATTATTCCACACTCTATCACGAAGGTGCGGAAGTTCAATCTAGGTGAAATGACAACAATAATAGAGGGTTAATAGCTCAAGGGGAATTCCGACAGAGTAATAGTGCTAATGCGGATATATCGTAAATGGAAACCTTCATATCACTTAAATAGGAAAATACTTAGGATTTAGGGTTTTCAAACCATGGTGCTTTTCCATTTTACTGCTAGTAATTTTTTAATTTGAGCGGGAATTTCTTTTAATGTGGACTTTCCCAAAATTTGGTGGCATTTGCCCTATTTTGGTGGAGATCCCTATTTTATTGGAGGTCCCTATTTTGGTGGGATTTCCTAAATTTATGGGATAAGTCCACTTTCCATGATGTATCGTATTTTCTTTGGATTTTTTGGTGTATGAAGGTTCACCATATTGATTTTTTGTTGTGAAAATTAATGATGTGGAAATGGTAAGTAGGCTATGATGTATGAATGAGTTTTTTGTGTTAACAATGGGGTTAACAAATATCCAGATATTTCATGCACACCGCACTCATCCTATCACACTTACATAAATTAAATGCTATAGAGTTCAATTTGGTCATTGGACATATATTTTAATCATTAACCACATTCATTTGGTCAACAAGCAAGATCATCAATTGGTATCATCAGTCACATTTATTTGATCGACATCACAAGCATCAACTGGTTTAGTGATTAGTATAAAAATCAACCTTCAAGGCCTAACTCTGTAGGGAAACCCATGCTTGCAGAAATTAAAAGATCATAAATGAATGAATAGTAAATGGAATGAACTGATAATGTTTGGTTGATATTTGATCTTTAATTCTTTTAGATGCCAAAAATTGAAACAATGATACAATTCAGTCACATGAAATTCATACATCCATAACATAAAATATACCTTAGGGAAAATCTTCAAAACTATAAGAACAAAAACCCCAGATATTCTTCTCAGTATAATATAATGGATAGCAGAGAATGCTTTATTTTACAACATAGTAGATTTTTTTCGAAACATAAGAGATCACCAAAACACTCTTGGTGAAGATACAGAAGCAACAGATAAGAGAGATCAATTAGATGTGTTTTCCAATGTGCCCAGCACATCAATAACAAGGAAGAAAAATAACCTACACAAAGAGAAGCGCCTTGCCTTCAATGGACAAGAGAATTCACTTCACATTGAATTCATCAATCCAGTATAACATATTTATACATTCTTCTCATGCATCAGCTTCTTCTAACTTCAGGGTGAACTCACCCTCAGACTGGATGTATCAATCTTGCATGAAGAAGTTGTTGATGTATATGTAACTTCGGAATGTATTTCATATACATTATTGTACTCCTATAGAGATGTGTCATTCCTCTCTATGGAAGTGTCGTCATGTGTATTGACAAGTGTCGCAAGTGTGTTAACTTGCCGATGGGTTATTAGACCACCATGTGTGGGGTCGGACCTAAAATACATATTATATTGTGGATGTACCTAGCTAGACAAGTCGGCCCCATAGTGTCACTGGGTAAACAGGTTAAGTATAAATAAAGATCGGGAGATCTCTATTTGATCACTTGAAAACTTATACTTCTCTCACTCAGAAAGTGGCGCACTAGTGAGGAGGAGGATCATCTGCTACTAGGAGACTATCTCGGTGTATTTTGTTTGTACTTTGGTTGAGCCATTTCTCTCTCTATCTCTGAGGAAGTTGTGGGGTTTTTCACCTTAGGGTTTTCCCCACGGAAAATCTGTGTCTCTTGTCTCTCATGATTTTGATTCTTATGATGCTTGTCATGCTTATTATGATTGTTATGCATTGATATACTGTACATGTTATTCTCTCAGTAAATATCTTAGAGTATTGTGAATTAATGCTCAAAATCTAACATGGTATCAAAGATAACCTGAGAAGAAGACATTGTGCAGTGATGAAAACTAGGGTTTCTTGTTTATTGGGTTTCTCTCCACAGATTTTGGAAAAGCAGTATAGTAGATTGACTCTACTCATCAAGGAGAATCTATCTGTCCAATCATAATTCAATTCTGAGCATTTTCAGATTTGGCACTAAAAATTAGGGTTTCCACAAAAATAGGAATTTCTGGAATCCGAAGACATAGCTGGAAGCTCCTTGCAAAAATCGAAGTTTAGAGCTTTGGATCGAGATTTTTGGTTGAGTATATCTTCGGGAAACTCAAAACCTAATTCAGGGCTCTCCCTAATGAACCCGGGAAGACAAAAAAGCAATTTTGAAGGGTGTAGCTTTGTAGATCTCAATTTCTGAATACACCAGGTTGATCATCTCATCAAGGCGCATCTTTCTACCCTTTCAGAAAGTTGAAATTCACATTTTGAATTTTTAGGGTTTTTCCAACAAACCCTAATTCGGGACCAGATCCAGTTTTCAGCAATTCAAGTGGTAAGACCTAAATATTTTCTATTTCCATTTGAAGTACTATTTAAGATGTCTCACCACACCAAGCTTGAGGATAAGCTTGAAGGGGATGATAACTTCTGAGCCTGGAAGTATAGGATTGGGTTAATCCTGGAAGAGAATGAGTTGGACTCATATGTAAAAGAAGACATCCCTATCCCAGAGGATGAAGAAGCTAAGATATTGCATAAGAAGAACTTGGTCAAGGCAAAGAGAATCATTGCTAATTCTATCAAGGACCATCTCATCCCCCATGTGTCATCTCTGAAGACACCCAAAGAGATGTTTGATTCACTATCCAAGCTATTTGAAGGGAAGAACATAAATCAGAAGATGACTCTACAGAACCAATTGAAAGGGGTTAAACTTCAAAATGGAGAATCCATTCAATATTATTTTTCTAGGGTCTCCCAAATCAAGGAACAACTAGAAGCAATGGATGAAATGGTGGAGAATGGTGAAGTTGTCATGACCACTCTAAATGGCCTACCTAGGTTATGGGACTCCTTTATTCAAGGAATCTGTGCAAGAAAGAAGTTGGTATCCTTCAGCAGACTACGGGAAGAATGCTCACAAAAAGAAGTAAGGCTTGTGGCACGAGAATAAAAGATGGGGAATGAAGATCAAGCTCTCACGGCTCACACCAAGAAAGGGAAGTCCAAGGCAGAGCCATCTCATTCCAAGAAATCTTCACATCACTTTAAAGAAAGAAGAATATGCTTCACATGTAATGAAAAAGGACATATTGCCATAAATTGTCCCAAGAACAAGAAGGACAACAACAACTTCAACAACAAGAAGAAGGGCAGCAAAAGAAGGTATCATGCTCATGCTGCCGAAGATTATGAACCTCCCAAGAAGAAGGCTAGAGCAGAAAGTGATGATGATAACTCATCAAGCGAAGAAGAGCATGTTCTAATCTATGCTCTCATAGGTACTATCTCCCATGGTTGCAATGATTGGTTAATTGACAGTGGGGCTTCAAAACACATGACTGCGTTTAAAGAATCCTTTGCTAATCTATCTGAACATGAGTCACCCCATAAGGCGAAACTTGGGGATGACTACCAATACTCTATCAAAGGAAGCGGTGAGGCCTCCTACAATCTAGACCGTGGGAAGTCTTTGAAGATGAAAGATGTTTTGTATGTACCTAGGCTCAAGAATAATCTACTCTCCATATCCGCATTGGATGCAAAAGGTATGAGGGTTTCATTTGTGGATGGCCAAGTCCTAATATGGCCAAAAGGTAAAACTATTGATGATGCAGTAATGATTGGAGAGCAAGAGGGAGGATTGTATAAATTGAAGGGACAACCTGAACATGCCATGGTACATGACTCCATGGAGCCAAGTGAACTTTGGCATAAAAGACTTGCACATATGCATTACAAGGCATTACCAATTGCAAGTAAGGTTGTAGAAGGTCTTCCTAAAATCAATACCAAGCACGAAGGTGTTTGCAAAGGATTTGCAAAAGGAAAGAACATTAAGAAGTCATTTCCAAGCAGTGAAAGTAAGGCAAAAGATATCTTGAAAATCATCCACTCATATGTATGTGGTCTTATGTCATCCAGTTCTCAGAGTGGGTATGTTCACTATGTCTTTTTTATTGATGACTTCTCCAGGAAAAATTGGGTATACTTCTTGAAGAACAAAGATGAGGTGTTTGATAAGTTCAAGGAATTCAAAACCTTGATGGAGAATCAAACTGACAAGAAGATCAAAACATTTAGATCCGACAATGGTGGAGAATTCACCTCAGGTGACTTCAAGAAGGTTTGCAGTGATTTAGGGATTAAGAAGGATTTAACTACTCCTTATAATCCACAACATAATGGAGTTGTAGAAAGAAATAATAGAACAATCATGGAAGCAGCAAGGGCAATGTCGCATGACCAGGATCTACCTATGCATCTATGGGCAGAAGCAGCTAGAACAGCTGTATATGTGCAGAACAGAACACCCCATAAGATATTGGACAACAAGACACCAGACGAGGTCTTCTCTGGTAAGAAACCTGAAGTCAGCCATCTCAGAATATTTGGTTGTCCAGTATACACTCATGTCCCAAAGGAAAAGAGGACCAAGCTAGATCCTTCAGGAAAGAAGGGTATGTTTGTGGGTTACAGTGAAAGCTCGAAGAATTACAGAATATACTTTTCAGGGTTCAAGAAGATTGATGTCAGCAGGGATGTGACATTTGATGAAAACTCAGCATTCATCAAATCAAGAAAGACACTTGTTGAAGTTTATGAAGAACCTAAGGAAACTAGATTTCAAGACACTACCATGACTGAAGCAATTCCAGATGTTGATCGTGAATTTGAAGATCCACAACAACTTGTAGATCCACCCCATGAGAATAACTCTCACAAGATGAAACCTGCATGGGCTAGGGAGCTCATTCAAGATGTAGAAAGATTTGGAATTCCAGAAGAAGAACACAGAGAAAAGAAGAGAACCAGATCACATACCAGCTATGTTGCTTTACTCTGTGACATCATGAATAAAGAACCTTTCAGTTATGAAGAAGCAGCAGAAAATAAAGAATGGAAGGATGCCATGGTCGAAGAATACTAATCAATAATGAAAAATGATGTTTGAGATGTTGTCCCAAGACCTAAAGGGAAGTCTGTTGTGACTTCCAAGTGGATCTACAAGATCAAGCATGCTGCAGATGGCAGCATAGAGAAATACAAGGAAAGATTTGTAGCTCGTGGCTTCTCTCAGAAAGAGGGAATAGATTATGAAGAAAATTTTGCTCCTGTAGCCAGATACACTTCCATCAGAAAAGTACTTTCCCTAGCTGCAGCAATGAAATGAAAGATACACCAGATGGATGTCAAGACTGCTTTCTTGAATGGTGTAGTTGAAGAGGAAGTTTATGTGGAGCAGCCACTCAAGTTTGAAACACATGACAAGGAGTCATATGTATGCAGATTGAAGAAAGCCTTGTATGGCTTGAAGCAAGCTCCCAGAACTTGGTATGGTAGGATGGATAGCTTCCTATCTAGTTTGGGCTTTACCAAGAGTAAAGCGGATTCCAACCTTTACTACAAGGTTGAGGAAGGGAATCCTGTGATTCTACTCCTGTATGTGGATGACTTATTTGTAACAGGAGATGACAGATTAATTGTAGATACTAAGAGGAAGCTTGCTGCTGAGTTCGATATGAAAGACTTGGGAATGATGCACTATTTCCTAGGTATGGAGGTGTGGCAGAGTACAGATGGGATCTTCCTTGGACAAGGGAAGTATACTGTAGATATCCTGAAGAGGTTCGGGATGATGGATTGCAAGGCCATGGCCACAACTATGGCATCGAATCTGGAGCTTCTTTGTGATGCTTCATCTAAGCCAGTTGATGTCTCTATGTATCATCATATGATTGGGTCCTTGATGTACCTGACGAATACGAGACCAGATATTTGCTTTGTGGTAAACACATTGAGCCAGTTCCTCACGGATTCGAGGAGTGCTCACCTGGTTGTTGTAAATCATATTATGAGGTACCTGAAAGGTACAGTTGATTATGGGCTCAAGTATGAAGCGAATCAAAAGTTTAACCTGCAAGGTTATGTTGATTCAAATTGGGCAGGCAGTGCTGCAGATAGGAAGAGAACATCTGGGTGCTACTTCAATATGGGATCAGGTGTGATCTCTTGGTTTAGCAGAAAGTAGTCATGCGTAGCACTGAGTACAACTGAGGCAGAGTATGTTGCAGCCTGTTCAGCTAGTTGTGAGGCAGTATGGCTTCGGAAGCTACTGTCTGAGTTATTTGATCTCCCATTGGATGCTATTGGTATCTTCTGTGATAACCAGAGTTGTGTGAAGCTGTCTGAGAACCCAGTGTTTCATGACAGGTCGAAACACATAGAGATCAAATCTCACTATATCATGGATATGGTGCAAAGAGGAGCAGTGAAGCTCCTGTATGTTGCGACAGATGAGCAGATTGCAGATGTGTTGACGAAGCCACTAGCCGGAGTGAAGTTCGAGTACTTTAGAGAGAGGCTTGGTGTTCTTCGAATCGACGACACTTCGAGGAAGAAGTGATGGAGACATTTGCTGTAGCCATTCTTAGCATGGTGGAAGGGGGATCCTTCACATGGATGAGGATGTAAGCGCTGGATGATGAGCATTAGGATGATGTTCTAGTTTCTGCTGGATATGATCATTTGGATCATTTATGTATGTACGCATCATGTTGGTTGTTGGATATGATTAGCTGGATCATTTATGTATGTACGCATCATTTTGGATGCTGGATATGATCAGTTGGATCATTTATGTATGTACGCATCATGTTGGATGTTGGATATGATCAGTTGGATCATTTATGTATGTACGCATCATGTTGGATACTGGATATGATTAGTTGGATCATTTATGTATGTATGCATCATGTTGGATGCTTGGACCATGTATCTGTATATGTATCAGGTATGATCATGTAGATCATGTATGTTGATGGATACATTGTGTGGATCATGTATCTATGTATCAGGTGGATACACTATGTATGGTAATATGTATTAGGTAGATACTTGGTATGCATCAGGTGGATGCATTGTATGATCAGGATGATCGTGGATGACGAGCTTCTCCAGATGACATGCATCAGGACGATGCAGTGATGATGATCAGGATGATCATGTGTACATCAAGATGATGTATGGTGAGTATTAGGATGATACTTTGTGGCCATGGATCAGGTTTTGTAGATGAGCATGTCTGGGAGATCCTATAGGTCAAATTTGTGTACCTGTAACAGCCTAGGATGCTCTTTCGATACATTGCTCTGGGAGGACATGTAATTTGTGCCCTGGGATATCTTCAGGTCGGAGTTGTGTACCCGTAACATCCTGAGATGCTCTTGCAAGGTTTTGTCCTATGGCATGTAATTTGCTCCTGGGAGATCTGGACAGGATGAAAAAGGCCTCAGATGCTTCAGCCAATTTTTGCCATGACCACATGTAATTTGCTCCTGGGAGATCTGGACAGGATAAAAAAGGCCTCAGATGCTTTAGCCAGGTTTTGTGGTGGACCACATGTAATGTGCTACTGGGAGATCCGACAAGTAGAGTTGTGTGCTCGTAACAACCTAGGATGCTTCAGCCAGGTTTTGTGGTGAGATCACATGTAATGTGCTCTTGGGAAATCCTACAGGTAGAGCTGTGTGCTTGTAATACCCTGGGATGCTTCAGCCAGGTTTTGTGATGGGTCACGTGTAATATGCTACTGGGAGATCCGATAGGTAGAGTTGTGTGCTCGTAACAGCCTGGGATGCTACCACCGGGTTTTGTGACGCACGTAATAAGTCCTGAGGATTCCACAGTATGGCTAGTGATGATGAAGACCTGCAGGTGGTGGGCATACATCCAGTATGAAAAAGGCCTGGCTTTGTAGAAATTCCTATGACGAGGAGATTCAAAGATTGGTTGAGATAGCAGCAGCGGTGACGATGATGATGATGATGCATCGATGACGATGATCTCAAGAAGAAGACTTGTACTAGCAGATCTGTTTCGAGAAATACCTTCCTAGTTAAGAGGGAGTGTTGATGTATATGTAACTTCGGAATGTATTTCCTCTATGTATTTCATTTACATTATTGTACTCCTATATAGATGTGTCATTCCTCTATATGGAAGTGTCTTCATATGTATTGACAAGTGTCGCAAGTGTGTTAACTTGTCGATGGGTTATTAGACCACCATGTGTGGGGTCGGCCCTAAAATATATATTATATTGTGGATGTACCTAGCTAGACAAGTCGGCCCCATAGTGTCACTAAGAAAACAGGTTAAGTATAAATAGAGATCGGGAGATCTCTATTTGATCACTTGGAAACTTATACTTCTCTCACTCAGAAAGTGGCACACTAGTGAGGAGGAGGATCATCTGCTACTAGGAGACTATCTCAGTGTATTTTGGTTGTACTTTGGTTGAGCCATTGCTCTCTCTATCTCTGAGGAAGTTGTGGGGTTTTTCACCTTTGGGTTTTCCCCACGGAAACTCTGTGTCTCTTGTCTCTCATGCTTTTGATTCTTATGATGCTTGTCATGCTTAGTATGATTGTTATGCATTGATATACTGTACATGTTATTCTCTCAGTAAAGATCCTAGAGTATTGTGAATTAATGCTCAAAATTTAACAGAAGTGTGCCCCACTTCTCATGCAATGCTTTATCTCATTGATCTTTCTCTTAGGATGAGCTCGCCTCTTAACTGAAATATTTCCCACTTATTTAGGTGGCTAACTTAAGTGTCGTCATGCAAGTATCACAACTCAAGTGTCATATTTTAGTTTAACATAAGTTTTGTCATACAATAACACTTAGTTTACTATATATTCTTTGTTGTCACTTAGTTAAATCTCTTTAACTGATTCTTTCACGATAGCATCACTATAGTGATCAATTCAAGTTCTCCTTGATTTACTGAAGTGTCATCTTTTAGTTTAACTAATGTAAAAACACTTTAGTTAACTAGTCCTTCTTATTTGATACTTAGTTAACTATTATTAACTGAAATAATGTTGATTGATTTACTTGTAGTGACCACTATGATTTCTTTAGTCAACTGAGGCATGCATTGTGGCTTTAACTGAATCTTGACAATTCAGGTTCACTTAATCATCTCATGATCAATTCGAATTCTCTTTTTCTCTATACATTTATCTTTATCTCTTTATCTTTAATTACTGCATGGTCAATATGTGATAACTTTAATTATCCACCACATTACATTATACTAAGAAGAATTATGGGATGTTGTGATCATAATATATTATTCTGGACCAAATGATCATATGCTAAAGTAATTCACTTTAGAGGTGATCAATCTCTAAAGGAGACTTAATAGTAATCTGGTGATCATGGTTAATAATGCATCACACAACATTAAATGTTTTTAACAAGTAAAGAATGACATTTATACGGAAGGTCCACCTCTATACGAGAGGTCCATCCCATGGATACCTTTATACGGAAGGTTCACATGAGAATCATGACTTGACACACAAGTCCGGAGCCTTGTCCAACAAGACTTTACAACATCATTACTTTGATCAATTACCTCTATATGGGAGGAATAACCTTTACACGGAAGGAAATCAAAGTGTTCACCTCTATATGGGAGGATCAATCTTGGTTGCACAAGATTGGTTTGGATCATGTCTCTTGATGATGTACATTTAACATGAACAACTAATGAAATAACATCACACAACTCAAAGAGACTATTTAGTTAGCATATACTAGAGATAGGGGGCCTACCACTCTTGCCATACTCTTCCAATAAAGGCTACAACAAAGAACTTTTGATCTGCAACAAGTTCTTTATTGTAGCATTCAAAAGATTACAATGATCTTGAATACACTCCCCAATATGTAACTCCCTTCTCTCCTCTATTTTAATGCTCAAATGATTGATATGCTCTCATATTTATACATACAGCTTCTCCTTTACAAATGAAAAATGAATTACAAAAAGATGAGCCCAGATCCTATATAGGTGGATCTCAAAACCAACAAATCCTAGATCCTAAACATGTGAATCTATCCATAACCAAATCTTAGATTTGATCTAAGATATTTTGGGAGGCATACAAATATTATATTGAATGACATCGTTGTGCCCAAATTCATCCATAAGAGCCACAACTCGGTCAAACCACTTGATTACCGAAATTCTAGAAATAATGATAAGTTTTGGAGATCACACCAAAACACCTATTTGTTTTGCATTTTTCAAGTATCTGACACTCATGTTCCCTAAATTATCATATTCTGCACAAAACCCATGTTTTATATTTTCATGATTAATCTTTGTTTGCTTGGTAATTATGTGGAAAGTTGATGCTAGAAACTGCCACCTACATGAGTCTTGGTAGCTAAATGACTTATGGTAATAATTGGCTAACTACCAAAACTCCTGATTCTCATATTTAACTGTTAAAATCAACAATTAATTTAGGAAACCACAATATCTACCCTAAGTAATCAGAAAAACATGGGAAATCAACCATTTTAGTGTGTGCATGTCATGTGAAGCTCACATAGGATAGAAATGGACAAATGCGAGAATATGAGTAATGAAAGGAATGAGGATGAAAGGTAGAGTGAGTGAAAAATGGCTAAATGGATTTGTAAAATGTGTCAATTTTGAGGCCCAACAAGCTGAAAGTTACATCTCTCTAAAATCACAAATTTTGCCCAATTTTACCCTTTCCTCTAACTACACTTATTTTGAAGGATCGACTTCTGAGCCATATAAAAGAAAATATTTAAGAAATTAAAAAAAGAAATGTATTGGGAGCTAATATCCCATATGATTGTAAGTACTAATTAGAAACTTTTGGAATTCAAATATTATGCTCTCATCAAATTTTATAAAATTTTGGAATTGCCAACTTTTAAGTTCTACAATTCTTCCAAACTTGGAATTTTCACTGAAAACTACTATGTCACAAACTAAGCATTACTAGAAAAATCACCTCTAAGCAAAGTTGTTCAGCTTGATGAGTAGGAGAAACTTTGAAATCATAAAAGTTTCAAGTTATGTATTCTTGGGTCAGGTTTGCCTCCAATATTTAAAAAATCGATCCTACATACCACTAAATAGCGTATTTTGGCCTTCTTTGACATATCCACTTCATACCCTTTGTAATTTCACCAATTGCTGCCCAATTTATTGTTTTTGATGGAAAATAACTACACTATTTTAAAGTTATCATCCCAATCTAATCCCCCATCCATCTTATGAGTGTTGGTCTTCAAAATCCCCTATTTCCATTTTTTGGGAAGGCTAGAGCAGAATAGGATAACATATCTCTCTTGAATTTATGTGGCCTCCATAAATGGCATCGGAAATCCACTGGTCTCACCCAATTTTGAGCAACTATGCTCTTTTTATGCCTAAACCAATTTTTAGGTGCATAATTTTTTTAATAAATTTTCTAATTTTCTGTTGGCGTGGCAGGATGCTAACAAGTCATGACACATATTTACTGATGTGACAGATGATTCCTATGTGTCACCCCCTTATACTCCCATGTAAACCTCCACCGGTCTCTAGGTCACCATACCGCATGTCCTTGGGTAGGTAGTTTTCTCTTTGAAGAGAAAGAGGTTCTAGAAACCCACCAACTCAAAGAGAATCCAATAAAAAGACACCACTTTTAAACAACTATTTGTGCATTTTGCATCGTCTTCCCTTGATTAAAACATGTGCAACTTGTGGGAGCGAAATAAACCACACACCGTTGATCATGGGTTCCTCTAATCGATCATGCTCATCAATGATTTGTATCCCTTTTTACTTAGCCCTTGGTTCCATACCTTTGATCATGTGTTCATCTGCACAATTCGGTTGATGTGGTTGGACCACATAACATCTCTCATCCAGGTGTTAGCTCCACATGGATCCATGTGGCACCTCCATGTCACATTATCCATACGACACTTGTGGGGTCCATATGAATTTTTTTCAAAAATTTCATTTTATTTAAATTATAAGTTTCAACAAGTGGCTCTACTAAATTTCCTAGATTATACTAAAATTCATATAGTTTACCACAAATTCTCTTAGAAGTAAGCAATGCGGGTTTTAAAAATGGTTTCCCCTATATTATTCTCATGTAATTTTCGTCAAACACTTCTTGAGTAAATTGAAACTTTTCCTATAGAATTCAATTTTCACCCCATTCAATCCGAGTGCTATAGCCTTTAACACTAATACTATTCTATCACATACACGATGACTGCACTATGCCTTCGGGTCCATGGGTACTCAATTAACTTGTCAAAAATCATTTTTCATAGTTTAATTATCAAATTACAATGGAAATTAAATATATAGTCACTGAAAATAAACATATGCATATATTAAAACATTATGGATAAATTTCTACATGAATGCACACATACCATGCCAAGCAATCCATGTAATAAGATATTCAAATAATACTGAATTAGACAATAAACATAATAGAAGTGTGTGTGTGTGTGTGTGTGGCATAACATACACAGTTGGATACTTATCTTAGAACATGCTCCAACTCATTGTAGGCTAAGGATGTTCCTCCCATCCATAGGCACTCCAGTATGATAGTTCTCTCTATAGTGGACGCCACCCCCAAGATGGGGCTATAAATCCATAGAAGGAAATCCTCAATGAACCCATGGGTTTCGAACCCCCTCTACAACTATCCCATTTCACTAGTACTCCTCCCCCACAAACCTGCACAACCCAAGGAATGGGGTTCCCTTTACTTATTTAACATTCCCTTGGGTTTCCTTCTCTAATTTAATTGTCCCCTAGGATATTTTCCTGATTTCCCTTCCAAGTCTCTAGCACAAGTCGAATAGGGATTCTTTGTGTCGAGAATCCATGGAGCTCATTTGTAGGACAGGTTCTCTCATGAGGGAACTCAATTTTTCCCAACACCGGTATCTCAAGTAAAGTTCCAGGCTATGGTATAGAATGGTATCTTAGTGATGACAACAAATGTTGGCTAAATGATACAATAATAATGAATGAACTAATTCTCAATAATTTGTATCCATGTTGAGAACTAACTAAGTGAACAAGTTATACAACTTGACGAGAACTTTATACTCAAAACAAGAACTCTAGCCATAAATACTTGTATTTTTGCATAAAAAGCACCAAAAAACAACCCTGAATCGAAAAGTGGTGCTACCAGTAGCACCACTTTTTTTCAGAGCTAAAATTACAACTTTTTGGTAACCCTCGGCAATGTCGATGTAATCAAAACCATAAAATAGAACCCAAATCATAAATGGTAGTACATGATTTCCACACACTTTTCTTTGTGGGGCTAAAATTACAACTTTTTTGACATTGTCGCCTTAATAGCCAACTCTGTTACAACGCAAATGCCAAAATCAACGTACAACTCGAAAATAAGTGCTACTAATGGCACCCCTTTTCTTTGTCGGGTTATATTTGAAGACATTTTTAAACCATATCCTGAAAATATTTAAATTAAAAAAAAAAAATCTTTGTAAAAATGAAAAATTACATAACAATTTCAATAAAAAATAAACAAATTTTAACCCAAAAAACCTTACAAAACCAAAAATGAGAGAAAAATTACATCTTTTGAACACATTTTGAAAAAAGATTTAAAAAAATATTAAAGAAAAAACAAAAGAGACAAAAAAAAAAAAAAATCAAATATAACACATTTACAAGGTTTAAAACAAAAAAAAATTAAAACATAAAATTAAAACCTAGCTAAATGAAGAAATAATCGAAAAATTAAAAAAGAGAAAAGTGAAAAAGTGAAAAGTAATAAAAATATAAAATACATATTTAAAAAAAAATGAGAAAACAAACTAAAATATTAAAATTTTAAAAAATGTGTGTGAGGGGGGTTTAATAAATGGGGAGGGGCACGTTAAGTGGGAGGGGGGTGGGTAGTGGAGTAGGTGGGAGAGGGGGTTACGTGGGGGTAGGGGGAGGGGGTAATGGGTAGGGATAAGGGAAAGAGGGGGTTAGGTAGAGGTAGTTAGTAGGGGGAGTGGGAAGGGAGATAGTACGTAGGGATAAGGGGGGATAAGGAAGGGGGGAGTCAATGGAGGGGTGCTATTTTGAGAATCACGCCACCTCCTCACCACCACTAAAACCACTAACCCGCGACCAATTCACCACCATCACATTTTTTTTGTTTTTTTTATTATGTTTTTTGAAGTTAGTTTTTTTTTTGGTTTTTTTTCTTTAATTTTTGAAAAAATTAATTAGAATGTGCTTTTATTGTTTGCTTTGTAGAAGTTTTTTTTTAATATTTATTTAGTTTTAAATTTTTTCATAAAGTTTTTATGTATTTTTTATTTTTATAATTTTTTTTATAATTTAAATATTTTTTTAGTATGGTTTATAAATTTATGCAAATTTAACTTGATAAAGGAAATGGGTGTTGTTGGAAGGACCACTTTTCAAGTCACAGGTTGGTTTTTGCATTTATGTTGTAAAGGTCTCAACTATTAAGGTGACGATGTCAAAAAAATTGTAATTTTAGTCCCGAAAAGAAATATGTGTGCTACTATTTTCTATTCAGGGGTCTATTTTGTGGTTTTTATTGCAACGACACTACACTGCACTGCTTGGGGTTACCAAAAAGTTGTAATTTTAGTCCCATAAAAAAAGTGGTGCTACCGATAGAACCACTTTTTGATTTGGGGTTATTTTTTGGTGGTTTTGACACCCAAAAAAACGAGAATAATGTCAGGTTCTCGTCAAGTTGTATAACTTGTTAGTGGCATGCAAGAGTGATGAGAACTAGATAAATGGTAGACATGTGAAGTTCACCTTTTTCGCAACTAATCCCAAGTTTAGGATAATTAACTCAAGATAAAGATAATGCACTTTAATCGAAGAGGCTTTATAAAAATTAGGATAAAAAGGAATAATAAGGATAATGAATTAAATTATATGTCACTAGGGTCATCTCCCCCTTGAACTCCCTTTTCAATTTCCCTATTGTGGAATCATAGCCTACCATCTCTTCTTCATCCTTCTTTGTCTACAAATGTCATCTTTTTTATATTGAACATAAAATGTACATAATTACATTATCTTTGTCACAGTAGACCATTCATGTTTGACTTCTATACATTTCTTCTGTATTTACATCGTTACATATTGGAGTCAAAAATAGGGTGCTACACTCTTTGTTGTTTGGGAGAGGAATTATTCATGTGAGAAGTGTTTATATGGGTGAGGTCATCATTGAAATGAGTAATGCGGGATGAGGAAAATTCACTTGTATCAGACTGGAAATTGGTGTAGTGGGAAGAAGAGCTCCTTGAGGTGTCCTTAAAGTCTCTTGGCATAGTTACAAGGGATAACATGATGTAGAGGGTTGGACATATAAAGGAACAATAGAGGAACAACCATTTCGTTTCACTATTAAAATATGACTTATCAAGAAATGTAATGGATAACTGGTGTCATAGGGATGATATCCATATAGTAACATCTTGATTGAAAATTCTTAGGTGGCTCTTGAGGTCCTTCCGTTTGTAGGAGGCTTTCTTAATTTTCTTGGAGGTTTGAAAGCATTGTAAAAATGAATGAGGGAATCGATATGAGTTCTTAAATGGAGTGAAGATATTCATTTATGGCCAAGGATCTAGGAATTAAGTGTCATCCATGCCTTTTGTATGGTGGCATCCATGATTATTTATCAAATATAACGGGACATGTGATATCCTGTAATTGGTTGTATCAGGATGAGGTGGATATGGCCCATTCTTTGGTTCAAGTCATTGGTTGATGGGGAACCTTGAGATTCTATCTAATATATAAAGTGGCATCATAGGATCCTTTATTTTACAACTAAATTCTATGAGGCAATCTCAATCATCGATCTAGAGATTTGATCACATCTAAAATATCAACACAATTTCCCTTCATATCATGGTTTGATCACATATTTTTGTGTGAAGGTCCATATTAACCGATCTAAGATGATCGATATAATCTCATCCATTCATGACAAATTGCCCCATGTTATAAACCAATCATGTCACTTTGCAAAAATGAACATGATTGATTTACCTCCTTGTGATGATATGATCTTAGCCATCCAAGGAAAGGACCCTCATGTTCTACCATGCTCATGTTTCTTTATGTGAATGGACTAGATCTAATGATATTATTTGTGTGATATGGTATAAACACTCTATGGAAAGTTCCTATGTGTTATACCTTAGACATTTCATTTACCATGAATGACCCTGATCAATTGATCTCACCATTGCGATGTCATTGTAATAAATGATGTTGTTTCTCCCTTATGTTATGACTTGATAATGTTCCTTTTCATGGATAGTTGTGATCCTATGATTTGAACTTTGTGTTGAGTTCTTAATTATTATTATCAATCTATAGTTTATTATTATAATTCTATCATGTCTCCTTTCAATATTGAATTCAAACCATATATCTTAGTCATTGGATCGTTATATTTTTACCTAGAATTCATTCCATGTAGGACTATTCCAAACAAACAATACTACTATTGCATCCTTTGGAAAAGGCTTCATACTAACATTCAAGCCCCGAGTTGGAAGAGTTATGAAGGAAGCTTATAGTGTTACTTGATGTTGTCCTCATTAGACCTTCTAGTTCCTTGTATGGTGCACCTATCCTTGTTAGATTATGACAATTGAGGAAGGTCTTCAGTGCATGCATGTGTCCTTGCATCTAGAAGACATTAATTGGAAACCAATTGTATTTAATTAATTCTTCCTAAGTTTTGGAAAATTAATTAAAGTAATTATTAATTAATTATTGGAATATTTTTTTGTAAAAGTAAAAGTGAAAAAATAAAAAGTAAATGGATGATTTAATCTTAGCCATTGATCTCACCGGAAGATCTCATATTCCATAGATCTATAGTGAGATTTGGTTTTTCGCTTAGCCAATGATTATAAAGGAAATGTCAATTGGTTAAAAGGACACACATTCATTCCGACAGAGATTGAGAGAGCAGCATTGTGAGAGAGAATATTTTTGAGAAGAAGACAGAGGAGCATCGAAACGAAAAAGAATAGCGCAGAGGAAACCATACAGTAGGTAGGTCGTACAACCGTATAGCAGCCAGTCGTACTGTCCGTACATACCGTACAGAATCCGTACAGCAGGGCCGTATGGATCCGTATATCAGGTCATACAATTGCAGCAGGCAGCTGCATTGGGATCCATTCCAAATCAATAGGTTTTTCTCAGTATTTCTGTGTGTTTCGATTTTTCCATTGTTGGCTGAAAATCGATTTTTCTAAATTGTAAAAGGCTCCATATTTTCTGAATAAAATATCTCTTATACTGTTGCACCGGTTTTCCCATCTTGGGTTTTTCCAAGGGTTTATACCCGAAAATATTGTGTTGTTTCAATTGGTGTGATTGACTAGTATATCTATCAGTGTTTTAATCCCACTGCAAATTTATGAGTGAAGAAACCCTTGGGTGATTGAAAGTAATTAATTGCATGCTTTTAGTCCTAGCTGGGTTTTAAAGGAAAATTTACATTGTATCAGAGCTCTTCTGAGTAGACTCGGAGATAGCAGCAGAGTGCTTGGATAGATCACTGCATATCTATCCAAGGGTTTATTGGAACTATTCACTATGGTCATACAGTTGAGAGTTGAGGATAGACTCCAGGGGACACAAAAATTTCCTACTTGGAAAGAGAGGATTACCAGGATCCTGGATGTCAGTGATGCTAAAGAGAACATTGATAGTACCAAGGATGCTCCCAAAGATCCGGCATATTTAGATGCTTGGAAGAAGATTGATTCCAGGGAAATGTTGATCATATTAGATGGGGTGAAGGACCACATAGTCCCTCACCTATCTGGGAAGAAGTCCGCATTAGAGATGTGGAAGGCTTTGGAGATTCTTTACCAGAGCAAGAATGAAAACCAAAAGATGGTATTGCAGGAGATATTACGCAGTACCAGGATTGCCAAGGGTGAAGGAGTGGTGCTTTGTCCTACACGGCTCATACATATTAGGGATTATCTTGGAGCAATGGGCTCTAAGAATGAGGATGAGGAGATAGTTAGTATAGCTCTCAATAGATTTTCTAATCCATGGGACGTCTTTGTTAAAGGCGTGGTGGCTAGGGAGAAGCTCTCTAACCAACAAAGATTGTGGGATGACTTCGTGCAGGAAGAGACCCACATGGGTCAAGGTTCAACTTCATCCAGCGATACTACACAGATCGTGGATGAAGAGGCTCTAGCCCTATCGAGCAAAGGTAAGGGGAAGGAAAAGAAGAAGAAAGGTGGCAAGAAGAAATTGGACATGGAAAAATTCAAGTGCTTCATTTGTCACAAGCAGGGTCACTTTGCTTCCTAGTGCCCCGAGAAGAAAAAGAAGAACAACAACACACATATGGAAGGATGTGCAGAGGCGGATGAGTTCAGTACTAGTTTTGAGGAAGACTTTTGTTTAGTAGCTTGCATGGCAAGATCCGTTAGCAGCAATATCTGGTATGTTGATAGTGGTGCATCTTGTCACATGACAGGACATAGAGGGTTCTTCAAGAGCTTGTAGGAGAGTGGAGTGAATATCCACATTGAGTTAGGAGATGATGCGTGGTATCAGGCGCAGGGTGTTGGAACTGTATCGTTTTAGACGGAGTCTGGAAAGCCTATCAGTTTTGTTGATGTGCTATATGTCCCAGGGATGACCAAGAATATCATATCAGTATCCACATTAGAAGATAAGGGTTTTCTTGTGACTTTCTGTTACAGGAAAGTATATATCATACTTAATCGGCCCGATCAGAGATTGGACATAGTGATTGGAGTTTGGAGCGGGAAGGTTTACAGACTTCAGTTTGAGCCTACAAAGGCTCTGGTCAGCTGTAGCAGTAGTGATTGTGAGTTGTGGCATAGGAGGATGGCACACTTACACCATGGTGCACTGAGGCATCTGAGATAGGAAGTCATTGGAGTTCCTTTAGTTCAGGAGGACAAGCACAACCACTGCAAGGGTTGTGCGTTGGGGAAGAACATCAGGAGACATTTCCCACATATTGAGTACAAGTCTGAGGGAGCCTTAGACTTGGTGCATTCGGATGTATGTAGATCGATGAGTGTACATTCATTTAGTGGTTACAGTTACTGTGTCACATTCATTGATGACTATTCCAGGAAAACTTGGATCTATTTTCTGAAGGCCAAGTTAGAGGTCTTCGATCGGTTTCGAGAGTTCAAAACTCTCGTGGAGAACCAAATGGGGAGAAAGATCCGGATATTGAGGACAGACAATGGTGGTGAGTACACTGGTAGAGAATTTGTGGAGTATTGTGCATCAGAGGAGATCAGGAAGGAACACATTGTTCCTCATACCCTGTAGCAGAATGGAGTGGCGGAGAGGAAGAACCGGACACTAATGAGTGCAGCTAAGGCCATGTTATTTGAGCAGGGATTACCTATTGGTTATCGAGCCTAATCTTCCAGTCTCATATATGATGATTCAGCCGTGTTTGTACCCCAAGTTTGGTTATGATCCTGACACATGCAACAGGGGGTCCGAGGGAGTGGTGCACTCCCCCGGCCTGGGGGCGCGAGGGCCAGTAGTCCCCCGTCGGGGGTTTGTTGGTAGCACCCTTGAAAGAAATTTTTGTTATGGGTTGGTTTTTTGCCAACAGATTACGGGCCCATGGTTTTGGGTAACCCGTGATATTTTCCCATTGTATTCCCTTTTATAAGAAAGACATTGTAATATGGCTAGGGTTGATGTATTATGTATTATGCATTGTAAAGATCTCTGAGACAGTGAAGAGGAAGTGCAGCGGATGTGCTGCAGGTTGTATCCCTTCATTTGTTGGATGGTATAATAATAAGGACTAGCAATTTCAGTGTGGATGTAGCCCATCTTGGGTGAACCACTATATATTGGTGTCTCTCTTGTAATATGTTTGTGTGATTGTATTTGCATCTTTTTTATTTTCATTGCTCTGCGATCCTATTTTTCTAATATTACCTCTATTCCTATGGGCTTTGGCATTTCAGACTGCAGTATATGTCCAGAATAGGTGTCCCCACACTACATTGGGGAGGAAGACACCTAAGGAGGTGTTTATAGGTACTAGACTAGACGTGAGTCATTTACGTATATTTGGGAGTGTCTGCTATTGTCACATTCATGCTGACACTAGGAAGAAGATGGATCCTTCTGGAGAGAAGGGGCTTCTAGTTGGGTATAGTGAGACTTCCAAGGATTGTATAGTATACATCCCAGCTCGCAAGAGGATCATTGTGAGCAAGGATGTCCAGTTTGACGAGGACAAATCCTTGAGAAGATCTATGGACTTACCAACATAGGAGCAGCCAGCATAGGACTCAAGAGGAGTCAAGTTGGAGGAGTCACAAGTACAAGTTCAGACATAGATCACAAACTCTGATAGTCAGAGGGATTCGAGTGGACAAGATCCTCCTATCCTTGATGGGGAGGATGAGCAGCAGCAGCAGGAGGACATCCAGCAGCCACAGTAGGAAGACACTAGGCACGGCCTAAGTGGTATAGGTCCACAGTTTAGGATTCCAGACAGGTGAGTCTTCCTCAGAGATCTTTCAGACGTAGCGTACAACTAGATAGACTAAGTTATATGGCATTGATGACATAGTTGATTGAATTTGAACCTTCTAGTTTCGAGGAGGCTGCACAACATGATGTGTAGCAAGAGGCCATGGTTGAGGAATATGACTCAATCATGAAGAATAAGGTATGGTAGGTTGTTCAGACACCATAGGGTAAGAAGGTGGTGGGTTCTAGATGGATCTATAAGGTAAAGCACGCAACAAATAGAAGTGTGGAGAAATACAAGGCATGCTTCATGGCGAAGGGGTATTCACAGAAGGAAGGTATTGACTATGAGGAAACCTTCTCCCTTGTCGCTAGGTATTATTCTATTCGGACTATCCTATCATTGGCAGCAAAGATGGGTTGGCGCGTTCATTAGATGGACGTGAAGAGAACCTTCCTCAATGGAGTGATTGAGGAAGAGGTTTATATTGAGCAGTCATAGGGGTTTGAGGCGGAGAGTAGTGAGTCGCATGTATGCAGGTTGCAGAGAGCTCTATATGGGCTCAAGCAGGCACCTCAAGCTTGGTACTCAAGGATTGGCAACTATCTACAAGAGATGGGTTTCAAGTGGAGTGAGGCAAACCATAACCTGTACTTCTTGTCAGGTGAGGTACCTCTCATACTGGTCCTATATGTGGATGATCGCTTTCTTACAAGAGATGAGAGGCTGATTGGGAACTGCAAGTCCAACCTTGCAGTAGAGTTTGAGATGAAAGACCTTGTGTTGATGCATTAATTTTTGGGTCTGGAGGTTTGGCAGAGAGATGGGTACTTCTTCATTGGATAGGGGAAGTATGCAGATGAGATCTTGAAGAGATTCAAGATGGAGGACTGCAAGTCCATGGATATACCTCTAGTTTCCAACTAGAGGAATATTGATGCATCAAGATCAAAGGAGTTTGATCCTACTCTGTATAGGAAGCTTATCGGGTCGCTTATGTATCTGGTCAACACTCGACTAGACATCAGCTTTGTATTCAACTCTTTGAGTTAGTTCATGGTGAACCCTCGAAGAGTACATTGGATAGTTGCGAAGCATATACTTCTCTACATCAAAGGTATAGTGGAGTATGGATTGGTTTATGAGCACAGTGGGAGTAGTGACAGTTGGCAGGTTTCACGGATGCTGATTGGGCAGGATGTGTAGAGGATTGGAAGATAAATTCAGGTTGTTGCTTCAGCATTGGGTCAGGATTTGTCTCTTGGTTCAGCAGGAACATAAGTCAATTGCATTGAGCTCAGTTGAGGCTGAGTACATGGCAGCCAGCATGGTTGCATGTGAGGGGATGTGGCTGAGGAAGTTGCTCTTTGGATTATTCGAGAGTGAGATAGAGACTACTATAGTTCACTGTGATAATCAAAGTGGTATCAAACTTTCTGAGAATCTAGTGTTCCATGACAGGAGTAAACACATTGAAATCTGATATCACTTCCTCAGAGATTGTGTTCAGAGGGGAACCATTCGGTTGGAGTACATTCAGACAGATGGGTAGGTGGTAGACATATTCACCAAGGCACTTTGAAAAATCAAGTTTGTGAAGTTCAGAGACAGGTTGGGATTGTTACCGAATCCCTTCCTCGTTGAGAGGGAGTGTTAGATTATGACAACTAAGGACGGTCTTCAGTGCATGCATGTGTCCTTGCATGCAAAAGAAATTAATTGGAAACCAATTGTATTTAATTAATTCTTCCTAAGTTTTGGAAAATTACTTAAAGTGATTATTAATTGATTATTGGAATACTTTTTTATAAAAGTAAAAGTGAAAAAATAAAAAGTAAATGGCTGATTTAATATTAGCCATTGATCTCACCAGAAGATCTCATCCATAGATCTATAGTGAGATTAGGTTTTTCTCTTAGCCAATGATTATAAAGGAAAGGTCAATTGGTTGCGAGGACACACATTCATTCCAACAGAGATTGAGAGAGAAACATTGTGAGAGAGAATATTTTTGAGAAGAAGACAGAGGAGCAGCGAAGTGAAGAAGAACAACGCAGAGAAGAGAGAGAAGTAGAAATGATAGGGAAAAGGCAACCGTACATCAGGCAGGCCGCAAAGCTGTACATCATCCATCCGTACTGTCCGTACACACCATAAGGAATCCATACAGCAGGCCCGTATGGATCTGTACAGTAGGTCGTACAACTGCAACAGGAAACTGCATCGGGATCAGTGCCAAACCAACGGGTTTTTCTCAGTATTTCTGTGTGTTTCGATTTTTCCATTGTTGGCTGAAAATCAATTTTTCTAAATTGTAAAAGGCTCCATATTTTCTAAATAAAATATCTCTTATGCTGCTGCACCGATTTTCCCATCTTGGGTTTTTCCGGGGGTTTATACCCGAAAATATTGTGTTGTTTCTATTGGTGTGATTGACTGGTATATCTCTCAGTGTTTTAATTCCACTTCAAATTTATGAGTGAAGAAACCCTTGGGTGATTGAAAGTAATTAATTGCATGCTTTTAGTCCTAGCTGGGTTTTAAAGGAAAATTTACAATCCTATTGTTGAAGAAGATGGACACCCCCAAGTTGAGGATGTTATTGTACTACCATGTGTTGAACAATTAGATTTCTTTGATAAGTTGGAAAATGACAAATTATTCTCATAGTTGGACTAGATGCATAGATACTACTGAGTAAGGAGCCTAGAAGGAGAGAAGTCAAAGGAAACCTATGTAATAAGGCATGGTAGTTAGCAAACCATAATAATTGATTCATGAGGTAAGAAGCTTGCATGGTTTGGCTAACTATTATAATAGATTTGATGAAGGTCACTCTAATATTTTTGCATACTAAATGATTTGTTGAAGAAGAATAGAGCATGGAATTGGATGTATAAGTGGTGGAAAACATTCAACAAAACTCAAATGAAAACTTATGATGGAACTTGTGCTAAGGGTTTCAAACTTTGAGATATCATTTGAGGTATAGATGCATGCCTTATACTTCATCATTAGAGGAATTTTATCACGAGGTTCATTAAATGACATATGACAGTGGAAAACTATACGATCACAAACAAAGGTACACTTTCCATGAGAAAGAGATGACTCCAGTTGTGCATTTCCTATAGGCATAGAGGCACTAGTTGTTAGGAAATTTATCCAATGTGAAGATTGATAATGTTTTGATGAGCTACTTTGTGATGCAATCAAATTTCTCACCTAAGTAGGCACAGTGGAAAGGTTTCTTGTTAGAATTAAACATGATCATTGAGTACTAAACAACAAAAGCTAATATAGTACATGATGTCTTAAGAAGGAAGGTGGAGATTGTAGTCTTAGAAGAAGACAAGTTACCAGTTCCCATGGGTAGTCATATGTAAATGTTTAGAAACTTGTATGATAAGATCAAACAAGGATCACAAAAAGAACCATTATGGTGAACATCATGAAGAATATGAAGGCAAGACGAAGAGGTTCTGAATAGATAACAAAGCTATATACTTTGGTAATCACATCTATGTAGCTAAGTCATACAATATTAGGAAGGATCTCTTAAAGGAGTGCCACAAGTTTCTTTGGGTTGTCCAGCTAGAACAACGAAGAGTGGTGGCATTATTGGAAAAGTGATACTACTAGGAGTAGATTCATAGAGAAGTAAAAAAGTACATCAATACTTGTCTTGTATTCCAATAGGACAAGGAAAATACTAGAATGTAGGTTGGTCCATTACAATATTTATCGGTGCCAGAGATACCTTGGGAAAGTGTTTCCATGGAATTCATCACCCATTTACCAATTTTGTAAAGATACAATGGGATTTTAATGGCTATTGACAATTTTCAAAGTATTCCATCTTCATCCCCATCAAGGTTTCTTGTGCCATAGATGAAGTTTTTATTTTTTTTTCAAAAATGTTGTGATGTTCTAGGGTCTACCATTGAGCATTGTGTAAGATAGAGACACAAGTTTAGTAGGAAATTTTTGGATAGATTTGTAGCATGTTGGTATCAAGTTGCTAATCAACTAAAGATATCATCCGTAGAATGATGCGGACTTTTCGAGCAATAATTACGGAATTTCATTCATGTACACCAATCAAACTAGCAAGAGTTGTTGGATGCAACCCAATTTATCTACAACATGCATAAGAGATTTGAAATAGGATACATTCCATTTGAGTTGGAAAATGGGAAGTTTGCATTGGCTCGCCACATTATTATGCTAGGCTACTATGTGAAAACCCATCAATATTGGGGCTCATGGAGTGATTTTAAAATATATTGGTTATGGTTGATGTTTAGTTAATGGATGCAATAGAAAGGATGATGTGTTGGGTGGATCATGATGGGAGGAAGGTAGAATTGGAAGTAATGGAGTCATGGACATGGTCTTGATTAATATGAGCAGGGAATAGTTAAAGCGACCAAGTGGTATGTTTGATGCTTTGTTGTGGAAGCCTAAATGGTTTTTCAAGGTATTTGAGAATATTAGCAATGCCACCTACAAATGAAGATGCCAAAACACATGAGAGAGCACCATTCAGTTTTCCACATCAACCAGTTGAATCCTTGTAGGATTGATGTAGGTGATCATAGCATAATTACGGCATCTAAATCCCTTGCAATAATCATAGGAAAACCAAGGAGGAATGTGGATAATATACTTGCACATAAGGTTATGCAATTCGATAAGAATTGAAGGTAGGAGTACATTTTTAGCTAGAAGGATAGCCTTGAAAAGGAGAACGATTAGGAAATGAAGGAAGTATATTAGCAATATGAAGATAATATCTAAGGGTTTGAGAAGAAAAATATTGGGGCACTTACGAATGTGCTAGTTGGATGTTGTCAAGATGGAAACATGATTGGTGGGGGAGGATGTAAGGCCTCCAATTATGACTAACAATAGGTACAGTGCCAAGAAGGAAAAAATGGGTGTAAATGAATATTTCCATGTCATATGCTTCATTTTGAATAGATGAACAGAGTGGTAAACCATTCATGTTACCTTTATAAGACTTGGGGTTGTCTTGGGTGCACAATTCAGAAATAGAAACCCAAGGGTGCATCTATGTGCAATCATTGGGCATGCTTGCAATAGATGTGCTTGCAATGAGAATACTTGTGGGAACACATGCAATGGACAAACATGTGATGGCCACATTTGCAATGGGCACACTTGCAATGGACACACTTGTGGGAACATGAAAAATAGGCATACTTGTGATAGGTCCACTTGGAGGTACACTTGAAAATGTGAATGAGTAATGGATAACAGACAACAAAGGAATTGAAGTTGGATGTGGGCACTTAGATTAATATTAGAGGTAAGGGGATTATAAGATGACTCATATATATAAGAGGACACCTCATTGTTCTAAATAAATTCATTCATGAAAGGAAGCATGAACAAGTACAAAGTGTTCTATGATTGTGCTAAGTACTTGGATTGGCACAATAGGGAAAGTTTTCATTGGTTGTGTGGAAAAGAGAAGTGAATAGGATCTACAGGAGGTGGGATTGTAGTAGCTTCAAGGGTTGGATTGAAAATTCTAGGAAAGTGATTCCTTTTGTAATTGTAGTTTGTAAAATGAGCTACAAGCAGTTGGCTTATCTCCTTTATTCTACATTGTGACATGCTTCATCTAATAAATTTTAAGGCACCCATCTTGGCTGTGGATTGCACATGTGTCTTGTGTTCTCTTTGGTTTGATGAATGTTATTATGTTTTCGACAATGCATTGTGTTGGCTAATCGTTATAATTTTTGCTAATTATAGATATTGATGGGATGTTTTAAAGGCCATGCTTAGATGTGTGGCTATTGTTTGATAACTTGGTTAAGTATATAACTAAAGTTTCAAATCTAACATACTATAGTCTGAGGCAGAGTTATGGGTGGATCTTATATGAAGAGGTGTAGTATGGTTGTAGTAGGCACAAGTTTTTCAATCCCCTATGGAGAAGGAAAGGTAGTATTGAATGACTAAATACAATGAAATGAAAAATTAGAGGCAAGACTCTCAGGTCTATGATAATGGAATTCATGGGAGTGGAAGAGGAAAGAGGTGTTTTTAAAAATAATATTCTTCGAAAAAAATCCTTTTATTGTACTTTTATGTTTTCTTGACATATTTAATTTCTATTTTTTAAAATATTGATATAATGTTTTTTTTTTTAAATTTGGGGTGTTATAATTTATAATTTTTTTTTCTTCGGAGAGAGTGAGAAAATGGGAAAATCCTTCATAAGTTCCCTTATCAATAAATTCATCATCGATAAAGTGAAGGTATGTCAATGGGGCAAGGCCTAAAAAGGGGGACAATGATTTTCTAGTGATGTGAGCATGACATTGGTCCCCTCACCACGAGTTAACAATTTCATCTCCATGAGAATAATAAAGGGTGGTCATCTAAGAAAGAATTAAATAAGAGGTAAACATGTGTAGTGACCCAAAACTTAGCTGAAACATCCCTTGCTTAGTGATGGTAGAGGTCATTTTTATTTTATTTAATTGGTAGTATATATTTTAGTATGATTTCAATGGTTTTTTCATTGAATATTATTTTAGTTTATTTATAATTTGTATATAATTATTTATAATATTATTATAACGTCATTATAATAATTTTATTTTATTGGAAATATATCATTTATATTCAGTTTTTATAATAATTTAAAATGATCATTTTTATGTGATTATAACAATAATGACTAAAATACATGTTAAATAAATTTTAGTGTTTTTTTGTTAATCTATTAAAAATACAAAATATAGATTATGACAAATTTTCTTATTTATTTATATTACATTGTTGTGTGAAAATTTTAAAATTTAGTTCAAATTTCTTCATTGTAATATATATATATATATATATATATATAGAGAGAGAGAGAGAGAGAGAGAGAGAGAGAGAGAGAGAGAGAGAGATGTTGTTATACTTCCTACCACACTTCAAATCTCATTGTTAATTGAGGATGGGTAGTTCACAAAATGGATGTGAGGTGGCCATTTTGTAATGACTTCATTGAAGAATAAGTTTATATGTAGTGGTCACATGGTATGAATTAGAAGGAAAATTAGATTTAGTCAATAAATCGAAATGTTGATGGAACTCAATTTGAAAGATTGATAAATACTTTAATTGACCTTATAATAACTAAAGTTTAGACCAAATATCACTTTTATAGTAAGAATTGTTTCCATATTTATAGTTATTTAAAAGACAATCTTGTTTCCATGTTTATAATTGATTAAAGTGTAATCAAAATGGATTTTTTTTATAATATATATATAGAAAAAGCATACTCGATAAAATCATTTATTCAAGAATGATCGAGGTAGGAGTTAAATGGATTTTAGAATGATTGAGGTAGGAGTTAAATGGATTTTTTTTCATAATATATATAGAGAGAAAGCTTACTGGATAATATCATTTATTCAAGAATGATTGAGGTAGGAGTTAAATGGATTTTAGAATGATTGACGTTGGAGTTAAATGGATTTTAGAATTTAAATTAAGTCAATTAAATGGTGGTTGATCGGAAATTTATTCCAAAAGCTAGTTTATTTTTCCAAACATTTTCATATTAAACCAAATTAAACCAAACAAAATTTAGTATAGGTTGTAATCTAGTGATTAGTCTATTCAGGTTGTAACATTTTCATATTAAACCAAACAAAATTTGGTATAGGTTGTAATCTAGTAATTAGTCTATTCAGATTGTAACATTTTCATATTAAACCAAACAAAATTTGGTATAGGTTGTAATCTAGTGATTAGTCTATTCAGGTTGTAGTATCCTGATTAGAAGATATGTTGAAAACACGTATTGAAACAACGTTTTCATTGAGCCCTAAAAAGTTGGGATGTGTTCCATATGCATCCTTTTATAAAGCCAAATGGTCATCTTCTAAAAACTTAACTCCACCACTTCACTCGCTAGAATTTAACAGCAAGGGTGCATCAATCATTTTCCTCGTTAGGTAATAAGCTCTAATTCACATAAGCCCATCTGCAAAGCTCCATTTTACCCAACTTTTAAAATGTTTTGTCGTCCACTTGCTTAATAAATTGCATTTTGTCTGTTCTTCGAAATTAGAGTCGAGTATTGGTAAACGAGTTTACCACGCGGACAATCCATCGGCCAGCGTGGCAAAGAGGACCACGCTATAAAACAGTTGAATTCGATCATGTCATATTGGCAAAGAGAGACCAAGAAGAGTTGGCTTGACACAGACACAGCTGGAATCAAACAAGGTCATCAGCTGGCACTGTGAAACACATAGGCCCCGCGAAAGTCTAATCAAATATTATTTCAGCATGAGGTCATATTGACGCATGCGTCCAAAATGAAATGCTTCATAGAGCAGTAATGGACACTCGCAAAGGCCAGAAATGGACTGTTCAGCTCCCTTCCTTGCTTGTGGTATGAGATGGCGTGGCCGGCAGTAATCAGTTGTTAATATAAAATAAAGAATGTGATACGCATGCAGGAATAAATAATAATGACGTATTAATGACCCTTAATGACGCTGTGCTTATGTTTTAATAATCATAGATAAAAGCACAACAAAAACAAAACAAACGGATGCCATGGCACAAGACTCATGTGATCGCACCGCCCCATCGTTCTTGAAGTTGGGTTGGAAAGGTGATAAATCCATTTCATCTTGAGTGACAGTGACACTTGCAGGGAACGGCCAACACATGAGCTGTCACATCGGTCCCTTCAGACTTTGACGTCATAACTCTGTCATGCGTTGCTCGTTAAGTCGGCAGATTGGTGGAGGGGCTCAGGGGCTTTGGGTTGATACTACTCCTCACCCAATTCAATCATCGACCAACTACCGTTGTCACATTTAGCGTGCATTCAATTTTCATCTATTAATCATTGGAACATTGACTTTCTTAACGACCACAAATTAGTCCATAGTCATACCAACGAAATTCTTTTCTAAGTATCATGACCTCGTTTTTATATAATAATTTGTAATCATGACGTAATATTATGACTCACTTATCTAATAACTTGTAATCATGATGTAATAATATATTTTTTCGTCACACATGATGTAATTAGATATACCAGGAAAAAAACATATTAAATTAGTCAAGTTAAACACGAGTAATTACTTAATAATTCAAACATTAAGATAATTAAGAATACTATTTGGTATTGTCTCTATGCATGGTTTCTTATTCCTAACTTCATATTTTACATCATCGCTTCTGAAAATGATATTCGTCTTAAAGAAGTGAAACGTGTATGGTTAAGTATCTCTCGCATTGAAAAGTATGTCTTCAACTATCTCTAAGTCATAAAATAGTATGTAAGAATTGAAAGTATGACCTACATGAAAAGACTTAGGGACATGGTATATAAGATTTAAAATTATGACCTACGCTAAAAGACTTATTTGTCCATGTTACGTGTATGGTTAGGAATTCAACCTAACATTTTGGAGACATTATAATGAGATCAATGAGTGTGTTGCATATATTGGGTTACACTTGGTTATGCTATGAACTAAGTTGATCATTTTATAATTATTTTGATATTAATGTTAGAGTAAAATAATAATTATTATTTATATTGGATTATTATTCTATTTTAAATAATGTATTAAGCTAAGTAGTTGATACAGAGTTTTTGTATAAATTTATTCAAAGTAATAAATATAAGTATCACATAAATGTTTTATAATTTAGCTAAACCAATGTCTTATAGTTTTATAATTTAGTTAATATTTGTTTATTAATTAGCAAATATTTTATCATATTGGAATATTTAAAATTGAAAATTATTTTATTAAATAAGATGTTTTCAGTTAAGTATTTTTTCATAAGAGAAAATTAAGATATTATAAAGAGGTGATCAACCTACCTTCCTAACTTTTTAACTCGTCACATCTATGACGATTTAGAGATGCTTCTCTTAAACATTTTGTAGTTATGGAATGGACATAACCAATGTATAAACTAACAAACTAAGCTAATCATTTCATAATTAACTATATAGGTACATTAAAGTAGAACAACATTATAAATCATTTAAGTAGATTAGCATTTTACTCTAATAAGTGCAATAAAGATTAAATTCTTTAATTTCATATTGAGTAAAAGATATAGAGACCTCGTGCAATTATCTTACAACTTGAACCAATTGGCACGCGGATTCACTAATTAGGAAATAATACACCTTATGACTTCATATTGGGGAGTTTAAAATTCTAAAAAAAGAAAGCATTATATTTCATATTATATAGGGGTCAAGGCGTATTTTTAATACATTAAAAACATATTGATATTGTAGGGAATGTGGGGCGTTAGAATTAGGTATCAATGTTTAGAGTTGTGTGATGTCACCGTACTCGAAAAATAGAAAGGTGTATCACAACATGGGAGATTCAATAGAAGGATTTTGAGATACATTCTTTTATATCTATTGAAATTAGGGGTATTTTTTAATACTTTGCAAACACATGTTCTATTTCATAAGTTCACCAAATAAAACACCCAAGCCAGTTGGACATAAATAATTATTTAATGTCACAAGTTACACAGCTTGGGTCTACAGCTTAGGCCTAAAGATGGTGTGCTACTCCAAAATCACATTATTTTACGGGTGGGTGCATAAAGTTGGGTCCACTTTTTTGTGCCATGAGATATTAGGATTCCAAAATACAATGCTCTGTTGTTTCTCTTGTAACTTGTGATTGCCTTCACCGTTTCTAAAATAAATAATATGTTCCACTAGAAGAAAGAGAGCTCTATACACTCATATAAAAAAATCAAAATTTCATTAAGTTATTCCCATAAAGTCCTAGACGCGTACACAACATCCTTTTTTCAAGGTTCTCTGACTTCAATAGATCATAAAAAAATTAAAACATCATGAATAATTTCAGAAAAATAGTGTTGCACTAGTACAAGATGACTTCTACATATGTAAAAAAAAAATATTAAAAAATACTATCAATTAGTTCATATAGTGTTGCATGCGCACAAACATATGTGTTATGTTGTGCTGGAAATTTTAAAATCCAATTTTAGAAAAAAACAAATTTTATAAACAACTACACAAAATTTCTAGAAGTAAAATTTAGATATTATGAAAGCTTATTTGATTTCCTATATGTTGTCTTTTTACATCATCTTAAATTTTGTTATGCAAATACCTCTAATTTCCTCTTGAAGTCGGAGGTTCCTATTTTTTAAGTTTTATGTGGCAACTAAAGTGTCTTTAAATTAGCTCATGATTGTACATCAACCCTTACATTACTACACACACATGCCATCTCATGCAACGAAATAAAATAATGTCATTAATGCACTTAACAGTATACAATCGACTTATAAGCTCAAAATAAGGGTGCACTAAGCTTCCTTCTTAAGCCCTTAAACTAGGATCAACATTAATTAGCCCTAAGCATTTTATTTATCCTAAAGTATGATATGCCTAACACTATCTAGTTGGGAACTTCTATAGTTATATTAAGGAGTGGTTTTCTCAAGTTGGTGAATTATGGTATTTTGTTAAGTTGTGCTATAACACTATGATAGACAACTATATTTGTTGGGGTCTATATTTTTCAAGCTTGGTTTTCATCAAATCATGTCAAAACAAAGTGAAATATACCAACTCGAGCATTAAGTGAGTGGGTGTGAAGTGAGAGCATGGGAAATTTTGAGCTTGAAGGACTATTACTTCTACTAAAAAAATATTGATATGGCTACTAAAACTGAATTCCAATAATATAAATTTCTTCCAAACATGTGATTGTGATTATACTGGGGAATCAATGAATTATTATACTAACATTGATAAGTAATTATCCCAGACTAGAATATTCGATGTGTTGTTGATGAGTTGGGTTATGTTGTCTGATGGGGACACCCACCCAAAAATACTTACCCTTTGGTGTCCCATTCTAAATCTACTAATAAATATTTTCTCTCCCTCTTTGTATCATACCTTACAAATTACCTCCTAACCTAAAATATTTGTTACCTCATCCCAAAATACTCTAAAATAATCTCTCTTGGGTGCCACAAGCCTTCAAAATTCCTATCCATGGAGTTGATTCCTTCAACACAGATGATATTTCCATAGAAATCTTATGAAAATGATAGTATTAGAGGATTTGAATAAAAAAGTAGGTAGTGTCACACTAACAATAGATCAATTATAGCACTTTAGGTAGATCAATGACGATAAATGTCCTGTAGTGTAAATACAAACATTTCGTAAGTTTTATTATAATTTTTTAATTATTGAGGATTTTACCACAAAATAGGATCAACGATCCATATCCATGTGTGAGACTTGGGGGGAGAAAATGGAAATTCATCTCAAGTTCCACAAAACACTAGGATATTCCCTATATATGGCCTAGTGTTTCTCATTCAAGATCAGGTGGAAAATGGGTCAAAGTAATAACAATTCTACAAATGACCACGATCTTACTTGTTATATATAATTTGTAGTCAATATTTATCCACAACGAATTCCTTTGGAAAGGTGTTGGGGTACATCAAACACCATGAATGGATTTGATCAAACTGATAGCTAGGAATCCATTAGTAGGGTAAAGGAGGGTTGAGGGGGGAGGGGGGCACGTGGCGGTTTTATGTCCAATGTAAGATTTTGTGGTGTAATCATTAGTGGGTATTTCCACTTTGATAAATATTAATGGATCGTAAGATTCCACATGGGACTTGGGGGGATTAAGAAAATAAGTTATATAAGTTGTGAATGGTCATGATGATCCTTGTTGATATAGATCAATGATCCACTAGTGCTATGAATTGTGGCTATTAGATGGAGATTAACAATCAATATTTTCCCCTTACCTAATGAATCAACAACCTATATTTCATTTATGGGGGGATATTACCTAATGATAAAATATATGGAACATGAAGAAGCATGGATAATTAATTAGGGTGAAGATCGAGTTGAGGTTCTAGAAAGATATCTTGACCAAGCGGGTGGCTATCATGTCTCCTAACCCACTACAAAAAGGGGAATCTTTTGTACGAAATCATTAATTGATTGAAATATGCATTTAAGTTAATGATACATTATTCAAGGATTGAGAGGACCATAATAGGATATTCCTTACCTCATTTATGTAAACTCTCGAAGTAACCAAGGGATATAGTGAAAATTTAAATATTTCCAACTTCCAACAATCTAACCATTTGAATTTGATGCTCCCTGCACCATTCAAGATAATGCCTAACACTATAATTTACATCCTAGCAAATTTTTGGGTACCTTGATCATTTACCCTTCTTTTTAAAATTTTATTGTTTGAAAATATAACATCCCTATCCAACATTCCATCCATAAGATTGGTAGTTACGAATACCAACTTTGAAATTCTATCCCACATATGCCAAAATTCAGAATCAAAACTAAATTAACCCTACTGGGAGATGTTAAATTTAAGAAGTGCATGTGCATGTGTGGAAATTAATATGTAGTGAAACAACAACAAAATTCACACACATAACATGCATAACACAATGATTTCAATAATATAAAACAAACACAAATTTTGCATATTGATAGGAAACAATAAACACTTATCTTTTAGATTAAGAAGATACAAGAAATTGGTTGTGTAAGAGTGATTTTCCACCCAACCATAGGAATTTGTTGTAGATACCACCTCCAAGTCGAGCTATGAGAACACTGGGGTAAAGGAAATAGCCACATGCTTTAGTCTTGACTCTTTATCAATCCAACCCATTTTCTCTCATGCTTAGGAATTCTTCTCGCCACATATCATTTTAATCATCTCATTTAGTCATCAAAACCATGGAATTATCTTATGAATCCCCATACAACACAAGGAATTCCTACCCTTTATATTCTTGCCATTCCATTAGAGCACCCTTCCCTTGTAGTTCTCTTCAATTTGAGCAGAAAGATTCCAACCTATTGTGTGCCTTCTAATAGCTATCCAAATAATTACTACTTGGCTTCTCAAGCATCCAAGAGTAGAAAAAGTACAATGGGTGAATGTTTCCTAACTTTCCCAACCTCTATGCTCACCTACAACCATCATTCTTCACTATAATTCCCTCAAGTTCCTCTTCATAGTGTTGGTTTTGATTAGTTACACAATCTAGTAAATCTTGGCAATGGAAAAAAAAACATGAACTACATAAAGCATGAATACCTAGTTCATGGAGTGAGTGATATATCAAGGTTAGGGAGATAATTGATGTTAATATAGATGACATTAATTCTGAAAATAGAATGAAAGACTCTTACAGTACCCATAACATGTATATTCATCCCATGCTTCCATAACTACATGAGAAGAATTTCCCACCAACCTCTCACATGTATTCAATGGTTGGTTTTAATAATTCAAAGGAGGTAAATTGATTATTTAAGGAACATAATAGAAAAGATATGAGTTTTAAGTCTATCACTTGGAAAAATCCTAGATATACTTTCCCATAGGACCCCTTTTCTCTTCCCCTCTACTAGAATCGCATTCCCTCTATTGTTGTATACACAACCATATTGGACCATTATATTATATTCCAACATAATATTTATGTAAATTTAAGTCATCGTGTGGAAATAGAATCAGATGGCCCATACATAGATATTTACAACATACATGGTTATTCATTCACTACTCAAGCCTTGGCCTTGAGCTTTGCACTAGGAATCATTACCAACATATTTACATTCTCTAATTTAATACATTCCAAGGGTCAAAATTAGGGTATTGCATAAAACATACGAACATATTCCTAGGGCCGAGAACACTCTATATAGGTATAAAAAGTCCTCTTTTTTTTCGTCAAGTGGTTGCTTGACCTAAGTGATACTTCCTCATCTCAAGTACCTCCTTCTATGGATCATTTTCCTAGAGTAGAAAACCATGATTTTGAATTTTCCCCACCAAAAAAATTGATAGAATCACGTTCGACCATTACATGAATATAACCAATAGGATTCCTTGTTGGTCCTCTAGCTTATCCCAACTTTTCATTCCTTAAACATAATTTTTCTATTATCTTGTCGAGAGGGAGTGTTGACACTGTGACATATTTTGGTCCATCGAGTGAACCAAGTTTTGTTTGTATATTAATCCTATTTTCATTTCTTCCTCTCTAGAGACACAAGTGGGCACCACTATACTATAATTAGGAATTCAAAAGAATATATATTTTATCCTATTGTATGGATAGATGATAGCTTTGAGCAAGAAATTATTTCCTCATTATAGCCCTTCATTAGATTACCACCTACATACATAACTATTTTTTTTCCTTAGTGGATCTAATAATCAATTTCCTTGTTTTACTTCATCCTAGATAAGAAATATGACTAGACTATGGATGATCCCATGTTGGTTATCCTATACCTTTCCATGTCCCTACCAACTAGGACACTACTTTCAAATACGGTGAAGCCATTTCCAAGGCATTAATGCATCAATTGACCATTTTCTAGATTAATAAACCATTTCTCTTCCCTTACTATCTCATTGATCTATAAATCCTTAACCAAGTTGTTACAAGAATTTTTTTTCAGTAGCATCAAACCTTATGACCACATGTTGCCGCAATCCCTGAAGTCACTTTTATGGTAGATGGTCCTTGATTTCCTTTCTCTTCAACTTAGATTATTTTGAAACTTCGACGTGCCTTGCTTCACCATCAACCAGCACCGAAACCCCCTCGATGTAGTTTGTCTCATTGACAACTCGCGTCGATGGCGCATATTTCCTTCAGAGAAACCCACGTTGATCCATATTGGCGCATGCTGCTCCATTACAAAGTGCGTCGATCCCTTGACGAGAAAAAAAATAGGTTTTCGAGAAGCTTCTAGAGAAAAGTATCATTGGATAATCTTTCCTTCCTATTTCTATGGATCTAGCTCAAGCTCCAAAACCATTTGGATCATATCTCATCCACTTTCCATAAATCTTCTCACCCCTCTCTTATCCTTAGTGTCCTATAAAAGATATCCTTGGGCATGGGTGTAGGAGGAGGAATTGGTAGTAAGGAATTGCTCGAGAAATTATCCCTGGAGCATTAGGCTCTTGATGTGCTTCCTTTCAAGACAAGGGTGACATGTTGGGATAGGAAGAATGTACCAGAAGGAGACTACGACACCAAGGCTTACAGTTGTTTTTTTTTCTGTCATCTTTAATATAATGATGCATTTCCTTCCCGTACTTAATTGTTATTCTCATGTATAGTAAATCTCCTTGATCATTTGCTTAGATAATTAATAGTGTTTTTAGTTCAATCTACTTTTTACTTGTTTGTGTTGGATTCGTAATAGGATCTTTCATACGCAAATTTGGATTGCAACGGATTGAAGATAGCAAGGATGAAATTCATATCAAAGGTAAGTTTTCTCTACTTCGTCTCTTGTGAATATTCGATTGATCTAGGTGAAGGTGTGGATGTATTGTCCCGTTTTGTTCTAGATTCAACCCATTCGGACTAGGGAGGTTCACTCGTGTCCGCATGTGAGAACTAACTTATCAATAAAATTGGCAACTCCTCTAGGGAGTAGCTCATTAATATCTCTTTCTTTTTATTTGGATTACTTTATATCTTGTCACTTATCTTGTCTTGTCTATTGTAATTTTAGCATTCTTGAGTCACTGGGTGATCCAGATCAGATATGACACCTAATATGCATATATATCCTTTGGGATTGTGCCTGTTTGTTCTTTTTTTCTTTTAAAAAAACACCCTTTCTTGTCATCGACATGCCCTATCTTTAGAAACAGTGCATTGACGACGCGCCTAGGTAATACAGTCAATCACGTTGATCCTAGTTGGCGCGTTGTATTCCACAGTAGACCGCGACTCTGTGCAAAATTTTGCAATAGGGCCAAGATATCCTCTTAGGGTTGGATTAGGTATTCCTATGAGATTTTTCTTCTACTTATGTCAGTCAAAGTCTCATTCTAGATCTATCAATTATCTCTTTTCTTGGGTCTTCTTGAGATTTGGAGCCATGTTTGACCTTTTGAGTCAAAACTAGTCCCTTGCTTGCATTTTTAAACGAAATGGATTGCATTTTTGATAAAAACTTCCCCCTCATGGTTGGGGGGCCATGAATCGTGTATCCTACAGTCTCTTTGAACCATTTTAAGGTTTCAAAATAATTTTTGGTTTGGTGTGGATTGGCTTGTTTTAAAGACTTGAAAAGTATGGGATATCCATGTCTTTTTTAGCCTCATTTTCTTGGGATGTGCATCTTGTTTCCTTTACATGTTGAGCTATCTATTGATTGTTGGAAAATATGGATCCTTTGTCTCCACTTTAGTTCAAAGAGAAGCTTAATTTTGTCCCTCTTTTGCTAGATTCACAAACTTGGAAAACATAAATATTATTCTCGCCTTAGTTTGATCATTTGACATTCTTGGTCTTACACTCATAAGAAGAAGACAGGCTTGTTTCATATTTGTGTGCATTTGAGTTAGACAAGATTATTGAGTGTTTTTATTTGTCTTGCATTTGATTGAAAATTTTTGTGGAATCCTTATTTCCATAACTTAGATGTGTCTTTTTCAAGTGTAAAAAAATAGGAAACAAATTAGAGTTCTTGCATTTGGTGTTCATAGAAAGACCTCTTTTGTCACTTTAGGATAGTTTTGGGTGCATGATTTTGAATTTTTACTTATTTCTATCATTTTGACAAATATAAAATTGCATTTGCATAGGGTTGTGCATTTGGGAAGAAAACCTACCTCTCTCTCTTTCTTAAGTAGTACTTCATCGAAAAGAAGATCTGCATCTCATACTTGCATGGTTTTGAGTCAGGTCCAAATTTCATATGTCCACTTAAACGCATAAGATAAAATCAAGCTCTATTTAAGTTAAAATATTTAGCAACTTGGTGTAAAAGGCTAGAGATGTGTTCCAACATCTTTAAGAGTAGGAGCTACTGTTATTTTCCTGCACTACATTCCAGGGACTGTGTGGTTATTCCACATACTATTCGGTATATAGAACGACCTTTCACATACTTCACAGTATATAGAAAGGTTCTTTCACGTACTCGACGACATATAGGAATGCTCCTGTTGAACAGTTGTGCATTAGACAACACTACTATAGATTGGACCTCCCACGTACCTTGTATATATCGGGAGACCCCACTAGGATCCTGAAACTAGCCGAGTAAACCATAAATTGTCCTGTTGTTGCAATACACCGAGAAAAAAACTCGGGGAGAATACTATGCACGTATTGTTAGGTAGTCAGGTTATACGGACAATGGAATGGTCCCAATCCTCCTTGGTTAGTTAACTAAAAAATTGGCTTGACTATAACTATTGGACCCTATAGTATATCGCGAGATGCGATGATTTGAAAATCCTGTGAGGATTCGGCTTGTAAATCCTACCTATCACAAGTTTTCCTATTGCTTTTAGTTTGAGTAGCATTTGTTGTGCATGATAATTAGAAGGCCTTAGAGAGTTTATATATGGCAACCTCTTCTGGGACTACCAATCAAGAGACCCCTTTTCAAGGGGTACCTTTTGTTTTTCCTCTAGTTGGAGATATTGGTCCTCCCTTTATTGCCAATTTAAATCTTCCTGGATTAACCATAGGATTACCCATATGGTTATTTAATCTGGTGATTCCAGATGTATCATGCACCCAATGTTTCAAATGTTAACTCTCCACCAAGAGAGTATCAAACCAAAAATGATCCTTCCCCTTCTTCATGGAATGTATCTTCTTCCTCACCTTATAAAAACAATGGTGCTATTAATAAGGAGGATAAGAAGGATAAGAAGGATAAGAAAGAGACCAAGCACCAACCACCTACCTTTGATGGAACTCATTCTATTCAAACAATTCGTAGACCCAAGTTCCCTTGAAATCTTTGCAGGGATTATCACCTTCTTAAGGATTGTCATAATCTTTCCAAAGTATTAGAAGAGTAGTATAAATCCTCCAAACAACCTATATCATCATCCTCTGGACATCAAGATGATGATACCCCATCGACCAGTGACTCTAGGGTTAAGGGTCGGAAGAGTAAAGTCGAGAATCCTTAATTACCTTTTTCCTCATATGGATGAAGCTTCGCTATTGTTGGAAGACATTACTGTATCCCAGAAAAAAATTCAAATAGGATATCATAAGTTGTCTATTGACCACCCATTGGTTGATGAATTAGTCGATCCAGCTCCATCTTCGGTTGATAGCACTCTTTCTTCAGAGAGTGAAAAAAAAGTAGTTCATCCCACTCTTCCTTTGAAGAGTGAAGTTGAAGTGGTCGAGTCGATATCACCTCCACTCGATCCCACTATTTCATTGGAGAATGCTAAGACTGAAGTAGTCACCATGACACAATCCTTGTCTCATTCTACTCTTCCAATTGAGAGTGAAATGAAAACCACTAATGTTTTCTGAGTCAGTTCAAATTGTTTGAGACAAGGAGAAATCTTGTCCATTTCCACAGGACCTCCTCTGAGTGTTGAGGTCATTTCCTTTGATTGGAATAGTCTAACAGAATCTCATCTTCCTTCGGGTGTTCCTTTCCAAATATTTGTAGGAGTTTCCTATAAGGAAATATTTCGTACTATAGTTGATGAAGGAGCTTATGTCGGTATTTTATCCTCAACTGCTTGGCAAGCTATAGGTTCTCCTTAGCTTGTGCTAGTCACTGACTAGATACTGGCATTTAATAGAAGACCTACTGGACCATTAGGAACCCTTCCTTGGTTACCTATTAACTTAGGAGGGAAAACTATCTACATTGATGTCATGGTATTCCAAGGTCCCTTATATTTTAATCTGTTTCTTGGAAAATATTATTTCTATTCCATGAAAGTTGTAGTGTCCACACTCTTTTGAGTGATGTATTTTCCTCATCATGGAAATATGGTGACCATTGATCAACTTTTCTTTGTTACATCGAATCATCGCATGACTGCCAGTCATCAGAATTACTTGAATGTTCCTCATGTTTTAGTGGTTTCTTTCCCTTAGTGATGGGGGGCATGTCTCCAGCCTCTGGACATCATGTTGGATTTTACCCCCTAGATTCTTATGCTGGGAGGAATACTACCAACCTCTAGACATCATGTTGGGTAGGAACCGATTTCAAGCATAGTTTAGCTTTGGTTTCAAGCTTGTGTAAAAATGAAAACTAGTCATGAGTATAGTTCCTTTTCTATGTCAATCTTGTTAAGAAATGAAACAGGCTATCATGAGCATAGTTCTATTCCTGTGTCAAGTTCATTAAAAAATGAAACATATGACTATGATGAGCATAGTTCTATTCTTGTGTCAAGCTCATTAAAAAATGAAATAGATGAGTATGAGTATAGTTCTATTCATGTGTCAAGATCATTAAAAAATTAAACATGTCGGTATGAGTAGAGTTTGTTGACTCATCGACTGTCGACAGGGGTTCACTTCGCACTATCGTCAACAAACCATCAACCGAACTCCCTTACGCACTAGCCCAGAATGATTTTACCCTTTCCAGCAACACTCGCAGAGCGAGTGAAGTCTCACCCGAGATGCACAAAGGGGATGCAGGAACCAAGTTTCTGTAGTAGATTTGAGGACATGCATCAAATACACATTGCACTTGCAGAAACCAGATATTATGTCATTTGCACTATGCTAGCAGTTCATCATTCACATATTCATCAATTAATAGAAATTCGCATCAACATGATCTAAACTACTCATTAGCATGAACAACAATTTTTAAACTCACAAATCATCTCACAAACATTAGCATTCATCATCTAATAGAAACAAAGACAAAGATAGACCCATAATCGAACATCTTCATGCATTCATCAAAACCTACGAAATGACCTTCACAGAAACAGTCAATACATCATATCATGGATAGTTCGCTAACTGGATCAAAACTCCAAAGGTTTATTTCTCTACTCATCACTACCTCTGGATGCCCTTAGGCTTACAATCATACTCCTATTTATAGAAAACTAGGTGGCTACAAAATGGTCCACATGACCCTTATCTAACTAACTATCTACTTCTGCATTCTCTGCAAATGACCCTTTCTTCCATGGATTAAACCTTTCGCAGCTGTCGACTTCCACAATTTCTGCGAACTAATCCCGTGACAACAGGCCCCCAACACAAACTTGTGGCTCACCCTTGAGCCACCTCAGTTGGACACCGCTAGTTTGTTCACCTGCTGTTGGAAGTCATCGTATGCAGTTTTTAGTTGGTCGACTACTTCCTTCGTTGATGCTCTAATCTATGCACATTCTCCCACCCGTTGCTCCATTGGGTGTTCGCAACCTTTCTATCGCGCTTCCACCAGTTGCTCCTTAACCTATTTCATTACCTCTACTACCCGTGCTATGAGAAATTCGACTTTCGTTTGGAGCTCGTCCAAGTGCGTGGTCCTTCGTTGCTGTCTTTCGTGGGCCTTTGTTACACACTCCTGCATGATTTTAAGTTCTATTTCCTTTGTCATTTGTATCATTGTGGGCATCGTTTTGAGCGATCCCTTGAAAGCCTCTAACTATGCTTTCTCCTCGCTGAGTTGTCCCTTTAGCGTAGTCAGTTGGTCATCCTTGACTATACTGCCCCAAAACTCTGTGATGCCTTCTGCGACTGTCTATGCCACCTGTTCCATCTCTTGGATCTCTGTTACTGCTTTCTCGATCGCCATCTGTCGACTCTAAATCTATTCCGGTGGTGTGATGGGTGTCACTCTAGCCTAGAGATCTATATTTTCCTTCCTTAGCTCAATGAGATCCACACCTAACAGCACAACTTTCGCTTTCGGATCTAACTCCATTGTTTCGCATGCCATCACAAGCACTCTTTCTAATGTGTCCTGTTCCTCTATATCCTTCTCTTTCTCGACTAGTGCTGCGGGTTGCTTGTCTTGGAGATGTTATGCCTCCATCTCTCTGGTGTGCAGCTACTTCTTGTATTCGACCATCTTGTTGTGCATCGCAGCCTCGTGGTCACGGATCTCTGCACTTGATGTGGCTTGGATTCGGTGTAATGTTAACATTGGGAGCAAATTGAAATTTACCATAACTCGGTCGGCCTTTTGAACCTCGAAGTCCAAGGCCTCATCACCTGTTCTGATGGCATGAGATTTTAGTTGGACTATCCATGTTTGGGTGCTGACTTCTACCTCGACTCTGGGTGTCAACAGACTTTGCTAAATATCCCCATGCGGTACACTTGTATTAATTATTGTGTTTGTTATTGTGGTTAAAAGCTCGCCTATTTGCTAGAATTTCTCAGTTGAATGTTGTGTAACCTTATCGCGGCTATTTTCCACCACTTCTGTAATGCTCTCCAGAAGTCTGTTGACCTGCTGTGCAGTGATCCCTTCCCATGTGCTTCTGGTAGCATGGTCCATCCTTTTCTTTGTCCTCATCTCGTCCTGCTGTGCCTCCATCTCTGAATCGGTCAGGGTTTTTGCTGTTGAGGCTCTGTCATGGCTAGATTCCTCCAACTGATCTTTCACAGGGTTATCTTTCCCTGTGCCTTGCTTCCGACTGGCTAAAACTTCGTCTACCCTGGCTGGGTTCGGTCAAACTGTTTCCTGCCCATTCGCTATGTCCTTCTCATGGGCTGGAACCTTCCATTCTTTTGGCCATTTGACGATGATGGTGTCTAGTTCCTTCTCAATGAGATTGTACTGCATTGGCAGCCTACTTTGTTGGGTCTGATCGGGCCTAAAGGAAAATTGTATCAGGTTCGATCGATAGTCGTGCAATCGCTCGTTACTTCGTCGCGGCTTGCTCTATTATCTATGGTATCATCTGCGCATCTATCTACATCCTTTCCAACAGCCCACAAAACTGCAGAACGTTATCTGCATGTCTCTCTTTATCATTCGTTGCCCATAAGTTCTGGTGCCATGCTCCTTTGTGTACCCGGGCTTCTATTGTGTCCATTCCTTGATAGTCCTCAGGTTCCCTCCAACAAACTAATGAGGCTAGAGTTATGAGCCAGGAGTATGTAAATGCCTTCCCGTGCTCCTGCACATCATGTGCATCTTTGATCAGTTTGTGCAGCAAGAATTTGAGCCAATTCAGTCGCTCCCCTTTGGAACAGAGCTGCACGGTGGCAAGGATGCCTGAGTTACATTCCCTGGTTCTGTTCTTTCGCACTAATTTAATTGCAAGTATCTTTGCCGCAACCCTGACGGCCTGGTTCTTGATTGTGTGGATTAGGTATCCTCTGGAATTCTTGTCCATGTTGTACTTCATCCACAAGTTTTCTGCAATCTTCTTTCATTATCCTTCCCCTGGAAAAATTGGGATAGTTTTGCCCCGTCTATAGGCAGCCTGGTGATTCTTGCGATCAAGTCAATGGTGACAAAAATCCACTCTTGTAGCCATAGGAAAACTCCATGAAAACATGCTAGCAATTGCTTGTGCATGCATTGGCCTACGCTAACCTCCTGAAGTGTGGCATCTAGGTGAGGCCTAACAGCCCCGACTACTCCAATATTGCCGCCCATCCTGTGGGTTCCTTCATGATTGAGCCTCCTTCATGGGGAACATCAACAAGACCTTCTGTGCTTTCTGGGAAAATCGCAAGGTCATGGTCAATGTACGTTAACTTTTGCAAATTGGGCATAATGTCCTCGACCTCAGGAACTCCTTGCGGTATTGATGACATCGTAATAGTGTACCTTTCGTTCTTGTTTATATGTATCTTTGTTGCCTCTCTTTGGCGTGGCAGAACATACTCTAAAACCCTTGGGCCATGATTCCCTGCTTGCAAGATTTTCGGGACTAAAGTACCTGCACCTTCGGTGATGAACAGTGCTAAAGACCAGGTTCCTTTCTTCGGTGCGCGACCGGTGTCTGGGGGTCGAATCACGATCCTCTTCTTCTTGAGTGTAATTCCAAACATAACTTCTGGTTGCTCCTATACATCTAGTGTGGAATGTGGTCTTTCAGTGTTGGTACTAGAAACATACACTTCCATGCGACTCTGCAAATACTTAATCACTCAATGCATTTTTACTGCCCCTTTGCCTGTATTTATAGCGCTGGTTGGCCGTATCCAACCAATTTTGGACCATGATTACCAAATCCTATGGTAATTTTCCAAATCTACCGCATGCATTGGGTATTAAATGTCGATTTTTCATTTTTGTTGTTGTACGTTGTGGTTTAATTGCTACATTTATGTCATGATTTGACTCCTTCACACTACGACCCCTGGTGCTGCAATCCTTCTATTGACCGATGCTGTTGTTGCCAACCAATGCCTTGCCGACAGGTCCCTATTGTGATTTGTGGTAGCCTCTTTTTTTTTTCATCACATTATTTGGTTAACAACACAGCCAGCTCCACTGTGCCGCAGTGTCGCAGTATGCTCTTATGTTTGCACTTCTTATAGTTATCGCCGATCCCTTCCGACTGCCCTAGTTTGGTGTCATGTACTTTCTGAACTCATCCACTATTGGTTCTATACTTCGTGCATACAATTTTCTCACAATCTCATCCTGTGCTCTTTCCTTGTGCCTTGGATTCAACCGGTAGGGACGCTGCTTGACTGGATTCACATCGGGTTTCAGGGGGGTCTTCATTTTGCCTAAGTCTCCGAAAATTCCTTTCATCTCTGAGAATTTTTTGGGGAACAGATCCTGAAACTCATGCAACAGATCAATCATCTTCGCAATGGTGGAATCGTCCCAATAATCCCCAATGCTTGCAAAATTCAGGTTCTCCTCTGACCCAATTTTTACTTTCTTGATCTTCAGCGGTTGCTGGAATTTGTTGAAAGGTATTTCTGGTGCCTCGACACTGTGAATTCCTTCTGGTTCTGGTACATGCGTAGCTCTCGGATCATCCTCATCATCTGGCTCTCCTGTGATGTTATGGCACTCCATCATCATTTCTGGTGTCGTAGTGCACCGAAGTTCTAATGGTTGCTCTATCGGTACTACTTCAAATATCTTCTCACAGATCACCTGTAGCACACTATGGATGAAGGGGTTCTCATCTGATAAACAAAACATTTGGATGAAGCCAATTGTTAACTACTCCCAATAAGTCGTTTTGAGTTGTAGTCCTGCTGCGACATACCAACTCCGTGGTACTTCATCCAATGTGTGAACGAATGCATGGACCCACTCCTCTTTTGCTCGTAATCCCCATTTGCTTTCGCACTTAGCCAAATGTGCTTGCGGGTAACTTCTACCATCAAAATTCCTTCCGCTATATCCTTTTTCATCGCCGAACCTAACTGTCATTATGTGGTGATATAGTGGCCAAGTTGTGATATTAGACTTGTGCACCGCCCACCAGCATTTAGCAGTAGGCTTCAAGTCTTCCTCCAAGGACAAAAAACATTGTGGTTCCACCACCTTTTCCTCAAATTCAGTGAGAAAGGTGCTCAAATTGGGAAATCCCTCATATGTTGGTAGTGCGTTCTCCTTTGTGTCTACCCGTCGTAGTGACTGTGTGATCCGGGTACACCTTCTAAATGACACTTCATGCATCTAGTTCTGCCAATTCTCGAGTGCCTCATCTGAATCCGACGACGCCGAGCTGACACTGCGACATCCCAATTCTCCGTCTGTAGTGGGATTAATGTAATCCTCGGATATTTTGTATACGCTATCCCATCCCTTCGAAAATTCGTCTCTCTCTGGTTCAACGTATCATTTCCCTTCCACAGGATCCAAAGGTGCAACGACCCTCATTTCATGATTCTCAAATGACATTGTTCGCTTCTTGAAGTTGATAACAACTAGGTTATCGATTGCCCATTCAATCCCTAGTAGCGCTGGGTAGGGGCTGGTATTGTCCATGATTTCGATTACATCAAAATATGCATAAATCTTGAGGCCCTCAATCTCAATAGGAAGTTGGTACACCTGACCAAGTGGAGTAACCTTACTTTGATTTGATAATCGCAACTATATTGGTGACCAGTTCAACTGCGGTTTCCCCATTGTCTCCCATGTCTGCTTGGTCAAAATATTGACATCTGACCCCAGGTCCAAGATAATTGAGTTGACATCAAATGCTCCGATTTGTGCCGACATTCACATCTCTCGTGCTGTCTTCCTCTTGTGTATGCGATTAACTCTTTGTTCTTGGCATGCACCGTCCCGTCGATCCAAAAAATTGGATATCTCTTCTAGTGCATCCTAATCCTTTTCCAACTCTAGGAAACTCTTCAAGAAGGATTTTAAGCTATTAGCATTCCCCCGTGACTTCGTCGCATCGAACATCGGTGGCATATCGTAGATAAATTCTTCCTGAAGAGGTAACTGCCTCCTCTGTCTCATTGCCTCCTATGCTTCCAAGAAGATATCCCTTTCGACCTCCGCATCAAAGGTGACATGTTTTCGTGCTGTTGGTCGGACGGTATCTCGTGGCCTGTCAACTCTGTTACACCTAAAATCTACCCATCATCATGATTTAGTGTATACATCCCTGAAGTCATCTGGACCAAGTATTCATTTGAGAGGATTTGTACTCAGTTTGTACAACCTTTTGAGAGGTCATTGCAGGTTACACACTAACAACATGCGATGTCGCAGTCTGCTCTATAGCAAGGTGCGATGAGGTCTGTTAATGGGAAAAAATAGCCATTTCGAGATCTTTCTCGAAGCTTTCCCATTTGGGGACTTATCCCTGATATCCTACCATCTCTCAACCTATCCTATCCATAACCTCATCCACTTAGTCCTATATATACGAGGCTCACTCCCATACCAAAGGGAGGAAGACTATGGTATCTACATGCTGGTGAAATCTCTTAGGACACCTTCACTCACCTCTTCGAGAATTCATGCTTCCTTGGAAGAGCTTGGCAATTGGCTTGTGTGGAGAAGGGCTGCTATGTTAAGTCATTGGTTGTAGTTCTATATCTCTATCATGTACTCCTCTATTTGCAGTAATACAAATGCTTTCCACCAATATCGTTCTTATGTGTAATGATGTTGTGTTGTTTACCTACTTAATTGTTTACATAGATCTCTTATTGTATAGATGCTTTTTACTCGTTTCTCTTTTCTGTGTCTTAATAGGTCTTGCAGCTTGGATCTTACGTGGAGCAACATTCGAGAGAAAGGATAGCGAATCAAAGAGGTAAGCCATCTAGTACTTGATCCTTAAGTAGATCTAGGAAACGTGTTTGTAGTCTATTCTATTTGTTCTAGACTCGCATTGAGCTAGGGAGATCCGGCTCACCTCCGGTCGAGTGGATTGTCCGGTAACAAATCTGGCGACTCCGCTGGGGAGTATTCTTGTTTAGTGATCATTAATCTGAGTCATTTTCAGTTGATTACTTGTCACAAGCCTTGTTGTCTTTTCTTTTGCCATTTTCCTTCTTAGGATTGATTCCATTGTCATATCTTCACATTGAAGATCCTGATCTTCTTCCTTTGAGTTTATACAACTCAATTTCAAACCTGTTGGTGGTTCATTTTTGAGAGATCTGATTCATTTTTGAATCTAGAACTCGTCTGTCGCACCTGGGCAGTGAAAACAGAGTGAAACTGTGTTTTTTTGAGTCTTTGTTCTTTGACTGTTGCTTGCTCGTCACGGCCTCTGCATTAGTGGACTACGACATCATCGCATCTCTCGTGCAGGTAAACTGCGACGTCGCACTGTCTACAAAACCAGAGTGCGCCGATCTGTCAAGACTTAGCTTACAGGCATCCATCCTCCTGTTTGACGGTCTGAACGTTGTTTTTATGTATGAACTCCCTCTGTGCTGCAACATTTAGCCAGAGATCCCATCTTTGATTTATGTGTTGAGAGTTTGGTTTGTTTGGATTGACTTTGGGTTCTGCTTTGGACAAGTTTGAAATTGGTAGTGGTGGATACTTTTGTCTCCCCCACCTTCATCCATTCACTCTTGCATTCCCTTCCTTCCATCCCTGATCTGATAATTGCATTGGATCAGCTTCCAGACCTTGTCTACTTTTGTTTTGAGCCTTGCTTGCTTAGTTTGCTTGCTGCTGCTTGATTTTGAGTCAAGTGTGTCTTTTTGCTTGGTTGAGTGCTTGTCTTTTCTTGAGTTTTCTGAGTGTATGAGTGCCGCAAGTAACATTTTCTTTTTAGTCATTTAGATCTGAAAGCAAAGTTGTTTTCAAGTTTATTGATTTGATACATCCATTGAAAGATTAAAAGTGCTTCTTTCCCGTTATTTCTCAAGAGGTTATTGAAGAAAGATCATTGTGCATTGGAATGTTTTGGAAAAGATGAATGGAAATATGATTGATTGTGTTTTTCTTGAATTATGAATTATTCATCTTCTTGAAAAGCTCTAGTACATTTCGGTTTTTTTCAAAAGTTGTTTCCATGCTAGGGAAAGATAGGTGCATTTTTTTATTTTTGTTGCCTTTAGATCATTGAAAAGATAAAGTGAAAAGCTTGCATTTCCCGTTTCCAAATCCTCTCATTTCATTACTTAGTGTTGTTTCCATTTGAAAAAGAAAAAATAATTTGATTTGGATAGTAGTGTTGTGTACGTTTGCGTGTTTCGTCGAAAAAGAAAAGAGTAACTTTCATTTTCAAATTTGTGTGCATTGGGAATCGTGTTGCATTGAGTTTGTTTTGGAAATACCATTGGAAAAAGCTTTCTCCTTATCATAGGTAGAATTCATCGAAAGAAAAGAATATTTCTTGCATGTAGCTAGGATTTGCATTCTGTTTTCGATTATGTACTCACCTCATGCATTCACCTAACCGTCCAAGAAAAAATTAATGGTAGAACTAGGTAAAAATTTTAGTAACTTGTGTGTAAGTTAGAGACGTGTTCTGGCGTCGTTAAGCATGGCAGCTGTCGTTACTTTCTAACACTGTAGTCTGGGGGTATTGGTATTCCACGTACATTGGTATATCGAGCTCCTTCACGTACCCACCAAGTACCATAATCCGTACTAGGCGTATATCGAAGGGTGTACCACGTACTCGACACGTATATCGGAAGGTCTCGTGCCAACGACTGTGCATTAGACAACACAACTACGGATTTGAGCTCCCACATACCTTGTGTATATCGGGAGACACCATTAGGATTCCTGAAACCGACCGAGTTAACCATTTGGTTGTCTTGGAAAAGAAATACACCGAGAACACCACTCGGGGAGATTAGCACGCATGTTTTGTCCAGGTAGTCGGGTATGCAGGAAAGGGTACAGTCCCAATCCTCCTTGTCACGTCATACTGTTGGACCCTGCAGTGTATTGTAGTTTGCGATGCCTTGATAATCCTGTGAGATTCCAGACTTTTGAATCCACTCTGTCACATAAGTTTGCTTGTTGCCTTAGTTTGAGTAGGTTTTCTTGGACTGCTTTTCTTTTAGTATACCTTTAGGAGAAACGTTGTTTCGGCCTTTTTTTTGGCTGATTTTCCTGATACTCTGGCGGATTTTCCCTGGAGAAGGTCCTGTAGGATCTTGAACTTGCCACCTGAATTTATCCTTAATCCGGAGGGTTATTTCGAGGGTAAGAATGGATCAGCGTAACACGGTCGTAGTTACTGATGTAGGGAACCCCACCTTGAATATTGGCGGACATTTGTTTCCACCAGATTCACCTGCCTCTCATCCCATGCAGGATGAGGAAGCTCACACCCCCACTTCTCAAAACCTTCCTCCCGTCATCCCGGGAGAACCTGGATCGTTGGAATGGATAAACCAACCCCAGGACGACCCTACTGCAGCTGTTGGTCCTTCAACAGCTTATTGGACATTTTCTGCAGACCACTCAGTGGCTCATTTTGCCATCTCATCCCCACCTAACTGGACTACTCCAGAGTTCACTAGGCCTTACTATAGGCCTGACCCTGCCGAGATTTTCGGCCCCATCCATGAACATTTGGAACAGTTACGTGTTAAAGGAGATGAGATTTGAAGACAAAGTCTCGAGCAACACTCTGAAGAGTTCCACAATCGTCATTTCCAACTAAGACTTGACGACGGAAACACCCCAGTTCATCTGATATCTTTCGGATCACCTGAAGAACCCCACCACGAGACCACTAACAAGACTGGTCAACCCTCGCAAGAATCCAGTCCTGCACCTCAAGTGAACCAACTAGTGGAAGGACAATGGTCCAACACACCTGTCACTACCACGATTACTTTACCAGTTCCTCCCCCACCTCAAAATTCAAGGGGAGGGTACTCCATTCCTATGGATTATCTTATTGGTGTTGATGTATATGTAACTTCAGAATGTATTTCACATATATGTATATTGTATTCCTATAGAGACGTTATTATTCCTCTATACGGAAGTGTTTGTATTCCTATAGAGATGTTATTATTCCTCTATATGGAAGTGTTATCATTTATATTGTAAGTGTCGTAACTTATACTTGATGGGTTATTAGACCACCTTGTTGGGGTCGGCCCTATATAAGTCATGTGGGTCGAAGGGTTATTAGACCACCCTATTGGGGGTCGGCCATGTGGGTCAAAGGGTTATTAGACCACCCTATTGGGTGTTGACCCAGTCAGCATTATGTTAAGTGGTTAAGTTGAGGCCGACCTGGTTGAGTAAAGGTCAAGTCAAGTTAGTGTATAAATAGAGAGTGTGTCTCTCTCACTTTACACATTCTATTCTCTTACTCACACTTTGGAGAGTGGTGCACTTGTGGAGGGGGAGGCTCTGCTACTAGGAGAAGACTATCTCTTGTATTCTGGTTGTATCATTGCTCTATCTATCTCTGAGGAAGTTATTAGGGTTTTTCACCTTTATGGTTTTCCCAAAGTAAAATCTGTGTCTCTTGTGTGCTTGCATTATTGTGTCCATGATTGATATGCTATAGATATGCTGTACATGTTGTTCTCTCAGTTAAGATCCTATATCATATTGAAGTAAATTCTGAAAATTTAACATGGTATCAGAGCTAGCCTGAAAGAAGGCATGATATGGCATGTATGGCACTTGTTGCACTTACGATGCTAGGGCTTGATATAGAAAACACCAGTCATCGTAGAACTTTCGCTATAAATCCATTTTGGCAAAGTTTTCGGGTCGAAAAATTTTGCAGGTCAAATATTAGATCCCCTTGTACCTTGTGCCCAAAGGAAAACCTCTAATTCATTGTACTTTGTGATTTATGATCTGTACAATATAGGGTTTCTGCCTCTTCCATATCTGAGTCAAACTCAGGTGACCTTGGGAAAAAGGTCATAACTTTGGCTGGGAAGCGTCAAATGAAATTTCGCAAAATGTGACAAATAGTACACAGACTGTAATATCTCTGAAAAAGTTTTTAGAGGCTGAAGTTGAACCAATGACACGTGGCACGCCATACAAGTTCGCTCTAGTTTATTATCCCATAAACAGGTTACGTTGCGACACTTGGCATAACTCTCTCTCAGAGAATCCAATCGAGGTCAGACCTATCAGGATGGAAATAAAATAGCTTAGGCTATCTCAAGAAACATTTTCAGAGGCCGAAGTTGAACCAGTGACACGTGGCACGCCGTACAAGTTCGCTCTCCTGTATTATCCCATAAACAGGTCACGTTGCGACACTTGGCATAACTCTCTCTCAGAGAATCCAATTGAGGTCAGACCTGTCGGGATGGAAATATAACAGGTCGGGCTATCTCAAGAAATGTTTTCAGACCCTGTGGATAAAAAAGTTCAGAGTTACACCAGAAACAATTAGGTACATATTTCTGTCAAAACAGAATTATTTTTGAGCACCTTCATTCATGGCTTCCGAAATTTACGTCTTCGGAGAAAGTTGGAATTTTTGTAATCGGAGACCACATCTAGATGCTACTCATCAAAATAGAAATTTAGAGACCAATATCATATTTTTTGGTTGGGAAGAAGGCCAGGCTTGATCAAACCCCAGTTCGGGACTTTGATCGGAAAGATGAAAAATTAGGGCTTCTGCAAAAATTGGAATTTTGAAAATCTGTGACCACGGCTGGAAGCTCCTCAGAAAAATAGAAGCTTATAGCTTTGAATCAAATCTTTTGGTTGGGTGAATCTCTAGTAAACTCAAACCCTAATTCAGGGTCCTCCCTAGTGAATCTGGAAATCTAAAAGGCAATTTCGAGGGGTGAAACTTTGTAATTTTCAAATTCTAAATATACCAACTTGATCAGCTCATCAAGGCGCATGTTTCTATCCTTTCAAAAGTTTGAAATTCAAAGTTTGAATTTTTGGGTTTTCTTTGACAAACCCTAATCCAGCTCCAGGTCCAGTTCTTGCAAATCAAGTGGATTGGATTAATCCTAGAAGAAGATGGATTCGTCACCTGCATAAGTGAAGAAGCTCCTGTCTTAGAGGGAGATGAGGCTAAGGCCTTCCATAAGAAGATTACAACCAATCTTGACAGATATGGCTTACAGGTATGTTTCATGGTTAAGTTTATCATATGTTTGTCTTCATATCATTACAGTACAATCTTGATTAATTACTAGACTTGTCGTATCACCTTAATAGAAGATATTCATTGATTAATGTTTTGACACTTATGAATGTACTAATGCATTGTGATGTTGTATGAGGTTTATGTTGTTCGCTTACATAAAAGGTACACCAAGAAAGACAAATAATGTTCTACTTCAAGAACATATGATCATGGTGACATGAAGACAAAGATTCATCCTTTGTCATGGATCACATAGAAGATCTACAATGGTTAGCCTATGAGACATGCAGGTTACTAGCACAAGTCACTGAAGAGAACCAGAAGACATTATGCGGGTATGTTAGACATAACTAGCTAGCATGCTAATCCAGGTATGTTTTTCCTATATCAAGCTAGAATCCTACCTTGTGTTAGGATCTTATACTGTTGTGTTGTTGATAATGATTATTCATGAAGTCATAGGTTTGAATAGTCATGGCTGTATGCATATTATGTTTCTTACCATAATTGATGATATGACTAACCCGAAGAATCATGAAGGTATAGGTTTGAGTAATCACGGGTTTATGCATTGATGATTTAACTAATTAGAAGAGTCCTATGATCAAATAAGAATATGTATGAGTAAAAGAAGACTTCCCTGAAACCTTGAATACTAATGTTTATTATCTGTGAATGATCATGAATATACATGTTTAAGATTATTGTGTTTTGATAGTATTAAGATTATACTAATAAATGTGTGATTATGTATGAGACCTCAAGGATAACACAATGATGATACTAATAAGCGTGCATAGTGATTAAGGATGGATGTAAGTTCAAGGACAGGTAATCCAGGAAGCAAAGATCAAGAGGGAGCACACTCCAGTTGTTCCTGCAAGAAAGAAAAGGATCACACTTCAGTAGTTTCTGCAAGGATGCAGATATTTAGACGGAGTTGACCACTTCTCACAATCCACATTAGAATGGAGTTGCAAAGATTCAGAGGGAGTCCACCCAGCAACCAAACAAAGATAAGTATTTGAATTGTCATTTCTTACATATTTGAATTGTCATTTCATCTAAGCCGGTTGATATCACTATGTATTGTCAAATGATTGGTTCCTTGATGTACCTGAAGAACACGAGACCAGATATTTGCTTTGCAGTGAACACATTGAGCCGGTTCCCGACGGATCCGAGGAGTGTTCACCTGGTTGTTGTAAAGCATATTCTGAGGTACCTGAAGGGTATAGTTGATTATGGGCTCAATTATGATGCGAATCAAAAGTTTAACCTACGTGGTTATGTTGATTCAGATTGGGCAGGTAGTGCTGCAGATAGGGATCAAGTGTGATCTCTTGGTTTAGCAGGAAGCAGTCCTGCGTACAAGCGAAGCAGAGTATGTTGTGACAGATGAGAAAGTTGCAGATGTATTGACCAAGCCGTTGGCCAGAGTGCAGTTTGAGTACTTCAGAGAGAGGCTTGGTGCACTTCATATCAAGGTTCCTTCCAAAGGGAAGTGATGAGTCCGGAAGATGCAGATGCACATGAGCTTTTCTGACATGGTTGATGTGTTCTCCCTTGGTCGTGATGTAATTACTGAGCCATTTTTCAAATGGTGGTAGATGTGTTCTCCCATGGTGAAAAAGTAAGGGCTGGAGCCTTCCCCAAATGGTGGTAGATGTGTTCTCCCATGTCGGTGGTGTAAGTGCTGGATGATGTGCATCTGGAATGTGCTTTGTGGACGATGAGATGATCTGAAGAGGACGATGCTTGTTGTGATCAGTTGGATCATTTATGTATATATGCATCATGTTGGATTTTGGATATGATCAGTTGAATCATTTATGTATGTATGCATCATGTTGGATGCTTGGACCATGTATCTGTATATGTATCAGGTGGATACTGAGATCATGTATGTTGATATGTATCAGGTGGATACATTGTGTGGATCATGTATCTGTGTATGTATCAGGTGGATACATTGTGTGATCAGGTAGATCATGTATGATGATATGTATCAGGTAGATACTTGGTATGCATCAGGTGGATGCATTGTATGATCAGGATGATTGTGGATGACGAGCTTCTCCAGATGACATGCATCTGGATGATGCAGTGATGATGATCAGGATGATCATGTGTACATCAGGATGATGTATGGTGAGTATCAGGATGATACTTTGTGGCCGTGGATCAGGTTGTGCAGATGAGCATGTCTGGGAGATCCTATAGGTCGAAATTGTGTGCTTGTAACAGCCTGGGATGCTTCAACCAGGTTTTGTGGTGAGATCACATGTAATGTGCTCCTGGGAGATCCGACAGGTAGAGCTGTGTGCTCGTAACAGCCTGGGATGCTTCAGCCAGGTTTTGTGATGGGTCACATGTAATGTGCTCCTGGGAGATCCGTCAGGTAGAGCTGTGTGCTCGTAATAGCCTGGGATGCTGCAGCCAGGTTTTGTGACACACGTAATAAGTCCTGAGGATTCTACAGTATGGCCAGTGATGATGAAGACCTACAGGTGGTGGGCCTACATCCAATATGAAAAAGGACTGGCTCTGTAGAGCTTCCTATGATGAGTAGATTCAAAGATTGATTGAGATAGCAGCAGCAGTGACAATGACGATGACTCGATGACGATTATCCAGTGACGATGATCCAGAGAAGAAGACTTGTGCTAGAAGACCTGTGTCAAGAAATACCTTCCTAGTTAAGAGGGAGTGTTGATGTATATGTAACTTCGGAATGTATTTCACATATATGTATATTGTATTCCTATAGAGACATTATTCCTCTATACGGAAGTGTTTGTATTCCTATAGAGATGTTATTATTCCTCTATATGGAAGTGTCGTCATTTATATTGTAAGTGTCATAACTTATACTTGATGGGTTATTAGACCACCTTGTTGGAGTTGGCCCTATATAAGTCATGTGGGTCGAAGGGTTATTAGACCACCCTATTGGGGGTCGTCCATGTGGGTCAAAGGGTTATTAGACCACCCTATTGGGTGTCGGCCCAGTCAGCATTATGTTAAGTGGTTAAGTTGAGGCCGACCTAGTTGAGTAAAGGTCAAGTCAAGTTAGTGTATAAATAAAGAGTGTGTCTCTCTCACTTTACACATTCTATTCTCTTACTCACACTTTGGAGAGTGGCGCACTTGTGGAGGAGGAGGCTCTGCAGCTAGGAGAAGACTATCTCTTGTATTCTGGTTGTATCATTGCTCTATCTATCTCTGAGGAAGTTATTGGGGTTTTTCACCTTTATGGTTTTCCCCAAGTAAAATCTATGTCTCTTGTGTGCTTGCATTATTGTGTCCATGATTGATATGTTGTAGATATGCTATACATGTTGTTCTCTCAGTTAAGATCCTATATCAGATTGAAGTAAATTCTGAAAATTTAACAATTGGTAATGTTATTACCACGGTAGCTAGTCAACAACCCACGTTGGTTCAACCTTAAAATAGTGGTCAGCCTGTTGTGGCTGGGGGGCAACCCCCATTTCCTAACCAGAACATAGGTGGTGGAGTCCCCAACGGACCTTCCATTGGACCTACCCAACCCACTAGACCATCCACCATGGGATTATCTCATGTTGGAGGCTCGTCAAATGTAACCCAACCCTCATGGAGTCAAGTGTATCCAGGTTCTGTTAACCTTGTGCTGGGCCAACCTAATCCTGGAAATGCGCCATACGGGATACCTTATCCTGGGAATCCTTACACTCTATGGGGACAACAACCTGTGTTGCAACACGGACCCCAACCGACTATCCCTCAAGTACCACCACCCCCGATCGGTCCTCCCCCACCTCTTGTTGGAGGTGGCAGGCCCCCACCTAATGTTGGTGGAGGCCCACCTCATTTTACCTACAACCCCCTTCACCCCTCAGGAGGTGGCAGGAATGGTCCACCACCTCCTCCAGGCGGAGGCGATGGCTGACCACCTTATCATGGTGGAGGAGGACATTTTCCTTTAGGTGGCGGCGGTGGTCCACCACCCCCTCTAGGTGGAAGCAGTGGAGGACCTAATTACCCTGGTGGTGGCGGTGGTGGTGGGAACCGTCATCCTTCTGGAAACGGAGGTGGTGGGGGCCCCCATCCATTTGGTGGTGAAAGTGGTCCACCACCCCCTCCAGGCGGAGGCGATAGTGGGCCACCTTATTACGGTTATGGATCCCCACCTCCTCCCGATGGTGGCGGTGGACCTCCCCCCCTCCCAGAGGTGGAAGTGGACCCCCACCCTATTGGAATGGACCACCTGATGGTGGTGGACCTCCTTATGGTCCGGGTGGCACACCCCCCTGCGGTCAGTTTTATCCTGGTACACCTTACGGTCAGTTTAGTCCTTACATGCCATATCCATATTATCAATACGTGCACCCTAATCCATAGCTTCCCTTTTTGGCTACTTTGGACCTACCTGACCTCTCTCGTTTAACCAATGATCCTATTTACCATGGATCTAACTGGCCACCGATTCTGGTGAAACTTCCGTCTGATATCCCCAAGTTTGACGGCAAGCCGGGTGAAGACCCCAAGAACCACGTGATGAAATACCATTTATGGTGTTCATCTAATTCCTTAATGGACGATTCAATTCATCTTAGATTGTTCCAAAGGACTCTCACCGGTTCGGCTGCCAAGTGGTACATCGAGTTGCCACCACACTCTTTTCCTGATTTTGGCTCTCTTGCTATGAACTTTTTGACGCACTTCCAGCTGCCTATACGGTATGATACTGGTACTGAGCTTTTAACCTCGCTCCGTTAGAATACTGCCACTCACATTTTGGATCATATCCATGAGTGGAAAAGGAGACGATGTCCCATTAAAGATCCTATTCTAGATCAACTCCTAGCGGACTGGTTTACTAAATCGCTTCTTCCCACCATAGCGAAAGATGTTTCCATGCGAGGTGCTGTCACCAAAGAACAAGCCATCGTGAGTGCTCATCTATTAGACCTGGTTTATACCCAGTCTGGCACTCTATTCAATATTTTTCCTGATGCACCCCGGGACATTAACGATCCCACGAAACCACATAAGGGACCCCAAGCTGATGGAATCATTGGTTCCCTTACCACCCAGCCTGCTATTAGCACTGTTGGATCATCCAACCCAACTCTGGCTGGCCACAACACTGCCAAGTCCACTACTCCTGTTGTAACTGAAGACGTGAATTCTGTTCAATCAGCTTCATCTCAAAAGTTTAATGGCAAAAAGAAGAATAAGGGAAAACCCAAGAATTCTTATTCCCAGTAGGAAACGAAGAGCACTCCCAAAGATACTAAGCAGAAAAGGAAACTGAAGTATCCTTGCTTACTGTGTGGAGAAGATCATTTCTCCAAAGAGTGCCCCCATAGAGACAAAGTGCAAAAGTTTCTTAGGGGTAAACCGACTCCCGCAGTCCTCAACGATTCGTTTCCTTCTCAAAATCAGCAGATGATTGCTCAAACCCCCCCAGCCTAGTGGGAACCATCCAATACCACGCATGTTCTCATGTTGCATAATGAGGCAATCAATTTAACTACTTGCTCGCGATCTTACGAACCGATCCCTTCAAAGGAACCCGCTGGAAGTAATACTGAAAAAGCTTCCAACTCTTTACCTGATATCACTGTACCATCGACCTCTCTCACCATAAAGAGACCCTATTTGGATTCGATATTGCGTTCATGCAAGAGTACGATTCGAAAAGTTGTTTTCAATCCTAATGCTCATGCGGCACAGAATTACAATATCGTGGAGGACTTGGCACAAGCTCCTTGCGCCATGTCCACCCTGGAATTTTTGCAGAATTGTCCCAATCAACGCAAAACTCTCCTTGCAGCTATTGGTGCAGTTGACCTGGATTCCTCGAACACCATCATGTTTTGTCTTGACAACTTTAAGCCGAGGCTCTCACACCAGCTCGCATTCCAAGTTACTGTGAACCTTGGTCAAAAGATTGTCCATCGCATTCTTTTGGATGAAGGAGCCTCCACTTCTGTCATGTCCATCGCTTGTTGGAGAGCCATTGGCTCCCCTGAATTGAATCATTCTCCTACCACGTTGAAAGCATTCGACGAGCGTGGCTTTCAACCTCATGGGATCTTACAAGCTCTCGCAGTTGAGTTGGGTGGAAAGACCATAACCATTAATGTGGAAGTGGTCTCAGCCCCGTTAGATTATAATCTCTTGCTCAGTCGCAATTGGTTTTATACCATGCAGGCGGTAGCCTCTTCAGTCTTCTGCACGGTACAATTCCCCCACCAAGGACAAATTGTTACTATCAACCAGTTAGATTTTTGTACACCGGATGCCACTACTCATCCTGGTAACCATGCTCCTTCCGTTGGACAGACGTCAAACCAGTAAGAGAGTGTAGGGGTTGGCCTATTGAAAGATTCATCTCTCATGGACATTTTTCCAGCCGCAGACCCCCCTAATCATGTTGCCACGGTGAACATGATCTCTGCTGAGATTTTATCTCACTCAAACGATGCTTGGTTTGTACCGAATGAAGCCACAACACACCTGTTTGGAGATATGATGCCTCTTTCACTCGTTGAATGCATTTATGAGGCTATCCAATCAGCTTCGGAGGACCATTTCACCATGGCCTCCCCATCTTGTTCTCTACGATGGACGTCTTCTCTACCTGATCTCTTGCTTCGGACTTTTCATTCAAACGAGTCCATCATGGAAGTAATGAATGTTGACGACTGTCTATGGGATGATCTCCATCATAGGTCATCTTTTCTTCCTCCTTTGGAATACATAGAGAACAACATCCATACCCTATTTTTACCAGATATCTACCCATCCCCTCAGTCCCCCCCTTACATGTCTTACGGACACGGAGGGAAACTTGGCGAACATTGAGCCAACCACCCCAATAGACATCTCGGTGAAACCTGGTATAGTGGAACACATTCGCATAGGCCAGAAGTGTTCCCCTGAAGAAATCGCTGTTAGCACAGCCTTGTTCAAGCAATTTCGAGACGTGTTTGCTTGGTCGTATGAGGAGATGCCTAGGATAGACCCCGCAATTATTTATTATGAAATAAAAACCTATCCCGACATCAAACTTGTACGTCAAAAGTTGCGACTGGTACATCCCCGGAAGAATGCAGCAATAAAGGCAGAAATTGAAAAGCTCTTAAAGGATGGCTTTATTTATCCTGTCCCATTGACGGATTGGGTCTCAAATGTCGTTCTTGTGAACGAAAAGCAGGGCACCATTCGTTTCTGCGTTGATTATTGGGACCTTAATCGGGCTTGTCCAAAAGAAAACTACCCGACCCCCTTCATCGACCAGATCATCGACAACTGTGCCAGAAGCGTCATCTTCTCATTCATGGATGGATTTTCTGGTTACAACCAAATTGAGATCAACCCGACCGACCAACATAAGACGAATTTCATCTGCCCATGGGCTGCATTTGCTCATCGCAAGCTCCCATTTGGCCTTAAAAATGTTGGCGCCACGTTTCAGTGGGCTATGTCATATGTCTTCCACGATATTAAGGACTTTGTGGAACCCTACTTGGACGATCTCCTTGCTCATTCAAAGCAGCGCGAGTTCCACATTGATCATCTGACGACCATTTTCCTCAGATGCAAATGGTACAATATCCGTCTGAATCCTCACAAGTGTATCTTTTGCATTAAGTCCGGATGCCTCTTAGGATTTATCATTTCGAAGGATGGGATCTGCATTGATCCCTTAAAGGTGGAGGCCATCATCAACCTACCACCCCCGACTGATTTTACGGAACTTCAAAGTATCCAAGGGAAGGTGACTTACTTACGACATTTTGTTTGTAATTTCGTGGAGAAAACCCAGGGCTATATGAGACTACTTAAGAAGGACGTCCCGTTCATTTGGGATGATCAAGCTAAAAAATCCTTCGACAGTATCAAACATGCCATCACGCATGCCCCTGTACTTCAACCACCTAATTATTATCGAGATTACATTTTATATCTCGCCGCTTCTTCTACCACTATCGCCATGGTTTTGGTACAGGAGGATCAAAACGCTCAGGAACGTGTGATATACTATGCAAGTAAGGGTCTAGCTGACGTCGAAACTAGATACTCACATGTCAAAAAACTGGCTTTCGCGGCAGTCATTGTCGTCCAGAAGTTCCATCACTACATCTTGCTCCGCACCACCACTATCATTGCCAACTCGAACCCCATGTACCATGTATTGACACGTCAAGTGCTTGGGGGAAAGTATTCATGCTGGATTGTGATACTGCAAGAATTCGATCTTCTTTTCGTGAAAGCTAAGTCTAAGATGTCTTTGGTGTTTGCAGAGCTCATTTGCGACCTTCCCCATCCTGATGCAAAAGTTGAGCACAATGACTCATTTCCGGATGAATCATTGTTTCTCATCAGCACGACTGACCCCTAGTATGGAGATATCCTATTGTATCTTCAAACCCAACGCTTCGATCCTCAACTTTCCCATGACGATTGTCATAAGGTTTGTCACCATGCAAAGTATTATTTAATCATCAATGATACTTTGTATCGTCGTCGCGTTGATTCAATACTTCGATGTTGTCTCACTCATGATGAGGCTGAACGCTTTCCGAATGACTGTCACGCTGGGGCATGTGGCGGTCATCTCTCTGGGATGGCTACAGCCCAAAATATTTTGTGCATAGGATATTACTGGCGTACTATCTTCAAAGATTGTATTGAGGCCATTAAAAAATGTCCTCCTTGTCAACACTTCCACATGAAGAAGCGCACTCATCCTGCTCCACTACATCCGGTTATTGCTGTTGGACCATTTGCAAAATGGGGAATCAATTTTATGCACTGTAAGCCTACCTCGGCCAGGGGGCATAGTTACATCATCATAGCTATGGATTAATTCACAAAGTGGGTCGAGGCTATGCCTACATACCAAAACGATGGCAAAACCGCTGCACTCTTCATGTTTAATCATGTAATAGCGCAGTTTGGAGTTTTGCAAGCCATAGTTACCGATCATGGTTCTCACTTTCAGAACCATATGGTTGATGAATTGAGCGACAAGTTGGGTTTTCTCCATGAAAACTCGACACCCTACTACCCGTAATCCAATGGATAGGTCGAGGCAATTAACAAGGTCTTGAAAACTATGATCTAGAGGATGTTAGGGACACAAAAGTCCAACTGGCATAATATGCTCTTTTTAGCATTATAGGCCTATCGAACTACCGTTAAAACTGCCACAGTCTTCACTCCCTTCCAATTGGTATATGGATTGGAGGCTGTCTTACCAATAGAGTGTGAAATCCCATCTCTTCAACTCGTTGTAGAACTTCTTCCTAACACTACTGCTGAGGAAGAACGTTTCTTACACCTAGCCCAACTTGACGAGTATCGCCGTGATGCCACTCTTGCTAATGAAGCGCATAAGAAATGCATCAAGGCCCAATACGATAAGTCGATTGAACCTCGTATCTTTAATGAGGGTGATCTGGTCCTCACTTATGACCAGAAGCACGATAAGCTAGGAGCTGGGAAGTTCGAGTCCATGTGGCATGGACGCTACGCTATAAAACGTGTGTTGGAAAAAGGTGCCTACGAGCTTGAAGATTATGATGGAATCTCTTTAGGTGAACCCCGAAATGGGATTTACCTAAAGAGATACTACGCTTGATCTTTCATGCATAGACTTGCTTGTATATACTGTACATGGTGTGTTTTAGTGTTTTTGTGTGGTGTGACGCATTTCTCTTTTTGAGTGTCTTTTGATCTTGTTTCTGCTTCTCATACAATGTTTTGTCTGCGTGTGCAGATGGCAACGTGCTATGGATTCACAGACGGCGCCAACCGGCATACCCTTCACCTTGCTTTGATAGCCTAGGTACTATATTCCCCAATAGGTGAGCTCATTAGCTCGGGAGGAAGTTGCCTAGGGTTTGAGACCAACAATGCCGCAGAATATCAGGCAGTAATCAGAACCCTAGCTGATGCCATTTCCTTGGGTATGAACCACATTTTCATCCACATGGATTCTCAATTAGTGGTTTCTCATCTGAACCGGATATACGCCATCTGTGATCCCATCTTACTCTGTCTCTTCAGACGAGTACGTCTCCTGGAAAGGTCATTTGAATATGTTCAATACTTGCACATTCCACGAGAGTTAAACACAGTTGTTGACTTGATGGCCAATTTCATCTTGGATTGGTGCATTGCACACACATAACATCCATAATATGTAAAAGCATTCATAACATGTAAATATAATGTATAGAATAAAACATATAAACAAGATCACATCACTAATCATTTGAAGAACACATAATGTATAAACTGCCAATAGTGTATATATATAAATCACTCAAAAGTAGTGCTGGTACAAAATCTGAAGCACGATGGCTTTCAGTGAGTCTCTACAAAAATCTGAAGCATCATAGCTTTCATTAAGTACAAAAATATGAGGCTTCTAAGCTCTCAGTACAAGTCTAAAAGTGCAATCAGGCTGGATGCCTGACTCGTACACCACCCCTGCCTCTAACAGCTCTCTGACGTTGGGTGAGAAAGCAGTCTACAGTACGAGCTACCTTGCGGAGTAAGGAGTTGAAGCGCATGGATGCTCCAACCCCAAATCTCTACATGGGCCTCGGTAGGTCGTCGATGGCTCGCTCTGGCACCTCCACAGTCATCTCGGATAGGTTCCGGTACACCTCCTCCATCTCCTCGATGGCAACATGAGCACCTGCAAGAACCACTGCCTCACCAGCTCTGTCTCTCCTCGCCAGAAGGGAGAGACGTACTGGTCGCACGAGACCCACATCTGCACACACATATAATGAATTTTTCAGCACTACATCAAAAAAATAATTTAATTCACAAAAGTAAAAAGTACAAGGGTTTTGTTCTTACCGATATCACCCCATGCTGCACCCTCCAGCAGCACTAAGTCGAGATCCTCTCGAAATTCCATTCCATTGTATGGAAAGTGCTCGACCATAAGTAGCTATCCTTCCAGCCAGCTAAAGAATTCAGAACCAAAATTGATGATGGGACCCCCACCATGGCAGGTCATCACCTCTGCCCACCTGAGCATGTGAGGTTCTATCAGATCCCTGTCATCCCGTAACACTTGCAGGCGCAAGAGAGGAACCCACTCTAAGAGGAACGACACTATGATTGATCCGTATCCAAACTGCTTGAGCTCCCCTCGCCAACACTTGGTTAGCTGAGCTCGGATGTTGGCGAGGAGACCGTCGCACCAGTTGAACACCATGGGAGACATATAGTCTTCCGCATACAACATCTGAGTCCAAGTATCCGTATGTGGAGCTTGGATACCCGCCACCCTGGTAATAGTAAGCAGTATGGTCTGCAGTGGATGAATCACCACATCTCTAATGAGTATCTTCTCGTTGGAAGGACAAGAAGAAGCTATGCAATACTGTGACACCATGTCCTCCACTGTACAGTCACTGGCCCGTGTCCCAGTGAGTTGTACAGCTTCCCCTCTTCAGGACAAACCGGTCAGAAAGTAGATATCCTCAATGTCAATCGTGAGGATATGCTCAACTATGACAAAGTATTGTTGGGCCGCATCCCAACTCTGGAGCATGTGTGTCAATAACGGGATCTGGGCTCTCATCCCCTGTATGTCGAATAATTTGAGCAACCCACAGTTTCGCAAAGTAGCCACACATTGTGGATCATTTGTGGCTTGCTCATCTTCCACTTCATGTTCTCTCTCTTGCCACTCTAATACCATCTTTGCTTGCTAGTAACCTACCAAAAGGGGCATTTAAAACATGTTAGGTCCTTTCCCAACTTGCACAAACTCATTTTTTGAGATATTTTTGATGTTTGAGTTGTGGGTTTCCACCGTCACACCTCACCTTCAGGTACAGGGTGACGTCATCGCAGGTCCCGTTTTCGAGACTTGCGACGACTCAGGATCGTCGCAAGTCCTGAAAGGGCCACTTGTGACGAGCCTAGGGCGCAATGGCCCCTCCCCAAATCATCAAGAAACTCAAAAAATGAACAAAAATTGGAAAACTAAACCACTACAAAGTTGTAAGACAAGATTTAGGCCTACTTGGTCCGGACGGCTGGTGAAATGGCGGATTGTAGCTCCTGAAATTGGCAGTGGAAGTTTTGGCTCAGAATTGGTACTTCTCCACCCAAATTGGCAATTTGAACAATGTTTCTATTTTTGGCCCATATTTCTATTTATAGAATAGAATGGAATATTCCTTTTCAAATATTTTGATGCTTTTGGTCCATTTACTATAGTTTCGACCGTTTGTCATTATATTTGGGGCTATTTGACACTTTCTCTAGTGTACAGGAGTCATATAGTGGTCTTTTGTAGCATTTCTTGCATTACCAACGGTAATTACAGGTATGAACACTCCTTTAAATGTTTTGTCATTATTGTTTTTAGTTAGTCACATTTATTGCATAAGGATGAGTTTACTCTTCGTTTGTTCTTGTACTCACCCAAATCATGAGAACAAGTACCGAGTTATGATTTATCACTTTTCCGGGCTCATTAAACTTCCACGGAAAAGGACACCCCCCGGAGTCCATAGTTAAGCTCTTTTCAGACTCCCTAAAATTGAAAATATTGCCAAGCGAACTTGTCGCGTTCACACTTGTTAAAGTATTTGAATGGTTGTCTTCCTGGTGATAGTTTACCCCTTTTTTGGACCAGGAGGCACTAATTATGAAAAAGGAATACTCCAACCAATCATGACTGGAAGAGTCCTCTCCCGCGTTGTTTTACCCTTTTTCGGGCGATGAGGCTAACTTTACGAAAAAGGACCATTGGAGTCTCCTTTAGTTCTTTTCAGACTCTCTAAATATGAAATGATGACCGAGTTTTCCTTCTATGGACTTGTTAAATTTTCACATTGAAGGGCCCGTCATGAAACGAACCCCTCCTATCCCAGGTTCGGAAAATATTTGGGATTGGACTCATCTATGAGATGAGCTATACCGAGCATCTAGTTACCCTCATCAAGCTCGTTAAAAAACACATGAGGCACTCATCGTTCATGATGGGGAAAAAGGAAAGTGTTTGTGTTACATACCTTAGTGGCAGTATATAGTCATTCTTGAACATGGCACTCATTTGCATTTGCATACTGATACTTGGGTCATCTGTTTGTCTATGAGTCCCCGCTTACTTTCTAAGTCTTGTTACTACTCTGAGTCATTCGGAGAAAGCTTCCACTATCAGTTGCATTAGAAGTTTGCGTCATTCTCATGTCAATACTGCCAAGTCATGCCATGCCCATGTTCAAGAACACATTCACTCATCATTTTTAGTCAGTACACACGTCGTCATGCCGTTGTTACTTTGAGTCAGTCTCACATGTTACTGTACCATCCGATCCACTCTACACATCTTTTATCGTGTTTCATGTCGATTGATGAGGGATTCATTGTTTCCCTCCTTTGACGGATTCATCCTTGTCGACTTCAACTCATCATCCAAGGATTGAATCTAGAAACCAACCAAGTACCTTGGCCTTGCATGCCTCAATGGCAGGTTACCTCACTTTCATCATGAGTTTACATCATTGACTCTTGATTGAAAGATTTCATCTTGCGTTTGACGTCAACTCATTTATTCACGCTCGATGATATGTACTGTGATACCTTGGGAATCATTGACATTAATGGTGATCTCCCTCGTGCTTGTTAACGGTTTACATCAATGACCGGTAATCAAGTGGTTTCTACCATGTTCGACGTCAAGACATTTGTAATCACATGGATAGATTCGTATCATTGCGGGTTCAGCTTGAAGACCCTGGGGAGTCATGTTTTACCCAGGTTGCGATGGAGTTTGTATTGAGTCATATTACATGGATCCACTTTTGTATTGGTCGTGGCTGTGTTATCATCTCATCATGGATCTACGCTTGTGTCTAGTAGCCATGATTGTGTTTAGTCAGTCATTACTACCATGGATATGCAATGTATTGGTCGGCAGCCATGTTGTACTGCATATGAGATTGTCAGTTCAGAGTCAGTTGTACTGCAGCAGCATCCTTCATCCAACAAGTCTTTTTCCATTATATTCTATCAAAGCACTTCACTTGTACATCCTTAACAGCTTCATGCTTTGGGGGGCATTCTGTTACACCTAAAGTCTACCCATCATCATGATTTAGTGTATACATCCCTAAAGTCATCTAGACCAAGTATTCATTTGAGAGGATTTGTATTCAGTTTGTACAACCTTTTGAGAGGTTGTCGTAGGTTGCACATTATCAACATGCGACATCGCAGTCTACTCTATATCAAGGTGCGACGAGGTCTGTTAATGGGTAAAAATAGCCATTTCGAGATCTTTCTCGAAGCTTTCCCATTTGGGGACTTATCCTTGATCTCTTGGAGAGCTGGTACTCGACCCCTAACTCATTGGGAAGATCCCTTATCTCTCTCCTACCATCTCTTAACCTATCCTATCCATAACCTCATCCACTTAGTCCTATGTATACGAGGCTCACTCCCATACCAAAGGGAGGAGTACTATGGTATCTACATGCTGGTGAAATCTCTTAGGACACCTTCACTCACCTCTTGGAGAATTCATGCTTCCTTGGAAGGGCTTAGCAATTGGCTTGTGTGGAGAAGGGCTACTACGTTAAGTCATTGGTTGTATTTCTATATCTCTATCATGTACTACTCTATTTGCAGTAATACAAATGCTTTCCACCAATATTGTTCTTATGTGTAATGATGTTGTGTTGTTTACCTGCTTAACTGTTTACATAGATCTCTTATTGTATAGATGCTCTTTACTCGTTTCTCTTTTCTGTGTCTTAACAGGTATTGCAGCTTGGATCTGACGACCATGGGACGTGGATCAACATTCGGGAGAAAGGATAGCGAATCAAAGAGCTAAGAAATCTAGTACTTGATCCTTAAGTAGATGTAGGAAACGTGTTTGTAGTATGTTCTATTTGTTCTAGACTCGCATTGAGCTAGGGAGATCCGGCTCGCCTCCGGTCGAGTGTATTGTCTGGTAACAAACTCCTGTCACTGCTCCTCCTTGTTTCACCACTCCAACAGTCACATGGTGTCTTTGAGCCTCTGTTTATATCATCTATACAGCCGGTGGATTCTGATTCTGGTTCTGTGGAGGTTGTGGTAGATTATTGGTCTACCATTTTGCGATGAGTTGCGGACAATCTTCAATGCCATGATCCACAACACTGCAATAGGTGCACTACGGCGCTGGATTTAGGAAACCCCTCTGATAGTGCCCTTGCTACCCACAATTGCAGCATATAATCAGTCCTCGTCCTCGTCCAGCAGCTCCCCCTCATCTTGTGCCAGCACCTAGACCTCTGCAGAATCCTCCTCTAGCACCTCCACGCGGTGGGCCATATGGTGGGTACTGTGGTTTCCCATGCTGTGGCTGTTTTGGTGGCCCATATGGTGGGTACTGCGGTGGTAGATACTACGGTGTCAGATACTATGGCTGACCATACTGCATCTTCCCATACTGCCCTTGATCATACTACTGCAGTTGGTGATTATACTGGGCCGGCGGTTGATTATATTGCTGCTTTTGCTGACCCAGTACCTGTCCTTCTCCTGCAATGAAGTATGCAGCTGCAGTCCTCTCATGGAGTAGGCCATAAGTTCTACAGTTGTTTTCATTGTGTAAAACCGATTTACAGAACTTGCAATACAAATTCTCTGGTTTCGACACCATCTTCTGTAGATACACACACTCTTCTAGTCGATGGCCTCTCGTTTGGTAGGTATGACACCAAGGAAACCATCCCTGATTGAGGGGATTTGGTGCACCGGATTGCAAATATTCTTGGAAGTGTGGGAACCGATCCTTGTGGTGTCCCTCTGTTCTACACCTAGAGCACCAGATCTCTTCGCAATCCTCTTTCCCTTTCTTCATGTCTTGTAGTTGGATCGTCAAGTTTTCCAACTGGGCTTGTATTCGAACCATACCGAACCCCGTTTTGCCTATTGGTGAAGCCTACAGCTTCATCACAATATCCAATGCTTCCCCTTGGGTCGCAACTTTCTGTTGCATTAGTGGTCCACAGATGTGTGGTACCAATCCTGCGATAAACCACTCCTGCGATAAACCACTCCTTGTGCTGCATATCATTTATCCCAAAAATTACACTCTCTATCAGCGTTTTGTACCGTTGATCAAATTCCCATATAGGCTCATTTGGGTATTGCTTGATTTCTTTGAGTTCGGTGACATACTGCGATTTTGACTTTGGCTTCCTAAATTCATCGATCATTCCTGCTTTGATCTGTGTTTGGGTACACAGGGTACTACCAAAAGACTGAACACCTAGAGAAACCACTTCACACAAATAGATCACATATCAACACATCGATGGTTTGACGTGGTTTAAACCCTCTAGAGGGAAACACTCCACGGCCCCAGCCAAATAGATTCTATGGAGCAATTTATTATGCAAAGAAAGAAAATTACAAATGAGCTTCTCATAATCGATCAACTAAACAATGACCCTCCATTCTCTTTAAATAGAGATCATGGACCAATCAGGTGTTAAGCCATGGATCAAGGTTAGGTATGATCTAAGAGAAGTTGAGCCGTTAGATCACAACATATCATGACTGTCGGATTAAATATTTACAAATGCATACTAATGCATACTAAAGACACACACTTTTCCTAACAGATATATTACACAAGTTGATCTTACCTAACTCCTAAGTGTCTAAATATCCTAACATCCCCCCTTAAGAACAACTTGGGATAGGATTGAAGGATTTACAAAAGTGACACTATTAGGGGAAGGAAGGAGGCATTAGAGCCTATCCCCCCTTAATGAAAAATGATTGAACTCCTAACATAGATCGAAGTTTAGAAAACTTTGCTTCTGTAAGAGACTTGGTGAAGATGTTTACAAATTGATCAACTGTAGGAAAAAAGAGCACTTCAAGAACACGATCATGAACAAGATTTCTGATGAAGTGCATATGTAGCTCAATGTGTTTGTTGCGTTGATGTAGGACTGGATATTTGGAAAGCTTGATGGCACTTTGATTATCAAACCAAAGTAGAGTAGGCTGCTGTTGCTTGAATCCAAACTCTGAAAGGATCTGTCGAAGCCATAAAGCTTCCTGACTGGAATTAACTCTGGCTCTATATTCTGCCTCTACTGAATAAAGAGAAAGAGCTTGTTGTTTCTTACAAGCCCAAGTGATAGGTCCAGATCCCAGACTGAAACATAACTTGCAGTAGAATTTCGATCATCAAGATCGCCACCCCAATCTGAATCAGTGAAACCAACCAACAAATGTTTCCCCTCTGTACTATAATGAATCCCAAACTGAATTGTACCTCGAATATATCGAAGTATTCTTTTAGCTGTTTTCCAGTGACTTTCATGAGGTGTTTGCATATAACATGAAACACGACCAATGAAAAAGGAAAGGTCAGGATGGGAATGAGTCAAGTATAAGAGACTACCAACAAGCTCACGATACAAGGTGGCATCTACTTCATGTGAAGTACAAGTGGCAAAAAGTTTGACTCCAGACTAGAAGGGAGAAGGGGCTGGTGTACAATCTTCCATGTGAAAGTGACGAAGAAGGTCACAACCATACTTAGACTGAGAAAGAAAGATTCCTTCTTTGGTTTGCAGGACTTGGAGACCAAGAAAATAATGCAAATGTCCTAAATTTGACATTTCAAAATTTTGCTTAAGACTGGATTTCACATGGGTTATAAGCTTAGGGTCACTACCAGTAAGAATAAGGTCATCAACATATAGAACAAGTATGATGAGATGGTTTTCTACTTTCTTGGTATAGACATTGGGGTCAGAATGACATCTAGAAAAACCAGTGTCAAGGAGAAAGCTATCCATTTTGGCATACCAAGCTCTAGGAGCTTGCTTAAGGCCATATAAGGATTTCTTAAGGCGACAGACAAGGCTAGAGTTATTCTGAACATATCCAGGAGGTTGTTCCATGTAAATTTCCTCCTGTAAATCACCATGTAAGAAGGAAGACCTGGCATCCATTTGATGGAATTTCCAGTTATGTAAGGCTGCAAGGGAAAGAACAAGGTGGATGGAGTTCATTTTTGTGACAGGAGCAAAGGTTTCATTGTAGTCAATCCCTTCAACTTGGGAAACCTTTGGCAACTAACCTTGCCTTGAGTCTTTCAACACTTCCATCTGATGCATGCTTAGTTCTGTATACCCATTTACATCTAACAAGTTTTCTTCCTTTTGGAAGAGGTACAAGATCCCAAGTATCGTTCGCCATTAAGGAATGATATTCTTCATCCATAGCTGCATCCCAATCTGGATTTCTTGAAGCTTTTGCAAAGGTTTCTGGATCATGATTCTCAGAAAATTGAGCCAAAAGAGAAGAGGCTCGCTGAAACTGACTCAATGTGTTCGATGTTGATCTCTAGGATCACTGGCAAGATCACCAGTTGCTTCACATGTTGAATGGACCCATCGAGGAAACACTTGTGCTTGTGCAACTGGAGGAACATGAGTAGGCGGAGGTGGATTTTCATCCTCACTGTCATCATCAAAAACTAGAGTTGGAAACCTATCAAGGAAGTTGGAAGAAGAAGAAGGCACAATCGCCGAATTAGGCTCACAGGCCAAAGATGGCACAATCACCGAGTTAGGCTCGCAGGCCAAGAGATTTTCATCAAATTTAACATCTCTTCTAATGATTACATCATGAGAATGTGGTTGAAAAAGTCTATAACCTTTTACATCTTTAGAAAATCCAACAAATATGCACTTTTCACTTTTAGGCTGCAATGCTTTCTATTTTTCATCCGGAATATGAGCCCATGCTTCACTACCAAACACACGGAAGTGACTTACATCTAGTTTAATTTTAATCCATGCTTCTTTCGGTGTGATACCTTGTAAAGCTTTAGTGTAGGTGCGATTAACTATGTAATTTGCACAATTGATAGCTTCAGCCCAAAATTGAAGACTTAGTCCCTTAGATTGGATCATATAATTAGCCATTTCTTTTAAAGTGCGGTTCTTCCATTCAGCTACTCCATTTTGTTGTGGTGTATATGGAACAGTGTGTTGTTGTTGGATTCCTTATTCAGTGCAGAAAGTAGTGAACTTTTTGTTAACATATTCTTCTCCATTGTCAGATCTTAACTTAATAATTTGATGACTAGATTGTTTTTCAACAGGGGCCTTGTAGGCCAAGAACATGTTAAATACTTCACTCATAAGTTTTAGGAAATAAACCCAAGTGCGTCTAGAGTAATCATCAATGGAAGTTAAGAAACATTTGAAACCAGAAAAGGAAGCAGATGGAAGAGGACCACACAAGTCACTATGCAGAAGCTTCAAGGGAACCGAGGCCTGCCAAGAGGCACGTTTGTCAAAACTGTCCCGATGATGTTTTTCGAGTACACAAATGGAATAGACACCATCCCTGCAAGATACCATCGGAAGACCTGTCACCATATTGTATTTACATAGTTGTTGCAATGAGCGATAATTTAAGTGACCAAATCGCTCATGCCAAAGTTTGCTCAAGTTATCACTATGAGAAACAAAAACTAAAGGAAAAGGTGCTGACCCAAAGTTGTTAAATTTGTACAACCTAGTAATATCATCAACAATTCCGGCAGCTAGGACCTGTTGAGGATCTTTAAAATCCTTGATTACAACTTGGTGAGGTGTAAACGTCACAGTTTTACCTTCACCAGAATGAGTGATTTGATAGACTGATAACAAATTGCAGGAAATTCTTGGAACACTTAGTACATCAAATGACCATTATCTACTGGAACTATTCCGGCTCCTACAACACTTAGAGATCTATCATCACCAACAAATATTTGTTTGGTGTTACATTCATGCATAGTAGAGAAGATGGCTTGATCCTTAGCCATATGATAAGATGCTCCAGAATCAATGAGCCATTCATTTGAAGTAGAAGAAGAAGATGCATTATAAGAATAACCAGAAGCACAAAGTGCATGTCCATGAGAGGTAGATTCTGAAGGTGAATCTAGGATGATGTGGTGCTTCTTCATTGCTGCTTCCAAGGATGCCATCTTCTTGGAACACTTAGATTCATCATGATTATCTTTCCCACAATAGTTGCAATGACGCTCAGTCTTCTTTCCTTTTGGCTTGGATCCTTTGTCATTTTTTAAAGAAGGAGCTGACTGAGAGGGTTTGGGACCCTTATTTGACTTAATATTGTGAAAATTTTGTTTATGGGGAGGCTTGGACTTTTCTTTCTGTTGGGACAATAAGGATTTCCCAGATGTATCTGCATTGTTAATTATTCCAAGATGGATGAGCTTATCTTGCTCTCTTATCAAGGAATCACAAAAGGATTCAAGACTAGGCTCTTGATAGCTAGCTTCATTCAAGGATTCTTTTATGGAGTAAAATGTAGATACAAAAGCAAAATATGCAGGTCCAAGTTTGGAAAGAATATGATAAATGCATTGCTTGTCTTCCCTCATAATCTTGCATTCTTCACATAAGAGTTTAAGAGTTTTGTACTTATATAAATAATCTTGTATGCATGAAAAATCACTTGGATTGAAATAAATCAACTCATTTTCGAGTTGGTGACCTCGAATTTCATTGTGTTTACCAAACATAGATTCCAACTTGTCCCAAGCAGCATCAGGTTCATCAATTCCTGATATGTGGAATCGCAAATTAGTAGATATTGACATCCCAATCAATCCACAAGCTTCGTCACATCTATTTTCCCATTTGATTTTCTTATCATCATTAGTGGGTTCTATTTCTTTCCCTGAGGTAATTCTGAAAAGTCCTCTACTTTGTAGAACATCGTCCATACGATTAGTTGGAACTGGTAAGTAGAATATCACAAGGGGAGGCCATATTTGTAAATTAATGGCTGTAAAATAAGAAACCAATAGTTTGGATGCAAAGAGCTTGAAAAAATAGGCGGTTTCAAAAAAACGGCATTGAAAACTGACTCCGTATGATGAAGTTATGCTTGATCAAAGAAAATGATGAAGATGTCCCCAATAGTGACATGGCAGATAGAGAATGACCAGCTAAAAAAAAGGACCCCCCTCTTCCCAAGATGAACCTTTGACAATCACTTTACAATAAAGTTGTTTTAAGTGAATCACTTTTACAATGATGTTACTTAAATAGTGCAACAATAAAAATGAACTTAAGTGACTCACTTTTTATTTTTATTTTTTATTATTTAAGTGAGATGCACTTTTAGAATAAAGTAACTTGAAAATAGAAATTGCATGTACTTTTTCTTTTAAAAGTAACTTCCTAAGACTTGAACTCAAGACCTATTAAGGAATAAAGCAACTTTGAACCAAGTGAGCTAGATTAAAAGGTATGTAAAATATGGGAAGGGGGAAGGGTTTTTTTTTTTTACTTTTCTTGTTTGGTTTCCGTGCTTGCCTTTTTTCCTTCAGATCTGATGAAATACGCATTTATGAAGCAACCAGGAACCGTTTTCGATCAAACAAAAACTATTTCCCAATGGAAACGACGCTCCAGACGCAATAGAACACCTCCCACATCCCAAAAATGCATAGAAATGCCAAAACCAGAAACCCTTTCAGGTTTCGGCAACAACAGTTCAAGATCTAGATCATAAGTGGAAGCGACTCTTCATAAAAGCTCTGATACCATGTTCGGGTACACATTGTACTCCCAAAAGAATGAACACCTAGAGCAACCACTTCACACAAATAGATCACAGATCAACACACCGATGTTTTGACGTGGTTTAAACCCTCTAGAGGGAAACACACCATGGCCCCGACCAAATAGCTTCTACGGAGCAATTTATTATGCAAAGAAAGAAAGTTACAAATGAGATTCTCATAATTGATCAACTAAAAAATGACCCTCCATGCTCTTTAAATAGAGATCATGGAACAATCAAATGTTAAGCCACGGATCAAGGTTAGGTATGATCTAAGAGAAGTTGAGCCGTCGGATCACAACATATCGTGACCATCGAATTAAATATTTACAAATGCATACTAATGCATACTAAAGAAACACACTTTTTCTGACGGATATATTACACAAGTTGATCTTAACTAACTTCTAAGTGTCTAAATATCCTAACAATCTGCACCAACGACTTGGATAGTGTTCCCGCTGGAACCCTTGTAAACTTCATAAACCAATCTAGCGCACAGCCACTAAGGGTCATCACTAGCTATCCCTTTTTTATATCTTCATCCTGGACCTGCTTCACAGTCCAGACTGCTTCGCACAGAAACCAAAATTGCTCAGGATCCTCAGTCTTGTTTCCCTAGAAAGTGGGCATTTTTGTGTCGTCTGCCATTCTAACATTCCTACTGTTATTGTTTACTGATGTACTATTTTTACTACTACACGTAGGGAAACTTTACGAATAGCTTGTGTTTCTTCCTATAAAATTATGGGTAGTGCGCGAGGTTGCAGGTATGCTGTAACTTACGATCTATCCCTCTTATGTTTCTGGGGTAGCCTTATCACCGCCTTTGTCACAATAGGGTCGCTTTCTGCCTCATGGTCTTATTTCACAGTCTTCTGTTCTGGTCCTCTCAAGATAATCTCTCTCAGTCCTCCTCTTCTTCTCAAGATGCCGGAATATCACCCCACTCCTCAAGGTACTGCACTCTTCATTAGCTTCCCTTAGAAACTCGCCGTCGCTCATGTCCATCTACCCCACATCTTTCTATCGGATCCACATTCATGTGATACCCACAATCTCTGCACACTGATCTGTCTACTCGTCGGAAGTCATCCTCAATGTGCCCTTTTTCGCGGATGAGCATCTTAATCCATAGTTTTTGCAACAGCAAGAACCTTCCTCTTGGTCCCCTGAAGAAATTTCTTTCCGTGTCACTGTATGATTTGATCGTGTCTACTGTGAACTCAATAATATATCCCTCTAGGATACTATCCACCCATAAATCGATAACCCTTGTTACTGTGTTGTCGACATGTTTCAACTGTCGAATCAGTTCTGGTGTCCAATGTTCAGGCTCAGTCTTTTGGAAATGGTGCTTCTAGAATGCTAGTTGTGCTAGCCACTCGTGCAGCAGTACTGGGAATTCAAAAAAAACTATTTTGTGGATATCTAAATAAATGTATTTCTACAACCAACTGCTTATCGTCTGTCTATGGTTTTGCTTATATCCTTCTGCAAACTCCTCTGTATTCTTGTCAAACCACTCTTGAATCTCCGGTTTCATCGGGTGGCACAACATATCCTCTTCTTTTCCTCTTCAAGGTCCCGATAACGGAACCATTTGTTGACTCAAAGACTGTCGACAGGGGTTCACTTCGCACTGTTGTCAACAAACCTTCAACCGAACTCCCTTATGCACCGACCCTAAAGGGTTTTACCCTTTCCAGCAACACTTGCAGAGAGAGTGAAGTCTCACCCGAGATGCACAAGGGGGCTGCAGGAACCAAGTTTTCGCAGTGGATTTGAGGAAATGCATCAAATACACATTGCACTCGCAGAAACTAGAGATTATGGCATTCGCATTATTCTAGCAGTTCATCGTTCGCATATTCAGCAATTAATAAACATTCGCATCAACATGATCTTAACTACTCATTAGCATGAACAACAATTACTAAACCCACAGATCATCTCACAAACATTCATATTCATCATCTAACAGAAACAAAGACAAATATAGAACCATAATCGAACATCTTCATGCATTCATTAAAACCTGTGGAATGACCTTCGCAGAAACAATCAATACATCATATCGCAGATACAAAACAGATCACTAACTAGATCAAAACTCCAAAGGTATATTCCTCTACTCATCACAGCCTATGGATGCTTTTAGGCTTACAATCATACTCCTATTTATACAAAACTAACTGGCTACAAAATGGTCCACATGAACCTTATCTAACTAACTATCTACTTCTGTGCTTCCGCGTTCTCCACGAATGACCCTTTCTTCTGCAGATTAACCCTTTCACAGCTGTTGGCTTCCGCACTTTCTGCGAAATAATCCCGTGCGAACAAAGTTCTGTTCCTATGTCAAGCTCATTAAAAAATGAAACGGATGACTATGAGCATAGTTCCCTTTCTTTGTCAAGCTCATTAAAAAATGAAACAATTCATCATGAGCATAGTTCCTTTTTTGTGTCAATATTGTTAAAAATTGAAATGGATTCCTCTCCCATTGAGTCGGGTCTTCCACTAGAATTAGTACTTGAACCTTTTTTTCATCCGCCTATGCCATTTGATATTTCTACCTCCTATGTCTATGGTGTACATATTTTTATTAGTAGCCATGAGATTAATCGAGTGAAGAAGTATATTAGGAGAACAAAACGAATCTTGGGGGGTATGTCTTCAACCTATGGGCATCATATTGAAGTCAATTCGGTACTCTCCATACAATGTTGAAACTAAGTCACTTACTCCTAGCAATCATGTTGGGGCCCGACATGTACCAACCTCTGGATATCATGTTGGGAAAAACATTCTCCAATGGGAATATTTTTGAGCATGCTTTCTTTTTGGGTTTCGAGCTCAGTAAACCATGGAAATCATCCCGATCATAGTTCATTTTCCATCACAAGCTCGTTAAAAAATGAAGCAGATACCATAAGCATTCTTCCGACCTATCTTCGAGCTCGTTAAAAATAGTAAGATGGTGTTGAACTTAATTTTTCCACTTTTTCGTGCTCTGGTTAAAAACATGAAAAATATGTGTCGAGGTTACTTTTTCCTTTTTTGTGCTCTAGATTCAAACATGAAAAATATTCCGAGTGTTGTTGATACCATTATCATACTCATTAAAAACCTAGTAAAAAGGTATCGAGCTTAGTCTTTGTTCTTTATCATTCTCGTTAATACATGAGAATAAGTCCCCAAGTACACTTTAATCGCTTTTTCAGGCTCATAAAATTTATTACAAAAAAGGAACCCCCCTAGAGTTTCCTTTAAGCTCTTTTCAGAATCCCAAAATATGAAAAAATTGTCAAGCGAACTTGTATTTTTCATGCTCGTAAAAGCGTTTGGAAATTTGTCTATTCGATGATAGTTTATCGCTTTTTCAGACCATTTAGACTAATTATGAAAAAGGTATACCTTAGTCAACCATTGGCTAAGAGAGTTCTTCTAGGCATTAATTTACACTTTTTTACACCTAGGGGACTAACTTTACGAAAAATCTCACCCGAAGTTTTCTTTTAACCATTTCAGACTCTCTAATTATGAAAGGTCACCAAGTTTACCTTCTTTGGACTTGTAAAACTACACACGGAAGGACCATTTTGGGACTGAAATCCTCCTTTGTTAGGTTCATAAAACATGTGAGATTGGACTCGTACGGTGGACGAGCTATACTAAGCATCTGTTATCCTCCTCCAGCTCCTTATTAAACAAAGAGGTACGTTTCAATCATGATGGGGAATAAGGGAAGGGAAGTGCATCTGAATCTGTATTTGTGGTAGCTTATCTTCGCCCTTGAACATGGCACCTGTTTGCATTTCATCCAAAGAGTTGGGCAATCAACTTGTCTCTGAGTCATCTCAAATCCATGAGTCTCTTTACCCCTTTGGGTCATCCGAAGAATTCTCCAATGTTTCATTATGTCTTGATTTCTGTCTCACCAATTCAATGCTGCTAGGTCATCCGTCATGCCATAAAATGTTCATGGGAAGTCCTCCTTTTGATTCAAACTTTGCAATTGTTCAAGCTCTAAGTTGTGTCAGTCATCCCTGAAAAAGTCTCTCAATTGCTCTTGTCCATATACATTGTGTCAATCCATACTCATTTGATCTACCATCCAAAATCATCTTCCTGTATCAGTTTCGTGTCGATGATGAGGGATACATCATGAAACTCCTTCGACGGATTTATCCCTGTCGACACCAACACATAATCCAAGGATAATATTTAGAGACCACCTAGTACCTTGAATCCTACATGCATTAATGACATCCCTTCTCGCTTTCGACAGTAGGTTCACATCATTGAACTATGATCGGACGATTCCATGGATGCTTGACTCCAACTCATTCATTCACATTCATTGGAATGCACTGAGATACCTTGAGGATCATTGTCATCATTGGTTTTTTCTTGCACTTGTTAATGGTTCACATCATTGACTAGTAATCAAGTGGTTTCTACGCTGTTTGACCTCAACGCATTGTAATCACATGGTTAGATTCGTATCGTTTCATTAACAGGTAGAAGACCTTGGGTTGTTCTGATGTCTTATTATTGCACCCACGTTGCGATGGATATTTTCAGTAGGTTCCCACATAGATGTTATAGTGGATACCTCATTAATGTACTTTCACACAGATCCACTCTTGTATTGGTCATGGCTATTTCATTATCTCATCATGGATCTATGCTTGTATCTTAGTAGCCATGATTGTGTTCAGTCATTCATGCATGGATCCACATTGTATTTTGGTGGCCATATCCTTAGTCAATACCAGCATGGATCTACAATGTATTGGTGGACAACCATGTCTTGAGTCATTGAGATGTCTATTCCAAAGATGTCAAAACTTGTATTGCAAAGCCCTTAATCGTTGTTGATTCTTCGACTGGTGGTTCCTTTTTCCGATGTTCACATCAAAGTACATCACCTATCCTTTTTCTCTAGATTCATACTTTATGGTGGATGGTCCTGAATTCACTTTTATGGTGGATGATCCTTGATTTCCTTGCTCTACAACTTAACTTATTTTGCAACTTTGACGCGCCTTACTGCACTAGCAACCAGTGCCGAAACCCCCTCAATGCAGTTTGTCTAATTGACAACTCGCGTTGATGGAGCATATTTCCTTCAGAGAAACCTGCGTCAACCCATATTGGCACATGTTGATCCATTACAAAGTGCGTCGATCTCCCTACAAGAAAAAAAATAGGTTTTTGAGAAGCTTCTAGAGCGAAATCTCATTGGATAATATTTCCTTTCTATTTCTATGGATCTAGCTCAAGCTCCAAAACTGTTGGGATCATATCTCATCCAATTTCCATAAATCTTCTCACCCCTGTCTTATCCATAGTGTCCTATAGAAGATATCCTTGGGCATGGGTGTAGGAGGAGGAATTGGTAGTAAGGAATTGTTGGATAAATTATCCCATAAGCATTAGGCTCTTGATGTGCTTCCTTTCAAGACAAGGGTGACATGTTGCAATAGGAGGAATGTACCAGAAGGAGACTATGACACCAAGGATTACAATTGTATTTCTTTCTGTCATATTTAATCCAATGATGCATTTCCTTCCCGTACTTGATTGTTATTCTCATGTATAGTAAATCTTCGTGGTCATTTTCTTAGATCATTAATATTGTTTCTAGTTCAATCTACTTTTTACTTGTGTGTGTTGGATTGGTAACAGGTTCTTTCATACGCAAAGTTGGATTGTAGTGGCTTGAAGATAGCAAGGACAAACTTCATATCAAAAGTAAGTTTTCTCTACTTTGTCTCTTGTGAATATTCGATTGATCTAGGTGAATTCCTACATGTATTGTCCCGTTTTGTTCTAGATTCGACCCATTCATACTAGCGAGGTTCACTCGTGTCCACACGTGAGAACCAATCCATCAACACAAGCATCTTCTTTGGCTCATCTAGGGTTATAATAAGCCAACAAGGAAAGGATTCATATTTGAGTAGCTAGCCTACGTGATGAAGTATGTTGAGAATTTCACCTTGGTAGGTTTTATTAATATGAACATGTATGTCACAGTTTTGTTATTAGAGATAAGTTGCTAGAGTCAATGTCCACATAAATCAACTCCTACCTTCATGTAGGAATTGAGATCAAAAGAGGGAGGTTTGTGTTGGGAGAATATGTCAATGTAATTAGAATGTATGGATTAGACTTCCCCCCTCTATGCTACTAATGTTCCTCACACATAGTATTTTTTTAGTGTGTAAGGTAAATGTCCCAGATATATTATAAATACTTTTTAGTATAAAAAAGGAATATTATGTAAAGTGCTCCATTTCCTTGAGATTGTATGCATTCAAAATACCTGAGGGTAAAAGAGGTGTTACTAAAATATTAAAGAACGTGAAATTTCCTTAAATAAACCTTAAAAGTACAATCCTTAGTTATCTTTGATAAAGATGGGGGATAAAACCACAAGCCCTAAATCCCATGAGAGTAGGGCCAAATAAGTTTTTTTTTCCAATATAGGAAAATATTTAGAGATTAATTCCATTAAAATTAATGGAGACTAAAATTGACAGGAAGTTGATCAAAGCTCCTTCCCTATAATAAAAATTGAGGGTCCTAATGTGCCTCCTTATTTCATATTTTAAAAAGGAGGTTATATCCCTTACGGAAAGGTATATTAATTTTGTGACACTACCTAAAAATAAATGGTCAAAGGATGTGGATATAACTTTATGTAATGTAAAATAGGTTCCTAGAGAGTGATGATGATAAAAGGGAGGATGAGGATGAGAAAAATGAGAAGTATAATGAGAAGGATAAGGATAAATATGATGAATAATAAGGGGGATGGGGAGAGTTGTGGGAAAAATGGTTCAATTGTGGGAAAAACTTCCTTTCCTTGCAAGTTGTAGGAAAGGAAACATTTTAAGTTGATGGTTAGTAAGTCTAACAAACAATGTTGAAGCTATTAAAGGAACAATAACACATATCATTATTAATTGGATGATAAAAATTTCATAAATGAGATAAAAAAACAACAAATATATGAGATTCAACCAAATTTTTATGTCCATTTGAAAAGCTTGAACACAATGGTGTCTTCTAGGAGAGTGTTTCTTGCAAATGGTAACCAACACTCCCTTTGGGAGGTACCTTTGATCTCTCTCAAATTGCTTGCTAATTAACAATTATGAGAAACTCTATGAGTGGAAATCTCATTTACAAAATGTTCCTTGGACTATTCCTCATTTGTATTCGAACAAACTAATGAGAACTCGGATATCCATCAAATCATGGGAGTGTCCCTGTGATGAGGTATTCCATATGATAAAAAAGGGGCAGACTATTTGTGCATGGAAATGGATGTTGACCGATGGTCACATGGAAGCTCTCGGGATGCCTTCTTTTGTTGATCTGGAAGACTTAGTGCCAGTGAAGTTGAGGATTGCTGAGGTGGATGAACAAAGAGACTAGTCGGCTAATTTGATCTAAGATACCACTCAGCTCGATATTTCTTTCTGCAGATCATTCATTTCTACTTTGATCCACCTGAATTCAACCTTATAAGGGTTTTTGGACACTTGGTATGTAATCCACACAGCGTTACCCTATACTTAAAACACACTAATAATAATATTTTTTTCTTCTTTTATTAAATTTTACATGCATAAGGGTTATATAAGTTCCTATAACGAATGCATAACAAAATAAACATTATTGTAGAAGCATAGTAGATCAACATATCAACACACACTACACCAGACCAAACCAAACTTCACAACACATAGAAACTATGACACAATACCTTTGAAACAAGAGCTATGACACAAGACCTAGGACACAAGATCTGGGACACGAGACCTATGACACAAGAGTTATGACACAATACCTTTGACACAATAGCTATGACACAAGACCTAGAACAAAAGAGCTATGACACAACACCTATGACACGAGACCTATGACACAAGACCTGAGACATAAGAGCTATAAAAAAATACATGGGACACAAGAGTTGTGACACAAGACCTTCAAAACGAAGGACCTGTGACACAAAGGACCTGTGACATAGAGGACCTGTGACATAGAGGACCTGGGATGTAGAGGACTTGTAATAAGGAGAACCTGTGACACAGATGAATTGGGACATAGAGGAATTGGGACGTAGAGGACTTGTGACATAGAGGACCTGTGACATAGAGGACCTGGGATGCATAGGACAACTTTGCATAATAAAACTTAGTTGCAATGAACCATACAAAATAAGTTACTGAATTAGAATGGTTAGCTACAACTGCATACATAAATATTCAAATATGCTAAGGCTTTAGAACATTTTTCATAGCCTTTCTTCTATCATTTAATGTCTTATATTTATTCATTAAACATGCAATTTCCGCTATGAATACGAATTTATTTTGTCATTTAAAACGGAGATACTACTCTATAATTCCCTCGGACCCCAGTCCGGTCAACAAAGGGGTACTTTAACTAAATAGGGACCTCTAAGTTTCACCCATAAGCATAATTATGAATTTATAACAACTAAAATGCATGTGCAAATACATAATTAAGAACACAATGAAAAATAACTTGATATACACGCACATAGCATTCAATACCAAGCATAATTATCACAGACATATAAACTAAAGCATTGCACATCAGCTACAAAAGAATACTTATCTTTTGAACAAGAATATCCAAGCAACAGGTTGCGTAAGAGCAATTTTCCACCCGACCATAGGCACTTTGTTCAACATATACTCTTTTTGCTGAGAGGCCACCTCCAAGTTGGGTATGAGACCACTAGGGTGAAGGAAACACCTGCAAGTTTCTCTCTCTCTCATCCCACAGCCCATTCTTCTCTTTATGCTTATCCAAATTCTCAAACAGAGCTATATAGGGATCACACTTAGCCACAACATCCTTGGCTCCCACAATACCTACCCCACACAACACCCTTCACTACAAAGGGACCATCTATATATCCATTTTCCCCCTTATTTCCTATATTATTTGGTAATTTTACCCTTATTATCCTAATCCTCTCATTCCAATCATAAAGAAGTAGTTTTTTGTTATTTTAGATTATTTCTTATGCATTTTGTTAATTAAATAGATTTTGGGACTAATATTGCTTTTGGTTAGTGACCAGTGGACTTTGGATACCAATTTTGTATCAAGGTTTTGGTATTTTGTTTCTAATATCCAAAGGTAACCAGTGTCTGCTTCTCCAAGTGAAAAATAAAGATATAGATTTTGAGGATATTATCTCCGACATGGTTCATTTCTAGGTCATCATAAATGAGCATCATTAATGGTCAAAATTCATGTGAGTTCAAAGGAATCTAACTTCAGCCACATGTTTTGAGAAAAAGGTGATGAATTAAGAGAAATGGTTGGAAACCCACTTCCCAAATGTGCTCATTCAACTCAATTCTAGGTCGTTTTTGCAAATTCACAACTGTTTGGGAGTTATGACCAGATATTCAACACTAACCTGCCTAATGGACTGTTACGCCCAAAATTTAATGAGGCGGTTATTTTTCCAAATTTAGCAAATTGGTTGAACGAATCTAAGGTTGGAGATCATTTGTATATGTAGTAATCACATGGGAATATTTCTCTCCTTCCTTGCTTCCTTCTTCTTCTTTTCCTAGTGATAGAGAGGAAAATACTTTTTTGGTTGAGAGAGACCTCAGCTTCAATATTTTGTAATATGAAATCTAATTTTAATGGAGAACTAATCATTTCTGAATCTAAGCATATTCTTGATCTGAATTAGCTTCCAAGTGTGTTTCCTAGGTCAAGAAGGCCCCCTTGACTTAGGTAACGCCCTGTTGGTTTTTATGCTTTCATTAGATTAGCTACAAGTTACGTTTCATTTGATTTGCATTCTTATTCCAGTTTAATTGCATGTAATTTCAATTCTGCTATGAGTATTATTTTCTTATATTTGTTTATAAATTTTTATATATTTCCTTGAATAAGAACAACTTCAATTATATTTATATTTTACAGTTGCAACATCCTCATACAAATAATGTCTTCTCTTTGTATTTAGCTTTCCTCAAATTTCCCTTCTCTGCAATTGTACTTAATATGATCTCTCTCCAAAGAATAATTATTTAAATAATATATCAAGAAACAAAACAATTAACTTAATAATAACCATTTTTCCCTTCCACCCCAATGTTCTTCCTTCTTCTTCTCTACACCTTTGTCCATGATCCATTTTACATTGTGTTCGATCCTACCACAACTTCCATCAGTGCCTTTATCCTCAACTAGCTCACCTTTCATCTCCCATCTATTTGATCACTTAGTGTTGCATGTTGTGCCATCTGTTGTATGCATTTTGTGTTGTTAAATGTTACACAATCTATATCAATTGATGTAAATAAACTTGAGTTTCATATTCTATACGGTTTAGGTTATTTTGTATATAGATATATCTTGTTATATTGTTTGTTTTTTATTTTTTTGCTTATTGTTTTGTTTATCTATTATATTCTTTGTTCTATTTATTTTGTTACATACTTGTTATCTTTATTTCTTAATATTATAAAGCATTGCATTGTTAGTTATTTAGTATTGGTATCTTAGTATATTGTTTTGTTTGTTATTTTGTTCATAAAATATTGTTATCATTAAGTGTTATATTGTTTATTGTTATATTTGTTTAATAATGGTTTTATGTTTATATATATATAGTTTTGTATCTACATATTTCTATATGTGTTTATAAATTATTTTATGTTAATGTATTTCTTTTATAAATATATACATATATTATAATTGTCATGTTAGGATATTGTTTTATGTTAATTAGGTATAAGATTTTTTAATTTTATCATTATACATATTGTTAAATATTGATTGTTTTATAGATACATATGCACTTCTAGTGGATCATCACTGTAAAAAAATTCCATCAATAAAAAAAACTAATTTCATAATAAGTACATTGTCTTTTTTTCACTTAGATCACCTTGCTTTCCTTTCTTTTTCCTTTTCATTGTTTTTCTTTTGGGGTGTATCTTTTCGAGGATATTTTATTTTTCATAGTTTGAATTTAGATTTCATTTCCAGTTTGTTTGATTGTTTTTTTTTACATATAGTTTTCTTTAATTTATTTTTTTCTCAGAGCTCCTTTTATTTCCTGCACTTGATTTTATTTTATGTACCTTGATTTTATTTTATTTTATTTCTTGCACTTTTATTTTTCACATTTCAATTTCAATTTTTATTTTGATTTCATTCAAAGTGTGTTTTTTCGGCATTAGATTAGGCTAGCTTAGAAGCTCTAGTCTCGCATTTCTTGTGCTTGCACCTCTAAGTTTGTGGACTCTCGGGTGAGAATTAATGTTTAGGTGAATTATTATTATTTCATATATTTCGCCAGACATCTTTTGCATCGTTTCCGGAGAGGTGCTAAAAGGATTAAAGATTAGGTAGGTAGGTAGGTAGGTTTCCTTTTAATTCCTTTTAATTGCATAGTTTGGGGGAGGAGGAATGGTAATATGCAAATACTCCCCTACTTCAAGAATTGTGAGGGGTTTCTAGCCTAACGCATTCACTTTGGTGAGTTTCTCCAAAGCCTCATTATTAATTTTTATGCAATTAAGTTTCCTTTCATGTAGATGTATTTCCTTTTTTTTGCAAATAATTAGTGTGTTTTCTTTTGTTTTGTTATGCAAAGAAGAGAATCCTAACTTGTGTGAACATATAACTTGGTGACAACAGGGTTTTAGTAGCACAGTGGTGCTTCAAGTACATGATTAAGTTTTCTTTGAACAGTGTGCTTTAGTTTTGCAATTAATTTAATTTCATTTTTGTGAAGTTAAATTTCAATTAGTTTTAGGTGTTGTAAGAACATTTTTGTACTAATACATGTGTGATGCAGGAACTCTTAACCGACAAAAAGAAGATGTTAAAGAATTTGTTGAGCAAAGAAGGGCTCATCATTACAAGGAATTTCTCAAATACTTGTTCCAATGACATAGCTATCACTAGATATATATATGCATTTTGGGAGATGGAAGAGAAGCAAGAATTCCACGAGCCACATTTACATCAAGCAGATCTAGAATTTTTCTTTGAGCATCCTTTCCAATTTACAGAGGAAATCAAAGAATCATGGACATCATCTACTGAAGAACCAAATTTGGAACCATAAATTGAAGATTTATTATCATCTTTGTCACCAAATCTAGATCCCTTGTGCATTCCATAGTTGAATGAGACAACTTCAAGAGCATCTATCTCATTGAGAATTATCGTTGACCATTTGTGCATTCTAGAAGCCAATAACTTCAAGAGCGTCTAGCTCAATGCCTTGAATCTTCCATTGCGAATACTGTAGAGACTACAACTGGTTCATTTCCAAAAATGCCCCATGGTTGGATGTCCCTAATCATGCTTTGAACATTATCCTTACTGGTCAAACCAACCCTAACCTTACCTCCAAGCGGAGTAATCCTTTGTTCCAATCAGATTATTAGATTGGTGAAGCTTCATCACCTGATCACTGTTGAAGCCTCGGATGTGTAGGTTGTTGGAATGGGTTCCAAGGCTAACAATAGAGGGTTAAAACCCAGACTGAAAGGATTCAAAAGGTTCCGTGCAAGAACAATTCTGTCCCCAGCTTGTTTGGTGTAGTTAACTCCCACGGATACAAAGGCCTTCGCTGGCACTTATGGAGTTTGATCCTAAAAGGAACAGTCTTCCTGTGAGGGAATATTAAAGTGTCTTAACTTCTAAATGGACCTAAACCTAGGAAAAATATACCTTAAAGGAAATCTAAACTAATTCATATCTAATCTAAAGGAAGTGTTTTGACTGTGTGCAGGATAACTTGTTTGAGTTTAAATAAGTCATTCCACCAACTTAACATAAATGTAAAATTGGATCTTTTCTTATTACTTCAAAATACAATTAGGCAATGAAAATTAACTGATAATAGTTTAAAGATTGAGTGCATGCAAGATTATCCTATAGTTCTTATGCTAATTGAAAAATTAACATGAATTATTAAATTCTGTTAATCATTTGCAGAAATAGATAAATATTTTAATTAAATAAATTCAATTAACACATAAAGATACACAGACCATGAATTAAGACAAATCCAAATCATAGATCAGTGCATTAATGAGTGATTGCAAAAGATAAACAATATTCATTCAATAATTAAGGTGAAGAAATCAGATATCATCAAAGAAATTTGACAACATAAACAAAGAAGATGTAAAAAGAAACTAACTTCCATTCATAAGGTCTACAAAAAATTACAAGATCTCAAGTGAAGTAGCGTTTCTCCAGCACTTCTCCGTTGATTTTCTCCCCCCCCTACCCCATGAGACTTCTACCCTTTAAATAATAATTACAAAAGGATAAGGTTCCCGTAAAACAGGGATTGCAAAATCAAGTTCCACTGCCAAATCATCTCCAAGAGCGATTAATACTTAACAAATCCCAAAATTCCCAAAGGAATTCATTACATACATTCGGAGAAATATCCCAGAGTGAATTGTGAAAGATAACAACAACCCACTAGCAGCCTGCGACAAATAAAAAGGGAACATAAAGATCTTTCTTAGTGGATTCATGATGATCAACAATGTCCTCGAACACTAAAAAGTTGACCACTTGTTCCTCATTCAAAGGGATTGGTGGAGTGACAGGTACTTCATTGATTCTAAAATATTGGATAATGGTATTGTCTCGATCAGCTGGTTTTTCAGTGATCTTCCTCCTCTTACTCTGAGGGAGCCGTATGCACATGGATTGAATCTTAGATTCCTCTTCTTCACTATCACTGCTTTCATCTGGAATACCTGCATCAAAAGGTGGCGAAACAGGTTCACGGTATAGAAGAGGCCGAAGTTCTTTTTCTTCACAAGATCTGACTGAATATTTGTGATTTATTTGCATCTTGCTCATAGTGCAGAATTGTTAGAAGGAAATATTTGAAAATTGACTAATGGTAGTTTTCTATTGCAATATGACGACCAACAAATTGCCCATGTTGTCATCTATATTTAAAAGAAAATAATAAAGATTACAAAAATGCCTGAGCGTAATCAATTGCGATGATTAGATTCTTACGATCTGGAACTTGCAATTATCATGTCTGCATTGAAATAACACACAGCATGTGTCGACGAACTTGGATTAAGACAGGATAAGATTTGCATTAATTCATGTATGATTTAATGCCAAATCTTAACATTTGATCAGTTATAAATTATTCGAATCAATGATTACTAGTTCATGTTTGGCTGCAGGTGAAAATCGTGGTTTAAAACCCGATTATAAGTTGAAAAATGGTAAAGAAAAATGGAGAACCGAAATGATTATTCGAAACAAAACAATCCAATATCAACCGCAGGATCAAGGCAAATCAACAGTTAAGATTAAACATGCAGGATGTGGAAGAAAAGTTGTGGATGTTTATTTAGCAAATATATACAATCTTTCCACAATCCGCAATCCGCAATTGTAGGTTACAAAAACACAAACCACACTAATGAATATAATGACTCTTCCGCAGTCCGCACTTGTGGGTTGCGGAAAAGAAATACGCAAAATTATTATTCAAACACTCTCCGCAATCCACAATTACGGATTGCGGGTTGCAGAAATGCAAAGCGCAAAACATTTTAAAAAGTCTTCCTGCAATCCACATTGCGGGTTGCGGGTGCGAACAACCACAATTATTAGCAAATATTTCTGCATCCGCAGTCCACATTTCGGGTTGCGGGTTGCAGAACAAAAACTTTCAAAAACCAAAAACCAAGCTTTCGCAATCTGCATTGTGGGTTGCGGAAAGAGTCAACTCTTGGGAAAATCAAAGCTTTCTGCAACTCGAAAAAACAAAGGCATTTTGAAAGGGAAAATTGCCAACTTAATAAAATAATGACAAAGCAATAAAAGCATGATGAAAAACCCCAAAATAACCATGGAATTTAATAATTACCTTTGCATATAAAAATTTGGGGCTTCCATGTTTTCTAGAAAACATGGGATCTATTGTACCTACAACAATCACCAAAGGTTAATTCCTAATATAGATGGGTCAGAGAAACCACCTAATTCCTCTCCAGAATCCCCTCATGGTGATAATTCTAAGGGAATTTCCTCAGATCGTTCATCTGGTAGTTCATCTGATGAGTCCAATAACCAAGATAAAAATAATTGACACATGGCTAATAACCAGAATAATCCATGGATGGATCAATATGTAGTGGCAGTCCTAGGTCCACAACATCCTTTACCAAAGAACCCCGAGAAATGTTTACTAAATTTGACCCTGACAATAAACAACCAGCCGACGACCACATAAATAAGTTTATGTTGGTTGTCTGACTACAAAATGTTGAGCATGGAGACATAGTCTGCAGGTCATTTCCACATACCTTTGAAGGTAGAGCTTCAACATGGTATTTCACACAACGAACTTAGACCATTCAATCCTGGGGTGAATTTTAAAAACTTTTTCTCGAAAAAATTGGGGATGATAAGACACTTGAAGACCTAGTCATGGACTTGTCTACCATGAAAATGAATAGCAAGGAAAGACTTAAAGACTTCAATCAATGATTTTTAACTTTAAAAAATAAAATCCCTATCGAGTCCATGCCAGTCGAAAGCTTGATTATTTCATATTATGTGTTGGGCATGGCCCAAGTTGGCGCAGTTTTTAGCAAAGTGAAGTCCAAGTTGACAAGTTGGCACAGTTTTTGGTAAAGCGAAGTCCAAGTAAGCGCAGTTGAAAATGTGAAATCCAAGCATGGTGCAATTGTGTTGAAACATAGCTCTAGCGCAGTAGTTATTTTTGGAAATAGGTACAAGTAAAGCGAGATCCAGCAGCGACACATTTTGGGTAAGTGACTCCATAATTCCCGGGAGTAGGGTAAGGAGCAGCATGGAATTGTAGGAAAGTGACATGTCCCCTTAGTACAGACAGATTACTAAGACAACCATGATGACAGATCGACAGCGACAGAAGAAGTGGAGCGGCTGAAAGGGACGTGCTAGTACGCAGTCAGAACTACGACTGTGAAAAGAGGCTTCAGATCCAGAAGCAGCGCAGAAAGGTGGCCGAAGTCAAGTAATGTAGCTTTCGACTATGATAGTCCTGGTTAGTAGGGTAACCACGCCGTTTTTGGGTAGTATAGGAATCTTGGCCCACAATGATTGTAAAGACGTGACCCTCGGGAACGATCTATAAAAGGAGCAATTTTGTAAGGGAAGGGTTGGTATCTCATGGTCTTTATGGGGTTTTAGGAAAGACTAAGTATTGTAGAGAGCAAGAAGAGAGGAAAAGTCTCTACAGCTGAGTGCGCAGACTAGAACTTTTGAACCCTTCCCATTAATATAAACAACAGTTCATGCAGACGTAGCTCCTGTCTGGAGGGGTGAACCACGTAAATACTTGTGTTGTGTGATTGAATCTGTGAGATTTCTTATGTTCATGTTCATTTTTGTATATGTTCTCTCTTTTATATGTATTTTCACATGTATGATGGATGAGAAGAATATGTTAAGTATTGAACGCATATAATTGAATGTGCAAGTAATTATGAGTAGGTTGAATGCATAAGTCATACGGATAAAAACTAATTCAGCGAAGTCTGTAAAGTGTGCGATTGTTTAGAAGTGCAGTCTGGAGTTGGGCTACATATTGTATTGTGGTCATTGCGAAGTGTGCAATCCCATTGTGCGCTGTATCATATGAAGTAACGCGAAGTAGGTGTGACTTCGCACCACTCACCAATTTATTCTTTGTGCATCACTTGGCTATAAAAACGTGCTTCTGCAACCCCCCCATAGCTTCTCCTCGGGTGAGACCTCAGTCTGCTCGCAGACTATTGCCGATAGGGCCGATGAAGAGGGTTTTTTTTGGACCACAACTGCGCTGAACCTGGGTCAGTAAGAGAAAGTTAATGAACAAGGTAGTATCCAAAAAAATGGTTCCGTTGCCATGCTTGAATTGGTGATGTGCTCTGATAACTGGAATCCCGAGCAAATAGAGATACAAAACTCGATAACTAAGACAGAGGAAGAGTTTACGAAGAAAGAAAAAAGACATTTGTTCTTATCTATGGAAGAGTGGTTACATAGATATATTTTCTCTAACATACACAAAATTTTCTTCGCATCCTTCAGCAACGAGCTACACGAGTGGATATCAAGGCTCGCAGAGCGGAAAATTTTATTTAAAGGTGGAGAAACTACAATGTGGACTCCAAAACTAATTCAAAGACTTAAAGCAGTGGATAGCCCAATCTCAAGAGCAATAGACTTCTGGCTCGATGGTGTACTAGAAGGATACGTTATAGAATTTGTTGTGGACACTCTGAAGTCTTACAGCATAGCAGAAGCATATTTCTTCAAGGGATTCAGAGGTAAGTACCTGAAAAATGTCAGTTTATGTATTAAAATGTTTCTAGCAGAGAAAGGTGTCTTAAGAATGCAATAATATTCCTAGGATTTAAATCTGTAATGTTCAGTAACACAGACAGTGACACTGAGGAAAATATCTATACATTACAAAGTGGTAAAAGATACAATTTTAGCACTAGAAAGAGGTCTGATGAATCTGAACCTCGCATTTCTATAGAAACTGAGTTAGGGAGTAATAGAGACTCATATCAGGTTGAGGCTAATAATGAAATAGAGCCTCGAGTAACTACCTATCATCCCATCACTCCGCAGAAACCTCTAGTTGACGATAGAAATACTACTAACCCATAGAACAACAGTAGTAGTAACACCGCAGGAGAAAGTACTCAGAACATTCCAAGTAATAGTACACCTAAGACATCACAAAACACTACGCCTCCTAGAAGAAGAATGACAGATGACATTAAGCTTCCTATATTCAAAGGAACTGGTATCGAAGACCCAGAGAAACATTGGTTTCTTTGTGAAGCCGTATGGAATGTTAAACAAGTACACAATGATGCTATTAGACAAGAACAACTCGTTACCACATTTAGGGACATATCCTTAACATGGTTTATGAAGTACTCTATTGGACAGAATAGGACACTAGCAGAGATTAGAACTGTGCTCATCGGAGAGTTTAAAAAACCTAATTCAGAATCACAGTGTATCACAGAGCTCAAAGAAATTAAGCAAAAATTGAGTGAGACAGTGTGGGAATTTGATCAAAAGTTCAAAGCACTGTTAGATCAAGTGAGCTTTGACATAACACCACAACAACACCAAGAATGGTTCATAGCCGCGTTGTTTCCACATACCACGTTACCGTTGATGCAACAAAAGGTTACTTCACAGACAAAGGCCCTAGAAATTGCGATGAAACTAGAGGCTTCTCCTATAGGAGAGACTAGCGTAGGTATGGTTCAGATACAGACCTAGCTAGCAAATTTGACATTACAACTGCAAGATATGAAGAAAGGAAAAGATACCTGAGAAGAATTTTGGTGTACAGAGTGTAAGGGAGAAGGTCACTCCAAAGAACACTGTTCGGTCTTTAGAGATTAAATCGCTAGAATAGCTCCAAACCCATTGAATCAACAACAAGGACCATGGTGTGAGATTTGTCGATGTAGAGGACATCGTCCATAGGACTTCTACCTACTTCAGAAATATGTGCAAATACCAAAAAACCTATATTGCACATTCTGTAAGTCAGTTGGCCATGATGATAACAACTGCAAAGCATATGACCTCATGATAAAAAGAAAACACGATGTCTACAGAGTTCAAGGGGAAACGCATAACAACATTGAAAATGCACAGTATGATCAAGGAATGTACAGAGGAAGTGGAGGATTTAGGGGAAGAGGAAGAAACACTGGACAAGGACGAGGAAGAGGTTAGATTGTGTGTTATAACTGCGGCCAACTAGGACATCTAGCTAGAGACTGTATGAACCCTTGTACTACATGTAAATACTGTAAATCATTTGAGCATGTCATTGAGGTATGCCCTGTTTTGTAAGCAAAAATGCAAGAGAGAAGACCAGAAGCACAGAATCCGAACATACAAATGATCGCAGTTGAAAAATGGAATACAGATTGCAATATTCATGCTGTAACATGAAGTGGAGCCATGACAAGTGAAGATCAAACAACTGAAGCTTCGACTTCTAAAAATCACCAAGCTAGACAGAAGCTTATTGAAGGTACTTGGATAAGAAAAGAAACATCTACTTTCAACTTGAACAAAGAAAAATAAGTCTTCATGGAAGCAAGGAAACCTTCAAAGAGCCAAAACCTTTAACTCCAAGAATCAAATTGCGAAGTGATACTACACTTGTGATGGATATGCCAACTTCGTATGATCGACCACATACTGCAACGGACATGAGGAGTGTTGTTGCGCAGCTTTTACAGAGTTGTATGAAGTTGTTAAAGCATGAAAATTCTTTAGCAGAGTTACAAATCCTACTGAGTCATTTCGAGCAGCGTAATGTAGTAACTGGAGCACATAGAGTGGTTCACCACATTAAGAATCATAAAAGAACTGGTAGGGAAATGAGAGTAAATGCGCAGATCGAGAAATTTGAAATAGATGAGATTATCCTTGACTTAGGCTCAAAATTAAATGTCTTAACAAAGCAGACATGGGAACAAATGGGAAAGCTAAAGTTTACATGGTCACCAAAACAAATCAACAAAATGTTCTACCCTTTGGGAGGTTAGCAAATCTTGTTGTTGACATTGATGGAGTGTGAAGTAGAGCAGAATTTGAAGTGATCGAGATCGCAGATGATAGCCAACCCTATCCTTCACTATTGGGGATAGATCAGGAAATTGATAACCTCACAATTATCGACCTGAAAAAGAAGCAGATGATATTCGAAGGACCATAGATCAGGTTCATCGCACCCTTGGATCCTTCACAAGGACCTAGATATACTGAACCAATAAGAGAATAATACAGAGCTCAAGATATTGATCATATCTACAAGATGACGGTGAATCAGGAAGATTATGTCAACCCAACTGATGATGTAACACTAGGTTAGCAATGTGACAGTTCTTGCATATCAGAATCAAATGCAGGACTAGAGAATTGTTAGAGCAGAATGCATGAAGTATCTGCAAGAAGATGTGCGCAGCTCACGAGATCATTGTGCTGGATTGGAACAGAGGTAAGTCCAACCCCTACTTACGATGGCTTGAGTAATATTCATGCATTTTTTCAAGAATATATTATATTAGTTTTAGATGAACACAAGTTAGCAACATTTGATACAACACTGCACGCTACACCTGATAGATGGTGGGCTGCACATAAGTAGAACCTGACCATGTGGGAGGAATGTAAGCACATGATGGAGATCAGATTTCTGGAAGAAGCTAAGTTTTTACAAGTGAAATATAATGGACAAACTGATCCTAGAGATCACATAGACCATTGCCTAAAAGCATGGACATACGTACCGCAAGCAGAATGGGTCAATCAGTTTGTGCACACATTGGAGAAAATTCCGAAGAACTGGTACACAAACACGGAACTTTGTAGAGGGATGGTAGAATGGACTTTCATGATTAATAAATTCCAAGCGACTTTCATCTTTGAGGATGAATGTCCAAGTATAAATGAGGCATTGCAAATCATCAAAAAGAAGGTATTCAATGACACCGAAACCTGTGTATTAGCAACCAAAATGGGAAAGACAGCTAGAACATGCCCTGGAATGTTATAAATTCACTTTCGATGAATATGAAGAGGAAAGAGGGGATGATGACCCACGCAATGTTAACATACCTGATTCGGAAGGAAAGCGTGAAGTCGAAGGACCTCCATTGGAAATTCTGGATCTAAGCAATCCTGTAAAAACTCGAAAAGTGAACATTGGAACTGGCGAAGAACCGAAGTTCACTTCAATAAGGGATTATTGGGACGAGGAGACGATTGCGCAGATAGAAGATGACTATTATAAGGACATTGTAGAATTCCTAACCAAAGGTCCGACACCTACAAAGGTTTACTATGCAGCAGAAGAAACAACTAGTAGTAAAAGCAGCTGACTTCACCATAATTGTAGGACAATTATACAAGCTAGGACCAGATGAAGTATTGTGCAGATGTGTGCTAGAACAAGAGAAACCATTGATACTGGATGAAGCACATTCAGGGGTGTTTGGAGGCCACTACATAGGAAGAGCTACTGCGCAGAAAATTCTGAGAGCAGGACTATGGTGGCCTACACTCCATAAGGATTCAATGGAACATTGCCGCAATTGCGATGTTTTCCAGAGAACATAAAATCCATCTCGTAGATATGAGATGCCATTGATGCCACAGTTGAGATTTCAATCCTTTGATAAGTGGGATATTGATTTTAAGGGATCTATTAACCCACTAGGAAGATGAATTGGTTCAAGATACATCATTACAGCTATAGACTATATAACTAGATGGGAAGAGGAAAAACTAGTAAAGGACTGTAGTGTAGTTACTGTCACGCAGTTCATTTTTGAAAACATCCTCACAAGGTTTGGATGTCCAAATATCCTAATGAGCAATCAGGGAACTCACTTCCTGAATAGAACTATTGAAGCCCTGACTGAGGAATTTCAGATTTACCATCAGAAAAGCACACCATATCATCCACAAGCTAATGGCATTGTTGAAGCTTTTAATAAAGTGTTGGAAAATGTGTTGACTAAGGTATGTAATACAAAAAGGGATGATTGGTATCTGTGAATACCAGCTATGCTATGGGCATATAGGAAAACTTGCAAAAAGTTGATAGGTCATACACCCTTCAGGTTAGCTTATGGGCAGGAAGCTGTGATGCCAATGGAATACATAGTACCAACTTTGAGAATTGCAGCTTTCATAGACATGACCGATGGAGAGAAAATAGAATAAAGGATACTACACTTAGCTGGGCTAGAATAATATCGCTTCATTGCAGGATTTCACCAGCAAGTGCAAAAAGGAAGAGAAAAAGCATGGCATGATAGGCATATCAAGCACAAATTCTTTCAGGTAGTTGATCTTGTCCTCCTCTATGATAGAAAATTCATGAAGTTTACTGGAAAATTTAAGATGCATTGGCTAGGGCCATATGTTGTCAAGAATGTTACTAATGGTGGTGCATTTCAGCTAGCCACATTGATGGGAGAAAACCTACCGGTTCTTATTAATGGAAGTAGACTAAAAACCTGCAGGGATAGTCCTACTTCACCAGACCTCGGTTGATCAGTAACGAAGAAAATTTTAAGTGTCAAGTACAGTTTAAATTGGACACTAAAATTTGCGGAGAGACTGTACACAATTTTGGTGAAACATGAAGTTCTATGAAATATGAGATGAGAAGTGCACGTTGGAAGCTCAGATGCGAAGTGCATGTCGAAAGATGTGATGCGAAGTACAAACAGGAAGCGCAACTGTTAAGAACCCATGTCAACCCTTCTATTTACTTTGTTAGTATATTGTTGTTGGACGCATATGCTTTGTAAGTCGTCCCGTAGTATTTGTTGATGCATAGTTTGTATTATTGTTGTTGGACGCATATGCTTTGTAAGTCATCCCATAGTAATTGTTGATCCATATTTTGTATTGGCCCATGGTTTGTATTGACACATGGTATTGACCCATGTTATTGGTACCTAGACTTAGTATATAAGTTTGTGTTAAGACCAATGAAGGTACCGTGAAGTTATTTGTATTGAGTTTGCTCAAAGGAGGTTGCCCCCTTGAAGCGGCCTGTGATCAATATAAAAGTGATTCTGAGTTCTGCTATTTCTGCTATTTCGTGTGTTTTCATTGATTAATTATTACAAGTTCTTCACATATGGTATCAAAGCACTTTCTTGGGCTCGTTGGGTGGAATTTCCGCCAAATTTATTTTTTTTCGCATCTGTTGCAGCTTCGGATTTGGGAATAATCCCTATCTGCTTAACCGTGGGAAGTGCTTAGGCATAAGCCCTTAAACTCATTGCGAGGAGTACCACAGGAACCCCAAAGTAGCTGGCCCATTGAGAGGACCTGCCAGCGAAAAGGGCAACGATCCCCACCTGATTTACTAGTTCCCACCCATGAGGTAAACCAAGAGCTATCGTTTGTGGCAAAGCGGTTATCAGTTTTACTTGAGCCGTGGAGTGAGGGGTACTGCCCCAATACGGAAGCCGTAAGATAGCATTGGTGGCTGAGTGAAATCCCTGAACTGTTAGGAAACTACACATACCTAGGGTCCATATCTATTTTCAGTTGAATTGTTGTCGATCACTACCACACCGTTTCAGATCCAACCGTTTTAGATCCATTCTGAAAGTTGTTCTAGATCTAGCCATTTCAGATCTATTTTAGATCCAATCATTTCAGATCTATTTCAGATCCAACCGTTTTAGATCCATTCTGAAAGTCGTTCCAGATCCATCCATTTTAGATCTATTTCAGCTCTAGCCATTTTCGATTCATTCGGTAGCATTTCAGATCTATCATTGCAGATCTATCTATTTCAGATCCCTTCCACGCCATAGTAGCTCCTATCTCCCTTTTTTTCACTCTGTTTCCCTTGAAACTTTCCTGGAACCCCTATAATCCCATTCTGCATATTTCATTCCTGAGGACCCTATCCCAAATTCCACTTCCCAAAGCCCGAAATCCCACATTTGTCTATTTTTAGGTTTTCCCATAACTTCCTCAGATTTTACCCAAACACCTTCAAATTTGACCAGAGAGTTCCTTTCCTAATTCTGCTTCTTTATCCCTCTGTGTCAAATTTTCCTATTCTTTCACCCCGCTTCTGAAATCCTCCTTTTCTGCTTCCCTGTCCCTTCGACAGTGTCCAAAACCTAGTCAAACCCCAATTACCCATCCGAGTTTTTTCCCAAATCCAAATTTTTCTTTACTAAAAAAGTTTTTGTTTGTGTTTTTCTATCCATTCCCCCCCCCCAAAAAAAAAAAAAAAAAAACTCTTGGTTATGATTGTCACCCGCGTAGGAGCAAAAACCATGGAAGAAGCACTTGCAGCCATCCAAACCAAACTCCAAGATATGGATGAAAAATTTCTCAGCCTCCATCTTCAGCATTCAGCCATGAACAATAACTGACAACCAGAATTTTCTGCAGCCAATGGGTTCTCTTCTTCCAGCACTTTCCGTGGTTCGAAGCTTGAATTTCCTCACTTCAATGGTACTGATCCGACTGGATGGATCTATCGTGCAGAATAGTATTTCAGTCTGCATAATACTTTTGATGTCCAAAAAGTTCCACTTGCATCCTTTCATTTGGAACGGGAATCCCTTCAATGGTACCGGTGGTACATCAAGGCTCATGACGAGCCAAAATGGACAGATTTTTGCCAACTCCTTTTGCAATGATTTGGTCCTAGTGCTTTTGATGACTTCATCGGAGCACTAACTAAACTTCATCAAATTGGCACTGTGAGAGAGTATCAGACAGAATTTGAGAAACTAGCCAACCACATAGAAGGATTGTCTGATGACTTCTATAGGAGTTGTTTTATCAGTGGTCTTAAGGATGAAATCTGCCCATAGGTCAAAATGTTTTGTCCCAACACAATGATGGAAGCCCTGGGGTTGGATAAGTTGGAAGAAGACAAGATTGCCACCCAACAACACTCCAAACCCACTTTTGTTCCCTTTTGAAATATGGGTTCTCAAAGGCCTCCCATCCCTCCAACTCCTCGACCAACTCCTATCAAGAAATTGTCCGAAACAGAGATGCAAGCACGTAGAGAAAAAGGGCTTTGTTATAATTGTGATGAAAAATTCACTCGGGGACATAGATGTTTTCAACAAAAGCTCTATCTCTTGGATGTGGATTCTCTGCCCACCTCTAAATTTGGTGAAGAGGCTCCAGATGCACCGGATGATCAGGTCGACATTCAGGAGCAACCTATTGACCTTCCATCTCAGGAAGACCACCCAGAGATATCTCTCCATGCTTTATCCGACGTCACCACCCCCCAAACAATGCAGGTTAGGTGTTACTTCAAGAAGCTCCCTCTTACAATACTCATTGATTCTAGTATCACTCATAACTTCATTGACCCTCGGATCGCCAAATATGCTAATTGTTTTGTCCATCCTTTCTCCAACTTTGAAGTCATGGTTTCCAATGTGGGCACCTTATCTTGCAAGGGAAAGTGTCACAATGTGCGTATCTATCTAGAAGATTATAACCTACGCTTTGACATGTTTTCCTTGCCCTTAGGTGGATGTGATGTGGTTTTGGGCGTTCAATGGTTATGCACACCTTGCCCCATCTTATGGGATTTTGCTTAACTTTGGATGCAGTTTTCTGTCAATGGGAAACAACACAAATTTAAGGGCTTACAAGAAGGGTCTCTCCACATCATCAGTTCACATCGCCTGGAAAAGATCCTTAAGAAGAATTCACATGGTGTCATCACTCAACTCCATTCCATTCAAATGCACCCATCAATGGTCTCCCCTACTTCCTTTTCTAGATATGCAGGTGTCCTTGCTGAACCAGTGGGCTTGTCGCCTTCAAGAGACCTTTTCGGTAAGAATTTAGCTGCATCTACATCTCAGCAGGAAATGATGGCTGTTTTGCATGTAGTACAGAAGTGGTAACCATACCTATTAGGGAATTATTTATGCATCAAGACTGATCTCCAAAGTCTAGAAAATTTCCTGGAACAATGGGTCTCCTCCCCAGCACACTTGAAATGGGTTATCGAACTCATGGGTTATGCCTATGCGATCACTTACAAGAAGGGTAAGAACAATATGGTGGCAGATGCTCCTTCTCGCACATTTGATGACCCAATTTCTCTTCCAACTCTTTCTCTACTTGTTCCAAATTGGTTGCAATCTATTCAACAGGACTTTCTCTTATATGCACTCCATGCTTCTTCATCAGCAGGGCACCCTGGGTTCCTCAAAATGTATGACCAGGAGCAATGTAACTTCTTTTGGCAGGGACTGAAAATGAAAATTCAATAGATAATGGATGAGTGTGATACTTTCTAGGACAACAAGGGTGAAACAACACTCCTTTCGGGACTGCTCGAACCCTTGCCCAGCCCTACACATATTTGGACAACTATTTCTATGGATTTCCTAGAAGCACTCCAGTGGTACAATACCACATCTAAAAGGACATCATATGAAGTAGTCTATGGACAGGCACCACCAATTCTTCTTCCATACACCCTCAGCAGCTCCCCAGTTTAGGCAATTGACTCGGCTCTTCGAAATCGCGATCAGATTCTTCTCATTCTGCAGGACAATCTTCACATGGCAAGAATTTGAATGAAACAACACACCGATCAGCACCATTCTAAGCACACTTTTCACGCAATTGATATGGTTCTTCTTCATCTACAACCTTCCAAGAAACCCTCCCTGAAACTCACAAGGCATCAGTGGCCCGGAATGCAACCCGAGGATGCTACAGGGGAACCACTCCTTCAGATTCTGCATCAATTTCCACATCTAAAGCTTTGAGGACAAAGATTTTTCTAAGGGAGAAGGGATGTTAAGAACCCATGTCAACCCTTCTATTTACTTTGTTAGTATATTGTTGTTGGACGCATATGCTTTGTAAGTCGTCCCGTAGTATTTGTTGATCCATAGTTTGTATTATTGTTGTTGGACGCATATGCTTTGTAAGTCGTCCCGTAGTAATTGTCGATCCATATTTTGTATTGGCCAATGGCTTGTATTGCCACATGGTATTGAACCATGGTATTGGCGCCTAGACTTAGTATATAAGTTTGTGTTGAGACCAATTAAGGTACCATGAAGTTATTTGTATTGAGTTTGCTCAAAGGAGGTTTCCCCCTCGAAGTGGCATGCGATCAATATAAAAGTGATTCTGAGTTCTGTTATTTCTGCTATTTCATGTGTTTTCATTGATTAATTATTACAGGTTCTTCACAGCAACTACGAAGTTAAAAATGAAGGAGCAGAAGTGTGCAATGGAACCTCTCAAATTTTGTCTAATCCGTGAGTGAATTTCGAAGGAACTAGCCATTAAAATGTTGGTCAGAAAAATAGTCGTTATACAATGTTAATGCAAAATTAGTCATTTCGGACACATTTAATGAAGGAAAGGACCAAGATCCTCGGCGGATTTGGCTAATGGTCACAACATTTAATGTCTATCTAACCATTTGTGGGCACGCTTCAAGGTTAACTATGCCTATAAATAGCGCTCAGCACAGAGTCACGAGCTTTACTGTGATTTTTTCAATTTTCCCACAAGAAGAATTTAACTTTTTACTAGCCAATGCATGAACAATATTGAGAACATACAAAGAAATTTCCAAGTGTATGTCTGAGCAGTCAACATTCGAACAGGTTGTGTGGGACCTTAAACGCACCAGGATTGAAGGGTTAATGAAAACGCCCGTTAAAAATTCTGTTCCAGAGAGGTGTTTTGGGTCAAGAAGCTCACCACGCCATGCACCAGCCATGTAATGGAAGGATAAACAGTCGATAAAGGACCCTGAGAAGCAAAAGGCAGGAGGAATTCCAAGGCTTGGACCACCATTACCACCTAGGGACAGGAAAATCTACCTCACACATGAGTATGTTCCACCCAGAAGGCTTGACGTGCCAACGGTTACCCTTTTCAAGAATGCATAGTATGAAATTCCGTTACCACCGATTTCCAGCCATGTGCGTATCCATGAGAACTTACTTGGAAAGATACCGGGATGTAAGTTCTCGGATCATGATCTCTTAAAGGGGAAGGACCCTAAAGAGCCAAAATATCCTCAGTTCCAGCCTGATCGATATATGTGCCGAAGGGCCAATGAGAAAACAATACAATTTATCATCGTCATGCAGGATTGGCTCGCGCTGTTGGTACCATCTGGGTTGTTGAATCTCCTCGGAATACCACATTTTGATCGAAGTTGTGAGTGTACTGCGGTGGTGCGCACTTTGCTGTCATGCATGCATCAAGGTTATCTATGTCTCGACTTCGGGATCGATATTAATATCGACTTCATCCACAGAATCACTCATCTCAGCAAGCGAGGTGATGATCCCACAACAGAGTTTGTGGGAAAGACGAAGGACAAAGAGCTTGCCAAGAAAATTAAGGAATAATATAAATTAGTAAAGGGGAACCGAGTTTTTATCATAGATGGTATTGAATACCCAGCTACACGGTTCAATGTCCAGCTGCTAGTAGGTAAAATATTGAGGAAGTGCAGACCAACGGAGGTGCCGGCCACAGCATTTCTCCTAGCCGTGAAGACCAAGGATGGAACACCATATAATTGGGAAAGTTACTTACTGAATGAGTTCTTGGACGATGTCCGCGAAACTCAGGAGACCGGTATCCCATTTCACTACACCTAGATTCTGGTGCTAATTGATTTTATAGGCTGGAAGGATTTGTTGTACCAGAACAACCTCCCAACAATGATAGGAGATTGTCGAGCGGAAAAATATGCCAACATGTGGGAAAATGTGAGGCCTAAAAGACAATGCGTAAACAATGAACAGATGCATACTTACTTCGGGTAGTTGTGCGATGTGATAAAGTGCACTACACGCATATCAAGGGACCTGACAAATAAGTATCTCCAAAGAGCAATATTCAAGGTTGAATTGCACTATATCTTTATTCAGCCAAGGGCTGAGAAGCAGAATCCACAATGGTTCCCAGGGAAGTATCAACTTGATGCACAGAAGATTGAGCTTGTTATGGAATATTGGCCACAAGAGTGGAAGGTCGATTCACCTGTGGAAATCCATACCACATCGGAAGAAAGCAAATCTAAAGATCCACTGGATAAAGAGGATACAGGAAACGATGAGGCACAAATAGGGGAAAAGAGAAAGGACCCTGGAGGTTTGGGAATAGAGAAAGTTCCTAGGAAGAAACATAAGGCGACCAAGACTCCGTCAGACGCGAAGTTACATGAAGATGATTACAACTGCATTTCACTGTGCATCACTGAGCACTTAGAAGAGGCACTCGCACTAAAATATAGCAAAAGAGAAGAAACTCAAGCACAGATAAAAGAGAATATTGCAGAGCTCAAGGGGATGATTGCAAGGATAGAACAAGTCTAGAGGGACTTGGTGCGAGAATCTGATTTAGAAGGCAAGTCAGGTGAATCAATTCAAAAGAAGAGAAGGCCACCTGCCTTGACAATGAAACCTCGCTTGGTCTGAATGGAGTCTCTTAGTATCATTTTTCCAAATGATGAGCTAGTCGAAGGTGCGAAGAGGTTAGAGCACCTGGATATCAATGTTGGTATGCTACCTATTGAGGGATTGCACAATCTTCATTTGCAGGTTGTAGAAGAGATCGGAGATAGAGACATAGTCTCTTACAATCAAAGCCAACATCTAGAAGAGAGCTACAAAGAACTGACAGAGGTATGTGCGCATTAAACAAGATAAATTGATCATGTCACAAGAAGTGGAGAAGGATGGAAGAGGCTGTTGCTATGGTATGTGCGCAAATTCCAGAATGTGAAGAGTAACCGAAGATGGAAGATACCATCCTTAAGGTCGGTATGGTGGTAATAAATCTTAAAGTAGATATGGAAGATATGGAGATCGCCCACAAAGAAGAGGTTGCTAGCCTACAAACTCAGAAGCTGCTTGGTACATCGCCAGGTATGGCAGAAGCAAGAGCTGCAGAACTCAGGGCTTCAACAGAGACCATATCCATAGAAGTAGAGAAATGTCAAGAACTACTGGAGAAATCCACTTGAGTATAAACTATGATACAGGAGGATCCTGAGCTGTAGAAGATTCAAGATAACCTACAGCAACGACAGGCAGAGCTGGATTCTGTGAACGCAACCATGAAAACCTTGAAACCCAAAGAGAAAATCCAAAAATTTTCCAAAATCAAGGACTTGCAGAAAGAACTGAAAGTTCTAAGGGATAAGGAAGATGACACCTCAACGAGGTTAAAACCAATACAGGAAGAGGTGCTCGCCCTCTCAGAAGAAACTGAAGAAAAGTTCCAAGAACTCTGCACCATGGAGTAGACAGTAAAGGAGCATACTTAGGAAGACGTCTCACAGGAGATGTTGGAAACTGTTATGGACTCGAGCATGAAACAAAGAAAACAGTTGAAAATCTAAGCACGACTCTTCAGGAATTTACTGGAAAAATTAAGTCCCCCAAGGGATGCGCAGCCAGAGCAAAGTGGATCATAGAGGATCCACGAGTAAGTGTTAGGGGCCTATTGGTAATGGCCCAAGTTGGCACAGTTTTTGGCAAAATGAAGTCCAAGTTGGAAATTTGGCATAGTTTTTGGTAAAGCGAAGTCCAAGTAAGCAGTTGGAAATGCGAATTCCAAGCATGGCGCAGTTGTGTTGAAACATAGCTCCAGTGCAGTAGTCATTTTTGGAAATGGGTATAAGTAAAGTGAGGTCCAACAACGACCTATTTTGGGTAAGTGACTCCATAATTCCTGGGAGCAGGGTAAGGAGCAACGTGGAATTGGAGGAAAGCGACCTGTCCTATAACCATGTGGGTTAAATAGTCCCACAAATCCACTTTGCAGGAGTTTTTTAGTGAATCCATTCTAGTCAAAAAAATATATGTTGAGTCTTAAAGGGAACCTTAATACTAATACCAATCAACCTACAACATCTCAAAAGAAACCAGAATAACCTCCCAAACATGTCTCCCATAATAAGGATGAGGGATCGTTGGAACTAGAAAGCATTCAAAAGGTGTTACAACAAGTTTCCAATGAAGTAATCGATCTTAAGAAGAATGTACGAGAAGGTTCCTCAAATCGGGGGTTCTTCATAAATCCTTATAAGAGACCTTATCAACCACCACAAAACCAAAATATGACTCCTTCTAAGGGAATGAATGATGATGACTTAGCTTTTGTCCTTAAGGCCTTATTAAATGGTCCTCAACCCCCTTCATATGATAGCTAAGCTAGCTTTGCTGAAAACCAACAACATCAAGACCAACCGCCTAAAGGCCATGATCATCAAGATACCCATGCCATTAATTGTTTTACAGAATTACCAAGAAAATTTGAAGATGATGAGTCTAAAACAATTTATGATATTCAGCATCCCTATAACACTCATGGAAAGGAACGATTACCTCAAGATCCTTCTTCTACCTCTAACCATAATAGGGTCACTGCACAAAAGGTAATTATTATGATTGACTTGGAGTTCAATCCAGTAGAGGACTTGACGAAATAAAGAGCCAATATCTAATTGTACGATTTAATGAAAATACTAGTGATTTAAAGGTCCAAAGCAACTTTGTGCCTAGCGGGACAGTCACAAACAACATGCTTGAAACCCATGCCGACAACACTAGTCAGCAATCTACTACTCCGTATTCCATGGGAAAGAAACTTTAGACACCCCTATTTCTTCTATCATTTGAAATTTTTAATAGAAATCTACATGACTACATGATAGACTCGGGGGCTTCCTCGAATGTAATGCCTTTATCTATATGAAAGAAACTAAACAAAAGCATTGAACCATCACCTATGCAAATTTTACAGTTGGATAGGTCCAGAGTGAAGGTGGTGGGATAAATAAAGAACTTTTTAATTAGACGCTCATTAGATCCAAGAATCCATCAGACTATTGATATTGTAGTGGCCGATGTCCCTAAAGCATATGGGATGTGGTTAAGTCAAGACTGATTAGAAAATATTAAAGGTTGTTTTGCCACATACTGGTCACATCTATGGCTACCATACAATGAGAAACCCAAAAAAATTAGAGTCAATAGGGAACCTTATCTTAAATAGACGATCACCGATCTGAATGATCCAAGTGAGCCTCCTCTAGTCCCCACTGCAAATGTAGGAAATTATACCATGGATACCTTCTTTGGAAATTTTACTCCAAACATCTCACCATATGTAGAATATGATAATCAATTTGAAATTATGCATTTTTCTTAGGTGGAGTTATCTCAAACCATCCTACATAATGCATATAATGTAAACACCAATTTTAGGTTACATTGAACTTGTTGGAGATAATTTTTTGACGGTTCGAGGTCCAGGGAAGGGGCAAGGGTTGTTGGTTGTGTATTAATTGATCCAACTGGTAACAAGATTATGATAACTAGTAGATTAGAATTTCAATGTACAAAATTGTAGCTGAATACGAGGCATCGATTCAAGGTTTAAATAAAGCAATTGATCTGAACGTACAAGTAATTAAAGTTTACCGTGATTCTGAAATAATCATTAGACAGGTGAAAAAATATATTCATTGTATTTCAACTCACCTAAAAAATTATCAGAGGGAGGTATGGTATTTAATTAATCATTTCTAGATTTTAATATAAATTTTGTACCTTGATCACAAAACTTTGATGCTAACCTCCTCGTCAATATCCCATCTAAATCAATGCATGCTGAAGTTTTCACCCTTGGCACTTTTTTAATTGAATTAATGTACAAACCTTCCATTCCCGGAAACATAACTAATTGGAAATTTTTTTATGATGATCGACAAATACTATATTTTCTCACTGTGTAGGTTACCTTTAAATATGTTTCCATTGATGAAGTTGAACATTATCGATCTTTATTAGGTCCGCATAATTATTTTTCTTCCACGTCAGACCCACAAACACCTACTGCTTTAGTCCCAAAATTTATTGTAAGGATTGATAATTTTTATGACATATAGGACAAATTCAAAAAGATCGTTAATTGGAAAACTAATAGCTCTTGTATGAATTGTCAAATTGTTAATCTTGGGACTGAACAAAATCCTTAGAATATCAATTGTGGGACTAAATGTAATTTTGCTGAAAAAACTACTTTCATTAAGCTCTTCAAATAATACAAAGATGTTTTTTCCTAGACCTATGATGATTTAAAAACATTTGACATGAACATAATGCAACACAATATCCTAATGAAACCACAGCAAGACTTATCAACAAAAGCTCAGGAAAATGCACCCTAGTTTGGAACCTATTGGTGCACTTTTACTTCGACCAAGGTTCAAACATTCAACATCATACCAACAAACAGTAACACTACCACAAATATCGGCCCGAAAGGGAGTTTAGTCCCTTTTGAAAACACCCGCAGAGCAGATGAAGTCTCACCCGAAGTACCTATGGAAACTACATGAACCAAGTTTCTACATCACATAAGTGGAATAGCTCGATGCGCAATGCATTCATCATAAAACCCATAACATTAAATATTTTAGAACATCAATAGGATCAAAGCTTCAACATATCAGTCACTTCGACAAGATCCATAATGTCACTAGACTAATGTAACTTAAGTTATATTTCATATTCATGTCATTTACAATTATCTTAAATAGGAATCCATATAAATATTCAATCAAATTAAACAAACACATAACACATATCACATCACATATCACAACACATAAAGACACCATGTTTAACATGGAAACCCATCCTCGGAAAAACCACGGAAGCACTTGTCTTTTATTATGAGTCGTAGCCAAATAAGCACTTTAGTTAGGAATTACAAATTTCTTCATGACATACAGTGGATCTGTGCACACAACCTACAGATCAATGACTCAGATTCTCCAAAATAAATCTGACAAGCATAATATAATAATCCATTACAGACTCAAGATATGCTCTTACATCATCGACTGACAATAGAAAAAATAGTAACCAACCGGAATCAACCCAAAAATATTCCCTTATTACATATTTATCGGGCACACTTAACTCGCCACACTCCTACTAACCCACTATATTACTAACCGACTCATTAATACAATGTGTACCATTTCTAACTAACTGAGTCAACTTCGACCATTTGACTTGATCAACATAACCGCTTTTCCCGATTTCTTGGCCGCTTCACTGAACCACTTCTGTCTTTCCTTTGTCCACTCCAAAACTTGTTTCCTAAGAAATGGTACCTCCAAAAATCTAGGCCCAATAGCCCCCCAACACTCACATGTTGCTCATCTTGATCCACTTCAGGGTTGTGAGACAAGTTCCTGTAGCTTCGATAGAAACTCCTAGTATACACTCCTGCTCACTTCAACCAACTGTTGGACTTCATCTTTCTTTTGGGTGACAACTTTGAATAGCTCTGCAGTGATATTTTTCTTACTTGCTTTGATATCCTAAGTGATTTTCAACTGGATGGATGTATGCTTACCATCGATGACTTCTGATATGTGCTCAGCCTCAGACTAGAGTGCCTCAACCCTTTCTTTCTGTTGCCTATGTTGCATCCTCGGCTGATTGATTTCCTACTGCAATTATTTACTCTCCGTAGCTCTCCTCATTCTTTGGACCAGTGGAAAAATCTTTAACTACTCACGTAAAGTACTCATCCTCTCTTCAGCATCCCCAATGATAGTAGTAACCTACTCTAACTCAGTATGCTCAAATAACGCATCCTATGACTACGAAAACTACTCGTACATTTTCATGCACTGAGCTTCTGCAGCCTGAAGGCTCTAAACAACCTTTTGAAATTATGCTTATCACTTCTCAGATACTTCAGGTGGGGTACACAGAACAGGATTTTCCTCTAAACCTTGTACTCTTTGCCAATAACCCAATATAATAGCTTCCAAACGCTATATCTTCTCCTCATATGTCATCTCTTCAATAATTTCAGCCTCAAGTACTGCACAACATGCGACTTCAACAACCTCCTGAACTTTGTCCTTTTCCTGTCAAAGCAAGTCCTTGTCCTGCTGAAGCTTAGCACTCAATTCCTTCAACACAGGCACCTGATTCTTATATCCCTTCATTAAATCCAAGAGGTAACTCTCCCTTGACTTGAATTCCTTTGCAATATTTTATTGTAACCCATGCAACATATAATAAGGAAATGCAGCTAGTTTGAGGTCTACATACCCAGTCTTCGGAACTTGCACACTTGTTCCTGGTTCATCAAAACTTAATGCTCATGGAAAAAATTTAACCACTCCCTCCATAGGATTTAGTGAGACTGTTTGGTCCTGGCATTCTTCTTCTTGCACATCTTTGACTCATGGTGGTGTGACCTGTGACGGAGTCAAAATGCAGATCTTTTTAACTTCATGATATAGCGTATCCAGGACATCGGCGACGCCACTAAATAGATGCACTTTTGTGACCTCTTCTTTCTTCTGATTTTCCTTTGTGACTTATGTCATCCTATTTCATAGGATGTTGATATAATCGTCATTTAAATCTTGGTCATTTTCATTCCTCTACGCCTTCTTCTTTTTCCTTCCTCCTTACGTAGATGTTCCATCTTTTCATTTATCTCCCAAACCTAGATCAATAGGGGTCTGACTTGAATCTTCATCCTCTTTCTCATCACTCCCTCCTCCAGTGTGTTGCGTATTTTAACTTTTTTGTTGTTGCTGACCTGAGGTTCCCTCCCATCGTTGTTCTTGTTGCGATAGATTTGGAGATATGTTCTCTGGATCAATTGGTGCTTTCCATTCCATCAGCCATTCTTGAGCCATACTATCCACTTCTTCCATAGTCAACTTGAACCTAGTGGTTAACCATTACTAGTTTGGGTCCCTTCTTTCTTGCACATAAAGCCCTACCTTGAACCTCACCACAACACGATACTTTACTACTACAGCTTTGTCGATGCGTGGAATCTGAACCACATAAAACCACAAGACTTCCAATTGCATATATAAAGAGACATTGATTTGTTGTTTCCTACTTTTGATGTCATAATATGAGAAGTTCATGTACTGCGAGCCTTCGCATGGGCCAATTGGATTTATGACCTGATAGTTTGTGGGTTCTTACCACCCCACAAAATATATTAACAACAACATCCATGAATATGTAAATGGTGAACCATTATCCTACGTGTTTGCACAATCGACAAGAAACTCATTAATAAAAAAGGTGGCACAATTCATTTTCACTCCTTGGGAACACTCCTGTGGCACAGCAATGATAGAATTAGTAACCTCGTTCGATCATACCTTACGTAGAATTTTAGTAGCTAACAACTTCGCAACAAATTAGACAGCCCAGTCAATGATAGAAGCCACATCGAACCCCCTGTTTCTATTTGATAAGTTATATTTCTCCTTCATTCTAGTTGCTAAGTCACGGTCTCACTCTTTTCCCACAAAATACTGCGATGGGTCCAACCCAACCTTAGGTAGGCTCGTGATCTTTGAAATGAAATTTGTATCTATCAACACCTTGGTCTCCATCCATAGGCACATGTAATATCCCAAACTGGTAATATTCTTTTTTTTTCATTGTTTCCTACGTGATATTGTGTATCAACTCAGGAATATATGATATACTAATCTAAGATTGCATGTGCTACATGAAACCCTAATACCCAGATAATAAAAAATGCTATAAAATAGGAAGAATCAATGCATGTACGTACCAATATATAGATCAGATGATGCTTGTCAATATAAGCCCAGCATGCAAGACTTTGGCCGGTGGATGCAAGAGATAATGACTTAACCTCCTCCAGAAATGCGCCCTTGGTAATAATGTGCCCTCCTCAATAGATATAATGATGGATCGGAGATAAAATGATAGCTGAATGATCTAGAAGTAGTGTAGTAGGGTTATAATCCCCCTCTGAGTGCAATGGCAACAGAATGCAGATAAAATGATGGCTCAGATTCCTAAAGCATGAACCCCCTCCTTGAGAAAGTCACCCACATGCAGGAAGACATATTCTTGAGGATAGAAGTGTTGAGAAATAGTCTAATACTCAATCTGAGGAGCCCTTATTCCATGGGAAGGGTAATAGTGATACTTTGAGAATATTAGAGCCAGCAGGTATAAGATTGGACCTCTATAGCTTGTGATGCAAATATAAGTGTCCTTGAGCAATTCGCTCATGCAAGGAAGGAGAATCCCTCAAATCAGTATATAACTCGAATCCTGCAGTAACCGATGAATAGAACCTGATGATAAAGTAATGTTGAATCTGGATAATCCAACCTGATAGTGACTAGGGAAGATAGATTTCGTTGTCGAAATACACTAGCTAGTTGAGTGCATGCACTCAACCCGAACTTGGCTTGCTGAGCTCTCCAATTCGAATCCAAAAATCAATAATCATATAAGAAGGTCTTCCTTACTAGCTTTACCTTTCTTTTATAACATTCACCTATGAGACCTAACTTTTGACCTAATTAGGTCACTTTACCTTCTAATTCTCAGTTGACCTACATGCAGTGCTATGGAGACTCAATCAGTGCATGCATCATGAAATAATGTTAGGATGTCATGCATGCAGGTGGCCTATAGTTCCTGTGGCCCCTATTTACCTTTGATGAGATAATACCCCTGCCAAAGATCTTCTTAGGGTGCATAAGGCATCAATCCTCATTTTATTCCCTGAATGTTAGTTCCCGCTCAAACCTATGGGAATTAGATAGGTTAGCGAGATGGCCCTCTATGCTTACGTAGAAGGGGACATTACAGTCCCCCCGCTCGAAATTGCTTGTCCTCAAGCAACTATAATGTTGGGTGCTGTAATACCTATTCTCCTTCCGAAGTGGCCTCCTCTATAGGAAAATATCTCCATTGAACCAAGTAGTCCCTGATGATCTTGTTCCTCAGTTTCCGCTCTCGCACATACAGGATGCGCTCAGGAATCAAAATCAACTGCCCCTCATCATCAAAGGGGGGCAGCTCGGATGATGTAAAAATCTGTTTACCTACTACCTTCTTGAGGTTAGATACGTGAAATACATTGTGAATATTGCTTTCTGGGGCTAGTTCTAGCTCATACACTACCTCTCTGACCTTTCGGATTATCTTGTAGGGACCATAGAAGCGAGGCTTAAGCTTCACCGCTCCTTTTTTCTTAAGGGAAGATTGTTGGTAAGGTTGTAGGCGTAAATAAACTAAGTCTCCCACCTCAAAAATACGCTCAAACCTATGCATGTTTGCATATATCTTTTGATGATTTTGAGCAACCTGTATGTTTTTTTTTAGTATGCTAAGGATGTCTTGAATCTCTTGAATCCACTCTTTTGCCTTGGGGGGCCTGATATCACCAAATATCAGATATGCAAAAGTTAAGGCATCGTATCTGTACAGAGCTCTGAAGGGATTCATCCCAATGGACATATGGTGGGTGGTATTGTATCAATGCTCACCTAAGTGTATCCATCTGATCCATGTCCTATGTTGACCTGCTACATAATTCCCCAAGTACCCCTCAATCCACTTGTTAACTATCTCAGTTTGTCCATCGCTTTGTGGATGATAGCTTGTGCTCATAGCTAACTCGGTTCCCACCAACCTGAAAATATCCTGCCAAAAGGGTCCACTAAATTTGTTGTCCCTATCACTGGCAATGGTCTTTGGTAACCCGTGGAGTCTGAATACCTCTCTAAAAAATAATTCTGCCACCTATGTTGTTGAATAATTTGAAGGAATGGCAAATAAGTGAGTGAACTTGGTCAACCTTTCCACCACTACGTGCAAGCAGTCTCTGCCCTAAACCTTGGGAAACCTATAATGAATTCCATGGAGATGCTTTCCAACTTCTGCTTGGGAATAGGCAAGGGTCGTAGTAAACCGGCCGGGTGGGTGTGATCTATTTTTTTCTATTGGAAAAAGATGCACTCTCTTACATGTTGCATCACATCATTCTTGAGGCCCTTACATGAGAACCTCTCATCTAATATTCTTGTAAGTCTTGAGAAATCCCTGATGTCCTGCTAATGGTGAATCATGCGAGGCTTGTAGAATATTTTTCTTGTTGGAAGAATCTAGAACTAAGTAGATTCTATTTTTGTAGTATATGATGTCATCGATTACCCGGTACCTGTCATCCTGAATCTGTCCATCCAATACTTCGCAGGAAAAATTATCTTTGGAATACTCAACCAAAAGATGAGATCTCCAATCTGATGAGATGCTCATATGGGACAAAGTAGTTGGTCGTCTAGAAAGTGCATTTGCCACCACATTGTTCTTTCCCTTTACGTATTCAATCTTGAAGTCATAGGCCTAAATTTTTCTCACCCATTTATGTTGCATCTCATTTATCTCTTTCTGCTCTAGGAAGTATTTCAAGCTATTGTGATCTGTCTTAATCTTGAATCTGCCACCCACTAAGTATTTCCTGAACTTGGTTAGCGCATGGAGAATGGATAACATTTCCTTGTCGTATATATAATAGTGACACTCATAGTCTTTGATTTTTTGTGCATCAATACTGCCCCTATTCCCTCTCCCAAGGCATCACACTCTAACACGAAGGGCTGAGAAAATTCTGGTAGAGCTACTACTTGGAATGAACTCATTACCTTCTTCATTTCTTCGAATGTATGTCATGCTATCTCTGACCAACTGAATGCCCCCTTCTTGGTGATATCGGTGAGGGGTGTGGTCATCTGTAAGAACCCACTGACATACCTCCTGTAGTAGGGGCAAAGGCCCAAAAATCCTTCAGTTCTGTCACATTTTTGGGTGCGGTCCAATCCAATATGGATTGAATCTTCTCTAAGTGCACCTAGACCCTATTGGCCCCTATCACATGCCCAAAATATAACATCTCCTGCTTGTCGAACTCACACTTGGACATCTTGGCATATAGTGATTGCTCCTGTAAAATCCCAAGTACTTCGTCTAGATGTCTCAAATGTTCTTCCCAAGTTCTACTATATATCAATATGTCGTCGAAGAATACCAGAAGATGCTTGCGTAACTGAGCCTTGAAGATATTGTTCATGCATGACTAGAAAGTGTCTAGTGCATTAGTAAGCCCAAATGGAATCACTAGAAACTCATAATGTCTATAGTGACAATGGAAGGAGGTCTTTGGAACATCTTGTTCCCTAACCTGAATTTGATGGTAACCTGTGCGGAGGTCGATCTTAGAAAAATACTATTCCCCTTGTAGTTCATCCATCAACTCATCAATCCTAGGGATTAGATACCTATTTTTTATAGTCTTCTGGTTGAGTGCCCTATAATTGATGCACATGCGTAAGGCTCCATCCTTTTTCTTCAATAGCACTACTGAGGATTAAAATGGACTGGAGCTAGGTTTAATGTACCCTAGTTTGAGCAGTTCCTTGATTGTACTCTCTTTCTCATCTTTGTACCTCTTGGGGTGTCTATAAGGAGTGGTGATAACTTCTTGAGTCCCCTCCTCTAACTCAATAATGTGCTCAAATCCCCTATGGAGGTCGACCTGCTGGAAGGTCTCTGAATACTACTCTGTGCTTCTGTAGTAAGTCCTCTATATTTGTTGGATGTTGTGTTTCCTTATCTGGTGGTTTCCTGAAGGTAACCAAACACACTGCTTCCCACTCTATATCTATCTGCAGGAGTACTGCCTCCATCCTGTGTGATGTCACTGCTATGGGAGGGTAGGTATTCATCCCTCTCAATACTACCTTTTGGCCCTTCCTTCCCATGAACTCCATCTCCATGGTCTGGTAGTTCATGGAATACTTCCCTATGGAATAAAGCCATTAAACTCCCAATACCACATTTGTGTCAGGTACATCTACCACATAGAATTTTTCTATCACTGTATAGTTCCCAAGTGTTACTTTCAATTTTGGAATCCTCTGACTACACTCCATGGTGTGGTGACCTGCTGCAACTACTGAAAATCCATCAAAACTCTCAGTCTGAATGCCTTTCTTTTTAACCCATGCAACATCAATAAAGTTTTGGGATTCCCCACCATCTATCAACACTCCTACTATGTTTCCCTATATGACACCTTTGATCTGGAGAGTGTGGAATCTAGGGACCCCCGACAATGTAGCAATGGTACCTCCTAGTGATTGTACCTCATATGTTGTCTCATGTGCCTCTCCCTGCTCCTGATCCTGATAATCCTCATCCTCCCCACTGTCGGAATAGACCTCTATATAGTGGGAATTTATTCCCTGAACACCTGTGACCCGATACCCATGGTTCTCGACAAGTGAAAGATAAATTTATTCTTCTAAGGTCCTGGCAGGTATCATTATCCATCCATTCTTTCTTAGGCCATTCTTTGTGGAAGGGTTTCCTCTCTTTATCTTTAATAGGGAAATTAGTTCTGGGAGGAAATCTATTTTTTGGGACTACATCCTGTAAATATCTAGTATGAATGATGGCATCATCTAGGGTGGTGGGTCTATAATCCTTGACCCATCCACGTAACGACTCAGTGAGGGCCTCAGTAAATAATATAATCAGCTTGATCTTTGAAATATTTGTCACCATGACTGCCACCCTCTAAAAATATGAAATGAAAGCATCTGGACTACCTGTATGCTTGAGCTGTGCTAGCTCTCTAAAATGCACCTCAAGGTATTTTATGTCAAATCTCTCAATGATCCTCTGTGTAAAATCTATGTATTAAGTGATAATATTGTGACCCAATGTCACCAACCCGTGGTACCACCACTCATGGGCCTCCCCATCCAAATGCAAGGTAGCAAATTTAATGGCATCTGTCTCAATCATGGGGTTGAGATGGAAGTATGTATCCAACTTCTGTACCCAATCCCGCGTTGGGCCACCCCAGGTCCCTTCAAAGGTAGGAATAGTCAGTTTCCCTACCATGTGTTGTAACTCAAAGTTCTGGCTGAAAGGTCTATTGTATGCTCTGGGCTTGTTCTTACTTTTAAAGTGGAAAAAGTTAGTGAAGGTCATGACTGACTGGAAGTCATCACTCAATGCTCTGTGCTCTCTTAGGTATGCCCCCATGGGATCTTCTGGCTCTACCTTCACTAGGGGTACTGTACAGGGAAATTTTTAGGGGCGAAATTTAGCCAATTGGCTATTTTTGGCCTTTTTTCAAAAAATAAATTCTCTATTTGGTCATTTTAGTCTCTAATATTGCCTATATTTACATAAAATATGTTTTTAATATTATAATATTCGCCAAAATTTACAAGTTTCAGTAGTAAATTGTATGTTTCATATTTAATATTCTCCTACCAATCTATATATATGTTTTTTCCAATCCAAAATAATCGCCTAGAATACTACACTTAAGTATACTTTTATAATCCTTAAAAAATACCGTGGTACTATGGCGGGGCTATCTAAGAACTGTGGTAGGGTAGGTCAAGAGGCCCTATTGTAGATATGGGGGTGGCTCTGCATGTTTGTATGTAACTGTTCCCCACTACTACTTGTGGATACCCTATCACTGTTGGGAAATAAAGGACTATGTGGGGTGGGCTCGTTTTTATCTTCCATCTGCCTAATGGAATTCACCATCTCTTTTTGTCCAGTAGTAAGATCCTTTATAGCTGAAATGAGACTGTTGAAAGCTAAATTATCATCACATGCCATTGTTTCTTTGCCTTTACTTTTTTCGAACTGATACTCTGTATCCCCCAGTTCTATATCCTCTAACTCTTCTTCTCTTCTATCACTATTCCTAAGCCTCTTTCTCTAATAAGTAATGTTGTGTGGGTCCTATGAATTCACTTACTGTTCAAAATTGCATGCTCCCATAGCTGGTGAGGAACATTCTCTGATACCACTGTAATATCCCAAACCGATAATTTTCTTTTTTTTCTCTTTGTTTTCTATGTGATCTTGTGTATCAACTTAGGAATATGTGATATACTAATCTAATATTGCATGCGCTGCATGCAACCCTAATACCCAGATAATCAGAAATGCTATAAAATAGGAAGAATCAATGCATGTGCATACCAATAGATAGATTAGATGATGCTCGTCAATATAAGCCCAGCATGAAAGACTTTGGCCAGTGGATGCAAGAGATAATGACTGAACCTACTCCAGAAATGTGCCCTCCTCAATAGATATAATGATGGATCAGAGATAAACTGATAGTTGAATGATCCAGAAGTGGTGTAGTAGGGTTATAATCCTCCTCTGAGTGCAATGGAAGAAACATGCAGATAGAATGATGGCTCAGAAGCCTAAAGCGTGAACCCCCTCCCTGAGAAATCCTCCCACATGCAGGAAGACGTCTTCTTGAGGATAGAAGTGCTGAGAAACAGTCTAATACTCAATATGAGGAGCCCTTCTTCCAAGGGAAGGGTAATAGTGATACTCTGAGAATACTAGAGCCAACATGCATAAGATTGGACCCCTATAGCTTGTGATGTGAATATAAGTGTCCTTGAGCAATTCTCTCATGCAAGGAGGGAGAATCCCTCAAATCAGTATATAACTCGAATCCTACAGTAATTGATGAATAGAACCTAATGATATTAAAGTAATGCTGAATATGGATGATCCAACCTGATAGTGACTAGGGACGATAGTTTCGCTGCCTAAATACACTAGCTAGTTGAGTGCATGCACTCAACCTCAATTTGGCTTGCTGAGCTCTCCAATTTGAATCCACAAATCAATAATCATATAAGCAGGTATTCCTTACTAGCTTTACCTTTCTTTTATAACATTCACCTGTCAGACCTAACTTTTGACCTAATTAGGTCACTTTACCTTCTAATTCTCAGTTGACTTGCATGCAGTGCTCTGGAGACTCAATCAGTGCATGCATCATGAAATAATGCTCGGATGTCGTGCATGCAGGTGTCCTATAGTTCCTATGGCCCCTGTTTACCTACTAATGATCTAATACCCCTGCCAAATATCTTCTTAGGGTGCATAAGGCATCAATCCTTAGTTGATTCCCTGAATGTCAGTGCCCGCTCGAACCTATGGGAATCATTTAAGTTAGCATGATGGCCCTCTGTGATTAAGCAGAAGAGGAAATTACAACACCCTCCATGCAGATAGAGTAACAACTTCTTCACACATGTGTTTGCTTCCGCAGTGCGACCAAAGTGTGGAAGATGTATTAATAGTAAGAGGTCGGCTCTTGCCACTCCAAGATCCCACTGCTGTGATTCCAGTTCCACTGTATGACCTTAAGTTGAAACAATAGCCATCATGTTGTGTGTGTAGTTGTATTCAGCAAACTTGGCTACGTTGTGGTCTACATATGATAACTTCTGAATGTTTCACAAAATATCACCTTGAACTATAACTCCCTTCGGCACTGGTACGGTCTCCAACTGGTACCGCACATTCTTTGATAGCTTCACAATTTTTGCACTCAGGCTCCACAACGGGATATACTCTTGGAACATAGATACAAATCCCGATATGAATGTTCCTGCATCATGACGTGCCTTTTCCCTTGGCTCTACATTCATTCTATTCGCTTGGCGTGTTTTCCACAGCATATTGATAGGAATCTGTGGAGAAATCACTTTTGGGTGCTCAGGAATCATGGAAACAGATCCCTGCATCGGAACTTCCTCGACATATCCTTGGCCCTCACTTTCAGTTGATAAATCAACCCGCATTGTATCACTTATACACTTCTACTCTCCACTCAGCATACTAAGTCTTGGCTCTGGTTTTCTCACTACGCTGCAATCACTCAAGTCACAATGAATAATTACCAATGTAAGGGCATCTTTTTAATTTTACTCCTCATGTGTGATCTGTCTATCATTCCTGATGTTAATTGAATGTACTCGATCTTCCAATGATGATGGTGGTAGCAGAGGATCTATTCACACACTTGGTAGTCTTTTCGACAATTAATACAAAAATCCCACTAATGCCACCACTAAACCCATCATAAAAGTAGCAATAAATGCTCAATAACTGCAACTTTGACTAGTTAACTACTCCTAAACTTTGACAGATCATACTGAGACAGACCGCCAACTTCCCTAAGGAAACATAACTGCGACACAAAAAAAAGTTGGGGTTTCTGAGTGACAGAAATAACACTTCGATAGATGGATCTTTGACAAATCGTCAACTCTTCGCAATAAGAGATGACTTCGACACAATGGGGAGTTAGGGTTTCTAAAAGTCAAATATATAACTTTGACATAATGACCCAGATAGAAAAAATTTGACACACTAATAACTTGGGGTTTCCATATGATTTTTTTTTTACTATGTACAAGCACGGAATTAGGCATGTTCACTTCAACAGGACACGTCTGTCCCTGTAGGACTTCCGCCGGATGCCATTAACCAATCCTTAGAGGATTTCACCATCCAATTTTTGTAATTGTATTGTGCCTCCCTCTATGAAAAAATTAATAACATATGGCCCTAGCCAATGCATTCGTAACTTACCAGGATGTTTGAAAAAAATGTTTTCATAGAGAAGAACTAGATCTCCTCACTGAAATTGATTCTCAGTAATGTAGCAATCATGCCACTCTTTTTCTCTATCTTTCTGTACCTACTGATGAAAACTTGCGACAAATATTTCCTCTTCCAATTGAAGTAAATGCGTTAGTCTCTCTTTAATAGAACCAATATCAGACATACCTGCAAAAGTAACAATTCTTAAACTAGGTATAATATACTCCATAGGAATCACATCATCTTGTCCATACACCAACTTGAAAGGTGTATGACCTGTCAACCTTTTACATATCGTTCTATAGACCCACAATATTGTAGGGATCCTTAAGTCCTAGTCGTCGTAGTTCACATTACAATTTTTTGTTAGTGCATCTTCCAAGATCTTATTGAATGCTTTGACAGTTTCATTTGCTTGTGGGTGATACAAAGTACTCTTTTGATGATGGATCTGAAATTATTCAGTAAGATCCTCTATAGTTTTATTAACAAAATGTACACCATGATCGCTTAAAAGGATATGAGGACAAACAAACCTAGTGATCACATTCTCAAATAGAAATCTTGCAGCAGTCATATCAATGCAATCTCGTATTGGTGTAGCTTCAACCCATCATGTAAGATAAGTTGTTCATGATCACGCAGTGAGTGATGGAGATGGTGGAGAGGAAGACTGCGTTAGTTGTCACAGTATTAATATACCTCGCACCAGTCCTTTTCCCCAGTGGGTTAATGGGTCCCACAAACTCAATAACCCACTTGTCGAAATCCTACAAGGTAATCTGAGGTACCATTGGAATTTCATCTCTCCTTGTCGACTTCCCAGTTCTTTGACATACATCACAGTTCTAACAATATTCTTTAGCATCCTTATGAAGGGTCGACCACAATAACCCTTCTCTTAAAATATTCTGTGTTGTAGCTTTTCCTGCATAATGTCCAATTTTCAATCCATCATGGGCTTCAGCTAAGATAATTTATCTCTCGTGCTCCAAAACACAACGACGCAATACTTCATCCGGCCCTAACTTATACAAGTGACCGACTATCAACTGGTAGTCTGCATATTTAACGATCAACTGCTTCTTCTAGGCATTTGTGTATCTCTCTGGCATTGTTGCTATGGAAAAAAATGTCAAAATATCTTGAAAGTAGTAATTGATCATTCTTACGGAAAAGATCTATGCATCTAGTAGATTATGCTCTAAACTATTTGATTCTTCTCCTATTTCCATGACAGATGGTCGAGGCCTGCATTCAACCTCACAGGCTTGACAATGATCTCAAATTCATATTCCTGAAATAATAATAACCATCGACATATATTCTCCCCCAAAACTGTCTTGTTGACCAAGTACTTCAAAGTAGAGTGGTATGCCTGACTCTGTAAACATCTTAAAATTCCCCCTAGAAAATAGTGCCTAAAATTTTGTAATGCCTACACCGTGGCAAGTCCTTTCCTTTTTGTCGAAGTATAATTTCTTTCTACAGTGGACAACTTCCTTCTAGTAAATGCAATAGGATGGTCTATGTAACCCTCACCTAGTTGATCAAGCACCGCACCCAAAGTGACAGATAAAGCATCAACATGAACCTGAAATTCTTTTTTCCATTCAGGAAATACCAGAATAGGTTTTGTAACCATTTTCTCCTTTAACATGTCGAGATTTTGCTGGCAGTCTTCAGTCCAGTGGAACTTTTCATCTTTCTTGAGTAATTTTTACATTGGTGTTGTGATCTGGGCATAGAATTTAATAAATTTCCTGTAATATCTTGTGTGACCCATAGTTTTCCTCAATTGTCGAACCGAAGTATGTGGAGGAAGATCAACTATAATAGCAATCTTTGTAGGATCCACTAACAAACCTTGCTTGCAAACTACATGTCCCGATAGTATGCCAACTGGAGCACAAAATATGCATTTCTTCATATTCAAAGAGATTTGATAATGTCTACAATTCTCTAACATCAACCTCAAATTTTCAATATGTCTCTTGAGCAACCCGTATACTATCCAATCATCAAAATATACTTCTAGAAACTTATGAATGAAGTCCTTAAATGAAGTGACAACTACCTGTGAGAAAATTGTAGGGGCATTCTTTAGGCCAAAATGAATTACCGTGTATTGGAAGCAAACACATTATGTCACAAATGTTGTTTTATGGTGGTCCTCCGTAGCAATCTTTATTTGATTACACCCAGAAAATCCATCTGTGAAAGAGTATGATTCTTGACCTCCAACACTTTCAAGCACTTCATCCATGAACAGAGTTGGAAAAGGGTCATGTATGCAGGCATCGTTCAACATCCACAAGTCAACACAAATCCTAATCTCCCCAGCTTTCTTGTCTTGTACTACCATAAGATTGATCTATTCTGATTCTTCGAAGGGCTCAATGATACCTACATCGATCATTATGTCGAGATCTGCTCTTACTTTTTCCTTGTACCGTGGATTCAATCTATATGACATTTGCTTGATCAACTTGGCACCAATTTTCAGTGGGATTTTCATTTCACCCAAGTCGCCAGTAATACCTTTCACTTCTAAAAATGTAGTAGGAAACAAGTTTTGAAATTCATGCAAATAATTTTTCCCACTGTTTCATCATCCCAGTAATCTCCTATATTTCCAAACTTTGGATTTTCAGGAGAGCCTATATTTACCATTTTTATCTTCAACGGATTCAAAAAAATTTCATATGTAATCTCAGGTCCATTCTATTAAGTTTTTACTTCTTTAGCATAATAACATTAAACAGCATAATCACTGAAATAAATACAAGCACAACAAACACAAAGAACACAAAATTTATCTCGGGGAAACCACTAGGGAGAAAACCTTGACAAAACTTCCTCAATATATAATTAACCAAGTACAAGATAAAACCCCAAGACAAATCAACTTCTCTCCTTCACTTGTGCGAACTTCTCTCTCTTCTATGCGACCTTGAGTGAGTGAGGTGATTGCTACCAATTAGAAACTCAATCTCCTATTTATACTTTACATTTGACTTGACCTTTTCACTACCTACGTTGGCTTGACTCACCTAACTCGGTCGACCTGTACTCTTTACAATAAAATATTCCTTCTAGATCTTTCCAGGATGACCTAATCAGTTAAGGTTTATATTGATTCCTTCAATGACGCTTACATTATTAATTACATCAATGAAATATCCCGAAGTAGTAATACAATAATACAATAAACAAATACATTTAGAATATCTTCCGTAGTTACATTTTGTTAACACTCCCTCTTAACTAGGAAGGTATTCTACGGGTAACATCAACAAAATTAATAGTTGTTCAACTAACTTGTGAATCTCTATATGTCTTAGGAAATTTTTGGATCATCATATGTATGGGGTATCACATCATCTACTGGAACATCATCATCAGAATCATCATCATCGTCTTCTAGAATATCACCATCAACATCATCATCGTCGTCTGCTGGAATATCACCATAAGCATCATCATCATCATCTGCTAGAATATCACCATCAACATCATCGTCGTCTGCTGGAATATCACTATCATCATCATCATCATCATCATCGCCTATTGTAATATCACCATCAGCATCATCATTGTCTGCTAGGATATCACCATCAGGATCATCATCATTGTCTACTGGAATATCACCATCAACATCATCATCATCGTCTGCTAGAATATCACCATCAACATCATCATCAGTGTTTGAACACTAAAACAACATCAATCATCGATCAGAAAGTACTAGAACAACAATCATCAGTAAGTAAATACTGGAACAACAATAAAAACAACAACAACAATCATCAGTAAAGAAATATTGGAACAACACTATCAGTCGGCAAGGACTGGAATCTCTATCAGTCGACAAGTGTTGATCTTCACTCACCAAGGACTGGAATATCTATCAGTTGGCAAGTACCGATCTTCAATCACCAAGGATTGACATCTCTATTAGTCGGAAAGTACTGATCTTCAGTCAATAAGGACTGGAATCTCTATCAATTGGAAAGTAATGATCTTGAGTCACCAAGGATTGGCATTTATATCAATCGGCAAGTACTGATCTTAAGTCAGAAAGGACTGGAATTTCTATCATTCAAAAAGTACTGATCTTCAGTCACCAAGGACTGGAATCTTTATCAGTTGTCAAGGACTGGAATCTCTATCATCATCACTCCCTCTTTCGAGGGAGGTCCTTTCAGACCCCACTTCTTCTTTTAAAGGAGATCCAATCATCATCATCACTCCAAGTGATCATCGCATCCCATGGGTTCCTCCTGATCCCGTACAAATTCTTCTTCAATGTGCACACATGTGGTTCTCTATAGAGAGTCCTGAATCCTGGAGGTTGCTCAATATCATCTTCTACTTCAATTACACCATCTATCTAGTGTAATATCAACCACTGAGTAAGTGTGTCTGGATACTAGAGCAACATATCGTCATAGTTGACTCCCTCTTTCTGAGAGAACCCTTGCTTTGTACTTGATTTCATAAGTCCATTGTTACTTGGTTTATGAAACGAATCTCATCATTATTCATTTGTAGGTGATCATACACGATATTTCCTACAAGTCAAAATTCAGTTGCATGATTAGAAACATTTCATAGTTTCCAAAACAAATTAATAATGACAAATTCTTATGCATAGGTCACACAATCATGCAACTATCTTAGCCAATGTTTCAACACAACATTCATCCATATCCCATATTCATATGGTAATTTTCTAGATGCCATCCATCTCTACCAGAACATTATTAAGAGTGTGCACTACTCCCAATATATCAGCAAAGAGGTTTCATTCTAGATAAGTAGAAATGGAATGTTGTACAACACCATATGCCACTTACCCATCACATGCATATTAGTAGTATTATGTTCATCAATGAAAACATGCATAGTACACATACTAAATATAGGAACATAAATATGTGAACAATAGGAGAATACATAAAATGACAATTCAAATACTTATATTTGTTTGTTTGGTAGAATCTCTCTTGATCCTAGTCTCCTTGTAGGTGTTATACCTCAAAGTCTCACTTTGAATGCCATTTCAAGTCTTCATGTCATATCACCATGCGGCACCTAATGGTACTACCTCCTAACAAGTGTTGAGACTTATTTCCACCTTGTTGGCCCCCTCCTTGGCCTTGCTTGGAGACAAATCCAATTGATGACATCCGAATTCCATCTCATTGAGCCAAATTTACCCATATTTCTGCTCCCTAGTAGTGGTGCAAGGTGTGAAAATACAACATTTTCATGCACTGCATGCCTGCAGGGGTGCGAAAATTAAAACATTTTTGTGCTATGCTCAATTCAGAGGGCACGAAAATCCCTTAACAAACTCATCACTTGAATTGTGAATCTTAGCTCTAGGGATATTTTCTTGGGATTGGGGTTCCCCTCGAATTCTACCTCATCCTTCCTCTTTATCCTGGCTCAACTCCTTGATCCACCATTTGCTCACCTAGATCCACCTTCCTCTCTTAGTAGTTGGCCTCCCAAATCTTATAAGAAGGAGACCATCCATGAGCTAAGGGGAGAACTTTGGAGGCATCAAACCTATGGTCTTGGAGGTTTTGCAAAGATAATAAAGAGGAAGGCTTGGAAGGAGAGATTGCTTCTTGGACATCAAAGGTAATTTTGTGTTTATATTCTTTACATACCTTTAATATAACTTGGATTATTCTCCCATATTATGCTTCTTGATTTTTGATCCATAATATGTTTCATATGATTTAGATCTTAACCATTACATCTAGTGCTTGGAGATATTGTTTCTTTTCTTGCTTAAATAGGTTCAGATCTTGGGCATCAGGTTCGAAACTGGATCTAGGAAAACTGACAGATATAAGGTAAGTTTTACCATCTCTTCTCTCTCAGTACTTTGAAATTTATGCATTGTGTTATATCTAGGAGCTTAAGATTCCATTTGTTTATTTGATGTCTTAGATTAATCTTGTTTAAATCTAGTTTAATCTTTGAGTAGGTTTAACTATCCATAGGATGAATTTCTAGAATAGAAATTGGCGACCATACTGGGGATATCCCAGTTTTCATTTGGTTATCAAATATTCATTTTTGACCTTTTTGATCTATTATCTTTGTGTTTTATCAATCATTGTCCTTTATTCATCATTCTGATCCTCATAGTTGAGTTCTCTAGGTCTGCAATATTTGGAAATTTCAAAATTTCTTCTTAGACCTTTGCACCTAGATCATTACAGAGAAATTTCGCGCCCCTCCCATATACCACAGAGCAAAAATTTCCATATTTTCATGCCTCTGTAGTGTACTAGAGCGCAAAAATACCTATATTTCATGCCTGGGTAGTCTATCAGGGAGCGAAAATTCCCTGTATTTTGCATCAAATTTTGGTTTTTTGCTTGGCTGATGCTTGTTTTTTATTTTTGGCTTGACCTCATCTCTTTGATCCTGATCAGACCTGTGTGACCTAAGTTTGACCCCTACACTTCTTGGATTTTATTTTGAGACCTTATTTGGATTATAGAGTGAAGTTCTGAAGTTCTTGGTGAATCGGAAATTAGAGGACTGTCATAGTCATTCATACCATTCTCATGACCTTATTTTTCCTTTGCATTTGGTCCGATTGCTCACTCTGCTCCTGATCTGCAAGTCTAGAAGCTTGGCTTGGTTTGCTTGTTTGTATATTTATGGTTTGTACTTCTTGAGATTGAATTGACAAGAGTAAATTTTTTACTTGGAATATTTGGTTTTATCTTGAAAAAGTGGTCATTTTGCTAAAATTCAAGAGCATTGTTACACATTCCTTTGCATTCTTGAAGAAGTTTTGGAAAAATCTTATTGCTTGTTAAATAATCTTTTCATTTTTGCTCATCAAATTTATTTAGAAACTTTTCAAGATCTATTTTCCTCTTCACTTAATGAGTAAAACATTTTTGCAATTTTAGAACATTTTTCATCTACTTGTTGTCTTAAGCTCATTTGAAGTAAAAAGAAAACAAAAGTTTGTTTTTTAGGTTGTTTTTGGATAGATTCAGTGTGAAAGAGTATCTCATATTTTGATTTGGCATACAAAATCGTAAAGAAAAACAAAAGTGAACATGTTTCTTTTTTGGCATTGTGTGTTTCTCTCATTTTGGAATAAGAAAGGAACTCTCCTTCCTATAGCTAGATATTCATCGAAATAAAGAGTTGCATTGATTCATTCATAGATGCATGGTTTGAGTCAAGTCTTAACACCATCAAGTTGCACTTCCAACACCTTTTGAGTAAAACAACAAGCCCTAAAAATTTATACCCTAACTAAACACACATTAGCCTCATTTGAGGACATAAAAGAATTGTGTAGTTAGCTAGGACATCGGGGACAAGAATCCAAATAATTTCCCCCTGTCACTTTACATTTGAGACATAGTTGATTTCCTTTAGGGTGCTCAAATCCTCTTGTATTTTTTGACACAGTTATACACCAATTTGTTTGGAGGGCCTCCCATTCCACGGGGGTAAGCAGCAAGGATTGGTTTCAGATGGACTTTGTGGAATACTGCACTCCACTTAGCACCTAAGGACATCAATGCATTGTCCTCCTTGTATTTTTCGGCCTCCATAGTGGTTTTACAAGGGCTCAAAGGAAAAATCTCCAGTAAACCTTCTCAGACGTGTCATGAACGAGGTATCCTAGTGACCTTCCTTCTAGGGATATTTTACTTGGGATCCCTTTCAGTAAAGGGATATCCCTTTATATTTTGGTCTCTCATTTTGTATTGTCCGACTTGGATTTCATCACCTTACGAAGGATATAATATGTTGAGGTCTCCAAACCTTAGATAGGAGGATTGCTTGCTATTGTACCTTATAAAGAGTATTTTATTTTTTAGTGTTGGTTGTTGGCTTCCTGGCATTTTTCTTATAGCTCGCTTACTGTGACATCGTTCTTAGTGTAGTTTTTTGAGCTTTCTTTTTGGCCTGTGCGCCTCTTCTTTTCTAGCTCCCCTTTTTCACACTCATTTGCTTGAGGGTTTTTTAGTTCTTTTTTAAATGACACTTTGCCCATATCATTTTAGTCATGTTCCATGGAGGACCAAAGGAAATCATGAAGACAACAAGGGAAGAGTCTTGAAACCATTCCTAGAACTAGTTGCATGCCACCCTCATGCATACCCACTCCCCCTACTAGCATACCAACTAGTTGGGGGATTGTCCCACAATAAACTAGTACAACACCACCAGTTGTTATGGTACCCCAAAATCCTAGCACAGTCCCAGAAACTAGTGCACTACCAGAAACCAGTGTAGTACCAGAAGTTAGCACGACATTGGAAACCACTATAGAAGCTGAGGTTAGTGTCCCACCACAAGACGACGTTGTGCCGAAAGTTTTTATCACTCTGGAAAATAGCACCGCTATGGTAATTCCATCACAAATTGATCTCCCCGAAGGATATATCGAGGTTATCGAGGAATCCGATCCTTTCCACTCTACGACGATTCAGTTCGCTACAAAATTTGACCAACCTTTAATTGGTAACCCCACCTGTCATACCGACTTCTCCAGTTATCTGTAGCTATGAATTTGTATCTTCCAGTAATAGCTCATTAGGAATTCCTTCTCCCGATCTCCCTTCAGGCCATGAAATCATGGCATCCATACGAGCAGAACTTGTTAGTTTTTCCCAAGAACATGCGGCGAAGGAAATATTTAGATGTGAAATTGTGCAAATAATGGCTTCGAGCTCACAATTCCCACCAATATCCATGTCTCAAGTGGTAAATACTCATGATTCTAGAACCCTCCAATCCACATCCTACGATACTACCTATGGCACTTCATTCGTAGATCAATCTGGACCCACAGATTGGATCTATTTTAAACCTTTCCCTGATGATTCAGAGACGGAAAACATATTTGATCCATCTTCATCATTATGGAACATGAATCTGGTCCAAGCCCTCAATGATTTCCGCACTTTTCCAGTTCCTATGCAATTAACGCCTGAAACTCCCCTCCAACCTTCCCCTCATCTATTACTAAATGAAATCTTCGGTTCTCCTTCAAGGAACATTTCTAGTCAGGGGACAAACTATACTTTTCCGTCGCTACCCACATCATCTGGAATTAGTGCACACTCATCTTCACAAATCGATACTAATAATGCAGCCAACCAACCTACAAAGTCAACCTCTTCCAATGTTTCCATTGGAAGGTTGTCTATTCTTACTGTTAAAACATCTGTTGTGACTAGAAGTCAATATTCAACCACAATCTACACTATCTCTGGAGGACAATTGTTTATTGGTGCCCCAAGCGGAACCAGTAACCAATGTCCTCTGTTAGGACCATCTGCTCCGTGGGGACCACAAACCCTAGCGATTGGAGGCCAACCATTTATTGGTGCTCCAACCGAAACCAATAATCAACCTCCTCCATCAACTCCATCTACTCTGTGGGGGCCACAAACCCCACCAATTAGAGGACAACCTTTTTTCGGTGCCCCAAGCGGTATGAACAACCAACCTCCTATGTTAGGCCCACTTCCTTAGTGGGGATCAAAAATCCCAGCCACTAGGGGAAACATACATTTATAACCAGAATCCTACTAGGGGGCACATGAATGAACGTCAATATTTTTACCCCCCTAATCTTAATCCTGGGTTACCTTATACTAGTGTCTCAAACAATCAATGGATCCCACCTCCCCAAACCTTGTCTCTCAATCAAGGCGGAAGGAACAATCTATGGGATCCACCCTTTCAAAAATTCCCCCCTACTCAAGGTGCGGTCAATCCACCCAATCAAGGATTTGGGAACCCCACATGAGTCCCACCACCTCAGGTATCTACACCATTCAATCCCACCCAGCAGCATTTTGAACAACCGGTCTACAATTCGATTTTGAATCAATTGGTGAATCCTATGATTCCCAACCAACAACCGATTAACCAGATGGTCCCCAACTCACAGAACTTCCAACAGTACCTTGAGGGTAACATGTATGGATACAATATGCAACAATATGCAATGTAGGGCCTGACAAGTGTTCTAGCACCACATCAATATTATTCATACCCACAACCTAATAGGAAACTTCCCTTCTTGTAAACATTGGACCTTTCGGATTTGTCAAGATTGATAAATGATCCCATTTGGCATGAACCACATTGGCCACATATTCCTTCCAAACTACCATTGGATATCCTGAAATTCGATGCAAAAATCGGGGAAGATCCAAAAGATCACATCATGACATTCCCTCTTTGTTGTTCTTCGAACTCATTGATGGATGACTCCATATGATTAAGTCTCTTCCAACGAACACTCAATGGAACGGAAAGAAAAAAGGTATATCGAGCTTCCACAACACTCTTTCAGAGATTTCAACTCCCTTGCCATGCAGTTTTTGACACATTTTTAGCTTCCCATCTGATATGATACTGGAACGGACCTCTTAACTTCATTGCGGCAATCCACTATCGCTCACATATCTAATCATATTCATTAGTGGTGGAGACATTGAATATTAATTAAGGCTCCCATTCTTAACTAATTATTGACTTATTGGTTTACAAAGTCATTATTGCCACCTATTGCTATAGATGTTGCAATGGGCAAGGCCATTATAGAAGAGAAGGCAATCGCTCGTGCTCGGTATCTGGATTTGGGTTATTACCAATCTAGAAATCTATATGAACTGATTCCTCATGTCTCTCTCCCCACTGGCAATCCATCTAGGCCCACTACCAAAACTCCTATAGATTGTGTAGTTGGTTCTGTGAAGGCCAATCCTACAGCCAAATCTAGTGGACAACAAAACACTTATGCCCCACCTCAAAACCAAGTTGCATCCAAAAACGACACTTCTCCTGCTCAAACCTCCGAGGTGAATGCGGTTCAATCCTAACCACAACAATCCAGAGGGAAAAAGAAGAATAACAAAGGGAAATCCAAAAAATCTTCTCCTTAGCAGGACAATCCCAAACCACAACAAACCAATGCTGATAACAAACCCAAACAGAAAGCTGCGTTCCCCTACCTTATATTCTAGGAATACCACTATACAAAAGCATGTCCTTATAAAGAGGAAGTTAATAAATTTTTCAAAGGATCTTCCCGCCCAACAGTCTTAACTGACCCTTTCCCACACCAACAAAAGAAAATGGTTGCACACACCCCCACCCAAGGGGGAAACCAAAATGATCCACCCAACCATATACATCCTCAAATCACGACATCCTCACGATGAGTAACAATACTGTCCATATATCCACTCTATCAAATACATATGACTCTATTCCAACTTCAAACAAGAATGGGAATTCCAAAGATAAAACTCCCATGGAAGATCTTCCCTCTACTCCTTCATCCACAAGCTCTATTCATATCGAAAGGCCTATTAGTGACACTGTGTTGTGCCATCCAAAGGCCACCATTCGGAAATCGACATTCAATCCAAATGCGTGAGCTTCCCAAAATTACAATATTGTTGAGGATTTAGCTCAAGCAGCTTCTGCAATGTCCACTCTCGAAGTTCTGCAACACTTCCCTACTCAGCGGAGAACCTTATTGTCAGCTCTTGGAGTTGTTGACCTAGAATCTTCCAACACGATTACGTTCAATTTGGAATATTTTAGGCCGAGACTATCTCATCAATTGGCTTTTCAGATTCATACCAAAATTTGTGGAAACAACATCCATCGTACCGTTTTGGACAAAGGTGCTTCCACTTCTATCATGTCTTTGTCTTCCTAGAGAGCTATCGTCTCTCTGGAGGTAACTCAGTCTCCTACTACTTTGAAATCTTTTGAAGGCCATGGTTTCCAACCTTATGGACTCATCCCATCACTCGTCATAGCACTAGGGGGGGGAATGTCTCTATCCACGTCAAAATCATAGATGCTCCATTGGATTACAACATCATACTAGGTCGCAATTGGTTTTATGCCATGACTACCGCAGCATCTTTCGTTTTCCATTTGGTCCAATTTCCTCATCAAGGGAAAATTGTCAGCATTGATCAGTTAGACTTTTGCGGTTCGGATATTCATTCCAACACCACCAAGAATGTCCCACTGTTGACACAATCTCAGCATCACTATGAAGACATTGGTGTTGGTCTGCTGAAATATTCCTCCATCATAGGAGTATTCCCGGAGCTCCCACCCCCAATATTTTCGATTAACATGATCTCTTTGAGTACTTTTCAACCCCAAGAATCTAAAGATTCTTGGGTTATACTGAGTCCTGATGAGTGTAAAACCATCGGTGATTGCATGTCTATGAACCGCAATCAAGCAACATACCATGCAATTCAATCCGCTTTTGATTGGATCGATACTATCGACACCATACGGTGGCACCTCTCCCTCCTTGGATCAATTCATCATTGCCCTCTATTGAATCCCTCTCACAAACTTTTCCTTCCAACGAGTCTATTATGGAGATCATGAGCATTGATGAACCACCATGGAAAGATCACCATCATCGGCCATCTTTCCCTACGGTCCATGCGGTAGAACCTGATACAAAATCCATTGTTTCACTAGATATTGTCCAAACTGAGATTCCCGTCCCTATGCACAAAGTGTTCCAAAGGAAATATCGCGAACATCATAGAAACTATCCCAATTGACATCTCCGTGAAACCTGGTATCATGGAACATATCCATTTAGGCAAAAAATGCACACCCAGTGAGGTGGAATTTTATACTTCCTTATTTAAGGAGTTTTGCGATGTTTTTTCCTAGAGTTATGAAGAAATGTTGAGGATTGAACCCTCTATAGTGGTACATGAAATTCAAGTTTATCCCGATGCTCGACCTATTTGGTAGAAACTCTGACCCGGTCATCCCCGCAAAATTGTAGCCATTAAGGAAGAAGTTGAAAAACTTCTTCGCGTTGGTTTCATTTATCCTGTCCCATTGATAGAATGGGTGTCCAATATCGTTCCTATAGCTAAGAAATAGGGCACGATCAGATTTTTTGTTGATTATAGGGATTTGAACAAATCCTGTCCCAAAGACAACTATCCAACTGCCTTTATTGACCAAATTATCGATAACTGTTCCGGTAGCGTCATATTTTCATTTATGGATGGCTTCTCTGGCTATAACCAGATTGAGATGCTCCCATCAAACCAACACAAGACTTATTTCATATTCCCATGGGAGAAATTTTCATATCACAAATTACCCTTTAGTCTTAAGAACGCTGGGGCCACTTTTCAATGGGCCATGTTGTACGCATTTCACGATATGAAGCATGTTGTGGAACTTTATTTGGATGACCTACCTTCTCACTCTGATACACTAGAGGACCATCCAGATCATCTGAGTGCCATATTCTCACGGTGCCACCACTACAACATTCGCTTGAATCCTCACAAATGCGTATTTTTTGTTGAATCCAGTAATTGTTAGGATTCATAATCTCCAAGGAAAGCATTCTCCTTGAACCATCGAAGGTGGTGGCTATTTTAGCTTTACCTTCCGCAACCAACATTCCAGAACTCCAATGTTTGCAAGGGTGTGCAAAAATTTTACGCCACTTTGTCTGCAATTTTTTCGAGATCAGTCAGGGCTACATGAGGCTTCTCAAGAAAGATGTTCCTTTCATTTGGTATGACGAGGCCCAACAATATTTTGACAATTTGAAAAAGGCCCTTACCGGTGCTCCCATTTTACAACCCCCTAATTATACACGAGACTACATTTTATATCTCGTTGCCTCTATTACAACCATTGGCATGGTGCTTGTATAGGAAGACAACAGTGGTCAAGAACATGTGGTATAATATCTTAGTAAGAGTCTCATTGACTCTGAAACACGCTACTCGCATGTGGAGAAACTGGCTCTGGCCACCATTTCTGCGGTCCATAGATTTTGACACTACATTTTACTCCGCAAAACCACCGTTATTTCTAACTTCAATCCAATGTACTATATCCTAACATGTCAAGTGCTAGGGGGGAAATACTCTCGTTGGATTGTAGTTCTCCATGAATTCGATTTGGATTTCTCGAAAGCAAAATCCAAAAAATCCTTGGTCTTTCCTGAGATTATTTGTGCATTTCCCTGTGTCAATGGCCAATATGAGCCCATTGATTCTCTCCCAGACGAATATTTGTTCCTCATTGGAACGACTAATCACTAGTATGGAGACATTATCCTATATCTCCAAACCCAACATTTTTAGCCTGGTCTCAACTGTGATGAACGTCGTCGCATAAGACACCACGCCAAATACTATCTTATCATTAGCGATACTTTTTGCTGTCATGGTATCGATTCTGTATTACGACGTTGTCTAACTCTTGATGAAGTTGAACATGTCCTTAATGACTGCCACATTGGACCTTGTGGTGGTCATCTTTATGGGATGGCTACAACCCAGAAAATTTTACGCACAGGCTACTTCTAGCCTTCCATCTTCAAAGATTGTGTTGAAGCGGTCAAGAAGTTCCCTCCATGTCAATTCTTCCATTCTAAGAAGCGTTATCACCCAGCTCCACTCCATCCTGTTATTGTTGTCGAACCCTTTGAAAAACGGGGTATTGATTTCATGCACTGTAAGCCTGCTTCAGCCGGGGGGCATAGTTATATCATCATCGTTGTTGACTTTTTACCAAATGGGCTGAAGCCATGCCTACGTATGTAGAAGACATCAAAACTGCAGCACTTTTCATATTCAATCATATCATCGCTAGATTCATAGTCCCGCAAGCCATCGTAACTAACCATGGTTCCCATTTTAGGAATCATATGATGGATGAACTAAGTTCCAAACAAGGTTTTTGTCACGAAAACTCAACTCCTTATTACCCCCAGGAAAACAAACAAGTAGAGGCAATTAATAAAGTCTTGAAAAGAATGATCCAATGCATGGTGGGAACCCAAAAGTCAAAATTTCACTTAGCTCTATTTTCATCCCTTTGGGCCTACAGGACTTCAGTGAAAAATGCGACCGGGTTTACACCATTCCAATTGGTCTATGGCTTGGAAGAAATCCTTCCGATTGAATGTAAAATACCTCCCTCAAGTTATCCTTGGAACTCTTAACTAACATGACCACTGAATAAGAATGGTTTCTATACCTAGATAATCTTGATGAAACTCGCCCGCGACACTACGCTCGCCAACAAGGCTCATAAAAAATGCGTTAAGGATCAATATGATAAATCCATTCAACCTCATGTTTTCCATGAAGGTGACCTAGTCTTAACCTATGACCATATGCACGAAAAATTAGGTAAAGGAAAATTAAAATCCATGTGGTATGGTCCCTATGTTATCAAATGAGTGTTAGAGAAGGGAGCTTACGAGCTTGTGGATTGTGATGGTATATCTTTAAGAGAGCCCCATAATAGGCTTTACCTGAAGAGATTTTATGCGTAGGAACATCTTTCAGAAAACACCTTGTATATAGTGTATCTATAGTGTGATTCTGATTCAATTTTTGTGTGTTAGGACTCTATCTCGTACATAACCACTTATCTCAACTTGTGCTTTTATTTACAGATGCCGACATACTTTGGATTCACGGATGGAACTATTCAACATACCGGGAACCTTGCTTCTGCAACATGGGTACTGTATTCCCTTGTCGACGAGTTGATATCCTTGGGTGGTGTATGCTTAGGCCCCACAACAAATAACATTGTGGAGTATCATGCAGTCATTAGACTTCTGACTGAATTTTCTTCTCTTGGAATCCATCATTTTATAGTCTGCCTGGACTCTCATCTTGTGGTATCTCAACTGAACCACATTTACACCGTTTGTGATCCTACATTACTTTGTTTATATAGAATGGTACACCTTTTTGAATGGTTATTTGATTATATTTTATATAACATGTACCAAGGGAATTCAACACGGTGGCTGATTCATTTGCTAATTATATGTTGGATTGACATCTAGCCCACACATAATAAATACATCATAAAAACACATGTAAAAAATGTAACATACAAATCATCATAGGTAAACAGTAGAGATAGATCCATATGTATATCATGTAAAAAGTGTTTTTCATGTCACATATAATAATATAATGCGTAAAAATACAAAAAATGGGATCACAACCCATACAAAAATTGGAAAAAATTGGCTCTTTGGACTACATATCGTGTAAATGCCGCTAACAAAACTAATGCTAAAAGCTAGTCGCGAGGTGCACGGTCCTCATGATAGCACACCACTACTCTAGAAACAAGATGAAGAAACCTGCCAATCCACTCTGGCACACCCACAATATGCCTCTGGAGATGATAAGCAACCTCGGGTATCCTCATCAGAGGAATGTCCATGGTTAGTCCTTCTAGGTTCTGATCCACATCGTGGAATCCTCCTGCCTCATCCTCCTCGACATGATACTCTTTTCCTCGTCGTCGCAGTGGTGAGTATCCTGCTAGTCTTACCGATCCTTCATCTGTAGGATTATACACATATATATTAGATATTCCATGCATTATTAAAACAAAACCAAAAAATAACATAAACTTGAAAAATTCAAATACAATTTTGAAGGTCATATACCTGACTCATCCCCTTCATCCTCCTTAGGTAATGCTAATTCAATATCACCGTGGAAGTCTACCCCATCATAGGGATAATATTCTATCATTACGATATGCTCCTCGATCCAAGAGAAGAAGTCCTCACCAAACGCTAATACTTTTGTCCCACCAAGCCACCCAGCATAATTGCTCCATCTCCCCATCCATGGCTCGGATGCTAGACGGTGAGGCCTCTCTATATTTAGATGTGGTATAGCCGCCCTCTCTAAAAAGAAGGTGACCAAGATAGTCCCATATCTAAACTATCTGATGCTCCCGTTGCTACATTTGGTTACATGATATTTGATATTGACCAAAACTCCTTCACACCAGTTGAATAGTTTGGGTTCCATGCATTCCAAGGCATAAGTCATCTGAGCCTGGGTTGCATGGTGATCCCCCACACTTCTTGCTACTCGATAAATATTATATAAGATCATCCTCAATGGAAGATCTATCACATCAGCAATGAGCACTTTCCCGCTTTTCTTGCGAGATCCTTGTCTACAATATTGGGCAATGTAAGTCTTCGTGGTTTCTTCAGTAGCATGGTGTCCTTCCAAATTAACTCGTGCCCCTCTCTTGGAGAGGCTAGTCAAAAATTAAATATCCTCGAGCTCTATTTCAAGGATATGATTTCCTATATGGAAAGCTTGTATATCAGCATCCCACATTTGTATGATGTGATTTAGTAACTTCCCTTGCTTTCAGATGCCTCTAGTTTTGACAAAATTCAATAAAACACACTCTCTCAGTGTGGATAGAGTCTTATCATCATTTAGGGAAGCCTTGTCCTCTCCTTCATGTTCTCTTTCCTTCCAGTCAACCATCCTTGATTTTTTCACTTGGAATCTCCTGCAAATCATCAAGAGAGCCTCTCGTTAAAAGATGGAAACCAATTTTTATGCCAATAGATGGGGCAAGTTTTGTATTTTTCAAAACTGTGGATTTTTGTTCCTTGGGTGTTGCAGGGAGCGCGCAAACTGATAATTCTTGTGCCCTTGACACTACCCATAGCGCGAAATTTTAGGAATTTTTGCATCCCTAGACATAGGGACGGTGCGAAAAATTTATGGCCACAAGTTTTGTTTCCCTAAGGACCTTGCAAAGCCCCAAACTTGTATGAAATAAAAAACTTAATGAATGAAATGAAAGAGGAGGATGAGAGGACTTAGCTACTTTAGACAGTGGTTGAAATGGTGCCCTGGATCTCTCAATATCGTTTGATGAAGTTTTGCTCCCAACCAAGGTAAAAATCCTCTTTGAGTGAAAATGACCAAGCTACAATGGGTAATTCTCCATTTTACCTTCTTTTATATATTACACTTAGTCATTTTTACCTATTTTACATTAATAACCATTGTTTAGAGTCTATTCTTCACAGTTATTATGTCCTAATCTCTTTTTCTAGGGTTTTGACCACTTTTTGGCAAGTTCTATCAAGTTGTTCACATTGGTGGAGTTATGTATTGGACCTTCTTTGAGCTTACTTTATCTCTTTCGTGCTCTGGATCCGAACTATGAAAGAGATTCAAAGAGTTTTTCACACTTGAGTTGTGCTTGTTAAAACCCAAGTAAAACAGTGTCGAGCTTAGTCTGCTTTACTTGTGCTCGTAAAAAATTGACGAAAGTATCAACTTAGTATTATTTTATCCCTTTTTCGGACTAAGGTGATTATCTCATGAAAATGGAACCACTGGAGTTTTCTTTAAGCTCTTTTCAGACTCCCTCGCCAAGAAAATATTTCCAAGTGCACTTGTCTCTTTCACACTTGTAAAAGTATTTGAAAGGTCGTCTATTCGGTGGTAGCTTATCCCTTTTTCAGAATGTTTAGACTATTTATGAGAAAGGTATACCTTAGTCATTTTATGACTAGGAGAGTTCTTCTAGATATCATTTTATAGTTTTTCGGGTCCAGGGACTAACTTTTATGAAAAAGTCAAAACTTGGAGTCTTCTTTAGATTATTTCGGACTCTCTAAACATGAAAAAACACCGAGTTTTCCTTCTTTGGACTCGTGAAATTAAACATCGAAGGATACTTATGGAGTCGAACATCTCCTTCCTTGGGTTCATGAAATGTATAAGATTGGACGCAATTAAAAGTGAGATATATCGAGCATCTGTTACCCTCCTCAAGCTCATTAAAAAACAAAGAGGTACTCGTCAACCATGATGGGGGAAAATGGGGGAATACACCAAGTCTATATTTTGGAAGCTCATGAATCGTTACCTTTGAACATGGCATGCATACACGCCTTGTCTTCTTTGGGTATTCAGTATATGTCCGGGTTACAATTACAATCGTGAGTCGTCTTCTAATCAAATCTCTTAAACTTGAGTCAGCTCGCATTTTGGTTGTTTCTATTGTTAATCCCTGCTGCCAAGTCATATCTCATGTCGTTATATGTTCAAAGGATCAGTGTTAACCTGATTCGACCTTCTGCAATATTGTCAACCTCCACTTTTTGTGTCAGTCCATACTAATTTGATCCATTAATCCATACCTATTTCCTATAACGGTTTCGTGTTGATGATGTGGGATTCATTATGGCCCTCCTTTAATGAGTCTATTCCTATCGACGTCAACTCATTATCCAGGAATTAGGCTTCGGAACCAACTGTAGTACATTGGTACCTGCATGCCTCAATGGCAAGTTTCCTCATTTTCGACAGTAGGTTCTCATTATTGACCTCTGATCAAATAATCCCTCGAATGTTCGACCTCAAGAAATCTTTATTCACATTCATTGGGTTGTACTAGAGATACCTTGGGAATCATTTTAATCATTGGTGATTACCCTCATACTTGTTAGCAGCTCACATCATTGGTTGGTAATCAAGTATTCTCTGCCATGTTCGACTTCAACACCTTGTAATCACATGGTCATATTCGTATCACTTCGGGATCAGGTATAAGACCCTAGTTGATTATGATGCTTCTTTCACGTCCAGGTTGCGATGTCAATTGTTGATTAGATCCCCACATAAACATTATGTTGGTGACCTCGTTGATGTACTTTCACAAATATCCACTTTTGTATTGGTTGTGGTTGTGTCGTTATCTTGTCATGGATCTACGCTTGTTCCTATTAGCCATGATTTGTCTTCAGTATGTGTCAATTCAATACTATCATGGATCTACGATGTATTGGTCGGCATCCATGCTTTGAGTTAGTTGTCCCGAGCATGGGTACACCCACCTCGGAGTTATTTGGAATATTGTTGATGTTTCCTTGAAGCTCCTCTCCAACCTCCTTCTACCTCTCTCTACAGACTCATTTATTTGTTGTGTTTCTGCCATCAGCTTCCCTCTGAACTTACACTTTAGGGGGCATCTATTATACCTCAAAGTTTCACTTTGAATGCCATTTCAAGTCTTCATGTTGTATCACCATGAAGAATCTAATGGTACTACGTCATAACAAGTGTTGAGACTTATTTCAACCTTGTTGGTCCCATCCTTGGCCTTCCTTCGAAACAAATCCGGTTGATGACATCCAAATTCCATCTCATTGAGCCCACTTCACCCATATTTCTACGCCCTGCCAATGGTGCAAGGCGCGAAAATACAACATTTTCGTGCCCTGCATGCCTGCAAGGGCAGGAAAATTACAACATTTTCATGTTATGCTTAGTTCATAGGGTGCGAAAATACCTCAACAAACTCATTGCTTGGATTATTTATCTTAGCTCTGGGGATATTTTATTGGGATTGGGGTTCCCCTCGAATCCCACCTCATCCTCCCTCTTTAGCCTATATCAACTCCTTGATCCACCATTTTCTCACCTAGATCCATCTTCCTCTCATAGTAGTTGACCTACCAAATCCTATAAGAAGGAGGCCATCCATGAGCTAAGGGGAGAACCTATGGTCTTGGAGGTTTTGCAAAGATAGTAAAGAGGAAGGCTTGGAAGGAGAGATTTCTGCTTGGACATCAAGGGTAATTCTATGTTTATCTTCTTTAGCTACCTTTAATATAACTTGGCTTATTCTACCATATTATGCTTCTTTATTTTTTATCCATAATATGTTTCATATGATTTAGATCTTAACCATTACATCTAGTGCTTGGAGATATTATTTCTTGTCTTGCTTAAACAGGTTTAGATCTTGGGCATCAAGTTCGAAACTGGAGCTAGTACAACCGACAGATATAAGGTAAGTTTTACCATCTCTTCTCTCTCAGTACTTTGAAATTTATGCATTGTGTTAGATCTAGGAGATTAAGATTCCATCGGTTTCTTTGTTGTCTTAGATTAAGCTTGTTTGAATCTAGTTTAATCTTTGAGTAGGTTTAACTATCCATAGGGTGAATTTTCTAGAATAGCAGGAGTCTCTAACATTGTGCTCCACTCCATCATTTGATTTCTAGGAATTGTTCCTTTCTTTCTTATGACCGAAAATGTTGAACGAGTATTCTATACTACACATCACAATGACTCATGTCCATATCGATTAGGGGTGATTCTGCATGTCCCTTCAATTTTTAGAGTCTTCCTTCTTCAATTTCAATCACAACTGCATCCCCTCTTATCCAATGTTGAGATAGATAAGAGGTTCTTCTATATTCATGGTTTGGATTAAAGTACATATTCCTCATCATTGGAGGAATATTCTTTGGCCTTCCTTTCATCATCATGTTCAGCTACATGGGCATGAAATATTTTATTCTACTTCTTGAATTGCTCATCTTTGAGAGGACAATTTCTTGCAATGTGTCATTTGATGCCTCCAGCACCTTATCCCCAGTTTTCCAGCACCCGGGAGCTTCTTACCTTGCATTTTTAGCCCTCCTTGTCAGTAACGTTCCCACTTCTCACCTACCACTTGAGAAAGGCGCACTTCTTCGCCTACCACTCAGTTCACTTCAGTTAGTTAGTTGTATTTCCTTGATTTAAGGCTAAATTGACTCCTAACTGATTGTATCACTCTGTTGGACCTCCAGTGAGACTAAAATGCCTATTCTGACTCCATTTATCTCCTCATGTGCCCTCCATTGAGTCTCCTTCATTTAGTTAGTGCCTACATGTGCCAGTTACACCTACCACACTTAGATGGACTCAGCATGACACCTGGTTGACCATTACTTGTGCATTGATGACTCCACTGATCTGATGATGAGGAATCCTAGTTGTAGCCAAGCTATTCCATGCAGTATATTTGAATGACCTCCTTGGTTAATTCGAATTGCTTAGTCATTGTTATTGTACTGTATTGTACTCTACCATTCTGAGTTCAATAGAGCACTGTTGTAAGCCTTTTGCACAGTTTACACTTATTTTATGAGTTTCATCTTTGTGATTGATTTACTTGTTCAATTAGATCTGTTGTTCTTAATTTCACATGGTATCAGAGCCATGGTAGGGACAAGATTTATTTTCTGCAGGTATTCTACATGAAGATTGAGTGAATTGCTCACAAAAATATTTCGGCAGCGGCATGCAAAATCTCATGTGCATTCGCTCATTGACATGCAAGACTGAAATTTCTCTCCAATCCACTCCAGAAGCTATGATTTTTCCACAGAATTCCTAGATATAGATCATTGGATATTCAAGCTTGCTTGATCTCCTATGTCGAGTGTGATGCAACTCTAAAATGGGTGGATTGTTCGACCTTATTGTTCTTGTTTTATTGTGATTTGTAGGTTTTATCACTCCTCCATTATAATTTGTTGTCATTGAGATGGATTCTTCTTCTTCAAAGCTTCTCACTCCTTTTAATTATTTTGAATGGAAGAATGACATGGAGATTGTGTTGCGTTCAAAAGGGTACAATAGAGTCACCACGGGCCTCGAAGTTGAGCCAAATACTCTCATTGAGAAATCCAAGCACTTCAACAAATTGGATGAAGCATATGGTCTACTTTAGCTCTATATTTCCAAGGATCTTCATTTCCACCTCAGTGGATTGTCTACTCCAAAGGCAGTATGGGAGCAACTTGAAAATCTCTTTGGAAAGCAAGATGAGATGCGGTCTTTTCAATTGGAAAATGAATTGATTTCCTTGAATCCTGAGAATTTCGAAACCATAAATGATTTCATCACCAAATTCAAGCACTTGGTATTGATATTGAAGCAAATTGGAGTTGTAAAGGAAGATAAACAGTTGATTCTTTCTATTCTCTCAAAACTTGGAAAAGACTATTCGGTATTTGTCTCTACATTCAATTCCGGGAAGCTCACAATCCTGAATTGGAAAATGCCTACCTTAAGTGCCTTCATTGAATCTGTGACGAAGGAGCATGATAAACTCATTCAAATGGGGACCATATGGTCCAAATACCAAGCATTATTTGCTGGAGGATCCAAATCTATGAATGGAAAAAGGAAGCAAAAGAAAGAGAATCCAAAGTTTGATCTGTCCAAGCAAAGAGAGAAAAACAAGCAAGCGGATGAGCCATCCAGTTCAAGAAACAAGTAAAAAGGGAAAGAGGGAAAAGAGAGATCTAAATGTTATTATTGCAGCAAGGGATATCATCCTAAAATCTCATGCATGAAGAAAAATATAGATCAGATGGCCCTTATATTAGAGAAAAACAACATAACCCTTCCTGATGGTGCAAGGAAGAAGGAGAAAAATGATCATCCTGAGAGAGGTCATGCACTCATGGAAACAGTTTCGACCCCTCCAACTCTACTCATTGGTTCTGGAGCTTTGAACCACATGGCTGCAAATAAATATTCTTTATCATCATTTGATCCCAACAGCACCATCTCCATCCACATGGGAGATGACTCTTAGATCTCTTCAAAGGGCAAAGTTACTATTCATTTAGAGCATGGCAATTTTCACAATGTGCTCTATGTTTCGTCCTTAGATTCGAATCTTATTTCTGTTTATTAGATGAATCATACTGGTTCACCAAAGAAAGTTGTATTCTTCCCTAACAAGGTTGAAATTTCTAATATTCAAAGTGGAAAAATTATTGTAGTCGGAAAAGCAAACCATGCTTCAAAAGCATATGAATTTTCACACTTTTTGCCGCATGACAAGCCCACCACTCTTCTGACTCATGGTAATGAGGTCAGTAGGATATGGCATGAGAGGTTTGGACACCTAAATTATAAATATTTGCATCTGCTACAGAAAAATTCCATGGTTGATGACTTTCCGACGATCAAATCCTCGAAGGGAATATGCAAAGGTTGCATCATTGGGAAGCACCCCGAGCACAAATTTGACCGAGGAAAAGCTAGCAGAGCTTCTACTATTTTAGTGCTGATACATTTTAATATCAGTGGTCTACTTCCACATACCTCCATGAATGGCTCAAGGTATGTTTTGACATTCATTGACGACTTCTCCAGATTTACATGGGTTTTCTTTCTCAAAAACAAGTCAGAAGTACTAGAAAAATTCAAGTTTTTTAAGGCTTCTGTTGAGACTGCCACCGAGAGGAAGATAAAGGATATTAGATCTGATGATGGAGGTGAATATACAAAATCATACCTGCTTCAAATTTGCACTGAAAGCGGCATTCAAACCCAGCACACAGTTCCCTACACACCACAGATGAACGGTGTAGCGGAAAGGAAGAACAGATCACTGAAAGAGATGGCAACCTGTATGATTGAATCAAAAGGTTTGGCTGAAAACCTTTGGGATGAGGCCATGAATGTTGCTACATATATTCAAAATAGGGTTCCACATTCATCTTTTACTGATATTACACCTTTCAAATCTTACACAGGTCACAAACTTGATGTGTCAAATTTCTGTGTTTTTGGCTCAACCACTTGGGCTAGAATTCCAACAGAAAAGAGAAAATATTTGGATCCGCAAAGTGTTGAATGCATCCTATTGGGATATGATGAAGAATAAAAAGGCTACAAAATAATGGATATCAGATCCAAAAAGATATTCATTGAGCTAAGTGTCAGATTTGAAGAACTGCTTCAAAATCTAGAACTAGTCGAGGAAGAAACTATTGATTTACCGCCTCCACCAAATGACGAATTTGAAGAAGATGATGAAAGTATTGGTTATAATATTTCTGATATTTTATCATAATTTTATGAACATGATATATCAGGTTCATAGGCTGATCTAGTTGTGCCCCAACTCTTGCCAAAGTGGGCCCAAAATACACTCAATTCTGTTGGTTAAAACATTGGAAATCCTACCAATCCAAGGAGGACTCGAGCAGAATTTCAAAGAGAAGGTATGGCTCTTTATTTCTCTGATCCTTTGCTATCTGAGAAATTATTTTTTATTATAGGTTCAGATCCTAAATCATATCATCAGTCCCACCGAGATCCGAGATGGAAAACTACCATGGATGAAGAGTACAGTTCTCTTCAAAAGAATGCTACATGGGAGCTAGTTTCTCTTCCACCTGGGAGGAAATTAGTCCAATGTAAATGGGTCTACTGCACAAAGGTTTATGCTGATGGCTCAACCTAAAAATACAAATCTCGTTTCATTGCAAAAGGTTTCTCCCAAGTCCAAGGAGTGGACTACACTGAGACCTTTGCACCAGTTGCAAAGATGGATTTGATCCATCTTGTTTTAGCTATTGCCGCATCCAAGCACTGGGAAGTGCACCATATGGATGTGAAGAGTGGATTTCTCCATGGTTATCTGAAAGAATAAATATATATGAAGCATCCATAAGGATATATATCAGATCCAAAGTTAGTATGCATATTGAAGAAGTCATTGTATGGCTTAAAACAGGCCCCAAGAGCTTGGTATGCTAAGATGGACTCATTCCTTGTCTCGCAAAACTTCGGAAGGTGCAAATCAGATACAAATGTGTACCTACAACAAAATAAAGGTAATTTTATGATTATAGTTCTTTATGTTGATGATATTTTGATAACTGGTAGCACTCTTAGTTCAATTGATAGGTTAAAAACTACTTTCAATCTAGCTTTTGACATGAGTGATTTGGGCTTGCTAAAACAATTTTTGGGGCTTGAGATTGCACAAAATTTTGATGGGATCACCATATATCAGAAAAAATACATTTCAAACCTGTTAAACAAGTTTAACATGTCAGAATGTAAGGCAGCCCCTTTCCCATTCCTCTCAGGAATCAGTCTTGAGGAGGGAGATTCTACACCGCTTGCAGATTCTACATTGTATCGACAGTTGATCAGTTCTCTACTATACTTGACACACTCAAGGCCTGACATATCTTATGCCGTGAGTGCTGTATCAATATATATGCAGCATCCCCATGAGCTCCATTGGCGGGAAGCCAAGAGGATCTTACACTATGTGCAGGGTACTCGACACTTTGGCATACACTATGCTGTAGATTGTGAGCTAGATTTGATTGGGTACATAGATTTAGATTGGGTGGGTGATAGTATTGATCGGAATTCCACTTCCAGTTATGTTTTCATGATTGAAAATGGGCCTATTTGCTGGTCAAGCAAAAAGAAGACAACCATTGCATTATCTTCAGCAGAGGCAGAGTATCGAGGAGCAATTAATGCTTGCATTCAAGCAGTTTGGTTGCAGGGTATTTTGTCAGAGTTTGATATTGGTAGTACTACTTCGATTGTCATTTTTTGTGACAATCAAAGTGCTATAAAGATCTTGATGGATCCAATTCAGAGAGAGATTACCAAGCACATTGAGATCCATATGCACTACATCCGAGAGCTTGTGCATGACAGAACCATTGTCTTGCAATATTGCCCTACAGACGAGCAAATTGCAGACATTTTCACCAAGAGCTTCACTGAAAAGAAGTTCTCTTACCTTCGTTCACTGTTAGGGGTGAGTTCCATCATGGTGGAGATAGATTAGATCCTTCTATGTTCAGCTTGAGGGGGGGATTTCTTCCCATTGGGTTTTCCCTCTTTCCTCACTTAGATTTATTTTTAGCATTTTTGGATTATTGTATCGGGGTGACCTTTGCTCTCAGTAACCAGGGCCCTATTCAGTTATTAATTTTTACATCATAGTATAGCTTGAGGGGGGGTGTTAGGATATCTCATCATTCAGTTTTGTACTTTGCAAGCATTTTTTCATGCATGCATCCCAGTCACTTGTTTGATGCCTCCAGCACCTTATCCCCAATTTTCTAGCACCCGGGAGCTTCTTACCTTGCATTTTTAGCCCTCCTAGTTAGTATGGTGCCCACTTCTCACCTACCACTTGAGAAAGGCACACTTCTTCACCTACCACTCAGTTCACTTCAGTTAGTTAGTTTTCTTTCCTTGATTTAAGGCTAGATTGACTCCTAACTGATTGTATCACTTCGTTGGACCTCCAGTGAGACTAGACTGCCTATTCTGACTCCAGTTAGCTCCTCATGCACCCTCCACTGAGCCTCCATTCAGTCAGTGCCTACATGTGACAATTACACCTACCACACTTGTCGAGATATTGTAACTTCAAAGAATATTATATTTGTACTTTATTATTCCGGAGATGATTCATTCCTCCATGAATATCTTATTGTATATCCGGAGATGTTTATTCCTCCGTTGGAATGTGGTAACTTGGGCTATTAGACTTCCCTAGTGGGGGTCGGACCTGTATGTGTTATGTGGGTCAAAGGGTTATTAGACCACCCTAGAGCGGTCGGCCCAGTCAGTTGTAGTGGGGTATTTAACCCATTGGTTAAATACGAGCCTACATGATTTGTGTAAAAGACAAGTCAAAGTAGTGTATAAATAGAGGAGGTGTATTCCTCATTTTACACACACTCACTCACTCGAGAGTGGCGCACTTATGAGAGAGAGGTCTGATATGGTGGAGGAGGAGATCATGTCTTTGGTTTTCATCTTTGTATATTGCTGGTCATCTATATTGAGGAAGCTTTGCTGGGTTTTCTACCCCATGAGGGTTTCCCAGGATAAATCTGTGTCTCTTGTGTTTATGCTGTGCTTGTTGTTTCTTCAGTGATCCTGTATATGCTATTATTGTGAAATGGAATGTAATGCTGCTATTTTCTATCTTAGCATATTAAATCTTAACAACACTTAGTTAGACTCAGTTTGACACCTGGTTGACTGTTACTTGTGCATTGATGACTCCACTGATCTGATGATGAGGACTCCTAGTTGGAGCCAAGCTATTCCATGCAGTATATTCGAATGACCTCCTTGGTTAATTCGAATTGCTTAGTCATTATTACTGTATTGTATTGTACTCTTCCATTCTGAGTTCAATAGAGCACTGCTACAATCCTTTTGCAAAGTTCACACTTATTTTCTAAGTTTCATCTTTGTAATTGATTTACTTGTTCAATTAGATCTGTTGTGCTTAATTTCACAAACTCTAGTGGATTTTTGTCGTGACTTGAGTCTACACTCATTGATCCTTGTTGTTGTGAACTCCTTGTGTTCACCTACAAAAATCCTTTCATATTTTGGGTTTTCCATTCCATGGGGGATTGAAGTGGTGGAGGCACAAGTGGAGAGACCCAATTCTTGGTTCAGATTGGTTGTTGGCAAGAGGTCGTATATTGTACTTCTTGTTATTTATTAATGGAAATACTCATTTTCTCATCCAATTGATGTTGTGAGTATTGTTAAATTGCATTGGGTTATATTTGCTTATGATATCATGGATCATGCTATTGATTACGCTAATGTCTTTCACATGTTATATGCACTTGCTTGTACTTGTTGTTGAGACTAATCTGCAGGTTTAAGTGTAGAAGCTGAAAGCTCAATGTGGATCTACTTCGAACATCCGGTTGAAGGTTGGTATTTTCTCCATTATCTTAGCATTGTCATTTATATAGCATTGCATTGGGAATTGAGTTATTTTCTGGTAGTCAGTTGTCTGTTGTGGTCTACCCCAAGCCATAGGAAGTTTTCTCCGTAACAGAAATGGCGACTCCATTGGGGATAACATTCATTTTTGGGGATTTTTAAGTATTTGTCCTTATTTTGAGTTGCTTTTTGTCGAGCTTCTGTGTCATTGATTGGCCTTCGGGATCTACAGTAGAAAACTAGCTTTTTCTGGGTTGTTTGACCTTTTTTGGGCTCATTTTCTTTTCCCTGTATGCGGGTCAACCTAGTTTTGACCACGTCTACCCGCATCTGTGTGAACTATAGCCCGTGTCTTCCCGCAGCTGGTCTTTGAACAATTGCATACAACTCTGGGATTATTTGATTTTTGGCCTTGAGTGTTTGCTAGGTTGATTATGAGTGTTCCTGAGTCTTAGTTGGCCTGTTTCCTAATTGTTCCATGCCCTATTTGTGACCAAAAACTCCTCTTTCTTTTAGTTTTTGAGATTTTAGATTTTTCACAATTTCTTGTTTTATAGCTCATTAGCTTGGCTGAATCTTACTGTTCAGGTCTTGCTGGGTTGTCTATTGGATATGCTCTGCATTTCTTTACTGAATAGTTAGATTTTGCTTGCATTTTTTTATTTCATTATATTGAAAAAATACAAAAACATTGTTTTGCATTTTCCTTGCATTTATAAGAGAAAATACAAAAATATTTTATTTATGTACTGCATTTTTCATCTGAGTGCTTGTGATTTCATCTAAGACTTGCTTGTGCATTGAAACGATAAAGAGATTGCATTTTATTTCGATCCATTGGATTGATTTTCATTTTAGTGGCATGCTCTTTTATTAATTAGATGAGTCTAGTGTTTTTTGGTTGTGCATACCATTGAGTCTTATACATCATCAGTTTCACGACCATATGCTTTGAGTAATTACAGCCATTAAAATCAATGCTTAATCTTAAAATTGATTAGAAACAATTTTTATTTTATAGGGTGCACCAACTAGCTTAGGTTTAGAGTCTTGGAATAGATCATTGTGGGTTAACAATCCAAGACTATTGAACCAACATTATGTGTCTGACCAGGGAGTGGTGAAACCCATGATATACATCAGTGTTCTCAGGAAGCACTACTCAAACCAGAGTTAACCATGAGGTCATGAGAGGTTGGATGCGGAGATAACCCTCCAATACTGGTTGAACGTGGGATATATTTCCAGGATTTGTTCGTGTACAGGGGCTCTTGAGGGATCTATACCTCTTGATTTTCGAGCTTAGCTACCCTTCCCATATGACGGATCCCACCTGCGACTGTCCCCCTGAGCATTGGTTATATTGTGGTGACCTTAGTTGCTTTACCTAGGTATCGTATAGGGTGCTTGTAGTGGTTATAATGTACGTATCCTAAGTCAGATAGGGGTTGGACAACACAGTTTCCTGTTGTATAGGGATTTGACCCTGTGCACACAGAGAAGTCTGGGAACCCTTATAACTAATTTTGTTACCTCTGGTTATAGTTTGGGAGTCTCAAGCCTCTCCTAGGAAATACATATCGGCTGTAGTTTTGGGAGGTCCCTTGAGCCAGTCCTGTTTGTGTGCATTTGGCTATAGCTTCCTTAGGTGTGTGCTCTTTGATCGATAGTTGGCTGTTAGGAGGCGTTCTGTTTATTTGGAGTTATCATGGAGCGAGATCCACTTCCTCATCGGTCTCGTCGTTTAGCTGGCCTTCCAGCTTACGAGGTAGCACATCCTTTTCATAAGAGACACCAGAGGATCCCCTCCGATACTTTTGAGAATTTTGATAAACTTCACGAGTACATTATGACTTCTGCATCTGGCACACCGAGAATAATTCTCGTGACTCCATTAGCGGATGTCAATCGACATCCCATTCCTTCCACTCCTAGGGAACTTGGAGGGAAAGGTTCTCCCCACATGTCACTTTTACAAATTTTGGGCCATATCCACCCCTGGAGACAAATCCATCTCATGGTACTTACCCATAGGGATTTCTATATGAGATGCCAGATCTCGGTGACACTACAAACCCTTTGACCACTAATTCATCTTCACTTGGTATGCATAGTCTTAATTCGAATGTTACATCCACTTCGTCAGGTAGCCAAGCTAGCACTAGCCTTGGAGCTACAAGCACTGTCCCTTCTGGGGGCGGTGCATCCTCTTCTGCTCCCTCCGGAGGTAGCACAGCCTCTTCTGCTCCCTCCGAGGACAGCACATCCACATCTTCTCCGTCAAGGGGTAGCACAACCTTTTTCGCTCCATTTCAATTTACGTCTGGTCATGTCCCTTCAGCTTCTACAGATGTTGGGGGAGGACCACATCCTAGGACCGCCCCTCATTTTAGTGGGAACACTTCACATAACACGGCTCACAATACACAACCTAATGCACTGTTATGATATTCCTATACTCCATCCTAGTCCTACCAAAATTTTCATCCTTTGCATTTTCAGTCTTGCATTCATTCCTGCATGCATCCACATGCTGCCTAGTCATCAAGTTGATACCTCCAACACCTAGTCCCTAGTCTTCCATCACTCGAGAGCTTATTTCCACTCAAATTGAGCCCTCCTAGCTAGTGATGTGCCCACATCTCACCATCCACTTGACAAAGGCACCCTTCTTCACCTACTAGTCTAGTTGTCTTCAGTTAACTGAGTTCTCTCCTTGATTTTAGGCTTAGCTCACTCTTAACTGACCTTACCACTCCAATGGACCTCTAGTGTGACTAGACTGCTCATTCTGACTTCAGTTAGCTCCCCATGCACCCTCCACTGAGCCTCCTTCATTCAGTTAGTGTCTCCATGTTCTAGTTACACTCAATTACACCTACCACACTCAGTTAGACTCAGTTTGACTGATGGTTGACAATTACTTGAGCATAGATGACTCCACTGATGATGAGATAGACTTCTAGTTGTGCTACGATGACACTCCAGTGATCTTTTGATCACTCCATGAAAGCTAATTCGAATTGCTACCTTGGCATTCGAATCCTCATGCATTGTACTACTTATTTGTCCATATTTTGATTAATTAATTAGTGTGTGTGAAGTTATTTTGCTTCTATCCAAGTTCTACTGTATTATTCTATTGCTCTCTTACTGCATTATTCACTCTTAATCTTATTCCTAAATTCTTTCATTGTGAGGTATACATCAGCTCTTAGATCTACTGTGAGTATTTTCACATGGTATCAGAGCATGTTGAGAGTATTGTTTGTCTCCATTCCTGAGATTTTTTTGCAGGTTATTATCAAGATTTCGAGTGCAGCAGTTGTAGCAGTTTCTACATTTATGCAGCAGTAGCAGTTGTAGATATTTTCTATTGTTTTTGTAGGTCTTCTACAGCTTCCATGTTTTCAGAAAATCCTCCTCTTTATCTATTCAACTATGTTGAATGGAAACAAAAAATGATAGCATATTTGAAGAGACATGATCTCTTTGATTATTGTTTTGAAAGAGAGTTTGAATCCTCTGAAGAAGAGAATGACTGGTTAGATGAAAGTGGAAGAGATATTGTATCCATGATGTATTCTATGTCTCGATCCATGGTATTTCATTCCCTTGATGATGAATATGTTAAATCTCCAAAAGAGCTATGGGCCCACCTGGATGAAAGTTTTGGCAAGCAAAATGAAGGGATTGGTCCAAACCCTTTCGAGAGAAAGCAAAGTGATGCATTCGCCCTCCTTGATGTTCTCATTGATCATGAATCAGTATCAAACATATCTCATATTGAAGTTAGCCACAAAGAAGAATAACTTGCAGATTCTACACTCATGCTCCAAATTTCTTCTATTTCGAATTATGTGCCAGCTCACACTCTAGAAATTGCAGAAGGTCCTAAATCCTCTCTTGCACCACAGTTTGTTGGTTTGCATCATGATCTATTGAATGTTTCGGAGGTAAAATCAACCATTGGAGGTAATGCATTCGCTCTCCTTGATCACTCACCTCTTATGTGCTACTATATGATCATTATTTCATGCTTTCAGAAGGTTATTGAAGATAATGGCCATTGCCATTCGCTTGGGATAATTTCTCATGCACTTATTGGTTTTGATCTCACCTCTAATGGTTTAAAGGAGATCTCAAGAAACCATGATTCAAGTCTTGGATCTAATTTGGATTCCAAGCAAACACTGATATTTGATGGCCATTGCCATTTGCTTGGGATAAATTCTCATGCATTAAATGGTTTAGATCTCACCTCAAATGGTTCAAAGGAGATCTTAAGAAACCATTCTTTAAGTCTTGGATCTGATTTGGATTCAAAACATTTACTATTATTTTATGGTTCTTTTTGGCATAATCTAACCCATGATGGTTCGAAGGAGAAGACAAAAGACTATTTGCACATTCATAGATTTGATCCTACCTCAGTTGATTCGAATCACAGGTTCAAGGATCATCCTCATATTTTTGGATTTGTTCTCATCATATTCGATCTGAAGAGAAAGTACAAGCACACGCTTTATGAGCATGATCCACTTCTTCCCAAGAAGAAGATACCTCCAGACATATCACCAACCATCACACCTGCTTGAGTTTGGAGAATTTTTTGTGTGTGTGCCCTGCAGTCTATTTTGAGGGGGGGTATTTTTCCCATGAGGTTTCCCCATTTCCTCGGTTTATTGACTGTTATTATTCATTGTATTGGGTGACCTTTGGTCTTAGTTACCAAGGCCCAGGATGGATTAAGGGGGGTTGTTAGGATATTCCTATACTCCATCCTAGTGCTACCAACATTTTCACCCTTTTCATTTTCAGTCTTGCATGCATTCCTGCATGCAGCATGCATCCGCATGCTGCCCAGTCATCAGGTTGATACCTCCAACACCTAGTCCCTAGTCTTCCAACACTCGAGAGCTTATTTCCACTCAGATTGAGCCCTCCTAGCTAGTGATGTGCCCACATCTCACCATCCACTTGACAAAGGCACCCTTCTTCACCTACCAGTCCAATTGTCTTCAGTTAACTGAGTTATATCCTTAATTTTAGGCTTAACTCACTCTTAACTGACCTTACCACTCCAAAGGACCTCCAGTGTGACTAAACTACTCATTCTGACTTTAGTTAGCTCCTCATGCACCCTCCACTGATCCTCCTTCATTTAGTTAGTGTCTCCATGTTCTAGTTACACCCAGTTACACCTACCACACTCAGTTAGACTCAGCTTGACTGATGGTTGACAATTACTTGAGCATAGATGACTCCACTGATGATGAGATATACTTCTAGTTGTGCTCCGATGACACTCCAGTGAACTTTTGATCACTCCATGAAGGCTAATTCGAATTGCTACCTTGGCATTCGAATCCTCATGCATTGCACTACTTATTTTTCCATATTGTGATTAATTAATTAGTGTGTGTGAAGTTATTTTTCTTCTATCTGAGTTCTACTGTATTATTCTGTTGCTCTCTTACTGCATTATTCACTCTTAATCTTATTCCTAAATTCTTTCTTTGTGAGGTATACATCAGCTCTTAGATCTGTTGTGAGGATTTTCACATGCGCATGTTTCTACACATATACCTATGACTACGACCACGACTGCTAACCAACATGTCCCTCCTAACACTGGGGGTGGGCACATTCCAAACGTTGGGGGTGGGCACATTCCCAACATGGGAGGAGGCCACATACCCTACATTGGGGGTGGACACATTCCCAACACTGGGGATGGGTACATTCCCAACACTAGAGGTGGGTACATTCCCAATGCTGGGGGTGGGCACATTCCTAACGCTGGGGGTGGAAATGTACCCTATAATTACAGTCATTATTCAACGGCTCCTGCTACAACTAGCACTCATATGCCCCATCAATATGGTGGCAATCCTTCTTATAATGCAGCCGGTTATGTCCCTTATCACAACCCTCCTCACCATGGTACTCACAACACATATATGCCTTCGTACCCTTATAAGAGTCAAGGTGGAGGCGTTTATCAGCCCTATGGTCATGGTCATGGTTCATATCATCCCTATGGTCCGTAAGGTCAGCCTCTTTTGGGAGCCTTTAATCCAGCTTCACAGCCACCACTCCCGTTTCTTACTCGTTTGAACCTACCCGATCTTTCAATGCTGACGAATGATCCAGTGTGTCACAATCCTTCTTGGCCTCCAGTCCTGTTGATGCCCCAAAGATCGAAGCATCAAACAGAAAGGGATTCCCTCCGGTAGACTATCCCAATTAGATTGTCCACCGTTTGGTATGGGGAATCCATCCGGTTAGTGGTTCCGGCAACTGTCAAATTTGCTTTCTTTTACAACGGTTATGGCTTGATCCATCGTTCTTTTTTCTTTTCTTTTTTATCGTTAAAATGATATGCAAGTTCCTAAGCTACTTTAATCTAAATGCAAAGCTTAAAACAAATCTGTATCTAAGTTTGAAATAAATCTAATCTATCCTTGCAAGGAGCAAAAGCTGCAAATATGAGTAATGTGATGAAAGAAGCATCTACAGATCAATAGATAGCCATTAAACCATGAAGATACAACTACAAAAAAAAGCAAAAGATATTAAAAGATAGCTTCCAATTTACATATAACGCATTCCATTACTCATGTGGGAGAAAAATCACTTGCACAGGAAATAGTAAGATCATTCAATACATAGAAATAATTCAAGACAACAAAGAAAGATCTCACTGTAGAATATGAAAGTCACAAGAATAATCCAACATGCATCCAACATCCATTTCCATGCAAAAGACGTCCTCTCCAGGCTCTTATTAGGCAAAATTCATTTTCTTGGAGCAAGTGCAAGATAGCTCGTACAAGTTAAGAAAATCCTTTTCCCTGCCAAAAGTCCCTTACACTATTCCCTAAGCCTCTATTTATATCTTTACAAAATGCCTCTTGGGCTGCCACCTGGCCCTTACACTTGTCCTTTCAAGACTTTTCCCAGAAATAACAAATCATGGCCCTTTTCTTATAACAGAAATTTTCTCAAAAATAGAAAAGGACAGCTGTCTAGTGACCCTACGCTCTAAACACAGGGAAAACATATCAAAATAAGAACAACACATTATGACTAGCGTGTTCATCCTTGAGGAGGTGCTTCTGCTGGGAGTGAGGTGCTTGTGTTGGCTGCTACTGCTGCTGCTACTTTCTTTTCCTCTTTTGCAATGTAACTAAACCAGATACCAGTGTTTCTAACAATCACATTTGTTGGCGAAGGGAGCAAGATCTTCTGGGAAGTCACATGCTTACCAAGCTTTGCTTCAATACCATGAATTTCTATAATCGCTGCTTGGTGGATTTCTTTAAGCAAATGGTTGTATATTGATGATAGCCCAATATAGTGATGGAGATCATCAGTGGCCAAGACATCAATCTTTTTTACATATTCTATTTGAATGCCTAGCTCTTCCTTCAAGTCTGATAAACATTGCTCTTTGTTTGAAAACTCATCGAGGGACTGAGGAAACATCAGTTTGCATTTATCATGCACTTCATGGATTTTTTTATACAGGCTGTTACTTTTCTCAATTGTTCCCTGGATTTTGGCCATTAGCTTGAGGCCACAGTTCCTACAAAATTCCATAAAGGCCACATCTTCTTTAAAATCATCTACCGACTTGAATGGGAGATGCTTAGGGAAATAAACCTTCCCTTCTCTCCATTCCATCTGGCTCATGATGTTTGCTTTAACCCGAGTGTATTTTCCCTTAAGCCTATTGGCCTCTGCATTGAATTCTATCAATCTAACCATCATGGCTTTGAGCCTGCACACTTCCTCAGCTGCTCAGCTCCTGTGTGGTGTGCATTTGTCTCAAAATATCACAGGATAGCTCATGAAAGGGAGACATATCTATTGCTCTACTTTCTGCCTGCTCTAATTGTTCAACCATTGCCTGCTTATTTGCTTCCAGATGAAGAACTCTAGCTTTAGAACCGTTCTTTCCCACTTCTAGAACCATCATCTGGATTGCTAGGTGCTCCTTTTCTTCTTCTAAATGGCGATACTTATCTAACAACTCCTTGTGATCAACAGATAGACGATTATATTTATTCACTACAAGATCCATGTAAGCCTACTCATTAGCCACAGTATGTTGCAACATGCGAGCTCTCCTATTTGTGGACTCAAATTCTCTCACCATATCTGTTGGCGGATATTTCTACCCTATAGTCAGGAAACTAAACTATCAACTTGGTTGGGGTGACAGGTAAGTGTATTTATGTCATTTACAGAAGTGTTTGCAAAAGAAATAGATTACAGATTTAGAGAACATACCTTTTACTGGAGTCTGATCCTAGCCTTGACCCAGCCTTGTGTCCAGCTCTCAAATCTTCCTTCTTTCAGCAAACCTGAAACAACAATACCTTCCTCAAACACTTTGGGTAACATATAAATTATAAAATAAACAAAGATTATGTTGAATATCCAGTATTGACCAAAATGAATCCAATTCAAAATGCCATTTGATAACACCTTCAGATTGGAACAAGGAAACACTTCAACCTTTATTTGTCAAAATAGTATGCAGTACAAATATACCTGATAATGAAGCAGGTTCCTGCAACTAGATCCTGGGCTCTGGCTCTGCTCTGGTTTGAATGTCTTCTGCAACAGTTTCTCCATTAACTCATCCTCTCTTTCTTTAGTAAGTATTTGCATTCATAATTTCTTCTAACCTTGCTCCCTTAGCCTTCTAGGAATTTATAGGTTTAAGGAAGCAGTTCCAGTCGATGAGGAGGTTGGGGAGGTTAAGAAACTGTCTTCAACTAATCCTCTTCGATGGATTAATATATTTTTTAATCATTTTTTAGGGTACACGCGACTATTACACAGTGGAGTAGCGTATAGGGCGCTACTCTATTGTTTAAACAATAGCGCTTATTTAGTTTTAAATTGTGAGCGCTACTTTGATGAGACAGAGTAGCGTATATACTGATATGGGCGCTACTATTATGCACTGGAGTCGCGTATGGGCGCTAGTCTCTTTAAGTAGAGTAGCGCTCATACCTCAAAATGATGTTTTTGTATGTTTTTCAGTATTCTCGGGAAATGGGATGAGTTGTCATGATATCCAAGGTCAACATGCTCCTCCATCCAAGTTGTCCTTTTGTGTGATCAGCAGCTCAGGGTGATCACGGACGGAGAGGTGCAAGTTTGACCTATAACAGATGCCCCCTAATGTGTGAGATCAGAGGGTAACGATGGCCGAAATACATTATAATCCAAAACCAGAAAGAGAGCACAGAACCGCAGAACAAAGTCGCAGAAAACCTGCAACAAAAATCAAGGTCAGCGAGCAATTACATTGTTGACATCTTATAGATGTGTAGAGTGATACAACATGATCTCCGATACATAACAAGGAGATGTATATAAAAGCATGGCCACTTGAAATACAAGCGTGGATCCATGTCAAACTAAGAGATCATAGCCATAACAACACACTGGATCTATGTCTCATGGAGAGCCGTATAGAAGTGAGGCTCAGTCTTGCGCAACTTGGGTGATAACAAAATGGGGTTATGTCATCCAAATCCCAAGGTCTTCATCCCATAACAACCCTAGGTACAAACCCGAGCCATGTGAATAGATGAGTTGACAGTCGAACATGGAGGGCATCGTCTGATTACCGGTCATTGATGTATACCGTTAACAAACGCGAGGACTTCCACCGATAATAATGATGGAGTCCAAGGTACCAAGTACGATTCGCCAAATGTGAATAGATGGACTTGGAGTCGAACACTTGGGAATCCTGTCGAAGAAGAGACATTGATGTATTCTCATCATTCAACAGCGAGGACAATTGCCACTGGTGACTGCAATCTCCAAGGTACTAACCGAAACTCTAAACTTCAAACCCAGAATAATGATTTGATGTCGATGGGAAGAAGTCCATTGGAAGGGAGGCCTTAAGGTATCCTCCATCATCCAACTCGAGGAACACTCAACTGGTAAGAGCTGATATGAAATGATATGTAACAAGACTGACACTAGGAAGGCCGACACATGAGGTCAAGGTAAACTGCAGAATGGCCGACACAGGGTATATCCTTGAACATTGAGCACGAGACAAAGTGACTTAGGCAGTTTTTGACATAATGGGGTAAATAAGTCTGAAACGTAAGAGACATTAGCAGACCCTCCATATGGTTGGAAGAATAACCAACCGGGGGAGTAAATAACTCGGAGGAAAGGTTCACCTTAAAGCCAAAAAATAAACCCAACCGACAAGATAGACTCAAGTAGGTGCTGTGTTCAAGGATAGGACTAGACTGATACTGCCTTTAACAATGAAGATATGATGTGTTTTCCCATTCCTTATTCTTTTTAGATAAAAGAATACCCTTCTTGTGGATTTAATGAGTCCAAGAAAGAATGAAAACTCAATAGGTCCAACCATGTAAATAATTTAATGAGCCCATGGGAGGAAGACTCAGTACCTTCTTCATAATTTAAAGAGTTCGAAGAAGAGATATAAGATTACTCTATATGTACTGATCTCTGGATTTTAGTATCGAGCCGAGATCTGTTCTTGCTCGCCGGTGTTTTCAATTTTAAGGAGTCTGAAAAACTTAAACAATAACTCCATATATCTGCTCGTGGATTTTAGTATCGAGCCCAAGCAGATTAATGCTCGCCGGTGTTTTCCTGTTTATAGAGTCTGAAAAACTTAAACAATCCTCTTTTCACCTATCCGTGGATTTTATATCGAGCCCGGATTGGTCTGTGCTCGCTTGGTATTTTCATATTTAGAGAGTCTGAAAACCCTAAAGAGAGACTCTAGAAGGTCCTTTTTCGTATAGTTAGTCTCCTCCCCCGAAAAAGTATAAAACAATGAAAGGAGAACTCTTCTAGCGCATACTGACGTATACCTAGAGTATACCTTTTCCGTAGTTAATCCATTGAGGCCCGGAAAAGGGGTAATTCTATACCTGAGTGGATGAGCCTTCGGGTACTTTAACGAGCTTGAAGAGGACAAGTCTGCTCGGCAATCTTGTTTAGGTTTAAATAGTCCAAACAAGAGCTTAAAATGACTTAAAGGTCAGCTTCTGGGATCATAACTTCATGTCCTGCCAAAACTAGGTTTTCAACAAAATATTAGTTGATGACGCGAAAATCTTAAAGAATATATGGATTTAAAATGTTTAGCTAACTGACAAGTTTCATCGTTAAGAAATTTGAGGTCAAGAGACGAATTCGAAAACATTTTAGTGAAAATTGAACTTGGATCAGTTTTATACCTTATTTTGTGTTTTAATTAATTAATTAGGGTTTTTTGAAAATGTTTGAAACTATAGAAAATTAAAAATTATGGGTAAAAATTAAAATCCAATTATATATATAATTTCAATATTAACAAATCAATTTTCATTTTGTGTTGTAGGGCAAACATTGGGCACATTTTCACGAATTTCAAATCTCTCTTGTGATCAAACGGAGCATCCAAACGCCAAACTACTTCCATCAAGTAAGTAACAATCAACCCACCTTGCATTTCAATGGTTTATTTTTAAAATTTTGAGGAAAAATGGCCCGAAACGCTATGCTCATAAAGTTTTATGCGCGGGCGCTACTGTGTGTACATAACAGTAGCGTATGAAGGCGAATGGGCGCTACTTTACTCAAACAGAGTAGCGCCTACACGCTACTGTGTAATACACACAGTAGCGTACACATTTGCAAAGCCAAAATGAAGCGCCGAGACTCAAAATTTTTGGGGTTTTTGTGCAGGATGGTCTTACAATGGAGGGAAAGGGAGCATGAAGACATGGATAGACTAGCTATGCAAGACCCTGCTACCCTTCATGCGCTCCGTAGATGCGGTTTGTTGAAATTTTATCGAACCGTAAACATGCGGGCACTAAACAAGCTGTTTCGGAGATTGATTCAGTATTGGGATGTTGATACTAATACCTTCATCATCCGGGGGCAAACTCTTGAGCTTACCATTGAGGATATATATTTTATTACCGGTCTCTCAAGAAGAGGAGACGTAATCAATCTAAAAGGGACATCTCGCTTGGGTGCACGGTCCGTGCAAGAATATGTGAACACCTACTGTGTTGCCGGAGCAGAAAAATCGGGAAGCCAAGTCCTGATTTCAACTATTGATGGTCTCCCGCTGAAAGTAATAGTGAGTATGATCAACTGGGTATCCGGTAGTGCATCACAACACTTGGCTTCTAGGAACTCGATGCATGTCGGTGTACAGTGCTTGCATGGGCATGTTTATGATTGGAGTACTAGCTTGTTGGCTAACATGAAGTATCAATTGACAAGTTGCAAATCTGGTACAATGAAGAATTTCGGGTACGGGAGTATCTTGTGTACTTTCTTCTTCGAGAGAATGCCTGCTATTAGTTTGGGAATGCCATTACCACAGGTTAACCCCCGTGAGCCCAGACTAGGCCGTTGGGGTGACATTTTTCTCCGCCAAGGTGGTGGGGAGAGTCACTACTGTTACCATACAGATGACTTCTGGGGGTGGTGGGAGAGACAAGTTCCCGCTTTTGAGCAGTTTCCCTATGCTGGACTAGATTTTCGTCATGACCCAGAGCTGGTACTTCCGCCAGGTGGTGCCTGGGGAGATATTGGTATGTTTACTTTTTGAGAATTTATTTAATTTTTTCAAATTTTTCAAATATTTTATTTTTTATGAAATGAGTTTTGGAGTTCTAATCGAGTGTTCAATGCAGATGTTGGGCCTGTTCGTCCCGAGGGCCATCCTACTATCTATGTGAGGCCAGCTGATATCACCGCAGCAGAAGCTATGCTGGGAACCCTAGAGAGGAAAATGAGTCGGCTGACTCATGAGATTCCTACCAGCCGCATGGACCAGATACCTGTTGACATGCAGGAGGATGTTGTTGGGGTGCCCCCAGCATGGCTTAGATTACTGCGTAGGGTTGCTAGACTAGTGATATGCTACCGTAATGCGGTAGATGATGAGGAGGTTCCTCCTTCTCCATAGGAGAAGAAAAACATTATATGTATATATTTTTGAGGCTGCCATGCCCAACTTTTGTACTTTTATGACTTGACTTATGAAACTCGTGACTCGAAACTCATATTTTTTGATACGGTATCAGTTATATATACAGTATCGGTTATTTACATGTGAATGTGTTTTTAAATCTTATGTGTGGAATGTTGTTTACAATGTATGATGCAAATGCCAATCTAACACATAGTTTGCTAACGAATCAGCTAAATTGTTTAAATTTCTTGGAATGTGTTCATATCTGATGGAATGAAAATGTCTTTCCAATAATCTAACTCGTAGAAACTGTCGTAGCAATCCTGGATCTCTGATCCGATAGACACCTGTTAACTGAAATACAATTAGTTGTGAGTCAAGCCTTACCTCCAGGTATGAAATGCCATGACTGAGGGCATCTCGGAGAAGTTCTATAACTGCACTGTATTCAGCCACATTGTTCGTGGTAGATCCCAAACAAACCCCCCCCGAAGAGACAAGTTGGTCAGCGGGTGAATAAATGACCCAAGCTGCTGCAGCCAACTGACAGGTGTGGCGACTGGCGCCATCAGCAAATCCTAAGAAATGTGTGGTTGACATCTGGTACATGAAACGAGAAACACACATCAGATCACCTAACGAGCATAACAAAACTAACTATACAGAAATATACAGCTATGTTACAAGAAAAAGTACTTCAACCTAGGCGTAGTACTTCTTCAGGTAGAGCCCATTTCTAGGCTCGTCCAACTTATTACCTTCGTAATCCACCAGTTCATAGGCACCTTTCTTCAAAACTTTAGAAATGATATACGGTCCGAGCCATCTGGATTTGAATTTACCGGGTCCCAAAGGTTCTTTGTCTTGATCCCAAAGTAGGACCAAATCTCCTTCAATGAAAACTCTGGGTTTAACGGATTTGTCGTATTGTCCTTTGACTCGTTTTTTGTGAACCTCGTTTGTTGTAAGCGCATCCCGGCGCTGTTCATCTAGATGTTCTAAGCGTAACAAACGTTCTTCAAGTATTGAAGTATCGGGTAGTAATTGAACTGCTAGTTTTAGCGAAGGAATCTCGCATTCAATCGATACCACTGCCTCTATCCCATGCACAAGTTGGAAAGGAGAGAAACCAGTAGCAGTCTTAACGTTGGCTCGATAAGCCCAAAGAGCCGGGTATAGCATGATGTGCCAGTTATTTCTACTGGCATTAACAGTTCGTTGTAATATAACTTTTAACGTTTTATTCACTGCTTCAACTTGTCCATTCGCCTGAGGATAGTATGAGGACGAATGTTCTTGTCGAAAACCAAGCATTGTATATAACTCAGTCATCATGCTATTTTGGAAATGTCTACCATAGTCAGTCACTATCTCTTTAGGTATACCAAACCGTGCTATGATCTGATTAAATACGAAATAAGCAGCAGTTTCTCCATCTGCCTTAACAGTAGGCATTGCCTCTGCCCACTTAGTAAAGTAGTCAACGGCAACGATGATGTAATGATGTCCTCCAGCTGAAACTGGATTACATGTCATGAAATCAACCCCCCATTTTGTGAAGGGACCTGCTGTAATTATAGGATGAAGAGGAGCTGGGTGTGCCCTCATTTTTTTAGTGAAAAACTGACATGATCGACAATGTTTCACTGCTTCTACACAATCTTTAAAGATCGTGGGCCAAAAATATCCGGCACGCAGTATCTTCTGAGCTGTTGCCAACCCGGAAAGATGTCCCCCACAAGCTCCACTGTGGGCATCGTTTAACACTGCTTCAGCTTCTTCCCTAGTTAAGCAACGTCGTAAAATGGAATCTACCCCACGCCGATATAAAGTATCCGAGATAATAAGGTAATTTTTCGCATGGGTTTTAAGTTTACGTCGCTCTTCTCGGGAAAAAGTGGTAGGACACCTCAAAGTCTGGAGATATATTAAAATATCTCCGTACCATGGGTCAGAAGAGGCGATGAGAAAGATATGTTCATCAGGAAAAGATGTTTCTTCCTCCACGCGTTCTAGGTCACTTGGAAATTCTGAGATTAATTCCGCGAATACTAGTGATTTTTTCGATTTAGCTGATTGGAAAACCAAATCGAATTCTTGTAGAATTACAATCCATTTATTGTATTTCCCACCAATGATTCGTCGTGTGAGAACATACTGGAAAGGGTTTACTTCTGCTATCACTGTAGTAGTTCGTAAAAGTATATAGTGACGAAGTCTCTGGACCGCATAGACCGCAGCAAGTGCTAACTTCTCAACGTGCGAGTATTTAACCTCAGGGGCTATCAATGCGCGAGAAAGATAGTAGACAACATGTTCTTGGAACATATCGTCTTCCTGAACCAAAACTATACCAATTGTAGTAAGAGACGCCGCCAGGTATAACAAAAAATCTTTTGAGTAATCTGGCGGGCTTAACAAGGGTGCTGAAAGAAGTGCCTTTTTTAATGCTTCAAAGGATGATTGTGCAGCTTCGTCCCACACAAAATAAGAATCTTGTTTGAGTAGCCTCATAAAACCTTTGGTAATTTTGGCGTAGTTTATTATAAATCGCCGTAAGAAATTAGACATGCCTTGCATACTTTGAAGTTGTCGCAAGGTGTGAGGAGGAGGCAGATTTACAATCGCCTCAACTTTAAGTGGGTCAACCATTATGCCACGATTAGAGACAATGAAACCTAGCAAACGTCCCGATTCGACACAGAATACACATTTATTCGGATTCAAACGAATCTTATATTTTCTGCATCTTTCAAACACTTGTCTAAGGTGATCCGGATGGTCCCGTCTCTTTCGAGATCGCGCCGGGAGATCGTCCAAGTAAGGTTCTACAATGTGTTTGATGTCGTGAAAAGCAAAATTCATTGCTCGCTGGAAGGTAGCCCCAGCATTTTTCAAACCAAATGGCATTTTCCGATAAGCAAAAGTGCCCCATGGGCAAATGAAAGCTGTTTTATGCTGATCTTCCTGTTTGATCTCTATTTGATTATATCCTGAAAAACCATCCATAAAAGAGAACATTTCATGTCCTGCACACGCATCTATGATTTGATCGATAAATGGTGTGGGATAGTTGTCTTTCGGACAAGCTTTATTCAAATCTCGAAAGTCAGTGCAAACTCTAATAGTGCCTTGCTTTTTATCAACCGGAACGGGGTTTGAAACCCATTCCGTCATATCGATCGGATAAATGAAACCGGCTTTGAGCAACTTTTCCACCTCAGCTTTGATGGCGGCTGCTTTTCTAGGGTTTACGGGACGGAGCTTTTGCCTCACAGGTTTCGCATTAGGATATGTCGTGATGACGTGTTCCACAATGGTTGGGTCAATACCTGGCATCTCCTCATATGACCAGGCAAAAATGTCGCGGAATTCTTTAAACAATTTGGTATACAGAGCTATCTCTTCTGGAGAGCAGTCTGCACCAATAAAAATATTTTCCACGACCCCAGGCTTGGTGGAAATGTCGACTGGAGTTGTTTTTGAAATATTAGCCATGTTCCCTTCAGCATAAACAGCTTTTGAAGTAGAAGGAGAAGATGACAGATCAACAAGTCCACCGGGTCTCAAAGGGAATTCTCCTTTCTCAATTCTGTCTAAATCCGGAAGTATGTAGGACCTATGATGCATATGTTCCCAAGGTTGGTCCAGGCCCATCATGACTTCTAAGATGGCTTCATCAGATGGCAAAACCGTATCTAAACAATTGAATGAGTGAGTAGAATTCAGTGACCATGCCGGAGCATAGTCCATATCTGACTCGACTGAGACTGGTGGAGTCATGATATGTTCCATTGTAGCGTGTTGAGTTTCCATATAGGCTACTTCTGCAATGGAGGGAGGCACAAAAGGATCTGACGTGGTAGGAAGGATCCAAGGATCAGTTCTTAAACCGACTATAAATTTTTCAGTAACGGTACCCACATCAGAACGCATAAACAGAACAGGAGAGGGGATGTCGAAAGTGCCCATTAACGAACCATACAACCCTGCTCCTAAACTCTCTTTAACCGGGGCGGTTTGATCAACCATAGGAATCGTGGTTTCCGTAGAAGTCTGGTGTTTTCCTTGAGTGAAAGAAAGTTGATCGACTGTAACGATCTTACCTTCAAATGGGAACATGACCACTCAGAAAACTGCCGATGCTATAGCTTGCATGGCATAAGTCCAACTCCTACCCAACAACATGTTGTAATCGAGCGGAGCGTCCAGAACTTCAATCTCAACAGCAACTGTCTTACCAGCCAAAGTGACATTAAATGATGGCAAAAATCCATGTGGACGGAAAGTTCTGCCATCAAATGCAGTAAGCATTGTGTTGGAAGGGACTAACTCAGGAGAACCTAGAGCTTTCCAGCAGGAAATAGACATTACGCAGGTCGACGCTCCCTCATCTACTACAGCTCGTCTTATGGTCATTGGACCATGAACGACTTCAATCTGGAGGGCAACGTGATATGGCAACCGGTATTTGACATCAGTCATATCAAATCGCGCAGACATGTTGGAGGACTCCATACTCCCAATAGCTGCCAGAAGTGCATTTCGTTGCAAAGGACAACTCTGCAAGACTTCTAAGGTAGACATGGCACAAGGAGTTTGAGCTAGATCTTCAACCACATTGTAGTTGGAAGCAGCCCGCGTGTTGGGATTGTGCGATGCCCTCTTTAAGACACCTTTCGGAATCTTAGGCATTGGGTCCACAGGTATGTGGAGTGGAGTGGAAGATTCAGCAATCTCCTTATCCTTTCTCTGCGTTTCCGGGGTATAGTTTTTAGCTCTGGTTTGCAAAAGTGCATCTGAGTTGACCATGTTTATGAATGTTTGATCAACCGAAGCGTGTGAGGTGTCCCCAGTTTTGGAGGTGCCAGAAGTGGAGCCTTGCCCTTTGGGAAATGGATCTTTCAAGACGGCAGGCTTCTTCTCTTTCAAAAGCTTCTGGGCTTCTTCTAGTAGAGGGCATTGATGAGTAAGGTGGTTTTGTTTGCAAAGTTTACAAGGAAACCTAACCTTCTTCTCTTCTTTATTACCCTCTTCGGCATTATCTTTTTTGGGCTTTTGTTGGTTCCCCTCTCCTTTCTTGCCCTTCTTTTTGTTATTGGGCTGCCGAGGGCCCTTTTGATTGTTCTGAACCTGATTAACAGATTCAGAAGTAGAAGGAGAGGTTGTGACGGAAGCAATGTCTGCAGTCGAATGTTTGACAGTTAAGGCTTGGACCTGTTTGGTCAGTGCTTCGAAAGCTGCAGAGTTAACCGAACCCACTATGCCGTCAGCATGTGGTCCGGGTTTGGGCCTACTTAGATCAGTGTTTGATCTCGGTGCGTCTGGTATAATCTCATACAGTAAACCAGATTGTGCGTATACAAGGTCTAACTGTTGAGTCCTTAAAATGGCCTCTTCTTCATTGGAGACTCCAGATGTTGCTACTTCCTTAGAAATATAAGGAAGGAGTGATTTCAAGTACCACTCGAGTAGGAACTCTGGAGGGATATTGGCCTTTATGAGCCTCTTCCGTCTTCGCCACTCCTGAATGTGGTCAGATAGGTGAGTGGCTTTGTTTTGTCTAAAAGTAGACAAAAGTTCTGTTCCGGCATCATACCGAACAGGAAGTTGGAAATGGTTCAAAAAGACGGTGGCCAGATCCCCAAAACTAGAGAAAGTAGCCGCAGGCAACTCAATGTACCATTTGGCCGCGGGACCAGTTAAGGTCCTTTGAAACAATCTCAGTCTGATGGAATCTTCGTTCAATGAATTTGAGGAACACCACAAGTGAAAGGTAGTGACATGGTCACCAGGATCTTCACCAGCTTTGCCTTCGAATTTGGGAATATCCGAAGGTAATTTGGTGGGAACTGGTGGCCATGCTGAGTTATGACACACCGGATCATTAGTCAATTTCGAAAGGTCTGGCAAATTCAAAGTTGCCAGAAAAGGTAGACGAGGCCGATAAGATGGAGCTTGATAAGGGAAAGCACCCATTGTTTGTCCCATGAATTGTTGGTAGGGGTTGCCCCCAGCCATTTGGTGATTAGGGTTGCCCCCGGCCATGTGTTGGTAGGGGTTTCCGCCTCCCAACTGTTGATAGGGGTTACCCCCATTTAACTGTTGGTAGGGGTTGCCCCCAGGTATTTGTTGGTAGGGGTTGCCCCCTACCAGTTGTTGTTGTTGTGAGAAAGAATGATTAAAATTTCCCCACCCATACGAGAGCGGATTAGTGCTTTGTTGGTTCGTCCATTGTGGCTGGGTGTTAGCCCCGCCATATTGCTGGTTGAAAAAGTTGCCCCCTCCCCCTGAGAATAAGGAAAAAGGAACATTATTTGCAGGCATGCTACCCTGATTCAAGTTGGGGCCTACAAAGTTGTTGAAACCAGCCGAAGCTGATGTGGACGGTGCAGTCATGGTACCCATGACTGGCATGTTTGCTGAAACACTTGGTCCTACCACAGGTGTGGAAACCCAAGTACTAGGGATATGATATAAAGGTTGTGAAGTAGAAGGTGTTGCACAGTTAGCCATACTGCTAGGTCTAACAGTAGGCGTGGGAATAGATGCCATTGTTGTGAAACTAGGCATTCCTAAGGTACTAGTGTTAAAACTAAAAGATGGGGTAGGCACAGACGTAGTTTGTGCCTGACTAGATGTAGCAGTAAAAGAAGGGTTAACTGTGCTAGTATTCATACCTAAGGTGGGAGTTTGGGGACCCCCTGGTTCACCTCCTGTGTTAGTCATCAGATAATCGGGAAACAAAAGATCTGCACTGAAAAGAGGCTGTTGGAAACCAACAGGTGACAGCACCGGAATTCTAGTGTCAGTTAAGGGAGGATTGAAAGGAGTGCTATACTCCGCGGAAGTAAGATCTTCCACCTCAACAGTACTAAAATGTTGTTGTTCTGTGATACCTGGTGATGGTTCCTCAAGAACCTCAGTTTCAAGGTTTTCTGTTATAAGTATTTCTTCAAGCAGTTCTATTTCAGAGGTAATTTCTGAAGAAACACTGGGGTTTACCCTCTGTCTTGTAGCTGGTTGTAAAGGCTCTATTCTAACAGGCGGAAGGTTTTGAATCCTTCTCGATCTACGGAGTTGTTGATTCTCCGTGATTATAGATATCCAATAAACAGCCTATAACCTAGTGGCCACTAAGACTAGGGGGCAAACAGCACACCAACTAAAAATTCCTAAGTATTCAAACCAATCAAACAAAGATGCCTTCCGGAGAAGAGTCTGGGATGATGAGGGCCCAGGACAGATCAACGAAGGATGAAGAATAGTTACCCGGGGTCCACAATACAATGACTAAGGGTGCAAGCGCTGGAATCACCCAACCGCCCTCCCAAAGACCTGCAAGGGATTTCCTCCCGCGTCTGTCCTAGGTACAGCAGATATACCCTCTGCTATCACCTGTGTAAGAGCCTAAAAGTCTGATACTAAGGATACCAAAACACCGAAAAATCCTGGGGGAACAGTCACCGGTCGAATCAGAAAGCGTGGGCAGGGTAGCTAAGCCCGAAACTCGAAAGAGTCCCCAATACGCTATCCAATCCTGGCGTATGCTCAATCATAAAGTAGGAGAGGTATTCCCACAAACCGATCTCACATTGACCTACTGCATATGCTCCCAGGCAATTTTTGAGTGTAGTGGATTTGCCTAAAAGATAATCTCACTACGATTATTGCGCAATGTGTGATCTTGGGTGGTTTAAGGTGATTTAAACCCAAGACCCTAACCAAGACTAGTTGGTGTAGTGTGCCCTAAAAAAAAGAAAAGGTTTCTAATTCATTTTATTAATAAATTTTAAGGGCTTTTATTACGCAAAGGGGATAGTGAGTGTGTGAACGTGGTTATAACAAGAAAACTAAATGCAAATATATTCAAAATTTCTTACAACAAAACTCTTTTATTTTTTACTTTTTCATCTATCTTTTTCGAAAATGCAAATCTAAGCAAACTTTCCTACTAATTTTTGTTTTCTTTTTGAATTAAACAAAATATATTAAGCTATTTTGCATTGGCAAAAACAAGTTCTATTTAACTCAAAGTACCAAATTTTTTTTGCTTTTTCAATGATCGAAAAAGAACTAAAAAAAATAAAAATGGAAAGCCAAATAAACTTCTTATGCAAAAGTGGAAGTATGGCAAATGTTCTTGAGCCTACAGCTATCGAAATCTAACTCGAGAAAGGCTTAATCTACAGGTTTTTTACTCAGGAAAAAGCCTATAAACTTGGACACTAAGTGGAAGAAAAACAAGGAGAGAAACACCTAAGGACTGACCTAAAGTGCTTAACCCTAACAAGACCACAAAGCCAAGTACGTAGATAAGCAGGCTGTTCTGCTAACACGAAGAAAACTGAGAGGTGGAGACTAGCCTAGAGCTGTTAAAGAAGCACTTGTGACCATCAAAAGACAAAAAGTCTCGGGAAAAACATGAAACTAGACACAAAGAAGACACCCTAAAAGCTCTACCAAAGACCAAAACCCTAAACAAAGGACATGGACAGTAGAGAACATACAACTTCACCACAAACAACAGACACAGGAGTGTACAGGTTTGTAAATGGGCAAAAGTAGTCAGGGTCTGAAAACAAGTGAAAATGTTCGTCACCGAACACCACTAGGTCTTCCAAATAGGTCAAAAAGGTCTCAAAGAAATCCAAAGGTCAACAAATGGTTTAAAACATGGAAAAACTTTAAAGAGTGGTTCTATGACTTGAATCAACGATTACAAACCTTAAGCAATCATCCCAAGAATCCTACAACAAAGTCAGAAAATCTCCAAAGGGCCAAAAGCAAGAAAAATCAAAAAATGGCTGCTTCAGAAAAAATACTCTACTGTGCAGTAGAGCAACTCGCGCCCATGCCAAAACGGGCGCTACTGTATATACAGTACAGTAGCGTATGGGCGCTACTGTGTATATGAAATAGTAGCGCTCATCTTTAAAAAGCTAGGAAACTGACCTTGGGGGGAATGGAAATTGATGAAAGCAGGCAAGCCAAGACAAAAGATACCTGAAAAGGTTCTTAGCAAGTCGAAGAAATCAAAATCAACCGAGAAGACAACCAACAACAATGGTTTCCTAAAGCCAAAACACTTAGTTCCCCAGTATGGTCGCCAGTCTGTTGGCGGATATTTCTACCCTATAGTCAGGAAACTAAACTATCAACTTGGTTGGGGTGACAGGTAAGTGTATTTATGTCATTTACAGAAGTGTTTGCAAAAGAAATAGATTACAGATTTAGAGAACATACCTTTTACTGGAGTCTGATCCTAGCCTTGACCCAGCCTTGTGTCCAGCTCTCAAATCTTCCTTCTTTCAGCAAACCTGAAACAACAATACCTTCCTCAAACACTTTGGGTAACATATAAATTATAAAATAAACAAAGATTATGTTGAATATCCAGTATTGACCAAAATGAATCCAATTCAAAATGCCATTTGATAACACCTTCAGATTGGAACAAGGAAACACTTCAACCTTTATTTGTCAAAATAGTATGCAGTACAAATATACCTGATAATGAAGCAGGTTCCTGCAACTAGATCCTGGGCTCTGGCTCTGCTCTGGTTTGAATGTCTTCTGCAACAGTTTCTCCATTAACTCATCCTCTCTTTCTTTAGTAAGTATTTGCATTCATAATTTCTTCTAACCTTGCTCCCTTAGCCTTCTAGGAATTTATAGTTTTAAGGAAGCAGTTCCAGTCGATGAGGAGGTTGGGGAGGTTAAGAAACTGTCTTCAACTAATCCTCTTCGATGGATTAATATATTTTTTAATCATTTTTTAGGGTACACGCGACTATTACACAGTGGAGTAGCGTATAGGGCGCTACTCTATTGTTTAAACAATAGCGCTTATTTAGTTTTAAATTGTGAGCGCTACTTTGATGAGACAGAGTAGCGTATATACTGATATGGGCGCTACTATTATGCACTGGAGTCGCGTATGGGCGCTAGTCTCTTTAAGTAGAGTAGCGCTCATACCTCAAAATGATGTTTTTGTATGTTTTTCAGTATTCTCGGGAAATGGGATGAGTTGTCATGATATCCAAGGTCAACATGCTCCTCCATCCAAGTTGTCCTTTTGTGTGATCAGCAGCTCAGGGTGATCACGGACGGAGAGGTGCAAGTTTGACCTATAACAATATCAACCACATTGTCCTTTGTTGCTTTTGCTGCTGACACAGCGGCGGATGCCATGGCTATGGGAGCCTTATTTTTATTTTGCATCACCGTGGTCTCCCGCTGGGTGACAATATCTTCTTGGAAGAGTCTCTTTATCCTCTCTTCCGACTTCAAGACCACTGCCTTCCTCTTCTTATAATACACAAATTCATCCCATCGGGACACAGTATGATCTTCTGATGGGGTGTAAGGGATGATCGGGAGATCTCTTACATGTACTTCTGTCTCCATGGGTGGGGTCTGCACTACTTGAGATGTGTCTGTTTCCACATTTTGGGTGTCAAAGCCACCTTCCTAAGATGTGTCTGTTTCCACATTTTGGGTGCCGAAGCCACCTGTCTGAGATATGTTTGTTTCCATATCTTGGGTGTCGGAGCCACCTGCCTGGGCATCTTCATTGGTCTTAAGCTCTTCCTCCGCCTTTTGTCCCTCTTTAGTTTTACGCCTTCCTTCTTCTTCTTTAGCTTGCTGCTGATTTTCACTTTCCTCCCTCTGCTCTCGTTCTTCTGCTTCCTTCTGTTGCCTTGATTTTTCAGCTTCTCTCTGCAACCTTGCTTCTTCAGCTTCTCTCTGCAATCTTGCTTCTTCAGCTTCTCTCTGCAACCTTGTTTCTTCAGCTTCCTTTTGCAGTCTTGCTTCTTCTGCTTCTTGTTGTAGTCTTGCTTCTTCTTTCAATCTTTGTTCTTCACGGGACAGGGCCTCAGCTACTTCCCTTTCTTTCTACAGACTAGCTTCTCAGGCTGAGGCAGAGCTAGAGCTAGCTCCACTTCCGTGACGACAAATCTGCAACTCAGTCATGTTGTTGATGCCTCTAAACACTTCTTCCTCTGCATCATAGTAATGAGCATACTCAAAATGAGCATATGCCTCCTTGCAATGCTCGGTAACCTTTCTCTGCCTGTCATTTTTATGGAAGATCACCTCACTGAAGTGGAAAGCTTTCAACTCTTGAATGTACTCCTCAGCTGTTGCAACCTCTGAGAATTTATAGGCTCCTATGCAAAAACTCAAAGGAGGGAAGGAAGCCTTATGTTGCTTGTTAAGCACTCCTCCTATTCCATCAAGAAAAAATTACCTGACTGCTTCCTTGAGGACTACATAATCAGTAGCATATTTTGGAAAAATGTATGGTGATTTGGTACCTCCAAACATCCTGATGTAGGTTCCCTTCTCTGAGAAGTAAAAATCGTCATAGTTTTCCAGGACCTCCATGGCATTTTCTGATAGACAATTGGGCTCTTCCTTGAACATCTGCTCATACAGAGGCATGATGAACTCTTCGCCGATGACCTTGTAGTTTGCTCTGTAATTTTGAGCCCACATTATTTTATAAGAAGTGTAGACCGAGGTGTTGGCCCAATCCCACGTGAAACCTAGCCTGGGGAAAGAGAGCTTGGCCAAAATGCAATCAATAAGATATGAAGACAAGTAGAATTCTGACCTTTTTAAGGCCAAACCTTCTCTAGCTATGGCCACTGTGGATGCCAAACTATCTGAAATAATAGTAGCCCAATCAAACACAGTTCCTTTGAATGCTATGAAGTGGATGATTGGAGCCCACTGTATCCTATATACAGTGCCATCAGGCACGTCAAAAATTCTGCATAACATCAGGGCAATTAATCTAAAAGGACGTCTTCGGCTCTGAACGTCATATTCATCATTATCTCTCTTCCTCAGCTGCTTTCCCGTGACCAATAGCCTTTTAGCCATCTTGATATTATTCATCTTTCCTAACCAGTCATCGTTTAGAGCCTGCTGGGTACGTGAGAATTTATAGGCTGCTGCAATATAAGCTGGATGGAATGAAGCGAAAGGCTCTCCCTTGCTGTCATGCAACACTCTTGTTTATGGGTTGGCATGTTCCAGTATCCATCCGATCACTTCAGAGAATGAGAACAATTCAAGGTGAGTAGAAGCCCTGGCTATGCCAGAAGTTCTGATGTTGAGGTAGATTTGTTCTTCCTCCAACAACACGTCTAAGATATCTTGGTCCTTGATCATCCGGTAAACATCTCCCCAATAGACCTTGGGAGGAATGCCGGTGGTACACTTAGTGTCTTGGAAAAGAGTTTCAGTCCTTAGTTGCACTGGTTCTGGTTCCATCACTTTAGCTTTATTTCTACCACCTTTTGGCATCATGGCTTATCCCTGTCAGCAACCAAATGTAAATGATTATAAAAATTGTAACACATTATGAGAGTGTAACATAGAGTAAGAAAATTTTAGCATGCTAATGATAAATATAGGAAAAATTATAAGGTTGCATGCTGGGGAAGCAAACTAAACATAAATCATTCAAGAAAACCAATATGGTCCTCAGACTTGGTTGTTCTAGGGAGACAATGCCTGGTTAAGCACTTTTGAAATGCTTCCGAAAAGGTAAGCATACAATGTGTAAAAACTCACTTCCTTCCTAGTCCTTGGAGATAGGATATCCTCCATCATGGTACTTCTAATGGCCAATGGTAGGCTGGTCTGGAGTGGAAAATCCTATGAGGAAAATGAAAACATGAAACCGTTTTCCACAATCATTAACTGAGCCGAACAGGTGAGTGGTTGAGTATCTCAAATGACTACTACTGACGCTACCTTAGGTTTGATAATATTAGAGAAGTGGTATGCAGCTGGTATAAAACTTGGGTTTGAGTAAATATGGGTAGGAGTACGACCGAAATGCAGCCGGTGGAAAAAAGAAAGCTCGGACGACTCAGAGACGAAGGGCCAACTGGGAACAACTTGGTCATGGCTATGACTCCTAGTTGGCAGTAATGAGAAACTTATGGGAGCCACGGTGGCCTCAAAATATTTTAAAATGATACATGCTACCAGTGCCTACCGGCCGCGTTATGAAATGGGAAAACACCCAAGAAATAACTCAACATAGAGATAAGACAAAGATAACGGTTGATAATCCTAAATGGAGATGAAATAGTGGTGGAATGAGGTCGACACAGTGGTGAATACGCTGAGCTAGAGCGACGCAATCTCCCAAACGGTGTTCTTTGAATAAAAAACTAACAATGGGAACAATGAACCCCACCTCCCTTATATAAGGTTTGACACGTGCGGGCATTTAAACGGGTAGGTGACGACTTTAAAATGGAGTTTAATGCTCGTATGACGCGGTCTTTTCAAGCCAACTCGGCATTTAAGCGCGACCGTCGGTTGCGGTGAGGACTCACAAGTTTCGTCCGCAGTTGCGGCCAGAACTCATGAGTTCCTCTTGAAAGATGGGAGACTTTGGTGAGGCATTTGCTTGTTGCGGGAGAGATGAAAAAAGATGCTTCACAGTGGCAGAAAATTTTGGCGAGTCATTCAGACATTTTGGGAGCACTTTGTGAGTTCTTCCAAAATTCACTCTCCCGAAAGTTTATCGCGGCCGGGTTTGCCAAGTTGTCCCGAAGTTGCGGAAAGACTTAGTAAGTCCTTCCGAGATTGATGAATGACAAATTTAAGTCTTTTCCGAAATGTGAACGGTCGAGTAACATGGGTAAAAGAACAACTTTCTGCGGCAACACTTGGCGAACACTTCCACAATTTCGAGAGAGAATCCAAACTTCTTCCGCAGTTTCGGGTGAGCTTGCTGAGTTCATCCATAGTTTTGGGAGAGAATCTCAAGTTCTTCGGCTGTTTCGGGCGATAATTTTGAGTTCTTCCTAAGCTTCAGAAATGCTAAGTGTTTTCGCTATTTCAGGGAGCAATTTTAAGTTCTTCCAAAGCTTCAAAAATGCTAAGTGTTTTCATTGTTTAGGGGAGCAATTTTAAGTCTTTCTGGAGTTTTGGGAGAGAATCCCAAGTTCATATGCAGTTTCAAGAGAGAAATTTGAGTTCTTCCACAATTTTGGGAAAGAGTTGTGAGTTTTGACTTAGAAGAAAAACTTCAAATTTGTAAAGCAGATTCCTCATTTGAAACAAAACTAAGTCCAAAATATTTTCACAGGAGACTTAACTTTTTTATGCCATCTTTCTAGGAAAATGAAAGGAGGGGCCCCAATATCTACAAAAAAAATTTGGGGGGGGATGTTGTTGCAACAACAATTGGCGAGTCGCTGGTGAACACAGATCTCTGAAAAAATCCCTCTCGTTGATCCGAAACCTTCTTAAAAGATATCCATCTTAAATGCAATATTCAACTGAGCACTCGAATCTCGACAAAGGAAGAAGTTATTTTATCTGCTAGCCATTGGGTAAAGGGGAGCTTTGATGAATACATCTTAAAAACTTTCAAAGGGCCGACATATGGGGTTCACTTTAGAAGATTCATCTTTCAGATGGCTACTGCTATCGGACTCCACAGGATTTGCAACACCTTCTCATGGACATTATTGCTCTTGTTCCTCATTCCCATGCCACCTGCATCCCTTTTGGATGTTTATACATTTGACAGCTTTTCTGTTTGGGCCTTCCAGAAATATTTTCTTTAAACATGATCTTTGATTTTGGCTCCTCAATCCATAATGTCCTTTTGTGTGAGTGAGAGATTTTATTGATTTGATCAAGCCTCGCAGACGGAGAGGAGCCTAGCTTGAGCTGAGTCTTTTGGACAACTTTCTTGACTTATACACTTTGCTTTTGTCTCAGCCATGCTTTAATTGAGGTGAGAATCTCCAGAAAACAAACCCTTGATTATAAGCCATTTTGGCTGTTAGACTTGCAGCATGGAGTCATTTCAATACCCTATTCCCTCGAGATGTGCTACTCTCCGTGGGTCCGACTTCAGTGACCTTCTTGAGATGCCTTTAAGTGTGAGAGTGGATGGAGCCCGGAGATATTAATAAAGATAGTCATAGATCTCTGTTATTTAAACAAGGGTTAGTCTGACTAATAGAATAGGATTCCTTCCTTCTGGAGAACGTTTAACAAGAGCAAAATACATAGATAGACTTTCATTTGAGGGTATTTTCGGCTTCATGAGTTTCGATATTTCTTCGAGAGATCTATCTTGATGAGAACCCCGACCATAGGTGTTTTCAGAAAACAAACTTTGTACAAAAGGTTCAAATGCTGAGAAAAGAAACAAGATAGCTGAAAACAATGAAAACAAAGGGCTAAAGCAACATAAAAGAAAAGTTTTATTTATGTACAGAAATTCTCAGTGAGACTACGCAAAGTATTGTTTCAAGGCAAGGCCATTGAGAGGAAGGGTTACTTCCTCTCCTTGGAGGTCTGTCAGCTTATAAGTGGATGGGCCGAGCTTTGCTGAAATTTGGTAAGGGCCTATCCATAATTGTTGGAATTTCATGTGCATCCCCTTGCCTTCATGATTATGATCCCATTTCAGGACTAAATCCCCAACTTCAAAACTCCTTTTACCAGACTTCCTCTTATCGAACCATCTTTTGACTATGTCTTGGTGCTGATGGAATCGGTCTTTAGCTTTCTATCGGGCTTCTTCAAGTTGAAGCAAGGTATTGATCCTGGATTGTAAGACTTGGCTACCAGACCCTTGAGAGGCTTGGGACAACTGTAAGGATGGAAGCAAGATGGTTGGAGGGAGAATGGCTTCCTTGCCATAGAAAAGAGTGTAAGGGGAAACCCCTAATGCATTCTTTGGAGTCACCCTATCTACCCATAAGGCATTTGGGAGAGATATATGCCAACTTCGTTGATTTTCTATCACAGTCTTCTTGAGAATTCAAATGAGGTTTTTGTTTGAAAATTCAGCTAATCCGTTTCCTTGAGGGTAATAATTGGATGAATAATGCAGTTTAATTCCCCATTCATAAACAAATTCATTTATCTTAAAAGACGAGAAATAGGGAGCATTACCAAAAACAAGGGAAATTGGAACCCCAAACCTGGTTATGATGTTTTCTTTAAATAAACTGATGACTGTATCTTCATTGATCTTGCGCAACGGGATAGCCTCCGTCCATCTGGTGAAGTAGTCGGTAGCCGTCAGGATGTATCTATGTTGTAAAGAAGAATTTGGATTTATCTCTCCAATAACATATATGCCCCATTGTTCAAAAGGTTCAGAGATAAGAACCGGCTGCAAGGGTCCTGCTACCTTAGGTAATTTCCCAGCACTTCTTTGACATATATCACAATTCCGTGCATATGCATGGGCATCTCGGAATAGAGTGGGACAATAATATCCAAATCTAAGTATCTTGTGAGCTATTGTCTCCCCTAAATAATGTCCACCAGTGGGACCATCGTGTAATTCTTTAACAACTTTACTTGCATCTTCCTTTTCTAGACATCTAAGAAAAAATCCATCGTAATTCTTTCTTAAAAGTATCCCATCAATGATTTGATAAGCTGCTGATTTCAAATGGAGCACCCTTCTTTGCTTAGAGCTCTAGTGCTCAGGTAGGTATCCTTGCTGCAAATAGTGCACCAGATCTCTATACCATGATTGAGGAGCTGTGAAGATAGGACATACTTCAACCGAGTTCAGCTCAGCTTCATTTTTCCAATGTTGCTCTTCATCAGTTGGATTTTCTGTTAGCAATTTGCACAGGCCTTGTCCTTTAATGACAGTGGCCGGTTTAAATTCTAAGTCATATTCTTGAAGAGCTGTGATCCAGTTTCCCCTCCTTTCTCCTAATTCCTTTTGAATGAAGAGGGATCTAACAGCTGGGTGGGGAACTATAACTTTAGTTATGTTCTTAAGAATATATGGTCTGAACTGTTTGACTACTTTGAAGACATCATACGCATGCTTGTCGACAATGGGATAATTTAGTTCAACCCCTTACAGACCAGTGCTCATAAACGAGATTGGGTACTCATCCCCTAGTTCCACCTTTTGCGTGAGCACAGCCGCGAGAGAGTCATCTAAAGCAAAGGTATATAGGATAAAATCCTTGTCAAAATCTAGACTTCTTAAGGAAGGAGCTTTAGCTATGGATACCTTAATGTCTCTAAACGCGTCCTTTTCTAAATCTGTCCACTTGAACTTTATGCTTTGTTTGACCATTGGTTGTAAAGGTTTAACAATTTGCATGAAATATGGAACAAACCTTCGGACCAAATTGATAGTGCCCATAAAGGACTGCATGGATTTCTTGTTATGAGGCATTGGAATTCTATTGATGGCTTGTACTCTTTCCTGATCTATTGATACTCCTCTTTTGGAAATGATATGGCCCAATAGTTTACCTTCGGGAACAGCGAACACACTCTTCTTGGGATTCAATGAGATACCATATTTTCGACAACAATAAAAAATATGCTTCAAATGGACAACATGATCTTCCCTTTTCTTCGAAAAACTGCCACATCATCTAGATAGACAACAACACATTGACCACCCAATCCTCAGAAGGCGATATCCATTGCTCGCTGGAATGTAGCTCCTACGTTTATCAGGCCGAATGGCATCCTTCTATATGCGAAAGTTCCCCACTTAGTGCGTAAAGTAGTCTTAAGATGATCTTCCTTGGCTACTAATACTTAATTGTAGCCAGAGAAACCATCAAGAAGGGAAAATAGCTCAGATCCTGACATGATTTGAAGAATTTGTTCCATTGAAGGGATGCGGTAGTTGTCTTTATCTGAAGCTCTGTTTAAATTTCTAAAGTCAACACATATTCTTATCTCTCCTGACTTTCTCACGGGAACTAAGTTAGCAACCCACTCAGAATGTCGGACCTTAAAGATTATTTTACCGTCCAGTATCTTGTTCAATTCCTTTTGAATCAGAGGTTCCAGAGTAGGATGCATCCTTCTTAATTGCTGCTGAAATGGCTTGACACCCACTTTCATTGGTATGACATGCTGAATAATGCAGACGTCATATGTTTTCAGATCCTCATAAGTCCATGCAAAAACATCCTTATATTGTCGAAATAGTTTGATGAACCTATCTCTTTCTCCCAGTGAACAACATTTGCCAAGGTTGACAAATTTTGGTTCAGCCTCGGTGCCCAAATTAACTAACTCATGTTGCATTGATGAACTGTTGGTTTTGGTATTCACTGGCCTTTTGAACTTACTTTGAAGAGCAAACAGCATTTCGAGTGACCTTACCCCTTTGGGGATGAAATTTCCTTTAGTTGCATCCTTCTTTTGCAAATCAGAATCGTGTTCTTCTTCATCTATCACAGCTCCTTGGAAAATGTCTTCGTTTGTTAGAAAACTGATAATCTGTTCGTCATCATCGAAGACCCTGAAGTTTGTGATATTGTCAGGGACAGAAGGCCTGAAAATTAATTCAATTGAGCACTTGTTATTAGTTGGCACCAATCTATAAGCGGATGTTGCTAACAAATCAGCTGCAGAATTTTGCAATCTAGGAATAGACTTTATATTGAAAGCATCAAAATGCATAGTTAAATCTCTACCTCAGCCTGATAACCTTTCAAATGAGGTGAGAGACAGTGAATGGTATCTCTTACCTATCTCACAACTATTTCTGAGTCACCAAAAACCTTCAGGTATTTAACATTTAAACCGATGGCCTTCTTTAATCCATGTACCAAAGCTTCATATTCAGCAGTGTTGTTAGTACAATCAAATTCTAACCTACAGGACAAAAAATACTTATTTCTTTATGGATCCATCATAACACAACTGGCTCCGTATCCTTTCAAAGTTTTAGAACCGTCAAAGTATAATGTCCAAAACAGATCTTTTGATTCAGCTAAGTTAGTATCTCTATGATCTAAGTCAGTGACTAAACTAACTATATAACAGTCAATATCATCAGTCTGAGAAAAATGAAGGAGATCGGACTGTTCATCTGATTCATGGTTGACAATTTCAGACTGATAATTACCCGGATCAATTTCTAAGAAATAATTCCCTAGAACTGAGGATGAGAAGGTTACAGCCTCATTCTTTCCCTCTAGTTGAGTTACATTTTGTTTCATGTGTGGTTCTCTCAGGACCTTGATCTGATTCTATCTATTTTGATAAGGAAACCACAAATGAGACCAATCAGTTGCAAAATAACCATTCAGCTTTGTGGACCAGTCCCTACTTAGGATCAAACCATAGGCCTCAGGAATATCAACTATCATTATGTCAATAAACTGATAGACTCTAGAGTCGGCTGACAATCTAATGAGGACATCTTTAATTTCCCCAATAACTTTGACAGCAGTTCTATCTAACTGAATAATTTGGGCAGGGGATGGAATAGGTTTCCCATTAATTTTTTTTACAAATTGACAGTGGCATGACATTTGAAGATGCTCCGGAATCTACCAGACAATTATGAACATTATGATTGAAGATTTCAAAGGTTAACAGGAACGGAAATGTCTGAGATTTAGATTTCCCGTTGATACTAGCGTCATTAATTTCAGGATCTTCTTGAGTATTTGTTAATGGAGTGTTGGGCTGGGATTGCAGAGCATGCAACAACTTATCTCGTTGCTGAGGCAAACTGCACATATCGAATATTGATACATTTGCTTTTACTTTCTTTATATCTTCAATAATGTCATATCCTATATTAGATTATTTTCCAATTCTAGTCGGATGGTCTGTTTTATTCATTGTGACCTTCGGTTGTTGAACTGTGGTGTCAATGCTTGGCTGCTTGACCGCTGTTGGGTTAGCTTTAGGTTGCGGTGGAATGATTGCTATATGTCTTCTAGGTATTTCTTTTAAAATTTTAGGCTTGGGAATATTCGAGTTTGGCACAGGATCTTAGATGGAACCTTTACTGCGAGTGTTAATGTTCACAGCAGAGGTTGAGCCTTCCACGAGATCTTCTTCTACCAATTCAGTTAAAGGTACCCAATCCCATAGCACCATAGTGGTGTCTGGAGACAGTTCCTCTACCTCAGGGCTTGATTCCTCTGGAGGATCATCTTGATCTGGAATCTGTGAATCCAGCATTTGGTTCATGACTAAACTCATAGAGTTAATCCATTGTGGGCAGCTCTTTTTCGAGTGCGATTCTTGATGAAAGGTGCAGAAATTTTTCATCCTTATTTCATTGAGATTTAAAACAGGGGAAGTGTTAATAGGTGGATGAGGTTGATCGATGTCTTCTCTCTTCTTGTAAAATGGCTTGAAAGGTTTCCTAGATGTACTAGCAGCTTTATCTTTCTCGAGATCTACAATTTTATTGAACAACTTCTGCATCATTTTAACTATATTTTCCATGTCTACTGATGACTCTTCTTTATTTCTGGTGAGCAACAAGGTTTTTTTACTAGCTGTTGGTTTTGTCTCTGCATCTAAGGCATACTTAGCAATGCTATCCGCTTCTTCTTCCACCTTTCTAGCTTCTTCAAAATTTTCTATCAGGGTGGTTTTCTTAGATCTTTTAACGAACATTGCTATGGGTCCTTCAAGAGCTATTGTATAATATTCAACCAGAGATTCCACTGCTAGTTTATTTGCTTCGCTAAAATTATTTAAGAGTGTTGTGAACCTTTGGTTGAAGTCTTGAACCTTTTCTTTCTTTTCCATTCTCATGGACAATAATTCTTTCATGAGCATAGCTACAGTCTTTTGGTTTCCATAATTCTTTAAGAAACATTTTTCAAATTCATCCCAGCTTGAAATTGAGCTAGGTTGTAAACTAAAATACCGGGAAGAGACTTTCGACTCAAATGTATATGGAAAAAGCCTACAGACTACATCTTCATGCTGTACATTTAAAAGATTCAGGGCTAAATAAAAACTCTTGAGATGATCTTCAGCAGAAATGGCTTTCCCTGGTTCAAATTTAGGCAAGACTTTCTCTGGATTTTTGGGAAGATTGTGGAATGGCCCAGCTAGATTTAATGCTCCCCACTTTCCAAGCAGGTACAACCATGTCTCTATGTGGAGAATCAGGTGGAGAATTGTGTGGTGAATTCAATGGAGTGTTCTTTGGAGTAATAAGTTCTCCAAGACTTTCTGGATCTGAAATATTTTCTGGGTTTTAAAGATCGACTTTGTTTAGGGGTTCTGCAATTTCTTCCAAGGTTAAATTCACAAGTTTTTCAAAATTCTGCACAAGAATCGAATCACAAGTGTACTGTCGTTCTTTTCTAGGAGAACTTTTCCTAGGGTGGAAATTTACTTCGTTTAAACCACCTAGTTGTCTGACATAAGATCGTGTATGTCTCCTTAAATATTCTATTTCTGCAAAAGGCACAGCATACAATACTTCTTGAGGTTTAGAATCAGAGATGAGGTTTTCTTGATTTGCTACTTCAAGATTTGGGTTGTCTGAAATTCCTATTTTAAGCGGGTTTTCAGTCACATTTTTTACCGTGGGAGATTTTCCTTCACCAGCCATGCATTTTAGGCCCTCCTTCTAACGCCAAAAACTGTTGATGCCCCGAAGATCGCAGCATCAAGCAGAACGGGATTCTCCCCAGTAGACTATCCCAATTAGATTGTCCACCATTTGGTATAGGGAATCTGTCCGGTTAGCGGTTCCGGCAACCGTTAGATTTGCTTTCTTTTACACCGGTTATGGCCCGATCCACCGTTCTTTTTTTTTTCTTTTTTATCGTTAAAATGATATGCAAGTGCCTAAGCTACTTTAATCTAAATGCAAAGCTTAAAACAAATATGTATCTAAGACTGAAATAAATCTGATCTATCCTTGCAAGGAGCAAAAGTTGCAAATATGAGTAATGTGCTGAATGAAGCATCTACAGATCAACAGATATCCATTAAACCATGAAGATACAACTACAGCAAAAGGAAAAATATATTAAAAGATATCTTTCAATTTACATATAACTCATTCCATTACTCATGTGGGAGAAAAATCATTTGCACAAGAAACAGTAAGATCATTCAATACATAGAAATAATTCAAGACATCAAAGAAAGATCTCACTATAGAATATGAAAGTCACAAGAATAATCCAACATGCATCCAACATCCATTTCCATGCAAAAGACGTCCTCTCCAAGCTCTTATTAGTCAAAATTCATTTTCTTAGAGTAAGGGCCACATCTTCTTTAAAATCATCTACCGACTTGAATGGGAGATGCTTAGGGAAATCAACCTTCCCTTCTCTCCATTCCATCTAGCTCAGGATGTTTTCTTTAACCTGAGTGTATTTTCCCTTAATCCTATTGGCCTCTGCATTGACTTCTTTCAATCTAACCATCATGGCTTTGAGCTTGCACACTTCCTTAGCTACTCAACTCCTGTGTGGCGTGCATTTGTCTCAAAATATCACAGGACAGCTCATGAAAAGGAGACATATCTATCGCTCTGCTTTCTGCCTGCTCTAATTGTTCAACCATTGCCTGCTTATCTGCTTCTAGATGAAGAACTCTAGCTTTAGAATCGTTCTTTTCTGCTTCTAGAACCATCATCTGGATTGCCATGTGCTCCTTTTCTTATTCTAAATGGTGATACTTATCTGACAACTCCTTGTGATCAACAGATAGGCGATTATATTTATTCACTACAAGGTCCCTGTAAGCCTGCTCATTAGCCATAGTATGTTGCAACATGCGAGCTCCCCTCTTTGTGGACTCAAATTCTCTGACTATATCGACCACATTGTCCTTTGTTTCTTTTGCTGCTGACACAGCGACGGATGCCATGGCTATGGGAGCCTTATTTGTATTTTGCATCACCATGGTCTCCCGTTGGGCGACAATATCTTCTTGGAAGAGTCTCTTTATCCTCCCTTCCGACTTCAACACCACCATCTTCCTCTTCTTATAATACACAAATTCATCCCATCGGGACACAGTATGATCTTCTGATGGGGTGTAAGGGATGATCGGGATATCTCTTACATGTACTTCTATCTCCATGGGTGGGGTCTGCACTACTTGAGATGTATCTGTTTCCACATTTTGGGTGTCGTAGCCACCTGCCTGAGATGTGTTTGTTTCCACATATTGGGTGCTAGAGCCACCTGCCTGAGATATGTCTATTTCCATATCTTGGGTGTCGGAACCACCTGCTTGGGCATCTTCATTAGTCTTAAGCTCTTCCTCTGCCTTTTGTCCCTCTTCTGTTTTATGCCTTCCTTCTTCTTCTTCAGCTTGCTGCTGATTTTCACTTTCCTCCCTCTGCTCTTGTTCTTCCGCTTCCTTTCCTTTTCAGCTTCTCTCTGTAACCTTGCTTCTTCAACTACTCTCTGCAACCTTGCTTCTTCAGCTTCCTGTTGCAGCCTTGCTTCTTCTACTTCTTGTTGCAGTCTTGCTTCTTCTTTCAATCTTTGTTCTTCACGGGCCAGGGCCTCAGCTGCTTCCCTTTATTTCTACAGACTGGCTTCTTGGGCTAAGGCAGAGCTAGAGCTAGCTCCACTGCCGTGACAACAAATCTGCAACTTAGTCATGTTGCTGATGCCTCTAAACACTTCTTCCTCTGCATCATAGTAATAAGCATACTCAAAATGAGCATCTACCTCCTTGCAATGCTCGGCAACCTTACTCCTCCTGTCATTTCTATGGAAGATCACCTCACTAAAGTGGAAAGCTTTCAACTCTTGAATGTACTCCTCAGCTGTTGCAACCCCTGAGAATTTATAGGCTCCTATGCAAAAAGGCAAAGGAGGGAAGGAAGCCTTATGTTGCTTGTTAAGCACTCCTCCTATTCCATCAAGGAAAACTTGCCTGACTGCTTCCTTGAGGACTACATAATCAGTAGCATATTTTGGCAAAATGTATGGTGCTTTGGTACCTCCAAACATCCTGATGTAGGTGCCCTTCTCTGAGAAGTAAAAATTGCCATAGTTTTCCAGGACCTCCATCGCATTTTCTGATGGACAATTGGGCTCTTCCTTGAACATCTGCTCATATAGAGGCATGATGAACTCTTCACAGATGACCTTGTAGCTTGCTCTATAATTTTGAGCCCACATAATTTATAGGCAGTGTAGACCGGGGTGTTGGCCTGATCCCACGTGCAACCTAGCCTGGGGAAAGAGAGCTTGGCCAAAATGCAATCAATAAGATATGAAGACATGTAGAATTCTGACCTTTTTAAGGCCAAACCTTCTCTAGCTATGGCCACTATGGATGCCAAACTATCCAAAAGAATATTAGCCCAATCAAACAAAGTTCCTTTGAATGCTATGAAGTGGATGATTGGAGCCCACTGTATCCTATATATAGTGCCATCGAGCATGTCAAAAATTCTGCATAACATCATGGCAATTAATCTAAAAGGAGGTCTTAGGCTCTGAACATCATATTCATCATTATCTCTCTTCCTCAGTTGCTTTCCTGTGACCAATAGCCTTTTAGCCATCTTGATATTATTCATCTTTCCCAACCATTCATCGTTTAGAGCCTGTTGGGGACGTGAGAATTTATAGGATGCTACAATAAAAGCTGGATGGAATGAAGCAAAAGGCTCTCCCTTGTTGTCATGCAACACTCTTGTTTGTGGGTTGGCATGTTCCAGTATCCATCTGATCACTTCAGAGCACGGGAACAATTCAGGGCGAGTAGAAGCCCTGGCTATGCCGGAAGTTCTGATGTTGAGGTAGATTTGTTCTTCCTCCAACAACACGTCTGGGATATCTTGGTCCCTAATCATCCGGTAAACATCTCCCCAACATACCTCGAGAGGAACATCGGTGGTACACTTAGTGTCTTGGAAAAGAGTTTCAGTCCTTAGTTGCACTGGTTCTGGTTCCATCACTTTATCTTTCTTTCTACCACCTTTTGGCATCATGGCTTATCCCTGTCAGCAACCAAATGTGAATGATTATAAAAATTGTAACACATTATGAGAGTGTAACATAGAGTAAGACAATTTTAGCATGCTAATGATAAATATAGGCAAAATTATAAGGTTGCATGCTGGGGAAGCAAACTAAACATAAATCATTCAAGAAAACCAATATGGTCCTCAGACTTGGTTGTTCTAGGGAGACAATGCCTGGTTAAGCACTTTTGAAATGCTTCCGAAAAGGTAAGCATAGAATGTGTAAAAACTCACTTCCTTCCTAGTCCTTGGAGATAGGATGTCCTCCATCATGGTACTTCTAATGGCCAATGGTAGGCTAGCCTGGAGTGGAAAATCCTATGAGGAAAATGAAAACATGAAACCGTTTTCCACAATCGTTAACTGAGCTGAACAGGTGAGTGGTTGAGTATCTCGAACGACTACTACTGACGCTGCCGTAGGTTTGATAATATTAGAGAAGTGGTATGCAGCCGGTATAAAACTTGGGTTTGAGTAAATCTGTGTAGGAGTACGACCGAAACGCAGCCAGTGGAAGAAAACAAGCTCGAACAACTCAGAGACAAAGGGCCAAATGGGAATGACTTGGTCATGGCTATGACTCCTAGTTGGCAATAATGAGAAACTAATGGGGGCCACAGTGGCCACAAAATATTTTAAAATGATACATGCTACCAGTGCCTACCGGCCACGTTATGAAACGGGAAAACACCCAAGAAATAACTCAACGTAGAGATAAGACAAAGATAACGGTTGATAAGCCTACCTGGAGATGAAACAGTGGTGGAGTGAGGTCGACACGGTGGTGAATACGCTGAGCTGGAGCAATGCAATCTCCCAAACGACATTCTTTGAATAAAAACTAACAATGGGAACAATGAACCCCACCGCCCTTATATAAGGTTTAACACGTGCGGGCATTTAAACGGGTAGGTGACAACTTTAAAAAGGAGTTTAATGCTCGTACAGCGCAGTCTTTTCAAGCCAACTCGGCATTTAAGCGCGACCGTCGGCTGCGGCGAGGACTCACAAGTTTCATCCGCAATTGCGACCAGAACTCATGAGTTCCTCTTGAAAGGCGGGAGACTTTGGCGAGGCATTTGCTTGTTGCGGGAGAGATGAAAAAAGACGCTTCGCAGTGGCGAAAAAGTTTGGCGAGTCATTTCAACGTTTCGGGAGCACTTTGTGAGTTCTTCCGAAATTCACTCTCCCGAAAGTTTATTGCGGCCAAGTTTACCGAGCTGTCCCAAAGTTGTAGAAAGACTCAGTAAGTCCTTCTGAGATTGACGAATGACAAAGTTAACTCTTTTCCGAAACGTGAATAGTCGAGTAACCTGGGGAAAAGAACAACTTTCTACGGCAACACTTGGCGAATGCTTCCGCAATTTCGGGAGAGAATCCCAAGTTCTTCCGCAGTTTTGGGCAAGCTTGTTGAGGTCATCCACAGTTTCGGGAGAGAATCTCAAGTTCTTTCGCTGTTTCGGGCAAGAATTTTGAGTTCTTCTGAAGCTTCAGAAACGCTAAGTGTTTTCGCTGTTTCGAGGAGCAATTTTAAGTTCTTCCGAAGCTTCAGAAACGCTAAGTGTTTTCACTGTTTCGGGGGGCAGTTTTAAGTCTTTCCGCAGTGTCGGGAGAGAATCCGAATTTCATCCGCAACTTCGGGACAGAAATTTGAGTTCTTCTGCAATTTTGGGAAAGAGTTGTGGGTTTTGACTTAGAAGAAAAACTTCAAATTTGTAAAGCAGATTCCTCAGTTGAAACAAAACTATGTCAAAAAGTTTTCACAGGAGACTTAAGTTTTTTAGGCAGTCTTTCTTGGAAAATGAAAGGACGGGCCCCAATATCTACAAAAACAATTTGGGGGGGGATGTTGCTACAACAACAAGTCCCTACCAAGCTCCCTTCTGACATTCCGAAGTTTGAAGGGAAGAGTGGTGAGGATCCGGGTGATCATGTTACGACTTTTCACCTTTGGTGCTCCTCGAATTCATTAAATCATGACTCTATCCGTTTGAGATTATTTCAACGCACACTCATGAGGGCAGCCGCGAAGTGGTATGTTGAGTTTCCTGGGGGCACCTATAGCGGTTTTAATGAGATAGCTTTGGTTTTCTTAGATCACATTCAGTTGTCGGTTCACTATGATACTGGCACCAATATTTAATCTACCTTCTGCCAGAATAGGGCCACGCACATATCCGATCATATTCAGGAATGACGTGGATGGAAGAGGCTAGTGAAAGCCAACATTCCTCCATATTTTCTGTTGGAATGGTTCCTCAAGTCTTTGATTACATACATATCTAAGGACATTTCGGTGTCCAAAATTATGATGGAGGAACAAGCTATATTCAAATCCCAGCAGCTAGATTTACTCTACGCTCAATCGGGCATCCTCTATGATATCATCACTGACGCACCGCGTTCACGACATGAAGCCAAGCTAGTTCCTAGACCACATACTGATGGCATTGTGGGATCCACAAGTACTCAACCCATAGATTTGGTTACCAATCAAATGAAAAAAATTTCTATTAGCCAGTCTACCCCCGGATAGGCTCACACCTCGTCCACTCCTACCCAGTCATCCGATGTCCATTCTATACAGACGACAAACCCATCAGGTAACCAGCAATCTGGTGGAAAGAAGAAGGGGAAAAACAACCGTAAGGGTGGGAATAATTCGAATAATGGAAGTAACCGAAACACTCCTAAGAAAGAGAATGCCATCCTCGGGACAACAAAAATGCTAGTGGGGACCATAAGCCGAGATGTAAAGTGAAATTCCCTTGAAAAATTTGTGGGGAGGATCACCTGACTCACTTGTGTCCTCGAATAGAGGAAGCATTGAAGTATCTTGCACAAAGCCCATCTATGTTGAAAGATCCCCTTCCGCATCATCAGAATATGGCTTTGAATGCTCCCGCTACTGGTTATGGGACTAATGAAACTACAATGTCTTCTTCTCATGCCGGTGGCTACAGATGCATGAACATGGTCCAATATCAGGTTAGTGTTGCTACTCATCAATGCAATTATGGTGCACCACAACTGAATATGTGGAATGAGACTCCTCCTCCTCCTGACACTTCACTGCATATCAAGAATTCCACTACTATGCCGCGGACAGCGAAAGGTGTTCTTAAGCACTCGGCGCATAATCCCAATGCTCGAGCTACCCAAAACTACTCTATTGTAGAAGATTTGGTTCAAACTCCGTGTGCCATGTCGGCTCTTGAGGTGTTACAGGAATGTCCTTCACAACGGCATGCCCTTTTATCTGCTTTGGGAGTTCAAAATGAGAATAGCCCTAGCATCATTAAATTCGACACTATTGACGTCCAGCCTCGCTTACCTTACCATGTTGCTTTTAAAATCCATGTAAGGTGCTTGGATAAGTTTGTTAAGTGCACGATGGTTGACGAAGGTGCTTCCACCTCGATAATGTCGTTGGATTGCTGGAAATATCTTGGCTCTCCACCCCTGTCTAAATCTATGACCATGCTTACTGCATTTGATGGTCAGTCATTTAGGCTGCATGGTATTATCCTTTCCCTTGATGTCCACTTGGGTGGAAAATCCATGCCTATTGAAGTCGAGGTGGTTGATGCACCCATAGACTACAACCTTCTCCTGGGAAGGAATTGGATCTACGCAATGAAAGCGATCGTATCCTCCGTATTTAGAGTTATCTGCTTTCCTCATGAGGGCAGAATTGTGACGATCAATTAGCTAGACTTCCCAAGTTCTAATTCTGTAGCATGGTCGGGAACTATTGTTCCCCAGATCAAATATTCCCTGCTGGAAACTGGGAACATTGGTGTAGGATTATATCCATCCTCGATGGGATCATTCGACTTTGTTGCACCAATTGATTTTATTGGAACCGTTTCCGATAGTGCGTCCTCCTCATTGAATAATGTACCATTTTGGACCTTGTATTTAATGATTCGTGGATTGTACCATCCACGAGTACATTGTCTGGAGACATTTTGCACGTTGGAATGGCTATGCCGTTATCCGCATCTGAGCTTGTGTACCGTGAAATTCAATAAGCCACTACACAGTTGGATCCACCCTCTTCATGGACAAAGGAGGAATATCTTGTTATGTTGTCGGCATGGGAAACTGACTTGTCTTGCTCGCACGATTTCCTTGATGGTACTTTTCCTTCGGATGAAGCTATCATTGAGGCCATGTGTGGTAGTGAGAGGCCTTGGGAAGATTTGCATCATCGATCTTATTTTCTTCCTAACCTCGATCTTCTTGAGCAAGAAGACTTTAGGATGACTCTTACAGAGAAGGTTGGTCACCATGTGGCTCCTTTGGATTCACATGGGATTTACGCGAAGGGGAATATGGCCAATATTTCCCCAACCATACCGATCAACATCTCTCACACACCCGGGAAGATAGAGAACGCTTATATCGGTGTTGATTGTTCTCCCAAGGAGATCCTTATCTACACCGAACTGTTCAAGGAATTTCGGGACATTTTCACCTGGTCATATGAGGAGATGCTAGGAATAGACCCTAGTATTGTCAAACATGAGATTAATACATATCCCAATGCCAAGCTGGTTTGGCAACGACTTCGTGCTGTGAATCCTAGGAAGGCAGCTGCGATCCAAGGCAGAGGTGGAGAAACTACTTAAAGCTGGTTTCATCTACCTAGTTCCCCTTACTAAATGGGTGTCGAATCCTGTTCCTGTAGATAAGAAGCAAGGAACCATCCGTGTATGCAAAGACTTTAGAGATATGAACCGCGCATGTCCGAAAGACAACTTTCCCACACCATTCATAGATCAAATCTTGGATGCGTGTGCGGGAAGCGAGGTTTTTTCATTTATGGATGGTTTCTCCGGATATAATCAGATCTAGATAAATCCTAAGGACCAACATAAAACGGCTTTCATATGTCCTTGGGGTACATTTGCGTACCGAAAAATGCCCTTCGGCCTTAAAAACGTCATAGCTACGTTTCAACGTGCTATGACCTATGCATTTCATGACCTTAAGCATATAGTGGAGGCTTACTTGGACAATCTTGCGGGCAATTCTCATAAGAGAGTGGACCACCCCAAGCACCTTCACCTCATTTTCGAAAGATGCTGATGTTACAAGATTCATTTGAATCCCAATAAGTGCATCTTTGCCGTGAGAATGGGTCTCCTTTTAGGGTTCATAGTTTCACAAGAGGGTATAAGAGCAGATCCTCTTAAGGTTGAGGAAATACTTCGGTTTCCTCCCCTACGTAACCTAGTTCAACTTTAGAGCCTCCAAGGGAGAGCCACTTTTCTACGACGCTTTGTAGTGAATTATGCTAGTCTTACCAAAGGTTTTGCGCTCCTGTTGAAGAAGGACACACTGTTTATTTGGGATGAGCAAGCCCAACAATCTTTCAACAATTTGAAGAAAGCTTTAGTATCGGCCCCTCTGCTTAGTCCACCTGACTTTGATAGAGATTTCTTGTTGTATGTGGCCACGTCTCTTGAGACAATTGGCATGGTCTTAGTTCAGGTAGATGATGTGCTCCAAGAGCATGTCATCTATTATCTTAGTTGAAATTTAGTAGATGCTAAGCTGAGATACACTCATGTGGAGAAGTTGGCACTTGCGACTATCCATGCAGTCCAACATTTATGACATTACATCATGCTTAGGAAAACCATGGATATAGAGCATATCAATCCATTTCAGTTCGTGCTATCACGATGTCTCATAGGGGGGGAGTACAATAAATGGATTGTGATTCTTCAGGAGTTTGATCTCGATTTTGATTCGGCGAAGTCAATGAAATCCTTGGTTTTCGCTGAGCTCATGTCATATTTTCCACGACTTGATGAGGACATTGTCCATGAATATTCCTTTGTGTATGAGCATTTGTTTCTTATCTCATCAGTGGACGCTTGGTATGGGGATATCATCATATATCTCCAAACTTTGAAGTTCCCTTCGCACTATTCACGGGATGAATGACAACGTGTGAGCCACCAAGCTAAATATTATGTCATCATCGGTGACACTTTGTATCGTTGAGGAAAGGTCTCTATCCTTCGTTGTTGTTTCACTCATGAAGAAGCAGAGTTAGTGTTGAATGACTACCACAACGGGGCATGTGGTGGTCACTTATGTGGGCTCGCGACAGCCCAACATATCATGTGAGCAGGTTACTTCTAACCTTCTATCTTTAAAGATTGCATGAATGTCATGAAGAGATGTCACCCTTTCTAAGTGTTTTTTCGAAATATACACTCGCATCTAGTGCTCCTTCATCCGGTCATCACCGTCAGTCCCTTCACTAAGTGGGAGGTGTATTTCATGAAATGCAAACAAGCTTCGGCTAGGAGGCATCACCATATCATAGTGGCTGTGGACTACTTTTCCAAATGGGATGAGGCCATGCCTACCGTAAAATCCGATGGTGCTACAACAGCCCACTTCGTGTTCAATCATATTATCGCTCGATTCGGTATCCCAAAAGAGAGTGTCACTGACCATGGCAGTCACCATCAGAACAAGATGATGGCAGACTTGTCACTCAAGCTTGGGTTTCGTCAAGAACATTCATCTTCTTACTACCCCCAAGCGAATGGTCAAGTTGAGGCAGTCAATAAGTCCTTAAAGATGATTCTCCAGTGTACCATCCAGCAAAGCAAGAGAAACTGGAATATTATGTTATATCCTGCTTTGTGGGCATATTGAACCGCAGTTAAGACTACCACTGGTTTCTCACCGTTTCAGTGAGTGCACGGTGTGGAGTCTATACTACCGATTGAATGTGAAATCCCTTCGTTAAAATTAGCCATAGAGCTCCTGCCTGATACGTCAGATGTTGAGAAATGTTTGATGCACCTTGAGTAGCTTGACGAGCAGCATCGAGATACCATTGTGGCTATAGATACCAACAAATGTCGTGTCAAGGTTCAGTATGATAGGTCTGTCCATACCCGGCAGTATGCTTAATGTGACTTGGTCCTCTTGTATGACCAAGCTAAGGAACCCCTGGGGGCAGGCAAGTTTAACCCTATGTGGTACGGTCCTTACATAGTGAGGCATGTCCTTGAGAAAGGAGCCAATGAATTGGAATACTATGAGGGGAATTCCTTGAAGGAGCCTAGAAACGGGCTCTACCTCAAGCGGTATTATGCTTGAGCTTCTAGCTCGAGCTAATACTTTTGTATACTATTGTATAATTGCTTCTGCACATAGTTTAGATTTCTTTTGGTTTTTCAGATCTGTTGATTTGCTTCCGTTTGGTTGACAGATGTTAGCGGAATCTCCTATGTTCTTAGGATTCGCGGATGGTGCTATCCGTCATACGCAGGAACTCGCTTCTGGTGCGTGGGTTATTTATTCACTGGACCATTAGATTGTGTCTTCGAGAGGTGCATGTCTCGGTCCTACATCCAACAATGTAGCTGAGTACAGTGCTGTACTTGAGCTACTTCGGGATGCCATTTCGCATGGTATCCAGTCTTTAGAGATCCGCTTGGATTCACAACTGGTTGTGTCTCAATTGAATGGTCGGTATCGTGTGAGGGATCCTACATTACTATGGAGGTTCTTAAGGGTAAGACTCTTGGAGCGTCATTTTGTTTCCATTATATACATTCATGTTCCAAGATATTTTAATCATGTATCTGATGAATACACTAATTATGTCCTAGATTGGCATTTGTCACATCAATAAAGAAGCACAAAAATAAACATTCATTCACACATTTGTACATACACATATGGTAGAACCGGAGAATCATAGTTTTTATAAATAACATGTCCAAAAAGGTAGTGTCACAGTAAAAAACTGGAGCCCGTAGCTCTCAAAAATATACAGAATCGATACAAAATATGTGACTCTGAGATATCTAAGCCCTAGTAGGAGGCCTAGCTTCCTCAGCAGGATGTGTCTCATAGTATTAGTGAACTGCTTGGGCTATGCGCTGCAGTAGTCGCACCCAGGTGCCTAGTACTCCCACAACATGTCGTTGCATCGCCTCTAGTAGATGCTCTACCTCAATCATGGGTACTTTATTGGTCATACGAGACAGGTTGACCTGTACGGTCACTAATGTGCACTCTGCTGCAGCACCATCTACCTCTCCACCCCTGCCCCGTAGACGATGTCTCGGGAAGCCCTCTGGTCTTCACGGACCAACATATGCGAGCAAACAGTGGAATGTCAAAATGTGATACTACACCAAAAATATTTTTGCATTTTCATATATAATAAAAAATCCCAAAATATTAAATTTACAAAACACAAAAAGAGTAACATACCAATGTATCTAAACGCGGCCCCTAGAGGAAACGACATGTCGCGATCGCCATGGAAGTATATCCCGACATATGGGTAGTCGTCAATGGAAATGACCTAGTGGTCCCACCAGTGGAAGAACTCATTGATATATGGTGATGCCTATTGGACACCACCCTGTCGCGTAACAACCTCTTCCCACCAAGTCAGGGCTGGGTCGCGGAGAGTATGCGGAGGGACTTCAACCCTCGGACTAAGCCCCGGAACTCCCTCAAACAAAAAGCTGCATAGTATACTGCCATACTCGAAGTTCTTTTCCTGCCCACCCTTGCACTCCGTTAACTGGGTCTTCATAGACGCCAATAACGTTGTGCACCAGTCATATACTATGGGCCTCATGTAGTCTGAGGGGTAGAACATCACCAACCTTGAAACCTGGTGTAGAGTTGCTGAACCTGTAATCCCGATGAGAGTGGACATTATGATCTTCATACTCAAACTGACTAAGGCCCCAATGGGTACCTGAATCCCCACCTTTTGGGTGTCGTGAGGACAATACTTCTCTATGTAGTCGGGAATGGTGATCCCACCCCAGATTGAAGACTAGCCACCTCCCCTCAGTGGAACAACACTGTAATGAAATATATGTCATCCACCTCTAAAGAGTGTTTGACCATCCATGTTGAAGTTCTGTGCATCTACATCCCAATATTCTATCAACCGAAGGAGCAATTGGTTTTAGGCCCTTAAACCCCCAATGTTCCAGAATTTATAAATGCCACATGCTTGTAGTGCTTGCTGTGTGGAACAATCTTGGCGAACCATCTCATCCACAACATCATGCTCTCTTTCCCTCCACTCTAGAACCATCCTGGAGGAAGAATCAAAATATTTTTTAGCTTTTAATATTAAAAAAACCAACCTCACGACCGTACCCACGGAAAAAAGAGTAGACAGGGGCATCTACTCGCAGTCAACGCATGCGTTGACCGCATCTAGTAGGCCCTACCCATGACTCGTAGAACTATAGCCTGCGTACAATGCCATGGAGAAGTACGGCTTGCCTAATAAAATTAATGGACCACTAAAAACAGAAATAAAAGCTATCAAATGAAAGAGGGGGATGAGGTGACTAACTTGCTCCAGACAGTTTGTGAAATGGACACCCACAGCTTCCGGAATCAACAACTGAACTTCAGAGGTGAAAACTAACCAAAACCACTATTTGGATGAAAATGAAAATGAATTGGTAAATAGTAATTTATTTTTACTATTTATAGTTTTGTAAACCCACTTTTCTATAGTTTTCACCATTTTAAGCTGTTTTGAACTAATGAAATGTCTTGGAGCACTATTTTGAACAGATTTTTCTGATGAGAGTTGAATTTTTTGACCGTTTCGTGCCTACGACAGGTATATTTCACACCCATAATATAGGTTAGATGTCATTTTCACTTGCATTATGCATTTGACCTTCAACCATCTGTCATTAACCCTAGGTGCGACCCCTCTTTGTAACCGACACGAAACCTTCACATTGTTATAGAAGTGTCGTTATTTAGCGGTAGGGCTTGTCCAAACATGGGTTCCCTAGTTAGAACCTTGTTATTCCTTTTGGAACCCATGTCATTGTTTCTCCCTAGAATCATGAGTCCTTTGTAGTTATGCCATGACTTTGTGATAAATACTCATACTCTACTTTGCCTTATGTTGGCCATCTCCCATAAGGACTCCCCCAATTTTACAAAGTTGTGACTGCATTGCATCATCCTGCTTGTCACTTGAGCCTTGTTCCGGTTCCCACTTACCCAATTGTTAGCCTGGTGCCTGAGCACTTCCCTTGTCAAGCCCTGCAGAGCTTTCATTTTCCTTTCACAATTTGATGGCCTTTTGACCCTGAGGGAACACCCCCCCCCCCCCCCCCCCCCCGTGAGTGTTGACACCCTGCACATGCTTCCCTGCATTGATCATAGGTATGTTCCACTACTTGGGACTAGTCTGCTCACTATTTGACACTCGTTCCCTCACTTGTTGTACTATAAGCAATTTTATTCTTTTTCAAGCTTTCCAAATATGAAAAAGATAATAAAAAAATCAAATATTCCAAAAAGCTGGACAAGTGAATATTTACTTCTTTTTGTTGGCAGTTGTTGTGTCTCCTTTGAATAGAGCATTCATTCCACTCCATCCATCATGAGTCAAGACTATAGTAGGACCTTAGGAGCTGTACTTGTTTCTCATATTTTACTCCACCAATTGGTTAAGCTTCTAGTCATTATGGATCCCTTTTGTTGATGCCTCCTGCATCACATAGTTGTTGTTCTCTTGAGTCCATGCTTCCTAAGTCTATCCATCTGCTCATGCTCTTGTTCAAAGGAAGTCCTGAAACCAGAGTCGGCCACTCCTCAGATCTCTTGACTATTGCATGTCGGACAGCCTTATTGAGTCAGTCTGTTTGCCCGAGTTCTTCCAAATATTTCAGCGTAGCTGTTACCTCGTGCTGGTTGATGTGGTATGCCTTAATGCCCTCCTTCTAGCGAGGTTTGTTCCATCGACTTCAACTCATTTATTCCAGAATTGAGACTTAGAGTCGGTTGAGTACCTTGAGGCTTGCAGTCATTAGTGGTAGCTTCTCTCGCCATCAATAGTTTTGGGAATACATCAATGTCCCCTGATCGATGGATTCATCTTAGTGTTCGACCTCAACACATCTATTCACACTTTGATGATTGTACTTTGTACCTTGATGGCGATTTTCATTATTGGTGGGTTATCTTGCGCCTGTTAACGGTATACATCATTGACCGGTAATCAGACGATGTCACATTAGGTTCGACCTCAACACCTTTATTCATTTGATGGGACTTGCACCATCAATGATTTGTGTAGAATACCCCAGATGTTAGTAGCATTCAGTATGCTGCTCTTGATCGTGATTGTACTCATGAGAGCTTATTTCTCATACATCAGCAGTTTGTACCCCCAATATTGCACCAATTGTTTCCTTTTTAGTAGGAGACCATATATTACTATATGGGTCATGGCTATGACCACTCATGACATGTATTCACTATATACTGTCTATCATGGCCATTGTATCAGATTGTTGTATTATACTGACATGTATTCAAAGATATTATTGTATTATGACGAGTGAGATACTCTCTCCATTTGTGTCTCCATCACTCCACTTCTTAGATTTATAATGTATTTCGGCCATCGTAGTACCTTCTCTGACCTCACACATTCGGGGCCATCACTTACAGCATAATTTTCCACCTTGTGAGCATCAACATTTATTGGCCTTCAGGATCCATTTTATTGACTCACATCTATCATTTTCCCTCCAAGAACACACAAATCCCTATTTTTGTTCCTTTACGCTAGCTATTCCACTATAGCCAGGGTACACACAGGTTGTTCCACTATAGCCTGCGGACACCAAGTAAAATGGTAAAAACCAATAGAAAATTACTTTTTACTCCCAAAAAGCGGTCTTATGGTGACCTTTGGCCCTCCATATAGCCTGAAACGACTCGATTCGACCTTTCACTTACCTTTGGAAGGCTATATATTGAGCTCTTATGGTGTATGGAAGGGAGGAGAAAGAGAAAGCAAGATAACTCTAGTGTATTTTTTCCATGACTTGAATCTACACACATTGATCCTTGTTGTTGTGAACTCCTTATGTTCACCTACCAAACTCCTTTCATAGCTTGAGTTTTCCATTGCATGGGGGATTGAAGTTGTGGAGGCACAAATGGAGAGACCCAGTTCTTGGTTCATATTGGTTTCCGGCAAGAGGTCGTATATTGTACTTCTTGTTATTTATTAATGGAAATACTCATTTTCTCATCTAATTGATGTTGTGAATATTGTTAAATTACATTGGGTTATATTTTCTTATAATATCATGGATCATGCTATTGATTATGCTAATGTATTTCACATGTTATATGCACTTGCTTGTACTTGTTGTTGAGACTAATCTGCAGGTTCAAGTGTAGAAGTTGAAAGCTCAATGGGGATCTACTTCAAACATCCTGTTGAAGGTTGATATTTTCTCCATTATCTTAGCATTGTCATTTATATAGCATTGCATTGGGAATTGAGTTATTTTCTGGTAGTCAGTTGTCTGTTGTGGTCTGCCCCAAGCCATAGGAATTTTTCTCCGTAACACATTCAGGGTAGCCATCACAACTTCAGCTTCTTCTATCATGTCTCCAATTGATTATAATGTTTCTTTGATCTGAGATACTCTGGTGAAATATGAATGCATAGTCTCAGACTTCTGAACCTTAAGACTTGATTTCCCAAGGTCATATTTCTGTTAATATTATTTCCTTCAAATAGATTAGTCAAGGAATCAAACATTTATTTTGGGGGTTTTCTTTGATGACACTTGAGGGATCAAATGATCTTTGATAGAGTTAGTTATGATCCTCTTATCCTTGATCATTCTTCTTGCGTTTTTCTTGCATGCATTCCTGCATGCAGCATGCATTCTATATGCATTGCATGCATCCGCATGTTGCCCAGTCATCAGGTTGATACCTCCAACACCTAGTCCCTAGGCTTCCAACACTCGAGAGCTTATTCCCACTCAGATTGAGCCCTCCTATCTAGTGATGCGCCCACATCTCACCATTCACTTGACAAAGGCGCCCTTCTTCACCTACTAGTCCAGTTGTCTTCAGTTAACTGAGTTTTGTCCTTGATTTTAGGTTTAACTCACTCTTAACTGACCTTACCACTCCAATGGACCTCTAGTGTGACTAGACTGCTCATTCTGACTTCAGTTAGCTCCTCATGTGCCCTCCAATGATCCTCCCTCATTTAGTTAGTGTATCCATGTTCCAGTTACACCTACCACACTCAATTAGACTCAGTTTGACTGATGGTTGACAGTTAATTGAGCATAGATGACTCCACTAATGATGAGATAGACTTCTAGTTGTGCTCCGATGACACTACAGTGATCTTTTGATCACTCCATGAAGGCTAATTCGAATTGCCACCTTGGGATTCGAATCCTCATGTATTGTACTACTTATTTTTCCATATTGTGATTAATTAATTAGCGTGTGTGAAGTTATTTTGCTTATATCTGTGTTCTACTATATTATTTTGTTGCTCTCTTACTGCATTATTCACTCTTGATCTTATTCCTAAATTCTTTCATTGTGAGGTATACATCATCTCTTAGATCTGTTGTGAGGATTTTCACACGCGCATGTTTCTACACATATACATGTGACTACGACCACAACTGCTAACCAGCATGTCCCTCCTAACACTGGGGGTGGGCACATTACCAATTTTGGGGGTGGGCACATTCCCAACACGAGAGGAGGCCACATACCCTACATTGTGGGTGGACACATTCCCAACATTGGGGATGGGTACATTCCCAACACTAGAGGTGGGTACATTCCCAACGCTGGGGGTGGGCACATTCCTAATGCTGGGGGTGGAAATATACCCTATAATTACGGTCATTACTCAAGGGCTCCTGCTACAACTAGCACTTATATGCACCATCAATATGGTGGCAATCCTTCTTATAATGCAACCAGTTATGTCCCTTACCACAACCCTCCTCACCATGGTACTCACAACACATATATGCCTTCGTACCCTTATACGAGTCAAGGTGGGGGCGTTTATCAACCAGATGGTCATGGTCATCGTCCATATCATCCCTATGGTCCATAAGGTTAGCCTCTTTTGGGAGCCTTTAATCCAGCTTCACATCCACCGATCCCGTTTCTTGCTCATTTGAACCTACCCGATCTTTCAAAGCTGACAAATGATCTAGTGTGTCGCGATTCTTCTTGGCCTCCAGTCCCTACCAAGCTCCCTTCCGACATTCCGAAGTTTGAAGGGAAGAGTGGTGAGGATTCGGGTGATCATGTTACAACTTTTCACCTTTGGTGCTCCTTGAATTCATTAAATCATGACTCTATTCCTTTGAGATTATTTCAACACACCCTCACAGGGGCAGCTGTGAAGTGGAATGCTGAGTTTCCTAGGGGCACCTATAGGGGTTTTAATGATATAGATTTGGTTTTCTTATATCACTTTCAGTTTTCGATTCGCTACAATACTGGCACCAAGATTTAATCTACCTTCCGCCAAAACAGGGCCACACACATATCCGGTCATATTCAGGAATAACGCCGACGAAAGAGGCTAGTGAAATCCAACATTCCTCTAGATTTTCTGTTGGAATGGTTCCTCAAGTCTTTGCTTCCATACATATCTAAGGACGTTTCAGTGTCTGAAATTACGATGGAGGAACAAGCTATATTCAAAACCCAGTAGCTAGATTTACTCTACGCTCAATTGGGCATCCTGTATGATATCATCCCTGACGCACCGCATTCACGACATGAAGCCAAGCTAGTTCCTGGACCACATGCTGATGGCATTGTGGGTTCCACAGGTACTCGACCCGTAGATTTGGTTACCAATTAAATGCAAAAATTTTCTATTAGCCAGTCTACACCCGGACAGGCTCACACCTTGTCCACTCCTAACCAGTCATCCGATGTCCATTCTATACAGATGACAAACCCATCAGGTAACCAGCAACCTAGTGGAAAGAATAAGGGGAGAAACAACCGTAAGGTAGGAATAATTCGAATAATGGAAGTAACCGAAACACTCCTAGGAAAGAGAATGCCAAACCTCCTCGGGATGACAAAAATGCTGGTGGGGACTGTAAGCCGAGACGTAAAGTGAAATTCCCTTGAAAAATTTGTGGGGAGGACCACCTGACTCACTTGTGTCCTCGAATAGAGGAAGCATCGAAGTATCTTGCATAGATCCCATCTATGTTGAAAGATCCCCTTCCACATCATCAGAATATGGCTTCGAATGTTCCCGCTACTGGTTATGGGACTAATGAAACTACAACGTCTTATTCTCATGACGGTGGCTACAGATGCATGAAGACGGTCCAATATCAGGTTAGTGTTGCTACTCATCAACGCGATTATGGTGCACCACAACCGAATACGTGGAATGAGACTCCTCCTCCTCCTGACACTTCACTGCATATTGATAAGTCCACTACGATGTCGTGGATAGCGAAAGGTGTTCTTAAGCGCTCGGCGCACAATCCCAATGCTTGAGAAGCCCATAACTACTCTATTGTATAATATTTGGGTCAAACTCCATGTGCCATGTCGGCTCTTGAGGTGTTACAGGAATGTCCTTCACAACGGCATGCCCTTTAATCTGCTTTGGGAGTTCAGGATGAGAATAGCCCTAGCATCATTAAATTCGACAGTATTGACATCTAGCCTCGCTTACCTTACCATGTTGCTTTTCAAATCCATGTAAGGTGCTTGGATAAGTTTGTTAAATGCATGGTTGTTGACGAAGGTGCTTCCACCTCGGTAATGTCGTTGGATTTCTGGAAATATCTTGGCTCTCCTCTCCTGTCTAAATCTATGACCATGCTTACTGCGTTCGATGGTCCGTCATTTAGGCCGCATGGTATTATCCTTTCCCTTGAGGTCCACTTGGGTGGGAAATCCATGCCTATTGAAGTCGAGGTGGTTGATGCGCCCATTGACTATAACCTTCTCCTGGGAAGGAATTGTGTCTATGCAATGAAAGTGATCGTATCCTCCGTATTTAGAGTTATATGCTTTCCTCATGAGGGCAGAATTATGACGATCTATCAGCTAGACTTCCCTAGTTCTAATTCTGTAGCATTGTTGGGAACTGTTGGTCCCCAGATCAAATATTCCCAGCTAGAAACTGGGAACATTGGTGTAGGATTGTATCCATCCTTGATGGGATCATTCGACTTTGTTGCACCAATTGCTTTTATTGGAACCACTTCCGATAGTGCGTCCTCCTCATTGAATAATGTACCATTCTGGACCTTGTATTTAATGATTCGTGGACTGTACCATCCACGAGTACATCGTCTGGAGACATTTCGCACGTTGGAATGGCTATGCCGTTATCCGCAGCCGAGCTTGTGTACCATGAAATTCAATAAGACACTGCACAGCCGGATTCACCCTCTTCATGGATAGAGGAGGAATATCTCGTTATGTTGCCGGCATGGGCAGCTGACTTGTCTTGATCGCATGATTTCCTTGATGGTACTTTTCCTTCGGATGAAGCTATCATTGAGGCCATGTGTGGTAGTGAAAGGCCTTGGGAAGATTTGCATCATCGATCTTATTTTCTTCCTAACCTCGAGCTTCTTGAGAAAGAAGACATTAGGACGACTCTTACAGAGAAGGTTGGTCACCCTGTGGCTCCTTTGGATTCACATGGGATTTACGCGAAGGGGAATATGGCCAATATTTCCCCAACCATACCAATCAACATCTCTCGCACAGCCGGGAAGTTAGAGAACGCTTATATTAGTGTTGATTGTTCTCCCGAGGAGATCCTTATCTACACCGAACTGTTCAAGGCATGTCGGGACATTTTCGCCTGGTCATATGAGGAGATGCCAGGAATAGACCCTAGTATTGTCGAACACGAGATTAAGACATATCCCAATGCCAAGCCGGTTTGGAAACGACTTTGTGCTGTGAATCCTAGGAAGGCAGCCGCGATCAAGGCAAAGGTGGAGAAACTATTTAAAGCTGGTTTCATCTACCCAGTTCCCCTTACTGAATGGGTGTCGAATCCTGTTCCTGTAGATAATAAGCAAGGAACCATTCGCGTATGCACAGACTTTAGAGATATGAACCGCGCATGTCCGAAAGACAACTTTCCCATACCATTCATAGATCAAATCTTGGATGCGTGTGTGGGAAGCAAGGTTTTTTCGTTTATGGACGGTTTCTCTGGATATAATCAGATGCAAATAAATCCCAAGGACCAACATAAAATGGCTTTCATATGTCCTTGGGGTACATTTGCGTACCGAAAAATTCCCTTCGGCCTTAAAAACACTAGATCTACCTTTCAATGTGCTATGACCTATGTGTTTCATGACCTTAAGCATATAGTGGAGGCTTACTTGGATGATCTTGTGGGCCATTCTCATAAGAGAGTGGACCACCCCAAGCACCTTCGCCTCATTTTCGAAAGATGTCGATGTTACAAGATTTGTTTGAATCCCAATAAATTCATCTTTGTCGCGAGAACGGGTCTCCTTTTAGGGTTCATAGTTTCACAAGAGGGTATAAGAGCAGATCCTCTTAAGGTTGAGGAAATACTTCGATTTCCTCCCCTACGTAACCTAGTTCAACTTCAGAGCCTCCAAGGGAGAGCCACTTTTCTACGACGCTTTGTAGTGAATTATGCTAGTCTTACCAAAGGTTTTGCATGCCTGTTGAAGAAGGACACACTGTTTATTTGGGATGAGTGAGCCCAACAATATTTCAACAATTTGAAGAAAGCCTTGGTATCGGCCCCTCTGCTTAGTCCACCCCGACTTTGATAGAGATTTCTTATTGTATGTGGCCACGTCTCTTGAGACAATTGGCATGGTCTTAGTTCAGGTAGATGATGCGCTCCAAGAGCATGTCATCTATTATGGAGGTTCTTAAGGGTAAGACTCTTAGAGCGTCATTTTGTTTCCATTACATACATTCATGTTCCAAGATATTTTAATCATGTATCTGATGAATACGCTAATTATGTCCTAGATTGACATTTCTCACATCAATAAAGAAGCACACAAATAAACATTCATTCACACATTTGTACATACACATATGGTAGAACCGGAGAATCATAGTTTTTATAAATAACATGTCCAAAAAGGTAGTGTCACAGTACAAAACTGGAGCCTGTAGCTCTCAAAAATATACATAATCGATACAAAATATGGGACTCTGATATATCTAAGCCCCAGTAGGAGGCCTAGCTTCCTCGGCAGGATGTCTCTCATAGTATTAGTGAACTGCTTGGGCTATGTGCCACAATAGTCGCACCCAGGTGCCCGGTACTCCCAGAACATGTTGTTGCATCGCCTCTGGAAGATGCTCTACCTCAATCATGGGTACTTTGTTGGTCATACAGGACAGGTTGACCCATACGGTCACTAATGTGCACTCTACTGCAGCGCCATCGACCTCTCCACCCCGGCCCCGTCGACGATGTCTCGGGAAGCCCTCTGGTCTTTGTGGACCAGCATTTGTGAGCAAACAGTGGAATGTCAAAATGTGATACTACACCAAAAATATTTTTTCATTTTCATATATAATAAAAAATACCAAAAAATTAAATTTACAAAACATAAAATGAGTAACATACCAATGTATCTAAATGCGGCCCTTGGAGGAAGCGACATGTCACGATTGCCACGGAAGTCTTTCCCGGCATATGGCTAGTCATCAATGGAAATGACCTGGCGGTCCCACCAGTGGAAGAACTCATCTGTATATGGTGATGCCTATTGGCCACCACCCTATCATGTAAGAACCTCTTCCCACCGGGTCAGGGCTGGGTCGTGGGGAGTATGTGGAGGGACTTCAACCCTCGGACTTAGCCCCGGAACTCTCTCAAAGAAAAAGCTGCATAGTTTACTGCCATACCCGAAGTTCTTGTCCTGCCCACGCTTGCACTCCGTTAACTAGGTCTTCATAGATGCCTATAACGTTGTGCACCAGTCATATACTATGGGCCTCATGCAGTCTGAGGCGTAGAAAATCACCGACCTTACAGCCTGGTGTAGGGCTGCTAAACCTATAATCCTGATGACAGTGGACACTATGATCTTCATACTCAAAATGACTAAGTCCCTAATGGGTACCTGAATCCCCACCTTTTGGGTGCCGGGAGGACAATACCGCTCTATGTAGTCATGAATAGTGATCCCACCACATACAATGCGAGATCGAAGACTAGCCACCTCCCCTCAGCGGGACAACCCTGTAATGAAATATATGTCATCCACCTCTAAAGAGAGTGTTTGACCATCCATGTTGAAGTTCTGTACATCTACATCCCAGTATTCTATCAACCGAAGGAGCAATTGGTTGTAGGCCCTTACCCCCAATGTTCCAGAATTTATAAATGCCACATGCTTGTAGTGCTTGCTGTGTGGGAAAATCTTGGCTAACCATCTAATCCACAACATCATGCTCTCTTTCCCTCCACTCTAGAACCATCCTGGAGGAAGAATCAAAATATTTTTTAGCTTTTAATATTCAAAAAACCAACCTCACGACCATCCCCGCAGAAAAAACAGTAGACAGGGGAATCTACCCACAATCAACGCATGCGTTGACCACATCTAGCAGTCCCTACCCGTGACTCACAGAACTATAGCCTACGTATAATGCCATGGAGAAGTAGGGCTTGCCCAATAAAAGTAATGGACCACTAAAAACAGAAATAAAAGCTATCAAATGAAAGAGGGGGATGAGTGTACTAACTTGCTCTAGACAGTTCATGAAATGGACACCCACAGCTTCTGGAATCAACAACTGAACTTCGGAGGTGAAAACTAACCAAAACCACTATTTGGATGAAAATGAAAATGAATTGGTAAATAGTAATTTATTTTTACTATTTATAGTTTTGTAAACCCACTTTTCTATAGTTTTCACCATTTTAAGCTGTTTCGAACTAATGAAATGTCTTGGAGCACTATTTTGAACAGATTTTTCCATTGAGAGTTGAATTTTTTGACCGTTTCGCGCCTACGGCAGGTATATTTCACACCTTTCATATAGGTTAGATGTCATTTTCACTACATTATGCATTTGACCTTCAACCATCTGTCATTAACCCTAGGTGTGACCCCACTTTGTAACCGACACAGAACCTTCACATTGTTATAGAAGTGTCATTATTTAGCGATAGGGCTTGTCCAAACATGGGTGCCCTAGTTAAAGCCTTGTTATTCCTTTTGGCACCCATGTCGTTGTTTCTCCCTAGAATCAGTAGTCCTTTGTAGTTACGCCATGACTTTGTGATAAAGACTCATACTCTACTTTGCCTTATGTTGGCCATCTCCCATAAGGAATCCCCCAATTTTACCAAGTTGTGATTGCATTGCGTCATCCTGCTTGTCACTTGAGCCTTGTGTCGGTTCCCACTTACCCAATTGCTAGCCTAGTGCCTGAGCACTTCCCTTGTCGATCCCTGCAGAGCTTTCATTTTCCTTTCACAATTTGATGGCCTTTTGACCCTGAGGGAACACCCCCCCTGAGTGTCGACACCCTACACATGCTTCTTTGCATTGATCATAGGTATGTCCCACTACTTGGGACTAGTCTGCTCGCTATTTGACACTCGTTCCCTCACTTGTTGTACTATAAGCAATTTTATTCTTTTTCAAGCTTTCCAAATATGAAAAAGATAAAAAAAAATCAAATATTCCAAAAAGATGGACAAGAGAATATTTACTTCTTTTTGTTGGTAGTTGTTGTGTCTCCTTTGAACAGAACATTCATTCCACTCCATCCATCATGAGTCAGGACTATAGTAGGACCTTAGGAGTTGTACTTGTTTCTCATATTTTACTCCACTGATTGTTAAGCTTCTAGTCATTATGGAGCCCTTTTGTTGATGCCTCCTGCATCACACAGTTGTTTTTATCTTGAATCCATGCTTTCTGAGTCTATCCATCTGCTCATGCTCTTGTTCAAAGGAAGTCCTGAAACCAGAGTCGGCCACTCCCTAGATATCTTAACTATTGCATGTTGGCCATCCTTATTGAGTCAGTCTGTTCATTCAAGTTCTTCCAAATCTTTTAGCTTAGCTGTTACCTCGTGCTAGTTGATGTAGTATGCCTCAATGCCCTCCTTCTAGCGAGTTTCGTTCCATCGACTTCAACTCATTTATTCCGGAATTGAGACTTAGAGTCGGTTGAGTACCTTGAGGCTTGCAATCATTAGTGGTAGGTTCTCTCGCCATCAACAGTTTTGGGAATACATCAATGTCCCCTGATCGATGGATTCATCTTAGTGTTTGACCTCAACACATCTATTCACACTTTGATGATTGTACTTTGTGCCTTGATGGCCATTTTCATTATTGATGGGTTATCTCGCGCCTATTAACGATATACATCATTGACCGGTAATCAGACATGTAGCTAGGTTTTTCACCCTAGCTTGTGGAAATGAGCACCTACTAAGGAGAAGGGCCTCCTTAGTAGCAGTTCAGAAAATAGTAAATAAAAGACAGTAAATAAACAATAAACTACTCTAAGCATGTGCATAAAAAGAAATGACAAGATTATAAAAATTGGTTTTTTGTATTTAATATACCTCAGATGTAGAGGTTGATGAGACTTTGCAGCAGTCCAAGAGGGTTGCTTCCAAGCTCCAATGTTGTTCCTTTCTCCTTCTCCAAAGGGTTTTGGAAATGGGCCAAAGGGGCACTCAAATGTGAAAGTAGCTCAAGGGTGAGCTAGGGTTTCAGGAATGATTTTGGCAGAGTAAGGACATGGATGATTGTGAATGAAAAATGGGGAGCCTGCATCACCTATTTATAGGTTTTTAGTGGTGGAGTGCTGACCCATGGTTTTGGGCACCATATGGTTTAGGTCAGCTGTATAGGGTTTTTGCTTCATTTTTTCCCTCTTTTTCCTCTTTTTGTATTTTTTATTCCCTTTTTAGAGGGTTTTTGCTATTTTTTGAGGAATTTAACTTATTTTGGGGAAAAAGGGGGGGTTTTGGCCCTTTGGGGGCTTTTTAAAAGGTTTTTGGACCTTTTGGAGGCTTTTTAATTGTTTTTTGAGGTTCTGGAGGCAAATATGGTAGGAAATGTAGACAAATGAGTCATGCAATGGGGGTAGATGAGGTAGTGAGCACTTTTTGGGTGTTAACAGATTGCCCCCTGATGTGTGAGGGCAGGATCTCATCGTATGGCCAATAGACATCATAAGTCTTTTATGGTTTTCCTGGGATGTGGAGAGGAGAAGAAACAAACTAGATCCCAGAACAACGATCCCGAACAAACTACAAAAACTGAAAGTACATGACCTCAATAATGAATGAGGAATAATCTGAACATATGGACGAGGCAGGCATTCCCATGCTCGTATCAAGATATAGAACAATAACAAGGGGGTCCCAAAAATGGGCACTTGAATTATGCATGGCCTCAAATGAGGAAGAATCTCAATATATGGACAAGGCGGGCATACGTGTGCTCATATCTAGATATATATAAAAAATAACAATGAGGCCCAAAAATGGGGGCCTGAAGGATACATGGAGAACCACTGTGTACATCATAAGGGTCCAGAGGGGACACAAATCTGGGACATACTGCTGGGATGACCATGTCTGAGCTGAAGAACTGATACACTAGAATAACAACAGTGCTGTTGAGTGGGGTACCAGAGGAATTGATGAGCTGCTGGATCATAGTGACGAGGAGTCATACCCTCAATGGTACACTGAACTGGAACTGAACTGGGTACTCAAGGAAGCATATAACTGGATGGATTCCGAATACAATCGCCAACGCAACCCGGACATCCACGGGAACATATAACTGGGTGTTCCGAAGTGACTCACCAATGTGCTAGAGTCGGGGGAAATCCGGGGTCTTCGACCAATAACTGAAGGGATATATACCCTGCGCGATTCTCAGCGATGCGATCAAGGTGTTGAAGTCGAGATGTGAGAAACAACCACTTGGAGAGGCACTGATGACTCCTCTCAAAATGGTCCGTAGGCACTCACCACAAATGGTGATGAGTCCAAGGCACAGGGACCTCTAGGTCTATCCTCTAGATTAGAGGGGCTATCGTCGACAGAGGGAGACCTGCAACTAGCAAGGCAATGATGTTTTTTTGATAGGAGCACGAGGTGTAGAACCGAAGTGTGAGAGCACTGATGGTAGGACTGACATACTGTGGGGGTAGGGAATAACTGGGCAAGTAGAGTGGGTGGGCTCAAACTTCATTTGTTCAGAGTATGATGGCTGGGATGATTGGGCAACATATGAAACAAACTGGTGGGAAAGGGATCATAGCTGTAATGGATCAAGGATGGTGACTGGGATGAGTGATACTCAAGCTGGTGTAAGATGGCAGGAGACTACAGAATACTCTGAACAAAGGCGACCTGATTGGGGGTGCTGCCGAGATGATCGATCATAGTGCCGAGAGGCATGAGGGGACTTCTTCACGGGTTAAGAAACAAGAAGAAGTGTGTTCAAAATGTTACTGTCATGTGGATTTATACGAGCCCAGGACAATTCATGCTCATGGTTGCTTTCAATTTTAAGGAGTCTGAAAGCGATAAGAAGACTCTGAAATAATGGAATGGTACTGTCGTGTGGATTTGTACGAGCCCAAAACAGTTCATGCTTGTGGTTGCTTTCAATTTTAGAGAGTCTGAAAGCGATAAGAAGACTCTAGGGAGTTTCTTTTTCATGTGTTAGTCTCCAAGGCCCGAAGAAGCATAAAGGATGCAATGAAGAACTCTTCTAGCCGGTGTGACTAGAGTATTCCTTTTTCGTAATTAGTCTACCAGGTCCGGAAAAGGGTTAAACTTATACCAGATAGGTTCCCTTTCAGGTACTTTAACGAGCATGAAAGGAAGCAAGATTGCTCGATGATCTTTTCATTGTTTTAGGAGTCAAAAAAGAGCTTAACAAAAACTCCCTGAGTGCCTTTTTCGTAAAGGACTTGTCCGGCCCGAAAAAGGGATAAAATTATACCGAACAAAAGGAATGGTCAGGCAAGGAGGAAGTGCTCAATCAAGGAACATTGATGATGACCAAGAACGAGGGTAGGGGGGAACACTAGTGGGCCTCCTTGCGGGATAATGAATGGTGGAAAAATAACGACATAGTTGCAGTATGAAAGGAGTGAAAGGCTCATGTAAAAAGGTGGAACAATCCGATGGTGGCCGATGTGGCACGCAAACCAAGGCAGCAAGGTGTCGAGACACAATGTTGAAATTGTACCTAGTGAGAGTGAGAAATGATCTCAAGAATCATCACGAGCTCGAAAAACTGGATCCGGCAATATAAAAAGAGTAAAAAATGGAGAACGGCCAATGTGGCAAGCAAACCGAGGCAACGGGAGGCATTTTGGAAAAAATACCCAAAAAAATGAGGGTGAGAGCGAGAAATGGTCTCAAGCATCATCATGGGATCGGAAAAATGAATCCGATAATATAAAATATATCAGAAATGGAGAGCAGCCAAAGTGGCATGCAAACTGAGGCAACGAGTGGGGTCTAGGAAAAATGCTCAAAAAATTATGTGAAAAAAATAAGAAAATGAGTCGACCGTCATGATGGTCTCGTCGTGTTGATTCCAGTGGTGGAAACGGTTCAAAAAATGGACTCTGTATGGGTTCAGAATGGCCAAAACAAGAAAAATTCAATGGACTATAAATAGTAAGTGGGTCCAACATGACAAGTGTCATTTGGACTTGTTGACCTTGACTAGAGATCAAAGTGGACTAGAGCTGAGTTGGTGTTTCTGGACAATCTGACAAGCCGTTTGCAGATCTGGGAGTTGCAGGTATTCCGATAAACTCATACCTACATTTTCGATTGGGTTTGAGGGGGTAGTGGATCCCAGGGGGTTTTCTGTATGGTCCACATGGGGTGGACCACGAGTTTGTGCGGTGGAACCGCAGTCTATGTCCGCGGGTTTCGAGGCTGATCACGCGGCTAGGGACCGCAAGTTCTAGGTCGGAATACGTGGGCTTGGAACGCGAGTTCCGAGGCAGGACTCGCGGTGGGCCCTAAAGCCGCAATTGGGATCGATCTTTAGGGTTTCTCGGGTGGGGGGGGTGGAAGGGTTATTTCTTTGACATGGGTCTAACGAGTGTGCATTGTGTGATTGACAGGATGCCGTTATTGTTGTGGCGAGAGCGGGAGGTACCGGACGACATAGTGGATGTCATCTGGAGGGATCGGCATGTGTGGTCTACTTTGGGGTTGTGCGGGCTGTTGAAGTTCGCACAGGTGCCCATGATACATTCAGCAGCGCTACTGCTGAATAGGTTAGTGAGCTTTTGGGAGCCTGACATACATGCGTTTAGGGTGCAAGGAGAGAGGGTGGATCTCACCCTCGCAGATGTATATTACTTAACGGGGTTTCCCTGTCTGGGTAGGGTGGCTGATACGTAGCCACGAGTATCTGCAGATGTGGATATCGAGGATATGTTGGAGTGGTACTGTGCTCCGGGGGCTAGAGTGCAGAGGAATGCACTCCGGGTTGTGGACCTATGGGAGCCATCAGTATGGGCAATCACGGCATGTGTGGTTCGGTTTTTAGGGTCCCAGCCGCCCGAGAAGGTGTCAGGGGGCCAGATGCAGCTGGTGGAGCGGGTGCTTGATGGTGTATACTATGCCTGGGGCCAGATGTTCCTCACTTGTGTTCAACAGCAGCTGACCTCGATGAAGGAATCTGGAAAGGGATTCTGTTATGGATCATTTCTTTGTGCCTTCTTCATGGAGAGGGTACCTACACTGCGGCCGTGGGTGCTGATCAAGGCAGCAGGACCTATGGAGCCGCGTAGGGTGCGGTGGGGAGAGATGATGCATTGATGGGGTGGTGGTGAGGTTGGCAGGTACTTCACCCAGGAGCTCTACCTATAGTGGTTACAAATTTCGATGACGCTGGATGATTATCCATACAGAGAGATGGACTACACAGGGGATCCAGAGGCACCACGGCCACCAGGGCAGGCATGGGGACCAGATGGTATGTATTGCTTTGCTTGATTGTTGTTGATGTCAGGTTTTGTGTATGATAGGTTTGAGATATTGATATGCTGTTACTGACTGATATATAATCTGCAGATGTTGACCTGAGACCACCACTAGGACATGTAGCTCGCAACAGGCATGTGGCAATACCAGCCCTGCCGGGCCGAGCGGAGGTACGTCTATGGGACGCTAAGGGGACTCTGGATGCTGTACGGATGCTTCTTGATCGTTTGTTGGTTGGAGTGACTGATGATGGGTGGGGGGACTTGGATCCGGAGTTGATTCAGGACTGTCTGGGGGCGCCACAGGATTTTCGATCGATCGCGATCCGGGTGGCCATTTTGGCGGATAGGGGTCAGGCATAGGAGCTTGCAGGGGATGAGGAGCTTCCAGAGGAGGAGTGGGGTGAGGAATCGGAGGCAGGTGATGTAGGCAGTGACGGAGGGTATGAATCTCAGTAGGGAGTACAGGGGATTCCCCCCGATTTTGTAGCTACGGCATGTATTCTATGTGGCTTATTGATGTATAGATATTTTTTGTAAAGCTAAGTACGGGGGTACTCAGGACATGTGTGGCACATTGACGTTTATTTTTTGATATATATATATGCACATGGATGCACCCTTTTGCGATGATGATTTAGTGTATGTACATGGATGTGCTTATGGTTTGTTATATGTTTGTACTGCACGTGGATGCAAGTAGTGTAGGATGATGGGCATGTGGATGCCCCTTGTGTATTTTATGTTATGTATTACACATGCATGCAACATTATGGATATAGGATAGGCACGTGGATGCCCCTATATAGTAAGTTGTTTTATGTTATTGCACGTGGATGCAAATATTTATGTGATGATAAGCACATGGATGTCCCTTGTTGTAAATGCAATCTTTTTGGGTTTTTATATTTTTTTGATGAGATGATATGGGATGATGATGCATGATGGATGTTTTACATGGTGTGATTGATATGCCAATATAGGATGTTGTTAGCCATTTGATCTGCGACACTATTCTGAGCTCTTGGGACATGCCTATCTAAAGGGAGCAGTTAGGAGACCGGTCACAGCATCATACTCCGCTTGGTTATTGGTAGCAGCGCCTATACATATTCCATCAAGGTGAATCAACTCATGTGAAGGGGAATATAAGACCCATGATGCGGAAGCCAGGTTTGGAGACCAGCGGCTTGCTCCATCAGCGAAGCCAATGTAATGAGGTGGAAGATGGTCCATCTATGATCATGCAAAAATGATGAATGTAAGGTTGCGGTAAAAAAGGTGAAAAAGAAAAAGAAAGCAAACTGTACAATACGGACCAATGGGGCCGTGGGTTTGTTTAAGGATAAAAGCGTTTAAGATACAAACCATTACAGGGGTTGCGCAAGGGGTGACATTCTGAGTCAGTTAAAATGTATGCCCCATTTCCGAGGTAGGTCTGCACGATGTATGGGCCTTGCCACATGGATTCAAACTTTCCTTTACCAGTATTGTCGTGGGCTTGGTCATATGCAAGGACGAGGTCCCCTTCACAGAAATTTTGAGGGTGGACATGTTTGTCGTAACCAACTTTGGAGCGGTTCTTGGCGGCTTCAATGGTTTGGAGGGTGGCATGATGGTCTTCATCAGCTTGTTCTAGTGATAGCAGATGTTTCTCGAGTGGGGAGGTTTCTAGAAGAAGCTCGATGACGATGTGTAAGGCAGGTATCTGACACTCGATGGGGAGGACAGACTCTACACCGTGAACTAGATGAAACGGGGTAAAACCGGTGGCGGTCTTGGTTGATGTACTGTAAGCCCATAATGTAGGGAAAATCATGTGATGCCAATTGGACTTATGCCGGTCAACAATGTGTTGGAGGATGGTTTTTAAAATTTTGTTAACGGCCTCTACTTGGCCGTTCCCTTGGGGGTAGTAAGCAGAGGAATACTGATGTTTGAACTTCAAGAGGGTGGATAATTCGTGCCAAATGGAATCTTCAAAGTGTGAACCATGGTCTGAGACCAACTGTTTGGGGACCCCGAATCGAGTGATAACATGGTTAAAAAAGAAATAGGCAGCGGTGTCAGCTTTACAATTGAAGGTGGGCATGGCTTCAGCCCATTTGGTGAAGTAGTTGACGGCGACAATGATGTACTTATGGTTGTTGGCGGATGAGGGTTTACATTCCATGAAGTCGATGGCCCATTTACAAAAGGGACCAACAGTGATGACTAGGTGTAACGGAGCGGGTGGTGTCCAAGCCTTAGGGGCAAAAAGTTGGCAATTATGGGAATGTTTGACCACTATGATGCAGTCAGTAAAGAGTGTGGGCCAGAAGTATCCGGCGTGGATGACCTTTTGGGTGGTCACCATCCCAGAGAAATTTTCACCACAGGAATTGCTATGACAGTCATTGAGGACTTGTTCGGCTTCCTCATGTGTAAGACAACGATGGAGAATCGTGTCAACCCCTCGCCGGTAAAGGACATCGCCCAAGAGGAGATATCGAGAGGCCTGGTGATGGATATAATGGCGTCCATCACGATTTATGATGGGTCGAAACTTCTGTGTGCAAAGGTATAACAAAATATCACCGTACCATGGGTCATCAGACGAGATGATGAACAAGTGATTGTCGGGTAACTCATCAGAGATTTGTGGGGACGGAAAAAGGGATGGGAGATCGGTGATGAGCTAGGTAAGCGCTAGGGATTTAGTGCTCTTAGGGGTTGTGAAAGTGAGGTCATATTCTTGGAGGATAATTACCCATTTAGCAATGCAACCTTGCAAGAGGCGTTGGTTCAAGAGATAGACCATAGGGTTGGAGTCGGTGACAACTGTGGTATGACTGAGTAAAATGTAATGTCGCAATTTTTGGATGGAAAAAACGACAACAAGGGATAGTATTTCCTCATATGGGTAACGTAGGGGTGGTCTTGACAAGGTCTGGTTGACGTAATAAATGACATGCTCCTGGCGAGCAGCGTCTTCTTGAACAAAGACTCTGGACACAGCATAATCGGATGCGGAGACATAAAGAATGAAGTATTGAGAGAAATCCAGAGGGGAAATCAAAGGGGCTTGCATGAGAGATTTCTTAAGGGATTCGAATGCATATTGTGCCTGGTCATCCCAAACAAAGGGTATGTGGGTACGAAGCAGGCATAAGAAACCTTGAACGGTAGTGGCATAATCAGGAATGAAGCATCGGAGAAAATTATATCTCCCCTACAGACTCTAGAGCTGTCGGAGCGTGCGAGGAGCGGGAAGGTCTATGATGGCTTGGACTTTTAGGGGATCAATAGCGATTCCTTTATGGGAAACAATGAAACCCAACAATCGGCCTGTCGGAATGCAAAAGACACACTTGTGTGGGTTCAAGCGGATTTGATATTTGCGACAACGCAGAAATATTTGCCGGAGGTTGTTAAGGTGGTCTTATCATTTCCGGGAATGAATTGTAAGGTCGTCGAGATAGACTAATAGGATATGAACCAAGTCATGAAAACAGTAAGTCATGGCCCGCTGGAAGGTGGCACCAGCATTTTTGAGGCCAAGAGGCATGACGCTATAGGTAAATGTGCCCCAGGGGGTGGTAAAGGAATTCTTGTATTGATCCTCTTTGCGGATCTAAATCTGGTTGTATCCGGAAAAACCATCCATGAAAGATAGGACTTCATGCCCCCCACACGCATCGATGAGTTGGTCAATAAATGGCGTGGGGAAGTTGTCTTTGGGCCAGGCTCGGTTTAAATCGCGGAAGTCAGTACATACTCTGATGGTGCCTTGTTTCTTGTTAATAAGGATGGGGTGAGAAACCCAAGTGGTATATCCAATAGGATAAATGAATCCTGCTTTGCGAAGTTTCTCAATCTCTGCTTTAACGGCGGGGAGCTTTGAGGGATGAATGGGGCGCTGTTTCTGGAGAACGGGGGGTACATCTGGCCATGTGTCAATGTGGTGTTCTATAATAGCGGGGTCGAGACTAGGCATTTCGGTATAGGACCAGGAAAAGACATCACGAAACTCTTGGAAAAAAAATTTGTACTCTCCGATCTCAGACTTACTGCAGGAGGCTCCTAAAGTAATGAGTTTAGGGGCACCTCCTGGGGTAGAGATATCAATTTGGATGTGGGTGAGATATTGGCCATGTTACCTTCTTCAAAGGCATCAAGAGCGGGAATGGGATCCTTAAACCAGTCGACTTTGGTGGGGAGGAAATCTTTGGACTCAACCGCAAATTGGGTGGCAATGGTGGAGGAGGACTCTTCTGGGAGGAAGTAGGAACAATGGTGCATGTCTTCCCAAGGGTAATCCGGGGCAGTGAGAGCCTCTAGAATCTCCTCATCACTGCGAAAAATTTGAGTTGTCAAATCGGTTGATGAGGAAGTGGTAGTAGAAGAGATCATATAGATGGTATTAATCTCGCCGGATGAGGGTGATACTGGGGGGTGGATCTCCTCAATTGTGGGGGGCACTGTCTCAAGGTCCAAATTATTCATCTCGTAGAGAGTTACTCTGTAATCTGGGAGATCAATACAGTGATGTGAGTAATGGCCGTAAACACTGCATATTGCACAAGGGTGATTGGTACGTAGTGATTTATCATGAGGCTTAAGGGCTGGATCGAGTTCGACAACCGGGATGGTGGGGTCATCGTCAAGCATTTACATGTGCTCTTGTAATGTAGGTAATTGTGGACATTGATGGGTAGGATGGCCTAACTCATCACGCAACGAGCATTTGGGAGGAGCACAAAACACAAGGGGGTTTTTCACTGTTTTGGGCGGAGGTACAGCAGTGTATGGTTGTGGGCCTCTGCCCCTAGTGTGCTTGATAAGAGGGGGTGGATTCATAGATAACAAAGGGGTAGTGACACCGGGAGGTGGTTGACTAGTAGTGGCGATGGGTTGTACCGGTTGTAGGATGACATTTGGTGTCGGTGGGGGAACGAGAGGTGAAATATACCATATAGGTAGTCCTAAGGTTAGCCCAGGGAGGCTGAGAATAGCCATAACCAAGGCGCTTACTACTCCTGAGGGAGGGAATGGGAAGGGGATTGTGTGGATGGGTGTAACACCAATATGACTCGGTACCAATGGTGGTTTGGGTAACAAGGGAGGTTGATTGTTGGGTGCTTATGCATTGTGGGAAAGGGTACATAGGTCATATATTTCAGTCGCTGGTGACGAGGGTGGAATAAATTTGAATGTTGAGGTCATCGATGTATCTGAGTAAACTCTAGGTCCCACGAAGGAAACCAACGAGGTAGATTCACCACAAACAGGTTTTTCAACCATGGGGAGAACATTTTCAGGTGCAACGGGGGCATTGGGATCGTAATAGGTGAGTTGATCAACCTTGACCACGCGTCCATCATGGGGGAACATCATGGTACGAAAAATGGATGAGGCAACCGCCCGCATGGCATACATGTAACTACGGCCAAGTAAGAAGTTATATTCAAGTTGGGAGTTGATGACCTCTATGTCAATGAGCACTGTTTTAACAGCCAACTAGATGGGGACATTAACTAAGAGACCTTGGGGTTGAGCCGACCGGCCATCGTAGGATCGCAATGCAGTGGTGGACTGCTGGAGAGTAGGGGATCCCAACTTCTGCCAAACAAATGTGGACATAATGCATGTAGAGGCACCTTCATCGATAATGCACTGATGGATGACAAGATTCCGAAAAGAGACAAAAACTTAGAATGCTAAAGTGGAAGGCAGGCGTGGTTCAGATTGGTCCAAATCGAAGGCCATCAGTCGTGAATCATTTGGTTCAATAGCACCAATGGCTGAGAGCAAAGTCTTGCACTGTGAAGGATAGTTTTTTAAGACTTCTAATGCAGACATGGCTGCGGAGGACTGGGCTAAGTCATCTACAATGTTTTAATTAGATGCAGCGCAAGCATTAGGATTATTGTTTATGCGGCAAAGTGGGAAGCGATGTGCTTTGGAGGTGCCATCTAGTGGAGCCAGAGGTATACGTAACGACTGATCAGTGGGATGAGCATTAGTGATTTTGTCGGCGGGAGGGGCTTCATGGGTGGAGCCATATTGGTTTCGATGGGTTTGAAAGTTGACATTGACGGATGACATCATTAACAAGTGATGGGTACCTAAGTCTAACATGGGTTGATCAGGCACGGCATAAGTGATTTGCTGTTGTGGTGGCGCGTTTCCTTGAGGGGGAGACAACGGCTAAGTGTTCACTATGCCTTGGGTCGGTAAAGGATTTTGTAGCACCAAGGGTTGATGTTGGGGTGGTGGGGGGTTGGGTGGCGCCTAAGGAGCCACGTGCCCTTGGCGGTAGGCATCATCAGTCCAGAGTTTTCGAGCTCGCTTCAAATGTGGGCAAGCATGTGTGTAGTGGCCATAGACCCCGCAAATAGAACAAGGATGGTTTGTTTGTAAATTAGGACTTTTGGCTTGCTTGGGTGACCGATCAAGGTTCTAGTTGGCAGGTGCCGCGTTATTGTTGTTTGGGGGATTGGGAGGTTGACTACCTTGGTCCGGAGGAGGGTTTTTCCCACGGTTACGGACTTTGCCGTAGTTTTGTTGGCCCTATTGGTGTTGGTTATTTTGGTTCTGATACGAATTTTGTTGGGCATACACTTGCCCTTGGGCAACAGATGGGTTTTGGGGTTGTGCAGGTGCGGGAGCAGACTGCGGTGGATAATAAGTAGGTGGAGGCAGCGCAGGTGCTGAACCTTGTGGGGGTTGTTGATACATCTGCGGAACGGGTTGTGGGTTTTCCACAGGGGCTGCCTGTGGTGGGTAATAAGCAGGTTGGGCTTGAGAGGATACAGGAGCTGGTGTATCCTGTGGGTGGTAATATGGCTGAGGTGCGACCGCGGGGGTATAAGCAGGGGATGCATGACCAAAGCACTGAGGTGGACATGAGGGTCCGTGGGAATGGTGGTGATGTGCAATGGGAGCATACGAATTGGTTGCTCCGGACTGAGATGTATCCCATGAAAGGTCAGGGCCATGGCTAGGACGTGCTATGGAAAAGGGTTAGTTATGTGAGGTTGTACGGCCAATGATGCCATCTGCAGCATGGGATGCCCCCGGTGCATCGTGTCGGGAGGAATCACCACGGGGGGCGTCAGGGATGTATCCCATGAAAGGTCAGGGCCATGGCTAGGACGTGCTATGGAAAAGGGTTAGTTATGTGAGGCTGTACGACCAATGATGCCATCTGCAGCATGGGATGCCCCCGGTGCATCGTGTCGGGAGGAATCACCACGGGGGGCGTCAGGGATGATGGAATAGAGGTAACCAGACTGGGCGTAAATAAGGTCAAATTGCTGGGCTTTGAGGATGGCCTCTTCTTCGGACTGGGGTCGTTCGGATGCCACATCCTTAGCAATGACAGGAAGGAGGGATTTTAGAAACCAATCTAAGAATATACGATCATCTAACTTGATTTTGCAGAGGCTGCGGCGTCGACGCCACTCATGAATGTGGTCAGTGATGTGGGTAGCCGTGTTTTTTCTGCAAGACAGTAGGATCTCAACTCCCGCGTCATAGCGGACAGTTAACTGAAAGAACTGCAGGAAAGTCGAGGCAAGGGAAGTAAAGGTGGCATGGGTCCCATGGGGTTGCTCGATGTACCACTTAGCTGCAGAGCTAGTGAGGGTGCATTGTAACAGATGGAGGCGGACAGAGTTGTCCACTATGGAGTTGGAGGAACACCATAGATGGAAGGACATAATATGTTTCTAGGGGTCCTCACCTACCTTTCCCTCAAACTTAGGGATGTCAAAGGGGAGCTTGGTGGGCATGTGAGGCCATGCAGGGTCGTGTCTGATGGGATCGTTAGTCATTCTGGCCAGGTCAGGAAGGTTGAGACTAGCCATGAATGGAAAACTAGTAGAAGGATGTGACATACTAGTGGTTGTGACAATGTTGGGGCCAATGCCCCCGAGTGGAGGGGCTGGGTTTGGGATGTTGTCCCCAGGTGGAGGAGCGAAAGTGGTATGGGACGGTCCTGCATCGCCAAGGGTAGTGTGAGTCACTGATGGAGTGGGGATGGGTATAGTGATCGGAATGGTAGATGTGGGCCCCATCAAGGGCATACCCAAAGTAGGTGTGGTAGCTGGTGTGGTGGTGGATGCTCCACCAATGGTCCCTACAAAGAAAGGGTTTGATGTCATGCCAGCCATGGGGCTAGTTGGTGCAGTGTAAGTGGGGTTCTCGGACTCTGCCTCAGAATCAGAGGTAAAATAAGGGGCGTCTAGATCGGGGTGACAGAGTTCTATGCCATTGACAAGTGGAGTCAAGTGACAAAGCTCGAGATCTATGATGAGTGGTATCAAGTCATGAAGATCTACATCTATGATGGGTGATGTCAAGTGAACCGTGCTATGGGGGCCCGCCCCGGAGGCACCGAGAATGTCTCGGGGACTCAATGGTGACAGATAGTGTCAAGTATCTGGGGGTTGTGTTGAGTGAAAAACAGCTCAAAAACCCTAATGCAACCAAGTGTACAGAAAGAGAGTGCAAAAATAATGGCACTCAGGCCAACGACCAACTCAAAACACTTACTGTAACAGCTATGCTACAATAAGCAGAGTATTAACATAAATGGTCAGAATACCAACAAGCACCAGGCTTCCTAGAAAATAAAAATAGTGGACTCGCTAGACCAAAGGGAGGTAAGGGAGCATGCAAACACCTAACTAAATAGTATTCTGACTCAACCAAACATATCCTCTGCAAGGTGATGAAATCCAAGTCAGACAATATGGATAGTAGAGCCAAGTTGCTAAAGATATCCCCTACCCGGAGGGACACCGGGTAGTCAATCCTAGAAGAAAAGCAACTAAGATACCTCGTTCATGACACATTCAATTGGGTGAATCTGCAGTTTGGTTCTATCACCACTGTATCCCCATACGGGTGATACACCGAGAACTATGAAAGGTATCCTTCAGTTACTGAATGGATTGCGGTATTCCACTCACGCTTCCAGAACTAGTCTTGCTACTTCAACCCTCCTAGGGGAGAGGCCTTCCTGATAAATTGGTTTTAAACCGTGTAAAAAAATACTAGGGGATTTTGGTTCCCTAATGGACAACAACTATGTCTCAAGTGTAAGCAACCAAGGGGTGTTATTTGGATGCCTATCCCCCCGATCCTACCTAACTACAAGATTCTTATGTGTTCCCCAAGTGGGGTTAGAATGTTGGTTGTGTTAAGTAGTATTTTAGGACTCACTTGAATTAGGTGACAGAGTGTGTGCGTGTGAGATGATGAACCCAAGTAAAAGTTCCACGAGGTGGGCAACTTTTTAACTAAAAATAACAATGCAAAAATTAAACTTTGAAATGCAAAATTTTCTCTTTTCAATTAAAATGCTGAAATTTAAAAAGTATTGTAAATGGAACAGAAATAATACTGCAGAAAATAGGTTGTAGGGAAGTAAGGCTATAGATAGGATAGATGGCTATGCAGGTGCAAAAAATATTGCTACAAAGTGTTGGGTTCAAACAAGGAAAAAATGCAGAAAATAGAACGCAGGTTTGTGGCAAATCTGCACAGTCGGACCATGGGAAACAGGTCAACAGTCACAGGCAGATTGCAGGAATTTCGCTGAAAGACACAGGTAGACCACTGGAAAAGGGCCAAAAGTCGCAGGCAGATAGTAGGAAAATGGTTGAAAGCCACAGGCGGACCACGGGAAAAAGGCCGAAAGATGCAAGCAGATAGCAGGAAAATGGCTAAAAGCCATAGGCAGACCACGAGAAAAGGCCGAAAGACGCAGGCGGATAGCAGGAAAATGGCTGAAAGCCGCAAGCGGACCGCGGGAAAAAGGCAGAAAGACGCAGGCAGATAGCAGGAAAATGGCTTAAAGCCGCAAACAAACAGTGGGAAAAACGCCGAAAGACACAAGTGGATAGCAGGAAAATGGCTAAAAGCCGCAAGTGGACCACGGGAAAAAGGCCAAAAGACGCAGGCGGATAGCAGGAAAAAGGCTAAAAGCCGCAAGCGGACCACGGGAAAAAGGGCGAAAGATGCAGGCAGATAGCAGGAAAATGGTTGAAAACCGCAAGCGGACCACAGGAAAAAGGCCGAAAGATGCAGGCAAATAGCATGAAAATGGCTGAAAGCCGTAGGCGGCCCGCAAGAAACTGGGTGAACAGCCACGGTTCAACTGCACAAAACAGGCTGAGAGCTGTTAAATATTGTAACTTCAAAGAATATTATATTTGTACTTTATTATTCCGGAGATGTTTCATCCCTCCGAGGTAACCCTATTATGTATCCGGAGATGTTTATTCCTCCGAGGGTTAGTATTAACTAGGGTTATTAGACCCACCATGTGTGGGTCGGCCCTGTAGTTATGTTTTAGGGGTTATTAGACTTCTCCAGGTGAGGTCGGCCCCAACAGGTCTTTTAGTCAGTTGAGAATCAAGTATAAATAGAGGAGGTGAACTCCTCATTAGATCATTCACTCACTTGTGGAAGAGTGCGCATTAGTTGAGGAGATCTACTAAGGAGACTTAGAAGGAAGGAGCACATCTTGTATTTTGGTTGATCATCTTATTGAGGAAAGCTTTACTGGGTTTTCTACCCCATGAGGGTTTCCCAGGATATATAGTGTGTTTATCTTGTGATTGTGTTTCTATCAGAGATCTTGCTTGTCTATTTGGTTTAAAATCAACATGGTATCAGAGCTAGACTGAATAGGACATCTTTCACAAGGTAAGATTCTCTCTCTCTCTCTCTTTGGTGAAGTTAGGGTTTCAGCCCAAAGTTGGTATTATTGATTTTTGGTTGCATGGCTGGATAGCCCTCCTCAATACCTTTCTTTTAAGCTCTAGATCGAACTTTTTGGTTGGGTAGAACTCCGGGAATTGCAAACCCTAATTCTACCAAAAGTGCGATACGTCAGATTTTGGTTTCAGAAAAAAGTTGGATTTTTTGATTTCTGATTGCATGGCTGGATAGCCCTTATCAAGAGAATTCTTTTAAGCTATAGATCGAACTTTTTTGGTTAAGTAGAACTCCGGGAATTGCAAACCCTAATTCTACCAAAAGTGCGATAAAATTCTGTTTCAGTTTCCGGAAAAGTGAAAAGTAACTTTCCAAGTAAGTCTACTCTGTCTCTTGGACTCCCCCAAGAGAAGATGGCTCCAAATACTAAGCTTGAAGACAAGCTAGAAGGCATAGAGAATTTCCGAGCATGGAAATACAGAATTGGTCTCATTCTTGAAGAGAATGACCTTGCTCATTATATCAAGGAGGAAGTTGCAGAACCAGAAGAAGATGAAGCCAAGGAAAAACACAGGAAGGATATGATTAGGGCAAAGAGAATCATAGCTGATTCCATTAAAAACCACTTGATTCCCCAAGTGTCTTCCAAGAAGACTCCAAAGTAAATGTATGATGCCCTAGGAAGAATGTATGAAGGAAAGAACATCAACAGAAAAATGAATCTAAGGACTCAGTTGAAGAGTACCAAGATGCACAAAGGAGAATCCATTCAAGACTACTTCTCAAGGGTCTCTCTAATCAAAGAGCAACTAGATGCCATTGGTGATACTCTTGATGAAGATGAACTTGTGATGACAGCTCTAAATGGTCTCACTAGATCATGGGAATCTTTCATCCAAACCATGTGTGCCAGAAAAGAAAGCATGAAGTTTGATGTAGTATGGGAGGATTGTGTTCAAGAAGAAGCTAGGGTTGCCAACAGAGAGGCATTGCTCAAGGAAGATGACCAAGCCTTGGCCACCCATACCAAGAGAATAAAGAATCGATCCCACTTTAAGAAGGATAGTCAAAAGGAGTCTCATCCTCCACAGAGATTTCAAAAGAAAAGAGGATCCTTCCAAGGAAGAGACTACTCCTCATTCCAGTGTTTCATTTGTCACAAATTAGGACACATTGCCAAAGACTGTCCTAGCAAAAAGATTAAGGGTACTTACCACAAAAGACATCATGCACATCTTGCAGAAGATGAGAGTGAAGAAGAAGTTGAAGAAGAAAGGCCTTTCAAGAAAAGATCTAGAAAAGAAGAAGAAGATGAAGAAAGGACTTTCCCCAAAAGAAGATCTAGAAGAAATGAAGAAGAAGATGCAGAAGAGTATGTTCTTTTCTCCGCACTCTCTGGATCTATAACACCAGGAGAAGATACATGGGTCATTGATAGTGGTGCCTCAAAGCACATGACAGGACAAAAGAAGACTTTATCAAGTCTTGAAGAAAAGACCTCTCCACTAAAGGTATCTCTTGGAGATAACTATCAGTATCCCATTAAGGGAATTGGTGAAGCAAACTACAAACTTGATTCTGGAACCCCCATGAAAATGAAAGAAGTTTTGTATGTTCCAGGGTTGAAGAAGAATTTACTTTCAATATCAGCTTTGGACAAGAAAGGCTATAGAGTTGCATTCATTGATGGACAAGTGTTAATGTGGTCCAAAGGCAAATCCATTAAGGATGCAATTGTCATTGGTGAAGAAGAAGGAGGTTTGTATAAACTCAAGGGTCATCCAGAAGCTGCCCTTGTTCATGAAACATCTAGTCCCAGTGAGCTATGGCATAGAAGACTGGCTCACATTAACTACAAAGCCTTACCCTTTGTAAGCAAGGTAGTCATAGGACTACCAGATTTGAAGGTGGATCATAATGGCTCTTGTAAAGGATGTAAGAAAGGGAAGAATGTCAAGAACCCCTTTCCAAAGAGTGAAACAAAAACTAAGAGTATCTTGGAGTTAATACACTCAGATGTATGTGGTCCAATGCCCACCACCTCTTTAAGTGGTTTTGAATACTACCTTTCTTTCATTGATGATCATTCAAGGAAAACTTGGATTTACTTTCTAAAAGGTAAGAATGAAGTCTTTGGAAAGTTCAAAGAATTCAAGGCCCTAATAGAGAATCTCACAGAAAAGAAAATCAAGATTCTCAGAACAGATAATGGTGGAGAATATACTTCAAAAGAGTTTGAAGAATTTTGTAGAGAAGCTGGAATCAAGAGAGAACTAACCACTCCCTACAATCCCCAACAAAATGGGGTTGCAGAAAGGAAAAATAGAACCATCATGGAAGCTGTGAAGACTATGATACATGACCAGGATCTTCCCATGTATCTATGGGCTGAAGCAGCCAAGACAGCAGTTTATGTGCAAAATAGATTATCTCACAGTGCTCTTGAATTCAAAACTCCAGAAGAAGTGTTTACAGGTAAGAAGCCTGAGGTAAGTCATCTTAAAATATTTGGGTGTCCTGTGTACATCCACATTCCAAAAGAAAAGAGAACCAAGTTGGATCCCTCAGGAAAGAAGGGAATGTTTGTTGGTTATTGTGAAACTTCCAAAGCCTTCAGAATCTACATACCAGGTTTTCATCATATAGAAATAAGTAGAGATGTAACCTTTGATGAGGAAGCAGCTCTCAAGAAATCCAGGAAGTGTCAACTTGAAGAAGTTTATGAAGAAGATTAATCTCCCAGAATCTCAGAGACTGTTCATGTCCCTGAAAAGGATACACCAGAGGATCATGACATGCTGGAACCACAAGAACCTCCTGTAGCAGAATTATCTAGGAAAAGAAGACCAGCATGGGCTAGAGATATCATTCAAGGAGCTGAAAGATATGGTGCTCCCGAAGGCTCCACTAGAGAAAGGAAGAAACCAAAACTAGTGACCAACTATATGGCTTTGATGTGTGATCTTGTGGATCAACTACCTACCAGCTATGAAGAGGCAGCTCAAAAGAAAGAATGGGTAGAAGCAATGACAGAAGAATATCAGTCAATAATGAAAAATGATGTTTGGGATATAGTTCCCAAACCAAAAGATAAAAGTGTGGTTTCCTCCAAATGGATTTTTAAGATAAAGCATGCTGCAGATGGTAGCATTGAAAAGTACAAGGCAAGATTTGTAGCCAGAGGATTCTCTCAGAAGGAGGGAATTGACTATGAAGAAACTTTTGCACCTGTTGCTAGGTATACTTCAATTAGAACTATCATGGCACTTGCATCCATGATGAAATGGAAATTGCATCAAATGGATGTTAAGACAGCTTTTCTGAATGGTGTAATTGAAGAAGAAGTATATATAGAACAACCTCAAGGTTTTGAGGTCAAAGACGGAAGGACCCATGTATGCAAACTGAAAAAGGCACTATATGGCTTGAAGCAAGCTCCCAGAGCTTGGTACGGAAGAATTGACAGTTTCTTATTAAGCATGGGCTTTACCAAAAGTAAAGCTGACCCCAATCTCTATCTTAAAGTAATGAATGATGAACCTGTTATATTGCTATTATATGTAGATGATCTATTTCTAACAGGAAATGAGAAACAAATCATTGAAAGCAAGAAGAAGCTTTCTTCAGAATTCGAGATGAAAGATCTCGGACTAATGCACTACTTCTTAGGCCTAGAAGTGTGGCAAGAGCCAAAAGGGATCTTTCTAAATCAAGGTAAGTATACTGTGGAGATCCTCAAAAGATTTGATATGTTGGAGTGTAAAGCTATGGCCACTCCCATGGACTCCAACTTAAAACTGCTAGCTAATGATTCATCAGAAATAGTGGACATAACCCTATATAGACAAATCATTGGATCATTGATGTACTTGACAAATACTAGGCCTGATATATGCTTTGTTGTAAATACTCTCAGTCAGTTTCAAGTAGAACCTAGAAAGGTTCACCTCATAGCTGCAAAGCATATCATGAGGTACCTAAAAGGTACAGTGGACTTTGGCCTTTACTATCTTGGAGACAATGAACTCAAGTTGCATGGTTTCTCAGATTCTGATTGGGCAGGTAGTGTCTCAGACAGAAAAAGTACTTCAGGTGGATGTTACGGTCTTGGATCTGCCATGATCTCCTGGTTCAGCAAGAAACAATCTAGTGTGGCCCTCAGTACCGCTGAAGCAGAATATATAGCTGCTTGCTCTGCCAGCTGTGAAGCGGTGTGGCTTCGGAAACTCTTATCTGGAATCTTTGACTTAGAAATGGATCCCACTGTGATTATGTGTGATAATCAAAGCTGCATTAAGATGACTGAAAATCCTGTGTTCCATGATAAGTCAAAACACATTGAGATCCGTTACTTCTATATACGAGACATGGTGCAGAGAGGAGCCATCAAGCTCGAGTATATAAGCACTGAGAATCAGGTTGCTGATATCTTGACTAAACCTCTGTCTCGAGTGAAGTTTGAGTACTTTCGAGACAAGCTTGGTTTAGTCCAGAAGGACCTTCCTCGAAAGGGGGAGTAGTATAGTATTACTATCGTTTACTTTCTATAGCTACTTAGATTTAGAACTCTTACATATCATTTATGTTAGATGTATACATAATTTGATGATGTGATGTAGTGATGTATACATGTTTTGATGTACACATGTTTTGATGTGATGTGTACATGTTTTGTTTAGTGATGTATACATGTTTTGATGTACACATGTTTTGATGTGATGTGTACATGTTTTGTTTAGTGATGTATACATGTTTTGATGTACACATGTTTTGATGTGATGTGTATATGCTTTGATTAGTGATGTATACATGTTTTGATGTACACACGTTTTGATGTGATTAGTGATGTATACATGTTTTGATGTACATATGTTTTGATGTGATGTGTACATGTTTTGATATAATGTATACATGATTTGATGTGCACATGTTTTGATGAGATGTATACATGGTTTGATATGATACATGATTGTACCTGTATGGATAAGAATACAGTTGAGGGGATTGGATCATCCTTGGACTTTCAGTCCTAAAGAGAGCCGTAGACGTGAGGTCTCTGAAAATGAAGTCCTTAGTGGACAGTTGAGGGGATTGGATCATCCCTGGACTTTCAGTCCTAAAGAGAGTCGTAGACGTGAGGTCTCCGAAAATGAAGTCCTTAGTGGACAGTTGAGGGGATTGGATCATTCCTGGACTTTCAGTCCTAAAGAGAGCCGTAGACGTAAGGTCTCCGAGAATGAATTCCTTAGTGGACAGTTGAGGGGATTGGATCATCCCTGGACTTTCAGTCCTAAAGAGAGCCGTAGACGTAAGGTCTCCGAGAATGAAGTCCTTAGTGGACAGTTGAGGGGATTGGATCATCCCTGGACTTTCAGTCCTAAAGAGAGCCGTAGACGTGAGGTCTCCGAGAATGAAGTCCTTGATGGACTTGAGGGGATTGAATCATCCCTGGACTTTCAGTCCTAAAGAGAGCCGTAGACGTGAGGTCTCCGAGAATGAAGTCCTTGATGGACTTGAGGGGATTGGATCATCCCTGGACTGTCAGTCCTAAAGAGAGCCGTAAACGTGAGGTCTTCGAGAATGAAATCAGTGGATTAAATCATCCTTGGACAGTAAATCCAGTAATTCCGAAAGGAAGGATAGTCCTAAATGAATTGTGGTTGGATTAAATCATCCTTGGACAGTAAATCCAGTAATTCCGAAAGGAAGGATAGTCCTAAATGAATTGAGTGGATTAAATCATCCTTGGACAGTAAATCCAGTAATTCCGAAAGGAAGGATAGTCCTAAATGAATTGTGGTTGGATTAAATCATCCTTGGACAGTAAATCCAGTAATTCCGAAAGGAAGGATAGTCCTAAATGAATTGTGGTTGGATTAAATCATCCTTGGACAGTAAATCCAGTAATTCCGAAAGGAAGGATAGTCCTAAATGAATTGAGTGGATTAAATCATCCTTGGATAGTAAATCCAGTAATTCCGAAAGGAAGGATAGTCCTAAATGAATTGTGTTTGGATTAATCATCCTTAGACAGTAAATCCAGGAAGGATAGTCTTAAATGAGATTGTGATTGGATTAATAATCCTTAGACAGCAAATCCAGGAGGGATAGTCTTAAATGAGATTGTGATTGGACTAATCATCCTTAGACAGCAAATCCAGGAGGGATAGTCTTAAATATGATTGTAGTTGGACTAATCATCCTTAGACAGCAAATCCAGGAGGGATAGTCTTAAATGAGATTGTGATTGGACTAATCATCCTTAGACAGCAAATCCAGGAGGGATAGTCTTAAATATGATTGTAGTTGGACTAATCATCCTTAGATAGTAAATCCAGTAATTTCGAAAGGAAGGATAGTCTTAAATATGATTATGATGAGATTGATCCAATAATTCCGAAAGGAAGGTTCATGTATGATGCTGCTGATTGTGTGATGACGATGCTGCTGATCGTGTGATGACGATGCTGCTGATCGTGTGATGACGATGCTGCTGATCGTGTGATGACGATGCTGCTGATCGTGTGATGACGATGCTGCTGATCGTGTGATGACGATACTGCTGATCGAGTGATGACGACGCTACTGATCGTGATGTTGATGTTGATGTTGACAGTGATGTACCAGTAACTGCTTGAGTTACTGATGAAGACAATTTGAAGAAAGCTTCCGATGATTTATAGATGTATCATGTGTAGTGACTCCTTGCTCCTACAGATACTGTTATAATATCCTTCTCGTTAAGGGGGAGTGTTAAATATTGTAACTTCAAAGAATATTATATTTGTACTTTATTATTCCGGAGATGTTTCATCCCTCCGAGGTAACCCTATTATGTATCCAGAGATGTTTATTCCTCTGAGGGTTAGTATTAACTAGGGTTATTAGACCCACCATGTGTGGGTCAGCCCTGTAGTTATGTTTTAGGGGTTATTAGACTTCTCCAGGTGAGGTCGGCCCCAACAGGTCTTTTAGTCAGTTGAGAATCAAGTATAAATAGAGGAGGTGAACTCCTCATTAGATCATTCACTCACTTGTGGAAGAGTGCGCACTAGTTGAGGAGATCTGCTAAGGAGACTTAGAAGGAAGGAGCACATCTTGTATTTTGGTTGATCATCTTATTGAGGAAAGCTTTACTGGGTTTTCTACCCCATGAGGGTTTCCCAGGATATATAGTGTGTTTATCTTGTGATTGTGTTTCTATCAGAGATCTTGCTTGTCTATTTGGTTTAAAATCAACAAGAGCTGCGGTCAAATCGCAAGTAATAGACTGAAAACTGCCAGTAGATCGCTCGTAACAGTCTGAGAGCCACGGTCGGATCACAAGTAACAGTCTAAATGACACGGTCGGAATGCAACTGTGGGGGTAAAAGATGCAGTTTACGACAGCCGAAAGGGACAGTCGAAAGGAAAAAACAGAAAAATATTGCAGAAAGCTAAAAACGTTTAAAACTATAACTAGAAATTCAAAGGAACACTAGGGGAGTCACCAAAACTATAGCTAGGGTTTTCACCCTAGCTTGTGCAAATGAGCACCTACTATGGAGAAGGGCCTCCTTAGTAGCAGTTCAGAAAATAGTAAATAAATAGTAAACTACTCTAAGCATGTGCATAAAAAGAAATGACAAGATTATAAAAATTGGTTTTTTGTATTGAATATACCTCAGATGTAGAGGTTGTTGAGCCTTTGCAGTAGTCCAAGAGGGTTGCTTCCAAGCCCCAATGTTGTTCCTTTCTCCTTCTCCAAAGGGTTTTGGAAATGGGCCAAAGGGGCACTCAAATGTGAAAGTAGCTCAAGGGTGAGCTAGGGTTTCAGGAGTGATTTTGGAAGAGTAAGGACATGGATGATTGTAAATGAAAAATGGGGAGCCTCCATCACCTATTTATAGGTTTTTAGTGGTGGAGTGTTGACCCATGGTTTTGGGCACCATATGGTTTAGGTCAGCTGTATAGGGTTTTTGCTTCCTTTTTTCCCTTTTTTCCCTCTTTTTTGTATTTTTTATTCCCTTTTTAGAGGGTTTTTGCTATTTTTGGAGGAATTTAACTTATTTTGTGGAAAAAAATGGGGTTTTTGGCCTTTTGGAGGCTTTTTTAATGGTTTTTGGGCCTTTTGGAGGCTTTTTAATGGTTTTTTGAGGTTTTGGAGGAAAATATGGTAGGAAATATGGACAAATGAGTCATGCAATGGGGTAGATGAGGTAGTGAGCACTTTTTAAGTGTTAACAAGATGATGTCACATCAGGTTCAACCTCAACACCTTTATTCATTTGATGGGACTTGCACCATCAATGATTCGTGTAGAAGACCCCAGACGTTAGTAGCATTCAGTATGCTGCTCTTGATCGTGACTGTACTCATTAGAGATTATTCCTCATACATCAGCAGTTTGTACCCCCAATATTGCACCAATTGTTTCCTTTTCATCAGGAGACCATATCTTACTGTATGGGTCATGGCTATGACCACTCATGACATGTATTCACTATATACATCCTATCATGGCCATTGTATCAGATTGTTGTATTATACCAACATGTATTCAGAGATATTATTGTATTATGACGAGTGATCTACTCTCTCCATTTGTGTCTCCATCACTCCACTTCTGAGATTTATAATGTATTTCGGCCATCGTAGTACCTTCTCTGACCACACATTCGGGGGCATCTGTTACAGCGTAATTTTCCACCTTGTGAGCATCAACATTTGTTGGCCTTCATGATCCATTTTATTGACTTAGATCTATCATTTTCCCTGCAGGAACACACAAATCCCTATTTCTGTTTCTGTACGCTAGCTGTTCCACTATAGCCAGCGTACATGCAGGTTGTTCCACTATAGCCCGCGGACACCAATTAAAATGGTAAAAAGTAATAGAAAATTACTTTTTACTCCCAAAAAGCGGTCTTAGGGTGGCCTTTGGCCCTCCATATAGCCTAAAACAACTCGATTCGACCTTTCACTTACCTTTGGAAGGCTATATATTGAGCTCTTATGGTGTATGGAAGGGAGGAGAAAGAGAAAGCAAGATAACTCTAGTGGATTTTTGCCATCACTTGAGTCTACACGCATTGATCCTTGTTGTTGTGAACTCCTTATGTTCACCTACCAAACTCCTTTCATAGCTTGAGTTTTCCATTGCATGGGGGATTGAAGTGGTGGAGGCACAAATGGAGAGACCCAGTTCTTGGTTCATATTGGTTTCTGGCAAGAGGTCGTATATTGTACTTCTTGTTATTTATTACTGGAAATACTCATTTTCTTGTCCAATTAATGTTGTGAATATTGTTAAATTACATTGGGTTATACTTTCTTATAATATCATGGATCATGCTATTGATTATGCTAATGTCTTTCACATGTTATATGCACTTGCTTGTACTTGTTGCTGAGACTAATCTGCAAGTTCAAGTGCAGAAGTTGAAAGCTCAACGGGGATCTACTTCAAACATCTGGTTGAAGGTTGGTCTTTTCTCCATTATCTTAGCATTGTCATTTATATAGCATTGCATTGGGAATTGAGTTATTTTCTGGTAGTCAGTTGTCTGTTGTGGTCTTCCCCAAGCCATAGGAAGTTTTCTCCATAACACATTTAGGGTAGCCATCACAACTTCATCTTCTTCTATCATGTCTCCAATTGATTCTAATGTTTCTTTGATCTGAGATACTCTGGTGAAATATGAATGCATAGTCTCAGACTTCTGAACCTTCAGATTTGATTTCTCAAGGTCATATTTCTATTAATATTATTTCCTTCAAATAGATTGGTCAAGGAATCAAACATTTATTTTGGGGGTTTTCTTTGATGACACTTGAGGGATCAAATGGTCTTTGATAGAGTTAGTTATGATCCTCTTATCCTTGATCATTCTTCTTGTGTTTTTCTTTGGCCTTGTCTCCCTCTAGTTCATTAACTTCTTCTTTTATGAATCCTTCTAGTTCATGTTCTTCAAGAATGAGCATGGCCCTATATTTCCATTCCATGAAGTTCTCAACTCCCTCAATATTCTCATAAAGCTTGGTAGTTTTTGTCATTTTGATAATATGAAAACATCAAATGGAAATAGAATGGAGATAGTACTTACTTGTGAAACTACTTCTTGAAGAACTGCTTCCGACTTGAATTAGGGTTTTACAGAGACACCCTAATTTTTAAACATTGATATATTGAGAAAATGATAGGAGGAAAATATGCGCCTCTCCGAGGTGATTTATTAAAATTACTCCTTTTCCCAAGTATGTGAAAAGGACTGCAAACTATTTGATGCCCTAGTTTCTTCAATTTCTAATGCATATTTGTCTGGCCTTAATTCTGATGTATCTCCGCAATTTCTACTCCTCAAGGTATGAAACTTCGTCCTATAATAGTATTCTTTTTCCTCTATCCAACCCCATATGTTAGAAAAGGATTGGATTCACCGACTGGAACTTATGATACGTTTCCCAAGATGACCTGTTTATGGTCTGTTTTAGTGTAGCAAGCTTGTACGGACTTCCACGTGTCATTGTTTCATATTTGGGTTGTGAAACTTGCACCAGAGTAACTAAAGTCCATGCATTTTCTGGAACATCTTGCGAAATTATATTTGGATCTTCTGAGCGCACAATATATCATTTCTCCCTAGGTAACCTTTTTAAAACTAAATTATGGAGAAGGATGGAACCCTAATTTGCATGGATCATATCTCCTAAAGTATAGAAAATATGAGGCTTAAATTTTCACACAAGGTACATGAAAAGTTTCATATTCATCCTGTCCAAGTTTCAGATCCTGAACCTTCGCAAAAAGTGATTTATAGCAAAAATTCTAAGATGACTAGTTCTAGAAATGGAAACCCTAGGCTGCAACTGCACAATCTTCTCTTTCAGGCCTGCTCTGATACCATGTTAAGTTTTTACTTTTTTAGCATAATAACATTAAACAACATAATCACTGAAAAAAATACAAGCACAACAAACACAAAGAACACAAAATTTCTCTTGGGGAAACCATAAGGGAGAAAACCCCAACAAAACTTCCTCAATATAGAATTCACCAAGTATAAGATAAAACCCCAAGACACTTGTGTGAACTTCTCTATCTCCTATGAAACCTTGAGTGAGTGAGGTGAGTGTTACAAATGAGCAACTCAATATCCTATTTATACTTTACATTTGACTTGGCCTTTTCACTAACTAGGTCGACCTGTACTCTTTACAATAAAATATTATTTCTATATCTTTCCAGGCCAACCTAGTCAGTTAGGGTTTACATTGACTCTTTAAATGACTCTTACATTATTAATTACATCAATGACATCTCTAGAAGGAGGAATACAATAATACAATAGCAAAATACATTTAGAATATGTTTCGTAGTTACATTTCTTTAACACCTTCAAATCACAACTTTCCTCAGTTTTCTTAATATGGATATCCCTCGGATCATCTTTTGTTGGCCCTCCACTGATGTTGTAACACTCCATCATTTTCTCCATTGTCGCAGTCCACTGCGAAATATTAGACACTAGTCTTGGAATTTCTTCAAAAAAAATTCTTTGATAAGATGCAGAGCCACATCTATTATAGGACTTTCATCCTCATAGTTGAATGTCTGTTTGAAGCTCATTGTCATAGTGTCTCAGTCTATAGTTCATTGTTGCGGTTCCAACGACATATACCAATTCTTGGTATAATTTCAAGTGTATGGACAAACATATGTACCCACTCTTTCTTGGGTATATTCTACCAAATTGTTGTACATGTAGCTAAATGATAAGCAGGGCTAGTCAGACCAATACATTTCTCACCAATGTACAGAATCCCTTCACCAAAACAAATTTCTAAATATCTTCAACACTAAGATCAATCAGTTATAGAGTTCCTGTGGGAAACCCACCATCTCATCAATGTTACTTTCAGGGCGACGTCGAGGGCTAATAATCATTTTTTTTCATGTACCTTGTCTTCAAATTCATCAATAAAAATTTTCACATTGGGTAAACCTTCATAAGTAGGAGGATTACATACCTTTTTTCCAACCCAATGTAGTGATTTTTTCACATGGACACATATTCACATGGATACTTCAGGTAACCTATTAATCCATTTCTCCATAGCTTCGCCATAATCATATGAATAGGAACTAACACTTCTCCAACTGAGTGTGCCATCTACTATAGGATTGATATAATCATTTATCATGGAGGATATATTATAAATGTTATCCAAGTATTGAACTTCATAATCTCCCTTAACTGGTTCAACATACCTATGTTTTTCCAATGGATCCAAAGGTGTGACAACTCTAATTTATTCATTCTTGAATGTTAGGATTATCTTTTTAAATTTGATAATGGCCTGATTCTAAATTTACCAATCTATCCCCAACAGTGAAGGATACAAATTAGTGTCATCAACAATTTCTATCACTTCAAAATCTGCAAACGTTTGCATTCCCTCCACTTCGACCGGGAGCCCATCCATCCTACCAAATGGCATAACTTTATGTTGATTGGCCAACTGTAACTGAATAGGAGAACATACTAACTTTGGCTTACCCATGTTCTCTCATGTATGTTTGGTCAGGATATTTACATCTGAACCCAAATCTAAAATAACAAAATCCATGTCAAAGTCACCAATTTGTGCATTAAGTCGCAGCTCCCGACAAGTCTTAAGCATTTTCTAAACATGATTGACAACCCTTTTAGATATCACTTATTCCTCAGAATCCCCAATTAACCTTTTCAATTCATTCAATGCATTATCATCTTTGACCAAATCTAAACAACGTCTTAGGAAAGAATGGATAACAGTTACCTTTCCTAGATTCTTCTTTGGTGCAGACGTGTCGAATTGAGGTGGCATGTCATATACAGGTCCTTTTTCAACAATGGGTGGTGGGGAGGATATTGACCTACCCTTCATAAATTCATTATGAGCTTTAAATAATATTCCCTTTTCCTTTTGAACATCAAACTATGGTGGCTTATGGGCTACTGGCCTCACTCTCAGATCTATCTGATTATTACAACTGTTCTTATCCCCACTGGTTGTAGCTCCACCTCTTGTTACTACAACAATGGTAGGTTTATTTGGTCTTAGTTCTGCTGAAATATTTAGTACATTTTGATTATGATTCTGGCTCTGATTTTTTTTATTCTTTTATTTCCATTTCGCTATAAGCTGCGGAAAGTATTCAATGGTATGATATAGTTCCCTATAGTACATGCAAGATGTATCAAGGTGCGGACACTCTCGAGCATAATGTCCAGGGGTACTACAATTATAACATATAACTTGTCCTCTACCTCGAACAAATCCTCCTCGTCCATGGCCTCTGAATCCATCTCGCGGTTGATTGAATTGTGCGTCACATCTCTCAGCCTAACCTTCTCCCTTCATAAGAAATATGTATGTAATGCGCTCAATGACCAGCTGATATGCTCAACAATTTTTCTCATCATGTCCAACAGACTGACAAAAATTGCACCATAAATTCTGAGGAATACTTACTATTACCGGACAATCCATCGGTGCAGACACCAACTGATCTCCCTAGTTCGAATGGTTCGGATCTAGAACAAATCAAAACAAGAATGAAAACCTTTCCCTAGATCTATCAAATTACTTGAATACAAAGAGTCAAGTCCATACCTTATTTACGAAGGTCATCTTCATGGCTTGAATCTTTCACAATCTTGCATGTTGATGAAGAGATTACCTGCAAAAGATTCAAAAGGAAAAAGACAAGAGACTACAAGATAACATGATACATCTAAGCAATTGACCAAGGAAAACTACTATAAATGAAATTACACATCATTTATGGGAAAGGAAGACATTGATGTATTAATTAAAATAGAGGAAAGAATTAAAACCAATGAAGCCTTAGAATTGAATATTCTTTCCAATGGAACCTTGCCTCAATTTTTCAATCATGGAAGAATGGATTCCTAGCTCAATTTATCCAACATTTGGATACCCTCATTTCAAACCCCCAATCTTTGTTTCCTTCTCCTATGTTATTTAATCCTCTTTTTCCCTCCTCCTCTAGTGAATATATTCCCATTAGTAACCACGAGACTGATTGGATGACGAAAAGAGTAGGAAACCGAAACAAAGCTTGGGGGGCATGTCTCTAGCCTCTGGACATCATATTGGAGGTAAATCGTCAGCTTCTTATGTTGGGGGGAAACTTCCAACCTTTGGATATCATGTTGGGAAGAAAACTTCCAATGGGAATTATACCGAGCATAGTTTATTTTTCTATTACAAGCTCGTTAAAAAATGAAGCATACATCATGAGCATGCTTTTCACAAGAACTGATTGTTGCCATTGTTTTCAAGGATACAATATGATATGATTCAAGTCTCCCCCTTTTTTGGATTTTTTTTGTTTTTTCAATTTTTATAACTTTTTCATTTATTAGCTCGAAAAAAAGAAAGAAAGAATGTTATAGTACATGGGAAGGAACAAGTGTTGCATGGGTCTACTCCAATATTTCAAGGGCATGGGTCAAGTCGTGGCAAAGATCCATATTGCAAACAAGGGTTGAGCTAGTTGTGCACACTCTTACAGATGTTCCCTCCATGGGTTGGATATATGAAGCAATATTATGTGTCGAAAAATGGTGAAATAATACGATGGAACTGCATTTATTCAATTTGGTATAATGGCCAAGTAGGAAATGGGAAATGAGGTTTACTTCATGTTGAATCTTGTGAAAAATGCCAAAATCATAAATCACCATGAATCGTGGTGTATCTCCAACTACTTTAATCAAATAGTTTGAACTATCAATGTCTCCAAGTCCTGTGATCGAAACCATTTCACTACCCAAGTGTTTAGTCAGAAACTGGCTCAATATGTGCATTTAATATAAAATAGCCAAAATTGAATAATTATGCATTATACTATCAGTCAAATGGATATAGTTATACATGTGTGAGGAAAAGATAAGTAAAACACTCATTTTTACCATATTCCTTGTAGGTGTAGCAAATGGATGAGAGGAAGCATCTCTTTTCAGCATGGCATTCTAGAAGTTGTGAACCATTATTCAGTGATATTCCAGTTGTAGGTGAGTCTTCATGTTGGATAGGGAAATAGAAACAGTTCATATGTGTTGTTAGGAAAAATTTCCTATAGCATGGGTGAGACTACCAACGTCTGAGGGGTAAAATATAGACATACAACGTTCTGCAAGTACAATTATTAATCAAAGAGATTAGGGTTTAGGAGAATGTGTACCTTATTCAGAAGGTTGATCCAAGCTTCTCCTCTTGTTCTCCAATGCAACAACCTGCAAAACAACTACAAACCTTCCTCAAACCAATTTGACTACAAACAAAAGGATTGATATTTATAATAACATAAAACATCAAATTGTAATCAGATATGAAGCATACATGAACAAATCTATTTGGAAAGGGAAGAATGTCCAATATTTATTAATGAATGAAGTAAGTACATAAAATTATACCTTCCTTCAAGCATGGCACTTCATGAAACCAAGATTCATGGTCTCCTGCTCCTCTTCTCCAAGGATACCAACCTCTGATAAGATGTGCTAGGGTTTACAAGAAACTAGGGCACAAGTGAGGGGGATGTGAATCCAAATTCCTCCAGCATAGCACTATAATGGGCTTGATTTCCTCTTTAATGGTCCCTCTCCCTCTCTTATATAGAAAGTGAAGAAGATATGGTCAAATAGGAAGTAGTTACAACCGAAGAGGAGGTTCCAAAACCACCTAAAACGACCTTTTTTCACAATTTTATACATTCTTTTAGTGTTTCTGAGGTACCCATGACTTTGCACATAGAAAACTGGTGGGTGCCCATGACTTGTACCATATGAAACATGCGTATTTTTGGGAAACCCGCAGCTTTTACCATATGCAACCTGCATTTTTGTGGGAAAATGGTCAAAACAACCTTTTCTGGGGGTTTTCTGGAGAAGTTTTGGTCTCCAAAAATGTTCCTAAGGTTATTACCTATCAAATGGACCATGAATTAGGTAATTCCATCCATATAAAGTCCCAAATATGGCTCTTCCATCCACAAATTTCCTTTTTTGTGACTCACAGTAATCTCATGAAGTGTCATCATGCAACCAAAAGATGTAAGTGTCGTCATGGGTGGAGAAGTGCCAATTTTGGCTATAACAATATGTTTTTTAGTTTTCCAAATATTTTCATTTTTTATGAAATTTTTTGGGTTATATCTTGAAGAAAAAGAAAAAAAGAGAAAAAAAATTATACTATGCTTTTTTATGTGTGCAAAGATACTGCCAAAATGTAGATAATATTAACACACTTGTTGGGTTATGTTGTAACCTAGTTTGCTTTATACATATGGTTGCTATTTCAACTTTTACTTATGTCCTTAAATGATTTTTTCAATTGAATTTCCATGACTAATGTACATGCTTGATTTTTTCAGAATGATTCTAATGAATTAGATTCCAATCAAGTACGTATTCAACTAAGGAATGAGCCAAACTATTCAAGCTTCTAGGAACATGAATGTACTCAATGAATTAAAACTAACGTTATAGAAGAAGTACTCGTAAAAACTTTCTAAACAGTATAGTATTTCAAACTTGATATAGACTGTTTAACTGAGATAGAACCAGTTGCGAGTCTAGTTTGACAGTGACTCGTCCGATGCCAAGAGTGTTAGCCTCGATGAGAATATCAATGAATGTGTTGTATTCTGCAACAGTATTGGTTGGGGATCTAAGAAAAAATACTCTTGAACTTAAAACTTGTCTATTAGGTGTGAAAATCACCCATGCAGTGGAATCAATGTTCTGAGAACTATGGTTGGATCCATACGCATATCCCAAATATGTGAAGGTTTCTTGCTCTGTCTGCCAAAGTGATAATGCCAAGCAAGATAAGTGTGTGCACGAAACAACTAATGTACAAAATATATACATAAAATACAAATAATACAACAAGTGTTGTGAAGCATCAGCACAAGGGCTTCACTAGAAGGCAATATAATATCACGTTCATTCATATTACGGTATTAAATATTCATGAAAGCATAAAAATTATATTGCTTATATATTAAGGGGCAAAGGGTTTTTTTATTTAATGTAACAATAAAAAAATACTTTGGGGTCTTTTTTATATGGGCGGGCTGACAAATATCTACCAAATGGAGATGGCGGGATCACGGCCAGATGAGAAATCGAGTTGAGTTAAGGCTCGGGCTTACCAGTACGCAGGGAAATCGTGTCTTGAGGCATGCTTGAGGCAAAAGGTTTCGTGGTGAAGTGGGTTTCCATTCGATCATAGTCGAGAGACAGTGGTCATTGACATCCAATTGTTACCAATATCACTCATCTAGTTGTTACCAATATCCTTGGGAGGCTCTAAGCCTCCAAGTCCTGTTATAGGCACTCGATGGGCCTTAGGGGCTTGAATACCCAACCACTCGTGTCTATTACAGGACTTGGGAGGTTTAGTCAACCTCCTAGAGATTGTTACAGGCCCTGGGGGCTTGGATACCTAGCCCACAATAGTCTTAGTCAGCGATTGGGGAACTGCAACATGCAATCTAAATGTTGTACTAAGTGCATTGGCTCTAGTGACATACAACAAGTGATATCCTATCTCTTGATTAGACCATTAGATGTTGCAAATCATAATGATATGTGGTTGAGTAATTGCATTGTGGGTGAAGTAATGTGCATCCACAATATACATCGAAAGAAGCAAGGTGCATTGTAGAATGCATGTGGAGTCATAAGAGGGGTATCATATCAATATACTAGGTAGAAATATAAAGAGCTATAAAAAATGTTAATGAAAAAATCGATACATACAATATCTAGTGTAAATATGGGTTTTTTCAAATTGGGAAGGCATATTGGGAAGGGGTTAAAAAAACAATTTTGGAAGGTATTTTCCAATATTTAGTGAAATTAGGGGTATTGTTTCATATGCCACAAACGAACGTGCTATGATAGCGGTTTATTGAGTGAATCCCCCGTGAGTATCAGTGCCTACATGAATTATTTCTTCAGATAGAGACCATTTCTGATCTCCGACAAAGGTTCCTTGTCATAATTGACTAGTTCATGAGCTCCCTGTTTTAACACAGTTTTGACAACAAGTAGACCAAACCATTTTGGTAAACATTTCCCTTTCCCTATTTTATCTTGGCCTTGTCCATAAATTAAAACCAAATCACCTTCAGAAAGTACTCGGGGACAAGCCGATTTGTCATATTGGGCCTTGACCCTTTTCTTGTGTGCTTCTACATTTAGAGAGGCCTCCCTTATAGTTTCTCAAGACAATGAAGATCGAATATCTTCTGCATAAATGTTAGGTAAGAGTTCAATTTCTAGTTTTAATAATGGAATTTCACATTCAATCGGCAATACTACTTCTTCTCCATAAACCAATTGGAAAGGAGTGAAACCGGTTGCAGTTTTAGCTGTGGTGTGGTATGCCCAAAGCAGGGCATTTTTTAAGGATTCTAATATTATACTTAAGTGTAGTATTCTAGGAAATTATTTTGGAATGAAATATATATAGATAGATAGATAGATAGATAGATAGGAGAATACCAAATAAGAAACATACAAATTACTACTAAAATTTGTAATTTTTGGCGAATATTATGATAGAAAACACATTTTATGTAAATATAGGCGATATTAGAGACTAAAAATGACCAAATAGCGAATTTTGTTTTTGAAAAAATAGCCCAAAAAATGGCCAATTGGAAAAATTTCGCCCCTAAAAATTACCCTAGCCCAAAGAGTGGAAAACAACATCAAGTTCCAGTTAGTCTTGTTCTTATTAACTATTAGTTGCAACATGGTTTTCAAAACCTTTTTGATAGCTTCTACTTGTCTGTTGCATTGAGAATAATATGGCGAGGAAAAATCCTGTCGGAATTCTAATCTAGTTGTAAGTTCATCCATGAAGGAATTCCTAAAATGGATTATGTTATCAGTGATGATCTATTTGGGTACACCAAATCTCACTATCACATGATTGAATAGAAAATATGATGCAGTTTCTCCCGTGTAGTTGAATGTAGGCATCGCCTCAGCCCACTTGGTGAATTATTCCACTGCTACTATGATGTAATGGTGGCCATCAGCTGAAGGAGGGTTTATTGTCATATAGTCAATGGCCCATTTTGAAAATGGACCCACGCTTACTAAAGGGTGTAATGGAGTAGGATGTGCGCACATTTTTATTGTGTATATTTGGAAAGGGTGAAACTTTTTGACAGCATTGATGCAATATTTAAATATTGTGGGCCAAAAGTATTCGACACGCAATATTTTTCGGGAAATTTCCAACCCATAAAGATGACCGCCACATGCTCTAGCGTGGCAATCATTTAAAATTTGCTCAGCTTCTTCATGTATCAAACAACGTCTTGAGATCAAGTCTACTCCTCGACGGTACAAAGTATCCCCGATGATGAGGTGTCTTTGTGCTTGGTGCCAAATGCAACACCATTCAAATTTAGAAAACTGAGGATCAATCCTTTGGGTTTGGAGATATATGATAATTTTTCCATACCAAGGATTAGATGTTGCGGTGAGGAATAAATGTTCATCCGCCCAAGATTCAATACATACGGTTTCCTCTTTATAGCGGGGTAAATTAGACATTAGGTCCACAAGTGCTAATGACTTCTTGGATTTAGGGTATATGAACTAGAGATCAAATTCTTAAAAAATTACTATCCATTTTGAATGCTTTCCCCCAATGATATGGCGGGAAAAAATGTGTTTCATGGGGTTCATTTCAACCACTATGGTAGTTTTTCTTGGAAGTATATAATGTCTAAGTCTTTGTACAGCATGGACTGCTTCCAAGGCCAACTTTTCAACATGGGAATATTTGAATTCATGACTTGCAAGGCCCTTACTAAGATATTAATTAACATGTTCATGCGATGATTCATCTTCATGTACCAATACCATTCCAATGGTGGAACTGGATGCTTCCAAATATAGCAGAAATTCTCTACATTAGTTTAAAGCACTAAGCATTGGGGTTGATGCCAAAGATTTCTTTACTGCATCAAATGAGTTTTGAGTTTGGTCATCCCATATGAATGGTGTATATTTTTTTAGGATATGCATGAAACATTTATCTAGTTCAGCAAAATTGGCGACAAATCTTCTCAAGAATTTTTCTTTCCCTTGTAGGATTTGAAGCTGTCTAATTGCTTTTGGGGAAGGAAAATGTAATATTGCATCAACCTTGAGGGGATCCACCATAATCCCTTGTTTTGATTCTATGAAACCAATTAATCTCCCAGATTCCACACAAAATAGGAATTTATGTGGGTTCAAACTAATGTTGTACTTACGACATCGAAGGAATACAACGAGTAAATGTGGACTATGTTCATCTCTTCTCTTAGATTTAGCTTCCAAGTCATCAAGATAAACTTCAACAATTTTCTTAATATCGTGGACCGCATATGAAATGGCTCTCTAAAAAGTGGCCCTGGCATTTTTAAGGCCGAATGGCATTTTATGATACACAAAAGTCCCCCAAGGGCATATGAAAGTTGTTTTGTGTTGGTTTTCTTTTTTAATTTGGATATGGTTGTAACCGGAGAATCCATCTAGGAATGAAAATATTTTTTTCCTATCACACGCATCTATAATTTGATCAATAAAGGGTGTGGGATAATTATCTTTGGGACAAGCCAAATTGAGATCCCTAAAGTCAGTATAGACCCATATTGTTACTTTCTTCTTATCAATAGGAATGGGATTGGATACCCATTCAGTTAAAGGAACATGGTATATGAATCCATCTTTTAAGATATTTTCAACTTCTTATTTTATGGCAGCCAATTTCATAGGATTAACCGGACATAACTTATGCCACACATGTTTAACATTGTCATAGTTTTTAATCTCATGTTCAACTATACTAGAATCGATGCTTGACATTTATTCATAAAAACACATAGTGAAACTCTTTAAATAGAATAGTAAATTGCACGATTTCCTTCGGAGAGCAATCAGATCCTATATTTATATTTTTGACGATGTCAGGATTAATGGATTTATCAATAGAAATGGTTTTCGAAATATTTTCCAAGTTTTCTTCCGAAAGCACATTGTGCATTTGGACAAGGCATTGGTATTTTTCCATATCATCATCAAGGTAAAAAAATTCTGGATTGACCTCTAATAAATTGTCTGAGGAAGAATGATGATCGATTATGCATATCCTCCAGGTTCGTTCAAAGATGTTGATAACTTCAAGGATGGATTCGTATGATGAAAAATTATGATCCAAGAGGTCATGAGTACTAGGAGTATGAATGTCCCATATAGGTGAAATATATGGATCATATTCCTCCATCGAGGAAGGATTTTGATCCAATTCTATCGAAGCAATTTGGATAGATTGGTATGAAATCTCTATGGCATATAGGGGTACCCTAATCTCAATTCCATCATATTGCAGAGAAGTTGATATATTCCCATCACTATTTTTTACTAAGGTGTCCTCCTTTGAAGCTCCCTCTGATGAGGTGGAGCCAACTGATGGTATCGACTTAGAAAAAACTTTTATTGGAAAATAAACTTCTAATGTAATAGTAAAACCTGGAGAAGTATGAGGGGTGGACAGTGGTGGAGGAATCGTGAAGGTTCCCATGAGGGATGAGTCTTTGAAAATTCCTACCCCAATATCATGAATGTAACACCTTATCCATTGTTGCAGAGAATCTGTATCGAGTATTCTCAAAGTAATTCTAAATACACCCACAATATCTAAATAACCCACATATTTGATAATTGATTGTAGATGATGATAATATTACAATACGATGGTGGTTATTATATAGGCTCCTTGGAATGTCTTCTTTTAAAGAGATGTGACTTTTAGTTACTAAGAATAATAGTAATTATTAGTTATAAATACCTATTATGTAATTTATTTATTTTATTTAATATATAGCATTTCCTTCCCATTAAGTGGATCTATTTCCTCAAAGCTAGGTGTTGATGTCCTCGTATTAGGGTTGTTTGAAGCATTGACACTTGACTTGAACACTGCAATCTAGATAGATTTCTTTCTCTAGATGAGATCCTAGAACTTGTGTTGTAATCCTTTCTTCTTAAATGGTGATTTTTTGAAACAATAAATATTGTAATTATTTGTTTTCCATGTCATCTTTTGTCTTCCATTTATGAGCAATTGTGGATCTTCTTCATTTCCACTTTTTGCAGTAATTATAGACCTTACGTCGGATGATGTCATAATAATGGAAATATTTTTAAGATATATTTTTCGACCTTGGAAATTGAAGTGATGGTCATCCTTAAGTGCTTGGAGTTTTAATATATCAAGCCATATTATTGTTGCGCCGAGAGGCGCTCTACAACCCAGTATGAGGGATATCTTATAACATTTGTCCATGTTTGTCGATATGATGTCGGCCATAAATAATATTTCCAAGTATGAGGGAGATCTTGTAACATTTTTCGAGTTTGTCGATAGTGTCGGCCATAAATAACGTTTGTCTATATAAGAAGTAAAAAAGATAAAGAAGTAAAAAATTTTATAGTTGACATAATAAGTAGAAATATAAAAAGTAAAAAATATTATAGCTGACATAAAAAGTAGAAATATAAGAAATAAAATAAAGAAGTAAAAAATATATTATAGTAGACGTAAGAAGTGGAAACAAAAGAAATAAAAAAAAATTACTATAGCCAACATAAAAAATAGAAGTAAAAAATATTATAGTTGACATAAAAAGTAGAAATATAAGAAATAAAATACAGAAGTAAAAAATATGAGGGAGATATTGTAATGTTTGTCCATGTTTGTCAATATGATGTCGGCCATAAATAATATTTTCAAGTATGAGGGAGATCTTGTAACGTTTGTCGAGTTTGTTAATATTGTCGGCCATAAATAACGTTTGTCTATATAAAAAGCAAAAAATATTATAGCTGACATAAAAAATAGAAATATAAAAAGTAAAAAAGATAAAGAAGTAAAAAATATTATAGCTGACATAAAAAGTAGAAATATAAGAAATAAAATAAAGACGTAAAAATATATTATAGTAGACATAAGAAGTAGAAACAAAAGAAATAAAAAAAAATTACTATAGCCGACATAAGAAATATAAGTAAAAAATATTATAATTGACATAAAAAGTAGAAATATAAGAAATAAAATAAAGTAAAAAATATATTATAGTAGACATAAGAACTAGAAACAGAAGAAATAAAAAAAAATACTATAATCGACATAAGAAATAGAAAAAATAGAAGGGATTTGAACCTTAAGTCCAATCATCTCACTACTTACCAATAGACAACAAACAAATGTTCTTAAAAAACACAAGATGTATGTTGATTTGATTAGCTGCATTGATTTCAACAATGCATTGTTTTTTCTTTTTTACATGTATACATTGAATTCGTCAATTTAATAAAAAAATATTGTTGCATTGATTTCAACAATGCATTGTTTAATAAAGCACAAACAAATGTTCTTTAAAAACACAAGATGCATATTAATTTGATTATTTGCATTGATTTCAACAATGCATTTTTTTTTTGTTATTTACATCTATATATTGAGTTCAACAATGCGAAAAAAGATAAAGAAGTAAAAAATATTATGGATGACATAAAAAATAGAAATATAAGAAATAAAATAAAGAAATAAAAAATATATTATAGTAGACATAAGAAGTAGAAACAAAAGAAATAAAAAACAATTACTATAACCGACATAAGAAAAAGAAAAAATAGAAGGGATTCGAACCTTAAGTCCAATCATCTCACTACTTACCAATAGACAACAAACAAATGTTCTTAAAAACACAAGATGTATGTTGATTTGATCAGTTGCATTGATTTCAACAATGCATTGTTTTTTTCTTTTATTTTTTACATGTATGCATTGAATTCATCAATTTAATAAAAAAACATTGTTGCATTGATTTCAACAATGCATTGTTTAATAAAGCACAAACAAATGTTCTTCAAAAACACAAGATGCATATTAATTTGATTATTTGCATTGATTTCAACAATGCATTTTTTTTGTTATTTACATCTATACATTGAATTCATCAATTTAATAAAAAGATGTTGCAAAAAAAATATTATAGTTGACATAAAAACTAGAAATGTAAGAAGTAAAAAAATATTATAACTCACATAAAAAGTAGAAACATAAGAAATAAAATCAAAAAAGTAAAAAAAAATATTATAGTAGTCATAAGAAGTAGAAACAAAAGAAATAAAAAAAACACTATAACCCACATAAGAAATAGAAAAAATAGAAGGGATTTGAACCTTAAGTCCAATCATCTCATTACTTACCACTGGACAACAAACAAATGTTCTTAAAAAACACAAGATATATCTTGATTTGATTAGTTGCATTGATTTCAACAATGCATTGTTTTTGTTTTTTACATGTATGCATTGAATTTATCAATTTAATAAAAAAAACATTGTTGCATTGATTTAAACAATGCATTGTTTAATAAACCACACATATGTTCTTCAAAAACACAAGATGCATATTGATTTGATTCATTGCATTGATTTCAACAATGCCAGACATAATAGTAGTTAGATTTGATAACTAAATATAACTCCAAGCAAAAAGGGTTTTGAACCTTGGTCTCTAGGTTAACACAAACCCAATAACCTTACTGCTTACCAATAGACCACACACAAATATTGTTAAATAACACAAGATGCATATTTATTTGATTCGTTGCATTGATTTTAGCAATGCATATTTTGTTTTGTTTTTTACATGTATAAATTCAATTTAATAAAAAGTAAAAAATTTGCATTGATTTCAACAATGCATTGTTTTTTGTTATTTACATTTATACATTCAATTTATCTATTTAATAGAAAAACTATTTGCAATGATTTCAACATATTAAAGTTTTTTTCTCTATTTTAGGGTATATTGTGGATCCTCATGATAATATTGCAAATAACGAAGATATTGATGATCAAAAAAGAAAAGTACGACAAATGTATCGAAGAGAAAGAGAAAAAGAATCATCAGAACATATAGAAGAACCTAGAAAACACGACCGTGAACTAAAGAGATCATGAAGAAGTGTTATTTGTGCAAAGGGATTCTCAAAAGCATGAATGGGAGATAATTTCAGGGTTATATAGGAATCAGTATATAACTACCAATGAATATGACATACTTGGATACATGGAATGTGATAACAAGGAAAATTGGAACTCTAATTTTGTTGATATGGAAACTTCCAATCGTGCACTATAGTTCATATTTGAAAACTGACAATTGAATGCCATTGTTCATAATAATCGTACTCAAAATTATTCAATTGAAATCTTAGCAGAGAAGAAAAGAAAATCATTTGAGATTATTCTTGAGCATTACATAGGTGGGAACAATGAACCACTACAAATGATTATCCAAGGAACTACAGGTACAAGAAAATCTTACTTGATTGGAGCTATTAGACAAACACTAGAAATTGATTATTTTCCAGATAAGTCACCATTACTTCTTTTGGCCCCAACTAGTGTTGCAACGTTTAATATATCTACATCAACAGTGCAAAAAAAAATGGGGATTAACATTGGAGAAGGAAACTATAAATATTGGAATCAAAGAACGACGAGGACTCCCATTTACAACAATATCATGAGTAAAAGGTCTGGATGGTCTTTCTCCTTTCACATATGATTGATACGAGAAGATGCCGAAGGGAGCAGGAGTGGAATCAAGAAAAAAGGAAGAAGAAATATCAAAGTTGATCACATTGTAATATATTTGATCAAATCCCTTTAGGTGCAAACCTTTTCTTTCCTTCACTAAAAAAAGGTGCAAACCTTTGCTTTAACAATTTACTCAATACTTAATACTTATTACTTACATTATGATAATCCTCATAATTCTATCTGTGTTTTCAACTTAACCTGTTCCTTACAATGTTGATCAAACTCCAGTTTTGTGTCACCGCCCATGACTGGAACCAGCCTAGATCCAAATCCTAGGCTCTATCAAGTGCTGAGAGGGATCAAATATCCCAAGGTGCAAACCACTCCTCGAATAACTCCTTGAGTGCAATACCTGAGAAGAGGTTTGCACCTCGGGATATTTGATCCCTCTCGGTGCTTGATAGAGCCTAGTTTTTTAGATGGCTTCCATCTCACAATTTTAGGGAGTGATTTTTTTGGCAAAAGTCTTTGAGAACAATGTGTAAGTATTTCTTTCGTTACGCCAGTGGACACATTGCCAAGAAAACTAGATGGTGATATGGAACTGGCTATGCCATTCAATTTAATATACAAAACATCAATTTCATCCTTTTTCATATTACTTATTAGGTTTTTCTTCTAGGCTTTGAAAATCATATTCAGATTTAATTTTTGAGTCTTTGTCATCATTGAATGAGTATGCAACATCGATATAAACCTTAGAGCTCTCAGTAGTTGCAATTCCAGGCCCTTTATCACAACAATCATCTCTTCTACTATTTTCTGCTTGTGTTATTTCATGCGGTTGTTCTTCTCTATATGGTAGAATCGTTATGTTTTGATGACCTTCGTTGTTGTCACTCTTCTTTGTATTTTCTTTTTCAAATGGTTGTTCGGACATATTTTGGATGCGGCATCTTTTTATTATTCCGAGAATAGTTTTTGAAATATCTCCCATTATTTCTTCTTTAAGTTTCCTCATTTCTTTAGCTAAGCTATCATTTTTTGAATACATTTGTGTGCATACGTAGATCTAGTGCACATCGCAATTTTACTTATCAAGAGAAACAAGATTTAAATATAATAATTAATAATTGTTATATTTGACAATTATTTGAATATTTTAATAATGATATTAATATTATTATTAATAAAAAGGTTATTATTAATAATATTGAATATTAATAATTTTGTAGTATTAAAATTTTAATGAAATTATTTCATAATACTAATTTTTATTATTATAAGAATTTAAATATTCTTAGAATTAGGGTTTGTGGAGGAGGTTGACATAAACTGCCTAGAGCTTGTTGGAATCTAGAATGATGGTGTGAGAGGGAGAAGCGTAGGGTAAAGTGGAGCAGAGGAGTGGTAGGGATGCGTGAACTGGAAGGGAGGTAGCAGGAACAGCATGTGGGGAGTGGAGATGGGGGAATAGGCAGCTGGAATGGAGGGAGGAAGGAGTGGGACATAGGTGCAAAGGGATGGGAGGAGCGTGGGAGGAAGAAGGGTGTAGGTGAGGTGCAGGAGGAATAAGGATGGGTGGGATCGCAAGGATGGAGATGCAGATGGAAGGAGGCATGGAGGAGGAGGTCCTACATGTGGAGAAACGTGGAAAGAGTAGCAGGTGGGGGGAGTAGACTAGTGGCGCGTGGAGTGGAGTAGGTCGAAGGGGAGTGCAGGGTGAAGGAGATGGAGTAGTTGGGTGGTGAGTGCACAGTATTTAAGGAGTGTGTAGGGCACAACATCGTGGGGAAAATGTAGTGTGGGAACAAGAATTGAGGGATGTGGTGAGTTGAAAAGCTGAGGAGGAGGGGCGTGTAGCAGGGTTGAGGAGTGGAGATGATAGGGATTGTGTGGATAAGGAGTGTGGGTGCTTGTATGTGGGTTTCAAAAATGGTGATGTAGAGGAAGGAGTGCATGATCATGAGAGGGAGTGGTGCAGCAAATGGTTGGAGGAGCGTGTAGAGGTATGCAAGTTGCGAAGGGTGAGTAGTGGGAACATGGAGAATTTAAATGACCAAAACCTGAATGTGGATCAAATATCCTTAATCAAAGAATCTATGAGGAGTGATGGCTACAATCTAGGGATCAGTGAGCCCCGAGGAAAGGGATGGCTCTGGTAGCAATGTAACACCTTATCCAATGTTGCATAGAATTTGTATAGAGTATTCTCAACGTAATTATAAATACACCCACAATATCTAAATAACCCACATATTTTATTACAATACAATGGTGGCCATTATATAGGATCCTTAGCACCTCCTGCGTTAAAGAGATGTGTCTTTTAGTTACTAAGAATAATAGTAATTCCTTTAAAGAGATGTGTCTTTTAGTTACTAAGAATAATAGTAATTATTAGTTCTAAATACCTATTATGTAATTTATTTATTTTATTTAATATATAAGAACCAAAAACAAGAAATCTTCTATTTCAAAGGAATTTGGGCATCAAAGGCATGGATGGAAGATCAAAGCAAGGGAGAAGGATGGCATCTTCAAGACAAGGTTGTAAGCCTTCTTTTTCTTTGATTCAATATGATGCAATTCTAATTCCACCCCAAAATTTTAGTTTGAATTTGTTTTCCAAATCTAGTTTTGAATTCAAAGTTTGGTAGATAGATTTCAAGTTTTTCAAGTTAGTAGAAGTAGATATAGAGGTAAGGAACTAGAAAGCAAGGTACTAAAGGAAGCCTAAAGGCCATGGATGCTCAAGCAAGGGGATCTCCTACAAACAGCTAGCTTCAAGAGGTATTCTACTCCCTTCCTCCCTTCTCTTTTCTTGGAAAACACTTAGAAATCTCAAGGAAGTTTTGATTATTGCATTTATTTCTATCAAATAAGCTTCACCAACTTATAGTAAGGATAGATAATGGAGTAGACAATTCCCTACACTAATATCTACCAACACTTTGGGTAGAGTTGAACTAATATTTTCCTTTCATCCAAATGTTGGCATTGGTTTGTAATCCATTATGTTGGCCTCTTTGAAGTTCTCAGTAAACAATGAATAGTTGATTGAAACCTCTTTTATTGATTTAACACCAAAAATGTATTTTAAAATTTTGGGCATAGTTCTTTAGTGCTTAGATGATTCAATTAAGGAAAAAGAGTTTGAATATTTGGTTTAGGATCAAATTATTATTGCCTTTTCCATGATGCATTTTTGTATACGATATATAGTCAAAACTTGGTACACATATTTGAGTAATTTTTTGTTATTATTCTTATTATTTATGTTTGAAACCAAGTGTCGAAATGCATCATTTATTTTGTATACATGTCTAGAGTCACCATGTTAAGTAGGATTTTAAGTTATGCTTAATTTTGCAAACTTCTCAAATCTCTCATAGTTTGCATGAGGTTATCTCATAGATTTCATTGGGAAAATTATATCAGATGGATACCTCTAAGAATATCTTGTTGTGTGTATGGATTTTAGATACCCATTCATTTTTAAGTGTTGTATGAAAGATTCGTGATGGATATATGCATTTAAGTGTGAGTGTCCAATTGTGTAAATTTTTGCATGTGTTTGGTGAAATCATGACCCTACTCTTACTAACAATATCTATTGGTCTAATAAATGTGGTAGTGGGCATGTGTATAATTATTAATTATTCACATCAGGTTGTTGTAAATGTTAATGCACACCTTGGGTATGATCATTGCATGGTTAAAACCCTGACAAGTGCAGTTGGTAATGTCAATAATCTTATCCAAATCATTGGAAGTGAAACTCTACCAATGAAATTAATCATATTAACCATCAGAAGGATGGACACTTCAATGATTTATACATGTTATTTTAATGTTCAAATTATGTTTTTGTTTCCAACGATTTTTTTTACTGTTTTGGATTTATGGTTGAATTGCCTCCTTAGCTAAGTCATTGTTACATGCATGTATAAATTTGATCCTTTGCATATTCCACTTCTTGTTGTAACTAAGGGATGTGGATGAAAATATAACCTATTAACAAGTTTTGTAGGTTAGTTAAACAATTTTCAATATAAACATTTTTATGAAGGACAAAAAAATAGTTCATGATGCAATTGCATGCCTTATGAATTGTTGATAGGAAAGTGTCAATGCCATGTGTTGGTAGTTCTTTCGCACTCCAACAAGCAAAAATGGAGGTGCTACCGGCTCGTGGAATCCAAGGTAGAGAGCCTGGGAAATATGACTCACGTGGCTCTTTATGTGAGATATGTGAGGTGAAAACAAGTAAAAAGTAGGACTAAACTATTTGAATGAAAATATAACCTAAGATATAAGGCTCATGGGCCGTGAATATCTAAAAACTTGAAATGTAAAATCTACAGTAAAAGTAAACCAGTAAATGTAAAAGGATAACAAATACACAATAAATATTTCATACATTTTTATGCATGCTTCTTGGAATAATTAATGAAATTCCTTTTATTAATACAAATAATATGGGATTTACATTCTGCTTCGAGTTACCTTGAAGAGTAATGGTCCCATGCAGCCGCGCGGTGGTGGGTGCTCCTGGTCTACGGCTGTCACTGGTTCTCCAGTTCAAAACTCACTAGGTGCCACTCTCAACAAGGGTTCCAAGCTAAATATGGTAGCTTAGTGTTTCTCTGTGAAAATCCTCACAGCAGATCTAAGAGCTGATGTATACCTCAGAAGAAATATTAATATTAATCAGGAAAATAGAATAAGAGTGGTCATGCAGTGTAAAGGAGCAACAAAATTATGATATAGTAGAACTTGGATAGAAGCAGAATAACATCACACACTCACTAATTCATTAATCATAATATGAACAATAAATAATACAATGGTGGAGAGGATTTGAATTCCAAGGTGGAAATTCAAATTAGCTTGCATGGGCATGGATTATATGCACTAGGAGTCATCATCATCATCAGTGGAGTGTCAACAATACACCACTAGGAGTCCTAATCATCATCAATGGAGTCATCAATGCACAAGTAACGGTCAACCAGGTGTCAAACTGAGTCTAACTGAGTGTGGTAGGTGTAACTGGCACATGGAACCACTAATGTAGTGAAGGAGGCTTAGTGGAGGGCACATGGGGAGCTGACTCAAGTAAAAATAGGAAATATAGTGTCACTGGGGGTCCAACGGAGTGTTTCAGTTAGTTAACAAGGCAGTCAATCCTCAAATCAAGGAGATATCCACAAATAACTCAACTAACTGAAGTGTAACTGAGTGGTAGGTGAAGAAGGGCACCTTTCTCATGTGGTAGGTGAAAGGAGGGCACACTAAGCACTAGGAGGGATAGAAATGATCAGAAAGAAGCTCCCGGGGCTAGCAAAATGGGGACTAGGTGTTGGGACTGATGACTGGGATGCATGCAATTGCATGCCTGCATGCATGACTGAAATGCAAAATAATGAAAATATTGGTAGGACTAGGATGGAGTATAGGAATATCCTAACACCCCCCCTTAATCCATCCTAGGACCTGGTAACTGAGACCAAAGATCACCCAATACAATGAATAATAAATAACAATCCATAAACCGAGGAAATGGGGAAAACCTCATGGGAAAAATACCTCCCCTCAAAATAGACTGTAGGGCACACCAAAATAAATGCTCCAAACTCAAGCAAGTGTGATGCTTGGTCATATGTCTGGAGGTATCTTCTTCTTGGGAAGAAGTGGATCATGCTCAAAAAGCATGTGCTTGTACTTGCTCTTCAGATCGAATGTGATGAGAACAAATCCAGAGGTATGAGGATGATCATGGAACCTGTGATTCAAATCATCTAAGGTAGGATCAAATCCATGAATGTGTAGATAGTCTTTTGTTTTCTCCTTTGAACCATCATAGGTGAGATTATGCCCAAAAGAACCATCACATGATAGTGATTGGTTGGAATCCAAATAATATCCAAGACTTGAAAAATGGTTTCTTGAGATATCCTTTGAACCATTAGAGGTGAGATCAAAACCATGAAATGCATGAGAAATTATCCCAAGTGAATGGAAATGCCCTACATCTTCAATAAAATTCTGAGAGCATGTACAAATGATATTATAGTAGTACATAAGAGGTGAGTGATCAAGGAGAGTGAATGCATTACCTCCAATTGCTGATTTAACCTCCGAAACATTCATGAGATCATCATTATGCAAACCAACAGACTCTTGTGTAAGAGAGGATTTAAGAACCTCTGTAGTTTCTAGAGTGTGAGCTGGCACAGAATTCGAAATGAAAGATATTGACAGCATGAGTGTAGAATCTGTAAGTTCTTCTTCTTTGTGGACAACTTCATTATGAGATATGTTTGATATTGATTCATGATCAGAGAGACCATCAAGGAGGGCGAATACATCACTAGGCTTGCTCTCGAAATGGTTTGGACCAATCCCTTCATTCTATTTGCCAAATATTTCATCCATATGGACCCATAGCTCTTTTCGAGATTCAGCAGCTAGGAACTGGATTACCATGCAACAATACATAGTATACATCATTGCTGCATAGGCTCTGTCACCTTCATTTAACCAATCATTCTCTTCTTCAGACGATTCGAACTCTCATTCAAAACAATAATCAAAGAGACCATGTCTCTTCAAATGTGCTATCATCATTGGTTTCCACTCATCATAGTTGAATGGATAAAGAGGAGGAATTCCTTCCGGATTTAGGGAAGCTATTTCAGAAGACCTGCAAAAAAAACAATAGAAAATATCTGCAACTACTACTGCTACAAAAGTGCAAAAACTGTTGCAACTACTACACTCGAAATCTTGATAATAACCTGCAAAAAACTCTCAAGAATGGAGATAGGAAATACTCTCAACATGCTCTGATACCATGTGAAAATCCTCACAACAGATCTAAGAGATGATGTATACTTCACAAGAAAGATTAAGATTAAGCAGGAAAATAGAAGAAGAGTGGTCATGCAGTGTAAAGGAGCAACAAAATTATGATATAGTAGAACTCAAATAGAAGCAGAACAACATCACACACTCACTAATTCATTATCATAATATGAACAATAAATAATACAATGGTGGAGAGGATTAGAATGCCAAGGTAGCAATTCAAATTATCCTGCATTGGCATGGATTATCTACACTAGGAGTCATCATCATCATCAGTGGAGTGTCAACAATACACCACTAGGAGTTCTAATCATCATCAGTGGAGTCATCAATGCACAAGTAACGGCCAACCAGGTGTCAAACTAAGCCTAACTGAGTGTGGTAGGTGTAACCGGCACATGGAAGCACTAATGTAGAGAAGGAGGCTTAGTGGAGGGTGCATGGGGAGCTGATTGGAGTCAAAATAGGCAATCTAGTCTCATTGGGGGTCCAACAGAGTGTTTCAGTTAGTTAACAAGTCAATCAATCCTCAAATCAAGGAGAGATCCACAAATAACTCAACTAATTGAAGTGTAACTGAGTGGTAGGTGAAGAAGGGCACCTTTCTCATGTGGTAGGTGAAAGGAGGGCGCACTAAGAACTAGGAGGGCTAGAAATGATCAGAAAGAAGCTCCTCGGGCAAGAAAAATGGGGACTAGGTGTTGGAACTGATGACTTGTAGGCATGCAATTGCATGACTACATGCATGACTGAAATGCAAAATAATGAAAATACTAGTAGGACTAGGATGGAGTATAGGAATATCCTAACATTCTCGAGCAAAATGGGTATTGATTCGGTAAGGAGAATGTCATATATGAAATGGGGGGCCTCCACCCTTCTTTTATAATATTTTTGACCGGCGGTAATTTTGCACTTGGTTTTGGGCATGCCATGGTATTATTGTTAGGTATCATAACTTTCCCGCTCTTCTTTGGCTTTTGAATTTTCTCCCATTTTATTTTCTTTTTCTTTTGTTTCTTTTTTTTTGGTATTTTGGGAATTATTGGTGCGAGAAAATACATATTTATCCAATATAGCCATGTAAATAATACTTTTGGGTTGGTGGAGGCCTAACTTTGGGGAAATGGATTTATGAGTGATGTTGCTAAAGGGTAGTGAGCTAGGTGGTCATGTTTTTTGTGTTAACAGATTTCCCCCTAATTTGTGAGGGTAGGATCTCATCGTATGGTCGATAGACATCATAGGATAATGACTGTTTTGTGAGGGTGAGTAGAAAGGTGGTGGATAACCGGAGCTGTGTCAGAGGGTAGAGCGCGCATTTCGCACAATCTGTAAGGGCCGTAACTGGAAGTACATCTCCTCAATGATGGTTGAGGTATATATAATTCCAAATAGGAAAAATGAGGCAGGCATTCCCATGCTCATATAAATGTATCAAGATATACAAATAGAGGGGTCCATAGGGGGGCCTCATCAATACATACAGAACTGTTGTGTACATCATAATGGTCTAGAGGGGACCATGACTGATCTGAAGAACTGATACATGGAAAAAATCGCATCCATTATGAATGCATACCATAACAATTGATGCTTTGTTGGATCTGAAGGGGTCCAACAACTATATGGATTCAACATCTGAGAATTGGAATCTCAAAGGTACCCTGACTGCATCTACACTGGGTGCTCCAAGAAGCATATAGCTGAAGGGATTCTAAACACTATCACCAACGCAGCCCGAATATCCCTGGGAACATACAACTAAGGGTTCCAAATAGACTCACCAATGTGCTAAAGTCAGGGGACATCTGGGGTCTTCGACTAATAATTGAAGGGGACAATACCCTGTATGAATCTCAACAATGCGATAAAGGAGTGGAGTAGAGCACATGAGAAAAAACCAACCGACAAGGCACTAAGATCCTCGTGGATGATCCGTAGGAACTCACCACCAATGGGAGTGGGGCTAATATACAAGGACCTCTAGGTCTATCCTCTAAAATAGATGTGTTGGCGTTGACAGAGGGATACCTACAACTACCAAGGAAATAAGGCTTCCTTGACATGAGTGCGATGTGTACGACCAAGATGTGATAATACTGGATGTGTAACTGACACACTATGGGGGGGGATACGAGGGTCAGGGAGTGATGGGATTCAAAATTCCCTTGTTCAGAGTATGACGGCAAGGCTGACCTGGCAGCATATGAAACTGACCTCAGGAAATGGGATCATAGCTTAAGGGACCAAGGATAGTGACTTCAATGGGAGAGACACAAGCGGGCAGGGGGGGAACTGATGAGTGATATCAAGAGAATCAAAGAGTGACACATCGCAAAATAATATGAACAAAGGAAACCAAGCCAAGGGTGCTTCAATAATGGTAAGACTAGATGTGATTTTGTGTGGCACCGAGAGGCACCATTTGGGCCTTATTCATGGTTTATTGAGCTCTAAGAAGGGATAGAAGTACGCTCAATATGGTACCGTAATGTGGATTTTAACAATCCCATGACAGTAAGTTCTCGTAGGTGATTTCAATTTTAAGGAGTCTAAAAGCAATAAGAAGACTCTAAAGTGGTGAATAGATACCGTCATGTGGATTTGTATAAGCCCAGGACGGTGAATGCTCATGGTTGCTTTCACTTTTAGAGAGTCTGAAAGCAATAAGAAGACTCTGAGTAGGTTATTTTTTGTATATTAGTCCCCAAAGCCCTAAAAAGAATAAAACTATGTAGTGGAGAACTCTTCTAGTCGGAGAGAATAGAGCATTCATTTTTTGTAATTAGTCCATTCGGTCCGGAAAAGGGGTAGACTTATACCGAATAGACACCCTTTTGGATACTTTAACGAGCATGAAAGGAAGCAATATTTCTCGGCGATCTTTTCATTCTTTAAGGGGTCAGAAAAGGGCTTAACAGAAACTCCATGATGGGAGCCCAGGGAAGGGCCAATGAAAGACGATATGAGTAACTATATGCGGCTTCAACTCAATATGTCAAACTACAGGGGCTCCCAATCCTGAGAAGGGATTGAACTGCATGGGTGCCAAATGAAAAGGGTTCTAAAAATGGTCACCCATGAGGAGGGAGGATCTACTGCCGAGCAGGGGCAAATGCAAGGGTGGTTGGGTGGGACCACCTACTTGGGCAAGGAGGGGGGGGTCCTATAAGTGAAATAGAGAAGACTAAGGAACTGCATCAACTTTTCAGAAGGGAAGGATATCCTATATTTCAAATAAGGGGTTATACCTGTGGAGATTAGTTGTCGACTGAACAAGTAGAGCTCAATGCGACTTGGACCTGTACACATGGAAATGATACCAAAGCATAAAATGTGTGTATGGAAATCAAACCAAATATACAAGTGATGTGTGACCTCGTAAATGGCTGAGATCACGCATGTGCAAAAGTGAGTAGGGTTAATGACCCGCCTCCATGTTATGGGAATGGGGTTTGTGATTGTGGATCATATATTTGTTGGGTTGAGCAATGGGATCACTAAGATATCGAGATAGATGGGATGGGGAAGGTTAAAGGATTGAGCATGCCCCATATCCCAAGGTTGAGGTAATTGATTATGCCCCCTAGTCAAGAGGTGTCAATGTGGTGTAGATGTTGTCTCAGAGAGGGATCAACAGGGCATCGACTGACAACTGGAGGGTGGGTGTACGGTGAGGCTATTGGCCATGGTGTCAAACTAAATTGATGAGATGCCGATGGGGGATTCCCCTTGTGGGATGGATGCCCCTAGTATCTCTTATGAGAATGACGATGATGATGAGTAGGAAATTTTTTGGGCCTTCACCCATCCTGTGGACATGTGATTCCATTGTCAATTCGAACAGATAGGTTGGAGCTATCAATTGAAATAAACAACGTGACTATGGTGTCAATGTTTGAAATAGTATAAATGGTGTTTACCTCAATCGACGATGATTTTGGGGATTGGGTCTCCTCAATAAAAGTAATCGAGGACTCTAAAGATGCTTGGAAGAGTTCATGGAGCACTAACCGATACTCTGGTAACTCAGGGCAGTGATGGGAATAATGGCCATAAATGCCACAAACTGCGCAGGAGTGATTGGTGCACAATGATTTGTTATGTACTTGTGGGGGGTTTGATAATTGAACGACGCGAATTTCTTCGTTATCATCCAATGAAGCCCTATGGGCGCAAAGGTCGGGAAAGTGTGGACAATTATGAGTGGCATGACCCCACTCACCCAATGTATCTTATAAAGCACATTTCGTGGCTGCGCATACTTGAGGAGGGGGGTTCATAGCCTTGTTCCTAGTTGGAGGGGTGTCTATTTTCATGGATTTTCCCCTAGCTCTATTGGGAGGCTGGGGATCAAGGTTGTGGGGGGTTTTTTTGACACGCCAGGAGGAGGGTGATTGGCGGTGTTAATTGGTTGAACTGGTTGAAGAATGACCTGGGGGTTGGTGTCAGATTGGGTGCAGGTAGTTACCATACAGGGATCCCTAATTTTAATCCTAGAAGGTTCAGCGTTTCCATGACTAGTACACTTATGAATCCTGATGGGGGAAACAAGAAAGGGATTGTGTGGATTGGGTTTTCTCCCACGTGACTAAGTACTAATGGGAATTGAGGTTGATGTGTCCTCGGTGTTATAGAAGAGGTACCAGTTGAGCTCCAGCATGTGTTGCAGGAGCTTCTTGTCCTGATGAAATAGTACACAAATACGATATCTCGATAGCTAGTGGGGGAGGAGGTAATGCGACAAAGGTGAAAGTCACTGGGGCCTCAGAGTAGAGACCCATCTCTATGGTGTAAATAAAAGAAGTAGGCATGCCAAGTATAGTTTTTTCGACCATGGGGAGGGCATTTTTTGGCGTCACGAGAGCATTTAGGTCGTAGTAAGTGAGTTGGTCATGTTTGATGACCTATCCCTCGTGGGGGAACATCATGAGCCAGAATACAGATGAGGTGACGTCCTTCATTGCGTACATGTAGTTGTGTCCTAACAAGAGGTTATAGTCGAGTTGAGAATTTACGACTTGTATGTCAATTGAGATAGTTTTTCCAGCCAATTGAATGGGGACTTTGACAAGAAGGCCTTGGGGTTGGGTTGCGCGGCCATCGTAAGCTCGAAGAGTCGTCGTTGATGTTTGTAAAGGAGGGGATCCTATTTTTTTCCATATGAATGTGGACATGACACATGTGGAGGCACCCTCATCGATGATGCATTAGTTTATAACCAAGTTGTGGATCGTTACTGAGATATTAAATGCAAGAGATGAAGGCATGTGGGGTTTTGACTGATCTAAGTTGAATGCCATCAGTGTTGAGTCCAAAGGGTCAATGGAACCTAGCACGGATAGCAATGATTTTCGTTGTCTGGGGTAATTCTTTAGAAATTCTAAGGCTGACATGGCACTTAGGGACTGGTCCAAGTCGTCTACGATGTTATAACTAGGGGCGGCGTGATCATTGGGGTTATTGGTAATGTGGCACAACGGGAACTTGGGGGATTTAAGATCTCCTTCGTTCGGCAATGGTGGAAGGATTAATGACTGGTCGATGAGGGTTGACATGGTTTCCTTATCGGTTGGTATGGGATCCATAGCCGAACCATATTGGTTACGTCGATTCTATATATTGATATTAGCTGATGAAATCATTAGAAGGTGGTGGACTCCTGACTCAGAGACTTGACTTATGGATGCACCATAGGTGGTCGGGTGTTGTGTGGTGAGTACCCCTTGCTGGGGTAGAGGTTTTTGCACTGTCATAGGCTATGTTGTAATGACCCCTTGTGTGGGTAGAGGGTTTTTCAACACCATAGGAGGTTGTGTCATTTGGGGTGGTTGAGGTTGCGCTTGAAGAGCGGTGGTAGCATTGCGGTTGTTAGCCTCGTCCCAATTATGGTGGGTTGCCGCTAAGTGGGAAAAATGGTGAGTGTAGTGTCCATAAACGTTACAGAAGGAACATGGATGATTGTTTTGTAACTGCGGGTTCTTACCTTGTCAGGGAAGTTGATTGGGGTCTTGATTCATGGTATTGGAGCCATTGTTAAGCAGGGGGTTAGGCAAGGTCCTCATCTCCCTTGGCATTGATTATTTCTACGATTGCATCCACGTCTTTTGTCTTGTTGTACTTGTTGGTTGTTGGGGGCAGGTTGGTTTGTTCGTTGGTTCTACTAAGCATAAACTTGCCTTTGAGGAATAGGGGGATCCTGAGGTTAGGCGGGAGCAGGTGGTGCTTGTGGTCAATAATAGGTCAAGGGAGCCTGAGGTTGAGTGGGATTCGGTGCCTTCGGATGGTAGTAATTTGGTGGGTCCACAAGAGGTGTGTATGCCTACTAGTTATGACCATAGCTAGGTGTCGCATATGTGGGCCCGTATGTTTGGGAACTGTGCGCCAGAGGATCATATGAAGATGTTGCTTCAGAATGGGTTGTTGTGTGTGAAAATTCGATATCGTAGCTCATAAAAGGTTGAGCGGATATTGGAGGAATATGTGCAGGTAGTCATTAGGTGGATTTAATATGGCCGATGATGCCATCTGCAGCGTGGGATGCCCCCGGCATATCCTTCCAAGAGGTATCACCGCATGGGAAGTTGGGTAATATAGTGTATAGATAACCTGATTGGGCGTAAATGAGGTTGAACTGTTGAGCTTTAAGGATAGCCTCTTCCTCAGACTGTGGGTGTTCAGATGCTACATCCTTAGAGATGGATGGTATAAGAGATTTCAGGAGCCAATCTAAAAAGATGCGACCGTCAAGTTTAATATTACACAAACTGCAATGTTTGCACCATTAATGGATATGGTCTGTGATATGGGTTGTCATTTTTTGTCTACAAGATAGAAGAATATCAACACCAACATCATAATGAACTGGTAACTGGAAGAACTACAGGAAAGTTGAAGTGAGGGATGTGAATATGAAATGGGTCCCATGTGGCTGGTCAATGTAACACTTGGCTACATCTTCAGTGAGGGTTCATTGTAATAGACGTAAGCGAATAGAGTCGTCTACTATGGATTTAGAGGAACACCATAGGTGGAAGTACATGATATGGTTCTAGGGGTATTCACCTCCCTTTCCCTCGGACTTGGGTATGTATAAAGGGAGCTTGGTGGGCATGGGAGGCCATGTAGGATCATGTCTGATGGTGTCGTTGGTCAATCTATCCATATCAGGGAGGTTGAGACTCGCCATGAATGGAAAACTTGCAGGAGGATGTGACATGGATTGGCCAGCATGCGTTCTATCCATGGCAACTATCGTGGGGCCATCGCCACTAAAGGAAGGTATATGGGTGTTAGTCGCAATGGGAATTGAAGAACTAACTATATTGGGGGGAGGTATCTGAAAGGACGTGGTGGTGCCCCAAAAGGTGGTGCTAGTGACTGGGGGGTTCTTTTTGTTGGGGCAGGACTGCTACCTATGGGTATGGATGCAATAGCTCATTGTACAGTGGTGCTCGGGGTGTGTCCCGTGGCAGTGGTAATGGGGGGTCCTGTGGTAGTCGGAATGGAGGGTCCTGTAGTAGTGGAAATGGAGGGTCCAGTAGTACCTATGACTAGGATACCGCTAACATGTCCACCGCCAACGACCCCTTTGTATAATGGGTTGGGGATCATTTCGTCCATGGGGATAGACAGAGGTGTGTGTACGGGTGAATTTTCCTCCAAATCAAATGTGAAATAAGGTGTGTTGGGATGGATATCTGATGACGACAACGTGCATCTCAATGGAGCATGACGAGTGGGATCTGATAGAACATGTTGAGGGGACTTCCCCCGCAGCCTACGGGAGTACCTTAGGGGATCAATGGTGACTGATGTTGTGCATGTGGGAAAATAAAAATGATAAAAAATACAACTATTGTCATGTGTGCAAAAGGATATCTCTCAACAAAGTGGCACTTAGGCCAACGGAAAACTCTAAAACTCTACTGCAATCACATGTCACAGTAGGAGAGTAGAAAGGAGCAGCCAAAATTCCAACAAGAAACACTACCTATAAGTAAAATGACTCACTAACATGAGGGGTATCAGAGCATGCAAACACCTAACTAGAAGATCTGGAAGCTCACACAAATTGTATCCCCTACAGGCTGATGAAATCCGCAGTCAGCGAATACGAAATGGAGAACCAAGTAGATAAGGGATATCCCTATACTGAGAGGGATCCTGGGTAAAAGATCCCTAGGAGAATGGAAACTAGGCTACCTCGTTCATGGCACGTCCAGAAAAGGAAATTCGTCGTTTCATTTCTTTGGTCGCTAAACCCCTAGTATGGAGGCCTGGCAGTGCATTGAGGACTACGAGTAGGTGTCCTTCAAAACTAAGTGGAGATTGACAGTCCACGTAGTCTTCTAGAACCAATCTCATGACTTTCCCTCCTAAGGGGGAGGCCTTTTCCGACAAATTGATTTTTAACCATGCCAACAAGTAGTAGGGGATTCTGGTTCCCTAATAGTCAAATTCTAAGTTTCAGATGTAAAGTGGCGAAGGGGGGTTATTTGGATTCCTACCCCCAATGCCCTACCTAGATAGAAGATTGTTTTTAGTCCTCAAGTGGGGTTAGTTTTGTGTTTAGTTAACAAATTTTAGTCTCACTTTATATTTTAGGGTGTGAGTGGGTGCACAAGTGGCATGTATGGATACTCTATATGAGCAAGAAATATATAAAGCTGATAACATAAATGAAACTAAACTAACATTCATGTTATGATACTGAAATAAAATGATATGACATGTATGAAAATGATGCAGTAAATGAACTCGCTGAAATGTGATGTAAGAGATAGCAATGCACGCATACAGGGGTCTATCAAGTGCTCCAGCAAGCAAAAAGAAAACAAAAGTTCTATGAGCAGAAAACAGAGTATGAGAGGGTCGACTACAATGAATAGAGGCTAAAATGAAATGATAAATAATGATAAATAAAAAATTGGAGAAAACTATATGAAAAAATTATTAAATATAACAACATATTTGGATTCCTTGTTCGAAAACACCCAATTTGAAAAAAAAATGTCTCAAACAAGGTTCGGGAGAAGGATACATGGGAGTTTCAAACTTGAGTTCTATAGCACACTCTTCAAGGCAATAAGTGCGCTCTGGAGCGCCCTTAATTGGGAAACAGGGACGCTATGGGGCACTCTTAACATGGAAAAAAGGGCATTATGGTGCGCTCTTAACTGAGTAACAGGTGCACCCTAGGGCACTCTTATCAGGAAAATAGCTGCCTCCCCGGAACCGGAAAAGATAAAATAAAATGTTGGCTCAGAGATGTTAGCACTATTTCTAGGCTAAGTAGTTGGAAGAGGGTTAAACCTATAGAAATGAAGGAAGTAGATTTATACCAATGGAGATCAATGGTTACGAATAATTTCGCAAAGGTAAGATGTTTGGTCTTAAATGGTTTTTGAGATGGGCGAAGTGTTAACCCACAGGAAAATCAACCGCCAGATCAATAGGTGAAAACAAATCTACGACTATCAAGCACTTCACAGATTAAACATGCAAGAATAAACAAAATTCTCAAATCAACGAAAATTGGATAGGCTCCACATGTTTCAACGGTTCGGATCTGGCAAAGAAATGAATCTACGGTGCGTATTTGTTTTGTTGATTGAACATGCACGGGAAAACAAAGTTTTCAAATTGGCAAAGTTTGGTAGGGACCACGCTTTTGGACGGTCGAGATGAGAATAAGACTCAGATCTATGGTTGACAGACTATTTCACATATTAAAGATGCAAAAATGATATGAGGAGGAAAATAATATAAAAATACATTGCACGAAGAATAAGGGTATTTGTTTATTCTATGCATTGGAAAACGAAAGCTAAGGACTATGCTAAAAGCAGCCAGCTCAGACAGAAATCTTGGACCACTTGTCAGCAAACCAGGTAGGATTTTTGTCCTCATTGAAGAGTGTAAAATGGTTGAAGTTGAGGAGGTAGAAGAGCATAACCTAGAGTATCAGAATATAGATGAGCTATTAGAGGACAAAGATTCTGAAATATTTGATACTATTTTACTAAATGGACCTATTGAAGCGGTGAAAAATAAACTAAAAATTCTTAGGGACCAGGGTACAAACATTCACAATGTTTACAAGTCATACTTCCATTATTTCTCAATAGACAAAACCCTAAATTGCCCAAAATTCGTTGACTGGTGTGCCACTAATTATTCCTCCTCTTAGAGGGTAATTATCGATACATCCAATTCAAAAATCTTATGTCCAGTTAGTTATGTTGTCGTTAGAAAAACCCTTTTACTTCCTAATTATTTCAACCGGGAGTCCAAAGACTATAGTGAAGAATCCAAAGTCCAGTACTTTAGAGAGTCTGCAGTTGAAAAGAGGCAATATTTCTTCAATATTTGCTTAAAACCTTATGTCTCGTTACAAGACCAACCATTCCCGTTGATGCCAGTCTTTTTAATGAAGAAACTCAGTGTGTCATAACCATGATGAGTCATTTTTTAGGGTTGGATATAGATAAATATGTTACTGAGCCCTTAATGATTTTATTGTTTGTCCTTAGCACCTGTCAAATTGAGTTTGGAGAGTCTAGTCAGTTAGTACAGTCTTCTTGCCTTAAATTTGATGAATCCCTAGCTAAGAATATCCATTCTCAGCTAGTGGATTTCCACAAAACAAGAAGTTTTAGATTTCAGTCCTATTTGTTGAAGATGTTTTCATCATTCAATGAAGAAAACCTACAGCTCCCTAAGATGGTACTCATAGAGGAAATGAGTAGAGACTATAGCAAGTTTATGAATATCCTTAGGTCAGAAGTTTATAGTGTTTTATTTCAGAAGAAATTACCCAAATTTTTGACAAAAATGAAAGAGATTTTACAGTTCTCTCCTAAAAAGAGAATTGGTGATTGGTTTCTTTGTGAACAAGGTATAGTAATTAGGGTATATGGGTTTGTTCATCAACCTTATATATTACCTGCGTTTTTTACTCCCAGAGTGTTTGCTATGGAACTGATAAGGCGAAAATTAAAATGGAGATTGAACATTTTCTGGATTTTAAGAAGGCTTCTGATATTACATTTCCATGGGTCGTAGGCACATTTATTATTAAAAACAAAGTTTCCCTTCTAGCAATTGAAATTTTGTTAAGAGAAGTGGGGTTTCCAACTGAACCTTCTATAAATTATGACCCCCATCATAGTATCTCTATCAGAAGACAGGATAGTAACAGAAAATCCTTTGAGCACTTTGAGGTTACAGGTCTATCAGAGATTGCAAACTGGTTGGAATATCCCTATAAGATTCAAGAGGATTTTGATATGCATGAAGACTCCACTTCTTCTGTAAAGAAAGTCACCTCACCACAACTTGGTACCTCTAGCTGTCAAAGGGTTATTAGACCACCCTATTGGGGGTCGGCCATGTGGGTCGAAGGGTTATTAGACCACCCTATTGGGGGTCGGCCCAGTCAGCATTATGTTATGTGGTTAAGTTCGAGCCTACATGAGTTAGGTAAAAAGGCAAGTCAAGTCAAGTATAAATAGAGTGCGGGAGGCACTCTATTTACTCACTCACTTCTCACTCATGCACTCAAGGAGGAGTGGCGCACTTATGGAGGAGGAGGATCTGCTGCTAGGTTATGTCTATCTCTCATGGTTGGTTGTATCATTGCTCTATCTATCTCTGAGGAAGTTATTGGGGTTTTTCACCTTTATGGTTTTCCCCAAGTAAATCTTTGTGTCTCTTGTGTGCTTGCATTATTGTCTCCATGATTGATATGCTGTAGATATGATGTACATGTTGTTCTCTCAGTTAATATCCTAGATCAAATTGAAGTAAATTCTGAAAATTTAACATGGTATCAGAGCTAGCCTGAAAGAAGGCATGATATGGCATGTATGACACTTGTTGCACTTACGATGCTAGGGCTTGATATAGCAAAAACCAGTGATCGTAGCACTTTCGCTATAAATCCGTTTTGGTGAAGTTTTCGGATCTGAAATTGTTACAGGACGAAGATTAAATCTCCAGGTACCTTGTGTCCAAAGGAAAACCTCGAATTCGCTGTACTTTGTGATTTATGATCTGTACAATATAGGGTTTCTGCCTCTTCCAGATCTGAGTCAAAATCAGGTGACCTTGGGAAAAAGGTCATAACTTGGGATATAAAGCTCCAAATGAAATTTCGTGAAAAGTGACAGGTAGTAGACAGACTGTACTATCTCAGGAAACTTTTTCAGAGGCCGAAGTTGAACCAGTGACACGTGGAACTCCGTACAAGTGCGCTCTCCTGTATTATCCCATAAACAGGTCACGTTGCGACACTTGGCATAACTCTCTCTCAGAGAGTCCAATTGAGGTCAGACATGTCAGGATAGAAATATAACAGGCCTAGATATCTCAGGAAACTTTTTTAGAGGCCGAAGTTTAAACAGTGACACGTGGCACGCCGTACAAGTTCGCTCTCCTGTTTTATCCCAAAACAGGTCACGTTGCGACATTTGGCATAACTCTCTCTCAGAGAATCCAATTGAGGTCAGACCTGTCAGGATGGAAAGATAACAGGTCAGGATATCTCAGAAAACTTTTTCAGACCCTGTGGATCGAAAAATTCAGAGGTACACCAGAAACAATCAGGTACATATTTCTGTCAAAATAGAATTATTTTTGAGTACCTTCATTCATGGCTTCCGGAATTTAGGGCTTCGTAGAAAGTTGGAATTTTTGAAATCTGTGACCACGGCTGGAAGCTCCTCAGAAAAATAGAAGCTTAGAGCTTTGGTTCAAACCTTTTGATTGGGCAGAAGAGTGGGCTTCATCAAACCCTAGTTTAGGGTCACGTCTAGTGAATCCGAAAGTTTCAAAGGCAAAATTGAGGAGTGAAACTTTGCAGTTTTCAAATTCTAAATATACTAGCTTGATCAACTCATCAAGGCGCATATTTCTATCCTTTCGGAAGTTTGAAATTCAAAGTTTGAATTTTTGGGGTTTCTCTGACAAACCCATATCCAGCTCCAGGTCCAGTTCTTGCAAATCAAGTGGATTGGGTTAATCCTAGAAGAAGATGGATTGATCATCTGCATGAGTGAAGAAGTTCCTGTTTCAGAGGGAGATGAGGCTAAGGCTTTACATAAGGAGATTACAAGCGATCTCGACAGGTATGACTCATCGAGGTATGTTTTGAGATTTGTTCATGATTAAGTTTATGGTATGTTTGTCTTCATGTTATTACGGTTAGTACAATCTTGATTTTAGATTTGTTGTATCACCTTAACAAAATTATGAATGCATGATAGAAGATATTCATTGGTTAGGGTGTTGACACTTATGATTGTACTAATGCATTATGGTGTTGTATGAGGTTTATGTTGTCTACTAACATGAAAGGTACACCAAGAAAGACAAATCATGTTCCAGTTCAAGAACATATGATCATGATGACATGAGGATAAAGACTCATCCATTGTCATGGATCTCATAGAAGATCCATTTACGAGGTATGTATAACTTGGTTTTATAATGGCTAACCTATGAGATATACAGGTTACTAGCACAAGTCATTGAAGAAGAACAAGAAGACATCATGTGATTATATTAGACATAACTAACTAGCATGCTAATCCAGGTATGTTTTTCCTATATCAAGATAGAATCCTACCTTGGGTTAGGATCTTATACTATTGTTGATAATGATTATTCATGAAGTCATAGGTTTGAATAATCACAGGTTTTATGCATATTATATCTCTTATCTTAATTGATGATTCAACTAACCCGAAGAGTCATAGGTTTGAGTAATTATAGGTTTAGACATGTTATGCTTCTTATGATTTGACTAACCATAAGAATCCTACATAAACCTTGAATGCTAATGCTTATTATTTCTGTTTGAAATGATCATGACTATACATGCTTGAGATTATTGTGTTTTAATAGTATACTAATGAATGTATGATTTTATATGATATCACAAGGATAAAACAATCATGATACTAATAAGCATGCATAGGGACCAAGGATGAATATGAGTTCAAGAACGGGTAATCCAGGAAGCAAAGATCAAGAGGGAGTACACTCCAGTGGTTTATGCAAGGATGCAAATATTCAGAGGGAGTTGACCATCTCTCTACATTCCACATAAAAAGGTGTAGAAGAAGCTACTTCAGATTAGGACTCCAGTAGCTCCTGCAAGGAAGCGAAGACTTAGAGGGAGTCCACCCAACGAACAAACAAAGATAAGTATTTGAATTGTCATTTCTTAAATACTACTGTTCAATAATGTATATACTGATGTTCCTAGAATTAGGTTATGTATTATGCATATTAGAATAATTGCATTGATGAACAGTATACTCCTAATATGCATGGGTAAGTGGCCTATGGCACTGTACAACATTCCATTGCTACTTATCTAGAATGAAACCTCTTTGCTGACATGTTGGGAGTTGTGCACACTCTTAACAATGTTCTGGTAGAGATTGGAAGGCATCTAGAAAGTTACAGAATATGGATAAATGTTGTATTGAAGCATTGGCTAAGATAATTGCATGACTGTATGACATATTTCTTTATGTGTAAGAATTTGTTCTGAAAATTATGAGATGTTTCTAATCATGCAATTTAACCTGTTTTGTAGGAAAGACCGTATATCTTCACCTACAAAAAGGACTACAACATTTGTTCCAGCAACAAAGATATCTATTGAAGATATTTAAGTTCCCAGGATCTGGGATAAAGAATTGGAATGCCATGATCCGTCGATCATGAAGAATGATGTTTGGGATGTAGTCACAAGATGTGAAGGGAAGTTTGTTATGACTTCCAAAAGGAACTATCAGATCAAGCATGTTGCAGATGGCAGCATTGAGATGAAATAGAAGATGCACCAGATGGATTTCAAGACAGCATGGTGTAGTCATTTATGTGTGCAGAACTTGGTATGGTAGGATAGACAGCTTTCTATCCAGTTTGGGCTTTACCAAGAGTAAAGCGGATTCCGACCCTTACTACAAGGTTGAGGAAGGAAATCTAGTGATATTACTTTTGTATGCAGATAACCTGTTTGTTACAGGTGAAAATAGATTGATTGCCGACACGCAGCGGAAGCTTACTACCGAGTTCGAGATGAAGAACTTGGGGATGATGCACTATTTGTTTTTGGAATGGAGGTGTGGCAGAGTGCAGATGGAATCTTCCTTGGACAAGGGAAGTATGCAGTATAGATCCCGAAGAGGTTCGGGATGATGGATTGCAAGGCCATGGCCACACCTATGGCATCAAATTTGAAGCTTCTATGTGATGCTTCATCTGAGCCGATTGATGTCTCTATGTATCATCAGATGATTGGGTCCTTGATGTACCTGACGAACACGAGACCAGACATTTGCTTTGCTGTGAACACATTGAGCCAGTTCCTGACGGATCCGAGGAGTGTTCACCTGGTTGCTGTAAAGCATGTTCTGAGGTACCTGAAGGGTACAGTGGATTATGGGCTCAGGTATGAGGCGAATCAAAAGTTTAACCTGCAGGGTTATGTTGATTGGGCTGGCAGTGATGTAGATAGGAAGAGCACATCTGGGTGTTGCTTTAGTATGGGATCAGGTGTGATCTCTTGGATTAGCAGGAAGCAGTCCTGCGTAGCACTGAGTATAGCTGAGGCAGAGTATGTTGCAGCCTGTTCAGCTAGTTGTGAGGCAGTATGGCTATGGAAGCTACTGTCTGAGTTATTTGATCTCCCGTTGGAGGCTACTGGTATCTTCTGTGATAACCAGAGTTTTGTGAAGCTGTCCGAGAACCCAGTGTTTCATGACAGGTCGAAACACATAGAGATCAAATATCACTATATCAGGGATATGGTGCAGAGAGGAGCTGTGAAGCTCCTGTATGTTGTGACAGACGAGCAGATTGCAGATGTGCTGACGAAGCCACTAGCCAGGGTGAAGTTCGAGTACTTCAGAGAGAGGCTTGGCGTTTTTCAGATCGAGGACACTTCGAGGAAGAAGTGATGGACACATTTGCTGAAGCCATTCCAAGCATGTTGGAAGGAGGATCCTTCACATGGCTGTGGATGTAAGCGTTGGATGATGAGCATCAGGATGATGTTCTGGTTTCTGCTTGGATATGATCAGTTGGATCATTCTTATGTTTGTATATGCATCATGTTGGATGCTTGGACCATGTATCTGTATATGTATCAGGTGGATACATTGTATGATCAGGTGGATCATGTATGGTGATATGTATCATGTATTTGTATTTGTATCAGGTGGATACATTAATGATCAGGAGGATCATGTATGATGATATGTATCAGGTAGATACTTGGTATGCAGCAGGATGTTGCAGTGATGATCAGGATGATCATAGATGACGAGCTTCAGGATGTTGCTCCAGATGACATGCAGCAGGATGTTGCAGTGATGATCAGGATGATCATATATGACGCGCTTCAGGATGTTGCTCCAGATGACATGCAGCAGGATGTTGCAGTGATGATCAGGATGATCATAGATGACGAGCTTCAGGATGTTGCTCCAGATGAAATGCAGCAGGATGTTGCAGTGATGATCAGGATGATCATAGATGACGAGCTTTAGGATGTTGCTCCAGATGACATGCAGCAGGACGTTGCAGTGATGATGATCAGGATGATCATGGATACATCAGGATGATGTATGGTGAGTATCAGGTTGATACTCTATGGCCGTGGATCAGGTTGTGCAGATGAGCATGTAATCCGGTGCCCTGGGATATTTGCAGATGGTCTTTCGAGGTTTTTCCTATGGCATGTAATTCGGTGCCCTGGGACATCTGGCAAATGCTCTTTCGAGGTTTTGCTCTGGGAGGACATGTAATTCGGTGCCCTGGGAGATCTGCAGATAGTCTTTCGAGGTTTTGCCTATGGCATGTAATAGCGCCCTGGGATATCTGGCAGATGCTCTTGCGAGGTTTTGTCCTATGGCATGTAATAGCGCCCTGGGAGATCCGATAGGTTGGGCTGTGTGCCCGTAATCAGTCCTAGGATGCTCTTGCGAGGTTTTTCCATGACCACATATAATAGCGCCCTGGGAGATCCTACAGGTCGGAGTTGTGTACCCGTAACATCCTGGGATGCTCTTTCGAGGTTTTGTGGTGGGGTCACATGTAATAGTGCCCTGGGAGATCCTATAGGTAGAGTTGTGTGCTCGTAACAGCCTGGGATGCTCTTTCGAGGTTTTGTGATGCATGTAATAAGTCCTAAGGATTCCACAGTATGGCCAGTGATGATGAAGACCTGCAGGTGTTGGGCCTACATCCAGTATGAAAAAGGACTGGCTCTGTAGAACTTCCTATGACGAGTAGATTCAGAGATTGATTGAGATAGCAGCAGCAGTGACGATGATGATGACTCGATGACGATTATCCAGTGACGATGATCCAGAGAAGATGACTTGTGCTAGAAGAACTGTGCTGAGAAATACCTTCCTAGTTAAGAGGGAGTGTTGATGTATATGTAACTTCGGAATGTATTTCACATATATGTATATTGTATTCCTATAGAGATGTTATTATTCCTCTATACGGAAGTGTCGTTATTTAAATTGTAAGTGTCGTAACTTATACTTGATGGGTTATTAGACCACCTTATTTGGGGTCGGCCCTGTATAAGTCATGTGGGTCAAAGGGTTATTAGACCACCCTATTGGGGGTCGGCCATGTGGGTCGAAGGGTTATTAGACCACCCTATTGGGGGTCGGCCCAGTCAGCATTATGTTATGTGGTTAAGTTCGAGCCTACATGAGTTAGGTAAAAAGGCAAGTCAAGTCAAGTATAAATAGAGTGCGGGAGGCACTCTATTTACTCACTCACTTCTCACTCATGCACTCAAGGAGGAGTGGCGCACTTATGGAGGAGGAGGATCTGCTGCTAGGTTATGTCTATCTCTCATGGTTGGTTGTATCATTGCTCTATCTATCTCTGAGGAAGTTATTGGGGTTTTTCACCTTTATGGTTTTCCCCAAGTAAATCTTTGTGTCTCTTGTGTGCTTGCATTATTGTCTCCATGATTGATATTCTGTAGATATGATGTACATGTTGTTCTCTCAGTTAAGATCCTAGATCAGATTGAAGTAAATTTTGAAAATTTAACACTAGCTTGATTCAAGTAGCTGAGAAGGTTACACCCTTAGCCAGTTGTTCTGAGAAAACTAACAAAAATGAATTCTCTAATGCTATGGATATAGAGAAGGAAGATACAAGGAGACCCCTAAAGAAACAAAAAGTAGAAGAGGTAAAACAGCTTGTGCAAGTGACAAGTGGTAAGGGTAAAAAGAAGAAGGTGAAGGTCAAAGGACCTTCTTTTGAAATCAAAGAATATGTACTTGATGAAACAACCACCGATTCAAGTAGGTCAGAATTATTTGACAAGTATAAGGATGATAAATATATAGCTTCAGAAGAATTGAAATTATATGAAGAAGTTAGAAAAATATCTAGCAATGATATATCTTTAGTTACTATTAGAAATCATTCTCAATACACTTTAAATTTGGCTATAGGAACTAAGAATAAAGTTGTTGAGATGAAAATGGACTAAGAAAACATTCCCATCCCTGATATGATACATCTGCATAAAGAAACTGGAGACATTATTTATACTAAATTGTTAAAGGTTACATTGGACTTATCAAATTTGCATTCCAGAAAGACCAAAATCGAGAATCGGCTTAGGGAGGAGAATTTGGAGAATAAATCCCACCGAGCACAGATCAAGAAATTGCAGACAGAGTTGTTGGCTACTAAGAGCAAAGTAGATAAAATGTCTAGCATACAAAATTTATTGAATTAAAAGGAGAATGCTATTTAACTACTAAAGAAGAAGCTGAAAATTCCTTCTACTCAATTGATACAAGCTTCTGAGCTGACAGAGCTTGAGAAGAAAAAAGAAGACTTGAAAGGTGAGCTAACAGATTGTAAAGCCAAACTACTGAAATTTGCAGAAAAAGAAAATCAATGGCAAAGAGATATGTCTCTTGTAATGGAGAGTGAGAAGATTCTCAAAGCTAAGTCTAAGGATCTAGAAAAGAAGTTGCAAGAGAAAGATAAAGAATTTCAAAGTATAGTCATCCCTTCTTCTATTGAATCTAGTGATTTTTCCATTGTTCAAGCCATGGCGCAAGTGAGTCTGAAGGATTTGCAACTAGAAAATTTGAAGAACCAGAATAAAAATCTAGAAAGCTCGGTGTTAAAAGAAGAACAAGAGAGAAAGGCCGGGGAAGCCAAATACCAAGAATTGCAAACTAAAAATGAGGAATTAATGAAGCAGCTCACAAGTCAGTCATCATTGCATGAAGCAAAAAATAGAATCTGGGATGATATCATAGCAGAAGCAAGCAAGTTGAGACCTTACCTTGATTTTGTTTTAGATAAAGAGGTTGTGATTAAATTAGATAAACAGAGTGTGACAACAGTGAGAGAAAATGTAAATAAGAAACCTATTGATTGTGCTGAGAATGCCATAGACTTTTTAAATGGGTTAGCAGTAGATGAAGTGAAGACAACAAATATTAAGGATAGAATATCTATCATAATTTGGGCTAGAAAAGTGGTAAACAAGTATCAACATTTGGACACAGTCCAAGCCAAGATAGATATCATGGTACACCAGCTGAAGCTTTTTAGAGACATGTTTGATCCTATGTTCAAGAAAGGACCTCCATTCTTTTGGGAAGGAAAGGGTGCTATGTTGACACAAAAAAAGAATATCAGGATAAGTTAATTGAATGCAGATTGGATCATGCGAACTTTGCTGACATGCACCAATCATTATCTGGCAAAACAATTGTTGAAAAGCTGGCAGATGAGTTTGAGATGTTCTTTGTTTTCAAGGAATCATGTGCACATTTGCGAAATTATTCATACAAGGATCATGTGGAATTGTGTGTGTTATTAAAAGAGTTGGCCACTTCATATTTTTCATCTGCGGAGCAATGGAAGACAATAGAAAAATATGGAAGATCCAAGTACACATTGCATGGATGAAGATTTTGAAGATCATGGAGAATTACTGTTTAAGAATTAATTAGTTAGGCATTTAGTTTATTTTCTCAAATCAATTACTATTTAATAAGCATTGCATGACACATGTAAAGGCAGTTATGCCTGTTTTTAGCAGTTTGTTTTATTTCAGCTCATGGAACAATTGTATAAGATCAAGTGAATACAATGAAGAAAGGGTTGGAACCCGTAAGAATTTAGCTTTGTAATTTGAGATTTATCCTTAAGAAAAAAATAGAGCCAAAGCTGGCATTTTTACAAAGATTCCCGTGTCGTTTATGTCATAGTTTGTTTTCCCTTTCTCATGTGAATGCATTTTATGTTATTACTTCCTTGATGTTTTCTTCCATGTTTGAAATAAATGTTTGGTAGTACATAATTCATACACATATTCTATGTCTATAGATTTCATATATTCACAAAACCTTTTCCACTAAATTTAACATTGAACTCATCCTTGTTAGATGCTCATGTTAATGGATTGTTCCTCATTTATTCTTTTCCACTAGACCAAAGCATTTTGACTATGACTGAATGGCTACCTTTCCTTTGTTATAAATTTCCATGCAATAGCACTGTGGATGTATATATATATATATATATATATATATATAGACTCCATTTCCCAATGTGTACTTGATCTGTTTTCAACCAAAAACAACAACAATCTGAATTTATTTCTTGTTCATATATCTGGCCTTGTAAAAACAATCATTGAGAGATCCCTCTCTGGAAAGAAAGAAGCCATCTTACTTTCCTAAAGCTTGGTTTTTTGGTTACCTTGAGATGACCTTACAACCTGAGGTACATTTTGAGTTCTAACATATTGGCGCCGTTGCCGGGGAGCGAAAGTTCAAATCACCCTGGGAGAAAATGACAAAGATTTCAAGATTCCAATAAAGAAAGGATTTATGTGGGCAAACAAAGATTTATGTATTTGAAGAAGGTTGTACATTTTCCCTGGCGAATCCACGTTGATTTTCAAAGAATATTTCAGAAGACATCCTGTTTTCCAGGAGGGAACACACATGAGGTAATCCTAATTCTAAAATTTTACAAAGTGTGGAAAACCCAGAGAGTCTGTTTAGACGTAGGAGTGGAAAAGAAAAAGCTAATATTTCTCATACTGAAAGGTCTTTATTTCAAGAAGAGTTCTATGGTTTTCAAGATTTAGATTTGAGATTAAATGATGGAAAGACCTTGTTAAGATTTAAATTAGAGTCAGACTTAAAACAAACAGAAGTTAATCGAAATAGATTTGAGTCATATCTATTAGATTCCCTGTGAAAAAATTTGCCAAGTACTGTAAAAGTTGAATAAAGAAGCGCTCTTTTTCAAACCTTTCAGCCTCATATTACAAACCATGTTCACAATCCTCCTCAAAACCCTCCTGTTGTACCGAATCCACCTAGATCGATGGAAGCCAAGTTTGCACCTCTAGCTTTGCCACCTATTTTGAATGATCACCCTCAGAACTACTCACAAAGAATCTCTCTATATGATGGAGAGGGAAATTTTACAGCAAAACAACATATGGATAGATTTGAGGATTTTATTGACCTGGAAGAAGTAGATCATGATGATGTGAAAATGAGTTTGTTTGCTTAGAGTTTGTCAAGAGAGGCAAAAAGGTGGTTTAAGGATTTACCAGCAAGATCTATCCTTACTTTTGAATCTTTTCAAACATTGTTTTTGGATAGGTGGGAGGCAAAGAAGAGCCCTTTACAAATATTATCTCAATACAAAAATTTAAAAAACGGGATCTTTGAGTTTGTACAAGAATTTTCTAGTAGATTTATGAAGGTTTACAATTCAATTCCTACTGATATCAAACCATTAGTAGGGGCATCTAAATTACATTATGTAGATGCTTTTGATGGGGACTTTTCTTGTATGTTGAGAGAGAGGAAGTTAGATACTTTGTCATATATGTTTAAAGATGCTCTAGAAGTGGAGGAAAACTTAATGGATTCAGGGAAAATGAAGAATATAGTAGAGGCAGATAGGAGAAGACAAGAAAATCAACCATCCACTTCTACCCCTTCTTTTGTAAGTGATGTCAAATTTGAAATGATGATGAAAACCATAGAGAGATTAATGGATAGGTTGGCTATAAATAATAGACCATGTAACAGAGAGCAGCATGAAAATCAAGTAAGAAATCCAAATTTTAGAAGACCTCCTTTTCCTCAAAGAAACCAAAGAAACCCTAAAGATCAGCAAATAAGACCACCATTCCCAGAAAATTTGGTTGGTGGGGAGGGAGAAGAATATCCAATGAATAACCAGATTCATCACTTTTTTGATATTGATTCTGAAATATACTTAACCTAGGAAGAGCATAATCTATTCACTCAAGAAGATGGCAATCTTATTTCAGAGATAGATTCAGAACAATATTAGAGAGGCTATCAAAACGCCATTGATGATTTTCAGAAAAAATTGAAATTGAGAAGTCGTGATGTAATAATAAATAAAGGAAATCCAAATCCAAATCAGCTTTCCAATATCCAACCAAATTCAGAAAAAACAAAAAGAAAAACATAAAGATATTACTGTACAGAAAAATCCAAAAAATAAAGAGAAAAAGTCAAAGAAACTAAACAATCAGTGCCAATTGATCTGGATAGACCAATTTTATCCTTCAATCTGCAATCAGAATTATCAAAGATTAATATTTCTATTCCCTTTAATGAATTGTTGAGGAATAATGAATATAGAGAAGAAATTACTAAAATGGTCAAGAATCAAGGTGATTATCAACCAGATATTTTAGAAGTAAGAGATGATTCTGCTACTATTGTCTTTGGACCTAAAATTGAAGATACAGATGATGAGGAAGTCCCTCCTTTTTATCTAATTTTGAATATCCATGATATGATTTTGCACAACGCCATGCTAGATTCTCGTGCATCTCATAATCTAATTCCAAGGGTAGTAGTGGAAAGTCTGGGATTGGAGGTTACTAGGCCTTACAAAGACCTGTATTATTTTGATTCTAGAAAGGTCAGATGTCTAGGATTGATAAAAAGATATGGTAGTAACCCTTGCACAACTTCCAGCTAAAAGAATTGTGATGGATGTTGTAGTAGCTGACATTCCTCCCAAGTTTGGCATGTTGTTGTCAAGATCTTGGGCATCAAAATTGAAAGGAACTCTACAAATGGATATGTCATATGCCACCATAACTTTATTTGGATGCAACAGAAGGTTATACAGAGAGAAGAGGTTAGCCTATGTAGTTAGTAGTCAAGATCAGCCTGAAAACCAGCCTATTTACGTTGTTGACACTAATTTACGATCCTCTATATTTTTTAATGATGGACCTCACACTGATCCTGAAATTTCTTTACAGATTGAGTTTAAAGAGGATAAGGAATTTGCAAAAAGAAAAGAATCCTTAGAAAATAATCAAAATGAAGAAGGATTGTGGACTATGTATTTTGATGGATCCATAAGTAAAAGTGGGGCCAGGGTAGGTGTTTGGATTATATCCAAACAGAGAGTATAAAGTTTTATCTTATAAATTGACTTTTGACTGTACTAATAATGTGGTTAAGTATGAGGCTCTGTTGCTGGGTTTACAGGCTTTGAAAGGTATGGGAGCAAAGAGAATAGAAGTATTTGGGGATTCAGAACTTGTAGTAAATCAGGTAAATAATAGTTACCAAACAAAACATCCCAGAATGAGAGCCTACATGAATGAAGTCTGGGACATGTTTGGTAATTATTTTATAGAGCATAAAATCAAAGTGGTCCCTAGAATGAAAAATCAAGTAGTGGACACTTTGGCTACGAGTGCTAGTAATTTTAAAACTCCCATTTATTCTCAGAAAAAAAGTATAAAGTTGAAGTTGTAAATAGACCCTCAATACTAGACAACTCCAAGTACTAGCAATTTTTTTATGATGATATGGAAATAAAGAGATTTTTGGAAATGTCTAATGAATTTGTAAACATTCAGATTGATACAAAAAATGAAAATTTAGAGAAATTCCAAGATGATGAGCAGATTGAAGATGAAAAAGATGAAAACAAAAAACTGAAAAATATGTTGGGAGGAAAAGACATAATTTAGCTGAAGAGCAATTTTATTCCAGGAAGCCTGATTCCCCTAGAAAAATTGTTTGACCAAAATGATGTTGATAAAGATCCTAAAGTTAAACCTGCTAATAATGCAATTGAAGATCAGAATATAGGCACTGAGGAAACACCACAAGTTGTAAAATTGTCCAAGAAATTACCTACAAAATAAAAAGAAGAGTATATTAATTTAATGAAGAAATACACAGATATATTTGCCTGGAGCTATGAGGACCTGAAAGAGTATGATAATTATATCATACAACATACCATTCCAATAATACCTGGAGAAAAGCCTTTCAGACAAAATATGAGAAGAATAAACCCCATGTTGCTACCTGTGAGAGAGAAAGAGATCAAAAAGTTATTCAATGCTAAAATTATTGTGACTCTGAGGTTTTCAAAATGGGTATCCAACCTAGTTCCTGTTAGAAAGAAAAATGGTGAAATTAGACTTTGTGTGGATTTCAGAAATCTTAACAAAGTTTCATTGAAAGACAATTACACATTGCCAAAGATGGAGCACATTCTGCAAAGGGTAGTAGGAAATGAAAGGATTTCTACTATGGATGGATTCTCAGGATATAACCAAATTAAAGTATTTCCTGAAGACCAAGAGAATACTGCATTTACTACACCATGGGGTACATTCATGTATGCCAAACTTCCCTTTGGATTAATGAATGCAGGGGCTACATTTCAATGTGCTATGGATATTGCTTTTGCACAAGAGAAGGATAAATTTGTAGTTGTTTACATGGATTATATTACTATTTATTCCAGGTCTGATAGAGAACATGTCAAACATTTGGAGAAAGTCTTTGTGAAGTGCAGAAAATATGGTATTTCACTAAATCCCAAGAAATCTAACTTTTCATTGGAAGAAGGAAATTTTCTTGGACATATCATTTCAAAAGATGGTATTAGAATTGATCCAGAAAGAGTCAGTGAAATTTTAAAGGTTGGGGAGCCCAGGAGAAAGAAGGAAGTGCAGTCATTCATTGGACAGGTAAATTTTCTGAGAAGATTCATTCCTAGCTTTGCTGAAATATTGAGGAATATTACCAATATGTTGAAGAAAGGGAAGGAAATAAAATGGACGGTAGATGTTAGAAAATATTTTGAAGATATTAAAAGGGCCATCATTGAAGCCCCAGTGTTGGCAAGTCCAGATTTCACTAAAGATTTCATAGTGTTTTCTTATGCGTCTGAGCATACCATAGCTGGAGTCCTAATACAGAAAAACAATTAAAATGATGAGCAACATATAGTGTTCTTCAATAAGGTATTGAGAGATGGAGAGTTAAAATATGATATTATGGAGAACCAGGCTTATTCTTTGGTAAAATATTTGAAAGATTTCAGAGTGTATATTCTTCATTCACATATTGTATGTTCCAAGTAATGTGGTGAAGAGCATTCTTACCCAACCAGATCCAGAAGGGAAGAGAGCAAAGTGGGTTGTTGTATTATTAGAGTATGATCTTGAAATCAAACCTAATAAGTTGATTAAAGGACATGGACTTGCCAAAATGATGAAAGATTCTAATTTTGATTCTTTACAACTTAACTTCTTGTCCAATCATTCAAACCAACTTGATACAGGGATAAAGGTAATACCATATTTTTCTATATCTCCATGGTACAATGATATTGTATATGTTTTGCAAAATCTACAAGCTCCTGCGGGATTGAGTAAAACAAGAGATAGACCTCTGAAAATGAAGGCTACAAAGTTCTGCATTATGAATCAATACTTGTGTTGGAAATACCCTGGTGGAGTGTTGTTAAATTTCCTATTGGAAAATGAATCTCAGTAGACAATGAAGGAATTCCATAAAGGAGATTGTGGAGGGCACCACTCATGGAAAGTGACAACAAATAAAATTATGAGAGCTGGTTTTTACTGGCCCACTATGTTTTCTAATGTTTATAAGGAAACTACTACATGTCATCAATGCCATAGTTTGATGGTAAGAGGAAGTTGTTTCCACTCCCTCTTAATCCAATTTCAGTAGAGGCACCCTTTCAACCGTGGGGATTGGATTTCATTGGGGAAATTAATCCAAATTCTTCAGGACAACATAGGTGGATTCTGACAGCAACAGACTACTTCACAAAATGGATTGAAGCAATACCCATAAGGAGAGAAACAAATGTTGTGATTATGGACTTTCTTGAGAACAACATTTTGGCCAGGTTTGGATGTCCCAGGAGAATTGTGACAGATAATGCAGCTACTTTCAAATCTAAGAAGATGATAAGTTTATTCCATAAATATCACATCAACTTGAACCATTCTACTGCTTACTATCTACAAGGAAATGGGTTGGCTAAATCTTCTAACAAAATTCTTGTAAGAATAATTAAGAAATTGCTAGAATAAAACAAAAGGGCTCGGCATACAAAGTTGAAATATGCTTTGTGGGCTGATAGAATCAGCACAAAAAGAGCAATTGGAATGTCACCATTCCAGTTAGTATATGGGACTGAAGTTGTTTTTCTAGCATCTTTAGGATTGCCAGTCATGAAATTGTTGCAAGAACATGAAGATAAACCAAACCATATGCAAAGAAGGATTAATCAAATAATAGAGTTGAACGAGATGAGGGGTAATGCCTATTATAAAGTACAAGTACATCAGAAAAAAAAAAAAAATAAAAATAAATAAATAAAAATAAATAAATAAAAAATAAAATAAAATAAAATAAAATAAATAAATAAAATAAATAAATAAAAATAAATAAATAAAAAATAAAAAAATAAAAAAATAAAAAAATAAAAAAATAAAAAAATGAAAAATACTTTTGATAGGAAAGTTAAGGAAGAACAATTCCAGATTAATGATTTGGTTTTAAAGTGAGATGCTCCTAGGGAAGACAAGCATGGGAATTATGATCATATGTGGGTAGGTCCATACATCATTGCAGCGTTCAGAGGAGAAAATTCATTCATTTTGCAGCATCAGGATAGGTCTCAACTGAAGGGAGGCCCGGTAAATGGAATATTTCTAAAACATTACTTGTCTTGAAGGTTGGAGGTAATTTTTGTACCATAGATTGTATATATTTCTTTACATTTAAAATTCAGTACAGGTGGTGAGCCAAAATATTTAAATCCTGAAGAGAAGGCCCTGAGATCTAAAGGGGTAGCCATATTTCTTTATTTTTATTTTATATACAGAAAAAAGAAAAAACAGTAGTTTGAGGTTTTTGAAAGACATGCACTAGTCTATGGGGTTCTTTGCTACCTCGCAGGGAGGATAGCATCCCCAATTGGAGCCAGTTGTTAGTACTATTTATGGGCTAAGTAGTTGGAAGAGGGTTAAACCCATGGAAATGAAGGAAGTAGATTTATACCAATGGAGATCAATGGTTGAGAATAATTTCGCAAATGTAAGGTGTTTGGTCTTAAATGGTTTTTGAGATGGGTGGAGTAAGTGTTAACCCATAGGAAAATCGACGGCCAGATCAATAGGTGAAAACAAATCTACGGTTATCAGGCACTTCATAGATTAAACATGCAAGAATAAACAAAATTCTCAAATCAGCGAAAATTGGGTAGGCTCCACATGTTTCAACGGTTCAGATCTAGCGGAGAAATGAATCTACGATAGGTATTTGTTTCACTGATTAAAAATGCACGAGAAAACAAAGTTTTCAAATTGGCAAAGTTTGGTCGGGACCACTCTTTTGGATGGTCGATATGAGAATAAGACTCAGATCTATGGTTGACAGACTATTTCACATATTAAAGATGCAAAAATGATATGAGGAGGAAAATAATATAAAAATACATTACACAAAGAAACGAGGTATTTGTTTATTCTGTGCATTGGAAAATGAAAGCTAAGGACTGTGCGGAAAGCGACCAGCTCAGATAGAAACCTTGGACCATTTGTCAGCAAACCAGGAAGGATTTTTGTCCTCATTGAAAAGTATAAAATGGATGAAGTTGAGGAGGTAGAAGCCCAAAACCTAGAGTATCAGAAGATAGATGAGCTATTAGAGGACAAAGATTCTGAAATATTTGATACTATTTTACTAAATGGACCTATTGAAGTGGTGAAGAATAAAATAAAACTTCTTAGGGACCAAGTTACAGACATTCACAATGTTTACAAGTCATACTTCTAGTATTTCTCAACAAACCAAACCCTAACTTGCCCAAAATTCGTTGAATGGTGTGCCACTAATTATTCCTCCTCTTAGAGGGTAATTATGGATACATCCAATTCAAAAATCTTATGTTCAGTTAGTTTTGTCATCATTAGAAAAACCCTTTTACTTCCGAATGATTTCAGCCGAGAGTCCAAAGACTATAGTGAAGAATCCATAGTCCAGTACTTTAGAGAGTCTGTAGTTGAAAAGAGGCAAGATTTACTTAAAACCTGATGTCTAGTTACAAGACCATCCATTCCCTGTTGATGCCAGTCTTTTTAATCAAGAAATGGTGTGTCATAACCATGATGAGTCAGTTTTTAGGGTTGGATATAGATAAATATGTTACTGAGCCCTTAATGAGTTTTTTGAATGTCCTTAGCACCTGTCAAATTGAGTCTGGAGAGTCTAGTCAGTCAATACGGTCTTATTGCCTTAAATTTAATGAATCCCTAGCTGAGAATATCCATTCTCAGCTAGTGCATTTCCAAAAAACAAGAAGTTTTAGATTTCAGTCATATTTGTTGAAGTTGTTTTTATCATTCAATGAAGAAAACCTACAGCTCCCTAAGATGGTATTCATAGAGGAAATGAGTAGAGACTAAAGCAAGTTTATGAATATCCTTATGTCATAATTTTATAGTGTTTTCTTTCAGAAGAAATTACCTAGAGTTTTGAAATAAATGAAAGAGATTTTGCAATTCTCTCCTGAAAAAGAGAATTAGTTGATTGGTTTCTTTGTGAACAAGGTACAGTAATCAAGGTATATGTGTTTGTTAATCAACCTTATATATTACCTGCATTTTTTACTCCCAGAGTGTTTTCTATGGAACTAATAAGGCAGAAATTAAAAGCGGATATTGAACATTTTATGGATTTTAAGAAGGCTTCTGATATTACATTTCCATGGGTTGTAGGCCCTTTTATCATTAAAAACAAAGCTACCCTTCCAGCAATTGAAATTTTTTTAAGAGAAGTGGGGTTTCCAACTGAAGCTGCTATAAATTATGACCCCCATCACATTATCTCTATCAGAAGACAGGATAATAAGAGAAAATCCTTTGAGCACTTTGAGGTTACAGTTCTATCAGAGACAACAAACTGGTTGGAATATCCCTACAAGATTTAAGAGGATGTTGATATGCATGAAGACTCCACTTATTCTGTAAAGAAAGTCACCTCACCACAACTTGGTACCTCCAGCTTGATTCCAGCTGCTGAGAAGGTTACACCCTCAGCCAGTTGTTCTGAAAAAAACAACAAAAAGGACTTCTCTGATGCTATGGATATAGAGGAGGAAGATATAGGGAGGCCCCTAAAGAAACAAAAAGTAGAATAGGTAAAATAGCTTGTACAGGTGACAAGTGGTAAGGGTAAAAAGAATCAAGTGAAGGTCAAAGGACCTACTTTTGAAATCAAAGAATATGTACTTGATGAAACAACCACCGACTCAAGTAGGTCATAATTATTTGACAAGTATAAGGATGATAAAGATATAGCTTCAGAAGAATTGAAATTATATGAAGAAGTTAGAAAAATCTCTAGCAATGATATATCTTTAGTCACTGTTAGAAATCATTCTCGGGACACTTTAAATTTGTCTATAGGAACTAAGAATAAAGTTGTTGAGATGAAAATGGAATTAGAAAACATCCCCATCCCTGATATGATACATCTGCATAAAGAAACTGGAGACATTATTTATACTAAACTGTTAAAGGTTACATTGGACTTATCAAAGCTGTAGTCTAGAAAGAGAAAAATCGAGAATCAGCTTAGGCAGAAGAAGGTGAAGAATAAAGCCAACCGATCACATATCAAGAAATTGCAGACAGAGTTGTTGGCTACTGAGATCCAAGCAGATAAAAGGTCTAGCATACAAAACTTATTGAATGAAATGGAGAATGTTATTCATCTACTGAAGAAGAAGCTGAAAATTCCTTCTACTCAATTGATACAAGCTTTTGAGCTGTTAGAGCTTGAGAAGAAAAAAGAAGACTTGAAAGGTTAGCTAACAGATTGTAAATCCAAACTACTGAAATTTGCAGAAAAAGAAAATCAATGGCAAAGAGATATGTCTTTTGTAATGGAGAGTGAGCAAATTATCAAAGCTAAGTCTGGGGATCTAGAAAAGAAGTTGCAAGAGAAAGATGAAGAATTTGAAAGTATAGTCATCCCTTCTTCTATTGAATCTGGTGATGTTGGTAGAATTTTTCCCTACGGATAAGTAAAAATTCTCTTAGATTAAAGTAGACTTTAACTGACTCTAAACTAAGACAAAACTAAACAAATGCTACCTTGAATTCCTAGATCTAAACAAACATCTCAAGATTAAAGTGCTAGAAGAAGTAGAAGAAATCTGACTGACCTTCAATCCAATCGCTTGTCTTTATGGTTGCTCCAATTTCCAAGTCCTCGCAAATGAACCTGTCAAAATGAAACCAAGATACAAGCATATACAATTCTCTAGCAACTTGAAATATGAGTTAGGATCTAAATCTACAATAGATACAAATCATATCATTGAAACAAAATCAACACATGTGATTTGGGAAACAAGACAAGTTATGTTCTATTATCAACTTGAAGTCACTTATAATGGTTGTTTGATATCCAAGCCAACTTCCAGCTCCAAGTGCTTCCTCCTCTAGCTATCTCCACAAAGCTTCAAGATCATAAGTTTGATGTCTCCAAGAGTCCTCCCTTTTTCTCATGGAATGCCTCTCTCTTATAGTGTGTGGTAGGGCTAACCAACAAGAGAGAAGGGTGGATCTTGGGAGAGTTTAGTGGATCAGGCCTACTAATCACAGAAAGTGAGTTAGGATCGAATCAGGGACACCAATCCTCGAAAATCAAAAACCCACAAACCATGGAAAAAAGGCTAAAAAAGGTGTACCGCGCCTCTCCAACAGAGCATAACGTGGTAGTACCGTGTGGCAGAGAAAGATCATAGAGCGATAGCGGGGACTACCGTGCACCTAAGCTGGAGCAAGGCACGGTAGTGTGGGTACATGAAGTCTCACCTGGGTTGATTCTTGACAAGATGGGTTTGTCTTCAAGGATCACTCATCATTTTTCTCTTCTAGGTGTTTTAAGCAGTAGGGGAAGTGTCGTCAACTCTTTTTGTGGAGAAGATGCGACACTGTGAAATATGGAGGTATAACAGATGCCCCCTAAAGTGAGAGGTCAGAATGGACTGATGGCCGAAAGACTTTACAAATACTGTGTGGAGATAGCATCGAGGAGAGCAACAAGGAGCTGAAATAGAAACAAAATGTTAGATATACCATCGAGGCGGGCATCCCCATGCTCAGAAACAAATGACTCAAAGCATGGCTTCCGACCAATACATTGTAGATCCATGAGTACTGAGATGATATAGACTGTAGACAAACCATGGCTACTATGAACAAGCGTAGATCCATGAGATAGTAATGACACAGCCACGACCAATACAAAAAGTGGATCTGTGTGACAATACAAAGGACATCTCCATCGCAACCTGGACACAATCAAGATACAAAGATGTGCCCAGGGTCTTCTACCCGATCGCAAATGATACAAATCTAGCCACGTGATTACAAAGTGTTGACATCAAACATGGTAGAAACCATTTGATTACCGATCAATGATGTGAACTGTTAACAAATGCGAGGGAAATCACCAATGATGAAGATGATCCCCAAGGTATTTGTAGTACATCTCAACGAAATGCGAATAGATGAGTTGATGTCGAGCATTCAAGAGATCGTTCGATCAGAGGTCAATGATGTAAACCTACTATCGAACACGAGGAAACCTGCCATTGAGGCATGCAGGTACCAAGGTACTAATGGTTGATCCCTAAGTCCAATTCCTGGATAGTGATTTGGCGTCAACAGGAATAGACTCGTCGAAGGTAGGCCATAATGATTCCCACATCATCGACACGAAATCGGAACGAAATATAGTATAAGATGATGAAACAATGGAGTATGTACTGACACAGCGGAGGTCTGACACAATGAATGACTCTGAACAATGCAACCCTTTGAACATATAACGGCATGTAACAGGACTTGGCAGCAGGGATTATTGATAGAAAAGGATAGACACCGAACGAGTAGGCTCGTGGCCAGAGAGACGACTCAGGATGATGACCATGACTCAGCGAAAAATGGATACCCAAAATAGACAAGGGACATACGCATGCCATGTTCAAAGGTAACGACTAACAAGCTGCCAAAACAAACTTGACTTGTTCCCCATATTCCCTCGACATGATAGACGAGTACCTCTTTGTTGTTTTTTGAGCTTGAAGAGGATAACAGATGCTCGGTATAGCTCATCTCATAGATGAGTCCAATCTCACATGTTTTACAAACCTAAGAAAGGAAGGGTTTGTCCCAAAGTGGGTCCTTCGATGTTAAATTTTAACAAGTCCAAGGAAGGAAAACTTGGTAGTTTTTCACATTTAGAGAGCCAGAAAAACTTAAAGGAGGCTCCAAAGTGTACTTTTTCGTAAATTTAGTCCCTCGATCCCGAAAAAGTGTAAAAAAATTTCCGAGAGAACTCTCCCAGCCAAAAATTGACCGAGGTATGCCTTTATCGTAAATAGTCTAGATGGGTCGACAAAGGGGTAACCTATCACTGAATAGACGACCTTTCAAATACTTTTACAAGTGTGAAAGAGTCAAGATCACTTGGCAATCTTTTCAATTTTAGGGAGTCTGAAAAGAGCTTAACTATGGACTCCAATGGTCTTTTTCGTAATTTTTTAATTATTCTGGTCCGAAAAGAGAATAAAACACAACCAGGATAATACTTTCCTCATTGTTTAACGAGCATGAGTAAAGCTGACCAAACTCGACACCATTTACTTAAGTTTGACAAGCACAACACGAGTGTAAAAGCGCTTGGAATCTTTTTCAAATTTTAATCTAGAGCACAAAAAAGATAAAGTAGGCTCAAAATGAAGGTCAAACAATAGATGAACGCCAATGTGAACATTTTTTTAAAGGAGATCCTATCAAGAAATGCTCATGGAACCAGATATTAGTAATGTGAAATGGGTTTTATTTCAACCAGATAAAATAATGAGTAAAAAATAAGTGAAAAAGCTATATAAAGGATGGGTAAATATGGAAAGTTACCATTTCACTTGTGCATTTACCAAAAGAGGAGATTTTACCCATTTGAGGAGCAAAAACTTCAAGAGTTCATATCTGGAGTTTCGGGGCACCGTTTCAACAGCCGTCTGTGCCAGGTAAGAGCTTTCAAGCCCCTCTTTCATTTCATGCAAGAATAACTTGTTTTCAGTAGGAAAAAATAATTTTTTGGGCAAGCCCTATTAGGCAATTTTTGCCCTTCATAGTACCGCATGGGCGCTATATCGGGAAGCGCAATACTTTGTAACAGTACCGCGCTGTGAGGTTAAGACATGGCGCGGTACTGTGCAGTACCGTGTAGTCAAAATTCCCCCAGGTGCGATAGAAGCAAATTTTAAGATGAAAAAATCATTTTTTCTCAAATTTTTAACTGAGATCAAGTTGTTAAATGATTATTGAATGTTTCCTATGACCTTTTGCAGGTGTTTGTAACTTGTTTGGAGCAAAATGGTCCATTGGAAAGAAAGAGAGCATGAGGCGGATGATTTCTTGGCCGAAAATGACCAAAGGACTGTGACTGCACTGCGGGAATGCGGTTTGTTGAAATTATTCAAGACCAAAGGTATTCGTAAGTAGGCAAAGCTTCTCACCCACATTATCCAAATGTGGGACCCCGACATTCAAGCTTTCCGAGTGGGAGAACACACCCTCGAGATTGAACTCGAGGATATTTATTTCCTCATGGGCCTCTCGAAAAGAGGAGCCCGGGTGAGTTTTACTGGGTACATAGCCTTGGAAGCAAGCACGGATGCTTTAATTGCTCGTTATTGCCGTCAAGGTTCGAGGTAGAAAAGCGGCAAGGTGGTCATCAAAGACATTATAGAACTTCCTATAAAAACCGTGTTGTTTACCATCACACATGCAGTAGAGAGCACGGGTCCCCATCAGGCGTCTCATACACAGATGAATCTTGCAGTGGATTGTATGGCAGGAACAGTATTCAACTGGTGTGAGGCAGTATTGACCAACCTCAAAGAGCAAGTGAACAAATGCAAGCTTGGAGAGAATTCTCAATTTGGGTATGGGAGCATCTTAGTCACCTTCTTTTTGGCGAGGGTGTCGTTGTTGCACCCACAGATACCCATGCCCCCCTGTCCACCTATCGATCCATGGATGGCTTGATGGAGTGAATATGCAGGACGACTTGGGGGACCGCAGCGTTTGGCTTTCGGTGAGGATTTCTTCTCATGGCTCGAGGAACAGATTGTGATGATCGATGACTACCCCTATGCAGGGGTGGACTTCCGCGAGGAAATAGACTTGGCACTGCCGGAATATGAGGATTGGGACAATTCAGGTATGACCTTCATGGATATATTTTTTCTTTTTTGAATATATAATTTTTATTGTTTTTTAGAATGTGTAAAAGACTTTAATATGTGTATGTATGCATGTCGCAGATCGTGGACCACAGAGACCAACGGGGTACTCGCCATTATGCTGAGGTGGTGTTGATCACTAAGTCACTCCAGACGAGGAAGAAGATGAAGATGAAGCGGGAGGGGTCCAGGAAATAGAGAGGAATTTGCAGGGTTTAACCCACAGTATCCCTGCTATGAGGGTGGACGACATCCCTTTGCATCTCCAGCAGCATACTGTAGGTGTGCCTAGGCATATTGGCCGACTCCTTCGTAGGGTGGTTCGAGCTATAGTGTGCTATCACCAGCAGCGTGAGGAATCTGATGAGGGACATGATAGGTCTCCCAGATCTCCTTATATGGTAGCTTTTATCTTTTTGCGGCATGTATACAGTATGTAGGCTTTGAGAGCCAAATTTTTGTATGGGATTAGGTCCCAAATTTTGTCTTTAAAACACAAACTTTATGTATTTGGAAAAACACTTTTATATACATTGATATATATATGGACCTACTTTTATGACCTATTTATTTACAATGACTTGTGTGTTTATGTGTTTTTATGTATGGGCAAGATGCCAATCCAAAATGTAATTAACTAATGAATCAGCTATACAATTGAATTCCCTTGGTATGTGTTGATATGAAATGAAATTAAAAGATCATTCCAAGAAGCGTACCCCCCGAAATAAACGAAGTAGGATAGGATCGCGAACTGTGTAAACATGATTCAAATGAGAAACCACGAGTTGGGAGTCTAAAAAGACTGATAGGGAGTCAATTCCAAGGGAAGCAACCTCCGTCAGGATTCCGATGACTGCATGGTACTCTGCGATATTGTTGGTTGCAGGGCCTAAAGAATTGGCTCCTGAAGATAGTAACTCGCCAGTGGGAGAATAGATTACCCATGCTGCGGAAGCGAGGTTCTGGGTATGTCGGCTTGCACCTTCGGCAAATCCGAAGTAGGCAGACATCTGCGCATAAAATCACAAGTCAAAGTAAGAATGGATACATGAGGTCCGTGCACACACCAAAAAGATGAGTGAAAACAAGCTAAGTACATTATGTACAAAAAGTGACCCGCACAGGGTAACCTTACGCGTAGAAGCATTTGAGGTATAGCCCATTGCGGGGCCGTGCCAATGGCGTGCCATCACAATCGATGAGTTCATAGGCTCCTTTCTCCAAGACACATTTTACAACAAAAGGGTCGTACCACATAGATTCTAGTTTTCCTTTTCCGAGTTTATCATGCATTTGATCATATGTGAGTACGAGGTCACCTTCATTGAAAATCCGAGGTTGAACGGATTTGTCATACTGAGCTTTGATGCATTTTTTATGAGCTTCGTTGGCTAAAGCAGCATCGCGGCGGCTTTCATCTAGCTTGGCTAGGTATAGAAACCGTTCCTCTTCGGAAGTGGTGTGGGGAAGTAGATCTATGGCTATCTTAAGTGATGGAATTTCACATTCAATCGGTAAAATGGCTTCCAGGCCATACACCAGTTGGAACGGTGTAAACCCAGTAGCACTTTTTACTGAGGTTCGGTATGCCCACAGTACTAAAAATAGGGCTGAGTGCCAGTTGGATTTATGAGTACCCACAATACGCTGAATCATTCATTTCAGAACTTTGTTAATGGCTTCAACTTGGCCATTGGCTTGTGGGTAGTATGGGGTTGAGTTTTCATGGCGAAAACCCAACTTGGCACTTAGTTCCTCAATCATATGGTTCCTGAAGTGGGAGCCATGATCGGTCACAATGGATTGTGGGACACCAAATCTAGCTATAATGTGATTGAATATGAATTGTGTTGTTGTTTTGCCATCCTCAGCATAAGTAGGCATCGCTTCAGCCCATTTTGTGAAATAGTCAACAGCTACTATCACATAGCTATGCCCCCCGACTGAAGTGGGATTACAGTGCATGAAATCTATGCCCCATTTGGAAAAGAGGCCGACGACAATAACAGGATGGAGTGGAGCAGGGTGCGAGCGTGTTTTACTATGAAAAAATTGACATGGTGGACATTTCTTGACCGTTTCAATGCAGTCTTTGAAAATCGAGGGCTAGAAATATCCTGCTCGCAGTATTTTCTGGGCCGTAGCCATCCCAGAGAGATGACCACCACATGCTCCAGTGTGGTAGTCATTAAGGACGCGTTCCGCCTCATCTAAAGTTAGACAGCGTCGAAGAACGGTGTCGACACCACGTCGATAGAGAGTATCGTTGACTATGAGGTAGTACTTGGAGTGATGTCGGATGCGTCGACATTCATCGCGAGTGAGGTCGGGGCGGAAACGTTGGGTTTGGAGATATAATAAAATATCCCCGTACCATGGATCAGACGTGCTAATGAGGAACAACGATTCATCAGGAAGAGAATCGATTGGCTCGGATTGCTCGGTAGCACGGGGCAAGGTACAAATCAACTCAGCAAAGACCAAAGACTTCTTGGACTTGGCTTTGACAAATTCCAAGTCAAACTCTTGTAGGATGACAATCCAACGAGAATATTTTCCCCCAAGCACTTGACGCTTGAGGATATAATACATTGGATTGAAATCGGCTATAACAGTGGTCCGGCGGAGTAGAATGTAATGACGGAATCTCTGGACAGCGAAAACTATTGCCAGAGCTAGTTTTTCAACATGTGAATAATGAGTTTCGGAGTCGAGAAGACTCTTACTAAGATAGTATACCACATGTTCTATGCCGTTGTGGTCTTCCTGGACTAGCACCATACCGATGGTGGAAGTCGAAGCTGCGAGATAAAGAATGTAATCCCGTGTGTAATCGGGGGGTTGGATCACAGGATCTTTAGTTAAGGCTGCCTTTAGATTGTCAAAGGAACGTTGGGCTTCGTTGTCCCAGATGAAGGGAGTATTCTTCTTGAGAAGCCTCATATAGCCTTTTGTTATCTCGGAAATATTACAGATGAAATGGCATAGAAATTTTGCATGCCCTTGTAAACTTTGAAGTTCTGGAATGTTTGTAGGGGAAGGCAGGTCTAAGATGGCTTCTACCTTCGCAGGATCTAAGCGTATCCCGCTTTTGGAGATTATGAATCCCAAAAAAAATTCGACTTCTACGCAAAAGATGCACTTGTGTGGATTCAAACGTATATTGTAGCGACGGAACCTTTCGAAAATGGCACCTAAGTGATCAGGATGGTCCTCCCGAGTCTGAGAATGAGCGGGAAGATCATCAAGATATGGTTCTACAATATGTTTGATATCGTGAAATGCGTACGACATCGCCAGTTGGAAAGTTGCCCCGGCATTTTTAAGGCCAAAAGGTAACTTTCGATATGCAAAAATCCCCCAAGGGCAGATAAAGGTTGTTTTGTGCTGGTTGGCTGGGAGGATATCGATCTGATTATAGCTAGAAAAGCCATCCATAAATGAAAAAATGACACTCCCGGCACAGTTATCGATGATCTGGTCGATGAACGGAGTTGGGTGTTGTCCTTTGGACAAGCTTTGTTCAAGTCGCGGTAATCGACACAGACTCTAATAGTTCCCTGCTTCTTGGCTACGGGAATGATGTTAGATACCCATTCTGTCAATGGGATAGGATAGATAAAACCAACTCGCAAAAGTTTTTCAACTTCTGCTTTAATAGCAGCTGCCTTACGAGGATGGACAGGTCGAATTTTTTGCCGAACAGGTCGGGTGCCAGGGAAGGTTGGAATTTCATGGACCACAATCGAGGGATCTATTCCTGGCATTTCTTCATAACTCCAAGTAAAAACATCATGGAAGGTTTTGAAGTAGGCACTGTAGAACTCCATTTCGAGGGGAGTACATGTTTTTCCAATATGTATGTTTTCCACGATACCAGGCTTCACTGAAATATCTATGGGAGCGGTTGCCATAAGGTTGGCCAAGTTTCCTTTGGAAAATACTTTGTCGAGGGAAGTGGGAAACTTGGTTTGAACCATTCCAAGTGAAGTACTGGGTTTTGTATCGGGCTCAAGCATCTGAATGGTGGGGAATGAGGATCGATGATGAAAATCTCCCCATGGTGGCTCATCACTGCACATAACCTCCATAATTTATTCGTCAGTGGGAAAAATCAAATTGAGAGGATCGATAAGTGGTGGGGATGAATGAGTCTCAGACGAGAGCTGTGCCATGGTGTGATGGGTAGAACAGTCGACCTAATTAGTGGCTGATTGGATCGCTTCGTACGCTGCGAGGTTTCTATTCAAAGGCATGGAGTTGCCGTAGTCTTCAATCTCAACGGGACTCGGAATCACCCATGAATCATTGGAAGGGGTGACATTTGATGAAATCATGTTGACTGGTTGAACATGGGTCCCCAGCTCTGGGAAAACTCCAATAAGGGAAGAATCCTTCATGAGACCAACACCAATGTCTTGGAACCGGTACCGAGGTTGATCCAATAACGGGACGGTGTTGGCGAAGTTCGGATGAGAGTCTGGGATACAGTAATCAAGTTGATCAATGGTGACAATTTTCCCTTCGTGAGGAAATTGCACAATCCAGAAGACAGTAGATGCTATGGCAGTCATGGTGTAAAACCAGTTTCAACCAAGTAGAAGATTGTAATCTAATGGTGCATCCACAACTTCAATATGTACGGATACTGTTTTACCCCCCAGTTCAACACCAATTGAGGGAATGAGTCCATAAGGTTGAAAATCGTGTCCATCAAATGCCCTGAGAGTAGTGGGAGATGTCGTGACTTTGGGTGAGCCTAAGGCTCTCCAACAATTCAAAGACATGATTGACGTGGAGGCACCTTCATCTAAAACAGTGCAATGGATGCTATTTCCGCGGATTTTTGTATGAACCTGGAAGGCTAACTGGTGAGAAAGCCGAGGTTTGGCGTGCTCCAAGTTAAACATAATAGTGTTTGAAGTATCTGTGTCAATTGCCCCCAGTGCTGAAAATAAGGTTCTACGCTGCGTGGGGCAATGTTGAAGAACCTCGAGAGTCGACATAGCGCAAGGTGCTTGAGATAAATCCTCAACAATGTTGTAATTTTGGGTAGCTCGTGCATTGGGATTAAATGTCGCCTTTTGTATGGTGCCCTTGGGTGGGCATAGCAATGTGTCCGTAAGTGGTCTCTTGATATGGAGATGACCGGTAGGGGGAGGGGTAGGAGTCAGATCTTCAACAGGAGATTTGCCTTTGGCTATCTCTGACTGTTTGTTTAAACTTGGAGGGTTCTCATATGTCTTTGAACAAGTGGTTATATGAATCTCCTCATTACTCATCATCAGGATTTCGCGATTTGTGGACGTCTCTCCGCGAGTTGGGTTGCTCGAGTTGCCCCCCTGTGGGGTTTCTTGGGCAACCATCTGTTGTTGTTGTTGAGGGAAAGGGTCAGTTAACACTGCCGGGCAAGAGGATCCTTTAACAAATTTGTTGACTTCGTCCCTGTAAGGACAGTCACGCATGTAGTGATCATCTTGACAAATCAGGCAAGGAAACTTAGCCTTTCGTCATGGTTTCGGGTCGTTGTGGGTAATTTGTGGCTTGGGATTCTCCTGCTGGTTCTTCTTGGATTTACCATGGTTGTTCTTCTTTTTTCCTCCAAATGGTTGTGACGTAGATTGAACTGCGTTCACTTCGGAGTAGATAGCAGGAGAAGTAGTATCTTTTGAAGCAGCCTGAGGTAGAGCAGGGGAAGCAGAAGCTTGTTGTCCCGTCGAGTTGGTAGTAGGCTGGGCCTTGACTGAACCGACAATACCATCAATGGGGGGTTCAGTGGCAGGTTTCGTTGGATCAGTGGTAACATGGGAGTCATGGGGAAGAAGTTCGTGTAAAGTGCTGGATTGGGTGTATACCAAATCCATGTACTGAGCTGCCGAGATGGCTTGTTCTTCTGTGACCGGCCCACGCATAGTGATATCCCTGGCTATGGGAGGCAAAAAGGACTTCTTGAACCAATCAGTGAGTAGTTGATCTAGAATAGGTGCCTTGATTAGCCTACGGCGTCGACGCCACTCATGGATGTGATCTGAAATGTGCGTAGAAGTGGTTTGACGCAGTGAGGTTAACAGTTTTGTTCCAGTCTCATACCGGATGTGGAGCTGGAAATGGGTCAGAAACTGCATAGCCATGGTGTTGAAATCATGGAAAGAGTGTTGTGGCAGGTCATGTACCATTTTGCTGCCATGCTGGTAAGCATACGCTGGAAGAGCCGTAGTTGAATGGAATCGTCCATCAAGGAGTTGGATGAGCACCAAAGATGGAAGGTCATTACGTGGTTCTTAGGGTCTTCCCCGGGCTTAGCATCGAACTTAGGAATGTCCGATGGAAGTTTGGCTGGAATGGGTGGCTAGTGAGGTTCATGCCATATGGGATCGTTAATGAGCCTCAACAAATCAGGTAAGTCTAGCGTGGCCAAAAAGGGAAGTTGACGATTAGTCTGCGGGTATGAGTAATAGCCGTATGGTGCAGAGAAACCTGGGGAGCCCTGCATAGCATACTGTTGTGTGTTATACCCATATGTGTTTCCCGCAGGGTACTGCTGGAAGTTTTGTGGGTAGTAGGCCATCTGGTTAACTGGTTGAGTGTTGGTAACCGGTTGGTGGATGTTCTGCTAAGTGGGGATGGTAGGTATGGTACCCTAGGGTTGCTGACACCCAGGAATGGTTGTTGTTCCTGGTTGGGGAAAAGTTCCTTGGAGTTGTTGTGTTCCAGGAATGTTACCACTATATTGAGTAAGTGGAGGGTTTCCCATAGCAAGGTTGGGGGGTGGCTGCGACAATGGTGTCCATGGAAGGTTCGTCCCCCCTTGAGGAACGAGTGGAAATTGAAGGGATGGGTTCCATGGAGTTGTAGCAGCCGAAGGATAAGGGAAGCCGGAGTTCAAGTTGGGGGGAATCTGAGATTGCCCCCCAACTAGGTTCCAATTTCCAAATAATGAGTACCCCCCACTCTGTGGGACTTGAGGTTCCCAAGAAGGAAGCACACCTGACGAGGGATGTTGAAGATGAGGCCCAGTTGGAAAACCAGTATAAGGTTATCCGCTGCAAGGTGTGTTGTACATACCATACTGAGAAGATGTTGCTGGTTGGGAGGGTTGTTGGATGGAGCCGATGGGTTTCCCTCCAGTAGGTGGGTTGGATGGCGCTATAGGAGGAGGTTGTTGACTAGGAACGGGGTTCCCAACAAAGGATTGTCCTCCAATTGGTTGGGTTGATGGCCCACTAGGAGGAGTTTGGTTGTTGGAGTTGGGGATCACGGCAGTCGGTTGTCCACCTCCTGAGATAGTGTAGATAGTGGCCGAAGGTGAACCTCCGGTCAAAATGGAAGATCCAGCAGTATGACTTGGTTTTCTTCCGCCACTAGCCAAATACGATAGTGTCGATTGGCCAATGGCGCCAAAAGTGTCGATTTGTGGAGGGGGTCTTCCATATCTGACAGGTGAGGATGGAAAAAAAACTGGGTTATCCCTCATAGAATGTGCGCCAAACATGGGTGATGGCAGCAAATGTGGGGAATTTAACTGAGGGGTATCGGGGGTATCGTCCATAGCGTGTTCAATGATAGGAGGACCATCGAGGACTGGGTCCATGTTCATGTCCTGAAAAGGGTTTTCTGGGTCCGACGGGAACGTAGGTACAGTAATGTCTGAAGGTCCGGAGCTGTCTGCATAGGAGTGATGAAACTATGTGCTAGACTGGATATTGGGATCCTGATAGTCAGGGGGACGAGTAACAGGGGGATATATGGAAGTTGTCGAGAGCATTTGCTCTGTGTCGCATTTAAACTATGCCGATGCTAACGGGGAATTTGCTAGACTAACCATACTAGACTGAATGGAGGCCATGATCTCATGTCCCGGAGGAAGGTTGGGGAGAGATATGGTATGAGGTACGTTGCTGGAAGAACTGGTTTCCTGTGGGTGAACACTGGATGGCACGGTGATAACAGGTGGAAGCTCCGCCTAGGAAGTGATAAAGCCATAATCAAGTTCAAAAGGTGTGTCAGGAAGTGGAGTGTCTTCGATAATTTTGACGTACCCGCCCGGGACTGAAATCAAGCCAGGTATATCCTGGTCAGATCCTTCAGTGGTGCCAACAGATCCGTTTGTGTCATCATGGAAAGTTTCTGGTGGAAGGGAGGTGTTGACATCAGGTAGGAGGATGGCTTTGGGTCTAGTATTTTTGGCTGTACTAGATTCAACTGCTGTAATGTTGTCCACTGTGGCAGATATATCTGGGATAACAGTGGGTGAAGTGACAGTGGGAATCTCAGATGTACTAATGGTTGCAGAAACTGCAAGAGGTTCTGAGACTGTGCTGTGAGTAACAGTTACAGGCGGAACTGAAGATGTTGTGTGTATCGGTGGTGGAATGTTCCCTCGACCAACACCGTGGCCAGGAGGAGCGGGAATACGTGATGCAGGTGGACAGGAGGTCCGTGGCGGTGGTGGTGGTGGAGGGATTTTTCCCTGTACTCGTCGTCATCTCCATGGTGGTTCTGACATGATGGCAGGAAAATGAAATCTGGGGGCAGTTTCGTAACAAAGAACTCAAAAACTCTAATGCAACCGAGTGTGCAAAAGAGGAGCTAGAAAAAGCAAGGCTCACAAGCCAAAAAAGCAAGCTCTAAAATCTATACTGAGACCAGTGTCTCAGTAAGCGAGCTGCGAAAAATAATGGCCAGAATTCCAACAAGCAGTCACTAAAAAGAAAAATGACCCTCTATAAAGATGAGATAACAACCAAACTCCTAACTAAGAGCTGGAGACCTCAACAAGTTGTATCCTTTGCAAGGTGATGAAATCCAAGTCGAACAATACAACGTGAGAGACCAATATGAGAAGGATATCCCTCTACCAAAAGGGATCCTGGGTAAAAGAGCCCTAGTAGAAAAGTCACTAAGCTACCTCGTTCATGACACGTTGGAAAAGGTTTTTGGCGCTTCTGCCTTATCACCCTTGCATTACTATGAATTAGAAGGAAGGCAATGATCGATGTTGCCTTAGGGCTAAGTGGAGTGCGGCATTCCACAGAGTCCTTCCGGTTCTCAATCTCGCGGTGGTTTAACCCCTAAAAGTGAAAAACAGTCAAGAGGCCCCTCCATAAACAGGTTGTGACTGTGTCGATAAATACTAGAGGATTTTAGTTCCCTAGAGGACAACAACTATGTCTCAGATGAGAATGACAAGGGGGAATTATTTTGATGCCTATCCTCGGTGTCCTACCTAACTACCAAATTCTTTTGATTTCCTCAAGTGAGGTTAATGTTGGTTTGGTTAGGGAGATTAATTTTAGTGGTTGTATTACTCAATCGGGTAAATGGATGTGAAACTTGGTGGTGTTGTGACGACCCAAACCATGCAAGTGATAATGAATCGAAATAAGCCTTGTATTCGATGAAAACTAGCTGTGGAAGAGAAAGACTTCTTCGATCATAAATGCATGAAACTTTCACAAGCAATTAAAACCAAAAACAAAAAAAAAATTGTTTTCTTTTTGTAAATAGAGCCAAACTGAAATAAACACTTCTTTCCAATTCACTGATCTTACAACTAAGATGCTGCAAAAAATGAGAATTTCAGTGGCAAATTTAAGTGGTTCACTTCCTAATGCACAATAATGTTGCTAGATCAATTCAACCCAAACAACACAAATGTTCTCCAATGATAATTTTCAATATAAATTTTAATGATAATAATGGAAACAATGTGATTATGAAAGCTACACGATCCAATAAAAGAGAACAGTAGTAATGGTCTGGTTGTGATGAGAAGATCAAGCCAATGCAATCAAACTGAAGGGCTGACACAATGTGCAAATAATTCCACTAACTCACAAAATAATCAAGCTCACAAAAGAAATAAACACACCACAAAGACTGTGTAATGAACAGGATAGTAACAAGCAACAGAAAACACCAACTAAGGCAGAGAAAAATGAAAAATGACTCAGGAAACCAAGCAGAGAAGAAAAAATTAAAAATATGCAGACACTACTGCGTGGCAAAATAATACTAGAGCGCGATACTATTACACTACCACTCAGGTAAGAATTCAGGATACGCGGTACTACCACGCTGTAGGCAGTGCTGAGGGCGCAGTACTGTTGCAAAGTATGGAAAAATGCAAACTTTTGAAAAGAAAAATGAATTTTTCAGGGTTGCTGCAGACCCAGAGGACTCAATGATCACACAGGGAGGAAAAATGTAGAGAGGAGGGAAGAATAAAGGTCAAGGAGACCAAAATTCAATACTGGTTTGAAGAGAAAGAAAAAGAATCACAATCAAAAAATGGTTGAAAGTGAGATCAATCAATCAAATGGGGTTCAAACCAGCGGAGTCGCCATTCTTGTTGGTAGAATTTTTCCCTACAAATAAGTAAAAATTCTCTTAGATTAAAATAGACTTTAACTGACTCTAAACTAAGACAAAACTAAACAAATGCTACCTTGAATTCCTAGATCTAAACAAACATCTCAAGATTAAAGTGCTAGAAGAAGTAGAAGAAATCTGACTGACCTTCAATCCAATCGCTTGTCTTTATGGTTGCTCCAATTTCCAAGTCCTCGCGAATGAACCTATCAAAATGAAACCAAGATACAAGCATATACAATTCTCTAGCAACTTGAAATATGAGTTAGGATCTAAATCTACAATAGATACAAATCATATCATTGAAACAAAATCAACACATGTGATTTGGGAAACAAGACAAGTTATGTTCTATTATCAACTTGAAGTCACTTACAATGGTTGCTTGATATCCAAGCCAACTTCCAGCTCCAAGTGCTTCCTCCTCTAGCTATCTCCACAAAGCTTCAAGATCATAAGTTTGATGTCTCCAAGAGTCCTCCCTTTTTCTCATGGAATGCCTCTCTCTTGTAGTGTGTGGTAGGGCTAACCAACAAGAGAGAAGGGTGGATCTTGGGAGAGTTTAGTGGATCAGGCCTACTAATCACAGAAAGTGAGTTAGGATCGAATCAGGGACACCAATCCTCAAAAATATCTCGAAAATCAAAATCCGGCAAGCCATGGAAAAAAGGCTAAAAAAGGTGTACCGCACCTCTCCAACAAAGCATAACGCGGTAGTACCATGTGGCAAAGAAAGATCATAGAGCGGTAGTGGGGACTACCGCGCACCTAAGTTGGAGCAAGGCACGGTAGTGTGGGTACATGAAGTCTCAGCTGGGTTGATTCTTGACAGGATGGGTTTGTCTTCAAGGATCACTCATCATTTTTCTCTTCTGGGTGTTCTAAGAAGTAGGGGAAGTGTCGTCAACTCTTTTTGTGGTGAAGATGCGACACTGTGAAATATGGAGGTATAACAGGTGATTTTTCCATTGTTCAAGCCATGGCGCAAGTGAGTCTGAAGGATTTGGAACTAGCAAAATTGAAGAACCAGAATAAAAATATGGAAAACTCGGTGTTAAAAGAAGAACAAGAGAGAAAGGCTGGGGAAGCCAAATACCAAGAATTGCAAACTAAAAATGAGGAATTGATGAAGCAACTTACAGGTCAGTCATCACTGCAATGAAGCAAAAAATAGAATCTGGGATGATATCATAGCAGAAGAAAGCAAGTTGAGACCTTACCTTGATTTTGTTTTAGATAAAGAGGCTGTGATTAAATTAGCTAAACAGAGTGTGACAGTAGTGAGAGAAAAGTTAAATAAGAAACCTATTGATTGTGTTGAGAATGCCATAGACTTTTTAAATGGTTTAATAGAAGATGAATTGAATACAACAAATATTAGGGACAAAATATCTATCATAATTTGGGCCAGAAAAGTGGTAAACAAGTATCAACATTTGGACACAGTCCAAGCAAAGATAGATATCATGGCACACAGCTAAAGCTTTTTAGAGACATGTTTGATCCTCTGTTCAAGAAAGGACTTCCATTCTTTTGGGAAGAAAAGGGTGCTATGCTGACACAAAAAGAATATCAGGATAAGTTAATTGAATGCGGATTGGATCATGCGAACTTTGCTGACATGCACCAATCATTATTTGCAAAGATTCCTGTGTCGTTTATGCCATAGTTTTTTTTTCCTTTCTCATGTGAATGTATTTCCTGTTATTACTTCTGTGATGCTTCTTTCATGTCTAAAATAAATGTTTGATAGTACAGAATTCATACACATATGCTCTGTCTATATATTTCATATATTCACAAAAAAATTTCCACTAAAGTTAACATTGAACTCATTTTTGTTAGATGCTCATGTTAATGGATTGTTCCTCATTTCTTCTTTTCCACCAAACCAAAGCATTTTGACTGTGATTGAATGGCTACCTTGCCTTTGTTATAAATTTCCATGCATAGCACTATAGATTGATATATATATATATATATATATGGACTCCATTTCCCAATGTGTACTTGCTATGTTTTCCACCAAAAACAACAACAATCCGAATTTATTTATTGTTCATATATCTGGCCTTGTAAAAACAATCATTGAGAGATCCCTCTCTGGAAAGAAAGAAGCCAGCTTACTTTCCTAAAGCTTGGATTTGTGGTTACCTTGAGATGGCCTTCTTACAACCTGAGGTACATTTTGAGTGCTAACAAAATGGATGCTAAGGGAGGGCTCTAAGGGATGGTTTAGGTCGGTTTGGCCAACTAGGGGTTAACTACAGGGTAAACAACACACAAAACTAGTTGTATAAATATAGCTAACACCTTCAAAATATACAGTAAAAAATACTAAAAACTAAGGAAAAAATCACCAGGGATCTGTAAGGCTCTCCCCAATATGGTCGCCAGTTTTGTTGGTAGTGCTTTCGCAATCCAATAGGCAGAAATGGAGGTGCTATCGACTTGTGGAAGCCAAGGTAGATATCCTGGGAAATATGAATCTCGTGGCTCTGTGTGTGAGATATGTGAGGTGAAAACAAGTAAAAAGTAGGACTAAATGTTACAGAGAAAAACTTCCTATGGCTTGGGGTAGACCACAACAGACATATGAACTCAAGAAAAAAAACTCATTCCTCAACATATGCTATATAAATGTAAATGCGGATAAACAACATAGAGAGCCTACCTCAATCTGGACGTTCGATGAAGAATTATGTTGAGCTTTCAAATTGCAACACTTGAACCTGCAGCTTAGTCTCAACAATAAATGCAAACAAGTGCATATGATATATAAAAGATGTTAGCATATACCAAGAACTAGGTTCCTCCACTTGTGCCTCCACCACTTCAATCCCCAATACAATGGAAAACTCACGAACAAAAGAATGAATCCTTCACAAGATATGAAAGAGTTTGGGAGGTGAACATAAATGGTTCACAACAACAAGGATCAATGGATGTAGACTCAAGCAAGGAAAAATTTCGATAGAGTTTCAATGCTCTTCTCTTTCTCCTCTCCTTCCCTGCATAATGGCTCAATATATAACCCTCCAAAGGAAAGTGAAAGGTCGGATCGAGTCATTTCAAGATACATGGAGGGCCAAAGGTCACAATGGCCTCTTTTTGGAGCGAAAAAGGGAGATTTTACTCTCTTTTACCAATTAACTCGATGTACAGGATGTAATGGTGCAACCTGCGTATGCACGAGTTGCATTGAAGCAGCTCGCATATAGGAGTAAAAATAGGGGGAAAAGGGTTCTAGGAGGACCAAAAATGTGGTTCTGAGTCCATAAATGGCTAATGGAGGCCAAGGAGTGCTAATTCTCACAAGGTGGAAAAATATGGTGTAACACTAAACTATTTGAATGAAAATATAACCTAAGATCTAAGGCTCATGGGCCATGAATATCTAAAAACTTGAAATGTAAAAATCTACAGTAACAGTAAACCATTAAATGTAAAAAAGTAACAAATGCACAGTAAATATTTCATACAATTCTACGCATGCTTCATGGAATAATGTATGAAACTCCTTTTATTCATACAAAGAATATGGACTTTACATTTGGCTTCGAGTTACCTCAAAGAATAATGGGCCCTTGCAATTGCACAGTGGTGGGTGCTCCTGGTCTCCGGCTATCACTGGTTCTCCACTTCGAAACTCACTAGGTGCCACTCTCAACAAGGGTTCCAAGCTCAAGATGGGAGCTTAGGGTTTCTGGAGCAAAATGGGCAGAGCTTCTGTAAGGAGAGTGTGATCTATGAAATGGGGGGCCTCCACCCTTATTTTATAAGATTTTTGACTGGCGGTAATTTTTCCCTTGGTTTTGGGCATACCATGGTATTGGCGTTAGGTTTCATAACTTTCCCGCTCTTCTTTGGTTTTTGAATTTCCTCCCATTTTCTTTTCTTTTTCTTTTGTTTCTTTTTTTCTTTTTGGTATTTTGGGAATTATTTGTGCGGAAAAATACATATTTAGCCAATATAGTAATGTAAATAATACTTTTGGGTTGGTGGAGGCCTAACTTTGGGGAAATGGATTTATGAGTGATGTAGCTAAAGGGTAGTGAGATAGGTGGTCATGTTTTTTGTGTTAACACCATGAATGGATGTGTCGAATGCCAAGCTCTTTATTTTGCAATTAGTCATTTTATATCAATGGGAAACTACATCCTAGTATCACATCATTGTGATCTTTCGAAAATTAATTCCCTTACCACAAATGTCTAATTACAAATCCCAATTGTATGAGTTACTATTATATATATGACTATAGTTGGTACCATAAAAAAATTTATTAACTATTAAAGCTTTTGTTGGTAACCCTATTAAATATATTAAGTTTTTCATATTATCTATGTTTTCCATATTAAGTATGCTTGAAACAATTATTGAAAGCTAAGTATTTTTTAAATGGATTGTGGTTTTTTAATGGTATCAAAGTGTGTTAATTTGAATTTCAAACATGATATATATTGGATCATCACACTTGACAGATCAAACATCACATGGTGGACTAGGTAAAGGTCTAATGGGACCTATACAGTTCTAGTTTTGTTACTTGAGAGGGATCTTCTATTGTTTATCTCAAGTTTCCTTTTTTTGGTTTAATTAAAATTTGAACCAAGTTTATACCAAGAGGAGGAGTATGTAGTGTCCCATCATGGCTATTATAGTTTTGTGACACCCAAAGAAGAGGCGTTTTTATGGATTTTGTATGCTAGACCTATATGTTATGGACTTGGTTGGGTCACTTGACTGGTGACATTTATATATATGCATATATTATACACATGGTTGCATATTTGCTTATGTGTGCTTATATGTATGATTATGTATATCAGATCAATTTAGATTAAGAACATGTTATATGTATGTTTCTTTTTATGCATCTGGTTAATGACATGGATTATGATATACAATTTTGACATATGGATTATCATGGTTGTGCGAAACATATAGTTGATTATGATCTTGTTGATGATACATAATTTATATGATTATGCATGGTTAACCTTGTAATGAGCAAGATTGACAAGGAAATTATTCATTGGATGACAACAATGCTTAGATATGAAATGACTGGGGAGGTCATATACACTTTTGGGTAAAATGTAATAAGTTAATTCAGTCTAAATTTTAATTGATTCTATTAATTTCTGAGGATATGATTTGTGTAGGTCTAGGAAACAAGACCTTGTCAATGAAAACATCAAATGGGTATGACCTCACAACTAGTACCTTGAGGGAAACATGGATTTTTGAAGTATAATAGATGAGAATCCATGGAGGTTAGGGCACATACTCTTGAATCCATGGAAGATCAAAATGTAGAGTCTTGTATCTATGAAAAAATAGGGTGTGGATTCTTAAATCCTTGAAATATCAAGGCATGGAGTCTTGGATATATTGAATAAATCATGCCATGGATTCCTAAATCTATTAGGATGTGGAGTCCCGAGTACAAGGAAAGTGTTTGGAGTCCTAATCATTCTAGAGAGGTACACAATAGGGGTGTGGAATCCCTATTCTCTGGCAGAAAAACACCACTCAAGGGCATAAGTCAACTAGGTAATCTCGCCTAGGTTAAACCTTGAATTAATTTAATTCCAAAATTCACCAACTTTTGAGGTGCTTTTAACTTTAATATTGTTTTAATAAAAAAAAGTTAGAATATTTAATTATAAATAATCAATAACATGAAATTACATCAAAATGATACATTGGGGTGGTGAATATTGGGAAAATTAGTTAATTATCTAAAAATAAAAAATAAAAATTTGGGATTTCCACCTTAGGGAAGGATGGTGAATAATACAAAATATTTTAATTTGTAAAAACTAAAAAATAAATTGCATAAAAAGGTGAAATATCACCCCTCTCAAAGCATATAAATACAAAAGGACCCCTATGGTAGGAGGGGAACCTGGAGAGTAAGCAAATGTTGCCAAAATGGATCTAGAATTTTTGAAGTAGATATATGGGTTATCTTAGTTGGTTGATTTAAATCAATAAAATTCATCTTCCTAATATTGCTTGTGACCTTTCTGTTGTTGCATTTGGGTATTGTTTGTGAGCTCATACAGCTCAGTGTTTTCAGGAGGAGAAGTTATCCTTAGATAAGGTTGGGTGGAAAACCAGTTGGTCTTTGGAGTTGGCAAGTGGAGTTGTTTGAGAGAGAAAATCAATTGGGTTTCAGGTATAATTTTAGCTTTTGTTCAATTTTGATACATTGTGTTATTTATCTATTTGGAATAATTTGTTATTTCCTTAAGAATTACTCTGAGTTGCTAGCAGAAAACATTATAAATATGTTGTTAATTATTGAGTAAATTTGGTACATTTCATTTCGACTAATATTTCAAGTAACCAAACAGTTTGTATGGCGCCTTTGGAAGTAAAAATTTTATGCAAGGATTAAAGGAAAAAAATTTGCTACTCGAGCTAAAAATAATATTTCTTTCTTGTTCTATTATTTATCTCGTTGTATAGATTTCTCCTCGAAAGAAGCATAAGTATTCGGTGAAGGCATGCAAGAAGGTTTATCAAAAATTTTATTCCTTGGTTTTAATTTCTACTTGTGAAGGGAATTTTGTCCATAGTATGTATTTCAATTACTAATGATATTTGAAAAGATTGGATAGATAATTGTAAAATTATGGATGTCATTATTTTATTTGTGGTTGTAATGGATACCTTGCATTCCATATGTTTAACAAAATGTGTAAACAAACTTTAGAAGTTTTAATTTAGGTGAGTTTTAGAAAATAAAGTATTGAGATCTCTATGTTGCGTTTCAGAGAAACTTTAGTGGGTATCCATACCATGTCAACCTATCACCCCCGTTTTGAGTTCAAAAAAATTGATTTCATAATCAAATTTCTTGATCAGAGCAATTTTCTAAATTTCACAGGAACCCTATGGTCTGATTATGCAATTTTGCAAATCATTACCAAACCCCTTACTGAATGATGGTAGTAGATAGGATTGTAGCTTTAATTTCTACAAAGTGTTTGTTTTAATGCCTTGATGAGCTGTATTAGTTTTCTATTAAAGTGTTTGTTTTAAAGCCTCAATAAACAATATTTGTTTTCCATCAAAGTCTTTGATTAAATGCCTCAATGACTGTAGATTTCAAGTAGGTAAAGTGTTCGATTAAATGTCTTAATGGATGTAGATTTCATGCATGCAAAGTGTTTGATTAAATGACTCAATGGTTGTAGATTGCATGCATGCAAATTTTTTTATTAAATGCCTCAATGGTTGTAGTTTTCATGCATCCAAAGTGTTTGATTAAGGCATTAATGAGTTTTATTAGTTTGCTATCAAAGTTTTTGTTTTAAGGCCTCAATGAATTGTATTATTTTTCCATAAAAAAGTTCAAGATTAAATGCCTCAATGGTTGTAGCTTTCATGAATGTGAATTATTCGATTAAAGGTCTTAATGTTTGAAGCTTTCAAATTTGCCCCTTTTCTTTTGAATTATAAATTTGGGTATTTGTTTAAGTATGGTTATAAACAACAGTGTTATATTGCAAATATTGTTGCCATGATTTTTGTTCATATGCTTGGTTGAATACATTATAAAAATAATTAAGATTAATTCATTCCAAGCATGAAGGGAATGATTCCTTATGTTTGTCCCTTATTTATTATGTTATTTTTCGTTGTGGAATTAATGGAATGTGTAATTCTTTGACAAACTATCCTTCGTAGTATTATATTTATCTTAACACCTTGAATGATTATAATTACATATGATAGATGAGTTTAATCATAGTTAATTTTTCTGTTTTGAGTCTTAATGTCCAATGGGGCCTTTAATTCTTATGTTTTGTTAAGTTGGTAAGGTGAGACCTATGGAAGCTCTTGACTACCTTCTCAATTGATAGATGCAAAATTTGCAATTGTTTACTGAGTTGGTAATATATTTATCTAATGCAACACTTTCCACCTACCAACTGAGTAAGGATGCAAAGTTGCATTCATTTCCTATATTGCTCATTCTATGTAGATTTGTTGGTACATCCCTTTAATTAGTATGTCATTTCCTCACTTCTTCCATACCCAATTGAACTCCTTGGAACAATTATGTTTTCTTGTATTTACATGAGAAGAGCTAAAAATTGTGAGGCGTGATTATGGAATTAGTGTAAGGGAATATACATGTCTCTTTTCACATAATTCTACTCATCATGAAAATCATATGCATATGTTTGAAATTCTACAAGACTTCTAGTATCAACTCTAACACGAGCTACTTGTTTATCTAACTTATAAATTGTCCCCTTATACTATTTATTCCATTCACCATATTCTACACATTGAACTCAAATGATTTACTAATAATCACTCTAGCATATCCTATTGCAGTTACGTCATCCTATACATCAGTGATTAATGGTATTTCTATGGTCACTATCAATTGTGGGGATCCTAGAAGCTAGATCTTCTTGCACATTTGTTTCATCTCTTTCTTCCTCATTTCATCAAACATGAAAGACTCCAAGGATGTGATTGCTTCTTATTTAGACGGCGTGAATATTTTCAGGACCAATTCTTGTAAAGGAAAGTGCCTCCTGTGGTAGTCAAGATACAAGTCTCTAGAGTTACACAAGTACTAAAAGTCCCTATATCCATTGGTTGAGTTTTCAATTTCTATTATTTTCTTCTTAATCATTTTCCCTTAGGTTTACTTCTTGTTTTCCCCTTGTTCTTCTTCCCTAGATCTAGCTTTAGTTTCATCTTTGTCCTTTGTAGCTTTGGATTTTGAATCAAGTCTGTTCATTTCCAAGGCCTCAATTTATACATGTATTATTGCTTTATCTTGTTCTGTCGCATCTATTGCTTCCAACCCTGCAGCTTCTGTCACTACCTCTTTATCTTATTCCCCATTCTTGCTACTACTTATTCTAGTGAAACAACTCTTATGATGCATTATTCATCTTGCCAATGCTCATTTTTGTAAGGCCACTAAATTTGCAAGCATGGAAATGATTGTATATCGTGTTTTGTAGATTATGTCTTAAGGATATTTCTTCACAAATTGAAATTATTCTAGTGCATCTACTTATGTTTTCACTTCCTCTTTATTTGTTATGTTGTATGCTCCTACAACAATAGGAAAAGTGGGCCATGGTACTTTCTTGGTAGCTACGATGACTACAACTACTCCATTGAGATAAGTCTAATATGCAATTTCCTATAATATTTTTTTTTCTAGGATTAACTTGGGAAAGAGGTACAAGATTTTAGTTGAACCCCAAAATTCTTGATACGGGTGCCTCTTTTAGTTACATACCAATCTCTGATGGGACTAACTACATGTATATCCCTCTCTGAAATGAAGTAGGTGCACAAACCAGTAATATGTAGACAGGTGCCAAAAAATGTTCATAATTTTTATGATAATGGATCATGTATTTATGCTCACATAACAATTGACAGTATACATGGATAAAGTGATCATTTAGTTGCAAGTTCCAACCCATCCCTGGAAACTTTCTAGATGCAAAAATTATGTACATTAGTCATGAGAACAAAACGAATGATGGGGGGGTCCCTACAGTTACATGCTTGATTTTGGATATATCTTTTGTGAGTGAAGTTGAGAGAAAGGATGCTTAGTTGAACATTGTACCCATATGTGCCACATGATGTATCAAGGGGGAACACATGCTTCTTTAAATATAGTTGCATCATCTTCCCCACATAATCTATTGATCGATGTCGTTTTGATCCTATAAGGGGTTCTTAGGTACATAGTAGGATATGTTCAAGTTTTCATTGACCTAAAGGATTTCTTGTTGATCCACCAACCTTATAGTTTATGTTAGCTAATTAAAAATTTGAGTAATAAATATTTTGTGAGATCTACCTAGGGACTTGGGAATTTGTACATCACCTTTAGATTTAAAATCTAAAAGAAGGCAATTAATTCCCCTTCAACATCCTTAATGAGTCTATTGTCATTGTCTTCTTGTTCAAATATCCAAGATATTATCTCTGCACAAGGGAGGATTTCAGGTCTCATAGCCACTCTATGTAATGCTAATTTTATGATTAGATTGTATACTTCCTCATCTACGTTGATTTCTCTAGGTGCAAGAGGCAACTCAAGATCTATCTCCTGGATAAACATTCAATATCTCTCATCCCATTGATAGTTGGTGTTTGTGTCAATTTGGCACTTAGTATCGCCATAATATGGACCAGTGAACATGACCACATCTTCTACTTTTGTTCTAGGAGATTCCTCCTTTTTTGGGTTGATTTTTACTACCATGTCCTTTTGCTTTCACTGCTTCTTGAAGACCATTGCAAACCTGCATTTTTTTATGAGACACCATGCAGGATATAAAACAAGTGAGATAGTAAAACAAAGAAATGGAAGTAGACGTCCTAGGTCATATAGTTTTGTCTCGAGAAAAATGACCTTTGTGCAATTAGTATTCCGAGACAAATCATGTGATAGACCAGAGATTGGTAACATATTGTAGATGTAACTAATAATTAAAGCCTTAACATGGTAAATGAACATTCTAGTATCTTTTAATGAGAATACCATGAGGATTCCATCGGTGTTTCTTATCACTATGCAAGCCATAGTCATAATTTTACATGGGATACCAATGAAAAAAATTAACTTGCAGTTCCGATAACTAAGACAAAGTAATATTGAGGCTACATGCATCCTACATTGTGAGTGTCAATGATGTGCAATCATTGTTTGTCTTTGTGAGGAATAAAAAGGGAAAAAAACCCTTCCTCCAATTTTCTTCAGTTGCACTTCATCTACCATTTCCATACAAAGTTGATTCACATAGTATCGGCTACATATGAAGCCCAATGCTTCTAATGGGAAACCCAAGTCTATCCCTCAATGTGGTGAGTTGTTTTTTCCCATATGTAAGGGTGTGGAGATGGTGGTGGCACTTAAATGATGGGTGTCAAAATTAATTGATGGGCGCCAAGATTAATCGATACATGTGCATTCTTTCAGCTTAGTGGGTAGGGTTCCCATCAATCGACAATGTAACGAATGTATTTGGTTCTTTAAACATGGGTGGTTGGCCTATCCAAGAACATAGATACATAATATTTTATATCATGATTAATCATGTGAGGATATGTTGGCATCAATGTGTGCAACATTGTATTGGTTTCCTGCACCCTATGTTTATTTTAATGTGAGAGTGAAGAAATTGATGAGTAAAAGGAAGGAATAGGAACTTAACTAGTGAATAATACTTAATTTTCCAAGTGGATTGCGGGTGGTTCCATGCTTGGGCCGACCAATAGAGTTCTCTCATGTTGGAATATCAAGAGGTTTCAGTGGTTAGGGTCTCGTTAGATCCTTTTTAGTAAAAGAGGTTGTAATGGAAAAAGCATGTTTAAAAAAAAAATGAATGGTAACATTCATTTGGGCTTATAAATTGTCATTTACCATAGGTCACTTAGCTTTGGGCTGTATAACATATCGCCAACTTGAGACCTTTTGGATCGGCAACACATTGCTCTTTATCGTGGACCTTTGTCTTTGTGTGTATGTAGCATGCCACGAGGTACAAGTTTTTCATGCTCATGACATGTCACAATTTTGAAACTTTTTGGAATGGAAAAACATCCCACCAATTATTTTTGTGTACGAAGACTTTTGTGTGTGTAACATGTCGTCTAGGAGAAACATTTCCCAATTGCAATACATCGCAAGGGAGAAACATTTTCCAAGTGTGATACATCGCAAGTTCAAGACTTGTGTCACAATTTGGGTGGATGTCGTGTCGTGAGAAGGTTTTGAGATATGTGATACATCGCATACTTGAAGTGTAGGTGAATCATGTTACATTGTAATATATTATTCGAGAACATTTTTATCATGGAAATACATGGATAGAAATCAGCATAGATTCATCTTAAATTCGTATCTATCAAGCACCGAGAGGGATCCAATTTCTTGAGGTGTATTTATTTTTTAAAATTTAAACTCAAGAAATTTGATCTCTTGATTCATAGATCCCGGTTTAACTTTTAAGTTTTTATTTTATAAACGGACATCTTTTCTTAATTACTTTTCATAATATTTTATTTTATGAACCAACAAGGATTTTTTTTTAAATACTTTCCATAATTTTTTATTTTATGAGCCGACATGAATTTTTTTAATTATTTTGTTATAAATGTTATTTTGTTACAAATGTTACATCACGTTACAACATCTCCCCCATACTTTCTTTTAAATACTTTCCATAATTTTTTATTTTATGAGTCGACATGAATTTTTTTAATTATTTTGTTACAAACGTTACATCACGTTACAACATCTCTCATAATATTCACTATATCACTATTCACTATTATTTTTTGCGAACATGTTACTAACGTTATAACGTTACATCCGTTACAAACATTACATCACGTTACAACATCTCCCCCATACTGGGTTGTAAAGCACCTCGTTTCACTCAGTGCAACTAAACTCAACATGTTTGGTGAAACTATTTTGAATACTAAAATCGATCTTGTTCTTATAATATTATGGTTTAAGAGACTTTATTATTAATTAATACTTTCATTTTATGACATACTTGTAAATACCATATAATTCATTTTGATGTTTTATATATTTAAATTATAAATTTTATATTTATAAGAATTATATATTTAATTAAATATTTAATTAATTTTAATGTATTCCTAAATCATGTTATTAATATTATTATTCCATGTATTGCATGAAATTACATAATTGGCTGGTTTTTGGTTGTGACACAAAAACATGGTTTTTTATGTTATGCTTTTACACCAAAATCAATCGCTTTTCATAACTTTTTCCCAGCCACCCTCTTATTGTTTGAACACCTTTTTTCTTGATATTATGCAATGGGTACTCACATTCGACAATCCATATTCATTAAAGTTTTATTAGTTTCCCAAGAACCAAGTGCATGTAGTTCATGACACAGAACCGTGCACACATAACAAAAATGATATCTACCCACAACACTTGGCATTGTTCTTAGTCAAAATCATAGGCTCTATCAAGTGCTGAGAGGGATCAAATCTCCCGAGGTTCAAACCTCTCCTTGAATAGCTCCTTGAGTGCAATACCTAAGCCACCTAATCCTAAGCTCTAAAGTCTCTAGTTTAAGTCTCATATTTACTTTTTACTTTGTATTTTTTTTTTGTTTATTGCTGACATAATATTTATTACTTTTTACTTTGTATTATTATTTTTTGTTTAGTTTGTATTATTTTGTTACTGGACAAACACTCTAAAGTCTCATATTTACTTTTTACTTTGTATTATTCTTTTTTGTTTATGGCCGACATAATATTTACCACCTAATCCTAAGCTCTAAAGTCTCTAGTTTAAGTCTCATATTTACTTTTTACTTTGTATTATTCTTTTTTTGTTTACTTTGTATTATTTTGTTACTCGACAAACTCAACTAACAAGATCTCCCCCATACTCTGGGCTCTAGAGCGCCTCTCGGCGCAATAAATTATCAAAAGGTATTGGATCTACAAAGATAGAGTGGTGCATAGTATGTGCATACTTCTTATCAAACATGAATAAACAATCATAGGAGGATACTTCACCATATTAGGTAGGCAATTACAACAAAGTGTTCAAGGAGAAAAGCAATCCAATCTCAAAGGGATTTGATCAAATGTACAATTTATAATATGGATCAATTATAAAATTCAAAGGGTTGAAGATAAATCAAAGAGTAAATTTAGAGGGGGTCCACAGATTTTATTTTAGGGAATAAAACAATGGGGTGTTAGTGCTTGTTTGTAAATTGGCAACATGGTTAGAGGACAATAGATATTTTTACTGAGTTAATAAATTGCATCACTCTAGGAGAGAAAATAAGTTACCTTCATCAAAGTGTATGTTCTTCTATTTATTGGGATTTCACTCAAACTTGTTTTTTGAAATAGTCTTCATGAATGCCCATTCCCAATGCCAATGATTATGCTTTATTAGAATCCACATGACCATATATTTGAAATTATTTTCTTACTTTAGTTCTCTTATAGATGAAAAACTTTAGTTCTCGTATAGATGTCATTTCAGTACCACAAGGTTGCTACAGGTGAGGCGAGTGTGACACTTTGTTTCTTCCCTTTCGTGTTTCTTCACTACTAGTGAGCATCTCTAGCTCTGACGGAGTCACCCCGGTATCACAAGTCACTTGTTCCACTATCAATGAGCGTCCATATCCTTAACAAAGTCACCCCAATATCACAATCCTTTCTCCACTACCAGCAAGCGTCCATAGCCTCGACAGATATACTTGCATGTCCCATATGATCTAAGTTTCTTTCCTAAGTGTTTACCTCTTACTTTTGTTTTCTTATATTTTATTTTTGAACCAGAGGTGGATGGGGAAACTCATTTATCCTTTAAATGTATGTGGGATGATACTTGTTATTAAGGATTAATTAGATATGCATGGGTTGTATTAGATTTCCATCTTATGCATAACCTTAAGTACTTTTATGGACTTATTGGGAGAACATTTGTAATTATCATTAAGCATAATGGATTTATAAGGATAACGAGCAGACTTCTCAACACTTGAGTCTGAGTTATTGATGATTGTCCATTATTTCACGCAACATTCCACCACTAAGCTAAAAGTTCATATGTATGTTGAAATCTTTAAGCCAATTATATAGATTAGTGCCTTGTTCATTTGGCCCATAACACAGTTTCATAGTCAAGTCAATGATGTCCAAGGAATATGAGGAATAGTATGATCTAGTTGTTACAAGCTCTACTAATCAAGAAAGAGTGAAGACATGAAATTATGTGATCAAAGTCAAAATAAAAATGTAAAAGTTAAAAAACAAAATCGTTAACAAAGAAAACGTAAAATTAAATAAATAAAAATGTTAAAAATACAAAGCGAGTTTATTTATGTAAAAGTCAACTACTAGGATAGCAACAAAATTTGGTCATTTACAAGCAGGTATACATCCCCTTCCATATTTTAATTCAATTTGCATGTGCCTCTGCAAGCTTTTAAACCACTTGGAATGGCCAAGCCACAATTGTTGTAATTTGGTGTGTTTCCCTTTGTCCTTGTGTGGCTTGTCACATTTTAGAACAAGATCACCCACCTAGAGATCTTTATCTCCGAATAATTTCTTATCAAACCATATTTTAACTATATGTTGATATACAACAAACATTTTCTTATCCTCTCTCACTCTAACTCCAGTTTTAACAAGGTATTGACCATATTTTGGATTATTGAATAGGTTTTCCCTTGTGAGGCCTAGGATCATCAGAGGGATGGTAGGAAAATGTTAGGAGGAAGGATGGATTCTTTTCTAAAAGCTAAGAAATATGGAAACGTTCCTAAGGAGGCATTGGGATTCACTCTATCATCCCATAAATTATTTGGCAAGGCATCATGCCAATTCCTTTTATGGTCAATTACAATGTTTTTTAGGATGCAGATCAAGTTTTTGTTGGTGGAACATAGTTGCATCATCTTCCCCATACAATCTATTGATCAATATTCTTGTGTTATATATATATACACACATACACATACACACACATATATAATGGGAAAAAATAATAATAAAACTATAGAAACAATATCATCGATTATAAAAAAACATGGACCCATAAACTACTTATGGTAAACCCGGTCATTATAAATATAAAAAACAATAATAATAAAAAAACCATAATTTAATAATAAAAACTCAATAATATTAAACACTAATATATATAATTACATAACTTTTCATAAAAAGCATCGAGGCACGCTTTAAGGGATATATATATTCTCATTCCCTCCTTGTCATACTCATCATCTATTATTATGTCTTAGACATATATAAATCGTGTAGGAGAATTAATCCTATTTTGATTTTTTCACATTTCCTATGGTTTTGATAATGTTTTGGGGAAGTATTAAATGGAGGTGCCATTGTTGTTGTGTGGTTGATTTGCAAAAGCTGGCGTATGCCTCGGGAGTCCCTTCCCGGGCATAGGCGACATGCTCCCGTGACTAAAGGGGCTATTATTCCCTACCAAGTATTGTGCAGACTGTCTGTGTTGCTTGACTGCCTTGCACAAACCCTAGCAACCTGGTGCACTTGATTTCCTTGCGTGGCAGGTCTCTGCAAGGAGTCGTGTGACTTCCACTTCGAATGCCACTTCCATTCAAGATGAATCGATGGTCCGCATAGGCGAGGATTTCATTCCAAGTTGAGCGGAAATTTCAACAATCTGCAGAGACAAAGCTCGTTACAGTTGCAGAAGTTGAAGAAGAAGAAGAAGTTAACGCAACCGCCCAAAACCCCATCTGTGATGACAAAACTATCGATACCAGTTGTGACACTTTGATGACAATAAATTTAATAAGGAGGTTCCTGTGCAATGCGGTGAGAACAATCTAAGCCGCTTGTGAAAATTAGTAGAAATCAAATTATTTCCATTTGTGGACTCTATGGAAAACAACAACCAGATTGTTGGAACTGAGTCATATGATGGAGATGAAAGATGACCAGATCCCATATCCGCTACCTTTACTATCTCTCAATCATGTTTCATTCTTTTGCTAATCTGTCACAGCTTAAACGAAATTTTACAAGAATGTTCTCGGATTTCAGCCAGTGATGAGGCCATCTTCAATTGATTTTGAAGGAGCTTGGTAAGATATTTGCATCAACATAATCGACTAGCCAATGGTATTGTCTGCATATAATATTTTATATACCCTTTAAAGGGATCTAAAATATTATTGTGTTCCAGGTTATTCAACTACGGTGTGGGCATACATCTCTTGCAGTGTAGGTATTCAGATGATCTCCGTAAGAAAAATGAGATCAATCCAAGAGATAACCATATCTATTTTCAGGTTTACTATAAACTCTCATGGTCACTTTTGAGAGATTGCCATAATTATTATTTATTGTAGCAGGATGTGCTTCATTTTATAATTTTTGTTACGTTATACTTTTAATATTCCACAAAGTTGATGACTAATTACCTAGAGCTTGTAGGAAATACGTGTTATTTGAGATATCGTGCTATTAGATTATCACATTGTATTGATTAATATTACATAATAATTACCTATTTGAGATTTTTAGAGCTTTCTGCTGCAATGTTCCTAAATGTTGCTCGATTTCATTGTACATTTCAACCTTTCAAATTTAAATCATGTGGACTTTATCTCTTATCATTAATAAGATAAAAATGAGCTTATAGTAACCCTAAATAAAACCTCTTATTAATTGCAATTCTGCTTTGATTGATCTTGAAAAGACAATTGGTAATAACCTTAAATACATATCGTAGTCGAAGCACAATTTAAGTGAACTTAGAATGCATTTATTTTACTAGTATTGTTTATTTTGAGTGAAAGAAATGTAGTTTAAATTTCAAAATCTTTTTTCAATTTAGTATAGTTTATTTTGAATGAAAGAAATGTAGTTTAATTTTTATGATAATTAGAATCTATCAAAATGCAATTTAAATTTTTTATTAGTAAAAATATATTTTTAAACTTATAATGAATTAAATATCCTGAAATTTCTTTATTACACCTAAATTGCACACTCATCATATCTATATTTATATATATAATTCCAATTCTAACCATTGACCAAAAAAATCAATTACACCATTGCAAATGAAATACCTAAATTAGAAGGTCGAAAACTCTTTGAACTTTTATGATGGAAGAATGGTTGTATTGTTTATTTTAATGAAAGAAAGAACGATATTGTGAAGAGTCTTAATACTATAATATATACCATGTTTTATAGTGTGCTCTTAACTGGTCTAAAATTTGCTGAAGCTTGTGAAAGAAAAGAAAAACTATACACATGTAATATTATGCAGGCTCTTGTGAGGTTTTATTGCTTGGTTGGTGATGGGATTTTGGAACTTAGAAATTGGTATTTGCAGGCCTAGTCTACGGCCACAAAAAAAAAATGTGTGCACCATATACCCTTATGGTCTCATTCAATTTGATAGAATTGTTTGCACAGAAGGGATGTAGTGTTTTTGTATGCCATACTTTATTTAATTCGATGTAGCACTTCCCTCACCAATTGATTTAGTAAAGCTAATTCCATTGTTCTCAAGTCTAAATAATTCAAATTACAAAATTTCATATATTTTATCCAAATCTCCTTAAATTGTTCAAATCAAAATGCTTGATCGTTGATGTGAAATTCCACATAGGAAAATCAAAAATGGCTAATAATTCGATTTGATATAGGACACCATTCATAAGTGTCGAGCTTCAATCGTAGCTGAATATAATGGTTGTTGACAACTAAGTCCATATTGTATTGTCAAATCGGTCTACGCCTCTCTCTCTCATGGCCATGATAATCTGAGCATGATACCATGATACCTCCTCTTTCCAAAAACGTCATTTTATCAAAGGCCAAAAGCATCAATAATGGCAGTTATGAAAGTAGAATTAGTAGAGAAATGTGAGAGACTTGTAACTCATGGACTCTTTTGTAAGCACACAAATAAATACATATTTTTGTTGACTTATAAAATAACACTATAAAATAGTTTAGAATTCCAAAGATGAACTTGCAAATCCACGATCATGGGCTTGTTGCGCTCTTGTTGCCAAAATCCTAGCATATGATGTGTTTCCATCCTTAATGTTGGAAATATCTAATTAAATGAGTTGATCGCATAGTTACTGTGTCGACTCTGTCAGTCACCCTAAAAGCCGTTTTGTGTCAGCGCGATGTTCGCGATGTAAGTCTGTCAGTTAGCTCACTGACCAATCCGGCGAACGTCTTGTTTGTAGTTACTTCACCGCGTTAATAGTTCGCAAGACAAGAAAACTTAGGATAGAATTTATTACAGTCTTTAATGCAATATGTAGCTTCCATAGGAAGCATTCCTAAGTCAATTGGTTGAAATTCTATAAATAGTAGCTCTTAGTTAAATCTCAAAAAAAAAAGATGTGTAAGAAGTGTGAAAGGAGAATAAGCTCGCGTGAATTGTAACAAGAGCCCAAGCTCTGTGAATGTAAAAGACCCCAGTGAAACTCACTTCCATGAATTGAGGAGTTGCACAGTTTACCTTGGTAAATATATAAGTCTATGTTTTATGTTTCATTCTCAAGAATGTTGTATTTTGCAAGTCGCACATCATCTCCAGTTTTACTTGTGTGAATGTTGTTTACATTTACCCGTAGTAAAATAAATCAAGATTCATAAATAGTTCACCGCAGTGAAAGTTTTAAATTAACAGGGAATAACTTCGCGTTAGATGTTTTAAGTTGTTATGCCTTAAAAAGATATTTTACATGAAAAGTTTGGTTAAGTGAACCGCAAAGTATTTGAGAATACCGCGAAGTAGAATATTGCGACCAACTGAACTTCACATCACTCTGAAGTTCACCGCGCAGCAAAAAGTTGAAATCGCGCAGTTACTTACTGTGCAGTTACTTGCCGCGAAGTAAAAGTTAATTGTTGCACAGTTAAAACTACAAAGTTAATTCTTAGTGAGGAAAGTGTTCCGCGAAGATAAAATTGAAGTTCGTTGTTGTATGGTCTGCGAAGTCCGAAGAAAAGAAAAGAAGGTACTCATCCACTGCGCAGCTAAATCTTCTTTACTGCGCGGTGTTCCTTTTCCTTTGATCTGGTATCAGAGCTTGGTTTACGGAAAGAAGGAATTCAATTCATCAGGGAAAAGCGGTTAAGGATGGCTTCCACTTCTGGTAATTTGCAAACCCCAATATTTACTGGTAAAAATTATGAATATTGGTCTCTAACCATGAAAGCTTTGTTTAGAGGTCAAGATGTATGGGACATAGTTCAGACTTGTTATGCAGAACCAGCAGACGCAGCAGCATACAACAATCTCACACAAGCTGAGAAAGATGTCCTGAGGGAACAGAGGAAGAAAGATGGAAAGGCGTTGTTCCACATACATCAAGCGACACATGAATCAATGCTCCCAAGAGTAGCAGCAGCGCAGTCGGAAAAGGAAGCGTGGGACACGCTGGAAACATCATATCAAGGTTTCAACAAGGTAAAGACTGTCAAACTTCAAATTCTTAGAAGAGAGTTTGAATCCTTGTCAATGAAAAACACAGAGTCAGTAGAGTCATTCTATAATCGTGTAATTGGTCTAGTTAATCAAATAAAGTCTCATGGAGAAAATATAACTAACCAAAGAGTTGTTGAAAAAGTTCTTAGAGTTCTGCCAAAGAAATTTGAATCTTTGGTTGTGACCCTAGAGGAAAACAAAGATCTATCCATATTTACCGTTGATGAGTTGCAAGCCTCATTACTCAATCATGAACATAGAATCAACGGTTCAAAAACATCGCTGGAATGTGCGTTCGCAGCACAGTCATCAATAAGTCACAGTAGAGGCAAAGGAAGATCAAACTCTAGAGGCAGAAGACGAATTTCATTCAGAGGAGGTCGCAGCAGTAGTCCTGCACATGTCGCAGGAAGAGGCCAGAATCAGACCCCCAATCAGCCAAGTGGACAAAGGTATGATAAATCAAAGATTCAATGTCATTACTCTAAAAGATATGGACACTTCGCATATGAATGCAGGAAGAAACAATATGACCAAGGAAAGCAAGGCGAAGCACAATCAAGCAGCAACAGCACTGCTAACAGCTCACTCTTCTTGGCATGCGCATCATCGCTGGAATGCAATGCCGTCCAAGACAGTCCAAATGATATATGGTATTTAGACTCAGGCTGTAGCAATCATATGACTGGTAATATAAATTTATTTTCCAATCTAGATAAATTAGTCCAAACTGATGTAACACTTGGAAACAATATCCAAGTCACTGTTTTGGGAAAGGGTACTGTTGATATTCTAACAAAACAGGGGGAGCATAAATTTATGCCTGATGTGTATTATGTTCAAGGTTTGAAGCATAATCTGATGAGCATTGGACAGATGATGGAAAAAGGCTACAGAGTTCATATGATAGGGAAGCGTTGTGTGATCAAAGATGTATACCCAAGCAATCAGCTAATAGCCGAAGTACAGATGACAAGCAATCGCTTGTTTCCTTTGAGGATAACACCAATAATCAAAGGTAAAAATACTCATGTTGTTCATGAAAATCAGAAAGAAAATTCTGAAGCTGCGTTCAAGAAAGAAAGCAAAGGAGCAGAAGTTCGCAGCAATGAGGAAGAAAAAGGCAGTGCAATGCAAGTTGTGTTTCAAATAGAAATGAAGGATGAATCCTGGTTATGGCATTTCAGATTTGGACATCTGAACGTTGGTGGGTTGAAGCTACTGCACATGAAGGATATGGTGAAATGATTGCCATTGATTGAAAAGCCAGAGAGAATTTGCGAAGGCTGTATCTTTGGAAAGTAGCATAGAGAGACTTTTCAAGTCGGAAAGTCATATAGAGCTCGTGCATCAATCGAAATTGTGCAATCCGATATCTGTGGACCGATGCAAACACCATCCATGGGAGGATGCACATATCTTCTCACATTTATTGACGATTTCACAAGAAAAACATGGTTTTATTTTCTAAAGCATAAATCTAATGCATTTGACTGTTTTCAGCAGTTCAAGGCACTTGTGGAAAAGCAGAGTGATTACAGCATCAAGATATTGAGAACGGATAGAGGTGGTGAGTATGTCTCAAATGATTTCTTAAATTTATGCAAGAATCATGGCATACAGAAACAATTCATTGCGCGGTACACACCGCAGCAGAATGGCCTCGCCGAAAGAAATAACAGAACCATCATGGAGATGGCACGCAGTATGTTGGCAGTCGCGCATCTGTCAAATGGATACTGGGCTGAAGCAGTGGCAACTGCAGTATACATCATGAATCGATGTTCGACAAAGAGCGTGAAGAACAAGGTTCCGCAGGAAGCATGGACAGGTATGAAACATAGTGTTTCGCATTTAAAAGTTTTTGGTTGTGTAGCATATGCACATGTACCAGATGAGCTGAGAATAAAATTAGACAATAAAGGACAGAAATGCATCTTTATTGGATATTCTGAAGACACAAAAGCATACAAGATGTATGACCCTATCGCAAGGAAAGTTATTATCAGCCGCGATGTTCAGTTTGTGGAAAATGAAGCATGGGATGGAACTGTTGAGAAGAATGTGAAAATTGTGTCACATGTTGAACATGATGACATCGCAGAAGATGTGGTTGAGACTCCGCATGAGAATCAGAACTTCGCAGCACCGCTTACTCCAAGGACTGCGCAGCATGGTTCAGCACCAGTAACCCCGATAAGCACACCAAGTGCGCAGCAAACTCCATCAAGCAGTTCGCACAGTTCAACACCAGCAACTCCGCCAAGGACAAGAAGTCTGTGTGAGATATATGAGTCTGGTACACCTAATTCATTCTCTTATTTTGCATTATTTTCTCAAGTTAATGATCCGCTAACATATGAAGAAGCAATTGAAAATGAAGTTTGGGCACAAGCCATGAATGAAGAAATAGAATGTATTGAGAAGAATCAGACATGGGAACTAGTTGATGTTCCTAAGGACAAGGATGTAATAAGCGTGAAATGGATTTATAAGACCAAGCAAGATGCTGAAGGAAATGTGCAGAAGCACAAGGCAAGATTGGTTACAAGAGGGTTCACGCAGCAACCTAGCATAGACTTCAATGAAACTTTTGCACCTGTAGCTCGCACGGACACTATCAGAACAGTTTTGGCCATCGCAGCACAAAAGAAATGGCCTGTCTATCAAATGGATGTTAAGTCCACGTTTCTAAATGGGTATTTAGAAGAAGAAGTATATGTGGAGCAGCCACAAGGCTATGAAGTTCCAGGACAAGGACACAGAGTATACAGACTGAAGAAGGCACTCTATGGTTTGAAGCAAGCTCCGCGAGCTTGGTACAGTCGCATTGCCTCATACCTCATTTAGAATGGATTTCACAAAAGTGAATGTGAGCCAACGGTGTACACAAAAATCAACCAACAAGGTAATAAATTAATTGTCTTCCTGTATGTAGATGATTTAATATTTGCTGGTGATTTTGGCGTAGAAGAATTTAGAACAGTCATGGAAAGTGAATTTGAAATTACTAATTTGGGGCTTATGAAGTACTTTCTGGGCATTGAAGTCCAACAGAATGAAAATGGGATATTTATATATCAGTCAAAGTATGCAAATGATGTACTGAATAGGTTTAATATGTTAAATAGCAAAACAGCTCCAACACCAGTGATAACAGGTTTGAAATTAAGCAAGGATGATGATGGATCCAATGTATATCCTACACTGTTTAAAAGGCTCCTAGGCAGCCTTATGTATCTTACAGCAACAAGGCCAGACATCATGTATGGAGTCAGCTTAATCTCAAGATTCATGGAGTCACCAAAAGAATCACATTGGCAAGCAGGTAAAAGAATTTTGAGGTATGTAAGTGGAACAAGAGACTTTGGTATTATGTATTCTACCTCAGAAAATTTCAAACTCATAGGATACACTGATAGTGAAAATGGAGGCAGCATAGATGATAAAAAAAGCACATCTGGGAATACATTTCATATAGGAACAGGTGTTGTATCATGGGCGTCAAAGAAACAGCCCATAGTAACTCTTTCTTCAACAGAAGCAGAGTATGTTGCAGCAACAAGCGCTGCATGTCAAGCTGTTTGGATGTGCAGGATGTTAAGTGATCTGTCGCAGCATCAGCAAGAACCTACAGTCATTTACTGTGACAACAATTCAGCTATCGCACTATCAAATAATCATGTCTACCACAAAATAACCAAGCACATCGACACAAGGTATCACTTCATCAGAGAGTTGATAAAAAAACAAAGAAATCTGTTTAGAATTTTGCAGGTTTGAAGATTAGGTAGCAAACATCTTTACCAAACCATTGGAAAAAGACCCATTTTAGTATCTGCAAAGTTGTTTGGGAATGACAAGTTCCGCGCAGTGAACTTGATCATGAACAGAGCATGTTTATGCTCTGAAACATTTTGTAATATTTTGCTTATGTTTAAAAGATCCCCATCCGCTCATAATTAAGGGGGAGTGTTGGAAATATCTAATTAAATGAGCTGATCGCATAGTTACTGCATCGACTCTGTCAGTCACCCTAACAGCCATTTTGTGTCAGCGCGATGTTCGCGATGTAAGTCTGTCAGTTAGCTCACTGACCAATCCGGCAGACATCTTGTTTGTAGTTACTTCACCGCGTTAATAGTTCGCAAGTCAAGAAAACTTAGGATAGAATTTATTACAGTCTTTAATGCAATCCTGTAGCTTCCATAGGAAGCATTCCTAAGTCGGTTGGTTGAAATTCTATACATAGTAGCTCTTAGTTAAATCTCAAAAAAAAAGAGATGTGTAAGAAGTGTGAAAGGAGAAGAAGCTCCCGTGAATTGTAACAAGAGCCCAAGCTCTGTGAATGTAAAAAACCGCAGTGAAACTCACTTCCATGAATTGAGGAGCTGCACAGTTTACCTTGGTAAATATATAAGACTATGTTTTATGTTTCATTCTCAAGAATGTTGTATTTTGCAAGTCGCACATCATCTCCAGTTTTACTTGTGTGAATGTTGTTTACATTTACCCACAGTAAAAGAAATCAAGATTCATAAATAGTTCACCGCAGTGAAAGTTTTAAATTAACAAGGAATAACTCTGCGTTAGATGTTTTAAGTTGTTATGCCTTAAAGAAGTATTTTACATGAAAAGTTTGGTTAAGTGAACCGCGAAGTATTTGAGAATACCATGAGGTAGAATATTGCGGCCAAGTGAACTTCGCATCACTCTGAAGTTCATTGTGCAACAAAAAGTCGAAATTGCGCAGTTACTTGCTGCGAACTGAATGCTGCGTAGTTACTTGCCGCAAAGTAAAAGTTAATTGCCACACAGTTAAAACTGCGAAGTTAATTCCTAGTGAGTAAATTGTTCCGCGAAGATAAAATTGAAGTTCGTTGGTGTATGGTCTGCGAAGTCTGAAGAAAAGAAAAGAAGGTACTCATCCACTGTGCAGCTAAATCTTCTTTACTGTGCGGTGTTCCTTTTCCCTTGACTCAATTCGTTCACCCATTGCATCTTCCACATAGACTTGGGTTCCTAGATATTTCTTGGCCCCTTTTCTATGATTTATTTCTCAGCTTTTCTTCTCATGATCCTTACAAATTATTCGGCCACTGTCACCTTTTCATCGGCATCCTCCAATTGTGAACATGAATTTGTTCTCCTCAGGATTAGGATTTGGTGTCTTCCTAGAAAGAACTCCAAGGTATCTCTTATTGTTGCTTCTTTTCCTCATGGAAAAAGATAATAAAACTTTAAATTGTTTATTATCATATGATAAAGAACTTTTTCATAAAAACTTATGTTAACAATTAGTCGCAAAAAAAGCCGGTGGCAATTTCCAGGACATTGCCATCCCGTGGCTCTTGTTATTCAAATAATTATTACATATTTAATAAATTATTTCTATTTCATTTAATTGAAAATGTTTAACTCTTCATTAGTATCAGAGCCATTAGTCTAGTTGTACGCATCCACCGTGGCTTCATTTTATGATGAATTTATTGTGATTCTTGAGAAATCAAGGAGAGAGAGGAATGAAATATTCAATTGAATGGGAAAATCTATTGAAAAAACTTTTGATAGAATAATAGAAAGAAACATATTTAAGACAATAAAGACAACAAAATGTGCATTGGATAAGTCTATAAAGATGATCAATGTTGGAAACAAATTCAATGAAATTGACCAAGACTCTATTAAAGAAGATAATAATTATGTTGAGGAAATACATGTTAATGTGGAAGACTTTGATTCTTATTGCAAGGAAAGTGAATTGAGGGCAATAAAAGAAAAAGTGATAGGTGAAGTTGGAAAAGTACTAAATGAAATAGAAAGTAACGAGAGCATGAAAAATAATTGTCGAGAGGTGAAAGAGAAACATATTTTGGAAGAAGAAGATCTTAAAGAACGTGAACCAATTAGCATATTTGAATCTTCAAAATTCTCAATTGAGCTTGGTGATGAAAATGATATGTATTTATTCAACTTACCATCATTTGATGGAGCAATCTAGCTATTGATTATTTTCTCAGCATTGAGAAGGGTTTGGATCCAAAGCAGCTAGATGATTTTAAACCGCTTAACAATGATATTGTTGATGCTTTATATTATGGCATTTGTATTGAATATTTTTATAACACTTGTGGGAATCACCTAGCTTCAATTAATTTTAAAAATCATTATACTCTAGATACTCGTAACGTCGTAACGTGGATCCAGGAAACAATTCTAACTCTAACATAGATCACATGTTTCTCAGGTTCCATACAGTGACACAATTACAAAGAAAGATATAAATATCCTTGCAGCAGCTACGACAAAGCAATGTTTTTAATATAGAATTCATAATCGATCACATGCCAGATAGGAAAGTGAGACAATTGCTTTCCACAATTGTCTGGTAGATATCTCCTCAGGCACTTTCCAGAAGAAATCTCCCTAGTCAAATCTATTTGAGACCAACTTGGCAGAAGGAGGGAAATCAGGAATCATGTGATATTGTTGCATAAAAATATTTCTAAAAACATTAGGAAATGGATTCCTAAGATGGGAACCCTTAAAGTGGAAGAAATTGTTTCCCTATAGTTAAACCGCCGCAAGAATTGGACAAGACCGGGAACACTAAAACCCAACATACCGGATCTGAAGTCGTTGATGTCAAAATAAGTGATTGGGAAGGGTACGAGGAAGAGATATATATTCGAATTTTACATGAAAAGAGAAAGGATAACAAACCTATTTTTTAAATTCAGATAAAGTACAAAACCTACCCAAAATATCGATACTATCCTGGTGTTCCAAATTCCAAATCCACATATATGAGGTTGGTGTAAAGGAGAGAATGACAGACAAGTTACATTCCTATGTCCACCTGGTGAGTTGGGAGAAGGAAAAGGTAACAAGCGAGGCACTAGAAGCGGATCGTATTTCCTATAATAAGTACATGGCTATGTTCTCCAGAACAGACACTTTTCACCTACGTGTTCGCATTCATCTGCTCCATGCCCTTTGTATTAACAAGATTCCTGGGAATAATTCAATGACCAAGAAACCACAAAATATTAGTATTTATGCTAGTTAGCCCCCAAATTGGAAAGGAATTACAAAATCTAGAGAGAAGGTGCAGGTATAGGTAATAAAATCAGTAATAAATCAATATTTTGTAAAGCATGAACTTATTAATGGAATAGACAACACTCCCGTATCTTTTGCAAACAGTGCATGTGAAAGTGATATGGTCGTAGATGTATTTTTAGTTTCTATTGTGTGGGACGTGTGTGTATTCACAATCACTGTGAAGTCTGAGACGTAGTTAAAAGGGTGAAGTCTGAGACGTAGTTAAAAGGGTTTGTTGTTGGCTGAACCATTGACCTTTTTTCCGCAAATTCTTTGTTTCCACCTTAGCTCGTATCTTTGGTATTTTTTATTCAAGTGGTTTGGGGTATCCTAGGTGTATTTATTTTCAATTTGTGAGAATGATAACATCAAGAATGACCCATTAAATTTTAAATGGAGGGAGACCATGGAGATAGATATCAATAAGCTACCCAACAACAAGAAGAGTTGTAAATTACAAGATGGCAATCAACTGGTTCCACGATGAAATCGAGAGAAGCGACCAAAAAAAATGGAGGGATACCATGGAGATAGATATCAATAAGCTACCCAACAACAAGAAGAGTTGTAAATTAAAAGATGGCCAATCAACTGGTTCCACGATGAAATCGAGAGAAGCGACCAAAAAAAAGAGCTTGGCAAGAATTCTGTAGAGACAAGAATAAAATTATGTCAACGGATGGGTGGAGACGACATGTTTCTACAATTGATCGCTATGGCTTAGGCAGCTAAAGAAAGTGATAGTGTGAAATATGCAAAATCATTAATGTTCGATAGCTTAAAGTCAACAAATAATGTCTACATGTTACATGGGTTTACCAAGGTCATTGTTAGTGATAGATATGCTAAGTTTAAAGAGAATTTTTGGAGATATTTTTAAAGGGAATTTTTGGAGATATTTTTGCAAACAAATTGGAACATCATTAAACATGAGTTCAGTGTATCATCCCCCAAAAAATGGATAGAAAAATGTTGTCATAAATGATTGGAACCCTGCCTTCGATGTTTCGTAACCGATAAGAAGAGTAAATGGTTCCAATGGTTGTACCTTGAAGAATGGAGTTTCAACTCTATGTACCATACCTCAACAAAATGACCCCCTTTCAAGGCTTGTATGGCTATGAACCTCTCAAATGGAAGGAGTTTGCTTTAAGTGATATATGTTAGGATATTTAGACACTTGTTAATTAGTTAAGATCAACTTGTTATAATATATACGTTAGGAAAAGTGTGTTTCTTTAGTATGCATTTGTAAATATCTAATCCGACAGTCACGATATGTTCTAGACATAGAGTGATCTGACGGTTCAACTTATCTTAGATCATAACTACCTTTGATATGTGGCTTAACACCTGATTGGTCCATGATATCTATTTAAAGAGCATGGAGGGTCATTTTCTAGTTGACCGATTATGAGAAGCTCATTTGTAACTTTCTTTCTTTTGCATAATGAACTGCCTCAAGTAGCTATTTGGCTAGGGTCGTGGAATGTTTCCCTTTTTAAGGTTTAAACCATGTGAAAACATCGGTGTGTTGATCTGTGACCTGTTTGTGTGAGTGGTTTCTCTAGGTGTTCGATCTTTTGGAATTATCCTATGTAGTCGAACATGGTATTATATCCTTTTTGAGGAACCGCTCCCATTGGTGATCTAGATCTTGAACCGATGTTGCTGAAGCTATTAAAGGGTTTATGTTTCTGAAATTTATGTGCATTTTTGGGTTGTGAGAGGTGTCTCATTGTGTCTAGAGCGCCATTTCTAGTGGGAACAATTTTTGTTTCCTAAAAAAATGCTTCTATTTTCCCAAGATACTTGCATTTTATCAGATCTAGAGGTATATTGTTACAGTGGCATTTTTTTATTTAAAATAATTTTCTCATTTTCTTTTTAGATCTAGTATTTTTTTAGTTTTGGGTTCTTACCTTCTCTTTTTGCATATGCTCTTTTCCCTGCACCTTGTGCGATCTCGACAAATCAGAAACATAAGAAAATGGGTTTTCTTTACTGTGTATACTCTTTGTCGTGCACTTCATGGGACCGCGACAAATAAAAAACAGTAAGAAAACATATACAGTCTGGGAAAGCTAACGAGGTCTAACCCCAAATTTGAGGCATATTTTTTTTTTTCAGTTTATGTGAAGTGATTTGCAAGAAAAAAGTCTTTTCTCTGCTAAACGTGAAGTTCGAGACAAAAGAGTAAAAAAAAAAACCTTCATCATTTCCATCTTTTACGTACCTTTTAATATTAGCTCACTTGGTTAAAAGTTGATTTATTTAATAAGAGGTCTTAAGTTCAAGTCTTATTGTTAGTTACTTTTCTAATATTGCATGCAATTTATATTTTTCAGTTACTTTATTATAAAAGTGCATCTCCCTTGAATTATAAAAGTGAGACACTTAAAGTCTTTTAGTGTTTTGCATGCAATATTTAAAGTAACATTATTGTAAAAGTGAAACTCCACTTATTTTACAAAAGTGGTTCACATAAAGAAACATTATTGTAAAGTGAGTTTAAAAGGTTAATATTTGGAAGAGGGGGTTTTTTTTTTCAGTTGGGACAATCATTTTCCTGCCTCATATCTGTTAAGGTCACCTGCAACCATTTTTTCAATTAAGCATAACTTCCTAATCCAAACTCAGTTTTCAGTGCCATTTTTTTTCTAACTAGTTTGGTTTTTCGAGATATTTGCATATAGACCATTGGTTTATATTTTTACGACCTTCATTTTACAGTATGGCCTCCCCATATAATATTATACTTAGTAGTTCCAACTATTTCTCATGGAAATCTCGTATGGAGGATGTCTTACGAAGTAGGGGACTTTACTGAATTACCTCAGGGAATGAAACAGAGCCCACTGATGCTGATAAGAAAATAAAATGGGCCAATAAATGTGATAAAGCCCGTGGATTGATTGGAATGTCAATTTATATTGATTTATGATTCCACATATCTGGAATTGATGAACCAGATCAAGCTTGGGAAAATTTGGAATTTGTGTTTGGTAAACACAATGACATTCAAGTTCACCGACTAGAAAATGAGTTGATTTCCTTAAATCCAACTGATTTTTCGTGCATTCAAGATTATCTATTTAGGTACAAAACTCTTAGACTCTTATGTACAGAATGCAAAATTAAAAGAGAAGATAAGCAATGCATTTATCATATTCTTTCCAAACTTAGACATACATATTATGTTTTTGTATCTACATTTTAATCCATGAAATAATCCTTGGATCCAACTAGATATAAAGAGCCTACTCTTGAATCCTTTTGTAATTCTTTGATTAGAGAGCAGGATAAGCTCATACATCTTGGAATGATTAGAAATGCAAATACATCTGGAAAAGCCTTGCTGGCACAACAGAAAGAGAAGTCCAAGCATCCCAAGAAGAAAAATCTTCACAATAATAATCCAAAAAAAGGTCCCAAACCATCTCAATCAGCTTCTTCTTCAAAAAATGACAAAGGAAAAAAACCAAAAGGTAATAAGACTTAGCGTCATTCTTCTGCGGGAAAGATAATCATGATGAATCTTATTGTTTCAAGAAGATGGAATCCTTGGAAGCAGCAATGAAGAAGCACCACATCAGCCTTGATTCATCTTTAGAATATTCATCTCATGGACATGCACTTTGTGATTCTAGTTTTTCCTATAATGCATCTTCTTCTTCTACTTCGAATGAGTGGCTCATTGATTCTAGAGCATCTTATCATATGGATAAGGATAAAGCCATATTTTCTACTATGCATGAATGTAACACCAAACAAATATTTGTTGGCAATGATATATCTCTTAGTGTTGTAGGATCTGGAACAGTTCCGGTAGGTAATGGATAGTTTGGTGATGTACTATGTGTTCCAAGAATTTCCTGCAATTTGTTGCTAGTCTATCAAATCACTCATTCTGGTGAACGTAAAAATGTAATGTTTACACCTCACCAAGTTGTAATCAAGGATTTTAAATATCCTAAGCATGTCCTAGCCACTGGAATTGTTGATGATATTACCAGGTTGTACAAGTTTAACAACTTTGGGTCATCACCTTTTCCCTCAATTTTTGTTTCTCATAGTGATGACTTGAGAAAACTTTGGCATGAGCAATTTGGTCACTTAAATTATCGCTCATTGCAACAACTATGTAAAGAAAATATGGTGACAAATCTTCCGATAGTATCTTGCAGGGATGGTGTCTGTTCTAGTTGTGTACTCGAAAAACATCATCAGGACAGTTTTGACAAACATGCCTCTTGGCATGCCTCGGCCCCCTTGGAGCTTGTGCATAGTGACTTGTGTGGTCCTCTTCCATCTACTTCTTTTTCTGGATTCAAATATTTCTTAACTTTCATTGATGATTACTCTAGATGCACTTGGGTTTATTTTCTAAAACTTAAGAGTGAAGTATTTAATATGTCCTTGGATTACAAATCCCTTCTTGAAAAACAATTTGGTCATCAAATTCTAAAGTTAAGATCTGATAATGGTGGAGAATATGTTAACAACAAGTTCACTACTTTCTGCACTGAACAGGAAATCCAACAACAACATACCGTTCCATATACACCACAACAAAATGGTGTAGTTGAACGGAAGAACCGCACTTTAAAATAAATGGCTAATTGTATGCTTCAAGCTAAGGGACTAAGTCTTCCATTTTGGGATGAAGCCATAAATTGTGAAAATTACATAGTTAATCGCGTCCCCACTAAATCTTTACAAGATATCACACCGGAACAAGCATGGAATAAAATTAAACCAAATGTAAGTCACTTCTATGTGTTTGGTGGTGAAGCATGGGCTCATATTCTAAATAAAAAATAGAAAGCATTGCAGCCTAAAAGTGAAAAGTGCATATTTGTTGGATATTCTGAAAATGTAAGAGGTTGTATACTTCTTCAGCCACATTATCATGATATAATTATTAGAAGATCTATTAAATTTGATGAAAATACCTTGGCATGCAAACCTAACTCGGCGTTTGTGCCATCTTTGGCCTGCAATCCGAATTCGATGCTTGTGCCTTCTTCTACTCCCAACTTCCTTAATAGCATTCCAATTCTAGTTTCTGATAATGACAAGGAGGATGAAAATCCACCTCTACCTGCTCATTTTCCTCTAGTTGCACCAGCACAATCACTTCCTTGATGGGTCCGTTCAACATGTGAATCAGTTGGTGATCGTGCTGGTGATCCTAGAGATCAACGATGAACATGTTCTTAGTTCCAACGAGCCTCTTCTCTTTTGGATCAATTTTTCGAGAATCATGATCCAAATACTTTTGCATAAGCTTTAGGGAATCCAGATTGGGATGCAGCTATGGATGAAGAATATCGTTCCTTAATGGCGAACGATACTTGGGATCTTGTCCCTCTTCCAAAAGGAAGAAAACTTTCCAGATGTAAATGGGTCTATAGAACTAAGAATGACTCAAATGAAAGTATTTAAAGGATTAAGGAAAGGTTAGTTGCCAAAGGGTTTTCCCAAGTTGAAGGAATTGACTACAATGAAAAATTTTCCCATGCTTCCAAAATGAACTCCATCCACCTTGTTCTTTCCCTTGCAGCCTTACATAAATGGGAGGTCCATCAAATGGATGTCAAGTCTGATTTTTTACATGGTGTATCGTCAGCTTGTTAGTAGTCTCTTAAAATTGAATCATACCCATCCTGATGTTTCCTTTGTCGTTGGTCATGTCTCCCGCTATATGAAAATTCCCCATGAAATTCATTGGAAAGAAGAAAAAATAATACTTTGGTATATTCGAGGTACAATTCAGTTTCGGATTCATTACAGTCTAGTGGGGACTCCTTTGTTGGTTGGTTTCACTAATTTAGATTGGGCCGACGATCTTGATGATCGAAAGTCTATTGCAGGTTATGTTTTCAATATGGTTTTTGGACCTGTGACTTGGGCTTGTAAGAAACAACAATCTCTTGCTCTCTCTTCAGCAGAAGCAGAGTATAGTGCAACAATTAATGCTAGTCAAGAACCTTTATGGCTTCGACATATCCTTTCAGAGTTTGGATTCCAACAACAACATCTGACTTCCCTTTGGTGAAACAATCAAAGTGCCGTCAAGCTTGCCAAAGATCTAGTTCAACATCAACGCATCAAATACATTGAGCTACATATGCACTTCATAAGAAATCTTGTTCATGATTGCGTTCTTGAAGTGCTCTTTTTCCCTACTGATAATCAAGTTGCAGACATCTTCACCAAATCTCTTACAAAAGCGAAGTTTTCTAAACTTCGATCTATGTTAGGAGTTTAGGAACTTGTCATTAAGGGGGATAGGCTCTAATGCCTCCTTCCTTCTCCTAATAATCACTTTTGTAAATCCTGCAATCCTATCCCAAGTTGTTCTTAAGGGGGATGTTAGGATATTTAGACACTTAGGAGTTAGTTAAGATCAACTTGTTATAATATATATGTTAGGAAAAGTGTGTTTCTTTAGTATGCATTAGTATGCATTTGTAAATATCTAATCCGACAGTAACGATATGTTCTAGACATAGAGTGATCCGATGATTCAACTTCTCTTAGATCATAACTACCTTTGATCTGTGGCTTAACATCTGATTGGTCCATGATATCTATTTAAAGAGCATGGAGGGTCACTTGCTAGTTGATCGATTATGAGAAGCTCATTTGTAACTTTCTTTCTTTTGCATAATAAACTGCCTCAAGTAGCTATTTGGATGGGGCCATGGAGCGTTTCCCTTTCGAGGGTTTAAATCAGGTGAAAACATCGATGTGTTAATCTGTGATCTGTTTGTGTGAGTAGTTGCTCTAGGTGTTTGGTCTTTTGGAATTGTCCTATGTAGTCGAACAATATCAATGTTCCAACAGTGAAAAAACAATTAAATTGTACATATAAGACAATCGAATTACTCAAATATAACTTAACAAATTCCCATAATTGTGTGGAGCAGCAAGCAAACCAACATAGAAAAAAGAGAGAGTTTGAAGTTGGATATTGGGTATTCGTAAGACTCCAACCATGCAAACAGTTATCTCTTAAGCAACAGGGGAAACACAAGTTGGCTCCCAAATTCTATGGGTCATACCATATCAACAAGAATATAAATAAAGTAGCATATGGATTAGAATTACTAGATAAAAGTCATATCCATAGTGTTTTACATGTGTCATGTCTCAAGAAAATGTTGGGGCAGCAACAATCAATACAAACATAACTTCCCATATGGAATGATGAAGGAAATATTGTTTTCGAACCAAAATTTATAATTGATATCAAGGAGAAGAGGCTACGTTCTAGAAGTATCAAGCAGAAACTCATTAAGTGGAAAAACCTTCCAAAAGAATATGCATTGTGGGAGACAAAGAAGTTTTGTCAACAACATCCTATGTTTTTTTTCTTTGAGGACAAAGAATTTCAGAGGGGGGGGGGGGGAATATAAAATATATATATATATATATATATATATATATATATAGGGGGGGGGGGGGAATATAAAATATATATATATATATATAGGGGGGGGGGGGGGAATATAAAATATATATATATATATATATATATATATATATATATATATATATTTTATATATATATATATATAACATGAGCAACAATAATAATAAAACCATGGGGAAATACCATGAGTTATACAAAACCTTGGGAAAAATGTTTAAATATAAAAGACAAGAATAATAATAAAACAATCCGAAAAATACCATGGGTTATGCAAAAAAATGGGCGATGTTACTTCAAAAACTAGCACTCTTCCACGATCGAAGATAAGTGGAACCAAATGCAATGTGGACCCAACTAAAACATGTGGACCCAATGCACCTAATGCTATGATAGGAAAATATTTAAGGAAATAAATCCACTGTCACCTCAATACAAGCCCCTTCCACTTTATTTATTTCTATTGGGACCACGGGAGGCTCCCCAAAAAGTGGTAGGGATAAACATGTAAGTTACACAATAGAAAGTATCTCTACCCCTACAAAACCTTCCCACTATAATTAGTAGACTAGTGCCTAAAGGATTCAATTATGTATGTCTACAATAAACCATTAAATTTGGAAGTCTAGGATAACTTATGGAGATGTAACTAACTGTTGCAATATTATGTGGTAAAAACCAGCAATACAAAACACAAGATAACTCACAAACTAACCATCGAAAACATGCAAAGTTTACCTCCTTGAGACCAACATTGAGGGGTACACCTATTCCCCTTACGGAAGACTTGATTTTGTGGATGAAATATATTATTTGATGTTGTTTTATGCTTCATTTATGCATTTGTTTGTATTCAATGTGAACTAGAAACATCCTTGGCCTCAAACCCCCCTAGGTCCCCCCAAGTAACCTTAGATTTGACCCAAAATTCTCAAAAATATAGGGTTTGAATTTTCCCTCCATATTAACTTGGAATAACTCAATAATGAGAACTGAAACAATCCTTTATGTATGACTTCACCTAGCCCTAAAATGATGTCACCTCCTTTAGGGCAACTTTAGGGCTAAAAATGACTTTTTTGTAAATTTTTCTAACGTTTTTGGATTTTTATGATATTTTATTAGGATATGAAATATACTAATGCAATTAAATACTTCATAAAATGAAAATTAAATTAATCTAAGGAGAAAATTAAATATTTTTGGAATTTTTGCAAAAATATACAATTTTTAGGGGTTTTCACAGTATATGATTTTTTTTTAATTTTTAACAATATATACTATAGAAATTTGATAAAAATATTCCAAGAAAATATGAGGGAAATAAATGCTTAAGAATATTCCCTTCAAGGTCACTAAGGAATCATTCTTAGTGTTCCTCTCAAGAACTGGAAATCCAATTTGGTGAATTAGGGCAATCCAAGAAACCCTAGGGTTGTGTTAGAATTGACCTAATTAGGTAAAATAGAGGTACCAAAGGCCTAAAAAGAGATACCATCCATGGAGGGATTCCCCACTCACAAGACATATCTATTATGCATAAAAACCCTAATTAACTCTTACCTTGGTTATTTTTGACAGTGCAAGAGAAATAGAACCAAAGATCTAATAATAAATGGAGAATAAGGGAGAAAAGAGTAACCTCCTTGTTGGGTATGTTATATCTCTTCACATGGTCGCTGCGTGTACAACACGATCCCTACGGCACTAGTGATTCGCCTGCGCTGGGCGCGTCCGGAGGGGGGGGTTTAGAGGGGGGGGTAGCCCGACAGGGCCCACCCCCTTCGTTTCGGACCGTTAGGTTCCGAAACGACACGGAGGGGGCCGTTAGGCCCCCGGAGTCCGCGCGGAGCGCAAAATTTTTTGGGTTGCTTTTTTGCTTTTTCGCAATTTTCGACCCATTTGTACTCTATCTAATTCCGGTAAAAGGAATTAGGGTTGTAACCTAATTCGGGTAAACGAATTAGGGTTTTAGAAGCTGCAGAATACCATTTATTGTATTGTACATGTAAAAATAAACATATAATGAAAAAGGAGCTATGCGGCTCTAAGTTTGGCTGGTTTTTTCCCGGTTAAGGGTTTCCAGGTGAAAATCTCTGTGTAATGTGTGTGCCATTGTGTATTTTCTGTTAATGCTTAAGAATCATATGAGTTTGTACTTCACTGTTAAGGTTTAAAACTTACATTTGGTATCAGAGCATTTTTGGGTTCAGAGGGACGCCTTTGTTTCCAAGGGTTTGGCTCGAGAAGATGATACCATAATTGAAACAAAAAGTGGATAAATCACCAGAACTAAAATCTTTCTCGTTATATGCAATAATACTTGATGGAACCCCAAACCAAGTAATAATTTTATCTTCCAGGAAATCCATGAAAACCTTCGATGTAGATTTCTTGGTTGGGATAAATTCAACCCATTTAATAAAGTAGTATGTAGTTTTCAAGATCACTTGTTACCATTGCTTGAATTTTCTTTGAGCTCACCAATGAAATCAAGGCCCTACTATTGGAAGGGAACTTCCACTACCACTGGTTCCAACAACAAGGAAGCCAAATTTTCTTCCTGTGAATAACTGACTCGGCTAACATATTCTAACCAATATGTGTGCATATTCGAAACTGTTGGGCCAGTAATACCCATCTCTCGATATCTTATGTCTCATTGTAGTGGTTGATGTTGACCACTACACACTCCTTTGTGAAATTCGTGGATTAACTTTTCTGCCTCTAGAGAGCAAACACAACTGAGAATCAATCCATCTGCGGCCATAATTAATGAAGCAATACCTTGAGTATTTTAACTTCAATGATATTTTCTTATGTGTTGGAAGGTGTGATGTACATGAGAACTTCTTGAGATAGTATACAATATCCTTATAACACTCACATCCTTCCAAATATTGGATAATTGTTGAGATCATAGGAGTTGACCCTTCTTCAAGACTAAGAGAAATTCATTTCCTTCTTCCATCAACTAAGCTAAACCATATTGTTTGACCAACTTGGTGGGATTTATTTCCAATTCATACTCTTGGATCCTAGTGATCCATTTTCCCCTAGTTACAAGACTATATTGTTGCCTTAATATTTATTTTACCATTGTATGAGGCACATAAGCAATAAAATTCGAGTAACAAATGTCTGAAATGCTTCAATGATATCACTAGAGCATAGGATTTTTTTCTCCATGATATGATACTTGAATTATACATCTCTCAAGGCTTTGCTCATAAAATCTATCAGTTGTTCTTCATTTTGATTATTCTTTTGTAAGAGCACTCCTACAATAGTATCAGTAGAACCAAAATAAATTATCTGAAATGGTTTTTAATAATTAGGAATTACCAATATTGGTTCTCTCACAATAGCATCTATTATTCTCTCGAAAGCATCTATTTCATCGTTATCCCATATAAAATCTACATTTTCTTAAGAAACTTGTTCAAAGATTTAGTAATCTCATCAAAATTTGGAATGAATCTACGAATAAAGTTAATCTTTCCAAAAAATAATTGCAAACCTTTTAAATTCCTTGGCAAATAAATTTCTTTAATATCTTTGGTTCTTTCAGGGTCTACCTTTACCCCATCTTTACAAACAATATGGCCAAGCAATTTACCTTCTAAAACTCCAAAATTTGACTTTTAAGGGTGTGTAGATATACCATACTTAGGACATTGTTCGAATACCTATCGAAGATGATGGAGGTGATCCTCTGTTTTCTTGGAATTCAATGTGAGATTATATTCATATACTTCCAATATATCCCACGTAATGTCTCTGAAATCATAATCCATGGCACTTTGGAAGGTATCCCCTACAGTAATTAGACCAAAAGGAATTCTCAAATACTCATGTGCCCCACAGGGTGTGAATGTTGCCTTACCTCTGTCTTCTTCCTTCATTTTCACCTAATTGAAGCTAGAGAATCCATCCAAGAATGATAACATATGTGAAACTATGATCCTATGTAGAATATCTTCCATATTAGGAAGTAGATAGTTATCCTTCTAAGATACTTCATTCAAATTTATGAAATCCACACAAATCCCAATTTCAAATGTTTTCTTTCTAGTAACCATTGGATTTGAGAGCCATTCTAAATACTTGATTGGCAATATTCTTAGCCTCTACCATTTTCTACAATTCTTTACGAACCAACGAGGCCAACTTTGGATTTATTTTCCTTAGATTTTGTCTACATGGTCGAGCATACTTTTTTAATAGTATGGAATGCTCAATAACTTCCATATTATAAGTATTCAAATCATCATAAAACCATGCAAAAACATCTTTGAATTCCCTAATCATATTTTCAAATTCTTTCTTTTCCCACAAAGTGAGTCATTTGCCAATTTTCATGAGACTTGGGTTCTTAAGAGACTCGACATTTACCTCTTCACATTCTTTTGGCCGGGGCACTCCTTCTTTCTTCTTTTTGAATTTATCATTTCTATCAAAAATATTTTCCATTTGGATCCTTTCAAGCAGGACAAGATTTCCCCTTTCTTTGTCTAGGGAACCTTCTGCATTCCAATCAAATTTGTAGTTTGGAAATTATGCAAGATTATTCATGACTATTAGTATTTGTTTGTCACTGTAAGATACCTACCACTTTCGCATGTTATTAGGCATGGAGTGCCTAAACTCTATTCCCATCTTTCCTTCTTTTGCAAGGCCTTAGCATGGAGATAAGATGGAAGCAGAAACTGCTAATGCATATTCCTATTGGTTTTTATCTCGAGCGACTACTTCCAAAGTTATGGAAACAAATTCTTCCAAGGCCAGATGAAATACATCCATGTATATTTTTAACTTTCTTTTTTTATAAGAAAACTTTTCATTTACTTGCATCACAATAAGGTCAGAGTCTCCAATAATCTTTAATAAATTAATAGCACAATATTTAGCTAACTCAAGTCAATGCAATAGGGCCTCGTTTTTAGCCACATTATTAGTACCATCAAATTCTAAACGAAAATAAAAATGAGAATTCTAGCTAATGGAGAAGTTAATACAATACATGCACTCATACCTTATCAGGATTTATCCCATCGAAATTGATTGTCCATAACTTGTCGGTATTATCTTCAAGAAAAACTTCATTGGAAAAAATGGTATAGCATCCCACGTCATTCTGGCAACAAATGATCTCGTTCTCTCGATGAATGATGGCATATGTCACATCCATTTGTATGTAGCAACCCAGTTCAACGGCCCACTTTCTTGATAACAACATACCCTATGCTTCCGGTACGTCGATGATGACAATATCCATCAATAACTCTATAGTGGGATGTGCTGTGAGACAGAATCAAATGTTTTTTATCAATCCAAATACTTTAACTTCTTTGGATTCCATAACGCAGATGTTTCAGTATGGTCTGGAGACTTTCAACCCCGACTTATACATTATGGGAAGGGGAATCACGGTTGTCGAGGCATCAAGATCCAGCATAAAGTTGTGGAGAATTATATCACCAATTAGAAATGATATGAAGAAAGGTTATCCATTAATTGGTGTTTTCCATCAAATTAATATTCTGGAGGATAATAGGCTTATCTTCAGTTTATTTGATAGAACATGTACTTGATGTACTTGACGGGGTGTTATCCAATCCCAATAACTTGACGACTTGATTTCTCATGGATGGAACTTTTACCAAGTTAGCCAGCGTGACACTAACCTTCAAATCATTTACCTATCCCAAAACATCAACAATACGATTTATATTAGTATCAAAACCAAAAGAGGACTTCCCTGAGATTGGATGAGGGATTTTCCCTTGGGTGCTTCAGTAACTGGAGGGTAGCTTGATTACGGAAGGTCCTTTTTTTTATGTGTAACACCTTTGAATCTATTCTCATACATCTTATTTTCATACATATTCTTAATTTCTTCATGAGACGGTGTTTCCCCAGAAACCTCAAAAATGTTATTAGCTTTAACAGATCTCTCTTTGACTTCCTTCATGTTTTCATTGGATAAATGAAACTATCGTCCTCAACCTTCAAACAAGTTGTTACATGTTTCGGGATGATCAACAAAATTCTAATTCGAATCCTTTTTTACCTGTTGAAATTATATACAAGTGTATTTACCATGGAAATCCTAACATGCTCGATAATAGTGAGGAAAATCAGCAACAATATTATCTTATTCCAGTTATGTAAAAGTTCTTCCATTATTAGGAGGACCATTGTTGAAATTTCTTGGCAGAAACTTGTTCTATTGTTGGTTCCTTTCAACTTGAACCATTTTAGTTTGTAATACGTTATTATGTTGGGTAAAATCAATCCTTAAATTATTTATTTCTTCGAGCACCATGCTGATAGGATCATCATGAGATTCAGTGATTGTTGATGAACTTGTCTTGGATTTGTGCTCTGCCTCTCAGTGAATGCAATATATCAAATTTTCCTAATTATTTCCAATTCTTATCCATATCTTGGGCCTTCTTCTTAGCATATTCCAAGTCCTGAAGATATTCCCTATTCAACTAAAAAATAAACTCCCCTCGGAATGTGTTGATATCATAGGTCATCATGACAACCTCATTCAACTTTTGAGAGTCTGGAATTTTGCACACTTTTTCATCAAATTTGTTGTGGAATGGACGAATGGTTTCATTCTCATTACTCCTTATGGACATAAGGTCATTAAAGAAGAACAAAGGATATTTCTTCTCAACCCATCTATCCACAAATACTTCTCGCAACTGTCAATACCATGACTTGGCAAAATTATGACCCACTTCTTAATTTTTGTAATGTCCACATCCAAATAAATCTCATGAAGGAAAAATATCCACCAATCTATTAGTTTCCTAGGTTGGGTTGGAAACATTTAGACTTGGAATAAGGGAGCTATAATACCCCAAATGAACCTTAGATTGGAAATGTTAGGAACCCATGTCAACCCTTCTATTTACTTTGTTAGTATATTGTTGTTGGACGCATATGCTTTGCAAGTCGTCCCTTAGTATTTGTTGATCTATAGTTTGTATTATTGTTGTTGGACGCATATGCTTTGTAAGTCATCCCGTAGTAATTGTTGATCCCTATTTTGTATTGGCCCATGGTTTGTATTGACACATGGTATCGACCCATGGTATTGGCACCTAGACTTAGTATATAAGTTTGTATTAAGACCAATGAAGGCACCGTGAAGTTATTTGTATTGAGCTTGCTCAAAGGAGGTTTCCCCCTTGAAGTGGCCTACGATCAATATAAAAGTGATTCTGAGTTCTGTTATTTCTGCTATTTCGTGTTTTTTTCATTAATTAATTATTGCAGGTTCCTCACATCTGGTGTCAGAGCACTTTCTTGGGCTCTCTAGGTGAAATTTCTGCTAAAAAAAAAAATTCACATCTGTTACAGCTTCGAATCTGGGAATAATCCCTATCCGCTTAACTGTGGGTGGGCATAAGCCCTAAAACTCATTGTGAGGAGTACCACAGGAACCTCGAAGTAGTTGGCCCATTGAGAGGACCTGCCAGCGAAAAGGGCAACGAACCCTACCTGATTGACTAGTTCTCACCCATGAGGTAAACCAAGAGCTGTCGTTTGTGGCAAAGCGGTTATTAGTTTTACCTGATCCGTGGAGTGAGGGGTACTGCCCCAATACGCAAGTCGTTAGACAGCATTGGTGGCCGAGTGAATCCCCTGAACCGATAGGAAGCTGCACATAACTGGGGTCCATATCTATTTTCAGCTGAACTATTTCCCATCACTTCCACGTCGTTTCAGATCCATTCCGAGCCGTTTCAGATCCATTCTGAGTCGTTTCAGATCCATTCATTTCAGATCCAGCCGTTTCAGATCCATTCTGACAGTCGTTCCATATCTAGTCATTTTAGATCTATTCTGAAAGTCGTTTCAGATACAACTGGTTTTTATCCATTCGACGTCGTTTCAAATCCATCTGTTGCCGATCCCTTCTGTGTCGTTGCAGATCTATCTGTTTCAGATCCCTTCCGCGCCGTTTCAGATCTATCAGAATAAAATTCCATTTTTTTGCCATATCTCCCTTGTTTTAACTCCATTTCCCTGAAACTTCCCAGCCACCCCTGCAATCCCATTCTACATATCTCATTCCTAAAGACCCTATCCCAAATTCTACTTCCCAAAGCCAGAAATCTCACATTTTTCTATATTTAGGGTTTGCCATAACTTCTTCAATTTTCACCCACTCGCCTCCAAAATTTTCCACCGTGTTCATTCTCTATTTCTGCTTCTTTGTCCCTCTTTGACAAATTTTCTCATTCTTTCACCCCGCTTCTGAAATCCCCATTTTTTGCTTCCCTGTCCATCTAAAAGTGTCCAAAACCTAGTCAAACCCCAATTACCCATCCAAGTTTTTCCCAAATCCAAATTTCCCTTTACTAAATAAGCTTTTGTTTGTGTTTTTATATCCATTCCCAAAAAAAAAAAAAACTCTTGGTTATGGTTTTCACCCGCGCAGGAGCAAAAACATGGAGGAAGCACTTGCAACCAACCAAACCAAACTCCAAGATCTGGATGAAAAATTTATCAGCCTCCATCTTCAACATTCAACCATGAACAATAATCGATAGCAAGAATCTTCTACAACCAATGGGTTCTCTTCTTCTAGCACTTTCCATGGTCCGAAGCTTGAATTTTCTCGCTTCAATGGTACTGATCCAACTGGATGGATCTATCGTGCAGAACAGTATTTCAGTCTGCATAATATTTTTGATGTCCAAAAAGTTCCACTTGCATCCTTTCATTTGGAACAGGAAGCCCTTCAATGGTACCGTTAGTACATCAAGGCTCATGACGAGCCAAAATGGATAGATTTTTTCCAACTCCTTTTGCAATGATTTGGTCCTAGTGCTTTTGATGACTTCACCGGAGCACTCACTAAACTTCGTCAAATTGGCACTGTGAGAGAGTATCAGACAGAATTTGAGAAACTAGCCAACCACACAGAAGGATTGTCTAATGACTTCTACAGGAGTTGTTTTATCAGTGGTCTTAAGGATGAAATCCGCCCAGAGGTCAAAATGTTCTGTCCCAACACAATGATGGAAGCCCTGGGGTTGGCTAAGTTGGCAGAAGACAAGATTGCCTCCCAACAGCGCTCCAAACCCAGTTTTGTTCCCTTCCTAAATATGGGTTCTCAACAACCTCCCATCCCGCCAGCTCCTCGACCAACTCCTATCAAGCATTTGTCTGAAACAGAGATGCAAGCACGCAGAGAAAAAGGGATTTGTTATAATTGTGATGAAAAATTCACACGGGGACATAGATGTGTTCAACAAAAGCTCTATCTCTTGGATGTGGATTCTAAGCCCGCCTTTGAAGTTGGTAACGAAGCTCCAGATACATTGGATGATCAGGTCAACATTCAGGAGCCGCATATTGACTTCCCATCTCAGGAAGACCACCCAGAGATATCTCTCCATGCTTTATCCGGCGTCACCACCCCCCAAACAATGTGGGTCAGGGGTTACTTCAAGAAGCTTCCTCTTACAATACTCATTGATTCTGGTAGCAATCATAACTTCATTGACCCTCGGATCGCCAAACATCCTGATTGTTTTGTCCATCCTTGCTCCAACTTTGAAGTCATGGTTGCCAATGGGGGAACCTTACCTTACAAGGGAAAGTGTCACAATGTGAGTATCTCTCTGGAAGATTATAACCTATGCTTTGACATGTTTTCCTTGTCCTTAGGCAGATGTGATGTGGTTTTGGGTGATCAATGGTTACGCACACTTGGCCCCATCTTATAGGATTTTGCTGAAATTTGGATGCAGTTTTCAGTCAATGGGACACAACACAAATTTTTGGGCTTACAACCAAGGTCTCTCCGCATCATCAATTCACATCGCTTGGAAAAGATCCTTAAGAAGAATTCACATAGTGTCATCGCTCAGCTCCATTCCATCCAGATGCACCCACCAACGGTCTCCACTACTTCCTTGGATAGATATGCAGGTGTCTTTGTTGCACCAATGGGCTTGCCGCCTTCAAGAAACCTTTCTGATAAGCATTTAGCCACATCTATATCTCAGCAGGAAATGATGGCTATTTTTCCTGCAGTACAGAAGTGGCAGCCATTCCTACTAGGAAATCATTTTTGCATTAAGACTAATCTCCAGAGTCTGAAACATTTTCTGGAACAACGGGTCTCCTCACCAGCACAGCGGAAATGGGTTATCCAACTCATGGGTTATGACTATGTGATCACTTACAAGAAGGTTAAGGATAATATGGTGGCAGATGTTCCTTCTCGCCAATTTGATGACCCAGTTTCTCTTACAGCTATTTCTATGCTTGTTCCAAATTGGTTGCAATCTGTTCAACAGGGCTATCTCTTCTATGAACTCCATTCTTCTTCATCGGCAGGGCACTCTGGGTCCCTCAAAATCTATGACCAGGAACACTGTAACTTCTTTTGGCAAGGACTGAAAATGAAAATTCACCAGATGGTGGTTCAGTGTGATACTTGCCAGGTCCACAATGGTGAAATGACACTCCTTTCGGGACTGCTCGAACCCTTTCCCATCCCTGCACAGATGTGGACAGCTATTTCTATGGATTTCCTAGAAGCTCTCAAATGGTGCAATACCACATCTAAAAGGACACCATACGAAGCAATTTATGGACAGACACCATCAGTTCTTCTTCCATACACACTCAGCAACTCCCCAATTCAGGGAATCGACTCGGTTCTTCGAAACTGCGATCAGATTCTTCTCATTCTGTAGGACAATCTTCACATGGCAAGAATTCGACTGAAACAACAAGCCGATCAACACCGTTCTGAGCGCACTTTTCACGCAACTGATATGGTCCTTCTTCGTCCACAGCCTTCCAAGCAATCCTCCCTGAAACTCAAAAGGCGTAAGTGGGCCAGAATGCAACCTAAGGATGCTACAGGAGAACCACTCATTCAGATTCTGCATCAATTTCCACATCTAAAGCTTTGAGGACAAAGCTTTTTCTAAGGGAGAGGGGATGTTAGGAACCCATGTCAACCCTTCTATTTACTTTGTTAGTATATTGTTGTTGGACATGTTGAGATATTGTAACTTCAAAGAATATTATATTTGTACTTTATTATTTCGGAGATGTTTCATTCCTCCGTGGAGATCTTATTGTATATCCGGAGATGTTTATTCCTCCGTCGGAATGTGGTAACTTGGGTTATTAGACTTCCCTAGTGGGGGTCGGCCCTGTATGTGTTATGTGGTTCAAAGGGTTGTTACACCACCCTAGTGGGTTCATCCCAGTCAGTTATAGTGGGGTGTTTAACCCAATGGTAAAGTTGGGGCCGACCTAGTTAATATAAAATACAAGTCGAAGATGTGTATAAATAGAGGAGGTGTGTTCCTCATTATACACACTTCACTCACTCAGAATGTATCGCACTTGTGGAGGAGAGGTCTGCTATGGTGGAGGAGGAGATCGTGTCTTTGGTTTGCATCTTTGTATATTGTTGGTCATCTATATTGAGGAAGCTTTGCTGGGTTTTCTACCCCATGACCAGGATAAATCTGTGTCTCTTGTGTTTATGTTGTGCTTGTTGTTTCTTCAGTGATCCTGTATATGCTATTATTGTGAAATGAAATGTAATGCTGCTATTTTCTATCTTAGCATATTGAATCTTAACGTGGTATCAGAGCTAACCTAAAGGAAGGCAATGTATGGCACTTACGACACTTGCTTCACTTGCGACAATTTGAAGGTTTGGGTTTTACATAGCAAACACCAGTCATCATGGAACTTTCGCTATAAATCCATTTTTGTGAAGGTTCAGGATCTACAAATTTTATAGGTCGTAGACAACGTCCTCAAGTACCTTGTGTCCAAAGGACACCCTCAAATTCGTTGTACTTTGTGAGTTATGATCAGTACAAGTTAGGGTTTCTGCCTCTTCCAGATCTCAGTCAAAATCAGGTGACCTAGGAAAAAAGGTCATAACTTAGGATAGGAAGATCCAAATGAAATTTAGTAAAAAGTGACAGGTAGTACACATACTGTACTATCTCAAGAAACGTTTTCAGAGGCCGAAGTTGAACCAGTGACATGTGGCACGCAGTACAATTTCGCTCTCCTGTTTTATCCCATAAACAGGTCATGTTGCGACACTTGGAATACCTCTCTCTCAGAAAATCCAATTGAGGTCAGACCTATCGGGATGGAAATATGATAGGTTGGGCTACCACAGAAAAAAATTTCAGACCCTGTGGATCAAAAAGTTCGTAGTTACAGCATAAACAATCAGGTACATATTTCTGTCAAAACAGAATTATTTTTGGAGCACCTTCATTCATGGCTTTCGAAATTCAGGGTTTCGGAGAAAGTTAGAATTTTTGGAATCAGATTCCACGGATGAATGCTACTCAGGAAGATTGAAATTTAGAGGCCAAGATCGAATTTTTTGGTTAGGTATAAGACTGGGCTTGATCAAACCCCAGTTCGGGATCTTGATCAGAAAGATGGAAAATTAGGGCTTCAGCAAAAGTTTAAATTTTTGAAGTCTGTAACCACGGCTGGAAGCTCCTCAGAAACATAAGAGTTTAGAGCCTTGGATCAGACCTTTTGAGTGGGCAGAAGGGTGGGCTTTATCAAACCCTAGTTCGGTATCCTGTCAGAAGATCCAGAAGTTTCAAAGGCAATTTTGAGGGGTCAAATTTTGGAGATTCCAAAATTGAAGTATGCTAGTTTGATCATCTCAACAAGACATATCCTTCCATCCATTCAGAAGTGTGAAAGTCAAAGATTGAATTTTTAGGGTTTCTCTAGCAAACCCTAATCAAGCTCCAGATCAAGTTTCAGGGGGAGTTGAGGCTAAGACCTTACATAAGAAGACTACAAGAAGTCTCGACAGGTATGACTTAAGGAGGTTCAGGTATGTCTTGAAATCTAATTCCTGATTAAGTTCATAATATGTTTGTCTTCATATTATTTATTAGTACAATCTTGATTAATGTTAGAATTGTCTTATCACCCTAGTAACAATATGAATGCATGTGAATGATAGAAGACATTCATTGATTAGGGTTATATGATTGTACTAATGCACTGTGGTGTTGTATGAGGTTGATGTTGTCTGCTAACAAGATATAGGTACGTCACGAAAGACAAATCAAGTTCCATGACCATGACAACATGAAGACAAAGACTCATCCATAATATTTGATCACATGGAAATTCTACTTGCAAGGTATGTATGACTTTGTTCTATTATGCTTAACCTATGAGATATGCAAGTTACAGCATAGGATCTCTAAATCATTGAACAGAACAAAGAAGATATTGATTAGGTATATTAGACATAACTAAGCAGGTATACTAATCCAGGTATGTTTTCCTATGTCATGTATTAGGATCCCTTATATAAGTATACTTGGTATGATTGGTTATGCTTATTCACAAAGTTAGTAATCAAGGGTTTATGCATATTATGTCTCTTATCTTGATTGATGATTTAACTAACCAGAAGAGTACTATGATCAAACAAGAATATGCATGAGTGAAAGAAGACTTCCTTGAAACCCTGAATACTACTGTTTATTATCTATGATCATGACTATACATATTCAAGATTATTTAGAATTATAATGTTTTGATAGTATTGAGAATATACTAATGAATGTATGTTTGTGTATGAGATCATGAGGATGACACTTGAGCATGCACAGTGTTACAGAATGAACAGAAGTTAAAAAGACATATAGAAGATCAAGCGAGAGGCAACCACACAAACATAAAAGATAAGTATTTGAGTTGTTGTTTGAAATAGTAAATGATACTGCTTGTAATAGATTACATGCATGTTTAGAATATATCATGTTGAGTGTAAACATTCATATAGCATTGAACAATATACTACTAATATACATATGATTGGTAAGTTGGACAAACATTCCATTGTTGCTTGTCTAGAATGAAACCTCTTTGCTGACATGCTGAGAGCTGTGCACACTCTCGATAGTATGTTCTGGTAGAGATGGAAGGCATCTAGATAGCCACTGTATGCATACAGGATATGGAAAAGTGTTGTGCCAAAGTATTGGTCAAGATAGTTGCATAACTATGTAAATGATATCTGTATGCATAATAGGTTATCATATCAACATGATTTGATGATTATGAAGTATTACTAATCATGTACTTAATTTTGATTTGTAGGAAAGATCATGACGAATGATGAACACTAAACAAGCGATGGATGCTCAACAAAAGGATTTACAAATCAAACACACTATAGAAGGCTTGTGGCTAGAAGATTCTCTTCGAAAGAGGAAGAGAATCATGATGAGATGTTTGCTCCAAGTGGCTAGATAAGACCATTATCTTAATAATGTAATTGAAGAAAGCTCTGTTCAGGTACCCAGGATCGACAATGATCACCATGGGGGATGTGGATCTCAACCTTTGCTACAAGGTTGAATATGGTTTCTATACACAAATGACATGGATGCAAGAAGGAAATCACCACAGAGTTCAAATGATGTTGAGGCTCATATCAGTAGACCCATCTGACAAGAGATAGCATAGATAGATGGCTGCAGAAATGAAAATGAAAGATCTCAGATTGATGCATTACTTCCTACGTCTGGAAGTATGGAAAGGCTCAGAAGGAATCTTTCTCAACCAGGGAAAGTATGCCGAGAAATATTAAAAGGACTTGATATTTTGGAATGGCCACTCGCATGGATTCCAACTTGAAGTTGTTAGCGAATGACTCATCAGAGTTAGTGTATACAACTCTGTACAGACAAATTATTGGGTCATTGATGTATCTAACAAATACAAGGTCAGATATATGCTTTGCTGTGAACAACTTGAGTCAGTATCTAGTGGAAACTAGATGTGTTCACCTGATAGTTGCAAAGCATGTGATGAGGTACCTAAAGGATACGATAGACTTTGATCTATGCTATCTTGGAGATCATGACTTCAGATGGCTACATAGATGTTGATTGGGCAGAAAGTGTATCAGATAGGAAGAACACATCGAGAGGATGTTATTGTCTGGGATCAGCCATGATCTCGTGGTTTAGATGGAAGCATTCTAGTGTGGCTCTCAGCACAAGCAAAATATATGGCTGGTTGCTCTGCTAGTTGTGAAGTAGTATGGCTTCTGGATTGTTTGACTTAGAGATAGACCCAACTGTGATCCTATGTGACAAATAGAGTTGTATCAGATGACAAAAAATCCAGTGTTCCATGATAAGTCAAAGAACATAGGGATCTAACAAGATATGATACAGAAAGGAACTATAAATTTTGAATTTGTAACGGGTTACCGATGCACTAACCAAACCTCTACCTCAAGTGAACAAGTTACCAACATACTAACCAAACCTCTACCTCAAGAAAAGTTTGAGTATTTCCGAGACAAGCTTGGAAGGACCCTCCTCGAAAGGGGGAGTGATGTGGTCACTGATGATGAGATTGCCTCATCGACAGCAAGGTTGATGATGTGGATACTTGTTCACTACACTTCGATACTTAGATCATTTAGACTTAGGACTCTTATACTTAGAATATTTTTTTACTTGCTTTTACTTTGATAATATATGTATCGATGAGGATACATGTTTTGTTGATGTATCGATGAGGATACATGTTTTGTCGATGTATAGATGAGGATACACGTTTTTTCGATGTATCGATGAGGATACATGTGTTGTCAATGTATCGATGAGGATACATGTGTTGTTGATGTATCGATGAGGATACATGTTTTGTTGATGTATCAATGAGGATACATGTTTTGTTAATGTATCGATGAGGATACATGTTTTGATGAATTCTGTATTGATAAGGATATAGGTAGGGATTGTATCATCCCCAGACTTCGGTCCCTTGAATTGATCCGTATACGTATGGTCTCCGAGAATGAAGTCCTTAGTGGACAAGTGGGGATTGTCTCATCCCCGGAATTCGGTCCCTTGAATTGATCCGTAGACGTATGGTCTCCGAGAATGAAGTCCTTAGTGGAAGGTGGGGATTGTATCATCCACGGACTTCGGTCCCTTGAATTGATCCGTAGATGTATGGTCTCCAAGAATGAAGTCCTTAGTGGACAGGTGGGGATTGTATCATCCTCTGACTTTGGTCCCTTGAATTGATCCATAGATGTATGGTCTCCGAGAATGAAGTCCTTAGTGGATGAGAGGATTATATCATCCCTGGACTTCAGTTCTAAAGTGATCCGTAGACAGATGTCTTTGAGAATGTGGTCCCTAGTGGACGAAGGGATTGTATCATCCATGGAAACATGTCCTAAAAGAGATCCATAGACATATGTCTCCGAGAAAGTGGTCCCTAGTGGACGTGATAGGACTGCATCATCCCTGAGCGTTTGGTTCAAAATGTACATGATAGGATTGCATCATCCTTGGACTTATGTCCTAAAGTGATAGGGATTGATCATCCCGTAAGTGGATCAGGATTGCATCGTCCTTGGACTTATGTCCTAAAGTGATAGGGATTGATCATCCTGTAAGTGGATCATGATTGCATCGTCCTTGTACTTATGTCCTAAAGTGATAAGGATTAATCATCCTGTAAGTAGATTGGGATTGCATCGTCCATAGACATGGTGAGGTGTCTTAAAGTGATAAGGACTAATCATCCTGTAAGTAGATTGGGATTGCATCGTCCCTAGACATGGCGAGGTGTCTTAAAGTGATAAGGACTAATCATCCTATAAGTTGATTCAGGATTGCATCGTCCCTAGACATGGTGAGGTGTCTTAAAGTGATAAGGACTAATCATCCTGTAAGTTGATTCGGGATTGCATCGTCCCTAGACATGGTGAGGTGTCTTAAAGTGATAAGGATTGATCATCCTGTAAGTTGATCTGCATTGCATCATCCATAGACATGAGAGATGTCTTAAACTGAGAGGGACTGATCATCCCGTAAGCAGATCAGGATTGTATCATCCTTGGACCTATGTCCTAAAGTGAGAGGGATCGATCATCCCGTAATTGGATCATGTGTGTTGCAGGGTATGCTACTATTGTGTATACTTGTATTGATGAGGATACTTGTATTGATGATGTGTATACTTGTATTGGTGTGGATACTTGTATTGATGATGTATACTTGTATTGGTGTGGATACTTGTATTGATGATGTATACTTGTATTGGTGTGGATACTTGTACTAACGATCTAGATGACGATGATACTGATCATGATGATCTAGATGACGATGTTGCTGATCCTAATGATCTAGATGACGATGCTACTGATCGTGATGATCTAGATGACTATGCTGTTGATCGTGATGGTCTAGATGACAATGCTGTTGATCGTGATGGTCTAGATGATGATGCTGATGATCGTGTGATGACAATGCTGATGATCATGTGATGACGATGCTAATGATCTTATGATGACGATGCTGCTGATCGTGATGGTATAGATGACGATGTTGATGATCGTGAGGATCCAGATGTTGATGTTGCTGTAGCTGTTCGAGTGCTGCAGAAGATAAAGACTCAGTACTGAAGATGTTGATGTTCCAGTATTGAAGATGTTCCAGTAACTGCTTGAGTTACTGATGATGTTGAAAAAGCTTCCAATTATTTATAGATGTATCATGTATGATGTTGATGACTCCTCGCTCGTGCAGATGCTATTATAATATTTTTCTCGTTAAGGGGGAGTGTTGAGATATTGTAACTTCAAATAATATTATATTTGTACTTTATTATTCCGGAGATGTTTCATTCCTCCGTGGAGATCTTATTGTATATCCGGAGATGTTTATTCCTCCGTCGGAATGTGGTAACTTGGGTTATTAGACTTCCCTAGTGGGGGCCGGCCCTATATGTGTTATGTGGGTCAAAGGGTTGTTACACCACCCTAGTGGGGTCAGCCCAGTCAGTTATAGTGGGGTGTTTAACCCATTGGTAAAGTTGGGGCCGACCTAGTTAATATAAAATACAAGTCGTAGATGTGTATAAATAGAGGAGGTGTGTTCCTCATTATACACACTTCACTCACTCAGAATGTAGCACACTCGTGGAGGAGAGGTCTGCTATGGTGGAGGAGGAGATCATGTCTTTGGTTTGCATCTTTGTATATTGTTGGTCATCTATATTGAGAAAGATTTGTTGGGTTTTCTACCCCATGAGGGTTTCCCAGGATAAATCTGTGTCTCTTGTGTCTATGCTATGCTTGTTGTTTCTTCAGTGATCCTGTATATGCTATTATTGTGAAATGGAATGTAATGCTGCTATTTTCTGTCTTAGCATATTGAATCTTAACAGGACGCATATGCTTTGTAAGTCGTCCCAAAGTATTTGTTGATCCATAGTTTGTATTATTGTTGTTCGATGCATATGCTTTGTAAGTCATCCCGTAGTAATTGTTGAACCCTATTTTGTATTGGCCCATGGTTTGTATTGACACATGGTATTGACCCATGGTATTTGTGCCTAGACTTAGTATATAAGTTTGTTTTGAGACCAATGAAGGCACCGTGAAGTTATTTGTATTGAGCTTGCTCAAAGGAGGTTGCCCCCTTGAAGTGGCATGCGATCAATATAAAAGTGATTCTGAGTTCTGTTATTTCTACTATTTCATGTGTTTTTCATTAATTAATTATTGCAGGTTCCTAACAGGAAAATATACATTAAAGGGGCTAAATAAATAATAATAATGGAAAAATAAGGTGGCATTTGGTCATGAAGGCGCATAGGTGGTGTGGGACCCACACAAGGAAAGATTCTCCATTCCACATGGCATCCTTCCCTCACCCATTCGAATCCAAGGAGGAGTGTAACATTCTTGGAGGATTTGGAGAGGCATTATTCATGGCATGAATCAAGAGGGTCGAATTGGAGTGGAAGAGGAAGAGGCATCATCGAAGAATTGTGACACTTGGAGCTAGATTCCCTAATCTATATGACAACAATGATAAAACTTCTATGACATATATGACAAGTTCAGACCTGATTGATGGCACATGACACATATGACATGTTAGGGATAAAAATATCCTCCAAGAGGGAGCACAAGGGAAGTTATGGCAGCCAAGATTCCCCCATTCTAATTGATGAAAGAGGAGGGCTAGAAAGTGATGGACAAGTGTCATTCATGAGAAGCTCTCCCTAACTCGAGTTGGGAGAAGAATATTAGAGGGAATTAGAGATATGGAGGCCATTGGATTTTAATAAAATATGAGGAGGAATAAGGAGAGAATCTTTTGATCATTTCTCATTTGGCACATTTGGAGAGCTTAGCTTGTCCTTGCACGGTGGATGTTCATCCTCACTGCCTTAGAACCAATTTCAAGGGTGAAAGCTTCCCATCCAATTTGGTTGATGGATATTCTATTCAAACCTCTCAACAGATATTCATGGATATTTTTTGATGCAGGTTCAACACCCATTTGATTTCAAGTTCATATTCACTCTGTCTTCTCTATTTTCATTCTACTATCTTTCTCTCAATGTCATGTAAAAGTGTGATGGTGCACTTCTTGTTGCATATAGTTAATGGAGAATTGTTTTTTCTACCTTATGGACATGTTAGTTTCTACATAAATCTGTAATAGATATATCATGAGAGCCACAGATCGAAATACCAAGTACTTCATGTAATATTTCCAATTAAAACTTAGATTCGAGTCATTTCCCTCATAGTATTTTCATGGTGATTTTGGGATGATATTGTACATGTTTGATATCAGATATTTCTGAGATTTTTGTCTATGTTATGAGCTCCATATGGATTTAAATTGGTGGCACAAATAATGTATGGATACCCCTAAATTCTTACTATAGTTTGTGACATAAATTCAAGGCCCCTTGTCTACCTTTTTTCATAAATTATATGCTCTATAAGTTGTTGTCTGTTTGAAGACCTATTCAACCGTAAAACATGATATAATTATGCACACATGTTGTACTTGATGTCCAATAATAGATCCAAGTCTTAGATTAAAAATTATGGAATGTTGTACAGGGTTTGGAAGGTCAATTAGTAGCTAACCTAGGGGGGTTTCCATTAATGCAATTGACTAGTTTTGTTCCAATTCTTCCCTCCTTGAAAATTGCAGACTATGAATGTTTCTAATAGATGTTTGGGTGTCTAAAGGGTGTATTAGACTGTCAAATTTCCTCCCAATTCCCTCCTTCAACAATTCTAAATCATTTGGAAGTGTTTGGAACAGTTTGTGTACAAAATTCATAGGTTCGAATTTGGGGTGAATTTGAGCAACTTGTATAGTAGGGATTTTACAGTGGTATCAGAGCATGGTCCTTGAACCTAATTTGGGTGACCATTGATGACGTCGAGAATTCATCCCCCACCCATAGAAACTAAAACTGAAAGTACCTTTAGTGAAGAGGAAGAAGTAGGAGAAGAGGTGCACTCTGTTGAAGCCATGGATAGGGGTGACAAAGGAACCTCAGAGATGGAGGAGAAAGAGGAGTTTAGGAAATTCATGAAACCATTTTTTGAGGACATGAGAAGGTAGATAATCCAAGGGTTCGAATTTATGGTTATTCAAATTGAGATCAAATTGGAAATAGGAGGCAGTAGTAGTGCTCATTTAGAGGAAAAAAAGACAGTTGGTGAAAAAAAATTCTTAAAGACCGGGCCTCACAATCAAACTAATGACTTCCAGATTTCAAAAAGAGCCACCACACCTAGATTTATTGAGTCCAAAGAGGATCCTAACACTCAATTTGGGATAAAGGAAGATTTAGAGGAATGGCAGCAGTTGAGTGAAGAGTGTAGGAGGACCTTACAATTTTAACAATTCTTCAGTATCTCAAACAAGCTCAGAACTAGAGGAGGTTGCAGAACCCCCTTCCAAAATCAAGAATTGAATTCTACCATTGGAAAAGTTCCCCTTCCCACATTTGATGCCTCACCACAAAGTTCTTCAAATACTTGGGTACAAAAGTTAGATGTGTATTTTCAGCTAAATCCAATGGTTGAAGAGGATGCTTTAAAAATGGCTATTCTGCATCTTGAGGGAGAATCAAATGATTGGTGGTTGCATGGACTTAAAACCTTGGTACATGATCAAGTCACATCATATGAAGAGTTTTTTAACAGGTTAGTGGAAATAGTTGATCAAAAATACCCTGAAATGCCTTTCAAGGAACTAGCACAGTTGAAGCAAACTAGAACCCCTAAGGAGTACATGTTGGAATTCCAAAAATTGTCATTTATGGTTGCTAATATATACATGGTTCGATTGGTATTTCTCTTTAATGAAGGGTTGGTTGAACCTTTGAAAGGTTTGGTTAAAGCTCACAAGCCAACTTCATTTAAAGATGCCATGAACTTGGCAAGAGACCTGCAAAATGTGCTGCCCAAGACAAAGTATCCTCCCAAGACCAATTTTCCTTCCAAGTTCAGAGATGACAAGAGACCATGGAAAAAAATTCATTTGGGAGGGACAAGAAAGAGGGACCAAGAAAGAAAAAACTCTTAAGAAAGAATTTATGTTTCACATGTCATCAAGCATGGGTGCCAAGGCATAAATGTGCTAAGGGGAAAGCACACTTCATTGAAGTATTTTATGATAATGAAGAGGACATGGAGGAAGAAGCAAAACATTCATCCCAAGAAGAGGTATATGAAACAGCAGAAGAAGATCATCCATCACCCGAAACAGTGAAGATGGCAGTACTATCAGGAGTGCCTCGTTTTCACACCCTCCAATGCAAGGGAGTGGTACAAGGGCAGAAGGTTTCGATATTGGTATATAGAGGAGAAACTCATAACTTCATTGATGTAGCCTTGGTGGAGAGGAGAAAGTTGCATACTGAAGCATTCGAAGGGTTCACCATCATCATTCCAGGTAACCATTATATGGATTGTAACACAAGGATTCCAAAGCTACAACTTACCATAGGAAATTACACCTTTACGGATAGCTTCTATGTGGTGAATGTTGTTGATAAAAATGTGGTTTTGGGAGTACAATGGTTGTACTCTATAGGAGAAAATACAATGAATTACCAAATACCTAAAATGAAGTTCAAAGATTCGGAAGGAAAACAAATTTTAGTGAGAGGAATGCACACCTATCCTAACCAAATGGTGTCTTCCCACAGTATGAGGTCCATATTGAGACATGGGGACATTGAATGGGCTTCAGAATGTTTAATCACTTCCCCCAAACTGAGCATAAAATTTGTAGAAAATCCAAGGGAGACAAGGCAGTTATTACACAAGTATGAGAGGGTTTTTGGAGACCTTCCCCCTGGAAGGCCACTTGACAGAGGAGTTGAAAATACCATTGTTTCGGAGGTATGAACTTCAACTATCCAAATACCCCCATATAGACACCCAAGAAGGTTCAGAGATAATATTGAGAAGGCTATTAAAGAACTCTTGGAGTAGAGGCTCATTAGGCTAAGATCAAGTCCCTATGCTTATTCAATTGTCTTGGTAAAGAAATACGATGGAACCTTAAGGATGTGCATTGATTTTAGAGCCTTAAAAAAAAGACAATAAAGAATAGATATCCCATCCCTTAGATGATCTCATGGATGAGCTATTTGGAGCAAATTTATTTTCCAAAATTCATCTTAGATCAGGTTACCATCATATTCGAATGAAGGAGGAATATGTGCAGAAAATTGCTTTCAGATGTCACTATGGTCATTTTGAATTTATTTCCATGCCTTTTGGTTTAACCAACGCACCAGCAACCTTCCAATCATGTATGAACAAAATATTTTGCAAGCAGCTTCATAAGTTTGTTTGTTTTTTTATGATATTTTGATTTACAGTAAGACATGGGAGGAACATTTGCATCAGTTAGAAGTTGTATTGAAAATATTGCATGAACAGACGTTTTTTGCTAAGTTGTCCAAGTGTGAGTTTGGGTTGGCATAAATTTTGTATCTTGGGCACATCATTGAGCAAGATGGGGTAAAGGTGCACTTGGAGAAAATAAAGGCTATTCTTGAATGGCCATCACCCAAGAACATCACTGAATTGAGGGGATTTATTGGGATTTGTACTTACTATAGAATTTTTGTGAAGCGGTTTTCCAAATTGACTGCCCCTCTCATTGATTTGACCAAGAAGGATACTTTCAAATGGGATGAAGATTCTGAAAATGATTTCCAAATAATGAAAGAGGTAATGAGTAGTTATCATGTGCTTGCATTACCATATTTTTCTAAACCATTTGTTTTGGAATGCGATGCAGCAGGGGAAGGCATAGGGGCAATACTAAAGCAAAATCAACACCCCATAGATTTTGAAAGAATAAAATTGCAGCACATAAGAGGCTCTAATACATATATGAAAAGTAAATTTTGACCATCATGCATGCCTCGGCCAAGTTTAGACAATATATGGTGGGGAACAAATTTGTAGTCAAAACTGATCATAACAGTTTAAAGCATTTCCTTACACAAAAAAATCTCAATGAAAGGAAACAAAAGTGGGTGAGTAAGATTCAAGCCTTTGATTTTGACATTGAATATGTTGAAGGGAAGAATAATGTTGTAGCAGATGCATTGTCTAGGATTCCCTCACTTTCCATTATGAACATTTCAAAAGATTGGAAAGATGTGCTAATAGTAGAGTATGCCAAAGATAGATTTGCTTGTGAATGGTTAGATGGGGCCAAGGGAGATGATAGGTACAAGGTATTGAATGGACTAATATACTATAAAGACCGAATATACTTAGTTCATGGATTGAATTTAAAGCAAAATATCTTGAATGCAGCTCATGATTCTCCTTTAGCAAGCCATCCCGGTTTCTTTAAAACATATAGACAACTAAGACAAAGTTGTTTTTGGAAATTTTTGAAGGAAGATGTTTTAAAGTATTTGAATGGATGCAAGATATGTCAGCAAAACAAAGTTGAGCACACCCATCCTACTGGTCTCTTACAACCATTTTCTATTCCAGAACAAAAGTTGGAAAGCATCTCCATGGATTTCATCACAAGTTTGCCCAAGGCTCTTGGTAAGGATTGTATTAATGTTGTGGTGGATAGACTCACCAAATTTGATCATTTCTTTGCTATTGAATCATCTTTTATTGTTGCACAAGTAGTTGAGCTATTCTTTAGATATGTTTTCAGATTGCATGGACTTCCCAAAAACATTTTGAGTGACAAGGATAACATATTTATGAGTGCTTTTTGGCAAGAACTCTTCAAGTTGGTGGGAACACAATTGAATCCAAGCACATGATATCATCCACAAGCTTATGGAAAAACATAAAGGGTGAACTAATGGTTGGAGGGATACTTGAGAAACTATGTTGGTGAGTAGCAAAAAGCATGGGTTAAATGGCTGCATTTGGGTGAGTTTTACTACAATACTACCTTTCATATGTCCATTGTCATGTCTCCCTTCAAAGAAATTTATGGTTATAAAGCACTCACCTTTGTTTATCACATTGTTTGTGATAGTAGAGCCCTAAAAGCTAAATATTGGATTGAGGAAAGTCAACAGATTTTGAAGCTCTTAAAAGACAATCTGCAAGTTTCCCAAAATCAACAAAAACAATATGCAGATCAACATAGGAAATAAATATCCTTTCAAGTGAATGATTTGGTTTATTTGGGGATACAACCATATAAACAAACCACCTTAAAAGGAAGACAACCATAAAATCTTAAACCAAGGTTTTATGGTCCATATAAGATAATTTGAAAGGTTGGGGAGGTAGCTTATGAAGTAGAACTTCCAGAAGGCATCAAAATCAATAATGTGTTTCATGTTTCATGTCTTAAGAAGGTGATTGGATATCAAATTTATATTTCATAAACACTCCCTCCATTAGATGAAGAAGGACAACTCATACTCATTCTAGAAAAAAATTTGAAAGAAAGGGAAAGGAAATTGAGGAGCAAAACCATAAGAGAATATTTGGTACAATGGAAAGATTTTCCAAGTGAGGATGCCACATGGGAAGAGGAAAAAAAAATTCAGCATCCAAATTTGGAATTTCTTGGGGACAATCAACCTTGGGTGGGGAGGACTGTAATGTCCCCATCCAAATAAATCTCATGAAGGAAAAATCTCCACCAATCTACTAGTTCCCTACGTTGCGGTGGAAAAATTTAGACTTGGAATAAGGGAGCTATAAGACCCCAACTGAACATTAGATTGGAAAATATACATTAAAGGGGATAAATAAATAATAATAATAGAAAAATAAGGTGGCATTTGGTCATGAGGGATAATAGGTGGTGTGGGACCCACACAAGGCAAGATTCTCCATTCCACACGGCATCCTTCCCTCACCCATTCGAATCCAAGCTAGAATATAACGTTCTTGGAGAAGTTGGAGATGAATTATTCATGGCATGCATCTAGGAAGGTCGAATTGGAGTGGAAGAGTAACTCCCATGGAAGAGGAAGAGGCATCATAGAAGAATTGTGACACTTGGAGCTAGATTCCATAATCTCTATGACAACAATGATGAATATTCTATGACATATATGACAATTTTAGACCTGATTGCTGACATATGACACATATTACATGTCAGGGCTAAAAATAGCCTCCAAGAGGGCTCACAAGGGGATTTATCACAGCCAATATTCCCCCATTCGAATTGATGGAAGAGGAGGGCTAGAAAGTGATGGACAAGTGTCATTCATGAGAATCTCTCCCTAACTCGAGTTGAGAGAAGAATATTGGAGGGAATTCGAACTATGGAGGCCATTGGAGGTTAATAAAATATGAGGAGGAAGAAGGAGAGCAAATTTTTATCATTTCTCATTTGGCACATTTGGAGAGCTTAGCTTGTCCTTGCACAGTGGATGTTCATCCTCCCTGCATTAGAACCAATTTCGAGGTTGAAAGATTCCCATCCAATTTGGTTGATGGAGAGTCCATTCAGAACTCTCAAAAGAGATTCATGGATATTTTTCAATGCAGGTTCAACCCCCATCTAATTTCGGGTTCATATTCACTCTTTCTTCTCTATTATCATTCTACTATCTTTCTCTCAATGTCATGTAAAAGTGTGACGGCGCACTTCTTGTTGCATATAGTTAATGGAGGATTGCTATTTCAACCTTATGTACATGTTAGTTGATGCATTAATATGTAATATATATATCATAAGAACCACAGCTCAAAATACCAAGTACTTCATGCAATATTTCCAATTAAAACTTAGATGTGATCCATTTCCCTCATAGTATTTTCATGGTGATTTTGGGATGATATTGTACTTGTTTGATATCAGATCTTTCTGAAATTTTTGTCTGTGTTATGATATTCATATGGATTTAAATTGATGTCCCAAAAAAATTATGCAAACCCCTAAAGTCTTACTATATTTTGTGACATAAATTCAAGGCCCCTTGTCTACCTTTTTTCATAAATTATATGCTCTATAAGTTGTTGTCTGTTGGAAGACCTATTCGACCCTAAAACCTGATATAATTCTGCACACATGTTGTCCTTTATGTCCTCTAATAGATCCAAGTCTCATATTAAAAATTATAGAAGGTTGTACAGGGTTTGGAAGGTCAATTAGTAGCGGACCTAGGGGGGATTTCCATTAATGCAATTGACTAGTTTTGTTCCAATTATTCCCTCCTTGAAAATTGCAGACCATGAATGTTTCTAACATATGTTTGGGTGTCTAAAGGGTGTATTAGAGTGTCCTATGTCCTCCCAAGTCCCTCCTTCCACAATTCGAAAGCATTTGGAAGTGTTTGGAACATTTTTTGTACAACATTCCTAGGATAGAATTTGGGGTGAATTTGATCAACTTGCATAGTAGGTATGTTACAATTTCATCTTCTAAGTAGAGCAAAAAAAACCTACAAAAGATATCAGTTGATCGATGTTAGGATATTTTAATACTCCATCCTTGTCCTACCTAGAATTATTTATTTTTCCTAGTAGTTGATGATGTCATTTTCCCCCTAGTGGTGTGCAGATGTCATCCAAGAACCATATACCACATTATGAGCCCTGCATGCATCATTTTAGGACCACTTGAGTAAGTTCCCTATTTTATAGGAACCTCCTCAGTGTTCCAGTGCAATCCACTTGAGTTAGTCGTCTCTTGTGGGGGGTTAGAGCTCCAGATGCCACTGATTGTGGCGTCATGCGCCCTTTTCTGGCTGTTATGCATGAAAAAATCACTAATGCACCCTCCTTGTTCAATTAATTTATTGTGTCTTCGGTTAACTAAGTTTAGGTTCAGTTTGGTTGAGTTTGAGTCTTCTAGAGCACTCCAATGGTGACAAAATCTATGTTAGGCCAACTCAGGTTCGAATTCTCCTGTGTGATTCGAATTCTCTCCCTTGTATCATCATTATTGACTACATTGATCATCGGATCATGTGACACTATTCCTCTCTTATCTAATTTCTCATGCATGATTAATTATATGCTAATTTTTACGGCAGTTTTCACTCTAATTCTTCTTTTCTGCTCATTCTTTCTATGTGAGGTATACTCAGCTCTTATATCTGTTGTGAATTATAATTTCGCACAATATCAGATCCCATGAGCATAGGTTGAGAAGATGCTTTCAGTAGTGCACCAGAAGCCTATGGATTCCCACAACAAATCCTAGTGCCATTGCATTGAATTCATTGAAGAAATCCAATGAGGTCTAGCCAGGTGTGAAGGATCCAGAAAAATGTGCCTACTATCCTAAAGCAGTGCTCAGTAGTATTCTATCTCCAAAATTGAGAGTTTTTTGCAGGTTATTCAAAGTTTTTTGAGTTTGCAGCAGTTGCAATAGTTTTCACCTTGTATTTGCTCCAACAATTCTCATGGACAATTTGAACTCTCCTCTCTCTCCCAGGATCCCGACACCCTTCAACTACATTGATTGGAGGGTTTATATGCAGATGGTATTGCACAACAAATAATTGTACAAGGTAGCAATGGGGAAGGAGGTCGAACCTCAAGCAGTTGTTGAGAAGGCCAAGTATCTGAATAGATTGGGTGAAGCATTCAATTTCATGTGTATTCATATTTCCAAAGATCTACTTTTACACCTCTATGGATTGAAGACTCCAAGAGAGGTTTGGGTGAAATTGGAGACCCTCTTTGGCAAAAAATATGAGCTAAGAGGCCATATTCTGGAAAATGATTTGATTTCTCTTCAACCAATCAGTTTCGAGACCATCCAGCAATTCTTTTCAAAATTCAAATATTTGGTTTTGCAATGCAAGCAATGTGGAATTTAGAAGAAATATGAGCAGTTGGTGCTATCCATTCTAAGCAATCTAGGTCTTTAGTTCTCCATCTTTTTCTCTACCTTCCATTTAGGGTGAATGTCAATTCCTAGTTGGAAGATGCCATACTTAGATGTTTTCACTGAATCTCTCTTCCAAGAACAAGATAAGTTTATCCAGATGGGTGCCTTGAAGGACTCCAAAAATCAAGCTCTTGTGGTTGGAGAAGAAAAAAGTGTGAATGGAAAGGGTAAGCACAAGGGCAAGGAGAAGAGGCAATACAAACCCAAGCAGAATGCCAAGTCAAGTCCATCAAAAGGAGCCTTCAGCTCCAAGAAGGACAAACAAAAGAAGTTTGAGAAATCCAAGTGTGCATACTGCAAGAAGGGTAATCATCATGAGAGTTCTTGTATGAATAAGACCATAGATATAATGGAAAAAATCCTTGAAAAGCATAACATTTCCCTCCCTGAAGGCACAAGGAATATTGATCCAGGTTTCAAGTCTGAATATCATGAGAGATGCCATGCATTGAAGACTAGGTTCTCACAATCCCAAGATTTTCTTATTGATTCTGGAGCCTCCAACCACATGGTTGCCTCTAGAGAGCCATTTTCTTCGTTAGATCTCACTAATGGACCAAGAATACACATGGGATATGACTCTCAAATATTTGTTGAAGGGAAAGGTACCATACATCTTGAGCATGGAAGTTTCAACAATGTACTGTATGTGCCCTCTCTAGTAGCTAATTTGTTGTTTGTTTACCAAATGACACACAGGTCCTCCAAAGAAAGTAATATTTGGACCTGATTCAGTTGAGGTTGCTGAGATATCATCTGGGAAAATGATAGCCAAAGGAGTTGCAAATCATGACTCCAAGACTTGTGAGTTATCCTGCTTCTTTCCATACTCCCATCAAAGTGCTCTCTTGATTCATGCAAATGAGACAAGTAGGCACTGGAATGAAAGATTCAGACACCTAAAATTCAAATATCTACAATGGTTGCACAAGGAAGAGATGGTTGAAGGGCTACCGAACATAAAATTCTATCAAGGGATATGCAAAGGTTGCTTGTTAGGTAAGTACCCAGAGCGAAAGTATGAAGTTGGGAAGGCAAAGAGAGCCTCCTCCATCCTAGATTTGATTCATAGTGATGTTTCAGGACCGATTCCCACTACTTCAATGAATGGATCCAAATATCTTCTAACCTTCATTGATGACTACTCTAGGTTCTATTGGATCTACTTTCTCAAACATAAATTTGAGGTGTTTGAATGCTTCAAAGTTTTCAAAGCTCTAGTTGAGAACATTATTGGAAAGAAGATCAAAGCACTCATATCTGATAATGGAGTGGAGTACATAAAAAATGATTTGCAGCAGCTATATGCTTCCGAAGGCATTCATATACAACACTATGTTCCATACACACCACAACAAAATGGTGTAGCAAAGAGGAATAATAGGTCATTGAAAGAGATGAATACCTGCTTGCTTGAAGTAAGAGATCTCCCATCAAATATATGGGTAGAAGCAATAAACTGTGCCACATACATTCAAAAAAGGGTACCCCAAAAATCTGTTGATGGGGTGACTCCATTCGAAGCATTGAAGAGACACAAACCTGATGTCTCTCATCTGAGATTTTTGGATCCAAGGCATGGGCCAGAATCCCCACTGACAAGAGGAAAGCACTTCAACCTCAAAGTAGTGAATGCATCCTTCTTGGATATGCAGAAGATGCAAAGGCTTACAAGATGATGGAAATTGAAACCAAGAATAGCTTAATTGAAAGAAGTGTGCAGTTCAATGAGGATCCATTGCATGATATACAACCAACTGAAAAAGAAGGTATAACTGATCTACCTCCTCCGTTCGCTACTAATGATGTTTCTATAGGTGATCCATATTCATAATAAGAAGAAGAAGACCAAGATGATTCAGATCTAGAAATTGAGCAAGAAGATCTAGCAAATCCATATTCAGAATAAGAAGAAGAAGACCAAGATGATTCAGATCTAGAAATCGAGCAAGAAGATCTAGCAAATCCATATCTAGATCCAGTACCTACTCCTAATCCAAATCCTAAATGGGCTCAAAATCTTATTGAGGCAGCTGGGGTTATTTCTGGAGATCCATCTGACTACAGAAGAACAAGATCTCAATAGCAAGATGCAAACATTGCACTTTTCCATACAGATCCACTTCTCCTTGATAGGTGCTTCATGATGGTAGGATCTGATCCAAAGTATTATAGAGAGGCTTTCCATGATCCGATATGGCAAGAAACCATGGATGAAGAACATGAGTCACTGCAAAACAATGGAACATGGGATCTTGTCCCTCTTCCACCAGGGAGGAAAATAGTACAGTGCAAATGGATCTACAAAACTAAGCTTGGATATAATGGATCTACAACCAAGTACAAGGCTCGGTTGGTTGCAAAGGGGTACTCACAAGTCCAAGGGTTGCACTACAATGAGACATTTGCTCTTGTTGCAAGGATGGATTCAGTAAGATTTGTTTTGACCATTGCATCTTCGTATGCATGGGAGGTACATCACATGGATGTAAAGAGTGCCTTCTTGCATGGTGACTTGGAAGAAGAGATCTACATGAAATAGCCTGAGAGGTACACTGATGATCCTTCCTTGGTATGCATGCTAAGGATATCACTGTATGGTATCAAGCAAGCCCCAAGGGCATGGTATGCAAAGATGGATTCCTTCTTACTATCACTGAAGTTTGAAAGATGCAAATATGATTGCAATGTTTACATGCAAAAGAGGGGTGAATGCTTGATGTTGATTTTTTTGTATGTGGATGACTTGTTCATCACTGGTGGATCTGCTACTGGGTTGAACCACATCAAGTCTTCCTTGAACAAAGCATTCGCTATGACAGATCTGGGACTGTTGAAACAATTCATTGGTCTTGAAGTGATTCAAAATGATTCAAGGATCATGGTTTCACAGTCAAGGTATGCATCTAATTTACTGACAAAGTTTCATATGATTGATTGCAAAGACACATCCTTTCCCTTCCTCTCTGGCATTAGATTGGCAGAAGGTGGTTCCACACCCTTGGTTTATAGCACTCTTTATAGATAGTTGATTGGTATCTCGTTATATCTAACACATTCGAGACCAGATCTATCATATGTTGTTGGTGCTTTGTCTAGGTGCATGCAAGAGCCACGTGAGCTGCTAAGAGGATCTTGCACTATGTGCAAGGTACGAGAGAGTTTGGGATCCACTATTTTGTTGGTGCTCCTCTAGATATGGTTGGTTTTACTGACTCGGACTGGGCTGGAGAAAATACTGATAGGAAGTCCACTTCAAGGTACGTATTCATGATTGGATCGGGACCAATCTTTTGGTCAAGCAAAAAGAAAGAAACACTTGCACTATCTTTAGTAGAGGCATAGTACAGAGGGGTTGTGAATGCAGCCATCCAAGCAGTTTGGTTGCATGGGATATTGAATGAGTTTGGAATTCGCACTTCTCCTTCAATTCACCTATTTTGTGATAATCAAAGTGCCATCTGGATCTCCAGTGACTCAGTACAGAAGCAGAAGACCAAACATATTTAGGTACACATGCAATACATCAGGGAGCTAGTGCACAACCAGACCATCTCACTACATTATTGTCCTACAGAGGAGATGATTGCAGACATATTCACTAAAGTTTTCACTTGGAAGAGATTTGTCTTTCTCAGATCTTTACTTGGTGTGAAAGTTGTCTGAACTTCCTGCTGTCCTATTTTTTAGGGGGGGGTTTCCCATGAGGTTTTCCCCATTTCCTTGCTTCATGGACAGTTCTTTATTTTTTATCATTTATTTGATTGTATGGGTGACCTTTGGTTAGAGTAACCAGGGCCCAGGATGCAAAAGTATGGATTAAGGGGGTGTGTTAGGATATTTTAATACTCCATCCTTGTCCTACCTAGCATTATTTATTTTTCCTAATAGTTGATGATGTCATTTTCCCCCTAGTGGTGTGCAGATGTCATCCAGGATCCATATACCACCTTCTGATCCATACTTGCATCATTTTAGGACCACTTGATTCAATTCCCTATTTTATAAGAACCTACTCAGTGTTCCAGTGCAGTCCACCTGAGTTAGCTGACTCTTGTGGGGGGTTAGAGCTCTGAATGCCACTAATTGTGGCCTCATTCTCCCTTTTCTGACTAATATGCATGAAAAACTCACTAATGCGCCCTCCTTGGTCATTTAATTGATTGTGTCTTCAGTTAACTGAGTTTAGGTTCAGTTTGGTGGAGTTTGAGTCTTCTAGAGCACTCTAGTGGTGACAATCCCTATGCTAGACCAAATGAGTTTCGAATTATCCTATGTGATTTGAATTCTCTCCATTATATCAACATTGTTGACTATACTGATTATTGGATCATGTGACATTATTCTGCTCCTATCTGAGTTCTCATGCATGATTAATTATCTACTCATTTTTACTGAAGTTTTCACTCTAATTCATCTTTTTTGCTCATTCGTTCTCTGTGAGGTATACTCATCTCTTAGATCTGCTGTGACTTAGAATTTCACAATCGATTGCTACTATTTATCTTCATGTATTTTGTAACTTCATCCCATTGATTCCCAACATTAATAGCATTTATTCCATCAAAAGTAGGCAACTTACTAAGATTTGGAAGATCATTCAAATAACCAGGCATATTAGTGAAATCAAAAGTTGCATCTAGATCATCCATGAAGTTAGCCGTTGGAATATTAAATAATGAAAAAATCATATAATAATTCAGAATATTGATTATTATTTACCTCCCTTACCTAATGATGATTCCCTCTTTTTATGATAAACAACTTCAGTATTCGAGACAAATATAACCTCACCTTTGGGATTAGTTCCTGTTGAGTACCTTCTTTGATTTTGATTTGGAGTCGCTAGATAGAACCTGCAAAGTTAGTACTTATACAATAGTCCTATCAAGTACAAAACAAAAACTCACCTGAAAATATGTCATTCTTGCTAGAGAGATAAGGATTTGAACCATCAACTTCAAGATATCCCTGGCAATGGCATCAAAAAATGTTACCTCAAAAACTAGCACTCTTCCACGATCAAAGATATGTTGACCCAAATGCAATATGTGGACTCAACTAAAACAAGTGGAACCAATGGACCGAGTGCTTTGATAGGAAACTATTTAAGGAAGTACACCCATTGTCACATCGACGTAACTCCCTTCCTCTTTATGTCCTCCTAGGACCATGGGAGGCTCCCGGAAAAGAGGTAAGGATAAACATGTCACATACACAATAGAAAGTAGCTCTACCCCTACAACACCTTCCCAGTGTTAGTAGATCAGTTCCTAACGGATTCAATGATGTATGTCCACAATAAACCCTAAAATATGGAAGGCTAGGAGAAATTATGAAGATGTAACTCACTGTTGCAATTTTCTGCAATAAAAACGAATGGTTCAAAACACAAAATTACTCACAAACTAACTATAGAAAACACATAGATTTTACCTCTTGGCGACCAACACTGAGGGGCACTCTTATTCGCCTTAGGGTGCACTTAATTTGGTGGATAAACGATATGATTTGAATTTAATTTATGCTTCAAGCCTACATTTTTATGCAGTCAAGGTGAACTAGAAATATCCTTGGCCTTAATTTCCCCCAAGGGATCTTGGGGGAAATTGCAGGGAAGTAATAGCTTCATTGCTTCTCTTTTGGGCCTAACATATCATTGTGGCCCTTCAATAGATGATGTAGGTGATGGAAATATCCCTAGGGTTAGGGTTTTAGAGACTTATTTTAAGGGTGGAAGTGCAAACTTGGTGCCACAAGGAAGTCCCATTACACACCGCAGGAAGAATAGGTGCATAAAATTGAAAGGGAAAACAATCAAGCTAGTATTAGGTGAGGAAATACAAGTCCCCTAGGTGGTTGAAATGTAAAAATTAATTTTTATGAGGCATTCTCGGGACCATTGGTTTGGTATCCAACTCTTGATAGCATGGGAGGAAAATATTTATGCAAAACATTTTGATTATTCACCATATGTGCGTCAGGTGGCTCGAGTTTGGTTCACATTTATATTCAAGAAATTTGAGGATGTACAGTGGGTTTTGAAGAGGAATTCGAGCAGAGACTCCACTCCTATCTTGTTCAAAAAATGGACTCCTTTATTTGATGCTAGTAAGGAAACATTTGGCATTGCTCCTATATGGGTTCAATTACCTAGTTTGTCTATGGAGCTTTGAATAAGGGAGTTTTTCAAGGTCATCAAGGATTCAATGGGGGTTTCTTTTGAAGCAAACATGAATTTTCAGTCGTGGGGAGAAATGTCAGTTTTCATGCCTTTTAGTCAGCTTGGATTTCAAGGACGTCCTAGTAGAAGAAATGGAATTGAATCGGGGTAGGTATGTATACATTCAAAAGCTATTCTACGAAGGGATTCATTTTCGGTGCCATCGATGTCATCAGTATGGGGACATAGCCAACCGATTCCAGTTACCCTTTCAAAATCTCTCGAGGGCCACTCAATCCTCACCGGCTAAGAAGTGAATTGTCATTATAGAAAAATTGAGGTCTAAACTAGGCCTCCTAAGGAAAATAATAAAATAATATTTATGGATTTTGGAGGAAAAGAGAAAAAACTACCTTTTTTCTTCGTATTTTCAACATATCTCCATGTCATTTTACTCAAATTTCGAGCGGGGGCACTCGTTGGATGTGGAATTTAATTCCACATCCAACGAGTGCTCTCGCTCAAAATTTGAGTAAAACGATAGGGATATATGTTGAAAATATGAATTAAAAAAGTAGTTTTTTTAATGTCAAATATGCCATGTCAACCATTATCATTCATGACTCTTTTATTGAAATTCTATTGGTTCTTGAATTCAATAAATATTTTTTTTATGAGGTGTCTCATTTTCTTACGAGGTGGCACGTATTCTTATGAGGCCCATTTTAGACCCCAAACTTGCTTTAATGGCCCTCAACAAAGACGAAAGCAAAACAAGAGATGGTCGCCTTGATAAAAAGGGGGAGAGCTGGGGAAACTACATTGAATAATTGGATGAGGACAATTATCAATTACACTCTCTTTAATCTCCTAGTTCTCAACCTTTAGTGGGTGGGGGACGACACATGAATGTGTAAAGGCCCATCAAAGACAACCTAGGAAGTCCTTCTGCCTCAAAAAATGCTATCATCAAGGATTCTAACCTGGGTATGCCCTCTCTATCTTCTCTTCCTTCAAGTTTCATAGTTTCTTCAATTTCAGGAAGTGACAAGGATGGTCTAATCCTCCAAAAAAAACCCCATTACAACTCTATAAATTTCTTCTCTTCAATTTTTTCTCCTCTAGTTTTGAAGTCATCCCTCTGCCCATGCTCTTAAGTGATTTCAAGTATTCATCTCGATAGATTTTCCACTGTGGAATATTCTTCGATGAAATCATTGGAAGAAGCTTTCCAATATCAACTTCGATCATGATCTATTCCTATAATGATTGAATCAAGATTTGCAACAAAAGGGTTGGAATCAAATCCTATTAACATCTACGGAGGGAAAGGTCTGAGTAGGAAATATTTTCTAGCGAAAGCTCGGGATAAAGCTCGTCTTGATATGGCATCTGGTAAACAAAACTCAATTGATGGGGTTCTTAGCACAGTAATAGCTATCGTAGGTGTTACCTTATGAAAATTATATCCTTCAATTGCAAAGGCCTGACAAGACCTTCAAAAAAATATGCCTTGTTGAGGGTGGTTGATTTAAACCAGCCTGATATAGTCCTTCTTCAATAAACCTTGTATGAACGGGATATGATTTCAAATCCTTTTGAATCTCTTTTAAAGGGTTGTTTCGTAGGTGTAGATCTTATAGGGCACTCCATAGGCCTAGATATTGGATGGAGGATCCACACTATAAAATCCCTAAACTTTTGGGGTTTTTAATTTCTGGAATGGATTTGAAATTTTTTGTGATCTCCTTGGGGAGGAAGTTTTCAGTACTTAATGTGTATGGGATGTATCAGGATAGGGTCCATTTCTTAGATTTATTGTCTTGAAAATCCTTAAAGCACTTAGAGGAGGTCATAGTGGAGGGAGACATGAATTTATCTCTAGGGTCCTTTGAAGTATGGGGGCCTAGGGCGAGATCGAATCCTTTGTCATAGTATTTGTTCAAAATTTCCACGAATGTATTTTAGTGGATGGTAGAGCTGACAAAAATTAAACCTACCTGGAGGAACAAGCGCACTGTGGAATATTGTGTTGCAGAATAGATTGGTCGTTTTCTAGTGTTATAGAAACTATTAGACCAAGCATATCATGTTAGAAAGTGGATTGGTTGTGGGGATGAATTTGATCACTTTCCAATTTTCTTAGAGTTTTCAAGAGGTAGTCAAAATTCAGCAAGCCCCTTTAAATTTAATTCGTCCTGGATCAAAGATGAGAGCTTCCTCACACTGTTCAAAGATTCTTGGGTTCCTTTTGATCAACGGGCTCAAGAGTCAATGGATTTATAATTTATGATAAATTTGTGAAATGTGAAGCAAGCAAGAGTAAAATGGGCGCATAACAAACACTTGAAGGATGACCGGGATTTGAAAACAATGGAGGAATCTCTACAAGATCTTTATTAATCAAATGGTGGAGGATTTGCTTCACATGAAACAAAAGATGCTCTGTTCAAAGTGGAAAATAAGAGGAAGAAGTTACTGGTAGACAAAGAGGTCACTTGGGGTCTAAAGAGTCAGGCTTTATCGCTTTCATGCAGGTGATGAAAACACTAAATTTTTCCAGGCTTATGGAAAAGGTTGAAAACCCAGTAATATGATATGGATCCTAAAGGATCAGGAAGGTAGAGATGTCTCTTAATTTGAAGGACTGGAAAATATGGGGGAAAATCACTTTCAGTCGCCATTTAAAGATGATGGTAGGGATTCTATAGTAGATGTGGTCAAGTTGGCACAATTTTTTCCAAGGTTTGTGGAAGTGGAGGACAATAGAATCCTTATGGAGTCAGATGAGGAGCTCAAGGAAGTGATTCATAGCTTCCAAAAGGATAAAATCCTAGGGTCAAATGGGTGGCCCATGGAATACTTTCTGGGGTTATAATATATAATTGGTCTAGATATCCTAAGGGTTGTGGAGGAGTCCAGATCGAGAGGGAAAATGCACACTCCATTTAACACCACTTTCATTTCCCCTGTCCCAAAGAATGATAATCCCAAATATTTTGATAATTCCAGGCCTATTTCATTGTGTAATAGCATCTACAAGGTTGTTGCAAAAGTCATTTCCAAGAGAATTAAAAAATTAGTATCCAAATCAATTTCCATTGAACAGTTCACATTCCTTGAAGGCAGGCAGATTCATGATGCCATTGGATTCACCCAAGAACATCTTCAAAGCATCAAATATAGGAATTTGAAAGGAGTGGTCTTAAAAATTGATCTGTCAAAATCATATGACAGGGAAAGTTAGATCTGCATTTGTCTCCTTCTTACTCATGTAGGCTTTTGAAGTTTTGTTCAAAAGTTGGGACATGATTTGTATAACAAATGTATCTTTTGCAGTTCTTCTCAATGGATCTACCTCCCCTTTTTTCATTATGAAAGAGGGATGAGATAAGGTTTTCCCTTATCTCCCCTTCTCTTCTTATTAGTTGTCGAATGTCTCAGTTGTTCCTTAGGGGAGGCCAAAAGATGGGGTGATTTCCAGGGTATATCGATCTCCCCAACTCTTAAAGTTTCCCATTTACCTTTTGTAGATGATGTCTTAATATTTTGCAACAGTGCGTTCTAAGATGTTGATAAGATTCTTGAGATTCTAGGTCTATTTGGTCGCGCTACATGTATGCAAATAAACAAAAGGAAATATTCCATTTCAATCTTAACCGTAAATGATGCATAATAAATGCACTATCGGGCTTTATTTCCTCATGAAATGAAATAGGTTGATTCAGGATTGAATTATATGGGGTTCCATTTGAAATGAAATTGCTACAATAAGGATTGGTTTTGTCTCCTTGGTAAACTCGAGAAAAGGCTGAGAGTATGTAGTTTCATATGGATTTCTAGAGCAGCGAGGTTGGTTTTGGTAAAATTAGTTCTGGAAGCCATCCCTGTGTATTGGATGTATCAAGCTTGGATTCCAAAAGGTATTCTTGAAAAGGTCCAAAAATTATGCTTCATATTCCTATGGGCTAGGACCCAGGACCATTATGTCCTTCCTTAGGTCAAATGGGATAGATTAGACCTTCCAAAAATTACACTGTGTATGGGGTTTCAAAATTATTTCCCTTTTTTACTCAATCCTAGTGTCCTAATCAGTTTGGATATTGTTTTCAAGTGACAATATGTGGTCAATTGTGGTCAACGCACTAGAGTCTCTTAAGGATTGGATCCACGACCCAGTAAAAAAGAGACCAAACATTTTGATTATTTGGAAGGTGGTGATAAGTTCTTTTCATGTTGTTCTAGAAGGGCTTGCTTGGTTTATAGGCTCTGGCTCAAAGGTTCATATGGTTTTGACCCTTGGTCGAGGAGTGGGAGAGATCACCTTCTTCCACAAATAATAATACAACAACTACATCAACATGGCTTCTTCTTTCTAAATCAATTTGCAGACCCAACTCATACCAATATATGGGACCGGGGTTGGATGGATTTTGCTTAGTTGGAATTGGGGAAGATCAAAGTGTGTATTGGCACAATTACACTCGAGCTCTCTGAACCTACCATATTTGTTTAACTGTCAGAGAGGCGAATTGATATAGAAGCACGCTCTGCATTGTTCCTATACCCCAAAGTTGGGATACATTAAACTTAGTATCGATTTTCATCTCAGGGAGACAAAATTATCGTGGAAGGGTCTTTGGAAAACAAAGTGCCCCCTAAAATATTTAATCTTGCTCTAGTGCATGATTAAGAACAAAGTTCCAACATGGGATTTAATGGAAAAAAGGAAGAAGGAAGGACGGAAATGGTGTTCTCTGTGTAAAGAATATGAGGAATATGTGATCCACTTTTTCATAAATTTCCCTTTCATCAGATAGATGTGGAAGGCTTTATCTTTAAAGCTAGGCATCGATTGTAGCTGGCAAGGCTCCTTTACAGAGGAGGCTTGGAAAAACTGGTCTTCTAATTATACTTATAGGTGCATAAAATCCTTTCCATTGATCATACACTAGGGAGTTTGGCTCGTTGAGAACAATGTTATTTTCCAGGATAAATCCTCGACCCCAGAGGTAATTGTTTCTCATGGTCTCGGTATTTTATCCCACTCCCCTCAGGAAAAAGGGACTAATCTAATTCAGGTTATACAACATGAGTATATAGACAAGTCTAGACCATGGGATTTCTTCGACAGGGCCTCACAAGGAATGATCCTCTATGTGGGGGAGGAGCAATCCTATTTTTGCATGAAAATCATTTCTTCAAATTAAATATGGGTTTGGGACAAGGAACATTTTTTTGCAGAACTCGTGACTTTAAAACTTCTACTTCTTTTTGCAAAGGAAAAATATTGCAAATCCATTCAGATTTTTGGGGACTAATTGATAATTGCAAATTGGGTTTTGGGAGGCCATATTTTCCACAATATGTATTTACTTGCATTATATGAAGAGGTGTCTCGCACCTTGTCATCTTTTGAAAAAAATTATTGCTGACATGTGTATAGGGAACACAACTCAGAGGCCGATGCGCTTTCTAAGGAAGGCATTAAGTTGGTTCATGGTTAATGGATAATTTCAAAACGTAGGAACGGTGAAAATTTTGAATATTATCATATGCCCTTTATTGAAGATGCATATAATACAGCAGTTTCCTCATCTACATGACTAGTTTTCATAAAGGTTTTTTTGATATATTAATAATTTAGAGCTTGATGAAGGTCTCAAGACAGTGTTGATCTTCATTTTATTTGCTACGAGATTATGTTATGAAGCAGTAATGTATAAGTTGAATGTATTCAAGACATGTTTTTATGTTGGGCCTATGCTATTTTGGAGTCAAAAGCCAATTATCTTCTAGTTTCACTACCAGAATACATGTTCATTTCAGAACATGTATATGCAAAACATAATTTTGTTTTTCCGAGAAGTAATAAAATTATGTTTTTTCTTCTGAGGAAATATATATGTGTGTGTGTGTGTTGAACACACAGGTTCAACACATCATTCAAGCAGAGAGCATAACCACATGCAACAAACCATCAAGAAGAACAAGTATGGATAGAACGTTCGGTCAGTTTCATATTCATCTTAGCATGGTTATTTATACATCAAGTGGAGAGGTTGGAGCGGATACACCCGCTCCAACTACTCATTTATTAAGGTCTAATTACATACATTGATACATTAATATGATGAAATATAGAGCCTAAAAGGCCCCGCCAACATCTCCCCCACCAAAAAAACACTTCTTCATCCTGAAGAGAAAAAGTATGCAGAAAACAGCCGAGACTTGTGACTCATCAGCATCTATATTCAATATGGGAACAGCCGATCAAAGGCCACGCTTTAAACATCTAGTCGAACTCATCCTCAACGGCTCAGAACTGAGGTCTTTTGGCTCTGCTTTCCATACCATTTTTATGCCTTCAACTTCTGCAATCACAATCCAAGAGATGCTTATGCACTTCAACACCCAGGGATTAGATCGGTTCAAGTGTTATTTGTGTCATCATCTGGCATTTAGTGCTTTTGTTGTGCGGTGTAAATTGTCTTCTGCTTGAATGTGGTGTTCGTTGACTTCTTCTATCATGAAGCTCGCTGCAAGTTTAAACATTGTATGGTCAGTACATGTTTTGTTGATCATGGCCGGGGCCAACTGCTTGTGGTTCAACTAACTTGACTCGACTTATAGATTCGAATACAGACCAACTGAATTACAAGATCAAAAAGGATCACCTACCTTAAAGAAGACTCACGTTTAACCCCTCCTTAACTTCAAAAGTTATAATAGAGTCACATTGACATAATGCTAACCATATTTTTGCATATTTCATCGACCAAAGCATCGAATTTATATCTAACTCAACCACTACACTTTATAACTACCATCGACCATATTTTATAGCATGTAATATCGCCAATCCCACATATCGACCAACAATACTTTTGTTCGACATGACTATAAACTTTAACATGGCTCGACCAAAAATATATATCGATCACTTTTCATATGACTCATCAAAATAAAAAGAAGTTTTCTCGTGGACCATCGATCACTTTTCATATGACTCATCAAAATAAAAGAAGTTTTCTCGTGGACCAAGGTTATATGTCGGCCAGCGTTTAAGAGAACTTTGTAATAGTAGAGAGAATGGCTTTGGATAAATGAATTACATAGAAAAGAAGTGGTCCTCCAAACTCATAGTCACCCAAAAACATCACACAAAAGTGCAATGCGTCACCAGCATTTAATACCTCGAATATAGATAGTTTGAACGATAGTCTTGGTGGACGGTGCACTACAAATCGGATCCTTGCAGGGTTAGCCTCCAGTCACTTAAATAAAATTCGACATGCATTCACCCAGTCGAAAATGCTCAATATGACATGCTAGTATTGCCTCCATCAGTCACAATGTCGACTGCGTTGACAGAAATGGGATTCTCCAAAAGTTTCCAACTAATCGGCCAATGGCTCATAGATCTCTGGGATAGGTTTATCATAGCCGACGACCCACAAACAATATTTATGTAGGTTAAATTAAAACTTGGTCGATGACACAACATATATCTTTATTTCATTATCGCAGATGAATTTTCAACAACACATCTGAGCATCACAACTATCGATCTTTCACACAGAATATTTCTTTTAGGGCATGCAAACAGTCTTTAACTCTTCTTAAGTACTTTCCTTTTACTAGAATACTCATCCATTACACACATGGGAAAACTTCATGAGCTTGGTGTTCATCCATGAGCATGCAAGTAATCTTTGCAGGTTTCCTTCACATCCTCACGATCTCCTTCAGGTTCGAACCGCTCCTCTTTTGCTGCTGCTATCACCCAGCCATAAGAGAATGCCAACGACGCCAAAGTGTTGAATGCACAGGTTCAACACATCATTCTAGCAGAGAGTATAACCACACAAAGCAAACCATCAAGAAGAACAAGTATGGATAGAACGTTCGGTCAGTTTGCTATTCATCTTAGCATGGTTATTTATACATCAAGTGGAGAGGTTGGAGCGGTTACACCGGCTCCAACTACTGATTCATTAAGGTCTAATTACAACATTGATACATTAATATGATTACATATAGAGCCTAAAAGGCCCTACCAACAATGTGTGTACGTAGAGCCTCCTTGTAATAGTCATCATCTATTATTATTCAAACAATTTTACATATTTCAGAAATTATTTCATTTAATTGAGCAAGTTTAATGCTTCATTGTGTTCTTGCATGGGGTTCTTCATTACTTAGTAGGATATGTTCTTGTTTTTTACTTAAAGTATTTCTTGTTCAATTATGAATAGTTCATGGTTGTTGATTTTGAATTGGTGTGACTAATCTTTTGTAAGGTCTACATGGAGAGTTGGGAATTTGTACATCACCTCTACATTCGAAGGTTGAAAAGAAGCAATTTCCTTCCCTTCAACATCCTTGATGAGTATGATGTTAGTGTTTTTTGTTCAACGATCCAAGATATTATCTCTACACAAAGGAAGATTTAAAGTCTTGTAGCCACTCTGTGTAGTGTTGATTTTCTAATTAGCTCGTATACTCCCTCATCTAGGTTGATTTCTATAGATGCAATATACAACTCGAGATGTCTCCTAGTTGAACATCCAATATATCTCACCACACCGATAGATGGTGTCTTTTTCAATCTAGCACTTAGTATCACAATAAGATAGACTAGTGATCATGACCACATCTCCTTCTACTTCTAGTCCAAGAGATGACTCATTTTCTTAGATCTTGGAGACCATTACAAACTTGCATTTTGTTTATGAAACACCATGCACGGTATAAAACAAGTGAGATAGTAAAGAAAAAAAATAACAGCATACCTGTTGGTTCCTATGGATTTTTTCCAAAAAACATTACCTTGTGCAGTTAGTATTCTGCGACAAATGATGTGATAGACCAAAGACTAGTAACATCTTGTAGATGGAACTGAGAAGTAAATGCTTGTCCTAGCAAATGAACATTCTTGTCCCTTTTATTGAGAATACCATGAGGCTAACATCGATGTTTCCTATCACTATGCAAGCCACAATTAAAATTTAACATGGGTTTCCAATGCAAAAAATAAACTTGCAATATGGATAATTGATACGTAAAATGTCGTGGATATTCCACTAGATCAGATCATCACAAAGATCTTACAACTTAGTTCATTTTGTTAATTTAATTCCATAAAATATTGAATATAATGGAACTGAAAGAGAAATAACTAGATAAAATAAGTACACAATAAACATAATAACACAAGATATACCCTAGGAAACCCCACTATGGAGAAAAATCCAGCCACAATTGAGGATTATGCCTTGCTCTTCATATCAAAATACAAATACAAAGGAAATGGCACTCTCTATCGAGTTACCTATGACTCTATAGTCAAAATAGATACTACGGGATCTCCTATCTCCTTTGTTTTGCTATAATATCCACTCCTGTGTTATTTCCTCAACTATGGAACAATACAATAACATCGAAAGAATGGAACCCCTTATTTTCCTAATGGCCCAGTATTTAACATAGCCCAATAGACATCTAGGGTTAATTTTAGGGTTTTTAAATGCCCCAACTCATGATTAGGGTTAGGGTTTTCAACCTTCTATAATGTTCTTCAAAGTCCACATGTGACTAGATCCACATGTGTGAGAAATGAGAGCTAAAATGGAATCCACTTGGTAACATGGTGGTCAACTGGGTAGGTCAACTTATGGAAGTATAACTTCTTCATACATACTCTAATAGTGATTCTTACACAATTGAGAAGGTCTCGATGTGTAGAATGTAAAAAATTTGTCTAATAGTTTTTCCACCAAAAATTGACGTTTAAGCCCTCAAAATGGCCTCGAAAGGTTTAAGATGGTTTTTTGACCCCCAAATATGAAAAAGTGAGACATGCCCCTAAAATGGGCCCTGCAAGCCAATTCATCCAATCTTCTCACTTCGAAAGCTCCAAATAGGTGAAAAATTATATATTGGTCCATTTCGAATCACACCTCCCCATTTTGGGAGGCTTTTGGTCCCCAAAATATTTTACTAAATGAGGTGAGAAATTTTTCCTCTACTTTCTCCTTGGAGTACCATTTACCTTTGCTTGGAAGTTGTCCTTTCAACCCCACCTTCCAGAGTTCATATTGTCCCCACCTGGTAGTTCTAGACTTCTTCTGCAACACTGTCTTTTGTCAATTCTGCTTGATCCTTTGGTGCTAAGTCCTCTACTAAAGGTAAGACATGCTCAGATTCCTCATCCAACATGGAAGGTTCATAGAGTTTCATATTTTCCACATTCCCTATTGAATAAATGCGCATGTATGGGGTAGACTGATATTGTAGGCATTATCTCCCTAAGCATTATCTCCCACATTCTCCAATACCTCAAAAGGGTCATAACTCATAGCCTTGATCTTCTTACGACAACCCTGTAGTCTTTCCTTGTTCAAGTGTAACCATACTCTATCTCCCACTTTGAATGATTTTTCAACCATGTGTTGGTCATGCTTGGACTTGTATTTTTCATGTGACTTATTCAATGCTCTTTGTACTTGCAAATGAATCTTCCTAATCTTATCAATGAAATTTTTAGCTCTTAATGCTTCACATGTGGTGCCTTCCCTCACTCCCCCTTGTTGTCTATTAAAAACATCTAGAGGTGAAGGTGGCAAGTATCCAAAACCAGTTTCAAAAGGTGACTTACTAATGGAAGTGTAGATTGCTCTATTATAAGAGTGTTGAATGTATATCAAGTTTTCATCCCAAGTCTTTGGATGCTTCTAATTGTAACCCCTCAAAAGCTACACCAAATTCATATTGATTGCTTATGTCTACCCATGTGTCTATGGATGGAATGTTGTAGATCTCTTCAACTTCATGTCCATTTTCTCCCATAGTTTAGTCTAGAAGGCACCGGGGTAATTTTTAGGGGTGAAATTTCGCCAATTGGCTATTTTTTAGGTTTTTTTTCAAAAAATAAATTTTGTATTTGGCCATTTCTAGTCTCTAATATCACTTATATTTACATAAAATATGATTTTTCATCATAATATTCGCCAAAAATTACACTTTTTAGTAGTAAATTGTATGTTTCATATTTAATATTCGCCTACCTATCTATATACATGTTTTTTTCAATCCAAAATAATCGCCTATGATACTATACTTAAAAATAATATTAGAATCCTTAAAAAATACCCTGGAAGGCACTAAGAAATATGGTATCCTTGTCTAAGATGATACTCCTGGGTATCCAAAAGTGCACCCAAACATGTTTGTTGCTTCTTGTCCTTTGATGGTATTTTTACAAGGCATAGGAATGCACATATTGTTGAATCAATCAAATACCAGAAATAAATAGGAGTGTCCCTTCCTAGTGGTTAGAAGACCACCCACACAATCTGTGGAAATGATATGCCATGGTCATGTAGGAACAGGTAAGGGATGGTATAGACCTTACTTCCTATTATTGGGCTTGATTATACAAAAAAGTATGTATCCTTTGATAACTTGAGCTACATCTTCTTGCATTCTATGCTAGTAAGCATACTTCTGTAATTTTGCAACTGTCTTCCCTACACCAAAACGCCCTACAACTTTGGAGGTGTTTTCCTCTCTAATAAGCTGCAATCTTTCACCTTTAGGGACACAGAGCTTGTCCAAATTGTAGAGTAACCCATCCTAGAGATGATAATCATCCTTGTTGTCACCTTCTTCTACATGGAATTGACCTTGTAGCTATTGAAATACCTCCCTGAAGCCCTCATATTCTATGTATTCCTCCTTATATGCATCATGGGTGAAAGGCTTCATATGCATAAGAGTTCCCAAAGCTATAATATTGGTTGTAGGTGGTCTTGAGAGCATGTTTGTTAGCTTGTTTGTAATTCTTTTCTTATACTTGGTGATTAGATGAAATTGTTGTAAGAATCCCATCCACTTATAATTACTAATCTGTTGTAGCTTGCTCTGGGCATGCAAATATTGCAGTGGTTTTTTATTAGTGTGAATGATGGTCTCCTTGCCCATCAGATAGAACTTCCACTTCATAACAGCTTGAACCAAGGCATATAATCATCATTTATCATATGTAGGTTAGTTCAGGATTCCACCATGGAACATTTCATAATGATATCATATCAGCATCTCTCCTTGCATCAAAACCACTCGCATAGCATACCCACTTGCATCTATCTCCAATTTGAAGGACTTCTGCAAATTAGGAAATGGGAGAACTGGTGCCTAACTAATATTTCACTTGAGCTCTTCAAAGGATTTCTTTTGATTCTTCCCCCACTGGAACCCCTTGTTGTTAGTTGTTATGGCATGGAGGGCTGTAGCCACAACCAAAAAGGAAGTTATAAAATTCCGAAGGTATTGTGTCGCCACCAAAAACCTCTTAAATTCAGTGATATTTGTAGGAGTAGGCCACTTAGTGATGGCATTCATCTTTGTAGGATCAATCTTAAGTTCTCCTCCACCAATCACATACCCCAATACACCAAGGATTGCTAAACAAATTCACATTTCTTAAGGTTTTCCAACAGTCGATGTTTTCTCAAGGTCTCCAATGCTTGCTTGAGATGTGAGATATGTTATTTCCAGGTATCACTATAAATCAATATTTCATATAGATATACTGAAAGAGCATAATACATCATTCATTAAACACATAAATTTAGTTGGTGCATTCCATAAACCAAATGACATTACTAACCATTCATATAGACTTTGCCTAGTTTTGAAGGAAGCCTTCTAGGTCTCTTCCTTCACTCGCACCTGGTGGTATCCTAATTTGAGATCCAACTTGTTGAAGTACTTGGCACACTGTAACTAGTCCAATAGATCATCAATCCTCGATAGAGGGTATTTATCCTTGAATGTGATCTTGTGCAATGCTATGTAGTCAATGCACATCCTCCAAGTCCCATCCTTCTTGGGTACTATGATAATAGGTGACCAACAAGGTGATTTTCTTGGTTCACGCATGCCCTGCTCTAACAACTATTGCAACTTCTTCTTCACTTCATCTACTTCTATGACAAACTATCTATATAGTATGTTGTTCGACAATGGGGAATCTAGCAATACTTGTATCTCGTGATCCACCTCCCTCTTAGGAGGTAACTCCTTAGGCTCCTAGAACACTTCCTTGTATGTCTACAAAAGGTTTTCCAACTGGTGTTTCTTCTCTTTGGTACATCCGTCCAGGGATGCCTTCACTTTCACCGATTCACCTTCTTCTTGATTTTGTCTAAAGAAAAACAATACAAACTTCCTACTTGAACTAATCATCTTTCTTGCTTGGTTGGAACTTACTAGAGAAATCTTCGATTTACCTTTGTGCACGTTGATAATGAAGGATTTATCATCTTTGATCAAGCAGTATTGGTTTGATCTCCTCATGAAGATATTACTTTATAATGTCACCATGGAGACTAAGAACTTTAACTCACATGGAGAAGTTGAAGTCCTCATATAAGACCTATATACCAGGTTGTTTCTATAGTAGTACACAGCCCAACAAGGTGAACCCCGCATCTAGACGTGTCCTAGGTCGTTAATATATTATATAAGCATGAATAAGTTTGCACAACAACCATAACAACCATTCTGATCTAAAATTGGCATATCTATTAAGACCTAGTCAACCTAACACCACCTGCATACCTTACCTCTATGCAGCCATACCTACTAGTTCATATACAATACTGACATAGATACTTGGACACTTGAACTTGCATATTTACGTCCTGATGGCCTAGTCTCCTCTCCAAAGCCAGCCCCGTATTAGAATTCCACGCTCTACAGAGCCTATTTTACCTGGGACTAAACTCCTCCTAGACCTACTACCTAGTAGTAGATTTGATGCTATATGGGAGGGGCTTTTGAACACTACACCACAAACATGCAAGTGTACTACCTTTACCTCCACTTCATCAACATACTTTGTACTTATGGCAAACTTAATCATGCATTATTTCATGACTCTGAGTTTTGCATCCTTATTTACCCATCCCAACAGGTATGGACTGGGATGATCATGTACTTCCAATCCAAGCTCCGTAGCAACTCCTCTACTATGAGGTTTCTCTAGACCGAAATAGAATAGAGCGTTGATCTTGGTTTTCTTGACATGGATCTTGATATGGAATATTTTTGTCATCTCCTTCTCTTCCTTAAGGTGAAGGCTACTCGGATTCACCTCCTTGTGCATTGTGGTAGAGATAATCTTCTCATCCACATCTGAGCTTATTTCTAACTCTTTTCTTGACTCAGTGGCTAGAAGGTTCTTCTTCTTGGCATCCTTCTTGCGGTTTGTGTGGTTCATCTCTATATGTAGATTCCAACACTTTCTTCAGTGTAACCATTGATGTTACAATGGTTGCAGTGGTTTTTCAGATCCTTGCACTGATGTTCCATGGCTATATCATTTTTCTCCCTTCCCTTCCACTTTTGTTCCCCTACTTGGTAGTGTCTCAACTCTCTCTATGTTTTGAACCACTTGGTCGCCCTTTCTTCTAGCATATGTTTTCTAGGTACTATGCTTGTACACATGCTTCATCAATTGACATGGGATTGAAGAGCATCACCTACATCTGTATGTGACTATCTAAACTCCCTAGATACTTGAGGAGTACATATGGGTTCTGGGTGAGATACCTAGCATGATAACCATCTTCATGAACTCGGTGGTGTATTATTGCACACTTTGCACCTGCCTTTTCCTGAAGTAATTCCAATGGATCCATTGGTCCTCACATACCCGATAAGGGACTTGATGAGGGTTTTAAATTCCTCCCACTTAGTTACTCGAGGATCACCCTATATCCTAAGTGCTTCCATTGGGATTTCCCGCCATGTTAATGCATATCCCTCTAACTTCAATCAGGAAAATAAGATCTTTATATCTTCAACTATTTGATGGATACTAAAATAAACTTCTAACCATTGCAACCAATGATTCATTTTTAGAGCATCAATCTCACCTTGATACGACTTGATGTCAACCTTTGCTTCCATATTGAAGAGAGACAGGGAAGGAATATTGGTAGTGGAACTCGACTGCTCTTTCTCAGGCTCTTTCATCGACTCATTTTCAGGGATGCTTTTGTCTTCCAAATTTCCATCTGATCCAAAATCTGAGTTAGAGCCTCCAAAATCCCCGAAAGGCCCTAACTTGCTTTCCAGAGCTGCCATGAGGGTTGACATCTTGCGTGAGATATCGACAACTTGTATTTACAATGTTGAAAATCATTGCTCAATGAAAAATTGTTCTAATACCAATATGATCCATAAATTGTTGTGGATATTCCACTAGAGCAATTCATCACAGTAAATCTTACAACTTAGTGTCGAGCACCCAATATGCAGATAGATTGTTACCAACATACAGAGCATACGAGATTTATTGTCAACCCGAGAAAGTCTTTTATTTCAAAGGATAAATGCACAATCTATGCTTAAACACCAAATCACTATAATTGAACACTTTTATCTCTAACAACTATGTCCATCCCAAGGATCTATGTAATCCCAATTGCCTTCTAAATGCTACAATTTCAATTCCTTTCTACCATGCATCAACAAGAAATGATGTAAGATTCAACAACAATTGCAGATAAAAAGAAATCCTATTCACATCCTAGAACAATCACCTCTTCAATCTGATCACTCTTGAAAACCATAAGCATAAACTGAATATTAATCTAGAAATTCAATTGCAAAGGATTGAGTTCAACTGCTCTAAGAGATTGAATTACAGGAATGAAAATCAACAATCATGACAGGAAAGAAAACTTGCAAGGGTTCATGGGATAACAACTTAAACTGCAGGATGAACAAGGCTGTGTACAACTATCACACGAATTGCATAAAGAAAGTTTCCTACTCAGTCGACTGTCACTCTGTACCACTTACCAATCTCAAGAAAATGTAATCCTAATTATACTGCAAATCCACACTTACTACTGCTGCGTACAAAGGAAATATCATTAACAAAACATCACACAACAATAAATTTGATAAGTCCTACTTTAACTCAGCAATCTTTGTGGAAGACGGGCCCAGCCTTCACACAGAGATGCTGGTTGAACAACGTAAAGTTCCTTTAACTCAGAGGTAACTCTTTATATTAACAGAAGGATGATTACACAGTTTTCTTCTATTGCTAATACAATGAATGAATTCTCCGTTCTTCCACCCCCTGGGTCGAGGTAGCTCCCCATATTTATACATGCAGATCATAACATCCAATCCTAATAATGGGCAGCCATGAAGATCTCTGATCTTCAGGTGCCCTAAATAATACTAGCTGTTACAAATGTGGCATAATAGAGACATAGAAAAATGCGAGAAAGCTGTTGATTGGCCCAGGAGTGGCAATCTTCCAAATCTCAATTATACTCGAGCAGCAATATACTAAAGATCTCCAATTATAGCGCATTCTGTTACAGCTACCCTGTCACAGCTCCGTCTAGAATGTTACATTGGAACCACGTGCCTTAATTGATGATTGGAGCCCCGAGGATCCTTTTAAGCAGCGAACATCCCTCCTTTCAAGACTTGTTCAGCCCCACCTTCCTACAGTCCACTTATCTCAAACTACCTTCATAAATCATAACATGTTAGCACAATTGAGAGATACACAACCTTAATTATCACAATCATAAGCATTAATAAGATAAAGCAATGATCAGTCATACCTTGGCAGCTTGGGGGAATAAAGTGAGGACAACAGGTCTGATTAGCATGCTAAATGGTGTAGGACAGGGGAAGAAAAGGTGATCGAGGATGATTAAAAGGGGCCAATTATGGGCTCAACACTTAGTTCATTGTATTAATTTAATTCCATAAAATACTATATATAATGGAAATGAAAGAGAAATAATTAGAGCAAATAAGTACACAATCCACACAATAACACAAGATATACCTTAGGAAAACCCACTATGTGGAAAAACCCAGCCACAAACTAGGACTATGCCTTGCTCTTCATATCAAAATACAAATACAAAGGAAATGACACTCTCTATGGAGTTACATATGATTATGTTGGCCAGAATGGCTACTACAAGATCTCCTATCTCCTATGTTCTATAATAATATCCACTCTTTTATTGTTTTCTCAACTATGGAACAAACAATAACATTGAAAGAATGGAACCCCTTCTTCTCCTAATGGCCAAGTATTTAACATTGCCTAATAGTCGTCTAAGGTTAATTTTAGGGTTTTTGCATGCCCCAACTCCTTATTAGGGTTAGGTTTGTAGACATTCTAGAATGTTCTTTAAAGTACAAATGTGACTAGCTCCACATGTGCGAGAAATGAGAGTTGATGTGGAATCCACTCAGTACCATGGTGGTCAATTGGGTAGGCCAATTTGCGGGAGGCGTAACTTCTTCATACAGACTCTGATTGAGGCGATTCTTGCACTGTTGGAAAGGTATTGGTGACTAGAATATAAAATTTCATTCTTGTTGTTTTTTTGTCGAAAATTGTTGTTTAAGCCCCCAAAATGGCCCCAAAAGGTTTCAAATGATTTTTTACCTCAAATTTGAAAAGTAAAATCTTCCCCTAAAATGGGCCCTACAAGCCAATTCATCTAATCTTTTGACCTCGAAAGCTCCAAATAGGTGAAAATCATATATTGATCCATTTCAGATCAATAATTGAGAAAGTAAGATCGAGGCTACATGCATTCTATGTTGGGAGTGTCGATGAGGTGCAATCAATGCTTGTGTCTGTGAGAAATAACAAGGGAAAAAAATCCATTCACTTTCCTCCATTCTGACTCATCCACCATTGTCACACGAAGTGGGTTCTGTTAAAATAATGTAACTGCGGAAAATATTCTCTTATATTATTGTATTCCTCCTACGGGAGTTGATGGTCATGTAATTAATAATGTAAAGGTCATTGAAACAACCAATGTAAACCCTAGGACATGTGTCAGCTCAGAAAAGCCCCTAAAAGATTATTATATTATGTAATTGACTAGTCAAGTAGAGAAGTCGGCCCTGTTGAGGAATTAGTCATCTCAAAGGAATAATATAAATAGAAGTGCTCTCTCTCATTTGTATTCATTCATTCACATAAGCAAGTTTGCATAGGTGAAGAAGAGAGGTGCGCACAAGTGGAGGAGTAGTTGTTTTGTCTTGGGGATATTTTGTACTTTGTGATTTCTATATTGAGGAAGGCTTTGCTGGGTTTTCTACCCCAAGAGGGTTTCCCAAGATAAATTGTGTCTCTTGTCTTTTATGTTGTGCTTGTTTATCTTTCAGTAATTTTTTATATGCTATATGCTACTCAAGTAAAAACTAACATGGTATCAGAGCTAGCCTGAAAGATTACATTGTGCAGCCCCCGTAACTGCAAGAGATAGGGTTTCTTATTCCGGGAGCTACCTCCACTTTTTTGTCGAAAAATAGGGTGGATCTACCTCGCCTCCCTAGGGTGCATTTTTCTGTCGAAGCGGAATTTCATTCTGAGCATTTTCATTTTTGGGTCCACCACTACAGCCTGAGAGAACTAGGGCATCAATTTTTTGGATCATTTGCTCACTGATTTTGGAAAAGGAGTACTTTTCTCAACTCAACTTGAGGAGGCGAATTTGCTCATCCAATTATTTTTTCAAAATCCCAAAGTCGAAAAATTAGGGTTTCTTTGACAAACCCTAGGTCAAGGGGGAGCAGATCTCAGAAGGGAAAATTTTCTGGTAAGTCTCAAACACTATTACATATGGGCGGATTGTTCCACGAAATATTTCCACATTTTCAACATTCGTGGGTTAAAAAAATGAATTTTTATATTTTTTGTTTTTAGGGTGGAAAAATTGTGGCAATATCCACGATTTGTAATGTTCCACGAACTTTCGTCGATATAGGGACGAAATTTTTAGGTTTCACTTTTCGTTGCAATATAGACAAATGTCAAGCTAATTCCCTTTTGACACCTTAACTATACAATATGTATTATTTGAATGACTTTTGTTTCCTTTTATAGTATTGCTTATTCCTTTTTCGCATTTATAAAGTTGATGAATAAAGTGCTAATTTATGTATTGACTTATTTATAATCATGCATATGGAAAACACAATTGTTTAGTTAGTTACCTAGGATTATTACTTGCATCATTTGAACCAATTATTTGCATCCTTCTAAGGAGATAAATTGTAGTTAAGTTGAATAAGTGTACAAATTTGTGTATGCGATTCCACAAGAACGATTGATGATATGACCAAGAACGATTGATGATATGACCATTTTAAGAGACAAAGTATGAGTTGCACAACTACTCCCTTTTTTTTTATTTGGTGTTATTCAACAAGCATTCAAGATCATGGTGGATCTTATAGATACACCATGGGAATAGTTTTGATGCAACATCAAATACTTATTGCATGCCACCCTAACCGCTTTTAAGACACTACTTTGAATTACTTAGTGTGTGATCGAAAAATGTACACACTAGTTCAAGTTTGGAAGCATCAATGATATTTATTGGTTAGAAAGTATTCTAGAATTTATATTTTTCATTAAGATTTCTCTTTCCAAATCTTGATTGAGGATTAGTAGTCTTAACATGGCCAATGGTGAATTTAATTTGAGCATTCATTTGCACCATTCTTCATGTGAAAAAAATCAAATTTGATTGGGTGGATGAATGTTAGCTTAGAATGAATGATTGCTATTTTTCAAATAGTATAATGGATACCTTTATGTGCAAGTTTCTTGTAATCAATGATCTTGTTTAATAGTCTTATGTGATAAGAGTTTTATGGACAAATAAAAATGATACAAGATCATTGCAGAGGAAAGAAGAGATTAATGTGAACCCTATTTGTTGAGTTAACTATGTTGGAGGTCACATGATGGAAAGTGGAATTATCAGGATGTCGTCACATACTTAGTAGTGGGTTTGAATGTTAAATAAGAGGTTATTACCATGGAAATGTCTTTAGGACCTAGTTATGTTCATTTCAAGAGTTCATTTTTTTATTAGCAATGAAATGTTTGATTTTGGAATGTATTGGAAGTCACTTATTAGAATTGAACAATTATAACATGACATCCAACAATGTATATAGAGATAGTGTGAGGGTCATGACATCATACACCTGTTTCCTTTAAAATTATCATGTGAGAGAATCATGTTTTGTTATTCATTCTTGTGGAATTCTATCATGCATATTACTTGGGTTATTTGATAGGTAAACCTCTCTTAAATATGATATAAAGGCTCGAACTCGAAAATAGTGATAAACATGGAGTATTAAAGCCTTTTGGTGTGGAAAACTTAACTAGAGTTAAGAATGGATATTCATTTCCTTGAAAAAGTAAACCAAATTATGTGATTTCTTGGCATAATGACAATCCTATTCATCATGAGACTATGAACATGGACTTCATTTCTTCTTTGTATGCATGGTGTTTTCGAATTTTCAAAATTGTCTTATTGCACATTAGATTTTCAGCTATCATTGTAGTCATGGTTTGGTTGTTTCCAACACTTATATCTCTTGTTGATTTCACTTAAGTTAAGGCTTAAATTGTCAAGATTTTGAATGTTTGCATCAAGCACATGTGGTGTATAAGGGTTGTCTGAGGGTCTTACATAACATTCCCCACACATTTAATTGCAACTAACACATTGGTCCCGAATGTTGTTATTTAATTATTTATCCTAATGGTATCAATGACCTCTATGATTTTGACTATCAGGTGCTGAGGTGGCATCCTTCGGTTGTTTGCTTTCCTAGGAGACTAGAGTGCTCCCCTTATTTAGCATATCTTGTAGTTATTTGGAGGCATAGAAACCTTAATCTCAGGTTGACATTTTTCTGGTTTGGTCCTCCTGCTTGGTTGATGGATACGCTCATTGTTGATTGAAATTTATTATTTGTTTTAAAAAAAAACCAATATAGTCAGAAAATCAATATACACATAATGTCTGAAAATAGTCTTTGAAAATAAAATTTCTCATGGCCATTTGAGTGCCAATTTGCATGAATTTGAAATTTGCAACATGTGTAAGGTGTAATATTTCACCTAAGTTAGCTGATGTATTTTGCGTTCTCTGTTGTAGTATTTTACTGATTATTTGGTTAATATGTATTGGCATGAAACAGTTACGAACACTGTTGCAATGTACTCTTGAGTGTACCCTCTCACTGTAGTTATGGTTTGTTGGGCTGATATAGTCAATTAATGTTTCTTAGTTGAGTGATTTTGCCAAATAGTTCACTAACAAATAGTTTTTCCACAAATCGTCCTCCCAATACCAAACACTTCAATTGAGATTTGTAACACTACACCCACTAGGGTTCAGCATGTCCCTCCTAAGCCTCAAATTTGAGGGAAATAAATGTGTTTAACTAAGTAAATGTGTACTTTCAAAGAAGAAAGAAAACACCATCTTGTTTATTGTTGTTTTCTCGAGCATAGGTACCACCAAACAAGTATCTGTCAAATCTATCTTCCTCAAGTGATGATGAAGATATACTCGGAGAGGTTGAAAGTGAGACGAGTTGTACTAGATCTACCTGTTTGTCCTAGGGTGTTTTGAGTCATGTTCTTTCCTCCCTAGGTCTATTTTTCATTTTTAAGCCCTTTTTCCTTTTGTTTATTCCAACCTTTGCTTTTCCCATTTTCTTAAGGTTTGAATTGTTTTGAATATTTAATGCATATTTTTTAACCTAAGCTCCTATAAACTAGTTAATGTCTTTTCATTATATGAAAAATGTGCTAGAGTTGAATTATATAGTCTTGATTTATTAACCCAAGTTGGAAGCACATATCATTATTCAAATACATGCACGATGCTAGCTTGTTATTGATTAGGTTTTTGAGTACAGGGTGCAATTATGAGAGCGATCAGGCCTCGAAGATGGTTCATGAAGCAAGCATCAGATTTGGGGGGTCGTACCTCTCCATATCTCTAAATCATTTCAAGCTCGATATATTACTGATTATATCAGTGTTGATAGACAAAATGGAGTTCGAGCTTCAAAGAGGGTTTTCAATATCTTCTCCCCAAAGTTCGCATTCAAGTATTGCTTCTACAGTCACGAATTCAGTCATGGAGATAGACAATAAATCATGCCCAAGTGGTCATGTGCTTAGGATTGAACCCCAAAATGTTGAATGAATGAAGAAATTTCCATCTATTGTTGAAAAGGTGAAAGCAGCTGGATGGTTTACCATGTTCGAAAAGATGGGAGAGTTTCACATAGGGGTTACAAAATCATTTTGTGAAAACCTCGAGGATTCAATGGTGAAAATGAACGGCCTTAAATTCTTAGTAACAGAAGAAACCATTGCACAGGCTGTTGGGGTTACTCCCGAGGGTGAAAAATGGTATAAGAGGCAATCAATAGATGAATATTTCAACCAGTTCCTCCTTCCGGCACACCAAGATCCTGATTGGAGCCAAGGCATTCAGAATACTTTCCTAATCAAGGAATGGCAGGATGTTCTGCAAATTATACAAAGGTATATAACATGTGAAGGCAGGTTCGCCACTGTATACCGTTATCATATGCGTCTGTTACAACATGTTTCAGGTACAAAGAAATTAAACTTACCCTATTACTTGCAGAAGAGTTTAAGTAAAATGGCATCTAGGGTTAAGAATCAGTCTGATACTCCCAATAATAGTATGTTTCACCATGGCCTAATAAAATTGTTAATTTCTAAAGAAGTAGAAAAGCAGGGCGGAACTTGGTCTCATTTTTTATATTGGTCAGGATTTAAAGTGTAATTTAAGGAAGAGACGAAGGGAAAAAGAAAACAAAATCCTTCTGGAAAAGAGGTCATTTCCGATTGTACAGAGACAGAGATCTTGTTTGAAAATGAAGAATGCCACCACGAAGAAGAGTTACCTGAAAAAGAGACAGATATACAAACGCCTGCAAATATGAAACAGAGAAAGCCTTAAGAGTTTAATTGTAGTCTTGTTATACAACCTGATGATGCAATGGAAGAAGATGAAAAAACTTCGCCAGAAGTAAAGCAAGACCCTGTCTCTTCTCATAACAAACCCTCAGAATCCTCAGAGTGTTCATCTGAACCACTCATAGCATATTTTAGGCCAAGAACAAGACCTGGAAATAAGTTTAGGATGAATATGGAAGCCACATTGAATCCTGAACTCAAAAAGTATAAAATTGTAAGCATACAGGATTCAGCAAGTGATGATGAGGAAGACATGAAAGAAAAAAATTTAGAATCAGCTTTAAAATAGATTCTTGAGGGTATTGATCAAAGTCTCAGAAAAATCCCAGATATAACTCCTGAGAATTTTCCCGATGATAACAATGGAAGTATGGAAGATAATGGAGTATTAGTGACTTCGAAGGGAAAAGAGAAAGTAATAATTGAAGTGGTTGAATCCTCCAAAGAGCAAGCAATTTTTAAAAAGATAATTTTTGATGAAAAATCCGAAGATCCAGATGATGAAATGGAAGAACTTGAAAAAGAAAAGCAGAAAAAGGAACTTGATCATTTCAGATGCCAGAATGGACATATGAGACAAATTAATGATAGTTTTATGAAAGCCAACAGTATGATGAAGCAAGACCTTTAGGAAGTGAACAAAAACTTTGCAGAAGTGACACCGATAGCTGATGAAGCTATAAAAAGAGGAAGAGCGGCCCAAGAACATAATGTTCAGCTCGAGAAAGATAAAGAGGAACTCAAGAGACAACTCAGCCAAATGAAGAAAGAGATCATCATATTACAAGTAAAGGCAAAGGCATTAGATGGGTTAGCTGTTTTGGCTCAGGCAGCCACGAGACTTTGATTAGGTTTCTAAGTTTAATATAGTTTTGACACTTGTCAAGATTAGTTAGACTAAATATTTTAGTTATACATTTTTGCTATATTTAGAAGTCAAAGCCTTGAAAAGTGGATCCTAAAACAAACTTCAAATCTAAACTTTTCCTATATATTGTAAAGCTTTAGGTTTGAAAAGGGAGACACACATGGGAGTCGATCTGCTAGAAGATTGTGCAATCATGCAATGGTTATCTATGTAAGCAACTTACATCTCGAGGACCAGCTTCAGCACAGGGACCACACAGGAGTGTTGAAGTTGATAGAGATCAAAATTATGTTATAAAATCTTTTACTGTTATTTTAGCACTAGTCAGAAATTTCGATGGTAATTGTGAGGAAATTTTGCTTTTGTAGACCATATTGCTAAATTGAATGGTAACACAGGTGGGTTTTATTTTCTATAGTACAAGGTACTATATTTGTACCCACACTTCAGATCTGATTTTTGGTTTAATATTGACATGGAGATCTTCAACTATACCTCTCTTATTGTTATTTGATCAATATGTTTATTTTATTACCTTTTACTGAAAGAGATGAAAATTATGTTATAATATGTTTTACTGTTGCTTTAGCACTATTCAAATATAGTACCGTTTTATAATGCAGCTGTAGAATTGTTATGTTACTATACCTTTCTTTCATTTGTGTACTTAATTGTTGTAGTATGTGGACTATGTTAACCTGTTTGAGGTATGTACTTTTTTCCTCTCTCTCAAGGTACTTTCACGTTCCCTTGGTGACTTGTCCCTTGAAAGGAAGCCTAATCAATTTTTATTCACTTTTTTCATTGCTTATTTACTACTGCTGCATATGTTATAATTTGATTACTGCCAATTACATCTCGAGGACCAACTTCAGCACAGGGACCATAGAGGAGTGCTGAAGTTGATAGAGATCAAAATTATGTTATAAAATCTTTTATTGTTGCTTTAGCACTGGTCAGAAATTTGGATGGTAATTGTGATGAAATTTTTCTTTTGTAGACCATATTCCTAAATTGAAAGGTAACACAGGTGGCTTTTATTTTCTATAGTACAAGGTACTTATCTGTGATGTGATGCTATCAGTATTGCATAGAGAGAAATGAGGGATATTTTTATTTGGCATCCCACCACCCTTCCTTATACTGTGATGATGAACTTTCAGGTTATATTGGACGCCTGTACATTTGAGAGAGATATGACCGGTTGTACCTTCCCCACCTTGATTGAGCTATGATTGGTCTTGTGGTACCTTATCTTTCACTTGTGTTTAATGGGATCATTTACCCTCCTTGAGTAACTTTTTTAAAACCACCTTGTTGAAGTTTTTCTCTTATAGAGTACTATGGTTGTTTGGCCACATTTGGAGCATAACCTTAGTTTTAAGGGTCATGGGTCTTCTACTACCCACACCTATGTTATGACCATTGTTTATATTTTCTTATTTTATGCCAATTGTTTATATTTGTACCCACACTTCAGATCTGATCTGATCTTATAGTCTCTTTGCCTAAGCTGCTGCACTATCATGGGTGTATCTAGGTTGTCAAAGTCACCTAGGACTTGCACCTGGCCTTATCTGCAACCACTTGAGGGATTTTGAACACGGTCTTCCCATTAATACAAGCCTGGTCACCTTGCTGCTTTCTGCTAGACCATCCCTCTGGGCCCACTTGATTAATTTTAGGATCTTGATGATTTGTTCTAGTTCTAAAATTGACATTAATGGTCTGTTTTGATGGAGCAGCCTTGCAATTGCAACTTGTTTTTGTTAACAGGGAAGAATTTTAGTATTTTCTATTGAAGATGGTAAACTGAAACTTGTTACTGAGAAGGAGACAAAGGGCTATGTTTATAATCTGAATGCATTTAATGGAAATTTTCTTGCTGGCATCAATCAAAAGATTCAGTTATACAAGTGCGTACTCCATGATGATGGTTCAAGAGAGTTGCAGTCTGAATGTGGCCATCATGATAATATTCTTGCACTCTATGTTCAGTCTCGTGGAGATTTTATTGTTGTTGGTGATTTGATGAAATAAATCTCTTTATTGATATACAAGGTATGTCTTTTTCTTGATTCTTGTGAAGAAATTTTGTTTGTAATCTAATGACTCTAATTGGTAGATACTATAACCAAACTTTATCAGTTTGTTGTTTTCATAGTCCTTGTGTACTGTCTGCATTTCTTGTGGGTTTTTTAATTTAATTTTATGAATGATGTTGTCTGAAACATTAGGCTCACATTAATGTGTCTCTATTGTGAAAAATTATGTTTCCTATTTTTTGTCTTGTAGTTCTACTCCAGGACTGAAGAAAAATACATGAATTATTTGCAAACTTTCCACTCCATTCAACTACTCTACCATAACATCAACCTTCAAACTCAATCTTTCATGTTACAATAAGATTGCTAAATGAGTAGCTACAAGACTAGAGTATCTATCATTTTTCTCCTACATTCTCAGCTTCCATGTTTTGAATCTTTATTAATTCACACATGCAATGCACATGCTATTTAGTGTGATTGGTATGATTTGAGGCTTAGTTCTTCCCATTGCTTAAAATATATGAAGTTAGAGATGCTTTTTTTTTCATTTTTATACATCATCAATCACATACCAATAAAACAAAGCAATCACTAATTGATGAATCCACTCTTCACTAATTGTTAGACTTTCATATTATATTATATAATTATTTTTAATTAAACACTTAGATATGTACAAAAGTACAATATCACCACTATTAAGAAACAATGTATTGTGGTGTTTAAGAAAGGTGCTTTTGTAGGATTTGCATTTATTTGGATTTTGAGTAAGATAAGATTCGAACCTGCGACCTAGGTCTAGTCCCAAGGCTACCACCTTCAAGCTTGAAGTGCAGCTGACAATGGGAGACCACCTTCAAGCTTGACTCATTCTGTATGCATTTCACAATGGGAGACGCCGGGCTACCACCTTCAAGCTTGATTCATTCTATATGCATTTCACTATGCAACCGTCTCAGATTCTCACTGCGTTTTCCCTCAATTAGTTTATCAATTCAGTATGACCCACGCCCGTCGTCCGAGGAGTGTTGCCAGCGGTCTTGAGTTTCAGCCTGCAGCGGTGACGATTCATGGTATTATGTTTCCCTTCGGCTGCAATATGGCAAACTCAAAGTTCACTACGAAGGTTTGTCTGAAAAATTAGATTGTTTGGGTTTCGTAACCCTGGTGCCATTCAGGGACACTTTGAGGAATTGCTCCTGGGGCACGGAACCCGAACCATCACATTTGTCCAACAAACCTTCGTAGTGAACTATGAGTTTTCCATATTGTAGTCGAAGGGATTAAACATAATACCATGAATCTTCACCATTGCCAGGATGAAACTCAAGACCGCTGGCAACAATCCTCGGACGACGGGCGTGGGTCATATTGAATTGATAAACTAATTGAGGGAAAACGCAGTGAGAATATGAGACGGTTGCATAGTGAAATGCATACAAAATGAATGAAGAGTGGGTGTCAAGAGAAATGGTTGTGGGACATAGTATGAGAGGAAATGGCGATGGGAATTGAAAGGTCAAATTAAATTTGCATGGTGGTAATAAACTACACTTGTGTCTTCCATTGTCAGCTGCACTTCAAGCTTGAAGGTGGTAGCCTTGGGACTAGACATAGGTCGCAGGTGAAGTCCTTATCAATGTGATTGTAAGGCACTCTTTGAAGGTGAAGTCCACAATTTTAAGTCTTTTTCCTCATTTTCATGCCTTTTGGTAAGACAATAAGGAGGGTAGTGGCATCAACATTGAAAATGGTTTCCATCAAAACCTATCAAGTGTACTTTTAGGTCAGCAATATTCTTGACTCCGAACTGTAGCAGCTATTTGGCCATTTTGACCCTGTAAATACTTCGATTTACAGGGTGAAAATGGCCAAACAGCTGCTACAGTTTGGAGAAAAGAATACTGCTGACCTAAAAGTACACTTGATAGGTTTGGATGGAACAGATTACTGTGGAAATACTCTTTATCTTCATTCTCGAGTTTTGAGAAAATCGGAGATATATGAAATGATGCTTTATGACTATTCGTCTTCACAACCACCTCTTGAAATCAAGGTAAGAAATGGTTTAATGATTCAGTGTAGTAAACGGTTACCTTTATTGCATGTTAGCTTTTATTGAATGAATGTGTTCACTGAATGAATGAATGGTAGATGTTTGTTTATGATGAAATATGCATGAATTTGCACATAATTTTTTTTCAAGTACATGCATTGGGTATGGGGAATTGAGAGTGATGTGAGGGGGGAGGGGCGAATAAGAGATTCCACCTTCACGTGGTTGGCCCTGTTCAATGGAGAATATTAAATTATTCTCGAAACAGATAAGAGCTCAATGAATGGCAACGATGCTGCCTTTCTACAACCCACTCCCGTGTCATCTAAATGTTGACAATTTCTTGGACCTTGTTGTGATGTTTGGTTGCTCCTGATCATAACCAATTTCGAGTTTCCACAACTTCAAAGGCTGAGTAAATGATGCATTGGAACCAATATCTTTAACCTTCTCTTTAAATTCCTTGGAATCTCCTTGAGAATATTTGAATGAGATATGTCTCAAATCCTCTAGATATATTTGAATGAGATATGTCATGTGCAATTAGTAGCATCTTACAAATCTTTTGTAGTTTCCACCATACAGTTTTCAGAATTTCCATTTCCGTATATTGGATTGTATCAATAATTTTTATTGGAATTCAATGATGTGAAGAAGCAATTATAATAGCTCTTGGAGAAAGGAGTCATATATATAACCCAGTGTTTCACCTTATGGGTTTCCTATCATCATAGTGCTTAATCAAGATGAATGTTTGTGAATGTGTACTAACTACCGAGTAGTGAATGAGATGACCATCAAGAATCAATATATATTTGCCACATACTAGTCCTCCTCTACATCATTTCTAAACAACACTCAATGGCATGCAACTACAAATAATAGCATGCATCTAGAACCAGAAACCAAACAAAGGTTGATTTATGCATTGATATAGAGAGGTGGAACTAGGCACACAATATCGAGAAACAATGAGGTAGAAAAAACATTTGGACCAAAGTACCAAAATGGTTATTAATAAAATTTATAATAAAAAAAAATTGGTTCAGGAATTGTCTTCAATTTGATGGATGGCATGATCACGATGACAAATCAATAGTGTATTTTTTTTTTAAATTACCTATATCCGTCGGATATCCAACTCTACATATGAAGATATCCGATGTTCATGCCATTCCACCGACGGATACGACCGTCGGATATCCGACTCTACCCACCCTAACGTTCGACGTTCCTGCCATACCTCCAACGGCACAGAATGTCAGATATCGGCAATCTTAAGATGGATTTCTCGTCGGATATCCGACTTACTATCCAACAGAAGAGTCGTCGAATATCCAACGGCTATGTAAGATGTCGGATTGCAGCCAAATTCCAACCGACGTTAAAAAAAGATGGGATTTGTCGAATAGTCAACAACAAGATGTCGAAAATCGGACATTTATGCTGTCGGATTTTTGGTTTAATGTTGACGTGGAGATCTTCAACTATACCTCTCTTATTGTTATATGATCAATATGTATATTTTATTACCTGTTACTGATTGAGTTATTAAATACTTGTTGTACCTTCCCCACCTTGATTGAGTTATTATTGGACTTGTGGTACCTTGTATTTGACTTGCGGTTAATGCGGACATTTACCCTCCTTCATTTTTTTATACCACCTTGTTGAATTTTTGGTCTTATAGAGTACTTGACTTTGATCACCTGTGATCAGTTGTGGTGTGTTGATAATCACTTCTCTTCTGCTGAGACTTGGTTGAAGTTTATAATTTTTGCAACTTTATTTATGTTGAGTTATGTATTGTGCTTGAATGTCATTGACCTAATCAACTCCATTCATTTCTCTCTCTCTGGTTTGTACACACCCTCTTGTAGGGTCAGTTGGTTCCTAGAGAAGACTGGCATCTCCAAGGCACAAACAATCTTTTCTAAAAGTAACACTTCTGAGTATATTTTCAAGAATAGTTTCACACCCAGGTTGGTATCTTCAACTATATATCTCTTTTTTTTATATGATATATATGTTTATTTTATTACATGTTATTGAATATTAGTTTATTGTTTTAGTTTGCTTGTCAGTGTAACTCATTATAATCTGTTGATATGGCAGTTTTGAATATACCAAAGAGCCTGCGTTAAGAACTTATGGGTTGTACATTTGGAGTTCTTGGTTACAAGAGGTAAGTATGCATGTGAAACAACTTGGGTATCATTTGGGGTGTCAGGTGATTAACCATATATCCCTTGTTTGTTAGTATCTTGATCTTATGATTCATGTGTAAACATGGGTATCTATTACCATATCACAGTGTTTAAGATGTTGATTTCCTTAAGTTGTAAGAATCTGAGAAAGAAAATAAAGATGATGGGTCAACTTAAGTAATTAAGTATTGATTTCATGGGATAGAGTCTTCTTTTTTAACTCAAGGGCAATACTACAATGTTTCTGCAACTTAGAACAAAAACTGTATTTTTCTGCACTTAGATTTTGATGTGTTTTGAAGAGTCTTACCCATATCTAGACAATTCTTGAGAACCTAAAGTTGTAGAAACACATACAATGCAATATCAGAGTATGTTGTATGTTTTATATTTGCATTGTAAGGTGTAAGATGTAGAAATGATTAAACTAAAATGATATTATATGTTTCCTCTGGAATGGGAGAGGTCCTGTAAGCAATTCAAAATTTCAAATTCCAATAACATCGCTTTCCTCTGCTAGTAACCTCCGCTAAAAACCCTAGTGTCTTATAAGAGAAAACCCTAGCAATTTGCAAGATAAAACTCTCTAAGAACATCCAAGAAAAATATCTCTTCTAATTGTCTTCTCCTAAGGTTTACATCACACACCCAGGTGTCTTTCTTCCTACAAGACTTATCTAAGACAATTACAAATATAGAATAAAGTACAATGATGATGTGTGATAAAAAAATCTATCTTTTCCTTTTATATACAACATGTGAGGGAGGATAACATAAAACATGGAGTTACTTCAATTAACCAACAAGTTTTTCTCAATTTTAATTTCCAAGTGTCCTCATGCAAGGTATTCCTCCTCTAATTGTGTAGCATGCTACCCCTCATATGACATGAGGCCTTGAACTAGTGTTGAAGTCCATGTTTCAACAGGTTGCACATGGATATTTTCCTTTGGAGGTCTGTGTAGTAGATGTTGATGTCTTTTCTTTCATGGAGGTTCATCTTTTTAGGGAATCACTACACATATAGAAACTTTGATATTTTATATCCATACATTATCTTTTTATGCATTCACATATTTGGGGGCAGGACACATTATTAAGTGTCTGGGTTTTTTCTATTAGATAGGAGTGTTATACACATTGGGCGGTGGATTGACAAATAGATGCATCCACACATGTCCTCGCATGCTTTTGAGAGAAACACCCTTCAACTAAGGGTTTCCTAATGTTTTTTTTGTTTATATTTGGTTTTTCATTTGTATCTTGGAGGAGGATCACTCCCATTGTACGTACCTTAAGGGTGTTCCATCATTATGATTTTATAAGTAGTTTTACTTGGTCATAATGCCCAAATTGGGGTTTAATGCACATTCTTTGAGGGAATCCTTGTTTTAAGGGTTTGTTTTAACATCCATTTCCCACTTTGCACACATATATATGCAGATCCAATCTATATGGGATTGATTATCATGATTACAAGACTGCTCACATTCTGTCAGTGCACATGTTGAGGTCCTCCTATTTTCAGGATTTATTATAAAAAGTAGTGGATTGTTTTTGGCATATATATCCATGATATATTGATTGTAGGGGCACATAATGGATATCCTCCACAAGGATAGTACAATCCAGTAGTTATCCAAAACCCTAGATACAGAAAACCAAGAAAACTCTAGATACAGAAAACCAAGAAAACCCTAGCTCACACCAAGGATCTCCAACAATCATGCATCACACAAGCATGTCCTCTAAGGAATATGCCTCATTTTATTCTTCTCTTATTCAAGTACATCCTAGAGATTCATCCCTTATACAAAAATTCTCCAACTTTTCAAGTCCTATCTACCTCTTGATTAAGTCAACATTTTCTTGCAACGCTTGCATCTCACCAAAATGTAGCTTCACATCTGGGGCCATGGCCTTAACAACAATTTTTTCATACTTTTTGAATCTCAATAAATACATGCACAATTTAATAATTATCTTAAAGTCAACAAGTTGTCCAATATAAATTTCCTTCAAAGAAGTTGATATGTCTTGTTCGTGAGAAAAAGATCAGCTTCCCTTATCATAATTTTCTTGGAGAATCTTCAAGCATTCTTCTTTCCAACCTTCAGACTTTTCTGCAACATAGAATAATCCTATCGTTGGATTTGAAACATACAGCTCAAACCATGTTGAGTCACTCCAAATGGAAGGTCAAGGTTGTGAGGGAGAATGAGCTGCATAAACACTCTTAATAAAGATATGAAACACAATCCAAAGTTGTGTAAGGGTGATGAATTTGCTAATGAAAACTGCACCAAATTTTTAGATTGTGGAAGGTTTGTGTGTCTGTTGGTTCTCAAATATTCAGAAGACACCTGCATTTGGCTCTCATGCACATCTTTTCAAACATTGTACTCCGAGTATAAACAATCCTCACAACAACAGAAACCACAAGTGTTTGACAAGATTATTGTCGAAAATTTAAATGACCAAAACACATCCAGATTCTTAAAAAAATTTAGAGGTTATGAGTCTCGACTAACAATAGAGATTAAATGCACTTTGAATGTTTACAAGACAAGTCATATTGCCTTTATATTTATACAATATATATTTCTTGTGTTGTATTGTTTTCACTATATGACATATGATCTATTTTCCTATTAATTTTATTATGTTTTAGTCTTTGAGAAAGTGATGTATGTAATTTGAATCTTTGGAATTTTCTTTCTTATTATCCAATAGGCAATATTGTACCAGAAACTTGGAGAAGAAACCTTGGTGCTTCAAATTCTAGCCTTGTGAGTCAAAATCTACTCAAACGGTAATGCGTGAATAGATTTCCAAGTTATATGTGTAGGTGTATAGTTTAACATATGGATGGTTGTTAGCCTCACACATTGTTTAATTTCCATTTGTAGTGTGAAGTATTCCCAGTTGAATGTGGACAAGTCAGAAACACACTTTGTGCGTCTGTTAGATGATCAGACATTTGAAACTATTTCATCATATCAACTTGATGCTTATGAAAATGGGTGTTCCATCCTCAGTTGTTCATTTTCTGATGACAACAATGCCTATTATTGCATTGGGACAACATATGTCTTGCCTGAGGAGAACGAACCTAACAAGGCAAGCTATGAAACTTTTGTTTCTTCTTTTATAAAATCACTCATGCTTGCTCTTCTAATTCTCTCATTTTTTATAGGGTTTTATTACAATTTTATGAGAATAGTAAATATAGCAAAGGTTCATGCTAGATGGATGTCTTGTACTTGCCATGCAACAGTCACTTTCACTTTTTAAAATCTCAGTCAATTGTTTTATTTTCAATTTTTTTTGTTAACAGGGCAGAATTTTAGTATTTTATGTTGAAGATGGTAAACTGCAACTTGTTACTGAGAAGGAGACAAAGGGCTCTGTTTATAATCTGAATGCATTTAATGGAAAGTTGCTTTCTAGCATCAATCAAAATATTCAGTTATATAAGTGGGTACTCCGTGATGATGGTTCAAGAGAGTTGCAGTCTGAAAGTGGCCATCATGGTCATGTTCTTGCACTCTATGTTCAGTCTCGTGGAGATTTTATTGTTGTTGGTGATTTGATGAAATCAAACTCTGTATTGATATACACGGTATGTCTTTTTCTTGATTATTGTGAAGAAATTTTGTTTGTAATCTAATGACTCTAATTGGCAGATACTATAACCAGAATTTATCAGTTTGTTGTTTTCATAGTCCTTGTGTACTATCTTCATTTCTTGTGGGTTTTTTAATTTAATTTTATGAATGATGTTGTTGGAAACATTAGGCTCACATTAATGTGTCCCTATGGTGAAAAATTATGTTTCCTATTTTTTGTCTTGTAGTTCTTATTTGCCTGAAGAAATGATATGATGTTGGATGGTTTTTATGAATAGGAAATCAATAACTATCGAATTTCAGGAAACACTCTCTATGCTTTCAAACAAGATAGTTAATTTGGTTAAGCATTAAGGAAACCTAAAATAAAAGCTACAACTATCCTCCATTAATTTATGTATTCATTAACCCAAGTTTCTAAATACCATGATTGTAGTGAATATCTAGGGTTACCAGGGTTCTTCTATGATGCCATGATCATTTTCTGGTCAAGTTTTGCATAAAATACATTGCAGTATTGCCCTTGGATTTTTCAATTGTTTTACAGGAAACCTTTTCACTTACATGGTTCCCTAAATTGTTTGTCTTGCTACAAAACCTATGAAAACAAGTCTCACTACCATATGCCCAATTACGGTATCATTTGAGTCCTGAAAACCAGCATACATAAAAATGTCATTCCGAGCAACAACCACAAAATTGATGTATTTACCATGAGTTGCAACCACACCATGTGATGATATCTTCATTGAATTACTAATATGAGTAGAACCTAGTACACCAACAAAACTCCATACTTTGATTGTGCAATTAATCAAAGCCAAACCTAGTATAAAACTGAGAAGGAGAGGCCTAATGATTTTCAAACCAAAGCATTAATTTATGTTGTGAAAAGGTCAATGGAACCCACTCTTTCTCCCCAAACATGCAACAATACCTTTCTTTCTCATGGGCCTCTTTTCAGGATGCCTTGAATGCTTGAGCTAGTATTAATCAAGCCACTTGTTTAGGGTTTCCTTCCACTTAACAAGTTTTGGAAAGTTGACTTGCATTGCAAACATTCTAGACAGATATGAATGTTAACAAGTACCATTCGTTTAGGTTTCCAATTGGAAATTCATGCTAGTTATCTTGCTAATTTTACTAAAGAAAAACCCTAACTCGACATCTCAACGTCACAAGCAACCATATTTAAGGATGGGATGACTTGTTTTGATACTTTTTGTAGAGATGGCCTGTCTCTTATAAATCATGTTTGGGTCAAACTTGGTTGATGGGTGACAAAAGTTATTATTTATATATCCTCCTATTGCGCCCTTTCAATATCTGACACCAATATTTTCAGTGCATTCGTAAGAGGGACAACAATAGGACTATAGTCAAAAGGGACATATTTGTGAGAATTTATTTGGACATATCAAATTACTTATGATGACCAACGATACATCAAAGGGTGGAAGTAATAGGGAGAGATGATTTCCATAACTCAAGGAATTAAAATTTTACAACAATAAATTCATCAAAATTTATGAAGATAATGAGAAAGGATATGCACTAACAACCCTTTGGACCAACACTGTTGGAGGATAATTCACATATGGAGAGTGCTCAAACAAAAGGAAAGTATATGGATGTCAAGAAAAAATTAGATACTCATCCAAGGACAACAATATATTGGGTACGATGTTTGTCAAAAAACATTACTAAACACATCCAGGAGCAACTTTGAAGGGTCTTTTGTGCACAACTCTCAGTACTTGGGATATTCTTGGGCCTGAAATACCTCATGAATGAGTGATGAGGTGAGAAAATATAGTTTGGAAATCCTTGTAGCATTGATTGTTGCTCAAAACTTATTGTCTCACCCTTGTTTCATTGACAAGTGTCACAAGCTGTGACAAATTTTTGGATGTCTATTTTCATGTCTTCCCAAAATAAGTGCTTAATTCTCTCATAGGTTTTATGAAAACCCAAGTGACCTGCATTGGGGGATGAATGTAACTCTAAGAAGTAGTGCTTCAAGGATGAATTGGGTGCTAGACAAATGCACTCATTATTGTTAATGATAGTGTAGTTGTGATAGCCCTGCACTATGATTTACAAACAAGTAATCAACAAGGAGGGAGCATACCCACCAGAATTTGAACTCCTGTACCCATGGTAGGATAAAGAGCATAGCCTTTTCACTTTAATTTTTAAAATGGGAACATTACAAAATTAGAAAGTTGTATTAATTTTCACATAAGTTAAAGGATTTAGCTTTTTATATAAAAACTTATTTAGGAAGTATAAACTGACTATTTTTATCAATTTTGTCTTCCCGAGCCAAAATTCTATAAATACCGACTCATGCATGTACTACAGGACTTTTACTGCTATTGTTAATACAAGGATATGAAGGACTTGACCATTCCATTGTGGAGTTTTCTTCAATTCTCACCGTTAACTTTATTGCGATGCATTTAGTTTTAAACAATGTCTTTCTAATGCATCAATAACTAAACATTGAATGAATGGTAGTTTTTTTAGGGTGAATCCTGGACAAACTGTCAATAGGAATATTGCATGTGGAATGTCATGTAGTTGTCCCCTTGACTATTCCTGCTTTCATGCTTTGTAGTTAGTGCTCACCCATAGTAGGCCAGAATATGTGCATTCAAATTCATTTTTGTTTAACACTTCCACGTATCGTCGATATATTGACAAACATTAGTGTAGTCCATAGAAACTCTTTCCACGCAAGTGCTGAACCTGCCACAAAATTTTGTGAATTGATGCGTGGATACTGCGACGATGATTCGTCGAAATATAAAATTGTTTCCACGCAAGTGCTGAACCTGCCACGAAACTTTGTGAATCGGTGCGTGGATACTGAGGCGATTGTTCGTGGAAATGTGAAATTGTTTCGACGCAAGTGCTAAACCTACCACGAAAGTTTGTGGATCTCTGCGTGGATATTGAGACGATGATTCGTGGAACTATAAACATGTTTCCACGCACATTCGTGGAACTTGTAGAAGTTGAACGTCGATATAGAGACGAAACTTCGTGGCAGGATTCATCTTCCATAGATCTAAGAACTGTTGTGTAGTTGACACGTTCCCACCAAGAAGCGTTGCTATTGCCACGACGGGGAATTGTCGTCCCTATATCCACGAATGTCATTCCACGAAAAAAAGAAACCCCAATCGTTGCAACAGGGACGAAAATTCGTGGCAAATTTGACCATATGTGCTTTTGAAATCTATTTCAATTTCCATTTGAAGTACTCATTATAGCAAGATGACAAGCAATACCAAGCTTGATGAGAAGCTTGAAGGAGCTGAGAACTTCAAATCCTGGAAGTATAGAGTCATGCTCATCCTTGAGAAGCATGAACTAGAAGACTATATGAAGGAAGGACTTACAGAACCAGAGGGAGATGAAGAGAAGGCAAGGCATAAGAAGAATCTTATCAAAGCAAAGAGGATCATTGCTAACTCCATCAAGGATCACTTGATCCCCCATGTGTCTTCCAAGAAGACACCAAAAGAGATGTTTGATGCCTTGACTAGCCTGTTTGAAGGAAAGAACATCAACAGAAAGATGACCTTGAGAAATCAACTCAAGTGTGTGAAGAGCATGAAGTCTGAGTCCACGCACTCATACTTCTCTAGAGTATCCTAGATCAAAGAAGAACTAGAAACCATTGGGAATATGATAGAGGATGCAGAAGTTGTGATGACTACTCTGAATGGTCTCCCCCGAGATTGGGAACCATTTGTTCATGGCATTTGTGCCAGAAAGAAACTAATCAAGTTCATAAATCTATGGGAAGAATGTGTCCAAGAAGAAGAAAGAATAGTTGTAAGAGAGGAGAAGTTAAATGATGATGAAGATCAAGCATAGCTACTCATGCTAAAGGTGGAAGGAACAGGAAGGACAACCCTCGTCCCCGAGAGGACTCTCTAAGAAGACCCCAGAAGAAGAGAAGGACCAGAAAAGATTTCTCTTCAATTGAATGTTACTCATGCCACAAGACTGGACACATTGCAAGGAATTGTCCAAACAAACATGGACAACACAAGAAGCAGAAGAAGAGGTTTCATGCTCATGCAGCAGAAGATAGTGATGATGATGACAAAACCAGAAATAATGAAGACTCCAATGAAGAATATGTTCTTATCTCAGCACTCACTAGTTCAGTATCTCATGGAAGTGATACTTGGCTAGTTGATAGTGGAGCTTCAAAGCACATGACAGGATACAAAGAATCATTGTCTCATCTTATCCAAAAGGAATCTCCACACAAGGTAAAACTTGGAGATGACTATCAATATCCCATCAAAGGTATGGGAGAAGCCTCTTACAAATTGGACTCTGGAAAGTCCATGAACATGAAAGATGTACTTTATGTACCTGGGTTAAAGAAGAACATTCTATCTATTTCAGCATTAGATAAGAAAGGTCTTCGAGTTGCATTTGTAGATGGTGAAGTTCTCATGTGGCCTAAAGGGAAGACTATTGATGATGCAGTAGTCATTGGAGTGGAAGGAGGACTTTACAAACTAAAGGGTCATGTAGATGCAGCAATGATGGCTAGTACCATGAACCCCTGTGAGCTATGGCATAGGAGACTAGCTCATGTACACTATAAAGCCTTACCAATTGTAAGTAAGGTAGTAACTGGGTTACGAGAGATCCAGGTGGATCATGAAGGAGTATGCAAAGGGTGTGCTCAAGGGAAGAGTACTAAGAACCCATTTCCAAGTAGCGACAGCAAGGCAAAAGGTATTCTGGATATCATTCATTCAGATATTTGTGAACCAATGTCCACCACCTCTCTAAGCGGGTATGAATATTATGCTTCCTTTATTGATGATTATTCTCGCAAAACATGGATTTACTTTTTGAAGAATAAGAATGAAGTCTTTGAAAAGTTTAAAGAGTTCAAGGCGCTCGTAGAGAATCTCTTTGAAAAGAAGATTAAGATCCTGAGGTCAAACAATGGAGGGGAATTTACCTCAGGGGATTTCAAAGATTTCTGTAAGCAAGCAGGGATTAAGAGGGAGCTCACTGTCCATTATAATCCACAACAGAATGGTGTGGCCGAAAGGAAGAATAGAACGATCATAGAAGCAGTAAAGGCTATGATCCATGATCAAGACTTACCCATGCATCTATGGGCAGAAGCTGCCAAAACCATTGTCTATGTACAAAACAGAATCTCCCATAGTGCTCTTGGTAACAAGACCCCTGAAGAGATGTTCATTGGGAAGAAGCCTGAAGTCAGTCATCTCAAGATATTTGGATGTCCAGTGTTCATCCACATTCCAAAGGAGAAGAGATCGAAACTAGAGCCTTCAGGTAAGGAGGGAATATTTGTGGGTTATAGTGAGCAATCTAAGGTTTACCGCATATACATCCCAGGATTCCGTTAGATCGAGATTAGTCGGGATGTCGCATTTGATGAAGATTCAGCTTTCAACAAGTCTAAAAAGACTCATGAGGATGAAGAGGAGTAGGAGGTTCCCAGAGTTGCAGAATCAACCAAAGAACCAATTTCAAGTGTTGAAGGTGATCCTATCCCAGAGGATCATGACATGGAAGAACCTCAAAGACCTGAGGAGATACCTCATGTGGAGATCTCTCGAAAGAGAAGACCAGCCTGGGCACGTGAATTAATCCAAGATGTAGTAAAGTATGGTGCTCCAGAAGGTTCCAGTAGAGAGATCAAGAGACCAAGGCCATACTCTAGCTATGTAGCCTTGATGTGCAATCTTGTTGAAGAAGAACCAACTTGTTTTGAAGAAGCACTAAAGAAGAAGGAATGGTTGGATGCCATGAATGAAGAATACCAGTCCATCATCAAGAATGATGTTTGGGATGTGGTACCAAGACCGAACGACAAATCGGTTGTTTCATCAAAGTGGATCTTCAAAACAAAACATTCAGCAGACAGAAGCATTAAAAAGTACATGGCAAGATTTGTAGCCCAGGGATTCTCGCAAAAGGAAGGAATTGACTATGAGGAGACTTTTTCCGCAGTAGCCAGATATACTTTGATTAGAACCATTATTTCCTTGGTAGCCAAGATGAAATAGAAGCTACATTAGATGGATGTGAAGACTGCTTTCCTGAATGGAAACATAGAAGAGAAAGTATATATCGAGCAACCAAAAGGTTTTGAAGTAGAAGATAATAAGTCACATGTATGCAAGTTGAAGAAAGCACTATATGGGTTGAAGCAAGATCCTAGAGCATGGTATGGACGAACTGACAGCTTCCTGATGAGCTTGGGCTTTACCAAGAGTAAAGCGGATTCTAATCTTTACTACAAGATTATGAACGATGAACCCATGATACTATTATTGTATGTGGATGACTTATTTCTGACAGGAGAAGACAAGCCTATTATTGAATGTAAGAAGAGGCTTGCAACAGAATTCGAGATGAAAGACCTTGGCAAGATGCACTATTTTCTAGGTCTTGAGGTATGGAAGCTTCCAGATGAGATTTTCCTGAGTCAAGGAAAATACACAGTAGAGATCCTAAAGAGATTTGGGATGCTGGATTGCAAGGCCATGACCACTCCGATGGTGACAAATTTGAAGCTTCTGAGTGATGCTTCTTTAGAGAAAGTGGATGTCACCATGTATAGACAGATTATTGGGTCTTTGATGTATTTGACCAATACTCGTCCAAATATATATTTTGCAGTAAACACTTTGAATCAGTATATGGTGGAACCCAGGAATGTTCACCTGATTGCAGCAATACATGTGATGAGATATCTGAAGGGTACATTGGATTATGGACTCAGATATGCCTCAGATAGTGAGTTTAGACTGTATGGGTACATAGACTCAGATTGGGCTGGAAGTGCTAAAGACAGAAAGAGCACTTCAAGATGTTGCTTTAGTTTGGGGTCAGGTGTGATCTCATGGCTTAGTAGAAAGCAACCCTATGTTGAACTCAGTATAGCAGAAGCTGAATATGTTGCAGCTTGTTTAGCTTGTGGTGAAGCAGTGTGGCTTCGCAATATGTTGACAGAATTGTTCGATACAGAGATTGATGCTACGGAGATACTCTTTGATAACCAGAGTTGCATCAAGTTGACAGAAAATCCTGTGTTTCATGATAGATCGAAGCACATCGAGATTAAGTTCCACTATATCCAGGATATGGTGCAGAGGGGAGCTGTGAAGCTCGAGTATGTTCCTACAGAGGAACAAGTTGTTGATGTGCTAACTAAGCCTCTAGCTCATGTGAAGTTTGAGTACTTTCGAGACAAGCTTGGTGTGGTCCAGAGGGACCTCTCTAGGAAGAGAGATTGATGATGCCTATCTGAAAGGATAGATGCCTGTCCGTAGGGATGGATGCCTCTCCAAGGGTGAGGGAAGATCAGTACCTGCTGACTGATAGAGTTCCTATCCGAAAGGATAGATGCCTGTCCGTAGGGATGGATGCCTCTCCAAGGGTGAGGGAAGATCAACACTGGCTGACTGATGGTTCCAGCTCTCACGAGCTGATGCCTGTCCGGAGGGATGGATGCCTCTCCAAGGGTGAGGGAAGATCAGTACTGGCTGACTGATGGTTCCATCTCTCACGAGCTTATGCCTGTCCGGAGGGATGGATGCCTCTCCAAGGGTGAGGGAAGATCAGTACTGGCTGACTGATGGTTCCAGCTCTCACGAGCTGGTGCCTCTCCAAGGGTGAGGGAAGATCAATATCGGCTGACTGATAGTATCAGTACTTAGTTACTGATTGTTGTTCCAGGTGCTCCAGCTGATGGTGTTGCCGATGAGGATGTTCCGGCAGATGGTGTTCCAGCTGACGATGATGTTGCTCCAACTGATGGTGCTACTGATGAGGATGCTCCAGCAGATGGGGTTCCAATTGACAAGGTTGCTGACAGTAGAGGATGTTCCAACTGATGATGTTGCTGATGAGGATGTTCCAGCAAATGGTGTTCCAGTTGACGAGGTTGCTGACAGCAGAGGATGATTGCTGATGATGATGCTGATGATGATGATCATATTCCAGCAGATGTAGATGTTGCTACTCCGCAGATGATGCCCCAAGACAGATGATGATCCAAAGCCTTCCTATGACATATAGAAGTTCACAAGTCAATTGTACAGATGTTGTTACCCACAGAATACCTTCCTAGTTAAGAGGGAGTGTTAAAATAATGTAACTGCAGAAGATATTCTCTTATATTATTGTATTCCTCCTATGGGAGTTGATGGTCATGTAATTAATAATGTAAAGGTCATTGAAAGAATCAATGTAAACCCTAAGACATGTGTCAGCTCAGAAAAGCCCCGAAAAGATTATTATATTATGTATTTGACCAGTCAAGTAGAGAAGTCATCCATGTTGGGGAATTAGTCATCTCAAAGGAAGAATATAAATAGAAGTGCTCTCTCTCATTTGTATTCATTCATTCACTTAAGCAAGTTTGCATAGGTGAAGAAGAGAGGTGCGCACAAGTGGAGGAGTAGCTGTTTTGTCTTGGGGATATTTTGTACTTTGTGATTTCTATATTGAGGAAGGCTTTACTGGGTTTTCTACCCCAAGAGGGTTTCCCAAGATAAATTGTGTCTCTTGTCTTTTATGTTGTGCTTGTTTATCTTTCAGTAATTGTTTATATGATATATGTTGCTCAAGTAAAAACTAATAGGTTCACATAGTATCGATTGCAGATGAAGCTCAATGCTTCTAATAGTGAACCCAAGTCTAACCCTCAATGTGGTGAGTCGAATTGGCCATAAATAAGGGTGTGGAGATGGTGGTGGTGCTTAAATGATGGGTATCAAATTTAACCAATGAGTGCACATTGTATCAGCTCGGTGGGTAAAGTTCCCATCAATCAACAAGATAACTGATAACTTTGATTATGCAAATGTGGATAGTTGGCCTGTCCAAGAACATACATACATATGCTTTGATATCATGAATAGTTGTGTGAGGATATGTTGGCATCGATGCCATGCAACATTATATTGATTTCCACAACCCTTTCTTTATTTTAACAAAAGAGTGGAGAAATTGATGAGTAAAGGGAAGAAACAAGAGCTTACCTAGTGAATAATGTTCAATTTCTTAGGTGGAATGCAAGTGGAACCATCCTTGGCTGAACAATAGAGTTTTCTCAAAGCTACAATATCGATACGTGTCGATTGTTCGAGTCTCGTTGGCTCCTTTTAGGTAAAACGGGGTGTAATTGCCAAAGCATATTTCCTTTCTTCAACTTTCAAAACAAATGAATGGTAAAACTCAGTCGAGCTTATAACTTGTTATTTACTGTGGGTCACTTAGCTTTGGGCTCAATGACACAACACCAAGTTGAAACATTTTGGATTGGTGACACATTGCCCTTTATCATGAACTTTGTATGTGGGGTGTTGCAAGGTAGAAGTTTTGTGGGTCACTTAGCTTTGGGCTCAATGACACAACACCAAGTTGAAACATTTTGGATTGGCGACACATTGCCCTTTATCGTGAACTTTGTATGTGGGGTGTTGCAAGGTATAATTTTTCCAAGCTCGCGACAAGCACAAGTTCAAATCCCTTTGGATTGGTGACGCTTTGCACCCCACGTGTTTAGTGGGGTCGCGACATGGCGCACAAGTATTTTTGGGTGGCCACACAAGCTATTACAATGCACAACTTCTCACACTTTGTATGTCACATGGTAGAAGACTTTTGTGTGTGCAATATGTCATGTGGGAGAAGCATTTCCCAACTGTGATATATTGCGAGGGAGAAACATTTCCCGACTGTGATACATCACAAGTTCAAGACTTGTATCACAATTTGGGTGGCTCTCGTGTCACAAGAAGAAGATGTTGAGATATGTGATATATTGCACGCTTGAAGTGTAGGTGAATAACCATACATTGCAATATAGAAGTTCTTTGGATAAGCAATATCACTCAAGAACATTCTTCTCGTGGCAATATGTGGATACAAATAAATTATCAATAGGTAATGGATCAACAAAGGAAGAGTGGTGCATAGTATGTGCAAACTTCTTATCAAACATGAATAAACAATCACAAGAGAATACTTCACCAGATTAGGATAGGAAATTACAACAAACAATTCAAAGAGAAAAGCAGTTCAATCTTAGAGGGAATTGATTAAACATACAATTTTCTAATATGGATCAATTACAGAACTGAAAGGGTTGAAGATAATTCAAAGTAAAACTCAGAGGAGCCCCACATATTTTCTTCTAGGGAATAAAACTATGGGGTGGTGTTGCTTGCTCAACACATTATCATATGATCTCTTCCATCTCACGGGTCCTTGTAATGTGAGACATGCACAACAAGGATGTCTCTAAGATTGATAGTGGGAGTAGCCATCACTAGAATTACATTGAAGATGGAACCAATAATAAAAAATGGTGAGGATGTCAATCCAATCATCTAAATCATTGCAATTGTTAAAGCACTATCAGGCTCACCACTGCGTGAGATATACTTATAGCCCTTTTAGCCATCTAAAGCATTGAAATTATTTCTAAAAAACAAAGTATTGCTTTTCCCTCACAAGTTTCTATTTACCAACTTGCGAGACCCTACATGTCTCCCTTTAGCTACACACAAAATCATTGCAAAAATTAAAGAAAAAAATATATATAAAAAAATCAAAAGACGCATTAACTACACTCCTGAGCATTTTTTCCATTGTCCGTACACCTGGATATAATTAAGACATGCACCAACTGTTGGTTGTGGAGCCAAATCTTCCAAGCTCATAGATGATATTGTCTTAGTCGTGTACCCCAGCTTTATATGATATGCAAAAGGACTGTACACTCGTTCCCGAACCTTGGGGTTCGGGGAGATTGTTGGTTGTGGAGCCAGATCTTCTAGTCTCATAGATGATATTGTCTCAGCCGTGTACCCCAGCTTTATATGATATGCAAAAGAATTGTACACTCGTTCCCCAACCTTGGGGTTCAGGGGCGAAGCCCCTGAGAAATATTTTTGGGATGTTAGTTGGCCAACAGTTTTACGGACCCATGGTTTTGGGTATCCTGTGGTATTTTCCCATTGTATTTCCCTTATAAAAGAAAGACATTGTAATACAACTAAGGTAAGATGTATTAGGTAGTCTACATTGTAAAGATCTCTGAGATCATGAAGAGAAACTATGAGACAGTGCATCGGATGTGCTGCAGGTTGTATCCCTTCATTTGTTGGATAGTATAATAATAAGGACTGGCAACTTCAGTGTGGACGTAGCCCATCTTGGGTGAACCACGATATATTGGTGTCTCTCTTGTAATGTGTTTGTGTGATTCTATTTGCATTTATGTTTATTGTTATTGCTCTGCGATTCCTGTTTTTCTAACAACCAACCACCTCAAGCATTCTCTTCAAATATAAATGGAGGCTTTGGGGTTGGGAAGGAGCACTAAATCATAAATATACCCCCATGCTAGAGGAATTGTACATCAAATGCTCAAGGATTTTACATCCCCTTTGTAGTCAAAAACCTCTTATTTCTGATTTCTTATCTTCCCAAGCTTGAGTTAGGATTCTCATTCTCTAAATTATCCTTCCTCTTTGAGTTGGAGAGGCAATTGAAAATTGGTACCATCTCTTAATATAGAAGATCTCTTTTCTCCGCGGCCCCCAACCCCTAAAAACATGTGTTAAAGCTTGCTTATATTGACTTGTGTATTTGGTGGAAGACTCATCTTAGCTTGAAATGCAGTTATTTAGCTAATTATGAATTTGGTATTCTTGTTAATTATTGCAATTATCATTTGAAATAGTTTAAGAAAGGTGTTTCTTGTTGGCTTGTGTGTAGATATTGTGTGTAAGTGACTTTGAGCAAGGACCAAAGCTCGGATCAATGGATTCCTACAAGAAGGCTATCCGTCCAACCCAAAAGGTACCTCTTGATCATTTCTCTTGTTGAATTCTCAAGTTAACTAGATAAATAGGAACACAGTGATGGTACTTTCAACTTGATCTACTAGTGCCCTGACCATAGCCATTTAGGATTAATTTCATCAAACAATAGTGATGATCACAAAGGTGCGGGAAAATGGGGGAGATGAGGGGTATTTTGAAACTTAAGTGTTAGCGTCCTTAATGGTGAAATTTGGCATAGCTTCAATCAACTACTCTTTAACTAGTTAAAACTCTTTAATAGGTTATGCATCTAATAGGATCTAAGCAAATAGAATTTGAATCATGGATAGACAAGTAATCATATCAATATTCATGCAATTGAAATAGGGCTCCAGATTAAGGTTCAATGCATATAGAAAGCACTTACCAACTTCATCCTGGCATTGGTGCCATTCAACCCTAGATTCTAGAAGCGAGGAGTGAAGTGTAGTATGTTGAGGGTGGCAAACAGCATGAATTACCATACAAAGCCAGCAATACATTATACATTGTCATTTAGGCAACATAACTAGTGTTGTCAAGTGGCATAACCTATCTAGAATATTCCAAGGGCAGTAACACATCTTAGCACATAGAAGCATAACAAATGCATAGCCTATAAACAAAGCCAAGCATAACACCATAACATATTTGTGTGTGAAGTCACCATAACATATTTTCACACAAAGTCAAAACATTCATTAAACAATTGTGTTAACCCGTAAATGTAACAAACCCAAACCAATACACAAAACATTCATATTGTTGTCTATAACAAAGGCAATAAATTTCTTATTGTAGTCTAGTATAATACATATAATACCACTGCTCCCACCCGATTGACTTTTGTTGTGCATTCATGGATATAATTACAATCTCATGAAAACATTATCACATCATTTGGCTCCATAAGTCAGCCCCCAATTGTGCATTCATACATCAAGAATACATGGACTATGTAACAAAATCCATCATTGGAGGGCGCAAAGGGATTTTAACCATTGCATATATCTTGCCACAATAAGGACAACATGGTTTAACCCCCTTTTATGATAAAAAGAAGCTAGCAAAAGACATCCATACACTAGGAGATGTTTGGGTAAAGGATTCAAGCAAATAGTAGGTGTAGAAAACAATTTATTGTACTAAGACTTCCCGCAACAAACAAGGAAATTTTTGCTAAACTTTATAAGATGATTCTTGATCATAGTCTAGTCAAAATGAGTTTAAATGTGAAGAGGCCCATTTGGAAGGATTGCATAAAGTCTTATGAGAAGTATTTCTTTGAGTATATAGGACCAAAGGATTTTATGTTGAGATCCAACTTTACTTTTCACTTGCAAATAGACTCAACAAAAGATGGGTTGTACCATATAACAAGATTATCCTTGATCATAGTCTAGTCAAAATGAGTCTAAATGTGAAGGGGCCCATCTAGAAGGATTGGATATGGTCATATGAGGAGTCTTTCTTTGAGTATACGACCATAGAATTTTGTGTTAAGAACCAAACTTTGCTTTTCACTTGCAAATAGACTCAACATAAGATGACTTGTGCAACATAATGAAGTCCAATGCATTGGGAGATTTTGGAGCATCTAAAAAGCCCACTTGTCCTTTAAGCCCATAGTGTTTGGGTGATTGGTCATAAACAACATCTTAGTAGTGAAACATAGACTTCATAACAAGACTTACAAATGCTTTTTGTATACTCTGTTCAAAAGAAAAAACAATCAAACATTTTTCATGGGAATGTAAGGTAGATCAAACCTTCTAGAACTATGTTTCTACAGAGTATCACATTCTAGTTGTTTCCCCCCTCCATTGTAAAGGGGACATCTTTGGAGATGGATGACAAGGAAAGCAAGCAAAAATATCCAAGACAACATAAATTCATTGACAATTCCCCTATGTGGAGAAGGTGATGTCAAACTACCTTTAATGGAAATTCCACAATGACTCCACATTAGTGAAATCATAGCATTCATATATAATCTAGCAATACCATTTTAGACAAACAATATGCACCTCGCATCAGAGTGATTAATGATGCAACAGAATTTTGACAATCTGACACCATCCACCATAGAATTGACCAATCCATCCACTTATCTCTATGGGCATACAGCCCCCACACACATACATTCTCATAATCTTGTTCAACCATTTCTTATATAGAGGCATACACACACACAAGTATATAAACTGCCATATACACAAACAACTATACATGTCAATATACAAATTGGTATAATATCAATATATAGATTAGTATAATGCCAATATACCACTAGTATATATATGCGTTGGCCAAATTATATGCCAGAATATATACAACTAGATATATTGACATATAAACCAGTCTATACACTGGCATATATTTTGTAGGTCCTTATCGATAGAAATGGATGATGTATGCCCATAGCAAATGAGGTGAAGGATTGGTCAATTCCTGGGAAGAGGATGTCTGATTGTCAAAACCCTGTAGCAGTGTTAATCACTCTACTATAGGGTGCATATTGTTTGCCACCATTTGTAACTAGGATAGGGTTATTCAGAAAATGTATCCACTTCCTTGAAATTGGTGCCAAAGAAAATGGGTTCTCTCTCCTTGCCTCGGTCAGAAGGAAGGATCCGCTAATTTATATATTGGCCCACTGTTATATGATTATATGGTGTATTATTCTTTAATGTGTGTTAATGAAACACGATCCAATCTTCCAAAAAAACAATAAACATAATTCCAGAAAATATCAGATGGTTTAAGAATAATTAAAAATTAAGAAACATTTTGTCAATAAAAATATGACACAATAATCCACTTCTTAGCACGCACTAATTTAGAATTTAAGAGGCTAGGTCATAAGAATTATTTTTTGAAATGCAAACCTTCCTGACGCAGCATAATAAAAGATGTTTGATTACATAATTATGAGTTGGCCTAAGACCTTACAAACACCACAGTTTCACAAAATTTGAAAAATAAATGACAAAAAAGGAACAAGTTGAATATCTTCACATTACTGTTTTTGGAAAATCAAGGGACATAAGAATCTTCAGTGTTTGCAATTTGATATCTCTATTTCAAATAAACTCGAACGTCTTCTTAATAAAGTGTTGTAACATGTATGGCACGCTAAATTCAAACATTCAAGGGAGATTATTCGACTCTTTGTTAATCGGTGATTTATGCACAGTATCAGAGCCAAGTTAGAGCCAACTTCTGTGGGGTGGTAGTACCCCCCGGCCCGACCAACAACTTGGTAATAGTTGGTTGAACTATGATTCATAGAACATTTAATGTATTGGAAGCAAACCAGCTTTTCATCAACAAGTGGTACAAACTACCGTTTGCACTTTATCAACATTTATTATTGAACTAGATTTCAAACGAGCATGTACAAAGTGTTCAATTACATGCACTCCCTTTACTTTATTAACACTCAACTCTGGCTGGTTATTTGGTCTTTCTTGCAAAGACTTGGTGGATCATATTTACTGAACACTCTGTAGGCTGATATAAGCGAGAGCAAAATGAAGCATAACAGAGCCAAAAAACTTATAACCAGAGAGGCTGCTACTTTGTGGCAAAATCTTCCATAGTAGGGGCATAGTTCAGACCATGTGATCTGCTCATCTCCCTTATATGCCAGATACAGTACTTCGGTCGCTACAGCTCCAGCTCCCAGCATTAAGTATGTAAATGCCTGCATAGTGTAAAGCAAATAAGTAGCAATGTGCATGAACCAGCCATGCAGCCAGGACAAAGCATGACACGGAGAATGGAAAGTTATAAAAGAGATAAGGACTTATATGAGTTAAACAACAAATACAGCAGAAGCCAGATCAAAGTCGGCCATATGCTAACCTGATCAAAAACAAATACAACCCACGCCCTGGATAGACTGCAGGACCTAGGAATAACAGATTCAAATGCCGAGAGGCAAGAGTACGCAGCACAAATCCCATTTGTATAAGCCAAATACCTTCCATGGTACACAAAAGATGTATCACTTTATGATTAGCAGGCAAGCATGCATGCATGTGTTTGCACATGTGAACACCATCCACAAAGACGAGAAAATAAGTATATCCAACGACTCCATGGGTGTTAAAAAACGGATTGTATATTAAAAAGTGTGTTTTCCAAGCAATGATTTCAAATTATAAAATAATTGTTATTGCAATATATTAGACAAATTATTTTAAATGATCAGAGGACTACAGCTTTTTCTAATATTGCCTTGCATGCTTACCAGAAAAATTAACGATAGATTGTATTTTGTAAAGGCATGTGAACCAGGCATGATCAGAAATAGATGATGTGATAGTAGAGTGAACTTGTACACAAACTCAATAAAAGGATTATGCAAATAGATATAACTGAATAAAAGGTGTTACCAGCAGAAAGACCAAAACACTATTTGGCAAAGGAGACGGTGAACTTAATTAAGATTATAACAATGTTATTGAGTATCACTAAAAATTATAAGTATCAGAAAGCAAATTTTGCTGCCTAGTTGTAAAAAACAGAATTATGGTTAAAATCAAGGCTCTGTATACTCCTTAAAACATCGTTGTGTACAGTTGGTAATTTTGCCCCTGTACCCCGTTAAAACACTAAGACCCTGTTATGATCACATAGTATATGTCTTTCAGCTTGTCTGGTCATCACATTTACCACATATTCAACAAGAAATTGAGAGTAGATCAAGTGGTGGACTGTTGGCTTGAAAAATCCTCTTGTAATGCCTAAGCATGTTAAGGCTGGTCGTGTTTTTTTGCAAGGAGATGCTATTGCTGCTGGGGTTAATTAGGTTTGTTTAGCCCCTAATAACCGTTTGTTCCTATAACCCAATCTCTGGCATGTTACATGACCGGATTTCTTCAGAAGTTCAAACCCCATTGTCACATGTATACATCAATGGGTCATGAGCACCCACCATCAGGGTACTCTAGTATTTCATGAGTTATTGTATATTGAATCACTACTTCCTCCCAATATAAAGATATTTTATGCAACTCCACCCGTCAGATCATTACGAGCCACAAGATCTCGATTCTCATCCCTTGCAGCCCTCACTCTACCTCCAGTTGAAAAGCGGCACCATGTAGGGTTTGATTCATCCCAATCTAGGTGGTGTTGTCCTCTGAGATGGTCCTTCAAGAAATGTGCTCTAAGGGCTCAAATGGACAGCAAAAAGTATAGAGACTCACTTCCAGTACTCTCACTTTCGGATCAATTCTAGCTAATCCCAAGGAGGGATTCCCTATCAAATCACATCTGATCAAAGGAAATTAGCAATGAAGTCAGTCAATTCTGAAGTATAACTTCACTGATTCATACCCAAGGCCAAATCCCACATGAAACTCATTAAACCAGTGAAGCAGCCTCACAGATCTGCATATATAACTTGCAGATCCACATCCCACCAGCAAAAGGAGCAAGACAGCTTCTTCTTTTATGCAGAACTTGGCCAATATCTACAGCGGGTTCATCAAATATTTCAACAGACATAGGCCAAGTACAACTCACTGCACGACCAGCATCAAGTTGCTCCTCATTTTCAGATTGGTGGCCAAGTTTCACTGCATTTAGACAAGTACCTCTCCTAGCACGACGGATTACCCAAAGGGGCAGATATAAGTTTCAATAAGTAGTATTTCCCAAAAATAAAAATCAGTAACATCACAAGCTCAAGCACATTTGGTATGGTACTTACACCATCACATAGTGAATGGGTCCCAATGCAATCAAGTTGGACCTCCCACCTCAGCTTGGTGTCCATGATATAGTGAATGTGAACCAGATGAACTGTATGAGCCACCTCGCTTGGAGGAATGAGTGCCTGTCACACATCTGAAGGCCACAATTCCAGATTCAGCCTCCCCTACTTGACGATACTGTTCTTGATGTGTGCACCAGATCCACTAGGCAACGTCACACCAGCATTTACTTGCTGGGTGGGCTGCAAGGGCACTATGTCCACTCAGGTGAAGTGATCATCCCAGTCAGATTTCCTCTAAGTAGAGAGGAATTGATGACTTAGTCTAGCAAGCATATGTGACCATGTAAGAAATTTGAAATTTTTTATCTGTTTGGGTGATTTAATTTAAATTGATCACTCACCCAATTTACTGTAATTTATTGGAGACTTGGTCAACTTTGATCATTCTCCCCACGATTCTGTAGTAATACAAATGAGTGTACATGTGTAGTTCTAACAGTTCTTTCTTTACTTGTGTACTTGTCTCCTACTTGCTTGTTCATGTGAGTCATTTCAATTGCTACTGTTGTGCACTTGTTAGAAAACCAACAAGAAAATGATTGAAAACAATAGAATAGTCACAGTGGCTACATAATACTTAGTCCCCTTTATTGATAATAAAAACCATGACTATAACACAGTAAATATTACAACAAACCGAGACATGATACCTATAGATGAGAAGATTATTAGATTAGATGCTTAATAACTACATCAAGAAAAATTTGTTGTACGCTGTAATTAGGGTTGTAGTTGTTCCTATTATTTAGCATGTAGTTCATCTGGAGACGTGCTGTTAGTTGTTACGCCACAGATGCTAGGCTGTTAGTAGGCTTCAATGGCTATATATATTGGAGCCAGTATGAATGTAATATTTTATGGTATCAGAGCCACACTATGGTAGAAGGACACTGTCATCTGGTGGAGAAGGCTACTGTTCAGGTTCAAGGATGCTGTCATTCCATTAAGGAGGCTGTCGTCCAGGTGAAGACATTGCCACCTGCTGAAGGAAACTGCCCCTTAGTGCAATTTACACAATCTGCAGAGGGATTGTGGGTGTATGCCACCGTGGTGCATGTTAAAACATGCCCAGGGATATGGGTCTAACCAATTTGGTGAATGGTCTGAAATGGATTGATATATAATTTGTCATCTATTTGGGTGCTTTATGGGTGCATAGATTGGATGAATTGGCTTGTAGAGCCCATTTTAGGGGCAGGTCTCACTTTGCATATTTGGGATCAAAAACCTTCTGGGGCTTGTTTGAGGATCTAAATGATGTTTTTTTGGGTCAAAATTTCATCGCGTGCGCCATGCCCCTCGATGTGATTCTCCACTCCAAGACCTTTCCAATGATCCAAGAATCACCTCAAATGGAGTCAGTATGAAGAAGTTATGCCTCCCGTAAGTTGACCTATCCAATTGACCACCATGGTATCGAGTGGATTCCATGTCAGTTTTCATTTCTTACACATGTGGAGCTAGTCACGTGTGGACTTTCAAAAACATTCTAGGAGGTCCAAAAACCTAACCCTAATCAGGAGTTGGGACATGCAAAAACTCTAAACCTAACCCTAGACGACTATCGGGCTATGTTAAATACTAGGTCGCTAGGAAAAGAAGGGATTTCATTCTTTTGATGTTATGTATTGTTCCATAGTTGAGCAATAGTAAGGGAGTAGATAGTAGAACATAACAAAGGAAGTAGGAGATCATGTAGTAGCCATTCTAGCCACAGTGTCATAGCTAACTCCATCGAGAGTACCACTTTCTTTGTATTTGCACTCTATATAACAAAGCAAGGCATAGTCCTCATTGTTGGCTAGGTTTTTCCCCATAGTGGGTTTTCCCAAGGCTATGTTGCAGGGGAGCGCCATACCCTCACCCCCGCCCCTGAAGCTTGCTTCCGAGCAGTTCGATGTCGAAGCACACTCTGCTTTCACTCCGGATCGGGATTGTTTTACGGTAGCGCGCTCTCGTGGGTTATAAAATCACTCCCGGACGCTCTCTTAAACACTGACATCATTCCCGTGATCGCTCCCATTGCTCCTGAGGGCACTCCCAGTCTAATCTGTGGATTGTTAGAAATTTAACTCAGGAGGTCGTCCTTATGTTTTTTAATGTTTTGTCATAGGGAGGACTAAGTTATGTCCCCTGGGTGAACTTTTAAATGTAATATGATGTTATGTTTTTAAAGTGAGTTTTATACTTTATGACTTTAAAATTTAATGTGCATTTAATTATTAATATGTATTTATTAATCTGCATTAAATGTGAAACCTTGATCATGAGATTAAATCCTAGCCATTAATGAGGTAGTTAGCAAGTTAGGGTTAGTTTGGGATGAAATATAAAAGTGAACCTAGGGAAAAGGAAAAAGACATTGAGTGAGGAAGAGAGATCAGATTGAAGAACACTGAACAGTCTTTTCAACATAGATAGCACAATTCCCAAGAAACTCAGCAGACATAAGTGGCTCGATTTCCAAGATCGCCAAGATGTTTTGCACATTTCCCAAGGCAAATTGACAGGGCCATACAGCAACAGCAATTTGGCACATGTGGGCACAGAAATCAAGGCAGGCTGGGCACATTAGATGTAGTCTGATAGGGACATACAGCAGCATTAAATCTGGCACATGTGGGACAGATTTCAAGGCAGCATTAATTACAGTTTCACTGGGTCATATAGCAGCAAGTTGGCACGTGTGAGAGAGGCCGTACAGCTGTTTGTGAGCACAAAAATCGAGGCAGCAGTAATGTCTGAGATAAGTTGTCTTGTGTTTTGCTAGTTTGATTCTCCGAGGGAAAGAGAAATTTCAGATTGCTCTTTATCAATAAAATCATCTCTTTGGGTTTTCCCTTGTGGGGGTTTTGCCGTGGGCTTGGCCCTAAAATCTATTGTGTTCATATTCTTAACAGTGACTGGCTTTCATTTCTAATTAGATATAACCCAAAGATATTCAATAAACTATAGATCTAAATAATTGAGAAATCTAAATATGATTTTATATTTAGGGTTAGTAGATTTCACCATGAAACAAAAACGGAAAAATAATTTTGCGATTTTTTTGAATAAAAGGGATTGGGATTTTGAGATTTTTTGTAACTTTTTGGTGATTGAATGAAAGAGGCTAGTGTCAAACACACTTTAGGGCATGGAGTAACTCAAGATTTACAAAGAGGACCTTGCTTAGAAGATTCACCAAGGGAAAGCTTCTATTATGCAACCAAGTCCCAGATATAGCATAAAAATAGCAGAAATAGACCAAAAGAAAGTAATCAACGCCTTAATAATGAAGAACTGAGATGAATAGCAATCCTCTTCAAGGGAGGTACCTCCTTACACAATGTACATAAGACAAAACAAGATACAATGATGACTAAATGAAAAGGTCTCCTTCCTATATATAGGAGACAAAGGGGTACAATAATAACTAATAGACACAAGCCGACATCAATAATATGTAATGCACCATAATAAAGGGGGTAATGTGCGAATATTTAGGGCTTAACATGCCCCTCCCCTTGAGACAAGTGGTTTTTTCAACGCTTGATTAGTTGTGGATGCTTCTGTATGAAAGACTCATCTTCCCATGTCGAATCTTCCACTGGTGGGTTCTTCCATTTGATGAGGTACTCTGTAATAGCCCAATTTCGTAGTTGTTTGGTCCTTGTTTCAGTGATTTGTTCAGGTTCCAATATGACTCTTTCTTCTTCATCAAGCTCGGGCAAGATTGTTTGAATTGGGATCTTGTCTCCTATTACCTTCTTAAAGCAAAAAACATGGAAAACTGGATGCACTCTTGAAGATGAAGGAAGCTCCAATTTGTAAGCCATACTACCAATCTTCTGCAACACCTTATAAGGACCATAATACTTGGGTGTTAATTTGTTGTCCTTATTTAGTTGCTTGAGGGGCATCTCCTTGTAAGGTTGTAACCTTGGAAATACCCAATCCCCTTCTTCAAAACTCCTTTCACTCCGATGTTGATCAGCTTGTTGTTTCATCTTGTTTTGTGACATAGCTAGGTTGTCCTTAAGTATCTGGAGAACTTCTTGTTGGTGCTCTATGTGATCTTCCACGGCTTGAACTTTAGATTTTCCCTTAACGTAAATGTGATAGATGGAGGTTGGTACCCATAAAATGCCATAAATGGAGACATTTTTTATGATGTATGGAAGGAAGTATTGTACCACCATTCTGCCAAAAATAACCATTTCACCCACTATGTTTGTTTATCAGATGCAAAGCAACGAAGATAGCCTTCCAAACATTTGTTCACTATCTCAGTTTGCCCATCAGATTGAGGATGATAAGATGAACTGTGAGCCAATTAGGTACCCAAACAAGAAAATAATTTAGTCCAAAATTTTCCAATGAAAATTGGATCTCTATTGCTTACAATAATCTTCGGATTTCCATGTAACTTTTGAATTGTTTCCAGAAAAGTTATGGCTACTGTACTTGCATTAAAGGGTGAGAGAGTGCACAAAAATGTGCATACTTCGTGAGTCTATCAACAACCACCACAATAACATTCTTTCCTTCTGACTTGGGTAGACCTGTGATAAAATCCATTGAGACTTCTTCCCAGCGTTGGCAAGGTATGTCTAATGGTTGTAGAAGTCCTAGGGTCTTGACTGTTTCCACCTTATTCTATTGACAAACCAAGCATTCAGTCACGAAACTTTGAACATCAGAATTAAGACCTTCCCAAAAAAAATATTTCTTGACCCTGTGGTAAGTTTTCAGGAATCCGGAGTGCCCACCTATAGGAGAGGTGTATAATTCTGAGAGGACCTTTTGTTTTAGTTGGGAGTCTTTGCATAAATATAAGCAATCCTTATACCATAATGAGTCATTTCTCCACACAGAAGTATTTGATACACTGGGATAGTCCTGTAGCTTTTGAATGAGCGTCCACACAGATAGGTCATTTTTCCATTCTTCCCTAGCTGCTACTATCCAATTGAGTTGTAGAATGGAAATTGCACAAAGTAATACCCCGACATTTTCATATTTTTTGGAAAGTGCATCTACCACCACATTATGTCTCCCTTTTCAATAGATGATTTCAAAGTCATATCCCAACATCTTGGTTACACATTTTTGTTGCTCTTCCGAAGATAATCTTTGTTCCAAGAAGTATTTAAGACTATCTTGATCTATTTTTACCTTGAAGTGTCTACCTATTAGGTAAGGACACCATTTCTTAAGAGCATGCAGAATTGCCAACATTTCCTTCTCATAAATGGGCTTCTGTAAGTGCTTTCCCTTGATTGGATGACTTGTGAAAGCAAATGGGTGTCCTTCTTACATTAGAACAGTGCCACTTCCATTTCATGAAGCATCACATTCCACAACCAGCATAGATCCAAATCCTAGGCTCTATCAAGCGTCGAGAGTGATCAAATCTCTCGAGGTGCAAACCTCTCCTTGAGTGCAATACCTTAGAAGATATTACATTTGGGTCAATATAATTATATCTTTGAATCGGGATTTAAATTTAAATTTAAATTTAAATTTAAATATAAATTATATAAATTTAAATATAAATTATATAAATTTATATTAAAAATTTAAAATATAATTTTATTTAATTTAAAATTTAAAATATAATTTAATTTAATTTTAATATAATATTTAATTTAAATTTAAATAAAATTAAAATTATATTAAAATATAAATTTGTTTTCATATGAGGATGCGGGCTGTGTGGAGGGCGGCGCAGGGAGGGAGGAGGCTGCAGGCTGCGTGGATGGAGGAGGGCAGTTGCATGGAGGGTGCAGGCAGCGTGGGAGGGAGGGACATGCGCAGGGAGGGAGGCGGCAGCGTGCAGGGAGGGAGGGAGGATGCAGCGTGCAGGGAGGGAGGGATTTGCGCAGGGAGGGAGGCAGCGTGGAGTTGCGCAGGGAGGGAGGAGTTGCGCGGGGAGGAGGTGGGAGGGAGGAGCTGTGCAGGGAGGGAGTTAGCATGGAGGGTGCAGGCAGCGTGGGAGGGAGGCAGCGTGGAGGGAGGAGGTGGGAGGAGGCGGGAGGGAAGAGCTGCGCAGTAAAATTAAAAAAATTCTTTAGCTTCAGTGTTTATATAGTCAATGATTTCATTTCTGAAATATTTCCAAAATACACAACTTTTGTTTTTATTAATGGCTAACTTAACAATATTTTAAATTATATTTTTTGTTACTATTTTGTTATGTTACTTGACAAACACTCAAAAAACACTCGACACACGTTACAAGATCTCCCTCATATTTACTTTTTACTTTGTATTATTCTTTTTTGTTTATGGTCGACAATATCGACAAACACTCGACACACGTTACAAGATCTCCCTCACACTGGGTTGTAGAGCACTTCTCGGCGCAATAAATGTTTTTGTGAAGTCTGGTGTGGCCAAAATAGGAGCTTTGCACATAGCCTCCTTAAGTTGTTCAAACGCTTGAGTTGCCTCTGGAGTCCAAGAAAATGCATCTTTCTTCAGTAATGTTGTTAGAGGTGCTGCTATTGGTCCATAGTTCTTAACAAACTTGCGGTAGTACCCTATCAAACCTAAGAATCCTCGAATATTCTTTAGGGTTTTGGGAATCGGCTAGTCCATCATGGATTTAATTTTGTTGGGGCCTACCTTGACACCTTCCTGAGATACAATATGACCCAAATATTGTACCTCCTTTACCCCAAAGAAACATTTGGAAGGTTTTGCATATAGTTGTTGCTCCTTTAGTAGTTGTAATACCCTATCAACATGTTGAACATGTTTCTTCCCAAGACTTGATATAGATTAGTATATCATCAAAGAATACCAACAAAATTTTTCTAAGGAAAGGCTTGAAAATGGAATTCATCAAACCTTGAAATGTTGAAGGCGCATTCATGAGACCAAATGGCATGACCAAACATTCATAATGACCTTCATGAGTTCTGAATGTTGTTTTTGGAATGTCTTCCTCCTTCATTCTAATCTGATGATATCTCGAATAGAGATCCAACTTTGTGAAGAAAACTGCTCCATGTAATTCATCAAATGACAGGAATAGGAAATTTATCTTTAATGGTGATCTTGTTGAGCTCTCTATAATCTGGACACATACGCCATGATCCATCCAGCTTGTGTACCATTACCACTGGTGCAGAGTAAGAACTTTGGCTAGGCCTAATTATGTCGGCCTCTAACATTTCTTCAACCATACGCTCAATTTCACTCTTCTGTCCATAGGGGTATCTGTAAGGTCTGATGTTAGGAGAAACACTTGCAGGAATTAAGTGAATAGCATGATCAAAATCTCGAACAGGTGGAAGACTTTTGGAATATCTTCAAATACCTTGGAATGCTTATTAATCACTTTCTGGAGATCTGGGGAAATAGGAGACTTAGATGTTTGAACATCTAATGAGCATAATTGTGCAATTACACCTTGATGTCCCTTTTCTATCAATTTTGTCATACCATTAGAGCTTATCATCTAACTTGGTTTCCCTGTGATACAATTTAACTCATATTCTTTTCCTTCCCATAAAAATTTCATGAAAAGCTTCTGAAAATTAAAAGCCACTGTTCCCAATGATTGTAACCATTGAACCCCTTAGACAACATCAACACCCCCCATTGGAATAGCAATCATTGGACTATTCAATACATATTCTCCCATAGTAAAATTGATATTATGGCATTTTCCTGAGCAATTTATAGTTTCTCCATCTGCAATCATTACTTGAAACTCCAATGCTGGATATACAAAGCAATTGAGAACCTTGGCCAATTTACAGTGAATGAAATTATGAGTACTACCAGAATCAATCAACATCGTTACCTTTTTCTTTTTGATACATCATTCGATCTTGATAGTTAGAGGAGTGTTAATTCCATCCAATGCATGACAGGATATGGTGGGAATAATCTCTTCGGAAGTAGTATCCTCTATTTCTTCATCTTGAGACGATTCTTGTTCTTTTGGTGCTTCTTGTTCATTTTCTTCCTCTGCTTCACAATCTATGTAAAATAGTTTTTTCTCAGTGCACTTGTGGCCCTTACTGTATTTTCTATCACAACTGTAACAAAGGCCCTTTTTCTCTTTTTTTCTCTAATTGTTGTGGTATCAACCTTATAGGTTGTGGATGACTCGAGACCACACTTCCTTCTTTATAGTTGTATGTGGTAGACTTCCTTGTTGCCATAATTTTTTTTCAACTTTTCTTGCCACCCTGAATGCATGCTCCAAGGATTTAGGTTCCCACGGGCGAACCTCATGTTGGTTGTTATCTCTTAAAGTTCCTATGAAGACATCAGTTAGATGCTCTTCTGGAATATATGTGACCTTGATATTCAATCTTTGGAAGTTCTCAATGTGCTCCCCAACTGAACCATTTTGTTTGCGATTTATCAGTTGGCTAAAGAAGCTATTGCTCTTGGTGTCCTCATAATGTGCTATCAATTCCTCCATAAAAATTGTCCAAGTGACAAGTGGTTTACGAGAGAAAAGCCATCTATACCACACAAACCGATTAGGTTCTAAATATAAAGATGCGACACGTACATTTTGTGTGGATTGCACCTCGTGTAGCTCAAAGAACAGCTCCATCTGTAGTATCCATGTGACTGGATCTGTGCCATCAAACTTCATCATATCGATCTTTGGGATGTAGTTGGTTTTTGACCCCATGTTGGAGTCCCTAAAGTCATGATGTATGTTCCTTTTGTTTTCATCATGAATTTCATGGGAGGTATTCTCACTTCTAGGAAGCCCTTCTTGCAGCAATTTTGACAAACCTTCTTTCAAAACATCCATATCCCCCTTCAAACCCTTCAAATCATCTATGGGCTTTTTCAAATCATGCATTTCCACTTCCATTTCATTCTTGGTTTGACCTAGTATTGATATTAGTGCATCTTTTGTCATTATTTTCTCTTGTAAATCAAATATGTCCTTGCGCATTTCTTCACCTTCATCATAAGTCCACGTAGACCTGTCTGGAGGCTTATTTGGTGTATAGGTTCCCCTTTTAGGAGGCATTTAGAACGATATAGATAGGTATCACAAACTAGGGTTCACCACAATAAGATCCTTCTACTCAAGTTAATCAAATTTAAAACAACGTACATTTTTCAACCATAATTGGAAGACCGTTTTAGGGACGAATTAAAACTGAGGTAAAATTCAAATTTCAACTCCTCTGGGTCTAAAACTTCGTCCTGTTGTAGCCTTATGTTTCTCTTTCTGATGCCACAGGTTTGACCTAATTCTGATGTGCCAATAGAAAGTTATTGGAAATCTTCCAACACTTCTTATTTTTTGCCCTTTTAGAAGATCAAACTTGTACGGACTGCCACATGTCCAATATTTTGGATCCGAGTCTAAAACTTCTACCACAGATACTGTGGTCTATACCCTTTCTGATGCAACTGGTCTCACTCAATTTGGATCTGGCATGCCCCTGATATGACCTTTTTCCCTAGAACACCTGTTTTAAACTAGTTTTTGGACTAGTCAAAAACCCTAACTTCCGAGGCCAATATCTCCGAAGCTGTGATGTCTTAGGACCTGAATTTCGGACCACAGATAGCTCGGCCTGCGTTTGATGTGGGTTTTTAATCTCGCTTTTTGAATCCTTGTAGAAAAAAAATTATACTGAAAATGCCAAGATGACTCGTTTTGAAGAAGCCAGTCCCGAGGAAAGAGCTATGATTGATACCAAATGTTATGCAACCAAGTACCAAATATAGCATAAAAATAGTAGAAATAGACCAAAAGAAAGTAATAAACACCTTAATATTGAAGAACTGGGATGAATAACAATCCCCTTCGAGAGAGGAAACTCTTTACACAATGTAAGTAAGACAAGACAAGATATAATGATGACTAAAATGAAAAGGTCTCCTTCCTATATATAGGAGACAAAGGGGTACAATAACAACTAATAGACCTGTTATCACACATAGTAGTCGGTCTACCATGATTGCAGAGCAGTTCATTGTATATTTTTGAGTCGGGCTTTACACAGTTTTGATGAGATCAGTCTATAATGAGCAGTACTTTTGATAATCACTCACATATCAGAGCAGCCCCATATCAAACATGCAGTGAACCTTATGCCAAGACTGAGCCTCTTAACCTCAGATTTGATACCCGAGGTGACCTTTTATCCCATACAGAGTAGTGCAGTGCCCAGAGTTTCGACAGCAGTGTGTTCATTGGTTAGTGATGATCCAAATAACAGGTACAGGTACATGGCCCATCAGGTATATGATGTGCATTGGTTTTGATTATCTTGCTCCTTTGGTGATTTTAGTAGCTTGACTTAGTATCTAGTAATCATGATCTGGAAGAATATATATGTATGACATGGATATGGTTGTTATTGATTATCTAAATGGTCTTATTGCTCATAATTTGAAGCTCTTGTTTTATACTCATTGGTTTTACCCTCTTAGGAGTGTGGACATGATCATTCCCGCCCTTTTATGGCTTGCTAGCTTAGGCATCACCTTCACTTTCCCCATCCATCCGTTATCTCTCCCTTTTTGGTTTTCGCCCTGACTTACATCTCAGCCTGTGATATGGAAGACCTCCCCACTTTTGCCTCTATGTTGGATAGCATCCCTATTAGTTTGTGTCTCGCTTTGAGTTGGCAACAGAACTTACTTAAGCCTTGATCCTTCTGGGCCAGGAGTACCCACTGGTGTTGGTTCCTAAACTTAGGTGAGTTGGACTTGATACCTTGATCACTTTAGTAGTTCCGCCGATGTTTGGTCCTGATTGTGGAGAATCCCCCTAGTTGCTTGAGTTGTGTTGGCTAAACCTGAAGCAAATTGTACTACCATCATTACATGCATATGGAAACTATTATATTATCCTTTATGCAAGCCCATGGAAACAAATAAAACTGCGCTTCTCAGCACAATGAAAGAGGGCTTTGGAAATTGAAATGTTAAAGCACCCTAGATTCAAGCTGCGATAAGTTGTGCTTCTAAGCACATGCAAAATCCAAAAAGGGTCATAAAGGCCTAAAAAGCAGTGGTTAAATCAAAATGTATACTAAATCCAAAGACTGTTGGCCAAAAATTAAATGTACTGATTAATTCCTCACGGAGACTACGGGTTGTGATGTGAGATGGAGTAAGGGATAGCTAATTCTAAGTGTCCTACAACCTCAAGTTACGGTTAGCTGGGCACCCAGCCATGGTTGTTCTAGAAAAGATCCTCACGCAGCTGCTTCAGCTTGGATGTGAGCTGTAGACATTTGCCAAGGTTGAATAAGAACTTCTATGAACAACTTATTCAATTTGTGAGACACTGCCATTCCCTATGTGTTTATTATCCGACATATGCTTAAGTGTGTATTCCCTTTCCCTTATCCAAAGTATCACAGTGCTAAGTCAGTCAAGTCATCCCCTTATCCTAGCCTTGCATTCTTCACCCTCACCCTTTTCTAGCAAAATGTTTATGTCTACAAAATGAGTATATTCCTGAGGTTTTATTTTGAGTAAATGATTATTTAAACTTGTATTTGGTATAATTATCTATTAACTGCCAGTCAAATGATGGCTAATACTTTAAGTCTTGCTATAAGAATGATTAACCGAGCATGCTTTAACCATTTACACTTGCAGCATCAGGCACTTCTAGCCTGGGTCATATTTTGATCAGTCTTGACCTGGTCAAACTAGGTTTGACCAGGTCAACCTTGGGATCCATGATGAGTTGGACCAGTGATGTTAAATGATGATGATTTATGGTTCTATGATACACCTTTGATGATTCCATACAGTGGACATAGGTTTCATATGATGGTTGATGTATTTTTTTATGGTTATTATTATTTCCAAACCATTATTTTTATATTGTCTGGGTATGGCTGAGGCTACAGATGATCATGCAGGCTACCACAGGATGTATGGGTACTCATCTCTAGTAGATTTGGACCTTTTGAGTCCATTGAAACACTCAGTTATCAGTTACAGGCACTCCCAGTGATGATATGATCATATTTCCACTTTTATCCAGGTTTGCCATGCAGAAATGGCTTGTCCAGTAGTTGCATTGATCTAGCACATTTTCCTAGGGCGCTACAGAGGAGATGGAGGGTCCAGCCACTTGTTATTACCATATTACCCCATCTCCAGACATGTTGGTGCAGTCAGATTTGTGTCTAGGACACCAGGCAGAGAGCTATAGGCATTTTGATGATTTTTCGGTGGAATAAAAATGGGATAAAAAGGTCATTGAGGAAATCGATTTGGGCAATTGAGGCAAGGTTTTGGCATGAGGTTTGTTCAGAGGTCATTTGTGATGTATCCCACTCCTTCTAGATCAGCTTGCAGCATTCAGTGGGGTCCACACTCTCCGGGTTGTTATTTGATGTATTATTCTATCATTGACGAGGGCCACGATTTGGTCTTTTGGTCACTTTGACATGTTATTGAGTCATATATTTTATCATTGTGCCATGGGGTGATGCTAGCGAAGGACATTAATACCTTCTAGCCCCAGCATGTGCTCCTACACTTGTCCTAATCATCTTTTATGTGGTGCAACCCCCCTAGGGCCTCCTTAGTGAGTGCGTACCCCCTCTTAGTGAGTTGATCCATGTATTATTGTTCCGGCACATCATAGTCGTTGATTATATTGTATCTATCTTTTGATCTCCACCACTCATTCATAAAGTGGTTAGGGTTTTGGTCTCTCTCATTCCTATTAAAGGAAGAGACCCCCCTATTGTAAAGGGACCTTTGAGCTCTTGAACTCTTGGAATAAAAATACTATTTTTGTAGATCTACTTCTCTAGCTTTGATGGATGCTCTTGCAAGTTGAATATACAATCTTTTCTCTGTGTTATCATTGTGGATCTAGCTTGTTCAAACGTTTTCTCTGTAGGGAGGCCGTGTGGTAGTAGAGGAGGGAGAATTGAAGAAGGCGCTATTGTGGGGAAACCCCATATCTCTCTCTCAGATCAACCTTTGTCTCAGGGAGTATCTTTATTGTATCTTCGTGACATATTTGATGCTTCTTGTTTCATCTTTTCTTCGGTATAGTCATTTTCATGCTTGATGGATTCTCATATAGTTCGTTTTTGGCAGGGAAGGGTGCACTATTCTCTCTGGAGGGATAGCGATTTCACTTGGGGAAGCTGTATCTCACTCTTGATTTCCTCACTGGGGAAGGATTATCAATTTGCAAGGTGGCCGCAAGCTTTTGAGGTCAGATCTACAAGGTACGTATCTATTTTCATGCATTTTATCCATTGGTCACTTCAAACCCTCATATCTTAAAACCCTGTTTTTTACATCTGATAGATCTGGCGATTATCCGGGCTTAATAATTAGAACCCACCAAATAAAATAATTAATAAACCTTGGAGACCAAATTTGGTGGGAATCCGACTCCATTTACCCCTAGATCTAAGGCACTGGGCCTCTCCAAGGGAGGTCGCACTTGTGGGTGAGTGGGATTTTTCCAGATCTATCATCTAGGTGTTGCTACTTTTTCTTCAAAACATCGGATCTATATCTTAGCCACCCTTCTAGTGCCATTCCAACTTAAACTTTGCCTTGTGGGACCCATTTCACTCACTTTCCATAATTTAAGGGTGGGCCCCACTTGGGTCTTCTTGATTGGCATTAGATCTATTCACTGAAACTCGTAAGTGACATATTTAATGTATAGTTGAGCATTTGTCCCTTCTGTAAGCCTCCTCAACCAAGCCCTAACTCCATTTATCCACTTATATTCCCTAGATCTAGATCCATTCACTCTTGATCTCTCTCTTTTTACTTTCACATTTCCCTAGAAGGTCTTGTTATCACATATATAGTAGCCAGGCTACCATACATTATTTTTCTGATGCCAGTGCACTATTCAGCCAGTTCCCTTGCATTTGAGACGCCGAGATGAGCATTTATATGGGATCACTATCAGATTGTGGACAGCAGTTATATTCCCCATGCCATGACTGAGTTTCAGGACACTCAGAGAGATGCCCGATATAGCCATTATGCCATTGGTACAGAGCAGACAGTAGTGCCCAGAGTTACAGCAGCAGTCTCAGAGGACAGATGATGGTACAGGTTGATGAGCTTTCAGGTATATGACTCAGCAGGTATATCATGGTATTATGGTTAGATTGCTTTTATATTTATTCTTATAGCATGTCTTAGCACTTAGTGTCATGATCTGGCGATCATATAGATATTTGGACCTGGTTGACCTATTATATATATATATTACTGTCCCTACTCAGACTTAGAAGTTCATTATTCATACTCATTGGTACATACCCTCCTTAGGGAGAATAGAGGTGATCATTACACCATACTCTGGCTTGCTAGTTTTGGCTCCATCATTTCATAGTCTTCATCCATCCATGGCCTACCTTTTAGATTATTACCTTGATTTGCTACTTGACTAGTGACATGGAGGACCTTTCCCCACTGTAGCCTCTGTATTGGATGAGCTTCCCTGTTTATTGTGTCTCGGCTCTGAGTTGGTGACAAAACTTACCTATGGTGAGTTGGAGTTCCTTGAGAATTCCCCATAGTCACTAAAGTTGTGTTGGCTAAACCTGAAACTTTTAGTGCTGCCATCAATACAAAATCTGGAAAAATCAAATGCTATATCTTGTATATGAAAGAAATGCCAAATGAAAATGGCCATGAAAAATAAAATGTTATATCTTTTGGAAAAATAAATACCTAGGTAAACAAGCTGTCCATGACACACCTAGAAGTGCTCAGGTAAACAAGTGCCTTAAAAACACACCTGCAGCAGAAAGCCTAAAAATAAATGTAAATCTATGCAATGTGTTTGTAAACACACATAGATCAAGGCTATGGAAAACTCAGGCCCAAAAAGCAATGGAACTTAAATGTTATATCTAAACAATTGCTGGCCTTGCTTGTATTATGGATTGTGCGCATCTGTGAAGGTGAATAAACCCTCTTTAAACAACTCATCCATTTGTGAGACACCGCCATTCCCTGTGTTATTGCTCATTCAGTATATACTATGGTGTGTATTCCCTTTCCCTTGCCAAAGTGTCACAAAGTCAAGATAGTCAAGTCATCCCTTAGCCTAGCCATTTATTTCAGCCTTCACCCTTCACTAGCAAATTGATCACAACTATGAAGTGAGTATGATCCTGAAAGTCTAGTCTGAGTAATAATAATAACTAACGACACTATATATTTGGATTTAGATCGCCAGTCATGATTACTCTGTGTTATAGAAGCTATTTGAATAAATTGTAAAGCATGTATTAACCTTGACACCTTGCAGCAGCTATTGATGATAGTCTGAGTTGTATTTGGTCTTGGTTGGACCTAGTTTGACCATGGAGGACCATGGGACATGAGATGTTGGACCTTATGATGATATGGATAGATGATATATGGTCTATGTACACATACAGGATGATTCTATGCAGCAGCTACAGGGTATGATGATGATTCTGGGGTTACAGCAGTGTTTGTATACATACAACGCATTATTATTGGCCCTGTTCCGGTATATTGGATATTCATTTTGATCATGCAGAGACTCATATGGTGTATGAGTACACATCTTGGATAGATTTGGACCTTCTGAGTCCAACGAGACAGTTTGTTTTCAGTTCCGGGCACTTACAGTGATGATTTAGCCTCAGTAGGCTGTCCTAGTGCAGTTTTGGCCTGTTGGAGGCCCTGTCGGAGCAGAGATGACTTTATCCGGATGACCTAGGGCGCTGATGATGGAGGGGGTGGTCCAGCCACTTGTTTTTACCATATTACCCCCCTCCCGGACACATTGGCACCCTCACCTTGACAGCGCCATCACTCCAGGAGGCAGTTTGGGCAGTTTCACGTTTCCCGAGGCATTTCAGGATTGGTAGAAATGGCTATTGAGGAAATCGATTTGGGCTACTGAGGCAAAGTTATGGCATGGGATGATCAGTGATGATAGATCGGGACCTTCCACACCTCCTCCTGCAGTTTCAGCTTCATCGGGGCCCGCATCCATCACTTATGGCACTTTCTGTGGATTTTTTGAGGTCTTTGAGGACCACGACTTCACCTTGGAGATACACTACTTCACCTTGGAGGCACGATTTGGTACTTTCATGATTGTTTATTGGTTATTGTGCCATGGGGATTGACCAAGGAGGGATAAAATTACCCCTTGGACCCACCATGAGCCTCTTATGATATTTTGTCATCATGATTTGGTGGGATTCCCCTCTCCTAGGGCGACTTTGTCCACTTATGTTATATTTCATGTGTGATCCATGTATTATGTTGTTGAGCTCATCTCAACCATTGATTAGACATTTGTATCTTTTAATCTTAGCCACTCATTCAAAAAGTGGTTAGGGTTTTGGTGCCTCTCCTTCCTATTTAAAGGAGAGAGCCTCTCATTGTAAAGGGTCTTTGGCTCTTGGATTATTGGTATAGAAAAATATTCTTGTGGAAATTCTTGTGGTCTCCTTTGCATCTGGTGTTCTTAGATGGTGATTGGAAAGTCTATTGCAACCTAGCATTCGGAAATTGTGGTAAGATCTATCTATTTTTTGGAAATCATTGTTTGTCTACAGGAGGGCGACTTCAACAAGGGCGATTTTGCAAGGCTTCTTCAAATCGACTTTCTTGGCATTCGCTTGTATCAGGGGGTTATCATTAGTATCATTGTGATCTATGCTATCTTTCTGTTACTTCTTTTGTGGCATTAGTCTTATCTCTTGATGCATCAAATCTGATATTGTTGACGTTTGTTGTGCAGGAGAGAGGGCGCATTGGCTTCTTGGACAAAATCGATTTGCATAGAGACTACCTCAAAGCTTCCAAATTGATCGGGTTTGCATAGATCATCATCATCAAGGCATCTACAAGGTTATCCAGGTAAGATCCACAGGTTTGTTTCTCTTTCCTTTATCCAATCCATTGACATTATTCATAAATTGTTAAAACCCTAAATACTACAAAACCCTCATTTTACATTTTGTCAGATCTACCAAGATCTAGTGGGTTGTTGGGCATGATATTGAAAACCCACCTCTATAGCATCCACGGCATCCCGGATCTATAGTTTGGTGTGGATTGGCCCCCGTTTGATCCCTCTCCCAAGCCAACCTAGCTTCTCCCAAGGAAGGCGCACTTCACCATTTGAGCAGGTTGACCTAGATCTAAGCGATGGGTGTTTGAGATTTCACTTGATTTGACATCTACACATCAAATAACATACACCCAGGTTGTCCCTTTCTTGAAAATCACCTTGTGGGCCCCATTCCACATTTTAAGGGTTTTAATCCCCATTTTGGACCACTTGGAACACTAAAACTCAGATCTACAAAGATCTAACCGGTGGATTGCCACAAAATTATAGATCCATATCCCTACTTGACTGATCTACCCGGATCTAAAGTTTGGATGCCATCCGACATGATTTGACCCACCTAAACCCCGATTCAAGCCTCCTTAGGGAAAGTCGCACCACCTTGGAGAAGTGAGTTCACTCACTTCGAAGAACTGGGTACTTGAGATTTTTGCAGATCCGGATTCAGAATAATTCAAAACCTAGGTCTAGACTGTCACTTTGTCAAATCTTGCCTTGGGGATTGCATTCCTTGTTTTTAGGGATTGTGGTCCACTTGGGTCAAACCTAGATCTAGACACTTTTATCCATCAAGGCCTATACTGTCCACTTATCTCATGTTGTAGGAGTCCTAAACCATAAAGTCAACCCTATTTTGACTCCACTTCCCAATTCCCAAGGCACTGGTTTATCTCCAAGTCAACCCACTCTCCTAGATTGTTGGATTGACTTGTGGTTTGACTTTTGCATGGTGAACTATACCTTTGAAGACATCATGGACCATGGTCAAGATTGTCTCATGTACTAGTTAGCCCCAGTCTGACCCCCTAAACAACCCTGCATTGGGCACGGTTCCCAAGGCAGTGAATCTTTTGACATTGACCTAGTACACTAGCCCTAGATCTCACTTCAAACATTGCAAGTCACTTTCACTTCAACTATGAACCAAAGCTATACTTATTGAACCCCTCACTTGGCTTGTGACTTCATCCTTAGGTCTAGGATAAACCATACACCTAACTTCACTTGGAAATACCCTGATTTGGTGTCTTGGTTTTGATCTCTCCTGTCGGGAGTAGATCGGGTCTCCCCCTTTGTTGTCTGGGCTAGATAACATAAAGCGAAGGTTGCCTCGACTGGCGTGACAACCATACATATTGGAGGTCGAGGTGATCGTGGTTGCACCTTTCAAGTTGCCCTTCCCTATTGCCATCCATGACTGGATCCTTCCATAGGGGTAACTACAGTTTAGGTGATAACAGGACAGTTTATCCAAAGTTCTCTGTTAGTCTCACAGACCCATACATATATGATCTCTTGAAAGCCTACATTCTTCCAAAAGGTTTCAATATGGAAACAGGCTCTAAGATCATCCAGCTTAAAGGTGGTGTTTGTGTTAGGTTTGGGAATGATGCCCTTCCTCAGTTGCGAACTCATGTTCATCAGAGTTTTGCCGAGCAAAGCGTGGTGGAAAGGGAAAAATCCGATAACGCTACTCCAATTACTTTTAATTGGACTGGCATCAATTACCCCAAACAGTGGGAAATGAAATATACAGAACTCCGAAATCAAGATAGAATCGCTTCAACCTTTACTGCTCCGCCATTAACATTTGATGAAGCCTCTTGTTCTTTCCGAGTTCTTGACTCACAACCCACACAGAGATTTATTCCTCCCCTTGTAAGGTCTGTCTCATCGTCTTCCCATAATAATGCTAGGCTTCAAGCCTTGTCAAACCAAGTTGGAAAAGCCTCTGCGTCTTCCCCTGTGAATACCTCCTCTTCTGTCCAACCTTCATTTTCTGGTTTGTATGATACAGAGCATAGAGGCCAGCATGCTGCCTGTCAAGCATGTCAAAAAATTAAACAAAAATTGTTGCACCAGCAGAAACAGAAACAGAAACATCAAGATCTTCCTTCCCTAGGAATGTTCTCAGTACTCCCATCCTTGGATATGTTTTCGCTTCCAAGAGAAGGATCTGGTATGGAAGCAATAAATACTGGTCAAAGGTCATTTCTTCCAGGTAGAAATTTGCTTGAAAGTGGTTTTAGGCAGTGTACTGCAGATGGCCAAACTAAAAGGGAATTTATGCCTTGCAAATCCTCCAGTCAAGACCAGACTGTTTTTGATGAAGTTAAGCTTGCAAATTGGGGAAATTTGCAACAGATTCATACTGCGCGGAATCTCGATGACATGGCACGAGATATCCTAGTTCTCAAATCCCAATGCGCAGAACAAAAAGAGCACATTGTTAAAGTTGAAACAAAGCTTGAGTTACTTGACCATCTCCTGCATGATTCTACTCAGATTAGAATAGCAATTGAAGAAGCTTCTCAGAAGCTTGAAAGAAGACTACGTGTCCTTGAAGAACTCTGTGAAAAGACAAAGTCTCTCAAAAAGAAACAATATGTGGTCCCAGACCATGTATTAAAGTTAGCCTCAAAAGGACATAGTAAAAGTCATTCTTTGGGTCAGTTCAGTGTGCAAGAAAACCCTAAATTTGATTTTGGTGAGAGTGATGCTATTAAAAAACATGTTGAAGAATGGATTGCTGAATTTAAAACATTCAAGCCTGTTTTAGATCCAAAACATCTTGCTAATCTGAATGCTTTAGATGCTGAATCTTCCAATAGGAGAACTCTTCCTGCTCCTCGCTTTGATACACATATGGCTGATGCCACAGCCGCATCCAGTGCTCCACCCAAAGTATTCCATTTTGGAATAACACCATGAATGATCTACTGTCTCAAATGCCTGAACAACCTGTGCTGAACATCCAGTGTCAGTCCAGGGAAGATATAAAGAATGCTATTCAAATGTTAGGCTAGTGGATCTTGTACAAAAAACAACAGGACAACAACCTTACAGGCCAAATGTTGGGTACACAGTTGGTAGCAGGCCTTTCAGGTCTAGCTTATGATTGGTGGCGTTGGTTACCCCAAGAAACCCCCAATGAAATGCCTGCTGCAGATGATGCAGATGAACAGATTTTAAGTGCCTTAGGTAGGGAATTCTATGTTCCTGAAGATGGTGAAGATTATGACCATCTTGCTTCACTTTTCATGTCTGCACGATTATGTGATTTAAGTAAAAGTGAAGAATATTTCTGTTACATGCAAAATTTGTTGATTTCCTTAGGCAAGTCAGGAAATCCAGCTTATTTGAAGCATTACTTAAGAAGTTTCCTAGGACATGTTCCTGATGCAATTGAACAAGCTCTGAAAGATAAGAAAGTCGAGCTTCGTTCATTATAATTAGCCCAGCTACATGCTCACATATTGGAAACATGGCAAGAGCATTGCTTGGAAAAGAGGGTTAGTAAAGACTTCAAGAGACATCAGAAGATGTTCTCAGCATCTTTCTGCAAAGATGTTGCAGGAATGCCTGATTGGGGGTGTGGAGCCCATAACAGAGGTCATTTTGGCAATGAATCTTGCAAGTGCAAGAAAAAGAAAAAGTTCTATTCCTTTGAGCCTCGTTATCACCCTGACAAGCCTTACCACCCTAAGCCTAAATATAAGTCAAAACATTCTTACAAAAAGCACAAATTTAAGTCTAAAAGATTTGTCAAACGAAGGACTGAAAAAGGAAAAAAGAATGTTTGTTTCATATGTGGTAAGTCTGATCACTGGGCAGCCAAGTGTCCAGAAAGAAAGTCCAGGCCCCGTCTTGCTGCTCTCTGCAAAGGTCCAGATCTTGAATGGTGGGACCTCCATGAAGTCTCTGTACATTCTCCTCCTCCCTCTGGAGAAATCCTTTATCTTCCTGATGAGTCCACTTTTGATTCTGATTCTGAATCTCCTGTCACTCTTGCAAAATTTGCCCCTGACCCTTCGTCTTCCTCTGACTCCGAGTCTGACTCTAGTCATGATGCAAATTTAGGGGGGTGTAGTCTGCCAGAGTTTGATTTTTCCCTGTATATATTTTCCTGTATCCACAAGTTTGATTTGGAAAAGCAACTAGCAGATATTGATGTCCAGCTCTCTGTCATACCTGTGTATAGACATGTCGAAAGGCATGATCTAAGACAAGAAAAGGCCAGACTTTTAGGTTTGCTAGAAAAAGAAAAGTCTGCAAAGGGTAAAGAGAAAGTGCAATCCCCAGCCCTATCTGTCAGATATAATCCTGTAGAACTCTATAGAGATTACCCTGATGGCCATGAAGATAGACAGTCACATAGAAAGGATAAAGAAAAACTGCTACGAAACCAGTTGAAAGAAAAGCAAGGAAAATTAAGACAGCTTGTAAAAGAAATAGAAGATTTGAAAGATGCAATCAAAGTAGTGGTCGCTGAGAGAGACCAATCATCTGATGAAGAACTTTCAAAACATATAGAGCAAGCTATGATAAACCTAGAACAGAAGGAAGAATCCCCTTCTTCTACTCCTCATTCTCCTTCTTCTCCCCAGTCTCAAGTCCCTAGTCTTTTAGGTGCTTTGTTAGGTCCTAAGCTTTTTGTAAATTTACAATTTTTTCCTCCTGAGTTTAAGTCTTATCCTGTACATTGTCTTATTGATTCAGGATGTCAGTTTAACTTAGCCAAAGGGAATGCAATTCCGTCTTTCTATTGGGAAAAAGGTAATGAGTTTGGTTCTGCTATAGAAGGATCACCTGTATCTCTTTCTGGCAAAGTCAAAGAGTTTCCTGTACAGATTTCTGGTGTGTTTAATTCTTTGTCTTTGTTTAGGTTAGATATCCTTAAAGAAGATTGTGTGTTAGGATCTGAGTTTCTTCAGAAAGTCAGTCCATTTTCCATATATGTAAATAAAATGTTATTTTCTTGTACGGTTCAATGTCGTGAAGTGTCTACTCCTTTGAGTTTCAATCCTGTATTAAATGTAAGTCTTTGCCTGTACAGTCTATTAAGTCTGTTAAGTTAGTCGATCTGAATAAGATGGATAGATGCATAGCATATGCAGAAGTCCATAGTGACAAAACTCTTGCTGCAATCAAGGAGAAGCTAATCAAAGATTGTTGTTCAGAAAGTCCAAATGCATTTTGGACCAGGGAAAAGTATTTTGTATCCTTGCCATTTGATCCCCTTCAGAAGATCAAACCAATGAAAGCTTCTGCCCGTATAATGACTCCTTCTGAGAGAGAGTTTTGTTCCAAAGAAATAAAAGAGCTTTTGCAGAAAGGATTAATTGAGCCCTCCAAGAGTCCTTGGGCATGTAGAGCGTTTGTAGTCAACAAACACTCTGAGTAAAAGAGAGGAAAGCCCTGTCTTGTCGTTAACTTTAACCTCTCAATAGTGTTCTGCAAAAAGTCCGTTACCCACTTCCAGACAAAGCCAATTTGCTGCAGAAAATAACTGGTTGTACTATTTTTAGTAAGTTTGATCTTAAGTCTGGATTCTATCAAATTGGTATTGAAGCAAAAGATCGCTTCAAGACTGCCTTTGTAGTTCCACATGGTCAATACCAGTGGGAAGTGCTCCCATTCGGTATCAATAATGCTCCTTCTGAGTTTCAAAAACGAATGGAAGATATTTTTAGGGATATCCTATGGTTAGTGGTTTTCATTGATGATATCCTTATTTGCTCAAGAAATCTCCAAGATCATCTCAACCATTTGCAAAAATTCTATGATCTTGTTTATAGGCATGGATTGGTTTTATCTGAAAGCAAAATGGAAATTGGAAAAACGGAAATGGATTTTCTCGCTTTCAGAATTCAAAAAGGACAAGTAGTGTTGCAAAAGCATGTTCTGAGTTCCTTCGAACTCTTTCTTGAAAAGATTCTTGATAAAACACAGTTGCAAAGATTTCTTGGTAGCCTCAATTATATCAGACCTTTCTATCGTGGACAAGCTACAGACATTCATGTTCTGCAGCAGAGATTGAAAAAGAACCCAGTTACATGGTCTGATGCTATGACTTTGGCGGTGAATAAGATTAAAGCCAAAGTGAAAGAATTGCCTGCTCTCCATTTGCCACAGGGTACTGGTAAGTTGATTATAGAAACAGATGCCTCATCGACCACTTGGGGTGGTCTACTACTTGAAGAGATTGACGGCAAAGAAAATATCTGTGGATATGGCTCTGGTTCATTCAAGTCAGCTGAATTTTACTACCCAAGCAGCCACAAAGAAATCCTCGCTGTAAAGAAAACAGTTCAGCACTTTATACTGTTTCTTAAACCAGTCAGATTTACAATTAGAACAGATCTGAAGATTATGCCTGGTATATTTAAAAATGAAAATATCATGGCAGAAAACAACAGTAGGATTCTTAAATGGTTTATCTGGCTGTCAAACTTTGATTTTGATATTGTTTATAAACCAGGTTACTTAAACTGTTTAGCTGATATGTTAACCCGTGAAGTGATGCAGCCAAAGCAAATTGTAGGGTTAAATATGTTTTCAGTTGGAACGAGCTCTGCAAAGCCAAAAGTTGATAAAGGGAAAGGCCCAACAGAAGAGCCTAAAGAATTTAAGTTCCAGCCAAGAAATGCCCTCTTCATGAAGCCTTGGGATGAAAGTATCCCATTATCCGAAAGAAGACAGCTGTTGGATTATGCTGATCGGCATGAAGCCGAAAAATACCTCAGCCTCACTTTAATCAAGCAAATATAGTTGAGCCCATTAAAGCTGCATATCATGGAGAGATGGGAAAAGATGGCATTTAGAGGTTTCAGCCAAGCTCAAGAGAAGCCGAGAAGATGTCGAGAACTCTGGGTAGACTGCAATCCAGAGAAGGAAGGTCCAGTCTGGTATGTAGATATCAGAGAAGGAAATTTGACGTGGACCAGTTATAACTTAATATTACAGTTTTGCCGTGAAGAACGGTCTATAGTAATTTGTGCAGATCCAGGTAATATAAGAAATAAATCATGGTCAGGATGGACAGAAATCCTGCCCCAGAGTTGATTGGCAGAATCGGCGTGCTAATTTTATACTGCATATGCAAGCTGACATGCAGGTGGCTGACCAGAACAATCTCTGGTTTAAGTTTCTCCTCCGGCACCAGGGTGGTCGGTATTCAAAGCTTGAACATACAGTACATGTTACCCATAAATACATCAAAAGGGATCACAGAGGTAACATAATTGATACTAAAATCCATAGGCGAACTCTTCCTCTAGATTTCCGTGTGGAATCTATGTTTGAAAGTGAGTTCATTGGTGAAGCAAATGATGTACTGCATGGTTCAGATATTGAAAGGTGTTTCAGCCCTTGGTTGTATCCACCCACAATTTTCGGCAATGATGGTCCTATCCCCGAGGATGAGTCACAGAATATTGATGCTCTGCTGGAAGCACGTGAAATCGAGGAATACCTGGTGGATAATGATTTTGACTGTCCATGTGGCGGACAACCTGTTGGTCCACCAAGAAATGAAGAATTATTCTGTGTATGTCGATCCGAAGATGATTGATTGTAAATATCTTGCTTTATGTCATATAATGGAAGCCGTAGTGGGCCGATAATAGTAGCTCCACTTTGTGAAGCTTGTCAGGAATCTGTCTCCCGTGTCATGGTCCTTTGTTTGCTTTTGTCGGCCATGTCGATATCCGGGTCCCCATATGGCACTGCCTCTAAGGGACGAGATAATAGTGGTGTGTCCCACCACTACCTCGGAATCATTTCGTTTAACCGGTTGGTGCCAGTTTGTTGTGACCGGGTCACTGGCTAGTATGTTATTTAAGAGAGGTCCTGGCGCTCATTTGATTCATTCGAGTCTTTGCATTGAGCAAGTAGTCTGCTTTGCAAGTTTGAGTCTAGAGTGCCGAGCGTTCCAGTAGTTGGAGCTCTGCGAGTCATAGAGAGTCAGAGCCGAAGCTGTATGCTCTGCAGGTTGCCTATATGGTATAACACTGCACCAAAAAGCCGAAAGCTTGTTCTGTAAAATGTCAGTCAAGTCTTAGGGTGTTAGTAGCTATATCACAATGCCTCCAGGAAGCCTGCAGGACGTTCCAGTTGTATTGGTTCAGATTGCTAAATGAGCCTGTGACATTGTAGCTAGACACTTAGTGTGTTTGTGTTTGCAGTGATGAGCTTCGCCCTCCGAAGCCGATCTGCTAGTCTGTAAAAGTTGCTGTTATTTGAATAAGATCTCTGATGATGATGTGGATTATGCTGTCAAGCCGATATGCTCTTATTTGAATAAGATCTATGAGAGCTTGTCACGTATGACTTACAATGATGCAATCAATCTCTTGGGTAATATGTGATTTGGAACAATTATGCTTTATTCAAGCTCTTTCAATCTCTTAGTTGTTATTGATTAAATTGTTTGTAGTGTTATGGTAGTTTATAATGCACTTATTTTGAATTTCCTTCACCTAAGGCGCACATTCTCTTCACTCATTTCCATTAATTCGTTGTCACAACTATCTAAATGATTTGATCCCAACCACTTAAAATTGTTATTTGAAATTTACCGTTGCTTGTGATTGTTTACAAAGAGCCCTTGAAGGAGTCTTTTCCGTGTTCATTTTCTTGGACTTTATGTAGATTTATTGATTAGGTGGTAGTGTTATCACACAACTTGTTGTTGTCTTAAAAGGTGATCCTATCCAGGATGGCAGAGGCATTGGACAACTAAAGAGGTGACCCAAGAGAGCCATGATTGCCAAGGATTGTTGGTTGTCACGTAAATCGAGGCACTCTTCACTTTAGATCAAGACAAAGCAAGACCAAGGGGGAGACCCTAGCTAACCAATGAAGGCTAGCGAACCTACTCAAGATCTCCTAGGGAAATGTGAAAGTGAAAGGAGAGAGATCAAGAGCGACTAGATCTAGATCTAGGGAATGTATGTGGACAAATGGAGTTAGGACTTGATTGAGGAGGCTTATAGAAGGGACAAATGCTCAACCAAGGAATGGATATACCACTTATGAGTTTAATTGAGTAGATCTAGATAGATCTAATGTCAATCAAGAAAACCCAAGTGGGGACCACCCTTAAAATATGGAAAATGAGTGAAATGAGGCCCACAAGGTGAAATTAAGGTCCAAATGGCACTAGAAGGTTGGCTAAGTAGTGGTTCTAAAGTTTAAAAGGCAAAATAGCACAACCCAAGTGATAGATCTAGAAAAATGCATAAAACCCACAAGTGCGTCCGCCTCAAGAGATGATCAGTGCCTTACATCGGGGGTCAAATGGAGTCGGATTTCAACCAAAATTTAGCTATGAGGTTCTCAAATTAATTTAGAAGTGGGTTTTATGTTTTAAACCTAGATAATCGCCAGATCTATAAGATCTAAAAATTAGGGTTTTAAATGATGAGGGTTTTAAGTGACCAATGGGTAAAATACATGGAAATGAATACGTACCTTGTAGATCTTACCTCAAATGCTTGCGGCTGCCAAGTACATCGATGATCCTTGCATTTAGTTACAATTCCAAGCTAGATCCAAGTGATTCCAAGCAAAATGTCCAAGCCCAAGGAGGAAAAACGTTCTCTTTCACCTGCAAAACAAACTACATACGTGAGATTTGATCCACAGATAAAACAAGATCTATGCATGGCATATCAAAAGAAGCAAATCATTGGACAAAGTACAATTGAAAAACTTCCTGCAAGATGAAAATGTCATGCCCAAGGAGGATGTGGGAAACCCCTGCAATCTGTCCTCAAAGCAATTCACACCCTTGCAACTAGTGAATTCGACCTCCCTCTATAACTGTTGAAAATCACCTGCAAACAACCTAGGTGTCTAAAACAAAGATGTATAATCATGTACAAGAACATCCATCAAAGCATGAGAAGCAAATCTGCAAAATAATATTTTATTTCAGTATTTTCAGAACCCAAAAGGTCCCTTTACAATAGGGGGGTCTCTTCCTTAAATAGGAATGAGAGAGACCAAAACCCTAACCACTTTATGAAAGAATGGTTGAGATCAAAAGATAGATACAATATAATCAACAGCTATGATATGCCAGAACAATATAACATGGGTCAACTCACTAAGAGGGGTGCGCACTCACTAGAAGAGGCCCTAGAGGGGTCGCACCACATAAAAAGTGACTAGGATAAGTGTAGGAGCACATGGTGGGGCTAGGAGGTATTAATGCCCTTCACTAGCATCACCCCATGGCACAATAACATAAGATATGACTCAATAACATGTCAAAGTGACCAAATGACCAAATCGTGGCCCCCCTCAATGAGAGAATAATACATCAAATAACAACTCGGAGAGTGTGTGGACTCCACTGAGTGCTGCAAGCTGATCTGGAAGGAGTGGGATACATCACAGATGACCTCTGAACAAACCTCATGCCAAAACCTTGCCTCAATTGCCCGAATCGATTTCCTCAATGACCTTTTTATCCCATTTTTATTCCACCTGAAAATCATCAAAATGCCTGTAGCTCACTGCCTGGTGTCCCGGACACAAAGTTGACTACACCATCATGTATGGAGATGGGGTAATATGTTAATAACAAGTGGCTGGACCCCCCATCTCCTCTGTAGCTCCCTAGGAAAACGTGCCAGATCAATGCAACTGTTGGATAGGGCATTTTTGCATGGCAAAAGTGGACAATAGTGGAAATCTGACCATATCATCATTGAGAGTGCGTGAAACTGATAACTGAGTGTCTCAATGGACTCTAAAGGTCCAAATATACTAGAGATGAGTACCCATACACCCTGTGGCAACCTGTATGATCATCTGTAGCCTCAGCCATACCCGGACAATAATAAAATAATGGTTTGGAAATAATAATAACCATAAAAAAATATATCAACCATCATCTGAAACCTGTGTCCACTATATGGAATCATCAAAGGTGTATCATAGAACCTTAAATCATCATCATATAACATCACTGGTCCAACTCATCACGGATCCCAAGGTTGACTTGGTCAAACTAGGTTTGACCAGGTCAAGACTGATCAAAATATGACCCAGGCTATAAATTCCTGATGCTGCAAGTGCAAATGGTTAAATCATGCTCTGTTAATCATCCTGAACAAGACTCAAAGTATTAAGCATCATTTCACTGGCAGTTAATAGATAATTATACCAAATACAAGTTTAAATAATCATTTACTCAAAATAGAACCTCAGGAATATACTCATTCTGTAGACATGAACATTTTGCTAGCAAAGGGTGAGGGTGGAAAATGCAAGGCTAGGATAAGGGGATGACTTGACTGACTCAACACTGTGATACTTTGGATATGGGAAAAGGGAAATACACACTTAAGCATATGTCAGATAATAAACACACAGGGAATGACAGTGTCTCACAAATGGAATAAGCTGTTCAGAGGAGTGCTTATTCAACCTTGGCAAATGTCTACAACTCACATCCAAGCTGAAACAACTCAGTGAGGGTCTTTTCTAGAACCGCTATGGCTGGGTGCCCGACTAACTGTAACTTGAGGTTCTAGTGGACACTTAGAATTAGCTGTCTCTTACTCCATCTCACATCACAACCCGTAGGCTCCGTGAGGAATTAATCATTACATTTAATTTCTGGCCGACAGTCTTTGGATTTAGCATATATTTAACCACTGCTTTTCTTTTTTTAGGCCTTTATGACCCTTTTTTGGATTTTGCATGTGCTTAGAAGCACAACTAATTGCAGCTCACATCCAGGGTGCTTTTCATGTCAATTTCCATATCCCTCTTTCATTGTGCTAAGAAGCACAATTTTATTTGTTTCCATGGGTTTGCACAAAAGATAATATAATAGTTTCCATATGCATGTAATGATGGTAGTGCAATTTGCTTAAGGTTTTAGCCAACACAACTCAAGCAACTAGGGGGATTCTCTACAATCAAGACCAAACATCGGGGCAACCGACTAGAGTGATCAAGGTATCAAATCCAACTCACCTAAGCTTAGGAACCAACACTAGCGGGTACTCCTGGCCCTAAAGGATCAAGGCTTCGGTAAGTTTTGTTGCCAACTCAGAGCCGAGACACAAACTAACAGGGATGATATCCAACACAGAGGCAAAAGTGGGGAGGTCCTCCATATCACAGGCTTGTTGTCCGCCAATATGCACACCAGCAGCGGAAATCTTTCGAAAGTTGTCTCTTCACTACAAGTGAGAGAGGTGTGGCCTTGGGGACAAGCAATGAGCCAGGTACTGTCACCTGAATCCCAACTCCTCTGTTTAGGCTAACTCCTAACGAAGCCAAGGGGGGTAGTCCCTACAAAGAGTTGTCTATGGCTCAATGTTTTTAGTGTTAAAAATGTATGGTGATGCGGATGGATGTTGTTTAGGAGTTTTAGTGATGAAAGACACACGACTTACTTTTAAATAAAACACAAGATAAGATGCAATCCATGTTGCGAAACAATATATAAAGACTTGAGATAATTAAGAAGCATCCACAGATAAAAATTAAAGGATAAAAGGACCAGTGCCTTATCCAATGGGTAACGGAGTCAAAATAATTGAATTTGTAGTGCTGGGGGATGCTGAAAAGTAAGTCTTGATAGTAACTGTTCGTGAGATCGTTGTGCAAATTATCTTGGTAAATTTCAAAGTTTTAATGGTCTTGATTATTAGGGCTAAGAACAAGGTATCAAAAAGAATAGTGGAACCTTATCCAAGAAAACTACTGGCAACCCTAGGTGATAGGTCAGAAGCACCCAGATTCAAGAGGATAGGTGTCCAATGTTTGAACCGCCCCCGATTCTGACCAGTGGATTTCCGGCACACCTCTTGTGGGAAGAACAGTAATTTGTCTTGGTTGAGGTTTTGGGTAAAAATTTTAATTAAATTATCGCTTGTGAATTAGCAAGTCTTCCACCTTTCTGAGTACTAGCCCAACCGTTTCTGGTTGGCAGAGCATACGGGTGTAGGACAGAAACCAAGGTAAATTAATTAAGGGGTGTGTGGGTTGAAGAGTTTTAATTTAAAGAGCACTTTAGTTCAACTCTCCGATAGAGAGCGCTCTTGACTTGATCTTATGACCACAGTTCAAGAGACTCGCTATTTTAACAAATGCCTAATGCAGGGAAAATGCAAAACTAAAATGCCCTCCGATAGAGGGTGCTTTTGACTTGGATTTGGCCAAGTTCAAGAGACTTTGGTTCGTTTTAAACAAGCAGATGGTAGTTGTGTTGTAAAAGCAATAGATCAACTTTAAATGATAAAACCACGTAATAGGCTTGAAAGATATGAAATAATGCTTAACAATACTACTTTGCCAAAATGAAACCAAAATCAAACTAGTGTTCTACCACACAAGCTTTAATCTAATAGGTGGGATTGATCTCCGAACAAGATCAACCACTAGAATCGCCTGCACTTGAGAACCTCCAGCTAGCTGAAAGCTCTACCAAGGAAACCGACGGGGTAGGAAGAGTAACCACAAAATTATGTGGTCCTGCCTTTGAGATGAAATCTCAAGGATACAACTTCCGGTCAAAGGCTTTGGAGGAGAAAATATGAGATAAAATTAAATGACAGTAAATCTAAACTACCCAAGAGTCTCTTTCAGGTCAAAGACCCTACTCGGGAGAGCATGGGGGTAAGTAAATATGGAAGATAACTTATTGAAATAAAATTAGCATATAACGGATCTAAAGCTAAAAACCAAACCACTCAATGAGACGAGACCACAAGGCTTCCCCAAATGGGGAAGTGGATGTGGGGGCTTAAAAACCCCACTTGCAAACTTTATTTATCAATTACAATATTTAGGAATTTCAACCATTTGAAAGGACCTAAAGAAATAAAATGGAAAAAAGGCCTTAAAGGCCCTTTTTTACAAAGGAGAGTGATTGACTTTAGTTCAAGGAAACTCAAAATATTTGAATCTTCTTGGTTTTGCAATTTTCCTCTTCAAGTTTTGGCAATCTCCTCTTGTTTTCCACTTTCCTTTTGGCTTTGATTTTCTTCAACACCTACAACAAGGATAATTCACTCATGCACCCATTAGTTGTTAGCTTAAAATCAAAGATAAACCTTGAAGCTACTTTGAACTTTAGCCTTGTGAAAATGAAGTCTAAGGTGTAAGAAGCATGAAACTAAACTTGAAACTATCCAAAAGTAAAGTCAGACCAGCAAACAAATAAGTGCCAAAAATGTCTAAAATAAGACTTAATCTATAACATGAATGAACTAGATCTAAGTAATAACAGAGTAACCTACTTCAAGCAAACTAAAACTTTTAAGTTTTTGAATGTTTTATGAGTTTTTTCCTTTATGTTTGGGATGAAACATGCAATGAATGAGTGAATGGAGGAAGCTGGTCAAAGTGAAGGAGGACTGAGATGACACTTTTAGGGCAGCGAGAGCAAAGTTTTGGGACTAAGTTTCCAGTGCAACGAAAGGAGAAAGGAGGGACTGTGTATTGGGCAGCGGGTAGAGAGATGGAGAGGAGATGAACAAACTGAGTTTTTTGGGCAGCGAAAGGAATGGAGCAAACTGAGATGAAGGGCAGCGAATGCAAATGAATGGGAAATGCAAATGCAGGGAGAAAAACCAATGGAGATCAAAGGCCTCTCACTAGTAACCAGCAGCAAGTTTTAAATAACTTTGAAGATGGAATTCAAGCAAGCTTTTCAAGCTTATTTTTTGCAACCCAGATTCGATCTTGGACAGCCCTGAAATGCCAAAAATGTTAGAGAGAATAATGTTGAAAGTGGAGGAGGATACAACCGAGTTCAAACTCCACTTTGCTATTTGGGGATCTGCACAAAACACCACTCAAATGATGCTTGATCAAAACTTACGTACACTAAATAGAATGGGACAAGAAATACATTAGTATTACCGACTACAATTTGTATTTCTAAATCACATAAAACTCAGCATAAATGAACAAATTTGTACCTTCAAATGATCATTCTATGGACTTGAAAAAGACTTCTAAGTTAAAGATTTATCAAAGCATAAATACAAATGAGTAAATGTGAAGAACAATATCACCTCATCATCTTGAAAACATTTCTCATGAACACAATAGGCACCCCATGTAGACCTCCAAAGTCTCCTTTTATTCAAAGATAGCAATAGCTAGAACACAGTTACAATCCGGCAGAGTAAGTTTGCCCAAAGAATTCCATCATAAGAGGGTGAAAGGCACCTCTCTTTATACAAAAATACAAGCCAACCTAAGCCAAATTCGAATTGGCTTGAGAGAGACAAATGGCACTAATCATAAAAATGTAATTTCAGTCAAATCTCATCTTAAATCGCAGCTTGGAGTGAGATCAGTGATCAAATTTGAAGGGTGGGTCTTAATTTTTATTGGAAGGGCATTTATTCTCAGAGCCCTTCAAGGATGAAGGGCAATTTAAATAATTGTACTTCAATTGACAAGTATAAATTAACTAAACCCTTCCCCTAAAAATGCAAAAAACAAATATTGCCCATTCAAATTTTGTTAACGGCTCGATTTGCGAAAATTCTAGATACATGAGTAATTAAGAGCTCGAGGCTTTAAAATTTGATTTGTTTTTTTACCAATCCACGATTCGGTGAATTAATAGTCACTGGCATGAAATTTAAGTTATTTAATGAAAGAATTATTGTATCTACCTCTATGTCGAAATCGTTTTCCATGCTAATGCGGACCATTGCCCTCCTTATTGTCTTACCAAAAGGCATGAGAATGAGGAAGAACACTTAAAATTATGGACTTCACCATCAAAAAAGCCTTACAATCACATTGGTAAGGAGTGATAAGAAGATCACAACAATCCAACGTGTTAAATCTCAGATGATAGTGCCAATTAAAGACTTATATGGTAAATTTAATATAAGACTTACTTATAGTTGTCTCTTACTCTTTGCGTCTTGAGACATTTGACAATTTATGGTTGTCTTTGTGCCTTGACCCAATTGATATTATAAGGTGAGGATGTGCATGCATAATAATACTTAGTTATGACCATGCGATGAGGATTTAAAATTTTAAATCGAAGAGGGTGTAAAGACATGTAATTTTTATACGTATTTTGGTGGCAAGTGTCGAAGACAAACGTGGTGAGAAACCACATATGTTTGGAAGGACGAAGGGAGATTACATGATCATGACCATGCCACCCATCAAATTGAAGACAATTCGTGAGCCAAAAATTGTTTTTTTTAATTTTATTAATAACCGTTGTGGTACTTTGGTCCAAATGTTTTTTCTAACTCATTGTTTCTCCATATTGTGTGCCTAGTGCCACCTCTCTATATCAATGCATAAATCAACCTCTGCTTGGTTTGTGGTTCTAGCTTCATGCCATTATTTGTAGTTGCATGCCATTGAGTGTTGTTTAGAGTTGTCATGAGTCTGTGACATTCATGCAAGAAATGAAGTCCTGTAGAGGAGGACTCATCAAAGCGACAATTTGAATTTCATTTTGACGAAAAACAAGTGGACATTGGTAGCCAGGTTCACATAGGTAGTAGGCACAATGTTTCAACCTTGTTTTGGGCCTAGTAGTGGTTCTCTATTGTTACAACCATAGTCATTGACACATCGTCACACCTTAGATCTCATCCCGAAGTGACTCGGGATTCAGAGTCAAATCCCAGTGGCTAGTACCTCATAGTCGTTAGTCATCACTCATCACCTTGCAAAGCTAAGCAGTGAGTGCATAAAATGAGTGAGTGAACGATTATAATTTATGATATTTCCAATATTTTGAATGATGAGTCAAATTTTATAGCATATGAATTTCAACATAGAAATTGAAATTTATATGGATGGGTAATTTCAAATGTTGCCCTTCTTTTGAAATGTTGATATAAATTATGTCCTTCCTATTGAAAAGGTAAAATTCAAATTTTAAATTTTTTTTGAAGGGCAATTTTAACTTTACACTTCTAGGAAGGGCTAGAACCCTTTGGAAGGGCCAGGAAGGGTTCAAATTTGAACGCTAAGTGAGATCCATCACATGAGCTCGAGTTCTAGTTGTTGGGAAGGGGAGGTGGCCTCCACCTTGGCAAGGCGCCCCCCATCCAAACTTTGGAACCATCACCATTCCAATAAAGGAATGCCACATAGTAAATCGAGCTCCAATAAAGATTGACGTGAGGGATGGGGATACGCGTGAGCACTTGAGGATGAAAGCTCGGAGTTGAATGGAGGGAGACTCGAGTTTGTGGTTGTTGAGCCATGTGATGTGGCCTCAATCCATGGAATGTGCCCACCATGCCATATATGCTCACCCACCAATCCATTAATTAATTGCCACATGACCAAATCGCAAATCCATGGAGGAGCTCACGTGAAGGTAAGCTCACGTCATCCTTTTAATTCAATTTGCAAAATCAAACCTTAATACAACATGTGCTTTAATACTTTATGTGGGTCGTACACCATATTAGAATTCACTTCAACCTTTAAAAAATCATTTTTTAATGCTTTTGGACTTATTTGATTTTTTGTCACTTAGTGAATTTTGTCATTTTTAGCCAAAATGATGCATTTTTAGCCAAAACTGCTCCTGGGGTGATGTAACTGCCCGGAAACTGAAGAATGAAGGTGCCAAGGTGAAGAGGATGCTCTGAGCGTCAAAACGAGCCTCCCCACGCCCAATTCCGCCTCCGGATGAGGTTTTTATCACTTCTTGAAAATTTTTAATTAAACCATTAAAAAATGGTCTAATTTTATGAAAAAATTATTTTTGCCGGAATCAAACGAAACTCCTAGAGGACCTAGTGCATGTTCATACGACTCAATCGATGTGGCTAACACGTAAAAAATCCTAGACACAAGACTCTAATAACCACCTTAGGTTTTGACCACCATGGGAAATACTCCAGCTTTGGAGGTTTGAGTGAAAAACTCGGGGATTATACGCCACTGATGAGTAGCGCATAATTCCTAAGGAAAAAACACTCTAGAGTATCCCCCAAATGGCTAAACCTACGGATAGCCGAGTCTTTTATAAAAGGACCCCATTTAGACCAACATTTTACAAATTCCCCATGGGCGTATGAACATGCAGTTATTACAAAAGGGGGAAAATTGCCCTGAAATTGACTTCTGAACTTCCGAATGCTGATGATGAACATGAATCATGTTCAATAAACTGGCGGCTCATCGGAAGTTCAACTATTTGTACAAAATAGGTGATAACAAGGCTGAGAAGTAAGTCGGGGTGAAAATCAAAAGGGAGAGATAATGGATGGATGGGGAAAGTGAAGGTGATGCCTAATCTAGCAAGCCATAAAGGTGGTAATGATCATGTCCACACTCCTTAGAGGGTAGAACCAATGAGTATAAAACAAGAGCTTCTAATTATGAACAATGAGACCATTTAGATAATCAATAACAACCATATCCATATCATACATATATACTGCCAGATTGTGATCACTAAATACTAAGTCAAGCTACCAAAATGACCAAAAGAGCAAGATAATCAAAGCCAATGCACACCATATACCTGTTGGGCCATATACCTGTACTTGCTATTTGGAACATCTGTAACCACTGAAAACACTGCTGCTGAAACTCTGGGCAATGCACTGCTCTGTATGGGATAAAAGGTCATCTCGGTTATCAAATCTGAGGTCATGAGGCTTAGTCTTGGCATAAGGTTGACTGCATGTCTGATATGGGGCTGCTCTGATATGTGAGTGATCATCAAAGTATGGCTCATCATTGGCCGATCTCACCAAAACTGTGTAAAGGCCAAGCTCACAAATATACAATGAACTGCTCTGCAATCATGGTAGCTCGACTACTATGGATGTGATAACAGGTAGCATACACCTTTTAGGGACACCCCCTTGAGACTAGAAAAACACCAATCCAAACAAAGAGGTATCTAGCGGTGATAGGGCTAGGTGGCCTATAATTATTAGGTAGGTTTTTTGGTGCAAATTTGCATGATAACAAATTGGCACCATTGTTGGGAACTTATAATGACATCGGTGATATTTTCTTTATATTTTTTGTCTCACCTAGCGACTCCACTGTTGTAGGGCTTTATCGCATTGGACAACCAATGGAGATCACCATGATTTGAACTTGTACAAGGCAGAGTTCTAGGCCTTAACTAGCCTGGAACTCTATTCTAGAACCCAAGCGTCTCCCCTGGTGACTACATTTGTAGAAGGATCATGATTGATCATGGATGTTGAGTACATACTGTTGTCTCCCAAAATGGCATGCATGTTGTTGAAGCCCAAAATGTAACACACCGCTGGATGAAAACTCTCTCAGGAGAGAGGCCAATGTCACCACACTCCTCTCCTCTTCGCTTCAGGTTGGCTCTTCTCCAACTCTAGGGGGGTATCCCTAAGATAGGATCGCTAAGGCAGGTACAGTAAACGGGCAAGGTGAATTGAAGAGGCTGCCTTAGAGAAACAGATGTAACAAAGAAATGAGTTTTTTAATAGGGTGATGGAAAAGAAGGGAAGATCAATCCTCAGGGAAAGACCAGTGCCAGTACCAGAAGGGGAAATGGAGTCAAAAGAGGACTCATGGAGGCCTTGTGCTTCATAAAAGTGAGACTAATCTAGAATACCCAAACAATCAGATCTTAATCAACATTTCGTACAACCGAATACTGATGTTCATCGAAATACTAATCGTTTAAGCATAATTAACCAACTTAAACTGTAAATGGCTAATCTATTGTGCTTAAAAAAGCCCTCACAAGCTAGATTTATTCGGCAACTTGAAATACATCACACAACCACATGAAAGTGTTCAATCTGTCCACAAACCCAACTGATATTTTCATTAAGCTCAAAAGGGAAAGAAACCCCCAAAATTTTCCATCATTACAATGAAAGAAGCCAGTTCCTTTATAGGCCCAGAAAAAGGCTTTTTTAGAAGCAAAGATAAAATAATAATAAAAACTGAAGGAAAAAGTGGATGAAGATCCACTTTTGTCTCCACCGAAAAACCTCCGAGCTTTTGATCATGATGAACCTTGGGCTCTGTGCTGAAACTAACTCCTTAATCGGCTACCAAATAAAACGCTGTAGTCGGCTGACGCGTGGATTCAAAACTGTCTTTATATATGAATCTGATTTCCAAATTAGCAGTGGCCCGACAGCTTCTCCAACAGTTCAAGTGACAGTGAAATACACTACAATCGGCGGTCAACTGAAAAAGTGATCCTCACGCTGTCTTTCACAAAGACTCTTACCAAATCCTGTGCTGGCGTGATTGAATTGCTGAACACCGATTACTTGGCGTTTTATACGAAGTTATCTTTTGAAAACAGCGACCCAGCCATCTATTAACTCAATGTTATGACCAACAACTGCTCATTCCAACAGCTGATCCAGGAAACGAAGCTCACTCTGGCTGCCACGGGAAAACTCCACGCCACGAAACGGCTGCTAACTTCAACTGACCCAGAGAACGACGCTCACGCACGGTGACCACGGCTTTGAGTTCCACATGACACATAAATGGTGGCAATTTTTACGGTTAGAACAAATCGTGTTTCCAACACAATTCTATCAAATATTTGATTAATCTGGAATTGACCTCGATGCCAATAGTCGCCAGCAAAATCACGGGTCTATGGATCACAGATTTGGTGTCTAGACGTGCCCGGCGGCCATCAAAATAAGAGATATGCTGGAAAGTGGAAACCGATTGCAATAAAACCCATAAAAACTAGAGCTGGTAGCTGGCGGATGATCTTCGATCATTTTAACTTCACGAGCCGACTGGGGATGACCACCAAGGCGCACATCGTGAAAACTCCTGCGACGAACATATGCTTCAAAATTATCTCCAACAGAGAAAAACACAAAGATCATTCCAGTCCTATCTGAGGCAATGTGAGTTTGCTGCATTCCTAAGTCGAGCGTGAACGGGCCTGTGAATACAAATCCGGCTTTACTCTCTGCAATTCTTTTAAATAATCCAACTCAATAGGCTGTAGAAATAACACAGCTTCCCCTTTCTGGTTTAGTCGAGCTGTTCTACCAACCCTGTGCACATATTCATTTGCGTCTCCTGGAGAGTCATACTGAAATATGCATCCAACTTTCGGAAAGTCCAAGCCTTGTGTCGCCACATCAGTGCAGAAGAGAAGAGTACATTTTTCTTCATTATGTCCATGAAAAGTTTGCTTCCTTTCTGCTTGTGCTATATTTCCATGTAGACGAAACGTTTTGCATTTTAAGAAACTTCCCTTTCATCCACCTCTTAAAAAATTGCAACCCAGTGAAACTCACTTATGAGTGCATAGTGGAAATCCACTGCATCAGATGTTGAGAAGAAAACCACAACCTTGCGAGAAGGTTCTGCCTCAAATTGTGATCGCAAAAAAGCCAACAACACTACAAGCCTTTAAAAGATATGGCACCTTGATGTAACTCTGGACTAACTTAGCTGGAAATCTGTACTCTGATGTTGAACTACAAGTTCCAGGCAGAACTCTTTCATTTGTCACTGCATCTGTGGAAATACCAAAAGATAATTTGGTCTTACCTAATTGAGAAGAAATTCTCTCTTTCAGCCCAATGGTGACAGGATTGTTCAAGCTTATTTTTGCAAGATCATTAACTTGCTCATTCGATGTTGCTGACAAGAGCAGGTTCTGCCGCTGGTACTCATCATCAGAAGACCTGTTACTTGCTGTAAATCCTTTTCACTAGCTGCGTTGACTACACAGGCTTTATTGCTGCTGTGTGAACACCCATGCAAAAATGGGAGGTAACACATACAATGGTGTGTTACATTGGATTTGACCTTATAAATCTGAATATTAATCTACATTACAGGTACAACCGTACAAGTTAGGAGGTAACATTTTTGACGCCTTTGCCAAGGACAAGGTCTTTGTTTCCTGGAAAATTTTAATAACAAGTCTAAGTAAATCTTCTTAGGAATATTGGTGAACTCATATGATTTTTCATAGTTCATCTGACGACTCCACCTAGTTCAAACCCTAAAATATTTTTTACAAGCATAAATCCTAAAGGCATTCTCCATCATAATTTAGAGATTCAAAGAGTCTATAGAAGAGGATTAAATAAGGCTAATTTGGGGGAACAAGGTCTTAATCATTCTGGAAATTCTAATTGGAAAATTTTAATTAATTCTTCTTGTGAAGTTTTTGATGAAAATGCATGTAAAGTTTAAACTTTTCATAGTTGATTTGGAGACTCCACTTAATTTAAATCCTAAATGGCATTCCACAAGAATAAATTTTCAAGGAATTGTTCATTTTTTTCTAGAAGTTTTTAAAGAGTTTCAAGCATGGCATTTGCATCTTTGGATTTTTCACATATTCTTCGGCTTCCATACCCTATTGTTGTTCAAATATTGAAGGAGCATCCTCCAATGCTTTTTGAAAATCCTCTTGAAGCTTCAAAGTTTTTGGCATCATTCATTGAGTTTCTTGCAAAAGTAATTATAATACATAAAAATGTCATTATGAAAATGTTTGCAGCTTCATTAAGAGGTGAGAATGCAAGCGAATGGTTATATAGTTTCAATCAAAATGTGATTTTCTCCTTTATGCATTTCATTGATTTATTTTGTCAAGATTGGTGTGATTGGGAGGGTTACTTTGTACATGATACACATGTTTTGGTTGCTATTCATAGTATGATGAAAAAACATTGTGATGGTTTGAAATATTCTCGTCTCTATGTCAAATGATTGATAAAATTAAGGCAGCATGATCATTAGAGAAATACATTAAAGAATGTTATGATGTGCATGTATTTGATGGGGTCTTTTGATTTTATTTCCCTATCATGTTCAAGCTTGAAGAGGAATAGGTTGACAATGTAGTTGAGCATGATGTTGTAGGCTCCCATGAAGGGAATAATGCAGATTTTGAAGAAACCATTGAAAATGACATTGAAAACCTTGTTACATCTGCTCAAGAGAAAGAAAAGAATGAAAAGCTTGTTGAAAATGTTATTGCCCTCTTACCTAATAGAGTACATCATAATTCAAAATAAGAACTCGTTGAAGAAATATATATGAAGAAGTCCATAATGAAAACATTGGTGCAACATTTTCTTTGATTCAAGTTGATGAGGGTTTGGTGAGCTTGGTGAGCTTGGATTCTTCTCAATATTCTGAAGTTGATAGGTTTATCTTCTTGTGATTCCGTGGAGGAAAATTTTGAAGAGAAGCCCTAATTTGATGATGAGGATGGTAGTGCATGTGTCTTCCATTTTTGTGATCATTTAGATGTAAGATTTCAGCTTAATAATCATAGTGGGGACATGGAATTTATGGAAAATTTTGGGGATCCCATCTATGACACTTATAGTGATGTATTTATGAAGATTTTGCAAATTTGGAAATTTTAGAACAACAAAGCATAGAGGAGGATTTTATGCCATATGCCCCTATTCATAATGCAGGTTTTGGGTATCAGATTGAACATATTTTTATAGATTTGTTTCAGCCATCTCCTCTAAATTTCAAGGCTGATACATTGGAGAATTTTAAGAGTGATTTTCAGCCACATTTGAGGGATTGCAATGCAAATTTTTCCAACCATTTAGAGCAAGTTTCGAGACCCAAAAATGCAGATATTTTTTAGCCATTTTTAGCCTCATATTTTGATGTTTTCATTCCTAAATTTTCAATTGTAAAAGATGATTTAGGAGCTTGAAATTACATGGTACAACAAAATCTTTACTAAGAATTTCCAACCACCTAGTTCCTCTTCCTCCTCTTGTCTTTGGCATGTGTTTTAGCTGGAAAATGTTCTTTTAGTGTTGAAATTTGCTTGGGAAATCAATTTTTGTAGATAAAGGTTATTTGCATAAATTTCGACAAGTTAAATGGTGTTTTAAAGCCTTAAAATTGGGATTGAATTTTTTTTCTAATTTTTTAAATTTATGTCAAATCTCATTGTTGACTAGTGGAAAGAAATCTTGAGAGTGTTGCATGTTTGAATGCCCCCTAAGCCTTTGATGCTTGAGGGAAAGAGTTATGATGGTGATGGGTTGATCCATGATTACATAAGTCTATCCAAGATTGGATAGAGGATGCTTGTAGTGGGGCGTGCTTTTCTTGGCTTGATTATTGTATTCTTGACCCTTCTCATGAGCATAGGTTTTGGCTTGCATCTCATAGAGATTCTACATGCATTTATTTGGCATTTGATGTGGCTTTGTTTTGGTTGGTAACCAAACACAAGGGAAAATGCCTTGGAATTAATGAGATAAGCACTTGGTTACATTTGTTATATGATTTCACTTGACATTGCTTCATCTCAGGGACTAGAATAGGATAAATAAGCTCTTTAGCATGAGTGATAGATTAGTTTCATTTCAGCATTAGATTATAATTGTGTTTCATTTCATGCATTTTTGTTATATTTTATTTTAGCATACATGTATTTCCTTGTACTACTGATATCTACTAGCAAGTGTGGTCAAATTACAAGTTGAGATTTTGGGGTTCTCATGCACTAATGAGAAGAGCACATCCTGTGGCTGTATCTAGTTGTTACCCCTTAGTTTGCATATTTTTGAAGGCTTGTTGTTTGTAGGGTGAAGCAAACAACATTGTGAAGGCATTGAAGATTCACCTTGGTGACTCCACACTTTGGCAAAGGTACGAAGATTTGAAGTATGACTCTTTCTTGTAAACAATGGGACAAATTGCTTGCTCCTTTAGACTTATCATACATTTTGGAATTTCCACATGAATGCCAATATGATTTATGGAAAATGCATGCTCCTAGATTCTATGGAAATCGTGGTTATGAACCTCCACATTTTATGGAACGTTTCGTGAATTTGATTGTAAAGCATAGTTTGGTTTATGAAAATGAAATTATGAAGATGTTTGTTCTTTCTATAAGGAAGTATGCAAGGGAATGGCATTATAATCTTCCTCCAAATAAAATATCTTCATTTTGTGCTTTTCTTATAGTTTTTCAAGAATCTTGGATAGATATAGAAGATCAATGGGGTGGATTAAATGATGCATCTCTTTGGGTTTTCATTTGTAAAGAAAAGAAAACTAAGATGAAAGGTATGATGCATGGATATAAAATGAACCCTCCCAGGAGTCCCTTAAGTAAGATCGAGGCTCAAGAAGAATCATTGCTTTACTTGGTTTATTTTGCTAAAGAGAAATATGGCATTCTAGGGAAGAATTTATGAATGAATTGCATGAGGTTTTTCAAGAGCATGTTCATGAAGAAGCTTCCCTTAGCACCATTAAAGATCATCAAAAATAACATATGTTTATTGGGGACTCCTTTGAAGCTCAATCCCATGCATATTGAAGAAGCACCTTGTGACTCCATCCTCCTTGATGAAGAAGATCTTGAAGGCATTAAAGAAGATCAAGAAAAGAGCATGTGCAAGAAGAAGCCCTTGAAGATATTGGTGTTAAAAACTTAGTTGGTGAAGCCGCTCGTTCCACTCATCATGAAGATGAGGGTTTGGTGAGTTTTTCTTCTCAAAATTTTGAAATTTTGGAAGCATCTTGAGATGATATCGAGAAAATAAATGATGAGGCCAAACCTTTCTATGATCATATGGTTGAGGATATCTTTGATATTATGAATGATTATTTTCTAGAAGAAAAGCATGCATGTAATGAAGATTCTTGGATATATTTTGGGAATTCCATTTATGATGCTTCTAGTGTTGAAATTGATGAAGATTTCCATGTTAATTTATGAAACTAGATATGATTTTCATTCACGATAATTTACTAATTAAATTATAAATGAAAATACACTGACTTCTAACTAATTATGCAATGGAATTAAAACTGGAAATCACACACATTTCACACCTGTTTACCTTGTAAAACCCCAACTGGGGAAAAACTAGCAAACGATGATTTTATTAAGTTAAAATCCTGGGCTCCCGTCTTGGGAAAATGGCCCACTAAGGAAAATACAAATTAGTAAATAGCCAATCCTTTCAAACCTCAGGATCAATCCTTCGATCTTGCTGGTTCGCTGTTATCTCCCTTACTACCCCTTTGCTCCTTTCCTTTGACCCTGCCCTTGCACCTACACACTTGGTTGTAAGTCCTTCTCCAACCAATCATTGAGATCTCACTCACTCTGTGTGACTGTTGTGTGTCTTCTCCTCTCCTTAGGCTTCATTTTATAACATCTCAATGACCAAAACCCTAACCCTCGATCTCCAAAGTGATCGATGGCTGAGATTAGATCTCAAGCCTCACTTAAGATCAATGACTATGACTTAATCTCAAGTTCACTTTTAGTCATTAGCCAACATTAAGTTAATTAATGTGCTTTTCCTAAGTTAGACTTAGGAAAGAGATACAATTGTCACTTGCTCTCTCAATGTTGCTAGTGTTTTCACACCAACACGTGCCAAAAGGCACCTACTAGGGGTTGTGTAAACCTTAGTAGAGTTTCAGAGTGGAAAACTAAAAACATAAAACTAAAACAAAAATCTAACTAACATGCAGGCAAAACAATATTGAAATAAACCTAAACTAACATTTTTTCACATTCTTCATAATTAGTACAGCATCAGGTAAAGAATGGGCCCCTCGCAATGTGCAGTAGGATGGGCCTCTGCAGCAGTCCAAAGTAGGGCCTGTATGGTTTCCGTATAGTCCACGATCCTCCAGACACGTGTCACTAACGTGATCTCCAATAGGTGAAAAGGGAGTAGGAAGGAGGCCAGCTCCGGACTCGAGCAGAAATTCGGCAGAATGACAGCTTGAGCAGGTAAGTGGGCAAAGGGTGTATGCGGGCGTAATGTTAGGTCATGGATGTTGGACCTTGAGGCTTGATTTATAGGCTTGGCGCGAGGTTTTGTGGATAAGGATCCGGATGGCTTTTTCCATCTGAAATTTTCTCCATGATTTTTGCCGAGCTGAAGTTCGAGCATTAGTTTCCTCTTTTTGTCTGAGAAAAGTAGGAAACAACCAATTTTCATGCCGAGAGTTAGGTTGCTTATTTTTTGAGCTTTTGTGCGACTTGGGTCGCTCTTTTCAAAGACTTTGGTGCGACCTGGGTCACACATTCCCTAGGGAAATGTTTGCCTCGAGTTTAAATTGTCCCTTTTTTATGTTTGCTTAGATTTTTGGCTTTTGTGAAGGTCTGTCAAGGCCCATGTTATCACATCCATAGTAGTCGGGCTACCATGATTCCAGAGCAGTTCAGTATATATTTTTGAGCTTTGCCTTTACATAGTTTCAGTGAGATCAGATATGATGAGCAGTATTACTTATGATCACTCACACATTAGAGCAGCCCTAGATCAGACATGCAGTAGACCTTATGCCACGATTGAGCCTCTTGACCTCAGATTTGATTACCGAGATGACCTTCTATTCCATATAGAGTAGTGCAGTGCCCAGAGTATCTGCAACAGTGTTTCAGTGGTTACAGGTGATCCAGATAGCAGATACAGGTATATGGCCCAGCAGGTATATGATGTGCATTGGTTTTATTATCTTGCTCTTTTGGTCATTTTGATAGCTTGACTTAGTATATAGTTATCATGATCTGGCAGTATATCTATACAAAATGAAAATGGCTTTTATTGATTATATAAATGGTTGTATTACTTACATGTAGAAGCTCTTGTTTTATACTCGTTGGTTTTACCCTCTTAGGAGTGTGGACATGATCATTCCCACCTTTTATGGCTTGCTAGCTTAGGCATCACTTTCACTTTCCCCATCCATCCATTGTATTTCCCACTTTTGGTTTTTACCCCGACTTACACCTCAGCCTGTGATATGGAGGACTTCCCTGCTTTTGCCTCTGTGTTGGATAACATCCCTGTTAGTTTGTGTCTCGGCTCTGAGTTGGCAACAGAACTTACCTTTGGTGAGTTGGATTTGATACATTGATCACTCTAGTCAGTTGCCCCGATGTTTGGTCTTGATTGTAGAGAGTCCCCCTAGTTTCCTGAGTTGTGTTGGCTAAAACCTGAAGCAAATTATACTACCATCATTTATGGAAACTTGAATGAATAAACACCCTGGATGAAAGCTTGAGTAGTTGTGTTGCTAAACACATGCAAGATCCCCAAAAGGGTTGTCAAATGAAATATTGTGGAAACTAAAAGCACCCTAGATGAAAGCTTTAGTAGTTGTGCTTCTAAGCACAGGTGAAATCCCCAAAAGGGTTGTCAAATGAAATATTGTGGAAACTAAAAGCACCTTGGATGAAAGCCTTAGTAGTTGTGCTTCTAAGCACAGGTGAAATCCCCAAAAGGGTTATATAGGCCTAATGAAAACAATGGCTAAATATGTGCTAGATCCAAACACTGTTGGCCAAGGAAATGAAATAAAATGATGTGATTTGTAGGCATTTTCCAAGGTTGAATAAGCATCCTCTAAACAACTCAATCCATTCGTGAGACACTGCCATTCCTTGTGTAATTTTTATCCGACACATGGTTAAGTGTGTATTCCCTTTCCCTAATCCAAAGTATCATAGTGTTGAGTCAGTTGAGTCATCCCCTTTATGCTAGCCTTGCATTTCTCACCTTCACCCTTTGCTAGCTGATTGATCATGTCTACAGAATGAGTATATCCTTGAGGTTCTTTTGTAAAGTAAATAATTATTTGAACTTATGGCTTTATAATATTATTAATTGACTGCTCGTGAAATGGTGCTTAATGCTTTGAGTCTTGCTATGAAAATGATTAAAAGAGCATATCTTAACCATTTGCACTTACAGCAGTAGGCTTTTTCAGCCTGGGTCATATTTTGATCAGTCTTGACCTGGTCAACCTTGGGATCCGTGATGAGTTAGACCAGTGGTGATGTATGATGATGACTTATGGTCCTTTGATACACCTCCATGCAGTGGACACAGATTTCAGATGATGGTTGATGCACTTTTTTATTATTGATTATTATTATTTCCAGACCATTATATTATTATTGTCCGGGTATGGATGAGGTTACAGATGATCCTACAGGTTGTCACATGGTGTATGGGTACTCATCCTTCATGGATTTGGACCTTCTGAGTCCATTGAGACACTCAGTATTCAATTTCAGGCACTCTCAAAGAGGATCTGATTGGATTTCCGCTTTTGGCCAGTTTTTCCATGCAGAAATGGCTTGTCCAGCAGGTGTTGTGAGCTTGCTTGTTTTCCTATGGCGCTACAGAGGAGAGGGGTGGTCTAGCCACTTGTTATTACCATATTACCCCCTCTCCAGACATGATGGTGCAGTCAGATTTTGTGCCCGAGCATTCGACAGTGGGTTTCAGGCATTTTGATGGTTTTTCAGGTGGAATAAAAATGAAATAAAAAGGTCATTTAGGGAATCAATTTGGGCTATTGAAGCAAGGATTTGGCATGAGGTCTCTTCAGAGGTCACCTATGATGTATCCCTCCTTCCAGATCAGCTTGCAGCATTCAGTGGGGTCCACACAGTCTCTGGGTTGTCATTTCATGCATTCTTCTCTCAGTTGAGGGGGCCAGGATTTGATCATTTGTTCACTTGGACGTGTTATTTAGTCATATGTTATATTATTGTTCCATGGGGTGATGCTAGTGAAGGATAATAAAGCCTCCTAGCCCCACCATGTGCTCCTAGTAACTTGTCCCTGTTATCTTATGTGGCACACTTATGTTTTAGCCTCTTTTATGTGGTGCGCACCTCCCTAGGGCTTCTTTTAGTGAGTGCGCACCCCCCTCATGTGAGTGATCCATGTTATATTGTACCAACTCATCTTAGCCGTTGATTGTATTGTTTCTATCTTTTGATCTCAACCACTCATTCATAAAGTGGTTAGGGTTTTGGTCTCTCTCCTCCTATTTAAGGAAGAGGCCCCCCTATTGTAAAGGCATCTAGAGATTTTGGCTCTTGGTTATTGGAATAGAAGAAATATCTTTTGACTACATGCTTGGATCTTGAGATGGATGTTAGGCTATGGTGATTGTAAATGCTTTTCCATTGCACTGAGGATATTGGTAGCTATTTTGTATTTTTGTTCCACTATATCGATTTGCATGCAAAGAAGATGATTTGGAGGAGTGTGCATTGGTGGGGAGGCCTACCCTGCAAGCTTCTGTCAAATTTTGGTTCAAACAGGGAGTGATTTTGTCTTTGTACCAATTATTCTCTATCATTTTCTTCTTACTTGCATCTACCCTCATTTTTGTGTGCTAATTAAGCTTTGTCTCCTTGGTTTTGCAGGAAGAGAGGGACGCACTAGTGGGCTTGGGCAAAACGTATGAGCAAGAGAAACTACCAAGACTTTCATTTGATCTTTGTGGAAGTAATCCTCGTCATAATCGGCATCCATTCTCATTTTTTAGGTATGCTCAAGAGGTACGTATTTTATTCTTCTAACTTACCCATTTATTCTCTAGATCTCAAAACCCTCATTTTATTTTTATTTTTTAGATCCGGTGAGATCTAGCAATTGCTTGGGCTTAATAATTAAAACCCACCTCTATAATAATTAACAAATCTTGGATCTAAAGTTTGGTGGGAATTCGACTCCATTTACCCCCTCATCTAAGGCACGGGGCTTCTCCCAAAGAGGTCGCACTTGTTGGGTAGGTGGGCTTTTGCTAGATCCACATCGTGGGTATTGCTTGTTCCTTCTCAAATCCATAGATCCATTGAGTAGCAAACCCCCTAGTGCCATTTCACTTTGATCTCTATCTTGTGGGCCCCATTTTGACCATTTTCCATATTTTAAGGGTGGGCCCCACTTGGGTCTTTCTACTTGGCATTAGATCTATCTAGATCTACTATTCTTAACCCCTAAGTGGCCTAATCTTTCCTTAGCTGAACATTTGTCCATCTCATAAGCCTCTTCAACCAAGCCCTAACTCCTTGGGTCCTCTTATCAATCCTAGATCTAGATATATCCACTCTTGATCTTCTCCTTTTCCTTTTTCCCTTGCCCTAGGAGGTCTTTAGTAGGTTCGCTATCCTTCATAGGTTAGCTAGGGTCTCCCCCTTGGTCTTGCTTAGGCTAGATCTAAAGTGAAGAGTGCCTCGGTTAGCGTGACACCCAATTGCATTGGGAACCGTGGAATCTCTTGGGTCACCTCTTTAGTTGTCCTACGCCTCTACGATCCTGGATAGGATCACCTTTAGGACAACTACAAGTTGTTTGATAACAGTCCAAGGAGTGGAAATGAAGTGGCATGATGGTTTATGCAGTCGTCTGAGCTAGTGACATGGCCAATGGAAAATTTGGGGTGCTAACAGATTGCCCCCCTAATGTGTGAGGTCATGAGCTCATTTTATGGTCGATAAACATCATAAAATCTTCTTTTTCCATGTGATTGTGGCATAGAGGATGGAGACCGCATCGGAGGTAACTCACCCTTCAATGGGACTACAGGGGCTCTTACCTGCAAATACAATACTCAACATGTATGAGGTGCATATAATCTCAATTATATGGACAAGGTGGGCATTCCCATGCTCGTATCAATGTCTCAAAAATGAAAAGTGGATCTTAGGCCAAAAGGGGACCTGATCGATACATGAATAACTACTGTGTACATCATACGTGTCCAATATGTACTCAAGTCTGGAATGTAATCATGGTCCAACCATGGTAGACCTGAAGAATTGAAACTGGAACAATAGCATTCCCATGGAATGCTGAATCACAATCATTGATGCACTGCGGGATTTAAAGGGGTCCAACATGCTGAATCACAATCATTGATGCACTGCCATTCTTCCTCCTCGAAGAACTCTTCTTCTTCTTCAACTGGCCCTTCTCTAAACTCAGATAACAAGATCCTTCTAGGCTTCCTTCTCTGCCTTCTAGAGGTGAATGGATCACCATCTCCTAGATTCATAAAATTGCATGCACCTCACAGGCTGAGAGGATTGCATGCTCTGATACCATTGTAAAATTCCTAACCAGCTCTGGGCATGAAATTTTTTAAACTTCCTGTTAATTTGGTTGTGGATTCCTGTAGGCAAGTATTGGTATAGCTCACTGAAGATTATTTCTCTAACTGAGTTGTATTGTAGGTAGTTGTGGTTGAGGCATTTTAACAAATACTTGTCTTACATACTGCTATAGTGGCTTGTTTTCAGTGCTTAACATGATCTGATCTTTCCTTGGAAAAGACAGTCAAGTCATCCTGATATATTTCAATTATTTTCCCAATCAACTCTTTAAAGGCGTAATCCATAGCACGCCGAAAGGTAGCTCCCGCATTTGTTAAGCCGAAAGGCATTCTTACGTATTCAAAAGTGCCCCATGGGGTTGTGAGAGTAGTCTTATGTCGATCCTCTTTATTAATCAGTACTTGATTGTATCTGAAGAATCCGTCCAACATGGACGTTATGCCCGAACCTGTTCCTCTCTGGAGAAGAGTTTCCATGTTTGACAATGGGTAGTTATATTTTAGGAAGGATGTATTTAGGTTTTTGAAGTCGATGCAGATCCTGATTGAACCATTCTTTTTCCTAACTACCACCAAATTTGAGCACCAAGTCGAATGTCTTGTTGGCTGGATGATTCCTACTGCCAACATCTTTTCCAATTCCTTCTTGACTATTGGTGACATCTTTGGATTTATTTGTTTGAGTTTTTGCTGGAATGGCTTAACTTCTTTTAATTCTTGCTTTAGGGGGATGGTATGTTGGAATACATCATCCCGATAGGCCTTAAGTAGATCATATGTGAATGCAAAAACATCCCTATACTCCCTTACCAAGTTAATTAACTCATTTTGTTCTTTTTTGGAAGTTCCTTTTCCAATTTTTATTAATTTTGGATCTTTATTTGTTCTGATATTTACTTCTATGTATTCCCCTGGTTTGATCGTTTCCTTCTTATGCTTCTGCCTGTCCTTTTGATCAAACATATGCTCTATTGCCACAAACCCTCTAGGGATAGGATTGAATTGATCATTTTCTTTCTGATACTCTTTTCCTTCCTCATGGAAGCTGACCCGAAAGTCTGAAAATTCCTCTACATTGTGGATGAATCTCAAGTTATGTTCATCACTCTGAAAAACCTGCCAATGGTGTACATTATCCGGAACTGATGGTCTGAAATTTATCTCTAGTTTACCATTCCCATCTAACAGTTCTTCAGAGGGATGAAGTGTTGATGCCGCTACTTCTAGTTTATCTGCCATGCAATTTTGATCTCTAGGAATCTCAATAAGGTTCAATGCATCAAAGAATTCCATTTGTTGCCAACCGAATGTGCACACCAGCAGCATAAATCTTTCGAAAGCTGTTTCCCAAGTGGGAAAGGTGTGGCCTTAGGGGCAAGCAAAGAGTCAGGTGCTGTCACCTGATCCCAACTCCTTTGTTTAGGCAAACTCCTAATGAAGCCAACGGGGGTAGACCCTACAAAGAGTTTCTAAGGCTCTTGTGTTTTAAGTGTTTTTATGGTATGTATGATGCGGATGGGTGTTTTTGGGAGTTTTTGAAGATTTACAATAACAGTTTATAAATTCCAAGCATATACTTGCAAAATTAGGAAGATACACAACCACTTGATAATGACAGATTAAAAGTAAGGTATCTGTTATCACACAACTTTTAGTTGCCCCTAGAGGTATCCCATCCGGGACGGTAGAGGAGATAGGCAACTAAAGAGGTGACCCAAGAGATGCCACGGTTCCCAAGGCAAGGTGGGAGTCACGTCAACCGAGGCACTCTTCGCTTTAGGTCAGGGTGTAACTAGACCAAGGGGGAGACCCTATACCCAATCATAGTTGATTGGATCCAAACAAAGGTTTCTAAGGGTAGGTAAATGATGAGTTACGAAAACCAATGCAAGGCTAGGTGGACCTAAGAGTTAGGGAATGGTTGAAGGTGGTGTAAGAGATTGTCAGTGTTTCAACCTATGTATGGTTTAGGCCACATGATGGGGTATGATGACTAGGTATAGTACCATGTATTTACACAAGTGGGTCTTGTTTTCTTGGGAAGTGTGAAATGGTTCTAGGTAGGCCCACAAGGTGAAGTTATGTGTGAAGTTGGTACTATAGGTTGGATAAAGGCTAGATCTATGAATCCCAGTTGATTCTAGGAGTACCCATGTACTAGATCTAGGGTTTGACACAATTCCCAAGGAGTGCGACTTGCTTTAGAGAAGGACTAGTGCCTTGTTGGATGGGATAATGGGGTCAAAAGGTATGTCAAAGTGTAGATCGGGACACCTAGAAGCCAAATCAAGTGGGTTAAATGAGATCTAATGGTTGGATCTTACTAGATCTAGGTTTTTCAAGTAATAACCCGAAGTGGACCACAATCCCTTGAAACAAGGAATGCTACCCCCAAGGCGGATCGTGACAAAAAGACAGTCTAGACCTAGGTCTCAGGGTATGGGCATTCCAAATCCACGAAAATCTCAAACACCCACCTCCTGGAAGTGGACCAACTCACTTTTTCAAGGGAGTGCGACTTGCTCAAGGAAGGCTAAAAAGTGGGTTTGGTGGACCAAATCAAGTCCAATGGCCACCAAACTGTAGATCCAAGTAGCTAGTACCCCGATCTATGCATGTCCAAAAAATCAAGTCAATCCAAGGGCTAGATCTTAGTAGATCTGAGTTTTGAGGTGCCAATAGATGCAAAAGGGGGTTTTAACCCCTTAAAACATGGAGAGATGTCCACAAGGTAGTTTTCACCAAAGTAAGAATCTGGGGGTAGGTTATCAAGTGTCTAGATTGCAAATCAAGTGAGAGCTCACCTACCCATGTGCTAGATCTAACCAAACAAGCCTCTCACTAGGAAGTGTGATTTGGGTCAAGGAGGGCTTTTTGCCTTGAAAAGTGGGTCAATTTTTAGCCAATCACCACCAAACTGTAGATCCAACTAGGGGTGGGTTTTCAATATCTTTTCAAAAGCAAGGCTAGATCTAAGTAGATCTAGGAAATACCAAAAACAAGGGTTTTAATTGATTAGGGTTTTGTTGATCTAGAAACCATGGAAGATTCAAGGAAGTAGAAGATCATACCTTTTGGAACATACCTGGATGAAGAGATGAATGCTAGTTGAGACGAGGATTACTTTGCCAAAGATCAAATGGAGAATTGTTGAAGCCCTCTTGCCAAATCGATTTTCCCAAGCCACATGTGATTCCTTCTAACTTGTCAAGCCAAGGAGCAAAGCATCAATCAGTTTAACAAATTGAAGGTAGATACAAGCAAGAGAGAGAGAGAAACATAGAATAGTTGACACAAAGGCAAAACTACTCCCTGTTACACCAAAGCTACTTCTTCCAAGATTGAAGGGCAAGCCTCCCCACCAATTCGCCCTTGTCCAAAATCGCCCTCTTAACCTATAAATGAAATATGGCAAATATGCAAGATAGCTACAATAGATCCTCCAGTGCAATGGACAATAGCATTTACAATCGAAACAACCAACATCCACTCCAATCCAAGCATGTACTCCAAAAGATAGAAATTTTATTTCAAGAGTCAAGAGCCAAAAATCTCTAGATGAATTTTACAATGAGAGGCTCCCTCCTTAAATAGGATGGGGAGAGAGTACAATCATAACCACTTTTTACATGAGTGGCTAAGATTAAAAGATCATAAGATCTAATCAACGGCTAACAATAAATCATAACAATATATCACATGGATCACCCAACATAATGATAGCGCCCCCACTAAATGGTACAATAAGGGGGTGACGTCATCCACTAGAGAAATATAGGTGCCAAAATCCACCTCATGATGACTAGGACACGATAACATAAGCACATGGTGGGGCTAGGAGGTATCAATCCTTGCTAGCTCATCCCCAAGGCACAATAAAATAATAAAATATGTCCAATATAATAAAAATGACCAAAACTGTCCTCAGAATCCATGACAGTCAAGCAGTAAATGTCCTCCTGTGATCAATCTGGGCATACCCACATGGTGAAAACTGACTGGAAGGTAGTGATGCCACCCTGGAAGACCTCTGTGAAGACCAAATGCCAAAACCTTGCCTCAATTGCCCAAATCGATTTCCTCAGTGACCACTTTATCCCATTTTTTAAATGCCTAGGTAACTGTGAAAGTGCCAAAATTGCCTCCTAGGGTGCTAGCGCTGTCCATCTGAGCCCACCAGGCTCTCCAGAAGGGGGGGTAAATGGTAAACACAAGTGGCTGGACCACCCCCTCCATCATCAGCGCCCTAGGTGAACTGGCCTCTCGGGGCCCCTGCTGCTCAGGCTGGGAAATCAGCCCCAAATCTGGTCAACAAGTGTAAAACTGCATCAATCACTGTCAGAAGTGCCCGGAACTGAAAGATAAGTGTCTCAATGGATCCAGAAGACCCAAATCCACTAGAAATGTGTACTCATACACCATGGGTTGCCCTAATGGGCCAGCTGTAGGGTCCACCACATATGGACAATGTATAATCTGCTGATCTGAAGTAGTAATAAACCTGTTGAACTGGATCAAACATCATCTGTATCATATGTCCATCATATGATATCATCATCAAACATGTGGGCCCATCAATCATCATCAATAATCATCCATACATGGTCCACATCATCACGGATCCCAAGAATATACAACCAAGGATAAATCACATCAGTAGACTAAGACAATGATTCTCTAATCATTTTCACAGCTAAGCTCAAAGTATAACATCCCTTCAGTGGCATTAATTAAGTTAGCATATTCCGTTGTTATATAAAATTTCTTGCACAATAGTTCAAATGACAAACTCACCCAATGGACATGGTCAAACTGCTAGTGAAGGATGAAGGCTAGGAGCAAGGTTGGGCCAAGGGTTTGACTTGTCTAACTTAACTCAAAAATACTTTGGACTGGGAGAAGGGGGAAGCTACAAACTCTGTGCTGGACAAAAGAACACGGGGGATGGCTGTGCCTCACAAATGGATAAGTTGTTTAGAGAGTGTTTATTCAACTTAGGCATCATGTCTACATCAAGTTGATCCAGGTTCATTAGGATCATTCAATTTTATTCCATGGCCTTTTTGGCCTACATAACCCTTCGGATTTCAGATGTGCTGAGAAGCACAACTAGTTGCAGCTTGCATCCAGGGCATGTTTTTCCAATATTTATAAGGTCAGCAATTGTTTAGATATAGCTTTTAAGAACCATTGCTTTTTGGACCTTTCTTATACTCTTCAAGGAGTATTTTTAGCTTTTCATCGCTCTTGCCCTTTTTTTTGTTTCCATGGGCGAATTTATTAAGTTTCCATAGGTAGAACATGAGCTTTCAGTTTTAGCCAACAACATCTCAAGTGACTAGGGGGAGTTCGAGCCAATGCCAAACATCGGGACAACCGACCAGAATGATTTAGGCCTACAATCCAACTCACCAAAGGCAAGTTCTGTCACCAACTCAGAGCCGAGACACTGAATAAACAGGGATGCGGTCCAAACACAGAGGTAGAAAAATGGGGAAGTCCTCGATATCAGAAAGTCAAATGAGACAAGTCAGGGTTTAAAGTCAAGCAGGAAGGTCATGTATGGATGGAGACAAATGAATATGGAGCCTACACTAGCAGACAACTGGTGTCGGGAAAGACCATATCTATGTAAGGTGAAAAACCAGTGAGTTTTGTTAAATGACCTAAATGTGCAAGCAATTGTCCATTTTATGATTTACAGTTCATTTTAAATAGTTTGCCACATTAGGAATAATATACCAAGCACATGCTATGATCATGACTAAATCAACAAGATAATAATCCACAGTCAGTGAGAACATATCCATAGATCATACAACATCATCATAATAATAATCATCCAGTATCATCTGAAACACTGCTGTAATACATCTCTAGGCACTGAACTGAAACTGTATGGGATAAGTGGTCACATCAGTCATCAAATCTGAACTCTCAAGGCTCAGCCTTGACACAAGGTCATATACAAATCTGAATAATGTACTGCTCTGATCATGAGTGATCCAAAAAATATATAGCCATGCTCTGGAATAATGGAAGCTCTGGAATGTGCAGATATCTGATGTACAAAAATAGTGGCCCTGCTACTATGGTGTGATAACAGTATCCACAACATGATATGAATTTAAAAGATAAGACAAGTGCTCCAGATAGATAATAAGCAAATAAATGTTGAGTTTGAAGGACCAGTGCCTTATGGAGTCAATTGTTGTGCTTGGGATGCTGAATACAAGTCTTGGGTGTGCTTGAGAACTGTTTTGCAAGTGTTCTTGGTGAATTTTATTGTAAATTTTAATGATGAAGTTGACTATTAAGGGAAGGGAATCTCCAAGATATACCTTACGGTACTGGAGATGTGTTCGGAAAATAATCTAAGTGGTTCCGTACAAGGACATGTTGGCTGTCCGGAGTCTTTAGAGCGTGTTCAACACTACACCAACCAGGGATGTAGTCTAACGGTGCCCTTAAGGTCTCGGTACAATGGTTCTAGCGTCCCTAGGAATATTTTGCCCACTTTTGAATATTTGACGATCAACGCCGGATTTTCGTTAGTTTTCGGGAGAGTGTTTTATTATGGTTTGAGTGGATTAAGATGTGGAGAATTAATAAGTCTACAACTGCTTCTGGGTATCCCACAAGTGGGCAGAGCATACACAGTGTAGTAAATTGTGAATTCCAATTTTATTATGTGTGATAAACAAGAACCATTGTAAGCTCTCCGATAGAGAGTGCTCTTGATCCGCTTTATGGCGAGTTTCAAGAGACTTATGAAAATAACAAAAATGATAGAAATAAAGTCTACACTACCCAAGAGTCTCTTTCAGGTCTAAGACCGTACTTGGGAAAGCAAGGGGGTTAGCAAAACAAACAAAGTGCAAGAAAACTCTCCGACAGAGAGCACTCTTGATCCACCTTTCGGTGAGATTCAAGAGATTTTAAGTTTTTTTTATTTAGCAATTTATATAAAATGAAAAGTACTTGAACGAAAAGTAAACTAAACTAGCAAACTAAGATCTAACAATTTATTGAAAAAGTGAAACTATTCTAGCAAAAGTAAAACTAAGCTAATTGCGGAAATAAAACTAATCTAATGCAAAAAAGGGACAAGAGACAAAACAAGCTTCCACCAAATGGGGGAAGTAGGGGTGTGGGAGTCTTTATCCCACTTGCTCTTTATTAATTATTACAATGCTTGTTTTTTCATCACTTGAAAGCACGATATTAGATGGGGGAATGAAGAAGAGGGAAGTGCTTTTCAAGGAGCTTGATTGGTTTGCTTGCTTTCTCTTAGCCTTTGGGCTTCTTGTCTTGGAATGTCTTCTTTGGTCACCTAAAGATAAGAGCTCTAGACAAGCACTTATTAATGGATTAGGAAAATCAAAACAAGATTGAAAACTAGATCTAAACTAAACTAGCATGCAAAAATTAACCAATCTCTAAGTATGAAAATAAAACTAAGTGTAAGCTAAGAGATGGATTAGAAGACTAAATGCAAACTAATGCAATTAATCAAATTAATACTAGATGCAATTAAAAATCTAAATGAGAAAATTAATCTAAGTATGAAATAGAGATTTCAAGCTAGAAACAAATAAGACCTAGGCTAGAAAATTCGAAAAGATGAATCTAACTAAATGCAAATTTGAAACTAAAATTTTAAAAATGAATCTAACTAAATGCAATCTAAGTTATGACTTCAACTACAAACAAGAAATGAACAAGAAATAAACTAAGTAACAAGCAAGCAAAGAAATAGAAAGCAAGAATAAGCAAGGAAGAAAAGACAAGTAGAAGGCAAGCGAAAGATAGAAAAGAGGTAGTAGAATGAAGAGCAAAAGAGGGCTGGAAAAGGTGAAGTTGGGACAGTCAAAGAGAGGGTAGCCAATGAAGAGGAAGTGGCTGCAAAAAAGAGAGATAGGAGGCAGCCAAAGGAGAAGTAAAGAAGGGGCTGCAAACTTAAACAAAAAATCAGGGATAAAAGAAGAAGAAAATAGTGAGAAAAAGGGTGCAAACAGTGAAGAAGATGGCTGGAAACAAAGGAGAAAAGAGGGCTGAAAAGTAGAGTAAAGAGGGCTGGAAAAGTGAACAAAAATCAGAGATGAAGGGGCAGCTAAAGAAGGGAGAAGATAGGGCTGCAAAAATAAACAAAAATCAGAGATAAGGAAGATAAATGGGCTGAAAATGAAGAAGAAAAGAGGACTGAAAATGAAGACGAAAGAGCAAGAGAGAAGAGAAGAAGTAGAAGAGAAGGAAGAAGGTTTGAAGGGACAAAGAAGAGAAGAAGACTAGTAAGGTAAGAGTGAAAGCAAGCAAGAGAAGAGAAGCAAAAGGCAAGGAAAGCGAAAGTTTGGGGAAAACAAAGAGATCCAAACTTTAACTGAGTAACCAATTTTGAGAGTTGAGTTTTGATTTTAAAGGTGAAAACGAGACATTACAAGCCCTTTTGGATCTTTGAATCTTAGTTGGAACTCTGTAGAGACCAATGAGCATTCAAGGACAATGATCCCTTTGAGGCTTGAAGAAGAGGGAGATGCAACCTAGCTCATCCCTTACTCCAAGAAGTAATCCTGAAAACTTATACACACACTTAAACAAAAGAGCTTCGATCTACTATGTTAGTATAAAAAAAATTCAAAGAGCATGTATTAAGTCCAACTAAAGCATGCTACTTTAAGATCTTTTAAACACCCAACATCAACAAATAACTTGAAGCTTACAAATATTTGTCCTATGTGCTTGAGAAAATCCCTCTAAGCTAGATCCAAACTCAAATAGATAAGCATGCATAAACATTGAAAAATATTACCTCAATAAGTCATCATGAACGATGCATGCACCAGGTGGACCTCCAAAGTCTCAATCTTATTCAATATTGCACAAAGACAAAAATATATCACTACAAATCTTAGCAGAGGTCTCTTGCAAATTCATCCACCCTGATATGGGAGAAGAGACCCTGTATCTATACAAAAAGAGAGCAAGCTAAAGAGCTAGGTCGAAATGCATGAGAGCTAGGTCAAGGAGGGCGAATTCATCCACCAACTGAGAGAGCCAAGCTCTGATTTGAGAGTTAACTGAACAATTGACTTGAGTTTTGGGGTGAGGTGGCCTCCACCTAGGCAAGGCGCCCTCACTCCCACTTTGTAATCATTTGCAAGCCAATAAACACATGCCAACCAAGCAATTCACCCAAGCTAGTGAAGGAGGGCGCAAATCCCAAGGAAAAATCACTTGTAGTGCTCCGATTGCTGATTGAAATCAGTTGGTGAAACTTGGAATATTCCTCTTTGATCCCTGCCATGTCATTTAGCTCTTTACGTTATTCAATTTGGCTTTTTCTGGAGTGATTTGGATTTTTTCCATTTTATTATTGTTATCACATCCATGTTAGATGGAGCTACCATGCTGCAGATTGTGTGGTCGGGGACCATACTACATTTTGTTTTCCCAAATCAAAGATCAAATGGCCTTAGAGGGGCCATCATTTGTGTTGAGACTACCCGGAGCAGAGATATCAGAGGGGTCAGTTTGTACTTTGATGGTCTAGAGCTACTATAGAGCAGTGATTACAGGGTCCCCCTTCCTTGCCGAGCTTTGCATAATCCCATTGAGAGAGTTACTTTGCAGAGTATTGCTGGTTTGGCACTTATTGCCTGGATTCAGCAGAGATCCAGTTTCAGATTCAGCTTCAGCAGCAGGTATATGGTATGGCAGGTATAGCACATTTATGCATATTGCTCATGATGTTTGCTTTCAAACTTGTTTATTTATGATAGTACATGGACTAGATGTATGAGGTCTGATGTGGTGATCTTATGTTTTATTATGATGTTGATGGCCCCCAGTCCACCTCTTTCAGTAGACTCCTGTATATGCATACTAGTTCCTGTCCCCACTATTGGTATAGACTTGGTCATTTCGTTCTCCTAGGGAGCTAAACTTAGATCTACCTGTCACTTCCTTCCACTCATCCGACTCATCCATTTTTGGTTCCTTTCCCAATTTGGACCTTGATATGTGGGTTTGAGGATCCCCTTCCCCATTGACCCCTGAGTATGCCATGAATCCCTGTTTATTGTGCCTCGGCTCTTTAGTGTGTGAGATGCATTCTCAAACCTAGGATTTGCTCCTGTTGGTTGCCCTCGATGTTGCAATGCAGTATAGGATTGTGTAGACTCACCGGGTGTTCCCCATTCGTCATCGAAGCATGCACACTTGCCTCCATTACTTTGCAGTATGAGCGCCATTGTTATATCTTTTGAGATATGTGGAAGCCCAAAAAGGGCCAGGAAATGTAAATGAAGCCAAAAAGGCTAAGTATGAAAGTGAAATGTAAAGTCCAAGAATGTGTTTCTTAACACACACGAACACAGGCCATCCATATATATCAGAGCATTGTATTGGTTATTTCCTCACCTTGTCCTGCAGGGCAAGGAGGTGAGATGGAGTAAGGGACAACTATGTGAATTGTCCCCTAGAGTCTCAAGTTACGGTTTGTCGGACACCCAGTCATGGCGGCTCTAGAAAAGATCCTCACGGAGTCTGTTGAAGGCATGGATGTGAGTTGCAAGGTGTGTGTTAGATGATTAGTGGTGGTTTCCCTACACTATACCCATTTGTGAGGCACCGCCCTTCCCTTGTGTTATCATGATATGCTTATGTCAGTGGGTCCCACTTTCCTCGTTTATCCAAAGGGTCACATGGTCATGGTCATGGTCATTGTCTTTCCCCAATCTTTCCACCTTGTTTATCCACCTTACCCAAAGTTAGCTAAGTGTCCAAGTCTATAAGTGTGCATAGCGGTTTTTGAGTCTTTGTTGGAGGTGGTGGGCCTGTTGCCGCCTGGTTCCACACCTGGGAAAAACGCAGCAGAAGTCTTCAAGCTGCTGGTGTGGCCTTGGGGGCAAGTCAGAGTCAAGTGCTGTCACTTGGGACTCGACTCCTCCGTCTAGGCTTTCCTAGCGAAGCCAAGGGGGGTAGACCCTAAAAAATAAAAGAAACTAAAGCCTCTAATCTAGGAGTTAGAAAAAATACTTTTGCAACCAAGACAGATAACATATACCTTTTCAAATAAAAACATCATTTATCATTTACTCCCATTAAAAAAAATAATCATCATTCAACTGCATACTAGTCAAAATAAAATGAAAATTGCATCAGGACCAGTGCCTTGCTATGGAGTCAAATAACAAATGCATAAACAGAAAAGTAAATGTTGTGGAGTGTTCTTGGTTTATTTTAAAATTTAATGTGATGGTGATCTTTTTTTATTAAGGCATGTGGGTTCCCGATATACGCAAGGTACGGGGGAACATGTCCGGAAATTTGAAGCGTGGCTTCCCTCTCAGGCTTTAGGCTGGATCGGAGTCTCGAGGAGGTGTTCAGATGCTATACCAACGAGGGCAAGCCTAACGGTTTCCAAGAGGTCGCTATCCAGTTTTATCCCAAGCCTTCTGGGAAATTTGCCCACGACAACAAATTGCGTGTTGTGCCGGATTTTCACAAAAAGGGTTTTTATTTGGGGTGGTGTTAATTCCTATTACTAGTCATCAACTCCTTTCTGGTGTGTACCAACTGGATCAGACTAAGCTGCAAGTTGGCCACAGAGCATACGGGAGAAGACCTTGGTATATTTTATAAAATTTTTAAGAAACCAAATTTTATCTTTTTATAACCCCAAGAGTCTCTTTTCAGGCATGCATTTCGGGCAAGCCTTCATACACAACCCTACTTCGGGAAAGCAAGGGGGGCGTTATGAAATTGTAAAAAAAATGTGAAAAGCTAGGTTGTGAGTGACCTTGTGGCCCGCTAGTGAAACGGACCAACAAGTTTTATTTTAATCCTAATTGATTTTATTTAATGCCGAAAAACAAAAAAAAAAAACTACTCTAACAATCACGCCATGAAAATGAGACGACACAGGCCACCCCTGGGGGGATGGGGTATGGGCGCTGGCTAGCCCACTTGCTCTCGTTTAAAATGTGTACAATGATAAAGAGAAGTGCCCCAAAGTCTACTTAATGTGACTTGGTGGCTTACAAAATTATAGAAAAATATGCCCGGTTTTGAAAAAATATGGAAATATGTGTTCCGGATCGCCTGAATGCTCGAAATTTTGCCAGCACCTCCTCCTACCTGCTCATCTTCTGCTGCAAACCAGCAAGCAATAATTAGAACAAGATGCCAAAAACACTTTAAGAGTGTCTTTGGAACACCTCCTAAGAAACCCAAAATTTTCTAAGTTAAAAACTAAGTAAAAAATGACAAAAATAACCAAGTAAAACAAGCTATGGAGCTTGTCTACTTGGGATCTTTGCTAGCCCTTTAATGGCTGCAAATTATCAGTTCTATGGCAGCCAGATAACACTTTGCAATCAGATCTAATACTTCTTTATAAAATTTTGAAGGATTTTCGACAACTTTAAACTAGTTTTTTATAAAGAAAGTACTAGTAAATCAAAAAATTTGAATTTTTTATAAATGAGAGAGAGAGAGATGGAACAAATCCTTGTTGAAAATAGAAGCCTTGAAGACGGTTCAGTGATGTTTGAAGGGACTATATCTGCAAATAATTGTTAGTAAAAAGTGGAAACAAACAAGATCCTACTTTTCGCCAACTCAAGAAGACACCTGCACATCACAAATCTCACCAAACAAAGATTAAATGTAGATATACATGCTCATAAGAAACTAAGCTGCTACAAATAAACAAATTTGACAAACAACTTATCTCATAGATGAGCAAACCACATCATTGAAAAATAAGACTTATGCACAAGTCACCTTGGAAAAAAGATCAAGATACTTCATCCACATGTAGCCAAGACACCACAAGCTGACCTCCAAAGTCTTCTTTTATTCAAAATGATAAAAATATTACAATCATAAGTTAGCTGCTCCAAGTCTCACTAGTGAACAATGGAGAGCAAGCTTCAATTTATAGAGAAAATGATCAAGGAGGGAGGGCGCACTTGCCAAAAATGGGTGGAAAGCGTGGCATGGATGGTGGAGGGAATGGGGCTGCCATCCCCATGTCTTTAGCTGCCCATGGCAGCCCCAAAAGGTGCTAACATATCAGCACTATTAGTGCTGCCCCTCCCTTAACTCGTGGGCTGCCCACATTCATGAATGCGCCCCTCCTTGAGTGAATGCGCCCCTCCTCAATGGGCACTATTATCTCCTTGTTTGGGGCTGCCCAAAACCTTCCAAAATCAGCCCAAAACATTCCACATATGATGCTGATCCAAAACTGAGTTGTCATAACTCCCAAAAATAATTAATTTTTTAAGTCATTTTTTCACTTTTTGATTTTTTTATGACTTTTTTGGGATTTTTTGATTTTTTTGATTTTGACCAAGGTAGAAGCACCCAAACATTAGGAAAAGTGGGTTTAGGGGTTTAGGGGGTGCTCTGAGTTAGAAAACGAGCACCCCTAAGGCAAAAAATACCTCCAGACGCCCCAGATAGGCCAATTACAAATTTTTTAATTGAACCATTAAAAAATGGCCCAATTTACGGAAAAATAAAAACTTGCCGAAAATTAAAAAAAACACCTAGGGGGACTTATACATGTCCATATGACTCAAAATTAACGCCTAGCATGTTAATATACATTGACCCATAGACTCTAATAATTCCCTAAGGCCCGTCAGCCTCCCCAGGCATTCCAGCTTTGGAGGAGCAGGAGAAAAACCAATTAATTATGCAATGCAGTGATGCGAAACATAATAGATAGGTGAAAAAACTCCTTGGAATACCTGACTTGGCCAAAAAGTCCTAAGGAACCGAGTCTTTTACAAACACCATGCTAGCACGTTTTGTTACAAACCCCGCAGGGCCATGGACATGTAAAAAAAAAAAAACGGGTGCCTTTTAAAGGCCAGCTCGACATCAAATCACCAAAATTGAACATGTGTCATGTTCCACTTTGCCCGCTCGCTTGATAATCCAACCAAGTGCAACTTAGTTGGCAACATCTGGCTCCAACTGCGGGACGTGTGCTCGATCTGATTTCAATCAAATAGAGTATGCGAGAATCCAAGAATCTCTGGTTCCTGCCACGAAATTAAAATGCATTAGTCCCATATCTTTGCCAAATGAAACATAAGTTGCAACATTTATTTCAAAGCAAAAACTAAAGTAAGCAAATGAAACTAATATACATCAATAATATACAAAACATAATGTACAAAAATGCAAGGCAAAGGTTTAGAGATGGCCCTGCTATCAATCTGCCCCCGTGGGCATTAGGAAATCTTCTTTGAAAAACAGCTTGAGATGTTGCCCATTGACTGGGAGAGTCAACTTTTCTCCATCCATAGTGCAAAGGAAAAAAGAATTAACCCCTGCTGGTTCAGATATAATATATGGTCCCAACCATAGGCTATCAAACTTTCCATGCTTTCCTGGCTTATCCCTTCGCTTGTCCCATAGAAGAACCCAATCCCCTGGCTGAAACTCTTTTGGCTTGGCTGACCTGTCAAAAGTTCTTTTAACCCTGTCCTGATTTCTGATACTTTGGTCTAAAGCCTTTCTTCTAGTCTCATCTAATTTCATAATTTGCTCAATTCTGTTCTGCATACCATCATCATTTGACTCATAATCATGCAACATCTGATACACTGGCAACTGAATATGAATGGGAACAGAGACTTCCAAACCATAAACCAACTGAAAAGGGGTTTTCCCAGTAGCACGTTTCTGTGTTATTCTGTCGGCCCATATAGCAAATTTTATCTTAGAATCCCAAGACCTTTTGTTATCACCCACAGTTTTCTTTAAAATGTTCATTAAGGTCTTGTTGGTTGATTCAGCCAATCCATTTCCTTGGGGATAATAGTTGGATGAGTGGGAAAGGATTATACCATACTTGAAGCAGAATGCCGAAAAGGCCATGGAGCTAAAACTAGGACCATTGTCAGTTGTTATCTTGGATGGCACCCCAAATCTAGTTATAATATGATTTTCAAGAAAGTCCATAACCACTTTATCAGTGGCATACTTAGTAGGGATTGCTTCCACCCACTTGGTGAAATAATCGGTGGCAGTTAGGATCCAGGTATATCCATTGCTTGAGTTTTCCTTAAACTGACCGATAAAATCAAGACCCCATTGTTGGAAAGGGGCTTGAACAACTACTGGCTCAAGAGGTAAAGTTGCCAATTTCTGTTTCCCAGTGAACAACTGACATTGGGGACAAGATCTGACAAACTTGTGCACATCAGCAAATAAAGTGGGCCAATAGTAACCTGATCTAAGGATCTTGTGGGCTGTGGTGTCTGCTGCATAATGCCCACCACAAAATCCATTATGAAACTCAACCAGAAGTTTTTTGGAATCTGGTTCATCAACACATCTAAGAACTAAGCCATCAGGATTTCTCCAACCTAATCCATTTTGAGTTATGCAATATTTGGTGGCTTTAAGTCTTAGAGACCTTCTTTTATGACCAACAAGATGTTCAGGACAAGTAAAATTGTTAAGAAGGTAGATAATGTCGGAATACCATTGAGTTTGACTTAATCTTTGAAGCTCTTCAGATATGATAGGTGCTGACTCATTATTTTGACAAATCATTCCTACAGCTTTCTCATTACTTTCTGTCATCATGCGTGCAAGACCTTGACCTTTGATTAACTTGGTAGGTTTTATCTCCAAGTCATACTCTTGTATTTTGGACACCCATTTTCCCCTTATACCAAGGCAATCCTGTTGAGCTAATATATCTTTGACAGCAGTATGAGGAACATAACCCACAACCTTGGAATACCCAATATATATCCTGAAATGTTTCAAAGACTTAACAAGGGCATAAGCTTGTTTCTCCATTATAGTATATTTAAGCTCTGAATTTTGTAAAGCTTTACTAAAGAATGCTATGGGTTGCTCTTGGCCTTGGTCATTCTTCTGAAGCAAGACTCCGGCAATAGTATGCTCTGAAGCAAAGGAAAAAATTTGGAATTCTTTTGAATAATTAGGGCTTATCAACACAGGGGCTTTAGATATGGCATCCTTGATACCTGCAAAAGCTTCTCTTCCTTGCTTACTCCATTCAAACTTAGCATCTTTTTTAAGTAAGAGTTGTAAAGGCTTCATTAGCTCAGCTAGATTTGGAATAAATCTTCTAATGAAATTAATCTGGCCATTGAAGGATTGAAGAGCTTTGACATTGGTGGGGATAGGAACCCTTTTAATGGCCTCAACTCTTTCAGGATCAATTTTTACACCATCCTTAGTGATAACATGCCCTAACAGTTTGCCCTCATCAACACAAAGCACAGATTTAGCTGGATTTAAAGATATGCCATACTTTCTGCATCTCTCAAAAACTTTTCTAAGATGGCCAACATGATCTGATCTTTCCTTACTATATACTGTTAAATCATCCTGATATATTTCAATAATTTTACCAATCAATCCATTAAAAGCAACATCCATAGCACGTTGAAAGGTAGCACCAGCATTAGTAAGACCAAAAGGCATTCTAAGGTACATGAAAGTGCCCCAAGGTGTGGTAAAAGTAGTTTTATGTTGATCCTCTTTGTTGACTAGCACTTGGTTATATCCTGAAAACCCATCAAGAAAAGACATCAAGCCTGATCCAGTCACCTTCTGAAGTAAAGTGTCCATGCTTGGCAACGGATAGTTATCTTTTAGGCATGCCCAGTTCAAGTTTCTAAAATCAATACACAATCTGATATCCCCATTCTTTTTTCTAACCACCACCAAGTTAGAACACCAAGAAGAATGTCTTGTTGGAGTAATGATGCCTGCTGCCAACATCTTTTGGAGTTCTTTGTAAACCATAGGAGCCAACTTGGGGTTTATTCGTCTCAGTTTTTGGCGAAAAGGCTTGATACCTGGTTTAAAAGGGATTGTATGTTGAAAAATATCATCACGATAAGCCTTAAGTTCATCATAGCTGAAAGCAAATATATCCCTATATTCATAGATTAAGTCAATCAAGGCTTTTCTTTCTTCTTGAGATATTCCCTTTCCAATTTTTATCATCTTTGGTTCCTTCTCAGTTCCTATGTTTACTTCAATATACTCCCTTGGTTTTATTGAACCCTTTTTTCTTTTATGGCCATCTTGCCTGTCAAAAAGCTGCTCTAACCGGGTGATGCCCTTGGGAATTTTGTTCTTAGGTTGGTCCTCTTCTTCAGGATACTCTTTCCCTTCTTCCTTATAAGTGATTTTACAATCAGAAAATTCTTGAAGGTTATGGATGAAGTTGAGAATTTGCTTGTCACTATCAAACACTTGCCAATGATCTATGTTGTCAGGGATTAAAGGTCTAAAGTTGATTTCAAATTTCCCATTCCCCTTTAATATTTCCTCAGTTGGTTGAAGTGTAGAAGCTGCCACAGCTAGTTCATCTGCCTCAATGTTTTCTTCTCTAGGAGTTGCCATGATATTTAAAGCATCAAACCACTCCATAGTATCCCAGACAGCATTCCTATACTGTTTCAACCTTTGACTTTTGCAAGCAAATACATTTTTAACTTGGGAAACCACTAAGTCAGAATCACCTTTAATAGATAAAATCTTAATCCCCATATCTTTGGCGATTTCTAACCCTTGCAAAAGGGCTTCATACTCAGCCACATTATTTGATGCATCAAACTCAAGTCTGAAAGCAAATTTGAAGGTTTGTTTAGAAGGAGAAGTTATGACAATTCCAGCTCCTTTTCCATATCTTGAAGATGCCCCATCAAAACTCATCCTCCATACCCCATCCTTCTTTTCATCTTTGGATGCTTCTTTAAAAGGTGCTATGAAATTTGAACATATAGAATAGTTTCCAAAGTTGTCAGTTTGATGCACAAATTCATTGGCCAGATTCGGTGGGTCTTCAACATGGAGTTTTCTAAGTTGTTCATTGTATAGCTTAACAGTTGTATGTTCTGATGCAGGGATAGTAGCATATGACCAATCCATCCTTATGTCTCCCCCTAAAGATGCAGCCCACTTTCTAGATAAAAGCATTCCCCAATTGTCTGGTACATCAATTACTACGACATCCATGGTTAAATGGACATCAGGATACTTGGCCAACCTAACAGGTAGATTTATAATTATACCAATAGTATCAACTTCCCTTGAATCCATGGCACACACATTGTGATAGGGTCTAGTTGTTTTTAAGCCCAATTGATCCATAACTCTTTTGGTCATAACATTTGAGGAAGCACCAGAGTCCAACATGCAATTGTGCACAAGCATATTATTGACAAGCAAGGAGACATAGAAGGGAGGGTGGTCTTCCTTATGAGGATCCACACTATGCAAAATAATCGGGTCATCTTTATGGCTAGGTTCCTCTCTAGTCTGGTTAAGATTAACTATCTCTGAGTCCATAGGAGCCTTGCCCTTTTCATGTTGAGGATGATCTATCACTTTCATAAGATTTTCTTTCAAGCTTGGGATTTTGATAAGGTCAGTAACAAGAACAGGAATCTTTGCGGAAGATAACCATTGAGCCAAATCGACATGAAGACTTTCAGAGTTGGAAGAAGATGTTACCTTAGGGATATTCTGATTTGAGTTTGAGTTTCCAACATTGTTCTTTCTTTGATATGTTAGGCCTTGGAGCATATTGGGGCTTAGGCATATACTGATTTGAGACCTGGTGGTTTTGAGATCTTTCAATGGAGATCAACCTGTTCTGTATGGCAGTCATGTTGGAGGCTTGATTTGAAACAGCTTCCTTCAAGAGTTGGGCAATTTCTTTCAAAGGTTCCTTTGAAAGATCCTTGATTTCAGTGCTAATGGTTTTATCTTTACTCTCGCTTTGCTTCATAGGAACATTTGCCCTTGTGAAACCAGGAAGATGAGACTTGCCACAATTTAACATGTTCTTATCAATTTTCTCGGCCAATTCCATGGCCTTCTTTAGATCGGCAGGTTCTTTATCAGCTAATTGATATTTCAACTCCCCACTAAAAGCTTCCATGTAGTAAATGAGGATGGAATTATCAGGTGGCTTGATATCAGCATGAAGTCTACCCACAATTTCATTGAATTTGTTGTTGAATTCTTCCATTGTCTCATTTTCATTTTTCTTAGTATTGGTCAAGGCAGCTAGAAGGTAGCGGTCTTCTTTGATGTCCCCCCATTTGGCCAAGAAAGCAGTTTCAATTTCTTTGTAGGTCTTGTACTTGTCAGCTTCCAACTTGTTAAACCATTCATAAGCATTTTCTTCCAAAGATAAAGCAAACAACTTCATTTTTACATCTTCATGCTTGGCACCTAAGCACCACTTGTCAAAACAATGGCAAAAACGAGTTATATGGGATTTAGCACTAATAGCATTATTTCCTTGAAAAGATGGCAACTTATCAATGGCTTTTTCAGGGATATCATGAGGGTAACCAACTATAGCAGTAAAATCATAAGGACCAAACTCAGCCATTTCAACAATAAGATTATTCAAATTATTTTCTGTGAATAAAAGGTGAATATCAGAAATTGACTGAGAACCAAGATCCTCAAGGGTTTTTCGAGAAGATAACTTGCTTTTCCTCCTATGATAGACCTTTTCAGGCTCAGGAAAGAACTGAAGCAAGTTCTGAGGATTCCTTCTTGTAAAACGCCTTGGTAGATTTGTTGATAGTGGAGTCGCCAGATGTTCTTAGTCAATTTAAAAAATTCACTACATACATCAAACAAAGCGAAAACAAAAAAGGAAAACTCAAAAGTCGTATTCCGGGAATAGAAAGACTTATCCCCGGCAACGGCGCCAAAATGTTGCCGCCTGGTTCCACACCTGGGAAAAACGCAGCAGAAGTCTTCAAGCTGCTGGTGTGGCCTTGGGGGCAAGTCAGAGTCAAGTGCTGTCACTTGGGACTCGACTCCTCCGTCTAGGCTTTCCTAGCGAAGCCAAGGGGGGTAGACCCTAAAAAATAAAAGAAACTAAAGCCTCTAATCTAGGAGTTAGAAAAAATACTTTTGCAACCAAGACAGATAACATATACCTTTTCAAATAAAAACATCATTTATCATTTACTCCCATTAAAAAAAATAATCATCATTCAACTGCATACTAGTCAAAATAAAATGAAAATTGCATCAGGACCAGTGCCTTGCTATGGAGTCAAATAACAAATGCATAAACAGAAAAGTAAATGTTGTGGAGTGTTCTTGGTTTATTTTAAAATTTAATGTGATGGTGATCTTTTTTTATTAAGGCATGTGGGTTCCCGATATACGCAAGGTACGGGGGAACATGTCCGGAAATTTGAAGCGTGGCTTCCCTCTCAGGCTTTAGGCTGGATCGGAGTCTCGAGGAGGTGTTCAGATGCTATACCAACGAGGGCAAGCCTAACGGTTTCCAAGAGGTCGCTATCCAGTTTTATCCCAAGCCTTCTGGGAAATTTGCCCACGACAACAAATTGCGTGTTGTGCCGGATTTTCACAAAAAGGGTTTTTATTTGGGGTGGTGTTAAGTCCTATTACTAGTCATCAACTCCTTTCTGGTGTGTACCAACTGGATCAGACTAAGCTGCAAGTTGGCCACAGAGCATACGGGAGAAGACCTTGGTATATTTTATAAAATTTTTAAGAAACCAAATTTTATCTTTTTATAACCCCAAGAGTCTCTTTTCAGGCATGCATTTCGGGCAAGCCCTCATACACAACCCTACTTCGGGAAAGCAAGGGGGGCGTTATGAAATTGTAAAAAAAATGTGAAAAGCTAGGTTGTGAGTGACCTTGTGGCCCGCTAGTGAAACGGACCAACAAGTTTTATTTTAATCCTAATTGATTTTATTTAATGCCGAAAAACAAAAAAAAAAAACTACTCTAACAATCACGCCATGAAAATGAGACGACACAGGCCACCCCTGGGGGGATGGGGTATGGGCGCTGGCTAGCCCACTTGCTCTCGTTTAAAATGTGTACAATGATAAAGAGAAGTGCCCCAAAGTCTACTTAATGTGACTTGGTGGCTTACAAAATTATAGAAAAATATGCCCGGTTTTGAAAAAATATGGAAATATGTGTTCCGGATCGCCTGAATGCTCGAAATTTTGCCAGCACCTCCTCCTACCTGCTCATCTTCTGCTGCAAACCAGCAAGCAATAATTAGAACAAGATGCCCAAAAACACTTTAAGAGTGTCTTTGGAACACCTCCTAAGAAACCCAAAATTTTCTAAGTTAAAAACTAAGTAAAAAATGACAAAAATAACCAAGTAAAACAAGCTATGGAGCTTGTTTACTTGGGATCTTTGCTAGCCCTTTAATGGCTGCAAATTATCAGCTCTATGGCAGCCAGATAACACTTTGCAATCAGATCTAATACTTCTTTATAAAATTTTGAAGGATTTTCGACAACTTTAAACTAGTTTTTTATAAAGAAAGTACTAGTAAATCAAAAAATTTGAATTTTTTATAAATGAGAGAGAGAGAGATGGAACAAATCCTTGTTGAAAATAGAAGCCTTGAAGACGGTTCAGTGATGTTTGAAGGGACTATATCTGCAAATAATTGTTAGTAAAAAGTGGAAACAAACAAGATCCTACTTTTCGCCAACTCAAGAAGACACCTGCACATCACAAATCTCACCAAACAAAGATTAAATGTAGATATACATGCTCATAAGAAACTAAGCTGCTACAAATAAACAAATTTGACAAACAACTTATCTCATAGATGAGCAAACCACATCATTGAAAAATAAGACTTATGCACAAGTCACCTTGGAAAAAAGATCAAGATACTTCATCCACATGTAGCCAAGACACCACAAGCTGACCTCCAAAGTCTTCTTTTATTCAAAATGATAAAAATATTACAATCATAAGTTAGCTGCTCCAAGTCTCACTAGTGAACAATGGAGAGCAAGCTTCAATTTATAGAGAAAATGATCAAGGAGGGAGGGCGCACTTGCCAAAAATGGGTGGAAAGCGTGGCATGGATGGTGGAGGGAATGGGGCTGCCATCCCCATGTCTTTAGCTGCCCATGGCAGCCCCAAAAGGTGCTAACATATCAGCACTATTAGTGCTGCCCCTCCCTTAACTCGTGGGCTGCCCACATTCATGAATGCGCCCCTCCTTGAGTGAATGCGCCCCTCCTCAATGGGCACTATTATCTCCTTGTTTGGGGCTGCCCAAAACCTTCCAAAATCAGCCCAAAACATTCCACATATGATGCTGATCCAAAACTGAGTTGTCATAACTCCCAAAAATAATTAATTTTTTAAGTCATTTTTTCACTTTTTGATTTTTTTATGACTTTTTTGGGATTTTTTGATTTTTTTGATTTTGACCAAGGTAGAAGCACCCAAACATTAGGAAAAGTGGGTTTAGGGGTTTAGGGGGTGCTCTGAGTTAGAAAACGAGCACCCCTAAGGCAAAAAATACCTCCAGACGCCCCAGATAGGCCAATTACAAATTTTTTAATTGAACCATTAAAAAATGGCCCAATTTACGGAAAAATAAAAACTTGCCGAAAATTAAAAAAACCACCTAGGGGGACTTATACATGTCCATATGACTCAAAATTAACGCCTAGCATGTTAATATACATTGACCCATAGACTCTAATAATTCCCTAAGGCCCGTCAGCCTCCCCAGGCATTCCAGCTTTGGAGGAGCAGGAGAAAAACCAATTAATTATGCAATGCAGTGATGCGAAACATAATAGATAGGTGAAAAAACTCCTTGGAATACCTGACTTGGCCAAAAAGTCCTAAGGAACCGAGTCTTTTACAAACACCATGCTAGCACGTTTTGTTACAAACCCCGCAGGGCCATGGACATGTAAAAAAAAAAAAACGGGTGCCTTTTAAAGGCCAGCTGGACATCAAATCACCAAAATTGAACATGTGTCATGTTCCACTTTGCCCGCTCGCTTGATAATCCAACCAAGTGCAACTTAGTTGGCAACAGGGCCCACCTCACCTGGGGCCTGTTTTATTGAGATATTATTTATTTTGATCACCATGTCGTCATTATATGTTTTAGTAATGTACTAACATAAATAAGGAAGCCTTGGTGCTTCATGTTGCATGCAGGTTTTAGCCATTTCCATTTTGACCAGAGTTGACTTAGTCAAACTAGTTTGACCAGTCCAAAAATGGGCCCAAAAAAAAGTTGCAACCAAAACTTCGATTTTGGTCATTTATCATGTGTTGGGGTCCCGTATGAGCCTCCAAGTGTCAGATCGAGAAAATGTTGAAGCATTAGTGAGATTTTTAATTATTACTGGTCACCAGGGACCTGTTTTAATTAAAAATCTTGGATTTTGGGCTAACAGTGCTCAATTGATGGGTTGTGGTCGTTCTAGTGACCATGTCTAGTATATTTGAGGTCTATGATCGCATTGCAATAGACGGTTCGTCAATCCGGGAAATATAAGTGGGTCAAAAGCGCAAATTACATCTTCAAAAATAAAACCAGCAATTAATTAATGTTGAAAATCAAATTTGGCTAAGTGAACTTTGGAAATGGTAAGTGCAATGGTTGGTAAAGGTAAGGGGGTCCCCTAATGTCATTTTTATTATGTTTGGACACTAAATATTTGGTGTGGGGCCCTCATTTATGCCTAGCTTCACTCATGGGACGAATTGACCCATACTTGGGCATTTTTCACTATGTAAAAACTCATATTTTGTGAAAATAATGTTATGAAACTTTGGTTAAGTGATCTAGGGGGCTAAAACAGCCCATAGACACCCCATAGACACATTTATGTATATTGTGAGGGCCCCACGAGTGGCCCCTCTCTCCCCTTGGGCGCATGAGGGCAATTCGCCCCCCCCTCTATAGAGCACTCCTCTGCCATTCAATTTGGCATTGAGAGAGATGATCTCAACCATTGGTTTTGGAGGGAATTAGGTTTTGATTATGAGCTATCTCTATAAGAGAGCAAGCTCTCTCATTTGTATCTCCCTCTTGGCATTTTTGCACTTGCACTTGATATTGAGAGAGGCATTCCATTCGGTGACTTGAGACATTGTGTTGTGGAGTGTTATTGTACTGATTGTATGCTGGTTTATGGATTCACTGTTGAGATAACTTGTGGTGTTTGTCCATCTTTATTTGCTGGTTCGATTTGCAACTTTGCTAGTCATTTGGAGAGAGGCGTAGTTTTGGGGTGTGATGCTCCACACTTGCTCCAACCTCTGGAGAACTTCAAAGGGAAGTGAAATTTACATTTTGTATTTCATTTCCTTCATCATTTACCATCTAGTTGATGTGTTTAACTCATAATTTGCTTCAGCTATTGATTTTAGCCCAAAGCCTGAAGTAAAAGCCACCCCTTCGCATACAAATGAATCGAAGAAGGAAGTGGGACCGGTCACGTGTCCCGAGGGAGCCACTAGTAAAGAATCCCGTAGTCTGGATCCCATTAAGATAAACGTTTTAGGCAAATTGTCCAACTCTTTGATTCAGGTCTCGTTTAAGGAGTTAGTCAAAATCCCGGTCATCATAGCCCAGATCTTGGAATTCCTCGGCCTAAAGTTCGCCTCGGTTAACAAGGTAAAACAACATGCTTTTCAATTCGACATGGGCAACTTTCAGTCCAAGCTTAGCATGCTCGTACCTCTAAATGAAATTTTGAAGATCCCTGGGATGCACAATAGAGCCAGTAGCTTCTAGGGGGAGCAACCGAAAGGAGCACCGCCCAAGAAACCAATTGAGGTTGCACTTGACCCTCCAATAAATATCCACAGTGTCTTTGGAAACACTGATGGATGTCCTCCATTCTACGTTGCCCTCGAAGTGAATCAGCTTATACTCCACAATTGCATGTTTGATTCAGGGGTTGAGGTCAACATCATGTCGCTACGAGTCATGGAGCAACTTGAACTGACCCCTTCCAGGCCTTTTAGGAATGTGTGTGGGATGGATTCCCGTCCGGTAGAAGCAGTAGGCGTTATTGAAAATCTCCATGTGAAATTAGCTGCGTGCCCCGATATCAGAATGTCGATGGATGTCCTCGTTTTGGACGTCTCGGATGTCTGGGGCATGCTCTTATCTAGAGAGTGGGCTGCTAAGTTGGGTGGAAACATTCAAATGGATCTCAAGTACGCAACCATCCCGAGGGGGCATGGCAAGGATATCACCCTACTTAACGAGCCTTCCATGAAAGAACATGTGGAGACCCCTGATTACCTATATGAAGAAGCAATCCGCCCAATGGATGAGGTAGGAAACTTTATGGTGTTAGCAAACTACTGGGAAGACATTAGGCAACACCCTTTCTCGGCTAGTGAGATTTGGAAGATGCATTTCGATGGGGCTCACTCTAGGCATGGTGCGGGCGCTGGGGTGGTCATAACTTCACCTGTTGGCGAAGAAACCATATACTCATTCCGCTTGGATTTCGATTGCACTAACAATGTGGCGGAGTATGAGGCCCTTCTTCTAGGGCTCGAAGTTGCCAGAGACCGTAAGATTAAATGCTTAAGTGTTGTGGGTGATTCCAATCTCATAGCCTCTCAGGTTAGAAACCAGTTTGCTGCCAAGAATGATAGATTGCGTACCTACAGAAATGCTGTGTGGGACATCATTGAGCTATTTGACGCTTTTTCAATAAAGGTTGTCCCTAGAGAGGATAATTCTTTACCCATACGCTTTGGCTGTGGCTACTAGTACCTTTGAGGTACCCGATGCTTTGATCGAGCGAAAGTGCAAGGTTGAGGTCCTATTTGGGCCCTCTGTGTTCGATAACCAGGATTATTGGCAAGTTTTCAAAGATGATGCCCAGAAAGTGCATTTTCTGCAAGGAATAGGAGGTTCCCTAGATCCATTGGTCAGTTTGGAGGACCAGTCGTTAGAACGATCTCTGCGCAGTGCTAGCTTATTGGAACTGTCACTCCCTCTTGAAAAGAATTTCAACAAACATGACGAATACATAGGGGGTAGGGCCAAACCAGTTGATGAGGTGATTGAGGTGAATATAGGCTTGCCAGTTTCTCCCAAAATGATAAGGATTGGGAAAAATTTCTCCAAGGAGGAGTGTAGGAGAATCGAAGACCCGATTCGCGAATACAAAGACGTGTTCACCTAGACATATGATGATCTAAAAACTTATGATAAATCGGTCATTGAGCATACTATCCCGCTGGTGGAGGGAACCAAACCATATAGGCAAAAGTTATGAAATGTCAACCCGAAACTAGCTCCTTTGATTAAGAAAGAACTCGAGAAGATGCTAGCATCCGGGATCATTTGGCCAGTAAGGCATACCACGTGGGTGTCCAATCCGGTGATAGTGAGGAAGAAAAATGGTGAGATCAGAATCTGCATCGACTTCAGAAATTTGAATCGGGCTTGCCTCAAGGATAACTACCCTTTGCCCAACATGGAGAACCTGTTGCAAAGTGTTACCGGGCAGGAATGTTGTCCATGCTGGATGGTTTCTCCGGGTACAACCAAGTCCAGATTAAGAGGGAAGACAGGGGAAAGACAACGTTTACCACCCCATGGGGGACTTATGAGTATATACGCATGCCCTTCGGTTTGCTTAATGCTGGATCCACCTTTCAGAGGGCTATGGACCAAGCGTTCAGTGACCTGATAGGGAAAATTATCGCCATCTACCAAGACGACTTGACGGTGTTCTCAAAAGAGAGGAGCGATCATGTGGGCCATTTGAGGAAAGTTTTTGACAGATGCAGGAAATTTGGGATATCCCTTAACCCTAGAAAGTCAAACTTCGGGATTGATGAGGGAAAATGGTTAGGACATATTGTGTCCAAGGATGGGATTCGAATCGACCCAGAAAGGATTTGCACTATCGAGGGTATTCCACCTCCTCATAATGTCACCTCGCTTGGGTCTTTCTTTGGGAAGATCAACTTTGTTAGAAGATTTATTCCCAAACTTGTCGAGCTGCAAATCCCCTGAGCGCCCTGTTGAAGAAGGATGCTAAATTTGTATGTGCTAAGGAGTGCCATATCTTCTTCCCCTGTCCTAGCCTGGCCTGATTACAACAAGGATTTCCTAATCTATTCATACGCCTTTGAGGACACTATTGCGCGAGTTCTGTTGCAAAAGAACAAAGATAACCACGAACAACCCATCGCCTTCATGAGCAAAAATCTCAGAGACGCGGAACTCAATTACACTACCATTGAGAAACAAGCCTTAGCTTTGGTCAAGGCTCTAAAACATTTTCGAACCTATGTGGGCTTTTCCAAAATTAAAGCTTATGTACCCTACCAAGCTGTGAAAGATGTTTTATCTCAGACGGACGGAATTGGTGCAAGGGGAAACTGGATCTCTAGAATCCAGGAGTATGACTTGGAAATCAAGCCAATCAAGATTGTGAAAGGACAAGGATTAGCCCAACTGTTAACCAAAAGGGAGAATAGTGTCCAGATAAATCAGGTAAGCGAGAGCGAAGATGATGGTATAATCGCCAATGAGCTGGAAGAGCACGAATGGTATAGGGATGTGGTTTTCTACTTGAAATACCTAACGTGCCCCGATCACCTTGTTGATCACCAAAGAAAGGGCATCAAAGTTTGTTCTAACTAGCGACGATCTCGGGTGGAGGAAACCGGATGGGATTATCCTGAAGTGCGTCAAACTTGATGAGGCACATGTGATCATCAAAGAAATGCACTTCGGGCTATGTTGTGGCCATTATGCCCCTAGAGCGACTGCCGCTAAGATCATGAGGGTAGGTTACTACTGGCCCACGATGTTTGGCGATGCCCACAACTATGTGAAGACATGCAAGGAATGTCAATTCTTCACAGGGAAACCAAGACAACCTTCCCTACCTTTAAGCCCTGTGATAGTAGAGGACCCTGTTATCACCAAACTTGTAGTTGCCCCTAGAGATAGATCCAAGATGGATGGCAGAGGGGATGGGCAACCAAAGAGGTGCAACCAAGATAGCCTCGACTCCCAATGGATGGTTGTTACGCCAATCGAGGAAATCTTCACTTTATGTTATCTAACCCAAGACAACAAAGGGGGAGACCCAGATCCACTCCCGATAGGAGAGATCGGACCAAAACACCATATCAAATCAAATATGGGTGAATTACGTAAGGTGTATGGTGAACTCTACATCTATGGATGAAGTCACAAGGTGAGTAATAGGTAGGATCAAGCGGTTTAAACAGTGTAACTTTAGTCCAATATGCATATGTGTGTGACCTGTGATGTTTGAAACAAGATCTAGGATCAGGGTACTAGTCAATTATGAGAAAATCCACTGCCTTGGGAACCGTGTCCAATGCAGGGTAGTTAAGGACCAAATTGGGGCTAACCAGTACCAAAGATGAGCTTGATGGACGGATATGACAATGTCAAGGTACTCAAGCAAATAAGACAAAGATCAAACCATAAGCTAACTCAACAATCCAAGAAAGTCGAATTGGCTTGGAGAAGATCAGTGCCTTGGGAAGTGGGCCAAATGGAGTCGGATGTCCACCAAATTGTAGGTCAGGGATGTTGAGGTGTCAAGCTAGGTGGATCTTGAAAATTAGATTCATCCAATGGCTAGATCTTAGTAGATCTGAGATTGAAATGTATCACGAAGTGACCTAAGTGGGGCTCAACCCTCAAAATGAGGAATGGGGCCCACAAGGTGAAAATCATTGAAGTGACACACTAGGGGTAGGTTAACAAATGTGTAGTTTATGGATAAAGTGGGATCTCACTTACTCAGGTGCTAGATCATGCAAAACGCACCTATCCTAGGAAGTGCGACCTCCCTTAGAGAGGCTAATTTGCCTTGGAAAATGGGTCGGATAAAGGCCAATTCACACCAAACTATAGATCCGAATCGCCGTGGATGCTATAGAGGTGGGTTTTAAATTTTATACCCAAAAACCAAGTAGATCTTGCTAGATCTGAGAAATTGCAAAATGAGGGTTTTAACTTATGAGGGTTTTCAGTAACTTAGACAAATGGATAGATCATGGAATGAGAAATTACCTTGAGATCATACCTGAGTGATGGATGAAGATGCGTTGTTGTTGAGGAAGACTCCCGTAGAGATCAAATGAGAAATTGTTGATTTTGCTTGCCAAAATGATGCCCTAGCCCACAAGTGCGACCTCCTCTACTTGTCAAACCAAGGAAATCGATTCAATCAGAAAGATCAAGTATGGAGGAAATACAAGCAAAATGCAATAGCAACATAAAATAGAAGGTCAAAGACAGTAATACTCTCTGTTACCAACGAAGAAATCCAAGAAAGAAGTAGGGAGGGTCCTCCCCTACCAATACGTCCTCAAATCAATTCGGCCTCCACCTGTAGATGACAAAATCGTGGTAGAAAAGATAGCAAGACAATATCTCCAAAAACCCAGTGCAAAGGAAGAATCAACAAACGAACTCCAAAAGCATTCACCACAACAGAATAGATAGATGCAATAATATTTTTCTATTCCAATAATCCAGAGCCAAAAGTCCCTTTACAATGAGGAGCTCTCTCCTTTAAATAGGAAGGAGAGGCACCAAGACCCTAACCACTTTTTGAATGAGTTGCTCAGATTAAAAGATCAAAAGATCTAATCAATGGTTGAGATGAGCTCAAAAATACAATACATGGATCAACCCAATAATACAATATAATAATGGACAAATCACCCATAATAGGGGGGTCCCACCAAATGTCAATAATAAAACATAAGAAATAGCTCATGCTGGGTCCAAGGGGTAATTTCTAACACACTTGGTCAATCCCCATATCACAATAATATAAAATAATCACTCTAGACACCAAATCGTGCCCCTCTGGGAAAGTCATGAGCCTCGGAAGGCTCCAGAAATCATCATAAAATGCCAAAAGTGATGGGTGTGGGTCCCATCGGAAGCTGAAATTGTTGGAGAAGGTGTGGAAGACATCCCACTCATTATCAATCATCATCCCATGCCATAACCTTGGCTTAGTAGCCCAAATGGAATTCCTCTATAGCCATTTTTACCATTTTTGGACTGCCTCGGGACGTGTGAAACTGCCCAAACTGCCTCCTGGAGTGCTTGTGCTTTCAAGATAACCTCACCAATGTGTCTGGGAGGGGGATAATATGGTAATAACAAGTGGTTGGACCACCCCCTCCATATACAGTGCCCTAGGTGAACCAATCAAATCTCATCACTGCTCTGACAAGGCCTCTAATAGGCCAAAACTGCACTAGGATAGCCAACTGAGGCTGAATCATCACTGTAACTGCCCGAAAATGAAAACAGACTGTCTCATTGGACTTAGAGAGCCCAAATCCATCTAAGATGTGTACTCATACACCATATGGATCTCTGCATGATCATATAATATATCCAATATGCTCGGACAGGTGAAATAAGAATAATCTGTAAATGATCAAATAATGCTGAAAGTCACAAATCATCATCATAACCCTGTATCTACTGCATAGAACCATCATGTACCTGTACATAGACCATATACCATCTATCTGCATCATCATAAGGTCTAATCATCTCATGTCCTGTGGTTGACCTGGTCAAACTGGGTTTGACCAAGTCAACATGACCAAAATATAACTCAAAATATCATCAAAAGCTGCTGCAAGTGTTGGAGGTTAATGCATGCTCTACAATTCATTCAAATAGCAATTATAACAAAAAGTAATAATTACTGGCAATCTAAGTCCAAATATATAAAGTCATTAATTAATATTATTACCTAGACTAGACTTTCAAGACCCTACTCACTTCATAGTTGTGACCATTTTGCTAGTGAAGGGTGAAGGCTTTGTACTGCAAAGGATAGGCTAGAGGGAATGAGTTACTGACTTAACACTGTGACACTTTGGATAGAGAAAGGGAATACACACCATAACATATACTGAATGAACAATAACACAGGGAATGGCGGTGTCTCACAAATGGGTAAGTTGTTTAAAGAGTGTTTATTCACCTTGACCGATGCGCACAATCCATAATACAAATGAGTCCAGCAATATTTTTGATACAGAGTTTAAGTTCCATTGCTTTTTGGGCCTATAGTTTCCATAGCTTTTGATCTATGTGTGTTTATAAACACATTGCATAGATTTACATTTTATTAGGCTTCTTGCTGCAGGTGTGTTTTTAAGGCACTTGTTTACCTGAGCACTTCTAGGTGTGTCTTTAGGCAACTTGTTTACCTAGGTATTTACATTTCACAATAGATATAACATTTGATATTTCATAGCCATTTTCATTTCGCTTGGCTTTCATTCATGTGTGTTGAGAAACACACTGCATGAATGGGCTTTCATACAAGATACAACTTTTATTTCCATACTTTGTATTCATGGCAGCACTAAAAGTTTCAGGTTTAGCCAACAACATCTTTAGTGACTAGGGGGACTTCATGAGGAAATCCAACTCACCAAAGGTAAGTTTTGTCACCAACTCAGAGCCAAGACACAATAAACAAGGAAGCTCATCCAATACAGAGGCTACAGCGGGGAAAGGTCCTCCATGCCACTAGTCAAGTAGTAAGTCAAGGTAAATAACAAACTGGGTAGGTTATGGATGGATGAAGATAAGGAATAATGAGACCAACACCAACAAGCCAAAATATGGTGGGAATGATCACCTCTATTCTCCTTAGGGATGGTAAAACCAATGAGTATAGGTCAAGAACTTCTAAGTCTGAGTAGGGACAAATATTATATATATACAGTACAACTAGGTCCACATATCTATATAATCGCCAGATCATGATACTAAATGCTAAGACATGCTAAAAGAATGAAGATAAAAGCAATATAACCACAACACCATAATATACCTGCTGAGTCATATACCTGAATGCTCATCATCTGAGCCATCATCTGTCCTCTGAAACTGCTGCTGTAACTCTGGGCACTACTGACTTCTTTGTACAAATGTCTAAATAGCTACATTGGTCATCTCTCTGAGTGTCCTGAAACTCAGTCATTGCATGGGGAATAAAACTGTTGTCCATAATCTGATAGTGATCCATAGTAGATGCTCATCTCAACATCTCAATTCAAGGGACCTGGCTGAATAGTGTACTGGAATCAGAAAAATAATGTATGGTAGCCCGGCTACTATATATGTGGTAACATCTTGCTCCAGTTGGGACAAGTGCTCTGCTGAAAAGAGCGCTTGAGAACCTCAGAATCTCCTGTCCTCGAACACCGCTACTCGAATCCTCGATCCAGCACTCTACCTTTCTCTTTCAACTTTTTATTTGGCACCTATATCCGTGCTCACAAACACTAGAATACCTCATGCAGCATGTATGGGGAAAAGATGAAATCAAACTGAAATAAAATCTATTCTATAACAGAAATTTAAAATGCGTAAAAGAAAACTAATCTACTAACATAACTTGCAAAGTTTGAAATTTTATTGTGCAGGAAAAGAAAAATGACAGGTACTCAATTAAACTAAGAGCTTCAAAAGGAGCTTAGGAAAAGACAAACAAAAGGCGCTAGACTCAATGGCTGAAAAGACTAACTACTGCCCAAGCAGGCTTATTCAAGTCCTACCTACCCTACTCTAACCAGTTAGCACAAATGCTAGGTAAAATCATAAATCCAGTGCAACCATTCATCAAACAAGCTAATGACTTTTCTTCGATTTTTGTTTATAAAACAAGCCAGGATTGGGTTAAAGACTGAAGAATTTGATAGGACAATCCTCCTGGTTTGTTCAAAAATTGCAAAAGGGCTTGAATGGTGCAACAAGAAATCATGCCAAGGAGAAGAATGATTGATGAAAACATCCTCCATCAAAGAATTGATGGGATCATAAAAATTATGCGAGTTATTATTTAGAATTGATGGAGGGAAAATACATGGCACTTGATTCAATTTCCCTTTGCACAAATTACTGTCCTTATTCACTTCTCTCACAGATTCAATTTGCTTCTCCTTGGGACTAATGATCAAATAAAAACCAAGTGGGTACAAGTTAAGGCTTAAAAGACGAAAAATCAAAGTCCGACCCACTTGATGCTCAAAAATGGAGAAAAGATGGAATTGATCTTTAAACACCTTTTCTAGCCACCAAAAATGATTGATAACTTGACAACAAGTATTATGGTTCCAAAGTGACTGAAAAGGGAAATGAAGTGTTTTTTCTCCAAACATGTAATCATGCTTATACTTCCAATTGAAAATTTCAAAAACAAAAGATTCACTAGACCTCCAACTCCAAAAAGATTGAAAAGGATGTGCAGGGAGGGTGGATGTTTTTCTCTGAGGTGGATAGAAAAATTTGGCCTTGGAATTTGACAAAAGGAAAGGCCTTTTAAGGTACTATTATTTATTCTAGAAATGACAAATTTTAAATCAAGTCTAATATTTACAGACTGAGGACAAGATTCTAATTCTAATAAATGGATGAAACTATCTTGACTAAGGATGGCAAAATTTAAAGACTCATTATAAGAAGTGGAACAAAGATTAGAGCATTTAGTGTGATTCACTATTTCATCTTCATCTTGAGATTGACCTTCTATTGATTCATCATTAAATTCATATGAAGATAAATGATCATTTTTATTTAAATTATCAGGGGGAAAGTTAGCTAGTTCATTTAAAACATCTTGATTATTTACACAATGATCGTGTGAAATCACCACTAAAGGGTCTTGGTCAATGTCTCCACTTTCTTCTTCTTCAACAAGGTGATAAGGAATTGAATGATCAATAAAGCCAGAATGACCAATGAGTTCCTCAGAAGGAGGAACTTCAATAGACTTGTTGACTAAAGGCTCATCCTCAAAAATTTCTTTAGGATCAGGACTAGGGCTACCTAAAAAGAAATTTGAAAACATACGATTTATATTAGTGATTTGACTTTCGATTGACTCAAAAGTGGAAAACTTATCCTCAAAGTAAATTGGGCAAGAGGGGTCATCTCTGGATACCGATAGTTCACTGGAAGCTTGAATATTAATTGATTCAACAATAGGATTGGAAAGGGGAAGGTTTTGATCTTGGATTTGATTTAAAGAATATATATCATCGGATTCATTTCCCCATTCTTCTAAGAATTTTTGTTTGAACATGTCATATCCAGAAATGCTATTGGTCTTCAAATTCAAGAACCAGAGCTCAACTCTTTCTTTGAGAGATGAGGCCAATAATTTCATACATACATCTTCATCGGTTATAGATAATTTGTTAATAACTTCCTTAAAGAGGTCAAGGTGTCTTTTAGCAGAGGTTTCATAACTTCCATCGAATTTAGGCAACCTTTCGCGGGCTTGATGAGGAAATTGATGAGGGTACCCAACGATTTTGGAAAAGTAAAAAACTTTCAACCGACCAAAAGTCCTACGCCCCTCAAAAGCAGCAATGGACGACAATTTTATTATTATTTTAATTTTTAATTTTTATTAAATCAAAAACCTAAATACAAAATGATGCACTCCATTGGTTCTAGATAATGATAGGATCGATCACCAGTGGAGTCGCAAGGTGAACCACATAGGTAATTCACCGAAATGAAATATGTTGTAGGAGAGGTGAGATGAGTGAATTAAAATGGTGATTGAAGTAATTATGGAATTATAAATGCAATCACCAAGGAAAAATATTGGATGCGACAGGATAAGAGTTAACGCACAGACACTTGCAGACACCGAAGGTAAGCCTCTACCTCCCTGGCAACGACGCCAAAATGTTATCACCAAACTTGTAGTTGGCCCTAGAGATAGATCCAAGATGGATGGTAGAGGGGATTGGCAACCAAAGAGGTGCAACCAAGATAGCCTTGACTTCCAATGGATGGTTGTCACGCCAATCGAGGCAATCTTCACTTTATGTTATCTAGCCCAAGACAACAAAGGGGGAGACCCAGATCCACTCCCGATAAGAGAGATCAGACCAAAATACCAGATCAAATCAAATATGGGTGAAGTACGTAAGGTGTATGGTGAACTCTAGATCTATGGATGAAGTCACAAGATGAGTAATAGATAGGATCAAAGGGTTTAAACAGTGTAACTTTAGTCCAATATGCATATGTGAGTGACTTATGATGTTTGAAACAAGATCTAGGATTAGGGTACTAGTCAATTATGAGAAAATCCACTGCCTTGGGAACCGTGTCCAATGCAGGGTAGTTAAGGACCAAATTGGGACTAACCAATACCAAAGATGAGCTTGATGGACGGATATGACAATGTCAAGGTACTCTAGCAAATAAGACAAAGATCATACCACAAGCTAACTCAACAATCCAAGAAAGTCGAATTGGCTTGGAGAAGATCAGTGCCTTGGGAAGTGGGCCAAATGGAGTCGGATGTCCACCAAATTGTAGATCAGGGATGTTGAGGTGTCAAGCTAGGTGGATCTTGAAAATTAGATTCATCCAATGGCTAGATCTCAGTAGATCTGAGATTGAAATGTATCACAAAGAGACCCAAGTGGGGCTCACCCTCAAAATGAGGAATGGGGCCCACAAGGTGAAAATCATTGAAGTGACACACTAGGGGTAGGTTATCAAATGTGTAGTTTATGGATAAAGTGGGATCTCACTTACCCAGGTGCTAGATCATGCAAAACGCACCTATCCTAGGAAGTGCAACCTCCCTTAGAGAGGCTAATTTGCCTTGGAAAATGGTTCGGATAAAGGCCAATTCACACCAAACTATAGATCGGAATCGCCGTGGATGCTATAGAGGTGGGTTTTAAATTTTATACCCAAAAACCAAGTAGATCTTGCTAAATCTGAGAAATTGCAAAATGAGGGTTTTAACTTATGAGGGTTTTCAGTAACTTAGACAAATGGATAGATCATGGAATGAGAAATTACCTTGAGATCATACCTGAGTGATGGATGAAGATGCGTTGTTGTTGAGGAAGACTCCCGTAGAGATCAAATGAGAAATTGTTGATTTTGCTTGCCAAAATGATGCCCTAGCCCACAAGTGCGACCTCCTCTACTTGTCAAACCAAGGAAATTGATTCAATCAGAAAGATCAAGTATGGAGGAAATACAAGTGAAATGCAATAGCAACATGAAATAGAAGGTCAAAGACAGTAATACTCCCTGTTACCAATGAAGAAATCCAAGAAAGAAGTAGGGAGGGTCCTCCCCTACCAATACGTCCTCCTCAAATCAATTCGGCCTCCACTTGTAGATGACAAAATCGTGGTAGAAAAGATAGCAAGACAATATCTCCAAAAACCCAGTGCAAAGGAAGAATCAACGAACGAACTCCAAAAGCATTCACCACAACACAATAAATAGATGCAATAATATTTTTCTATTCCAGTAATCTAGAGCCAAAAGTCCCTTTACAATGAGGAGCTCTCTCCTTTAAATAGGAAGGAGAGGCACCAAAACAATAACCACTTTTTGAATGAGTGGCTAAGATTAAAAGATCAAAAGATCTAATCAATGGTTGAGATGAGCTCAACAATACAATACATGGATCAACCCAATAATACAATATAATAATGGACAAATCACCCATAATAGGGGGGGTCCCAGCAAATGTCAATGATAAAACATAAGAAATAGCTCATGGTGGGTCGAAGGGGTAATTTCTAACACCCTTGGTCAATCCCCTTAGCACAATAATATAAAATAATCACTCTAGAGACCAAATCGTGGCCCTCTGGGACAGTCATGAGCCTTGGAAGGATCCAGAAATCATCATAAAATGCCAAAAGTGATGGGTGTGGGTCCCATCGGAAGCTGAAACTACTGGAGAAGGTGTGGAAGACATCCCCCTCATCATCAATCATCATCCGATGCCATAACGTTGCCTCAGTAGCCCAAATCAAATTCCTCTGTAACCATTTTTACCATTTCTGGACTGCCTCCTGGAGTGCCTGCGCTGGCAAGATGAGCTCACTAATATGTCTGGGAGGGGTTAATATGGTAATAACAAGTCGCTGGACCACCCCCTCCATATACAGTGCCCTAGGTGAACCAATCAAATCTCATCACTGCTCTGACAGGGCCTCTAATAGGCCAAAACTGCACTAGGATAGCCAACTGAGGCTAAATCATCACTGTAACCGCCTGGAACTAAAAACAGACTGTCTCATTGGACTTAGAGAGCCCAAATCCATCTAAGATGTGTACTCATACACCATATGGATCTCTGCATGATCATATAATATATCCAATATGCCCGGACAGGTGAAATAATAATAATCTGTAAATGATCAAATAATGCTGAAAGCCACAAATCATCATCATAACCCTGTATCTGCTGCATAGAACCATCATGTACCTGTACATAGACCATATACCATCTATCTGCATCATCATAAGGTCTAATCATCTCATGTCCTGTGGTTGACCTTGGTCAAACTCGGTTTGACCAAGTTAACATGACCAAAATATAACTCAGAATATCATCAAAAGCTGCTGCAAGTGTTGGAGGTTAATGCATGCTCTACAATTCATTCAAATAGCAATTATAACAAAAAGTAATCATTACTGGCAATCTAAATCCAAATATATAAAGTCATTACTTATTATTATTACTCGGACTAGACTTTCAAGACCCTACTCACTTCATAGTTGTGACCATATTGCTATTGAAGGGTGAAGGCTTTGTACTGCAAAGGCTAGGCTAGAGGGAATGACTTACTGACTTAACACTGTGACACTTTGGATAGAGAAAGGGAATACACACCATAACATATACTGAATGAGCAATAACACAGGGAATGGCGGTGTCTCACAAATGGGTAAGTTGTTTAAAGAGTGTTTATTCACCTTGACAGATGCGCACAATCCATAATACAAATGAGGCCATCAATCTTTTTGATACAGAGTTTAAGTTCCATTGCTTTTTGGGCCTATAGTTTCCATAGCCTTTGATCTATGTGTGTTTATAAGCACATTGCATAGATTTACATTTTATTAGGCTTCTTGCTGCAGGTGTGTTTTTAAGGCGCACTTGTTTACCTGAGCACTTCTAGGTGTGTCTTTAGACAACTTGTTTACCTAGGTATTTACATTTCACAATAGATATAACATTTGATATTTCATAGCCATTTTCATTTGGCTTGCCTTTCATTCATGTGTGTTGAGAAACACATTGCATGAATGGGCTTTCATACAAGATACAACATTTTATTTCCATACTTTGTATTCATGGCAGCACTAAAAGTTTCAGGATTAGCCAACAACATCTTTAGTGATTAGGGGGACTTGATGAGGAAATCCAACTCACCAAAGGTAAGTTTTGTCACCAACTCAGAGTCGAGACACAATAAACAAGGAAGCTCATCCAATATAGAGGCTGTAGCGGGGAAAGGTCCTCCATGCCACTAGTCAAGTAGTAAGTCAAGGTAAATAACAAACTGGGTAGGTAATGGATGGATGAAGATAGTGAATAATGAGACCAACACCAACAAGCCAATATATGGTGGGAATGATCACCTCTATTCTCCCTAGGGAGGGTAAAACCAATGAGTATAGGCCAAGAACTTCTAAGTCTGAGTAGGGACAAATATGATATATATACAGTACAACCAGGTCCACATATCTATATGATTGCCAGATCATGATATTAAATGCTAAGACATGCTAAAAGAATGAAGATAAAAGCAATATAACCACAACACCATAATATACCTGCTGAGTCATATACCTGAATGCTCATCATCTGAGCCATCATCTGTCCTCTAAAATTGCTGCTGTAACTTAGGGCACTACTGACTGCTCTGTACAAATGGCTAAATAGCTACATCGGTCATCTCTCTGAGTGTCCTGAAACTCAGTCATGGCATGGGGAATAAAACTGTTGTCCATAATCTGATAGTGATCCATAGTAGTTGCTCATCTCAGCATCGCAATGCAAGGGACCTGGCTGAATAGTGTACTGGAATCAGAAAAATAATGTATGTTAGCCCGGCTGCTATATATGTGATAACAACCCCTTTCCAGTAGTGGGGAATGGACTTTGTGGAACCGTTTGATGTAAATTCAAGTAATGGATATAAGTATATCCTTACCTGCACTAACTACTTCAGCTGCTAGGTTAAAGCTATCCCTACGAAGAAGGCCACGACCAAGGTCGTGGTAAAGTTTCTAGAGGAAAACATCGTCTCACGGTACGGGTGCCCTCTCAAACTCACTACGGATAACGCCAAGGCTTTTAGCAAGATTGAAATATCATATTTTTGCTTAAACCATGGTAGAGTATTATTCCACTCCTCCAACTACTATCCTCAAGGGAATGGGTTAGTGGAATGAAGTAACAAAAACCTTATCAGACTCCTCAAAAGGATGGTGGGGGGCAACAAACGAAGTTGGGACAACAACCTGAAATATGCTGTTTGGGTTGATAGAACTATGGTGAAGAGGATAACAGGTAAATCCCCGTTTGAATTAGTGTATGGACAAGATTGCAGACTCCCCATCAACTTGCAGATCCCTGTTTATGAGTTGTTGCACCAATGTGGATTTGATCAAGAAGCAATCCAAGCAAGGATTGACAAATTGGTCGAACTTGATGAGAAGAGAAGAGAGGCTTTCGATAGGACTGTCATAGAGCAGGAAAGGATAAAGGGGACCTTTGATCAAAGTACCCAAAATGAACATTTCAAGGATGGTGATGTGGTCTTGTTATGGGATAAACATAAAGAGAAACCGGGAAACCATGGTAAGTTGGATAGACTATGGATGGGCCCGTACAGAGTTGCCAGAATAGCAGGAAAGGGATCTTTGCGTTTAGAGACATTGGAGGGTGAAGAACTGGAATTACTTGTGAATGGGAGGTTTTTGAAACACTACCTCCCACCTATGAACAATGAATGACCCAAGCCTTGTCTCCCCCTTTTTGTTGCGGCTAATAAGCTCTCGAGAGTAGTAGTCGGTTGCCTTTGCTTTAGACTTCCCCACCTTGTTGTGACGACCTGTCACCCCTTTTTGTTTTGGTTTTTCTTGCCTTTGGCGGCCTTTTTTCTGGTTTGTCTGGGTAGCCTAGCTTTCCTTCCTTTGCTTTTCACCTTTTACACCTTATGTGTCGGCGTAATAAAACTGAAAATGCTGTAGAGTATATTTCATTGTTGACAATTTCCGTTTCAACATTTGTCATTTTGTTTATATTTTTGTTCGATTATATATATATATATATATATATATATATATATATATATATATATATATATATATTGTATGTCCTGACGAGCGATCTACAGAGATTGGTATAGCGTCTGCATTTTACAGGAATAGGTACACACAGATGATGATGATGCAGATGGCATGTACATGCATGCACTTTGATGATGATGAGAGGGGTGCTGCGGACCAGAGATTCTGAGGTTCTCAAGCACTCTCTCCCTTAGAGCACGTGTCCCAGCTGGAGCCAGATGTTATCACATCCATCTTAGCTGGAGCTACCATGCTGCAGATTGTGTGGTCGAGGACCATACTACATTTTTTTTTCCGGCTCAGAGATCAGATGGCCTTAGAGGGGGCATCATTTGTGTTGAGACTGCCCAGAGCAGAGATGAGGGGTCAGTTTGTACTTTAATGGTCCCCCTTCCTTGCCGAGCTTTGCATAATCCCATTGAGAGAGTTACTTAGCCATATTGTGATGAGAGCATTACAGAGTATTGCTGGTTTGCCACTTATTGCTTGGATTCAGCAGAGATCCTGTTTCAGCTTCAGCTTTAGCAGCAGGTATATGGTATGGTAGGTATAGCACATTTATGGAAATTGCTCATGATGTTTGCTTTCAGACTTGTTTATTTATGATAGTACATGGACTAGATGTATGATGTGGTGATCTTATGTTTTATTATGATGTTGATGGCCCTCAGTCCACCTCTTTCAGTAGACTCCTGTATATGCACACTGGTTCCTGTCCCCACTATTGGTTTAGACTTGGTCATTTCGTTCTCCTAGGTAGCTAACCTTGGATCCACTTGTCACTTCCTTCCACCCATCCGACTCATCCATTTTTGGTTCCTTTCCCGACTTGGACCTTGATATGTGGGTTTGAGGATCCCCTTCCCCATTGACCCCTGAGTATGCCATGACTCCCTGTTTATTGTGCATCGGCTCTTTAGTGTGTGAGATGCATTCTCAAACTTGGCATTTTCTCCTGTCGGTTGCCCCCGATGTTGCAATGCAGTATAGGATTGTGTAGACTCATCGGGTGTTCCCCATTAGTCATCAAAGCATGCACACTTGCCCCCATTACTTTGCAGTATGAGCGCCATTGTTATATCTTTTGAGATATGTATGAAACCCAAAAAGGGCCATGAAATGTAATGAAATGTAAATGAAGCCAAAAAGGCTATCTGAATGTAAAATCAAGCCAAAAAGGCTAAGTATGAAAGTGAAATGTAAAGTCCAAGAATGTGTTTCTTAACACACACGGACACAGGCGAGCCATATATATCAGAGGATTGTATTGGTTATTTCCTCACCTAGTTCCGCAAGGGAAGGAGGTGAGATGGAGTAAGGGACAGCTATGCGAATTGTCCCCTAGAGTCTCAAGTTACGGTTTGCCAGAAACCTAGTCATTGCGGCTCTAGAAAAGATCCTCACGGAGTCTGTTGAAGGCACGGATGTGAGTTGCAAGGTGTGTGTTAGATGATTAGTGGTGGTTTCCCTGCACTATACCCATTTGTGAAGCACCACCCTTCCCTTGTGTTATCATGGTATGCTTATGTCAGTGGGTCCCGCTTTCCCCGTTTATCCAAAGGGTCACATGGTCATGGTCTTTGGCTTTCCCCTATCTTTCCACCTCGTTTATCCACCTCACCCAAAGTTAGCTAAGTGGCCAAGTCTATAAGTGTGCATAGCAGTTTTTGAGTCTTTGTTGGAGGTGGTGGGCCCACCTCACCTGGGGCCTGTTTTATTGAGATATTATTTATTTTGATCACCATGTCGTCATTATATGTTTTAGTAATGTACTAACATAAATAAGGAAGCCTTGGCGCTTCATGTTGCATGCAGGTTTTAGCCATTGCCATTTTGACCAGAGTTGACTTAGTCAAACTAGTTTGACCAGGCCAAAAATGGGCCCAAAAACAAGTTGCAACCAAAACTTTGATTTTGGTCATTTATCATGTGTTGGGATCCCGTATGAGCCTCCAAGTGTAAGATCGAGAAAATGTTGAAGCATTAGTGAGATTTTTAATTATTACTGGTCACCAGGGACTTGTTTTAATTTAAAATCTTGGATTTTGGGCTAACAATGCTCAATTGATGGATCTTGATCATTTTAGTGACCATGTGTAGTATATTTTGGGTCTATGATCGCATTGCAGTAGATGGTTCGTCAATCCGGGCAATATAAGTGGGTCAAAAGCGCAAATTACACCTTTATAAATAAAACCAACAATTAATTAATGTTGAAAAATCAAATTTGGCTAAGTTAACTTTGGAAATGGTAAGTGCAATGGTTGGTAAAGGTAAGGGGGTCCCCTAATGTCATTTTTATTATGTTTGGACTCTAAATATTTGGTGTGGGGCCCTCATTTCTGCCCAGCTTCACTCATGGGACGAATTAGCCCATACTTGGGCATTTTTCACTATGTAAAAACTCATATTTTGTGAAAATAATGTTATAAAGCTTTGGTTAAGTGGTCTAGGGGGCTAAAACAACACATAGACACCCCCTAGACACATCTATGTGTATTGTGAGGGCCCCACGAGTGGCCCCTCTCTCCCCTTGGGCGCATGAGGGCAATTCGCCCCCCCTCTATAGAGCACTCCTCCACCATTCGATTTGGCATTGAGAGAGATGATCTCAGCCATTGGTTTTGGAGGGAGTTAGGTTTTGATTATGAGCTATCTCTATAAGAGAGCAAGCTCTCTCATTTGTATCGTCCTCTTGGCATTTTTGCACTTGCACTTGATATCGAGAGAGGCACTCCATTCGGTGACTTGAGACATTGTGTTGTGGAGTGTTATTGTACTGACTGTATGCTGGTTTATGGATGCATTGTTGAGATAACTTGTGGTGTTTGTCCATCTTTCTTTGCTGGTTCGATTTGCAGCTTCGTTGGTCATTTGGAGAGAGGTGCAGTATTGGGGTGTGATGCTCCACACTTGCTCCAACCTCTGGAGAACTTCAAAGGGAAGTGAAATTTACATTTTGTACTTCATTTCCTTCATCATTTACCATCTAGTTGTTGTGTTTAACTCATAATTTGCTTTAGCTATTGATTTTGTCCTTTTGTGGCAGGTTGTTGAGGGCGCAGTTGGTGTCCAGTTGCTTTCCACGCTCAAGAAATACGCAGGGCTTCCAACACTTGATCTTTCGGGCTGGTCCTCATACAAAGCATTCCATTCCACCGTTGTTCCAGGTATTTTTCATTATCTTGTCCTCTCATTGTCATTTTCACTGTGTTTGCTGAGTTGAAAATAAACATAAAAAACCCTAAAATAAAAAATACCAAATTTCACCGCTAAAAACTTATTTTCTTTACAAACCCGCTTCTAATATAATTTTCAGAGTCCAATTCCAAAATTATAGCTCATTCCGACTCCATTTGCCCTTCCCCATAGGGACTAGTCATTTTCAGATTGCGCCCTCCTTGGGCAGCTTGCTCAATCACGTAGCTAGGGTTTTTTTTTCTGGGTTTTGGGTATGCTTGATTTGTGTTCTAATTGCCATATTAATATCAGAAATCAAGTTATCATTTGCTAGAAGTGTTTAAAAACGTTAATTTGTTGCTGCCCTAGGTCCATCAAGTCACTTAATCAATCCTCTTCCTTGGGCAAAATTGTATCATTTCATCACTTCTAGTTTACTTCGTATCCCTAGTTGATTTCCAACCATATATTTTAATTCATTTACTTCATCACATACAAGAGCTGGTCGCATTCCATACCACGCTTATTTCATTCTTGTGTCCAATCTTTAGTTGGAATCAAACCTAGGGTCCATTTGACACTCATCTCCTGTTTCCATTTGTTTATCTTTTGGGATTTGGGTGCCTGTTTTGTTCCTCAACCATCACTGGTCGAGCGGGGTCTCCCCCCTGACTTGGCTACTTGCTTCGTCTGAAGTGACAAACGCCTTGTTCGGTGTGACGATCGTTCTTTGAACAATGGACTTGGTGTTTGCAGGTGTCACCTGCCTGGATGCTTGCCCTCTACCATCTCGGACGAGATATCTTTAGTAGCAGCTAGAGTCTGTGTGATAACAATTATTTTTTTGATGATTTTTAATTAAATATTCCTCTTTTGTTAATTTTGAGGAAATATTCAATTAAGTGCAAAATAATCATTTGAAACTTAGGATAAGTGGGTTTAGGGGTTAAGTAGATACTTTGGCTTAGAAAATGAGTCCTTATTTGCCAAAATCCACCCGTAAATCACTTAATTATTACAAATTGAAATTTTTAATTAAACCATAGAAAAAATGGCTTAATTAATTGAAAAATTTAATAATTAAAAAAAATAAAAAATAAAAAAGTTGTGCGCGTTCGCTAAATTGTTTTTCGGACAATGTTTTAGCACACCTGGGGACCTAGGAAATGACCATAGAACACATCAATAGTGTCTAGTTTGTTCATATTTTATAGTTGGGCTCTAATAACCCCCCAAGGCCTAACGACCAAATTCGGGACTCTAGCTTTGGAGGTGGTAGGAGAAAAACTTGTCGATTATTGCTTGGCTAAAGGCAAAGCATAATTGACAAGGGAAAAAACTCTTTGGAATACCTTATTTGACTGTCAAGTCTTAGGGAACCGAGCCACTCAAGACCCCCATACTAGCACACTTTATTACAAACCCCATGGGGCATGGTCATTTCAATACAAAAAATAAAAAGTTAGCCAAAATAGGCCAAGTCCGGAACATCTGAACCTCTGAACTCTGGAAATGAACATGGATCATGTTCAATAACTGACGGCTCAATAGAAGTTCAACTATCGTACAAAATAGTTGGTAGCACCATTGTGTCCCATATTGCATTCCTATATCTTTTTAATCTTTCACATTTGTATGCATACTTATTCCTTGGAGAATTATTAAGTTTAGTCTCCTTTTATACTTAGCAGTTTGATACCCATGTCCTTAGCAATATCCAATCCCAAAAGTAGTGCCTCATACTTAGCCACTTTGTTTGTTGCCTCAAATTCCAACGTAAAGGCAAAGTTGAAAGTTTGCCCACTAGGTAAAGTGATAACAACACATGCCCCTTTTCCTGCTCTAGAATGTGCTCCATCAAAGTTCATCCTCCAGATCTCGTCAGCTTTCTCATCTTTCACTTGTTCTTTTAGAGAGGCTAGAAAGTTGGAGTAAATTACATAGTTTCCATTATGATCCGTGGTGTACACATATTCATTTGACAAATTCTTGGGATCTTCAACATGATATTTGTTAGCTTTCTCAGTATGCAATTTAACAAGGGAATCTTCTGATGCAGGTATTGTGGCATAACTCCAACTCATTTGGATGGAGCCCCCTAAATCAGCATCCCATTTCATCCCATTTTCTCGAAAGGAGCATGCCCCATTTGTCAGGTACATCAATCACTAGGATATCCATGGTGATGTGGATATCGAGGTACTTAGCCAATTTTACCGGAATATTCAGAATGATGCCAATCACATCAACTTGTCTGGAATCCATGGCACAAACATTCGAATATGGTCTAGTTATCTTCAGATCTAGTTTTTCCATAACTTTTCTGGTAATTATATTTGATGAGGCCCCAGAGCCCAACATACAGTTGTGTAGAAGAAGACCATTTATCATCAGTGATACATAAAAGGGCGGGTGATCTTCTTTAGTTGAGTCCATGGTATGTAGGACAACTAGGGGGTCTTTCTCATCAGTTTTCTTAAATGGAGGGGCTCTTACTTCAGGCTGTTCATGATTAATCTCTTTAGGAGGATCAATTGAAAGTTTTTCACATCCCAACCCGGTTTCAAGCTTTAGAAGCTTCTCTGCATAGTTTAATGCCCAAACCCCAGTATGCACAAATTTTCATAAAAAAATTGACTTCAACTTAAAACACATGAGATTCTTTTTCCACCATTAAAATTCAGAAAATTAATTTTTCAGTCAATAACTTCAATCTCAGAAATTTATGGCAGCCATTCACACATAAAAATTAACACATGAATTTTTCGCCTATAGCCCAGGATAAAATCCCGAAGGGAAAACCTGTTTATGAGAGAGAGATTTTATTTCTTTCAGACAGATTATCAAAATTACAGTAGTACTTGTCTTTCAAACTTCATCTCGAAATTTGTGCCAAACTGGCTTGCTGTACGGACATAATTCTTCCTAAATATCTGTGCCCAATCCTTGACTGTACGGCTCACATGTGTGCCTCAAAAACTGTGCATAAATGCTCCTCGAAATATGTGCAGATTTTTGTCCCTGTACGGACTACAAACTTTCTGTACTTTTTCGGCCTCAAAAACTGTGCCAATCTCCTCGAAATCTGTGCAGTATGGACAACAATAAATGCTATATGGATTCCCTCTAAATCTGTGCCAGATTTGTTGTACGGTCACCTTGGAAATCGTGTCAATCTGCTGAAATAATTTCCTTGGAATCTGTGCCTGAATTTGTCTTCTTCTCCTTGAGGTCGAATTCTCTCAAACCCTAGGTTTCTCTCTTGCTCCTCCTCTCCAAACTTTCTCTTTGAAAAGTGAATAATGATAAAGAGTGCCTTGCCCTAGCCCTTTTTGTTCATCATAACTTCCTCTTTCAATCCAATGGTCAATATCAAATTAGATGGATGGTTCTCATTAAATGCTCATTTAATTATTAATAAATGACATTAGGTGCACCTCATGTCATTTAATAAAGTAGAGACATCACATCTAATTAAATACTCACTTGACTTTAATTTAAAATATGAACTTAGGATATCATGACTTTTTAACTTTTAATGAAGTCACTTTAAAAATATAAAGTGCATCTCACTTCATTAATTAATTATGACTAGGGGTCACAACTTAAAGTGTCGTTGTCCACCCCAAGGCACTAGAAGGTGAACAAACACTTCCTAGGTACTTTTTCAACACTCCCTCTTACCGAGGAAGGTGTTCTTCACCACTCCCAACTTTTCTCTGAAATAGACATGCTTTCCTCTACTCAAAGACTTCGTGAGAATGTTAGCCACCTGCTCATCAGTAGAAATATACTGCAACTGTACTGCTCCTCTCTGAACATAATCTCTAATGAAATGATACCTGATCTCAATGTGTTTAGACCTGTCATGAAACACCGTATTCTCAGAGAGCTTGATGCAACTCTGATTATCACAATGTATCATAGTGGGTCCCATCTCTTGACCAAATAAATCAACCATCAACTTGCGAAGCCACAAGGCTTCACAACCGGCCTGACTGGCAACCATATACTCAGCCTTTGCAGAACTCAATGCTACGGACTTTTGTTTTCGATTGAACCAAGACACAACTGCTGAGCCTAAACAGAAACAACAACCAGAAGTGCTCTTCCAGTTTGAAACACTACCTGCCCAATCTGAATCTGTAAAGCCAACCAATCCCACTCCATTAGATCTCCTGTAGTCCAAACCAAAATCTACTGTACCAGCAAGATACCTCAACGCATGTTTTGCAACTATCCAATGCACTCTCTTGGGCTCCACTATGAACTGCCTGAGAGTGTTAATTGCAAAACTCATATCTGGCCTGGTGTTGCCCAAATACATCAACGAACCAATCAACTGACGATATAATGTAGGATCCACCAACTCTCCCTCAGAAGCATGAAGCTTCGACCAGTTGGTGGCCATAGGTGTGGACATGGGCCTGCAACCTGCAACCCTCCATCTGAAATCTCTTCAGAATATCAGCAGCATACTTTCCCCGACTCAGGAAAACATGTCCATCCTCCTGCCATATCTGCATCCCCAAATAGTAATGCATTAGTCCAAGGTCGGTCATCTCAAACTCTGAAGCAAGATCTTTCTTACATGCTTCGATCAGGTGCTCTTCTCCTGTAATGAACAAATCATCAACATATAGCAGAAGAATGAGCATAACACCACCAACCACAATGTAGTATAGGTTGGGATCCACCTCACTCTTCTGAAACCCACTCGATAGCAAATGAGAATCAATACTGGAATACCAAGCCCGAGGGGCTTGCTTCAGACCATACAAGGCCTTTTTTCAGCCTGCAAACATGTGAATCTCTCCCATGAATCTCAAAGCCCTGAGGCTGCTCTAGATATACCTCCTCCTGTAGAAAACCGTTCAGAAAAGCAGTTTTCACATCCATCTGATGAATCCTCCAACCCATCTTTGCCACAACGGAGATCAATGCTCTGATCGAAGAAAATCTAGCAACCGGTGCAAAGGTCTCATAGTAATCAACTCCCTCTACCTATCAGAACCCTCGTGCAACAAACCGAGCTTTGTACTTGTCAATGCTGCCATCCACAGTACGCTTGATCTTATAGGGCCACTTGGAAGTCACCACTGACTTCCCCTCTGGTCTCGGAACAACCTCCCACAATCCATTCTTCATGATGGATTTGTACTCTTCCATCATGGCATCTCTCCAAACCTGGTGTGGGGTAGCCTCCTCAAATGTAGTAAGATCAGAATCACTCAAGCTAGTCACCATCGCCATATAACTGGAAAACCTCTCTCGTGCTTTGCTCTCCCTGACCTCCCTCTTGGGCGGTCCCACAAACTGCTCAGCTTCCTTGACAAGATCCTTAAGCCAACTTGGCTTACGTTTATTGGAAGTAGCTTCCTCCTGTAGGTGCTCCTCCATAACCACCTCATCAGACAACTGTCTACCTGAAGAAGTACCTATGGTCTGAGATCCTGTACCTGAAGATCCTGAACCTGTACCACCCGAATCACATGAAGGTGAAACCTGTGAACCTGTGACTCGTGAACTTGTCCCTGTACCAGAAGTCCCTGTAGACTGAGTCCCTGAAACTGATGTACCTGTAACCTGTGACCCAGTCACTCCTGAAACCTGTGACCTTGTACTCTAACTCTGTGAACCTGTCACCTGTGGAGACACAATTTGCTGCTCCTCCACCTCTGAATCATAAGATTTCCTGAAAGCTTCCTCCTCCTCAAATCTGACCTCCCTCCTAACAACAACTTTCCTCTGTGCAGGAAGGTATATGTGAAAAGCTTTCGAAGTCTCGTCATATCCAACAAAAATGCCTCTCTCTACTGTAGGCTCTAACTTTGTCCTCTTCTAAGAAGGGACATGAGAGTATGTGAGGCATCCAAATATACGGAAGTGACCTATCTCAAGCCTCTTCCCAGTGAACATCTCTTCAGGAGTTTTACACCCCAATGCTCGGTGTGGACTCCTGTTTTGAACATAAACAATAGTACTATAGGCCTCTGCCCATAGAAAGAAAGGAAGACTCTGATCATGCAACATGGCTCTAGCTGCTCCCACTATCGCTCTGTTCTTCCTTTTCGCAACTCCATTCTGCTGTGGAGTGTATGGAATTGTCAACTTCCTCCTGATGCCCTCCTGTTTGCAAAACTCATCAAACTCCTAGGTGGTGTACTCACCCCCATTGCCTAACCTGAGTGCCCGAATCCTCCTACCTGTTTGGTTCTCCACAAGAGCTTTGAACTCTTGGAACCTCTGCAAGACTTCTTGAGATTATTTACTTCTCAGAAAGTAGATCCAGGGCTTCCTGGAGTGGTCATTAATGAAACTGATATAATACTCAAATCCTGTCACTGAAGCTGAAGACATCGGTCCACATAAATTTGAATGAATCAAATCCAGAATCCCACCTGCTCTGGTGTCACTGCTCGGAAAAGTAGTCTTGGTGTACTTTCCCAAAGCACACCCTTTGCACACACCACCTTGCTCTGTGCTGAACTGAGGCAAACCTGTCGACATTTCCCTCAACAACCTCAATGTCGAATGATGCAGGTGGCCCATCCTCCTGTGCCACAACTCACATGTCTCGATGCTACTGCTAGTATGGGCTAATGCATGATGAGGCTGGAAGAGAAGCTTGTACAGTTTCCCACATCTTACTCCAATCGCACATGAAGTTGATGGTTCTGCTGCTCTGGGAAAGACATGAAATTTCCCATCTAGAACACATACTCCAAAACCCCTGTCCTCAATAGTGGAACTGAAACAAGGTTCTTCTTCAGCCCAGGGACATATAAGACATCCCTCAATGACATAGGTTGCATGGACTCCCTCTCAAAGGTGACAGTCCCAAGCTCAACTGGTCTCACAACTGTGTCATCTCCCAATACCACCTCAAGACTCAAGCCTGTCTCAGTCATCTATGTGAATACATCACATACACCTGTCATATGGCTCGAAGCCCCACTATTAATGTACCAAGTGGAAGTACTAGTGGTAGCACTAAAAGAATGGCCAACGAATAATGAACACTGAATCTGATCGTCCATGTCACTCTCCATATCACTGCTGGTGAAATATGTCCTCTTTGTACATCCAATATATAGAGAGAATTCTCCCTCAAACCGTGAGGAAAAATCATGCATCTCTGTTGTCGTTGCTGTCTGCTGCCCTTTCTTCTTCTTGTTCGGACACTGTCCAGCATAGTGTCCAAACTTCTGACATGCGAAACACTTGACTTTACTCAAGTCTTTCTTCTGATCACCTGTATGCTGTTTGGCCCCACCCTTGGGACCCTTTTTGAACTTCTTCTTTTTGCCCTTTGCTTCCAACGCCATATTCTCCTCATCATCTCTGTGATGTGACGAACTGCCCTATAAGTCTCCTCTACGTGTCTCCTCCTGTACAAGATCATCCCAAAGATGATCCCATGATGGCATGTTCTCCCTACCAATAATAGTCTGCAAAAACACACCCCACTTCTGAGTCACACCATTTAAGGCTGTACGCACCATCTCAGTGCCCTGTATAACCTCTCCTACAGCTACAAGCTCATCCCTCACCTGTGTAATCTTGGTGAGATAGGAAGCCATGCCTTCCCCTTTGTTCATATGCACATTCTTCAACTTCTCCCCTAACACCATCTTCTTACTCTCATTAGAACTCTGGTAAAGGTTTTTCAAAGAAGTCCACATCTGAAAAGCACGATCCTTCGCTAAAATATGTGGGATCACATGATCCTTCACGACATCAAGTATTATCCTCCTTGCTTTCACATCCTTTTTCATAAAGGCTGCCTTATCAGTAGCATCAGCAGGAACTGTTACAGTATTTGCTGTTGTACTAGTCACTATGTCCCATAACTCATTCTCCTCAAGTATCAACTTAATTCTAGCCTTCCATGGGATAAAATTTGTAGCCCCATCTAGTCTGTCCTCAACTCTAAGTCCAACCACCATGGCCACAAGCTGTAATGTTCAACTAACCTGATCAAGAACTTTTTCTGAATTCTGAAAATTTTCTTCAAAACCCTAACTTCTTCAAATCTGAATTTTTTTCCACAAACCACTGTTTTCTTCAAATCTGAATTTTTTCTTCTTCTATAAACCCCTGTTTTTCTGAATGTTTAAATTATGAACTTTAAATGCACTCTGATACCATGAAAGTTTTTCACATCCCAACCTGGTTTCAAGCTTTAGAAGCTTCTCTACATAGTTTAATGCCCAAACCCCAGCATGCACAAATTTTCATAAAAAAATTGACTTCAACTTAAAACACATGAGATTCTTTTTCTACCATTAAAATTCAGAAAATTATTTTTTAGTCAATAACTTCAATCTCAGAAATGTATGACAACCATTCACACATAAAAATTAACACATGAATTTTTCGCCAATAGCCCAGGTTAAAACCCCGAAGGGAAAACCTGTCTATGAGAGAGATTTTATTTCTTTCAGACAAATTATCAAAATTACAGCAATACTTATCTTTCAAACTTATCTCGAAATTTGTGCCAAACTGGCTTGATGTACGGACATAATTCTTCCTAAATATCTGTGCCCAATCATTGACTGTACGACTCACACGTTTGCCTAAAACACTGTGCATAAATGCTCCTCGAAATATGTGCAGATTTTTGTCCCTATATGGACAACAAACTTTCTGTACTTTTCCAGCCTAAAAAACTGTGCCAGACTTTACCCTCGAAAACTGTGCCAATCTCCTCGAAATCTGTGCAGTACGGACAACAATAAATGTTGTACGGATTCCCTCGAAATCTGTTCTAGATTTGTTGTACGGTCACCTTGGAAATCGTGTCAATTTGCTGAAATAATTTCCTTGGAATCAGTGCCTGAATTTGTCTTCTTCTCCTTGAGGTTGAATTCTCTCAAACTCTAGGTTTCTCTCTTGCTCCTCCTCTCCAAACTCTCTTTGAAAAGTGAATAATGATAAAGAATGCCTTGCGCTAGCCGTTTTTGTTCATCATAACTTCCTCTTTCAATCCAATGGTCAAGATCAAATTAGATGGATGGTTCTCATTAAATGCTCATTTAATTATTAATAAATGACATTTAGTGCACCTCATGTCATTTAATAAAGTAGAGACATCACATCTAATTAAATACTCACTTGACTTTAATTTAAAATATGGACTTAGGATATCATGACTTTTTAACTTTTAATGAAGTCACTTTAAAAATATAAAGTGCATCTCACTTCATTAATTAATTATGACTAGGGGTCACAACTTAAAGTGTCCTTGTCCACCCCAAGGCACTACAAGGTGAACAAATACTTCCTAGGTACTTTTTCAACATCAATAACATTAATTAACGTTTCCCTTTGACAAGGGATCTTAATGGCTTCTGTGGCAGGGATCAAGACTTTAGTAGACTCAAACCATTTACCCAAATCAATATCAACACGAACAGAGTTAGGATTATGTGGAGTTATTACCTTTGGTACATATTGTTGTTTGGCTTTAGGGGCTCCAGCATAATCTCTCCTCTGATAGGTAAGTCCTTTGTATTTAGGTATCTCTTTAATCTGCTCCAGAGTAGGCATTTCACCATAAACTTTAGCTAGTTTATCCTTTTCTTGACTATGCTCTCTAGCTTGATTCCATGATTCTTTAGAGAGGGGGTGAATATGCCCTACTGTGTTGATGAACTCAGGATCACTTGTAAAAATATCACTACTGCTGCTTCTAAGATACTCTTTTTCTAAGGCTTGACAGGCTACATAACATGTAGATTCTTCATGTAATGCATCACAAGGTCTGCAATATGGAGGAACTTCTTCAACCATATACGCTATTTCTAGCTGATGAGGTATTCTGTCATCCTGAGGGGGTCCTTTCTTCTGCCACTTGTTCTTTGGAGGAAAGGTCTTCTGATTTGCATATGATCTTTCTATTGCAACCACTCTGTTCTGCATTGTTTTAAGCTGAGTGACATAGTTGGCTTCCATTGCCTCCATACGTTCACTCATCTCCTTCATCTTTTTCTCATAAGACTCTTGCATTTGATTCATGGTTGCCTTTTCCTTAAGTTCATGATGTTTATTAGAAATTATAGCCCTTGTGAACCTAGGGATGTTTGATTTGCCCGATGACTGCATATTAAGATCAATTTTTACAGCCAAGTCTTGCCCAGCGTTCAGAATTTCTGGTTCTTTATCCATTAGCATGAATCTGATTTCTCCACTTAATGCCTCCATATAGTAAACTAAAATAGATTTATCAGTGGGCTTGAAGTCAGCATCAAAACTGGCATCCAAATCTCTGAATTTTTTATTGAATTCCTCCATTGTTTCATTTTCATTTCTTCGGTTGGAGTGGAGGGCATTCAACAGGTGGCATGGCTCTTTTTTCTTTCCCCACCTTTCCATGAAACCTTTGGTCAAAGCTTCATAGGAGTCATAGGTACCGTCAACCATTCCTAAGAACCACTCAACAACATCATCTTCTAATGACAAGGCAAAAAGCCTCATGTAGACATCATCATGTTGTTGGGCAGGGGTTCGGCACCAGATCGGGTTCCTAGCAAACTTTTGAAGGTGGACTTGTTAAGATCCTAGCAGGCGGCCTTCACTAACACCTCGGGGTTTTGGTGTAACGGTTCGTATCATTTGGTATCAAAGCCTCCACCTAGGTTCAAGTCACAGAGCGGGTGGAAACGTCGGCATTGCAGTGTTCGTCCAGGGCTGGTACGGCTCAAAGGGGACACCACCGTACGGGCACACATCTAGCCCAGAGTCTGGACTGTGGAGCGTGGTGGGATGTTAAGATCTTAGCGGGCGGCCTTCACTAACACCTCGGGGTTTTGGTGTAACGGTTCGTATCAGGACTGTTGCCGAGATGGCATTATTGCCTTGAAATGTAGGTAACTTCTCGATTGCTCTTTTAGGTAGTTCATGTGGATATGCAACAATCTGAGTGAAGTTAAGGGGTTTGAAAATTTTATCAATCGGAGACAAGCTTTTATTCAAACTACAATTATTAAACAAAAACTGGATGTCTAAGAGGGACTCAAATCCTAAATGTTCAAAGATCCTACGAGAAGATAGTTTAGCTTGCCTCCTTCAGTAAACCCTTTCAGGTTTAGGAATGAAATTGACTAAGCCATTAGAAGTTCTTCTTGTAGAATACTTGGTTGTGTTATTTGACAGTGGAGTCGCCAGGTGGATTGAGTGAATCTTAGGTTGTTCGACTAGACACACCAAAAGGTAAAAAACAAAAAGAAGCTAAAAAGTCGTACCTAGGGATAGAAGATTTATCCTCGGCAACAGCGCCAAAAGATGTTGCCACTGGATTGTGCACCTGGTTAACGCAGCAGAAATATCACTGCTGCTCGGTGCGCCCTTGGGGGCAAGTCTTGAGTTAGGGCTATCACCTGATTGTGACTCCTTCGTTTAGGCCAAGGGGGGGTAGTCCCTACGGAATGTTTCTAAGGTTGTTAAAATGTTTTAGAAAGTTAATTATGGATGTTTTAGGAGTTTAAAGGGTATGATCTCACTGTCCCTGATTATTACAAAAATTTAGGAGATACCTTCAACAACATATAAAAGACAATCACTAGCATATAAAGATTAAGCAACAACAATTGATTGAACTGATATTAAGCAAATATAAAGTATTTGTTGTTAATGGAGACCAGTGCCAATGGAGTCAAATAAAAAGTGATGCTGCTGAAAGGGAAATGTTTTGCAAGTGTATCTTGGTCAGTTTTAAATTATTAGTGATGGAATTTAAATAATGGAAATGGAAGTTCCAGATATACCGCGAGGTGCGAGGAGTAATGTCCGGAAATTAACTAAAGGTGGCTCCTCACGAAGACGTATGGGCTGGAGCGAAGTCTCGAGGGCGTGTTCAACACTACAACAACAAGGATGTAGTCTAATGTTGCCCTGAGGTCGCTCTCCAGTTGTTCTTGCTTCTTCTAGGGAATTTCCCCACTCAAAACATAATATTTGAGTGTCGGATTTTCACTATGTTTGGGGTTGTTGATTGTATTATTGTTAGTTTTTAATTAAATGTTGAGAAATAAAAGTTGCTGTAACTCTTTCTGATTTCCCCAAGACCAGGCAAATGTCCACAAAGGGAAGATCATACTTTGAGCGACAACAAATTGTTCTTTCCAAATTATTGCTTGAAAATGAAATGCTAAAAAATGAATTGCAGAAAGATATAGATCACCGTATCTATGTGTCACTTTCTGATCAACCACCACTAATCGGGAATGCCTTTATGTGGTGGTGAGAGCATTCTTCGTGACATCGAGATTGGTTTTATTTGTACTACTTGCGAAATATAAAATGGAAAAATATTAAATAGTTAAAGTATACAATCCTGCAGTGAAATGTGTTTGTGTGCTTGTGTTTGTTAGAAAAATTTATGTCACGAAAATTTGAGGCTGCAAATCCCCTCAGGGGGGATGGCGTGTGGGCGATGTGTACCCCACTTGCTCTCATTTAATATTTTTACAATCTTTGCTCAAAAGAAATGCCTCTTAGTCCTTTTTAGAGTTGGATCTAAGAGCTTACAAGTTAAGAAGTTGAAGTAGTGACAAAAGAGGGTCCTTGGAAGGTAATTTTGGGGATTTCTGACGAAACTTTGTCAGAGTTTCCTCCTCTTTTTCGTTGGAACTGCTAAAAACCAGCAAGCTAATTCAACCAATTTAGTGGGTTAAGCATGTACAAATACAAAAAAAATACAACATTTTATACTTGGAAAAAATGGATATTTTAATTACTTCAAGTATGAAAAAATTAGATCTAGATTTATGATTTAACTTTGAAAAAAGACTTTCTAGATCTAAGAGAAGCAAGGGGTTTGAAATAAACTTTGGATCTATTCTACTTGCTTCAAGAAAAACGGAAGGGAAAGAAGATTTTTGTTTAATGAAGGAGATGGAAAAAACCCCAAGCTTTTAGCTTTGAAAGAAAGGAGGAATTTTGATGCTTGCAAAACAAATATGTCAACCAAAAGAGAATTAACCAGCCACCAAGATTGCAGGAAGAGTTAAGACTAGATCAACCTCCAAAGCTTAGCATTCAATCCCGCACAACCTCAAAGGCACTCATACATAAAGGATATTAAATCTAGTATATCAACAGAAAGAGATTAGAAGGGCAATAGTATAACCGACTACATGTGTTGCTCCTAGATCTCTAAACAATTAAATATACATAAGCAAATCAAAGACAATGAATGCTTACTCTATTAAAATCAAAGAGCCTTGCCAAGCTAGATCAATCTACAATTACGATATGAAAGCAAAATTGGAGTTATACAAGTATACCTCAACCAAATGCATGCATGAGAATGGAACAAGAGCCACCAATTTTGACCTCCAAAGTCTTAAAACCTTATTGCTTAACAAAAGTTTACACAGTACAGGAACAGAGGTTCTATGCTTTCCATCATAAGGAAATGAGGACGCAAGACCTCGCTTATATAACACTTGTTGCCGCCGGAATGCGCACCTGGTTAATGCAACATAAATCTATGCTACTGCTCGAGTCAAGGTTGTCACCTGATCTTGACTCCTCCGTTTAGGCCAACTCCTAATCGAAGCCAAGGGGGGTAGTCCCTACGGAATGTTTCTAAGGTTATTTAAAATGTTTCAGTGAATTAGTTACGAATGTTGTTTTAAGGAGTTTTATTTCTATGATTACAACAATCCAAGTTCGTTTGCAAAATAGTTACTTTATGAATATGCTTTCAACAGAAAATGTAAGCCCACCAAACATGTAAAGATGCAACAACAATTTATGATATTAGGCAAAGGTAAAATAGCGTTGTTGTGGATCAATGCCAATATGGAGTCAATATAATAAGATAAAAAATGACGTTGAAAGTAAAGATTTTGCAAGTGTCTCTTGGTTGCTTTTAACTTATTAATGTTTCGAAGTGATTTATGGAAAAGGGGGCACTCCCGAGATACTGTGAGTTACAGGGAGCAATGTCCGGAAATTGAAGGATGGTGGCTCCTCATGAAGATGTGTGGGCTGGAATGGAGTCTCTAGGGCGGTGTTCAACACTACACCAACAAGGGTGTAGCCTAACTGTGCCCTGAGGTCGCTGCCCAGTTGTTCCCGCTTCTTTTGAGAAATTTCCCCACGCAACTCTCAATTATTTGTAGTGCCGGATTTTCACTATGTGAAGGGTGGTAGATTTCATTAGGTGAGTTGTTTACATTGGATGTGAAGATTTAAAGAGTAGTTTATAACTCTTTCTGATTTCCCACAGGGCCAGGCAGAATGCCCGCAAGGGGAAAGAGCATACTTTGAGCTATAAGCTAATATTTATTCCGGTTAAATGCTTGAAAGAATAAAGTGCTTAAACAGAAAAGAAAGTAGCACTAAATCTATGTGTCACTTTTCTGATCATCCACCACTAATCGACAATGCCTTTGTGTGGTGGTGAGAGCATACTTGAGAGTATACACCCTGCAAATTAAAAGTGTTGTGTGTGTTTGGTGTTTTGTTAGAAAAACTTATGCGACAAATTTTTTGATTCTACAAATCCCTCCAGGGGGGGATGGGGAGTGGGCATTGTGTAGCCCACTTGCTCTCGTTTAAAATATTACAATGAAAGCTTTAAAGAAGTGCCACTTAGTCCATTTATAGTTGGATCGAAGGGCTTACAATTGTATGGAGTAATGTACAAGTGGATGGGGGTCCACAGGGAGTGTTTTTTGCAATCTTTGATAAGTTTTGGTAAAAAATCCGCCCTTGTAATATCCCTTTTTCAAATTTTATTAAAATGCCCAATTTTCCACTTTTTTTCCCAATTTCGACCTTTGACTAGTTTTACTGTTTTGACCTCCAAATCAACCCAAATGCTCCCAAATCTTCTGTAGGAGTGTATGAATGGTATTTAGACTTGAATATCAGGTTCAGGGATGTTTTATGGCCCTCCAAATACTGCTTCAAACTTGATTTGTATTCTGATCAATATATGTAATTTTGACTAGTAATTTGTGCATCAAATCCCCCCCGGGTAACACTGCAAATGGCCTTCCAAATGTCTCCAAACTCCCACAAATTTATGAACAGAGGTATATAATGTGTTAAGTATGTGATTAAGGTCTCATATGCACCATTAATTGATTTTTACTACTGTTCTAACTCTCTCACATTCAACAGCAAAAACCCCCAATTCGACCCTTGGGGAAATGGCACTATTTCACCTCCCAATACAACTAAACTGAGTAAAAATGCTTCAAATGCTCAAGTACAGTACATGAAACTTGTAGAAGACATCCATGACAGTATATTGATCACAAATATATCAGATAATCATCCATCCATTCGAAATAATCAACATTATAGTGTCATACATCAATGCATTGGGGAAATGGACATTGTTTGCTCATTAATCAATAGTTTTGCATACAACCAGTGGGTATTTCGACCTGAGACTTTCTGAATATCAATAACAGAGGATATGAAGCTATTACAATCAAAAATATATAATGAGAAGCTCTCTCAAGAAGCACAAGTGCTCACCAAAAACGCCCTCCCTCAAGGAGCACGAATATGCCTTCAAATCTGGAAACGGTGGAGAGAAAGTGCTGCACTAAACCAAACCATGAAACTTCCTGTAGCTGCTACCTGCAAATACAAACTCCATTAAAGCACCATGAAAGACCTGAGTGGCCTCTCCAAACACCAACTTGGATGGGAATCTTTCACCCTCGAAATTGGCTAAGGCAAGAAACTAGTCATCCACTAGCTCTCTCTTCACAAATGCAATTTTTCTCAAATCATCAAAAGCCATTCTCATACTTGATTTCTACATTTTATAACCAACATTAGCCTTCAAGGGGTCGAAATCCTCTCAATAGATTCAATAATTTTCCATTTAGAAAATATTCCTCATTTGCCACTTATCTCCTAGTTCCAACCTTCCATCTTCTCCCAAATTCGAATTTGAGTCTCTTTAGATTCCTCCAACTCCATGAGCGCCTTCTTGAGCCTATTTTTGGGGCTGACATGTCATAATGGTCAGGTGTAAGAAGTCAGGTCTGAATTTTGTCATAAATGTCATAGATGCTTCATTATTGTTGTCATAAAACTAGGGAATCTAGCCCAAGTGTCCACTAGTCTCCAATTTGACTCTTCCTCTCCCATGGAGGTTACTATTCCATCCCATTTCGACCTAAGATGCTCAATGCCATGTGTTATGACTTACCAACTCACCCAAGAGTGTTCACCTTCCCATGAATTCGAATTGGCAAGAGAGAGCTGCCATGTGTCATTGAAAAATCAAGCTAGTGTGGGTCCCACCACCTCCATATGTCTCCAAAACCACTTGCCACCTAGAATTTCTCTTGAATTTATTTATTCATCATATTTATTAAATGCTTGAACCCTTCTAATGTCTAAATATCATTTATTAGTTTCCTTATTACCATCCCACATGTGCCCATCCAACCTAGGAAACTAGTAGGATTGATGGGATTGTCTTACTATGCACTTATTTGAATGGGGACATTACAACCCTCTTTTGTCATGGACCTGCTAAAAACTAGCGAGCTAAAAAGATGTAAATTAGTGGATTAGTTGATCAAAATACAAATAAAATACACTACTTTAAGTACTAAAAAAAATTGGAAATTTTAATGGAAACAAGTACTTCAAAATAGCAATCTAGATCTATCTTTGAATGAAACTTTGAGAAGCAAACTAGATCTGATATGTATGCTGAAATAAAAGAAGATAAACGATTTCTACTTTGTGGATCTAACTTTTATCAAGCAAAAGAGAACAAGTAATCGGAAGAAAGTTTGAATTTTTGAGAGATGGTAGAAAGAGATCCTCAAGCTCAAGCTTGAATACTATGAAGGAGAGAAAGCATTTATGGAGCAAGACTTATTAGATCCAAATTTCGAATGTAGTGGAGAGAAGATGGAGGCAACTGAGCTCCAAAAATCCCTTCACCGTAGGTACTCTGCAAAACTATACACTTCTCAAGGCAAACAAGATCAATCTAGTACATTTATCAGTAAAGATGAGGAGAATATTAGTATAACCAAATACAACTTATTACTCCTACAATCTTGAATGATGAAACATAAATAAGTAAATTGGCAGCAGGAAATACTTATTCTAAGAAGCTAGAAACAATCTACAAACTTGCAAAAAGAGAGTGTAGAATTAACTAGATATCACCTCAATACTCATCAACAATCACAACCATGTGGGGGAAATGCAACCATAAGCCTCCAAAGCCTTCACAAAATTTTATTCAACAAATAGTAAAAGCCAAATAGTACATGAGCAGAGGTTCAATGCTCCATGAAGAAATAGGGGCAAGAGCCTCGATTCTATAAGAAATGAGAGAGGGGGGGGGGGTATCCATGAGGAGGGGCACATCACAAGAGACGAGGAGAGATCAAAGCCTTGATTGAAGGCTTAATCGAAGGGATTAGGGTGAGGTGGCTTCCACATACAGAGGGCGCCTCCCTCAAAGCCTTGGATACTCCTCCATGCAACCACGAGATGCCACATGGAAGAAGTCGCCCAAGAGAGGAGAGAGCGCATCTCTCCAAAGAAGACAACTCGCCTTCCCTCAATCCTTGACTGATTTGGCCCAAATTTGATTGGGATATTCCATAAATGCCAATGCCAACTCAACTGGGCCTTCACATAGACCAATTCCAGTAAAATAGGAATTTGATTTTCTCTCATATCTCTATTTTTTTAATTAAATATTCCTCAAATTTAATTGAGAGAATTTTTATTTAAGTGAAAAAAATCACTTAGAACTTCGGAAAAGTGGGTTTAGGGGTTTTGTGGGTGCTCTGGGTTAGAAAACGAGCACCCCCATGCCAAAATTCACCTCATAACCACACTTTTATCACTTTCTTGATTTTTTAATTAAAATATTAAAAAATCTCGTTTAACAGGAAAAAATATTTTTGTCTGAATAACTTGAAAATCATAGGGGACCTAGTGCATGTCCATATGACTCATTATTGACGGCTAGAATGTTTAAAATGCATAGAAACATAGGCTTTAATAACCTCCCTAGGTTCGACCACCATGGAAAATACTCCAGCTTTGGAGGTGTGAGTGAAAAACTCAGGAATTATACGCCACTGAAGCGCAACGCATAATTCCTAAGGAAAAAACACTCCAGAGTATTCCCTTGATAACAAAACCTAAGGTAGGCCGAGCCTTTAACAAAAGTACCATGCTTAGACCAACTTATTACAATTCCCCCATGGGGGTTTGGACATGCAAATTTTACAAAGGGCCAACAATTTGGCTTGATGAACTTCTGAACTCTGGCAATGAACAATGTAAGTTGTTCAAGTCTTCTGAGGTTCACAAGGAGTCCACCTAAGTGCAACTTAGTGGACAACATCTGCCTCCAACTGTGGGACGTGTGATTGATAATGATACCTGCCAAGACCCTAGAAGAAAGAAACTATGTTTCAGTTGTCAGGAACCATGGGTACCAGGTCACAGGTGCTCAGGGAAGGGGAAGGCTCACTACATAGAGGTATACTTTGACGGTGGAGAGGATGATGATGAGTAGGACCAGGAATAGGGAGAGGCACTTTATGCAGCAGAGGAGGACCAACCTCCTGAGGGGACATAGGGAGGTGTCATTGCTACATTATCTGGAGTGCCTAGGTTTCACACTCTTCGGATCAGAGGTGTCATACAGGGCAACAGGGTTGGAGTGTTGATAGATCGTGGGGCATCCCACAACTGTATTGATGTTGCTTGGATAAAAAGAAAGGGTATTTCGATTGAGAGATTTGATGGATTTACCGTATCCGCAACAGGTAACCACACCATGGAGTGTAATCATAGGATTCCAAAATTAAACGTAACCCTAGGGAACAATACAGTGACAGAGACATTTTATGTGGTTGATGTACCAGACATGAATGTGGTATTGGGAGTTCAGTGGCTTTATTCCATTGGAAAGTATTCTACGAACTACCAGACCATGGAGATGGAATTTCAGGGAACAGAAGGACAGAGAGTGGTTTTGAGAGGGATGGATACCTACCCTCTCAAATCAGTATCATCCCACCGGCTGGAGGTTGTGCTCCAACATGGAGACATAGAGTGGGTAGTGGAGTGCTTGGTTACTTTCAGGAAGCCACCAGATAAAGCCACACAACATCCAGCAGATATACAGGCACTACTGCAGAAGCACAAAAAGGTATGTGGAAATCTTCCATTAGGTAGGCCTCCAGATCGGGGATTTGAGCACACTATTGAGTTAGAAGAGGGGACTCAAGCAGTCATCACTACCCCTTACCGACACCCCAAAAGATATAAAGATGAAATTGAAAGTACGATTAAAGAATTGCTCAAATTAGGTTACAAAAAACCTAGCTCCAGCCCATTTGCATCCTCAATGGTGTTAGTAAAGAAGAAGGATGGAACCTTACGCATGTGCATTGATTACAGGGCACTTAACAAGAACAATTAAAAACAGGTATCCAATCCCCAGGATCGATGAATTGATGGATGAACTATAGGGGGCAAAATACTTCTCCAAAATTGACCTCCGACCAGGTTACCATCAGATACGGGTTAGGGATCAGGATGTTCCAAAGACTGCTTTCCGTTGTCACTACGGACACTATGAGTTTCTAGGGATGCCATTTGGGCTCACTAATGCACCAACTACTTTCCAGTCATGCATGAACAACATCTTCAAGTCTCTGTTACGCAAGTATCTTCTGGTATTCTTCAATGATCTATTGATTTACAGTCGTACTTGGGAAGATCATTTAAAGCACCTAGATGAAGTACTTGGAATCTTAAAAGAACAATCACTATATGCCAAGATGTCCAAATGCAAGTTTGGTATGCAAGAGATGTTATATTTGGGACATGTGATAGGAGCAAATGGGGTACAGGTACATTTAGAGGAGATTAGAGCCATACTGGATTGGCCTACACCTAAAAATGTGACAGAGATGAAAGGATTTTTGGGCCTTTGCACCTACTACATGGGTTTTGTCAGCGGGTTTTCACAGATGACTGCACCACTCACAGATCTTACCAAGAAAGGGGCATTCAGTTGGTTAGAGGCAGCACAGGGAAATTTGAAAAAATGAAAAAGGTAATGAGTTCATGCCCGGTACTAGCACTACCAGATTTTACACAACCATTCGTATTAGAATGTGATGCTTGAGGAGAGGGTATAGGAGCAATATTGATGCAGAATAATCACTCGATTGCATTCGAGAGCAGAAAACTCAAGGACTATGAACGCCAATATTCAATATATGACAAGGAAGTATTAAACATTCTCCATGCGCTAACCAAGTTGAGGAAATACTTAGTGGGTGGCAGATTCAAGATTAAGACAGATCACAACAGCTTAAAGTACTTCCTGGAACAGAAAGAATTAAATGAGAGGCAATATAAATGGGTGAGTAAGATTCAAGCCTATGACTTTGAGATTCAGTACATAAAGGGAAAAAACAATGTGGTAGCAGATGCACTTTCTAGACGACCAACCACTTTAGCCCTTATGAGCATTTCGTCGGATTGGAGATCTCATCTTTTGGTTGAATACTCCAAAGATAAGTTTGCTTGTGAAATATTGGATGGACAAATTCAGGATGACAGGTACAGAGTAATAGATGACATCATATACTATAAAAATAGAATCTACTTGGTCCTCGAGTCTTCACTTAAGAAAAAAGATTCTGCAAGCTTCTGATGACTCACCTTTAGCAGGACACCAGGGGTTTCTTAAGACTTACAGGCAGATTAGAGAGAGGTTCTCATGGAAGGGCCTCAAGAATGATGTGATGCAGCATGTGAGGGAGTGCAGTTTGTGCCAACAGAATAAGATAGAGCATACTCACCCAGCCGGTTTATTACAACCATTACCCATTCTCGAGCAAAAATGGGAAAGTATTTCCATGGATTTTATTATATAGGGTTTCCCAAGGTACAAGGTAGAGACTGTTTGTATGTAGTGGTGGACAGGTTGACCAAGTTGCGCCTTGGAGAGGCGCACTTCCCAATGTTACTTGCACTCCAAAATTCTTCTTCAGTAAAAAGCCCTAATTTTTCTTGTCCGGAGAAGGAGAGAGATTTACCTCAGTGAAAGATGCTCTTTTTAGTCTAGCTCTGATACCATGTTAAGTTTATATGCTGTAATAACTTGGATTCCTACTTCCTTAGGATTTAATACATATTCACAATAACAACATAAATAAGATCTCTGAAAGACACAATCACAAGGTACACAACAATTTATCCTGGGAAACCCTCATGGGGAAGAAAACCCCACAAGAACTTCCTCAATATAGATTACCAAAGTACAATGCACAAAGAAATAAGTCTCATAAAGAAGATAGACAAAATCCAAACTCTAGAGCCAAGAGCAATCCTCCTCCTTTGCAATCTTCCCCTTCTATCTAGCGCGCAATGCTTGAGTGAGTGAATGGTACAAATGAGATGAACCACTCTCTATTTATACTTTACCTTTTACTTGACATTTAACCTAACTAGGTCAGCCTCACTAACTTAACTGGGCCGACCTCTCTAGGGAGACTCAAATAATATTTATATTACATTCTTTTGGGTACTAATGACCCAACTTACAATGGAGGTTTTACCTCATGACTTTTACATGACCTTTTACATTAAAGACATCTCCCGAGGGTGGAGGTTTGCCTTCCCTCAAAACCCAAAACACCCTCCCTCAAAGGGATATTTCACCCTCCTATTTCCTTCCCAAACCCACACATGTGAGTTGTTCCATCACTCTAGGCAAACCGTTTGGATTTTGGCTCAACGTTCAACTTGATTTGAGGTGTTGGTTGCTTAATCTAGTCTCCTTGGGTCTTGCACATGCCATGCCCCTCCTAGAAGGTTTCTTTAATTTTCCCACCTTTTACCCAAATCATCTCCTTTTGTCTAAGACGCCCCTACTTTTTCCCTCTTGTACCCTAGGTGCTATTTTTCTGACTTGGTTGGTGTTTGTTAAAACCATCTCCAATATTTTACTAATTTTTTACCTTGTCAAGAGAAAGTTGAGTCTTTTTTACTTTCTTCTAGAATAGATCTTAGGTTTTAGTCATAATAATTATTTTCTAAAGAACAGTTGAGTCTCGAGTCCTATAAAAAAAGACTACGTCTTTCATTTTCATTTTTGTTTGGCTTGGAGAACTTTTGTTGAATATCAATCTAAAGGCTTTGGAGGAAAATTTCTTGGGATCTATTTGTGTATGTGGTTTATTTCTTGCTTCATTGTTTCATGTTGGAAGTAAAAACATAATAGAATTGTCATTTGTATCTTTTATGTTTGGCCATTGAAAGGGTAGTATTACCTAGTTGGATGAAATATATGCTATGCTAATCTCTATCATTATTCTCATTGCAATTTTATTTGAATGAGGATTAATATTTGTGTCTCTGCCTTAGTTTGGATTGTTCAATCCTAACCCTTTTCTCTTGTAAGGTGCACCCTTAAAGGAAAGGAAGGAGAATTTTTTTTCTCTTTGTGATATTTGTAGCTATCTCCAATACAACAATTGGATTGAGGTTAACCTAGAGTCAAAGTTGTTAAGCACATTACCTCATTTGTAGTGGCACATTACCCCCTTTATTATGGTGCATTATATATTATTGATGTCAGCTTGTGTCTATTAGTGGGTCTTGTTATCACACACCTTGTAGTTGTCCCAAAAGGTGATCCTATCAAAGATGGTAGAGGCATTGGACAACTAAAGAGGTGACCCGAGAGAGTCACGATTCCCAAAGATTGTTGGTTGTCACGTTAATCGAGGCGCTCTTCACTTTAGATCAAGACAAAGCATGACCGAGGGGGAGACACTAACTAACCAATGAAGGCTAGCGAACCTACTCAAGACCTGTTATCACCTAAACTGTAGTTACCCCTATGGAAGGATCCAGTCATGGATGGCAATAGGGAAGGGCAACTTGAAAGGTGCAACCACGATCACCTCGACCTCCAATATGTATGGTTGTCACGCCAGTCGAGGCAACCTTCGCTTTATGTTATCTAGCCCAGACAACAAAGGGGGAGACCCGATCTACTCCCGACAGGAGAGATCAAAACCAAGACACCAAATCAGGGTATTTCCAAGTGAAGTTAGGTGTATGGTTTATCCTAGACCTAAGGATGAAGTCACAAGCCAAGTGAGGGGTTCAATTAGTATAGCTTTGGTTCATAGTTGAAGTGAAAGTGACTTGCAATGTTTGAAGTGAGATCTAGGGCTAGTGTACTAGGTCAATGTCAAAAGATTCACTGCCTTGGGAACCGTGTCCAATGCAGGGTTGTTTAGGGGGTCAGACTGGGGCTAACTAGTACATGAGACAATCTTGACCATGGTCCATGATGTCTTCAAAGGTATAGTTCACCATGCAAAAGTCAAACCACAAGTCAATCCAACAATCTAGGAGAGTGGGTTGACTTGGAGATAAACCAGTGCCTTGGGAATTGGGAAGTGGAGTCAAAATAGGGTTGACTTTATGGTTTAGGACTCCTACAACATGAGATAAGTGGACAGTATAGGCCTTGATGGATAAAAGTGTCTAGATCTAGGTTTGACCCAAGTGGACCACAATCCCTAAAAACAAGGAATGCAATCCCCAAGGCAAGATTTGACAAAGTGACAGTCTAGACCTAGGTTTTGAATTATTCTGAATCCGGATCTGCAAAAATCTCAAGTACCCAGTTCCTCGAAGTGAGTGAACTCACTTCTCCAAGGTGGTGCGACTTTCCCTAAGGAGGCTTGAATCGGGGTTTAGGTGGGTCAAATCATGTCGGATGGCATCCAAACTTTAGATCCGGGTAGATCAGTCAAGTAGGGATATGGATCTATAATTTCGTGGCAATCCACCGGTTAGATCTTAGTAGATCTGAGTTTAAGTGTTCCAAGTGGTCCAAAATGGGGATTAAATCCCTTAAAATGTGGAATGGGGCCCACAAGGTAAAATTCAAGAAAGGGACAACCTGGGTGTATGTTATTTGATGTGTAGATGTCAAATCAAGTGGAATCTCAAACACCCATCAACTAGATCTAGGTCAACTTGCTCAAATGGTGAAGTGCGCCTTCCTTGGGAGAAGCTAAGTTGGCTTGGAAGAGGGGTCAAACGGAAGCCAATCCTCACCAAACTATAGATCCGGGATGCCGTGGATGCTATAGAGGTGGGTTTTCAATATCATGCCCAACAACCCACTAGATCTAAGTAGATCTGAGAAAATGTAAAATGGGGGGTTTTGAAATATTTAGGGTTTTAACAATTTATGAGTTATGTCAATGGATTGGATAGAGGAAAGAGAAACAAACCTGTGGATCTTGCCTGGGTAACCTTGTAGATGCCTTGATGATGATGATCTATGCAATCCCGATCAATTTGGAAGCTTTGAGGCAGTTTCTATGCAAATCGATTTTGTCCAAGAAGCCAATGCGCCCTCTCTCCTGCACAACAAACGTCAACAATATCAGATTTGATGCATCAAGAGATAAGACTAATGCCACAAAAGAAGTAACAGAAAGATAGCATAGATCACAATGATACTAATGATAACCCCCTGATACAAGCGAATGCCAAGAAAGTCGATTTGAAGAAGCCTTGCAAAATCGCCCTTGTTGAAGTCGCCCTCCTGTAGACAAACAATGATTTCCAAAAAAGATAGATCTTACCACAATTTCCAAATGCTAGGTTGCAATAGACTTTCCAATCACCATCTAAGAACACCAGATGCAAAGGAGACCACAAGAATTTCCACAAGAATATTTTTCTATACCAATAATCCAAGAGCCAAAGACCCTTTACAATGAGAGGCTCTCTCCTTTAAATAGGAAGGAGAGGCACCAAAACCCTAACCACTTTTTGAATGAGTGGCTAAGATTAAAAGATACAAATGTCTAATCAATGGTTGAGATGAGCTCAACAACATAATACATGGATCACACATGAAATATAACATAAGTGGACAAAGTCGCCCTAGGAGAGGGGAATCCCACCAAATCATGATGACAAAATATCATAAGAGGCTCATGGTGGGTCCAAGGGGTAATTTTATCCCTCCTTGGTCAATCCCCATGGCACAATAACCAATAAACAATCATGAAAGTACCAAATCGTGCCTCCAAGGTGAAGTAGTGTATCTCCAAGGTGAAGTCGTGGTCCTCAAAGACCTCAAAAAATCCACAGAAAGTGCCATAAGTGATGGATGCGGGCCCCGATGAAGCTGAAACTGCAGGAGGAGGTGTGGAAGGTCCCGATCTATCATCACTGATCATCCCATGCCATAACTTTGCCTCAGTAGCCCAAATCGATTTCCTCAATAGCCATTTCTACCAATCCTGAAATGCCTCGGGAAACGTGAAACTGCCCAAACTGCCTCCTGGAGTGATGGCGCTGTCAAGGTGAGGGTGCCAATGTGTCCGGGAGGGGGGTAATATGGTAAAAACAAGTGGCTGGACCACCCCCTCCATCATCAGCGCCCTAGGTCATCCGGATAAAAGTCATCTCTGCTCCGACAGGGCCTCCAACAGGCCAAAACTGCACTAGGACAGCCTACTGAGGCTAAATCATCACTGTAAGTGCCCGGAACTGAAAACAAACTGTCTCGTTGGACTCAGAAGGTCCAAATCTATCCAAGATGTGTACTCATACACCATATGAGTCTCTGCATGATCAAAATGAATATCCAATATACCGGAACAGGGCCAATAATAATGCGTTGTATGTATACAAACACTGCTGTAACCCCAGAATCATCATCATACCCTGTAGCTGCTGCATAGAATCATCCTGTATGTGTACATAGACCATATATCATCTATCCATATCATCATAAGGTCCAACATCTCATGTCCCATGGTCCTCCATGGTCAAACTAGGTCCAACCAAGACCAAATACAACTCAGACTATCATCAATAGCTGCTGCAAGGTGTCAAGGTTAATACATGCTTTACAATTTATTCAAATAGCTTCTATAACACAGAGTAATCATGACTGGCGATCTAAATCCAAATATATAGTGTCGTTAGTTATTATTATTACTCAGACTAGACTTTCAGGATCATACTCACTTCATAGTTGTGATCAATTTGCTAGTGAAGGGTGAAGGCTGAAATAAATGGCTAGGCTAAGGGATGACTTGACTATCTTGACTTTGTGACACTTTGGCAAGGGAAAGGGAATACACACCATAGTATATACTGAATGAGCAATAACACAGGGAATGGCGGTGTCTCACAAATGGATGAGTTGTTTAAAGAGGGTTTATTCACCTTCACAGATGCGCACAATCCATAATACAAGCAAGGCCAGCAATTGTTTAGATATAACATTTAAGTTCCATTGCTTTTTGGGCCTGAGTTTTCCATAGCCTTGATCTATGTGTGTTTACAAACACATTGCATAGATTTACATTTATTTTTAGGCTTTCTGCTGCAGGTGTGTTTTTAAGGCACTTGTTTACCTGAGCACTTCTAGGTGTGTCATGGACAGCTTGTTTACCTAGGTATTTATTTTTCCAAAAGATATAACATTTTATTTTTCATGGCCATTTTCATTTGGCATTTCTTTCATATACAAGATATAGCATTTGATTTTTCCAGATTTTGTATTGATGGCAGCACTAAAAGTTTCAGGTTTAGCCAACACAACTTTAGTGACTATGGGGAATTCTCAAGGAACTCCAACTCACCATAGGTAAGTTTTGTCACCAACTCAGAGCCGAGACACAATAAACAGGGAAGCTCATCCAATACAGAGGCTACAGTGGGGAAAGGTCCTCCATGTCACTAGTCAAGTAGCAAATCAAGGTAATAATCTAAAAGGTAGGCCATGGATGGATGAAGACTATGAAATGATGGAGCCAAAACTAGCAAGCCAGAGTATGGTGTAATGATCACCTCTATTCTCCCTAAGGAGGGTATGTACCAATGAGTATGAATAATGAACTTCTAAGTCTGAGTAGGGACAGTAATATATATATATAATAGGTCAACCAGGTCCAAATATCTATATGATCGCCAGATCATGACACTAAGTGCTAAGACATGCTATAAGAATAAATATAAAAGCAATCTAACCATAATACCATGATATACCTGCTGAGTCATATACCTGAAAGCTCATCAACCTGTACCATCATCTGTCCTCTGAGACTGCTGCTGTAACTCTGGGCACTACTGTCTGCTCTGTACCAATGGCATAATGGCTATATCGGGCATCTCTCTGAGTGTCCTGAAACTCAGTCATGGCATGGGGAATATAACTGCTGTCCACAATCTGATAGTGATCCCATATAAATGCTCATCTCGGCGTCTCAAATGCAAGGGAACTGGCTGAATAGTGCACTGGCATCAGAAAAATAATGTATGGTAGCTCGGCTACTATATATGTGATAACAAGACCTTCTAGGGAAATGTGAAAGTAAAAAGAGAGAGATCAAGAGTGAATGGATCTAGATCTAGGGAATATAAGTGGATAAATGGAGTTAGGGCTTGGTTGAGGAGGCTTACAGAAGGGACAAATGCTCAACCATACATTAAATATGTCACTTACGAGTTTCAGTGAATAGATCTAATGCCAATCAAGAAGACCCAAGTGGGGCCCACCCTTAAATTATGGAAAGTGAGTGAAATGGGTCCCACAAGGCAAAGTTTAAGTTGGAATGGCACTAGAAGGGTGGCTAAGATATAGATCCGATGTTTTGAAGAAAAAGTAGCAACACCTAGATGATAGATCTGGAAAAATCCCACTCACCCACAAGTGCGACCTCCCTTGGAGAGGCCCAGTGCCTTAGATCTAGGGGTAAATGGAGTCGGATTCCCACCAAATTTGGTCTCCAAGGTTTATTAATTATTTTATTTGGTGGGTTCTAATTATTAAGCCCGGATAATCGCCAGATCTATCAGATGTAAAAAACAGGGTTTTAAGATATGAGGGTTTGAAGTGACCAATGGATAAAATGCATGAAAATAGATACGTACCTTGTAGATCTGACCTCAAAAGCTTGCGGCCACCTTGCAAATTGATAATCCTTCCCTAGTGAGGAAATCAAGAGTGAGATACAGCTTCCCCAAGTGAAATCGCTATCCCTCCAGAGAGAATAGTGCACCCTTCCCTGCCAAAAACGAACTATATGAGAATCCATCAAGCATGAAAATGACTATACGGAAGAAAAGATGAAACAAGAAGCATCAAATATGTCACGAAGATACAATAAAGATACTCCCTGAGACAAAGGTTGATCTGAGAGAGAGATATGGGGTTTCCCCACAATAGCGCCTTCTTCAATTCTCCCTCCTCTACTACCACACGGCCTCCCTACAGAGAAAACGTTTGAACAAGCTAGATCCACAATGATAACACAGAGAAAAGATTGTATATTCAACTTGCAAGAGCATCCATCAAAGCTAGAGAAGTAGATCTACAAAAATAGTATTTTTATTCCAAGAGTTCAAGAGCTCAAAGGTCCCTTTACAATAGGGGGGTCTCTTCCTTTAATAGGAATGAGAGAGACCAAAACCCTAACCACTTTATGAATGAGTGGTGGAGATCAAAAGATAGATACAATATAATCAACGACTATGATGTGCCGGAACAATAATACATGGATCAACTCACTAAGAGGGGGTACGCACTCACTAAGGAGGCCCTAGGGGGGTTGCACCACATAAAAGATGATTAGGACAAGTGTAGGAGCACATGCTGGGGCTAGAAGGTATTAATGTCCTTCGCTAGCATCACCCCATGGCACAATGATAAAATATATGACTCAATAACATGTCAAAGTGACCAAAAGACCAAATCGTGGCCCTCGTCAATGATAGAATAATACATCAAATAACAACCCGGAGAGTGTGGACCCCACTGAATGCTGCAAGCTGATCTAGAAGGAGTGGGATACATCACAAATGACCTCTGAACAAACCTCATGCCAAAACCTTGCCTCAATTGCCCAAATCGATTTCCTCAATGACCTTTTTATCCCATTTTTATTCCACCGAAAAATCATCAAAATGCCTATAGCTCTCTGCCTGGTGTCCTAGACACAAATCTGACTGCACCAACATGTCTGGAGATGGGGTAATATGGTAATAACAAGTGGCTGGACCCTCCATCTCCTCTGTAGCGCCCTAGGAAAATGTGCTAGATCAATGCAACTACTGGACAAGCCATTTCTGCATGGCAAACCTGGATAAAAGTGGAAATATGATCATATCATCACTGGGAGTGCCTGTAACTGATAACTGAGTGTTTCAATGGACTCAAAAGGTCCAAATCTACTAGAGATGAGTACCCATACATCCTGTGGTAGCCTGCATGATCATCTGTAGCCTCAGCCATACCCAGACAATATAAAAATAATGGTTTGGAAATAATAATAACCATAAAAAAATACATCAACCATCATATGAAACCTATGTCCACTGTATGGAATCATCAAAGGTGTATCATAGAACCATAAATCATCATCATTTAACATCACTGGTCCAACTCATCATGGATCCCAAGGTTGACCTGGTCAAACCTAGTTTGACCAGGTCAAGACTGATCAAAATATGACCCAGGCTAGAAGTGCCTGATGCTGCAAGTGTAAATGGTTAAAGCATGCTCGGTTAATCATTCTTATAGCAAGACTTAAAGTATTAGCCATCATTTGACTGGCAGTTAATAGATAATTATACCAAATACAAGTTTAAATAATCATTTACTCAAAATAAAACCTCAGGAATATACTCATTTTGTAGACATAAACATTTTGCTAGAAAAGGGTGAGGGTGAAGAATGCAAGGCTAGGATAAGGGGATGACTTGACTGACTTAGCACTGTGATACTTTGGATAAGGGAAAGGGAATACACACTTAAGCATATGTCGGATAATAAACACATAGGGAATGGCAGTGTCTCACAAATTGAATAAGTTGTTCATAGAAGTTCTTATTCAACCTTGGCAAATGTCTACAGCTCACATCCAAGCTGAAGCAGCTGCGTGAGGATCTTTTCTAGAACAACCATGGCTGGGTGCCCAGCTAACCGTAACTTGAGGTTGTAGGACACTTAGAATTAGCTATCCCTTACTCCATCTCACATCACAACCCGTAGTCTCCGTGAGGAATTAATCAGTACATTTAATTTTTGGCCAACAGTCTTTGGATTTAGTATACATTTTGATTTAACCACTGCTTTTTAGGCCTTTATGACCCTTTTTGGATTTTGCATGTGCTTAGAAGCACAACTTATCGCAGCTTGAATCTAGGGTGCTTTAACATTTCAATTTCCAAAGCCCTCTTTCATTGTGCTGAGAAGCGCAGTTTTATTTGTTTCCATGGGCTTGCATAAAGGATAATATAATAGTTTCCATATGCATGTAATGATGGTAGTACAATTTGCTTCAGGTTTAGCCAACACAACTCAAGCAACTAGGGGGATTCTCCACAATCAGGACCAAACATCGGCGGAACTACTAAAGTGATCAAGGTATCAAGTCCAACTCACCTAAGTTTAGGAACCAACACCAGTGGGTACTCCTGGCCCAGAAGGATCAAGGCTTAAGTAAGTTCTGTTGCCAACTCAAAGCGAGACACAAACTAATAGGGATGCTATCCAACATAGAGGCAAAAGTGGGGAGGTCTTCCATATCACAGGCTGAGATGTAAGTCAGGGCGAAAACCAAAAAGGGAGAGATAACGGATGGATGGGGAAAGTGAAGGTGATGCCTAAGCTAGCAAGCCATAAAAGGGCGGGAATGATCATGTCCACACTCCTAAGAGGGTAAAACCAATGAGTATAAAACAAGAGCTTCAAATTATGAGCAATAAGACCATTTAGATAATCAATAACAACCATATCCATGTCATACATATATATTCTTCCAGATCATGATTACTAGATACTAAGTCAAGCTACTAAAATCACCAAAGGAGCAAGATAATCAAAACCAATGCACATCATATACCTGATGGGCCATGTACCTGTACCTGTTATTTGGATCATCACTAACCAATGAACACACTGCTGTCGAAACTCTGGGCACTGCACTACTCTGTATGGGATAAAAGGTCACCTCGGGTATCAAATCTGAGGTTAAGAGGCTCAGTCTTGGCATAAGGTTCACTGCATGTTTGATATGGGGCTGCTCTGATATGTGAGTGATTATCAAAAGTACTGCTCATTATAGACTGATCTCATCAAAACTGTGTAAAGCCCGACTCAAAAATATACAATGAACTGCTCTGCAATCATGGTAGACCGACTACTATGTGTGATAACAGGTCTATTAGTTGTTATTGTACCCCTTTGTCTCCTATATATAGGAAGGAGACCTTTTCATTTTAGTCATCATTATATCTTGTCTTGTCTTACTTACATTGTGTAAAGAGTTTCCTCTCTCGAAGGGGATTGTTATTCATCCCAGTTCTTCAATATTAAGGTGTTTATTACTTTCTTTTGGTCTATTTCTACTATTTTTATGCTATATTTGGTACTTGGTTGCATAACATTTGGTATCAATCATAGCTCTTTCCTCGGGACTGGCTTCTTCAAAACGAGTCATCTTGGCATTTTCAGTATAATTTTTTTTCTACAAGGATTCAAAAAGCGAGATTAAAAACCCACATCAAACGCAGGCCGAGCTATCTGTGGTCCGAAATTCAGGTCCTAAGACATCACAGCTTCGGAGATATTGGCCTCGGAAGTTAGGGTTTTTGACTAGTCCAAAAACTAGTTTAAAACAGGTGTTCTAGGGAAAAAGGTCATATCAGGGGCATGCCAGATCCAAATTGAGTGAGACCAGTTGCATCAGAAAGGGTATAGACCACAGTATCTGTGGTAGAAGTTTTAGACTCGGATCCAAAATATTGGACATGTGGCAGTCCGTACAAGTTTGATCTTCTAAAAGGGCAAAAAATAAGAAGTGTTGGAAGATTTGCAATAACTTTCTATTGGCACATCAGAATTAGGTCAAACCCGTGGCATCAGAAAGAGAAACATAAGGCTACAACAGGACGAAGTTTTAGACCCAGAGGAGTTGAAATTTGAATTTTACCTCAGTTTTAATTCGTCCCTAAAACGGTCTTCCAATTATGGTTGAAAAATGTACGTTGTTTTAAATTTGATTAACTTGAGTAGAAGGATCTTATTGTGGTGAACCCTAGTTTGTGATACCTATCTATATCGTTCTAAATGCCTCCTAAAAGGGGAACCTATACACCAAATAAGCCTCCAGACAGGTCTACGTGGACTTATGATGAAGGTGAAGAAATGCGCAAGGACATATTTGATTTACAAGAGAAAATAATGACAAAAGATGCACTAATATCAATACTAGGTCAAACCAAGAATGAAATGGAAGTGGAAATGCATGATTTGAAAAAGCCCATAGATGATTTGAAGGGTTTGAAGGGGGATATGGATGTTTTGAAAGAAGGTTTGTCAAAATTGCTGCAAGAAGGGCTTCCTAGAAGTGAGAATACCTCCCATGAAATTCATGATGAAAACAAAAGGAACATACATCATGACTTTAGGGACTCCAACATGGGGTCAAAAACCAACTACATCCCAAAGATCGATATGATGAAGTTTGATGGCACAGATCCAGTCACATGGATACTACAGATGGAGCTGTTCTTTGAGCTACACGAGGTGCAATCCACACAAAATGTACGTGTCGCATCTTTATATTTAGAACCTAATCGGTTTGTGTGGTATAGATGGCTTTTCTCTCGTAAACCACTTGTCACTTGGACAATTTTTATGGAGGAATTGATAGCACATTATGAGGACACCAAGAGCAATAGCTTCTTTAGCCAACTGATAAATCGCAAACAAAATGGTTCAGTTGGGGAGCACATTGAGAACTTCCAAAGATTGAATATCAAGGTCACATATATTCCAGAAGAGCATCTAACTGATGTCTTCATAGGAACTTTAAGAGATAACAACCAACATGAGGTTCGCCCGTGGGAACCTAAATCCTTGGAGCATGCATTCAGGGTGGCAAGAAAAGTTGAAAAAAAATTATGGCAACAAGGAAGTCTACCACATACAACTATAAAGAAGGAAGTGTGGTCTCGAGTCATCCACAACCTATAAGGTTGATACCACAACAATTAGAGAAAAAAAGAGAAAAAGGGCCTTTGTTACAGTTGTGATAGAAAATACAGTAAGGGCCACAAGTGCACTGAGAAAAAACTATTTTACATAGATTGTGAAGCAGAGGAAGAAAATGAACAAGAAGCACCAAAAGAACAAGAATCGTCTCAAGATGAAGAAATAGAGGATACTACTTCCGAAGAGATTATTCCCACCATATCCTGTCATGCATTGGATGGAATTAACACTCCTCTAACTATCAAGATCGAATGATATATCAAAAAGAAAAAGGTAACGATGTTGATTGATTCTGGTAGTACTCATAATTTCATTCACTGTAAATTGGCCAAGGTTCTCAATTGCTTTGTATATCCAGCATTGGAGTTTCAAGTAATGATTGCAGATGGAGAAACTATAAATTGCTCAGGAAAATGCCATAATATCAATTTTACTATGGGAGAATATGTATTGAATAGTCCAATGATTGCTATTCCAATGGGGGGTGTTGATGTTGTCTAAGGGGTTCAATGGTTACAATCATTGGGAACAGTGGCTTTTAATTTTCAGAAGCTTTTCATGAAATTTTTATGGGAAGGAAAAGAATATGAGTTAAATTGTATCACAGGGAAACCAAGTTAGATGATAAGCTCTAATGGTATGACAAAATTGATAGAAAAGGGACATCAAGGTGTAATTGCACAATTATGCTCATTAGATGTTCAAACATCTAAGTCTCCTATTTCCCCAGATCTCCAGAAAGTGATTAATAAGCATTCCAAGGTATTTGAAGATATTCCAAAAGTCTTCCACCTGTTCGAGATTTTGATCATGCTATTCACTTAATTCCTGCAAGTGTTTCTCCTAACATCAGACCTTACAGATACCCCTATGGACAGAAGAGTGAAATTGAGCGTATGGTTGAAGAAATGTTAGAGGCCGACATAATTAGGCCTAGCCAAAGTTCTTACTCTGCACCAGTGGTAATGGTACACAAGCTGGATGGATCATGGCGTATGTGTCCAGATTATAGAGAGCTCAACAAGATCACCATTAAAGATAAATTTCCTATTCCTGTCATTTGATGAATTACATGGAGCAGTTTTCTTCACAAAGTTGGATCTCTATTCAAGATATCATCAGATTAGAATGAAGGAGGAAGACATTCCAAAAACAACATTCAGAACTCATGAAGGTCATTATGAATGTTTGGTCATGCCATTTGGTCTCATGAATGCGCCTTCAACATTTCAAGGTTTGATGAATTCCATTTTCAAGCCTTTCCTTAGAAAAATTTTGTTGGTATTCTTTGATGATATACTAATCTATATCAAGTCTTGGGAAGAAACATGTTCAACATGTTGATAGGGTATTACAACTACTAAAGGAGCAACAACTATATGCAAAACCTTCCAAATGTTTCTTTGGGGTAAAGGAGGTACAATATTTGGGTCATATTGTATCTCAGGAAGGTGTCAAGGTAGGCCCCAACAAAATTAAATCCATGATGGACTGGCCGATTCCCAAAACCCTAAAGAATATTCGAGGATTCTTAGGTTTGATAGGGTACTACCGCAAGTTTGTTAAGAACTATGGACCAATAGCAGCACCTCTAACAACATTACTGAAGAAAGATGCATTTTCTTGGACTCCAGAGGCAACTCAAGCGTTTGAACAACTTAAGGAGGCTATGTGCAAAGCTCCTATTTTGGCCACACCAGACTTCACAAAAACATTTATTGCGCCGAGAAGTGCTCTACAACCCAGTGTGAGGGAGATCTTGTAACGTGTGTCGAGTGTTTGTCGATATTGTCGACCATAAACAAAAAAGAATAATACAAAGTAAAAAGTAAATATGAGGGAGATCTTGTAACGTGTGTCGAGTGTTTTTTGAGTGTTTGTCAAGTAACATAACAAAATAGTAACAAAAAATATAATTTAAAATATTGTTAAGTTAGCCATTAATAAAAACAAAAGTTGTGTATTTTGGAAATATTTCAGAAATGAAATCATTGACTATATAAACACTGAAGCTAAAGAATTTTTTTAATTTTACTGCGCAGCTCCTCCCTCCCGCCTCCTCCCACCTCCTCCCTCCACGCTGCCTCCCTCCCACGCTGCCTGCACCCTCCATGCTAACTCCCTCCCTGCACAGCTCCTCCCTCCCACCTCCTCCCCGCGCAACTCCTCCCTCCCTGCGCAACTCCACGCTGCCTCCCTCCCTGCGCAGATCCCTCCCTCCCTGCACGCTGCATCCTCCCTCCCTCCCTGCACGCTGCCGCCTCCCTCCCTGCGCATGTCCCTCCCTCCCACGCTGCCTGCACCCTCCATGCAACTGCCCTCCTCCATCCACGCAGCCTGCAGCCTCCTCCCTCCCTGCGCCGCCCTCCACACAGCCCGCATCCTCATATGAAAACAAATTTATATTTTAATATAATTTTAATTTTATTTAAATTTAAATTAAATATTATATTAAAATTAAATTAAATTATATTTTAAATTTTAAATTAAATAAAATTATATTTTAAATTTTTAATATAAATTTATATAATTTATATTTAAATTTATATAATTTATATTTAAATTTAAATTTAAATTTAAATTTAAATCCCGATTCAAAGATATAATTATATTGACCCAAATGTAATATCTTCTAAGGTATTGCACTCAAGGAGAGGTTTGCACCTCGAGAGATTTGATCACTCTCGACGCTTGATAGAGCCTAGGATTTGGATCTATGCTGGTTGTGGAATGTGATGCTTCATGAAATGGAAGTGGCACTGTTCTAATGTAAGAAGGACACCCATTTGCTTTCACAAGTCATCCAATCAAGGGAAAGCACTTACAGAAGCCCATTTATGAGAAGGAAATGTTGGCAATTCTGCATGCTCTTAAGAAATGGTGTCCTTACCTAATAGGTAGACACTTCAAGGTAAAAATAGATCAAGATAGTCTTAAATACTTCTTGGAACAAAGATTATCTTCGGAAGAGCAACAAAAATGTGTAACCAAGATGTTGGGATATGACTTTGAAATCATCTATTGAAAAGGGAGACATAATGTGGTGGTAGATGCACTTTCCAAAAAATATGAAAATGTCGGGGTATTACTTTGTGCAATTTCCATTCTACAACTCAATTGGATAGTAGCAGCTAGGGAAGAATGGAAAAATGACCTATCTGTGTGGACGCTCATTCAAAAGCTACAGGACTATCCCAGTGTATCAAATACTTCTGTGTGGAGAAATGACTCATTATGGTATAAGGATTGCTTATATTTATGCAAAGACTCCCAACTAAAACAAAAGGTCCTCTCAGAATTATACACCTCTCCTATAGGTGGGCACTCCGGATTCCTGAAAACTTACCACAGGGTCAAGAAATATTTTTTTTGGGAAGGTCTTAATTCTGATGTTCAAAGTTTCGTGACTGAATGCTTGGTTTGTCAATAGAATAAGGTGGAAACAGTCAAGACCCTAAGACTTCTACAACCATTAGACATACCTTGCCAACGCTGGGAAGAAGTCTCAATGGATTTTATCACAGGTCTACCCAAGTCAGAAGGAAAGAATGTTATTGTGGTGGTTGTTGATAGACTCACGAAGTATGCACATTTTTGTGCACTCTCTCACCCTTTAATGCAAGTACAGTAGCCATAACTTTTCTGGAAACAATTCAAAAGTTACATGGAAATCCGAAGATTATTGTAAGCAATAGAGATCCAATTTTCATTGGAAAATTTTGGACTAAATTATTTTCTTGTTTGGGTACCTAATTGGCTCACAGTTCATCTTATCATCCTCAATCTGATGGGCAAACTGAGATAGTGAACAAATGTTTGGAAGGCTATCTTCGTTGCTTTGCATCTGATAAACAAACATAGTGGGTGAAATGGTTATTTTTGGCAGAATGGTGGTACAATACTTCCTTCCATACATCATAAAAAATGTCTCCATTTATGGCATTTTATGGGTACCAACCTCCATCTATCACATTTACGTTAAGGGAAAATCTAAAGTTCAAGCCGTGGAAGATCACATAGAGCACCAACAAGAAGTTCTCCAGATACTTAAGGACAACCTAGCTATGTCACAAAACAAGATGAAACAACAAGCTGATCAACATCGGAGTGAAAGGAGTTTTGAAGAAGGGGATTGGGTATTTCCAAGGTTACAACCTTACAAGGAGATGCCCCTCAAGCAACTAAATAAGGACAACAAATTAACACCCAAGTATTATGGTCCTTATAAGGTGTTGCAGAAGATTGGTAGTATGGCTTACAAATTGGAGCTTCCTTCATCTTCAAGAGTGCATCCAGTTTTCCATGTTTTTTGCTTTAAGAAGGTAATAGGAGATAAGATCCCAATTCAAACAATCTTGCCCGAGCTTGATGAAGAAGAAAGAGTCATATTGGAACCTGAACAAATCACTGAAACAAGGACCAAACAACTACGAAATTGGGCTATTACAGAGTACCTCATCAAATGGAAGAACCCACCAGTGGAAGATTCGACATGGGAAGATGAGTCTTTCATACAGAAGCATCCACAACTAATCAAGCGTTGAAAAAACCACTTGTCTCAAGGGGAGGGGCATGTTAAGCCCTAAATATTCGCACATTACCCCCTTTATTATGGTGCATTACATATTATTGATGTCGGCTTGTGTCTATTAGTTATTATTGTACCCCTTTGTCTCCTATATATAGGAAGGAGACCTTTTCATTTAGTCATCATTGTATCTTGTTTTGTCTTATGTACATTGTGTAAGGAGGTACCTCCCTTGAAGAGGATTGCTATTCATCTCAGTTCTTCATTATTAAGGCGTTGATTACTTTCTTTTGGTCTATTTCTGCTATTTTTATGCTATATCTGGGACTTGGTTGCATAATAGAAGCTTTCCCTTGGTGAATCTTCTAAGCAAGGTCCTCTTTGTAAATCTTGAGTTACTCCATGCCCTAAAGTGTGTTTGACACTAGCCTCTTTCATTCAATCACCAAAAAGTTACAAAAAATCTCAAAATCCCAATCCCTTTTATTCAAAAAAATCGCAAAATTATTTTTCCGTTTTTGTTTCATGGTGAAATCTACTAACCCTAAATATAAAATCATATTTAGATTTCTCAATTATTTAGATCTATAGTTTATTGAATATCTTTGGGTTATATCTAATTAGAAATGAAAGCCAGTCACTGTTAAGAATATGAACACAATAGATTTTAGGGCCAAGCCCACGGCAAAACCCCCACAAGGGAAAACCCAAAGAGATGATTTTATTGATAAAGAGCAATCTGAAATTTCTCTTTCCCTCGGAGAATCAAACTAGCAAAACACAAGACAACTTATCTCAGACATTACTGCTGCCTCGATTTTTGTGCTCACAAACAGCTGTACGGCCTCTCTCACACGTGCCAACTTGCTGCTATATGACCCAGTGAAACTGTAATTAATGCTGCCTTGAAATCTGTCCCACATGTGCCAGATTTAATGCTGCTGTATGTCCCTATCAGACTACATCTAATGTGCCCAGCCTGCCTTGATTTCTGTGCCCACATGTGCCAAATTGCTGTTGCTGTATGGCCCTGTCAATTTGCCTTGGGAAATGTGCAAAACATCTTGGCGATCTTGGAAATCGAGCCACTTATGTCTGCTGAGTTTCTTGGGAATTGTGCTATCTATGTTGAAAAGACTGTTCTTCAATCTGATCTCTCTTCCTCACTCAATGTCTTTTTCCTTTTCCCTAGGTTCACTTTTATATTTCATCCCAAACTAACCCTAACTTGCTAACTACCTCATTAATGGCTAGGATTTAATCTCATGATCAAGGTTTCACATTTAATGCAGATTAATAAATACATATTAATAATTAAATGCACATTAAATTTTAAAGTCATAAAGTATAAAACTCACTTTAAAAACATAACATCATATTACATTTAAAAGTTCACCCAGGGGACATAACTTAGTCCTCCCTATGACAAAACATTAAAAAACATAAGGACGACCTCCTGAGTTAAATTTCTAACAATCCACAGATTAGACTGGGAGTGCCCTCAGGAGCAATGGGAGCGATCACGGGAATGATGTCAGTGTTTAAGAGAGCGTCCGGGAGTGATTTTATAACCCACGAGAGCGCGCTACCGTAAAACAATCCCGATCCGGAGTGAAAGCAGAGTGTGCTTCGACATCGAACTGCTCGGAAGCAAGCTTCAGGGGCGGGGGTGAGGGTATGGCGCTCCCCTGCAACATAGCCTTGGGAAAACCCACTATGGGGAAAAACCTAGCCAACAATGAGGACTATGCCTTGCTTTGTTATATAGAGTGCAAATACAAAGAAAGTGGTACTCTCGATGGAGTTAGCTATGACACTGTGGCTAGAATGGCTACTACATGATCTCCTACTTCCTTTGTTATGTTCTACTATCTACTCCCTTACTATTGCTCAACTATGGAACAATACATAACATCAAAAGAATGAAATCCCTTCTTTTCCTAGCGACCTAGTATTTAACATAGCCCGATAGTCGTCTAGGGTTAGGTTTAGAGTTTTTGCATGTCCCAACTCCTGATTAGGGTTAGGTTTTTGGACCTCCTAGAATGTTTTTGAAAGTCCACACGTGACTAGCTCCACATGTGTAAGAAATGAAAACTGACATGGAATCCACTCGATACCATGGTGGTCAATTGGATAGGTCAACTTACGGGAGGCATAACTTCTTCATACTGACTCCATTTGAGGTGATTCTTGGATCATTGGAAAGGTCTTGGAGTGGAGAATCACATCGAGGGGCATGGCGCACGCGATGAAATTTTGACCCAAAAAAACATCATTTAGATCCTCAAACAAGCCCCAGAAGGTTTTTGATCCCAAATATGCAAAGTGAGACCTGCCCCTAAAATGGGCTCTACAAGCCAATTCATCCAATCTATGCACCCATAAAGCACCCAAATAGATGACAAATTATATATCAATCCATTTCAGACCATTCACCAAATTGGTTAGACCCATATCCCTGGGCATGTTTTAACATGCACCACGGTGGCATACACCCACAATCCCTCTGCAGATTGTGTAAATTGCACTAAGGGGCAGTTTCCTTCAGCAGGTGGCAATGTCTTCACCTGGACGACAGCCTCCTTAATGGAATGACAGCATCCTTGAACCTGAACAGTAGCCTTCTCCACCAGATGACAGTGTCCTTCTACCATAGTGTGGCTCTGATACCATAAAATATTACATTCATACTGGCTCCAATATATATAGCCATTGAAGCCTACTAACAGCCTAGCATCTGTGGCGTAACAACTAACAGCACGTCTCCAGATGAACTACATGCTAAATAATAGGAACAACTACAACCCTAATTACAGCGTACAACAAATTTTTCTTGATGTAGTTATTAAGCATCTAATCTAATAATCTTCTCATCTATAGGTATCATGTCTCGGTTTGTTGTAATATTTACTGTGTTATAGTCATGGTTTTTATTATCAATAAAGGGGACTAAGTATTATGTAGCCACTGTGACTATTCTATTGTTTTCAATCATTTTCTTGTTGGTTTTCTAACAAGTGCACAACAGTAGCAATTGAAATGACTCACATGAACAAGCAAGTAGGAGACAAGTACACAAGTAAAGAAAGAACTGTTAGAACTACACATGTACACTCATTTGTATTACTACAGAATCGTGGGGAGAATGATCAAAGTTGACCAAGTCTCCAATAAATTACAGTAAATTGGGTGAGTGATCAATTTAAATTAAATCACCCAAACAGATAAAAAATTTCAAATTTCTTACATGGTCACATATGCTTGCTAGACTAAGTCATCAATTCCTCTCTACTTAGAGGAAATCTGACTGGGATGATCACTTCACCTGAGTGGACATAGTGCCCTTGCAGCCCACCCAGCAAGTAAATGCTGGTGTGACGTTGCCTAGTGGATCTGGTGCACACATCAAGAACAGTATCGTCAAGTAGGGGAGGCTGAATCTGGAATTGTGGCCTTCAGATGTGTGACAGGCACTCATTCCTCCAAGCGAGGTGGCTCATACAGTTCATCTGGTTCACATTCACTATATCATGGACACCAAGCTGAGGTGGGAGGTCCAACTTGATTGCATTGGGACCCATTCACTATGTGATGGTGTAAGTACCATACCAAATGTGCTTGAGCTTGTGATGTTACTCATTTTTATTTTTGGGAAATACTACTTATTGAAACTTATATCTGCCCCTTTGGGTAATCCGTCGTGCTAGGAGAGGTACTTGTCTAAATGCAGTGAAACTTGGCCACCAATCTGAAAATGAGGAGCAACTTGATGCTGGTCGTGCAGTGAGTTGTACTTGGCCTATGTCTGTTGAAATATTTGATGAACCCGCTGTAGATATTGGCCAAGTTCTGCATAAAAGAAGAAGCTGTCTTGCTCCTTTTGCTGGTGGGATGTGGATCTGCAAGTTATATATGCAGATCTGTGAGGCTGCTTCACTGGTTTAATGAGTTTCATGTGGGATTTGGCCTTGGGTATGAATCAGTGAAGTTATACTTCAGAATTGACTGACTTCATTGCTAATTTCCTTTGATCAGATGTGATTTGATAGGGAATCCCTCCTTGGGATTAGCTAGAATTGATCCGAAAGTGAGAGTACTGGAAGTGAGTCTCTATACTTTTTGCTGTCCATTTGAGCCCTTAGAGCACATTTCTTGAAGGACCATCTCAGAGGACAACACCACCTAGATTGGGATGAATCAAACCCTACATGGTGCCGCTTTTCAACTGGAGGTAGAGTGAGGGCTGCAAGGGATGAGAATCGAGATCTTGTGGCTCGTAATGATCTGACGGGTGGAGTTGCATAAAATATCTTTATATTGGGAGGAAGTAGTGATTCAATATACAATAACTCATGAAATACTAGAGTACCCTGATGGTGGGTGCTCATGACCCATTGATGTATACATGTGACAATGGGGTTTGAACTTCTGAAGAAATCCGGTCATGTAACATGCCAGAGATTGGGTTATAGGAACAAACGGTTATTAGGGGCTAAACAAACCTAATTAACCCCAGCAGCAATAGCATCTCCTTGCAAAAAAACACGACCAGCCTTAACATGCTTAGGCATTACAAGAGGATTTTTCAAGCCAACAGTCCACCACTTGATCTACTCTCAATTTCTTGTTGAATATGTGGTAAATGTGATGACCAGACAAGCTGAAAGACATATACTATGTGATCATAACAGGGTCTTAGTGTTTTAACGGGGTACAGGGGCAAAATTACCAACTGTACACAACGATGTTTTAAGGAGTATACAGAGCCTTGATTTTAACCATAATTCTGTTTTTTACAACTAGGCAGCAAAATTTGCTTTCTGATACTTATAATTTTTAGTGATACTCAATAACATTGTTATAATCTTAATTAAGTTCACCGTCTCCTTTGCCAAATAGTGTTTTGGTCTTTCTGCTGGTAACACCTTTTATTCAGTTATATCTATTTGCATAATCCTTTTATTGAGTTTGTGTACAAGTTCACTCTACTATCACATCATCTATTTCTGATCATGCCTGGTTCACATGCCTTTACAAAATACAATCTATCGTTAATTTTTCTGGTAAGCATGCAAGGCAATATTAGAAAAAGCTGTAGTCCTCTGATCATTTAAAATAATTTGTCTAATATATTGCAATAACAATTATTTTATAATTTGAAATCATTGCTTGGAAAACACACTTTTTAATATACAATCCGTTTTTTAACACCCATGGAGTCGTTGGATATACTTATTTTCTCGTCTTTGTGGATGGTGTTCACATGTGCAAACACATGCATGCATGCTTGCCTGCTAATCATAAAGTGATACATCTTTTGTGTACCATGGAAGGTATTTGGCTTATACAAATGGGATTTGTGCTGCGTACTCTTGCCTCTCGGCATTTGAATCTGTTATTCCTAGGTCCTGCAGTCTATCCAGGGCGTGGGTTGTATTTGTTTTTGATCAGGTTAGCATATGGCCGACTTTGATCTGGCTTCTGCTGTATTTGTTGTTTAACTCATATAAGTCCTTATCTCTTTTATAACTTTCCATTCTCCGTGTCATGCTTTGTCCTGGCTGCATGGCTGGTTCATGCACATTGCTACTTATTTGCTTTACACTATGCAGGCATTTACATACTTAATGCTGGGAGCTGGAGCTGTAGCGACCGAAGTACTGTATCTGGCATATAAGGGAGATGAGCAGATCACATGGTCTGAACTATGCCCCTACTATGGAAGATTTTGCCACAAAGTAGCAGCCTCTCTGGTTATAAGTTTTTTGGCTCTGTTATGCTTCATTTTGCTCTCGCTTATATCAGCCTACAGAGTGTTCAGTAAATATGATCCACCAAGTCTTTGCAAGAAAGACCAAATAACCAGCCAGAGTTGAGTGTTAATAAAGTAAAGGGAGTGCATGTAATTGAACACTTTGTACATGCTCGTTTGAAATCTAGTTCAATAATAAATGTTGATAAAGTGCAAACGGTAGTTTGTACCACTTGTTGATGAAAAGTTGGTTTGCTTCCAATACATTAAATGTTCTATGAATCATAGTTCAACCAACTATTACCAAGTTGTTGGTCGGGCCGGGGGGTACTACCACCCCACAGAAGTTGGCTCTAACTTGGCTCTGATACTGTGCATAAATCACCGATTAACAAAGAGTCGAATAATCTCCCTTGAATGTTTGAATTTAGCGTGCCATACATGTTACAACACTTTATTAAGAAGACGTTCGAGTTTATTTGAAATAGAGATATCAAATTGCAAACACTGAAGATTCTTATGTCCCTTGATTTTCCAAAAACAGTAATGTGAAGATATTCAACTTGTTCCTTTTTTGTCATTTATTTTTCAAATTTTGTGAAACTGTGGTGTTTGTAAGGTCTTAGGCCAACTCATAATTATGTAATCAAACATCTTTTATTATGCTGCGTCAGGAAGGTTTGCATTTCAAAAAATAATTCTTATGACCTAGCCTCTTAAATTCTAAATTAGTGCGTGCTAAGAAGTGGATTATTGTGTCATATTTTTATTGACAAAATGTTTCTTAATTTTTAATTATTCTTAAACCATCTGATATTTTCTGGAATTATGTTTATTGTTTTTTTGGAAGATTGGATCGTGTTTCATTAACACACATTAAAGAATAATACACCATATAATCATATAACAGTGGGCCAATATATAAATTAGCGGATCCTTCCTTCTGACCGAGGCAAGGAGAGAGAACCCATTTTCTTTGGCACCAATTTCAAGGAAGTGGATACATTTTCTGAATAACCCTATCCTAGTTACAAATGGTGGCAAACAATATGCACCCTATAGTAGAGTGATTAACACTGCTACAGGGTTTTGACAATCAGACATCCTCTTCCCAGGAATTGACCAATCCTTCACCTCATTTGCTATGGGCATACATCATCCATTTCTATCGATAAGGACCTACAAAATATATGCCAGTGTATAGACTGGTTTATATGTCAATATATCTAGTTGTATATATTCTGGCATATAATTTGGCCAACGCATATATATACTAGTGGTATATTGGCATTATACTAATCTATATATTGATATTATACCAATTTGTATATTGACATGTATAGTTGTTTGTGTATATGGCAGTTTATATACTTGTGTGTGTGTATGCCTCTATATAAGAAATGGTTGAACAAGATTATGAGAATGTATGTGTGTGGGGGCTGTATGCCCATAGAGATAAGTGGATGGATTGGTCAATTCTATGGTGGATGGTGTCAGATTGTCAAAATTCTGTTGCATCATTAATCACTCTGATGCGAGGTGCATATTGTTTGTCTAAAATGGTATTGCTAGATTAGATATGAATGCTATGATTTCACTAATGTGGAGTCATTGTGGAATTTCCATTAAAGGTAGTTTGACATCACCTTCTCCACATAGGGGAATTGTCAATGAATTTATGTTGTCTTGGATATTTTTGCTTGCTTTCCTTGTCATCCATCTCCAAAGATGTCCCCTTTACAATGGAGGGGGGAAACAACTAGAATGTGATACTCTGTAGAAACATAGTTCTAGAAGGTTTGATCTACCTTACATTCCCATGAAAAATGTTTGATTGTTTTTTCTTTTGAACAGAGTATACAAAAAGCATTTGTAAGTCTTGTTATGAAGTCTATGTTTCACTACTAAGATGTTGTTTATGACCAATCACCCAAACACTATGGGCTTAAAGGACAAGTGGGCTTTTTAGATGCTCCAAAATCTCCCAATGCATTGGACTTCATTATGTTGCACAAGTCATCTTATGTTGAGTCTATTTGCAAGTGAAAAGCAAAGTTTGGTTCTTAACACAAAATTCTATGGTCGTATACTCAAAGAAAGACTCCTCATATGACCATATCCAATCCTTCTAGATGGGCCCCTTCACATTTAGACTCATTTTGACTAGACTATGATCAAGGATAATCTTGTTATATGGTACAACCCATCTTTTGTTGAGTCTATTTGCAAGTGAAAAGTAAAGTTGGATCTCAACATAAAATCCTTTGGTCCTATATACTCAAAGAAATACTTCTCATAAGACTTTATGCAATCCTTCCAAATGGGCCTCTTCACATTTAAACTCATTTTGACTAGACTATGATCAAGAATCATCTTATAAAGTTTAGCAAAAATTTCCTTGTTTGTTGCGGGAAGTCTTAGTACAATAAATTGTTTTCTACACCTACTATTTGCTTGAATCCTTTACCCAAACATCTCCTAGTGTATGGATGTCTTTTGCTAGCTTCTTTTTATCATAAAAGGGGGTTAAACCATGTTGTCCTTATTGTGGCAAGATATATGCAATGGTTAAAATCCCTTTGCGCCCTCCAATGATGGATTTTGTTACATAGTCCATGTATTCTTGATGTATGAATGCACAATTGGGGGCTGACTTATGGAGCCAAATGATGTGATAATGTTTTCATGAGATTGTAATTATATCCATGAATGCACAACAAAAGTCAATCGGGTGGGAGCAGTGGTATTATATGTATTATACTAGACTACAATAAGAAATTTATTGCCTTTGTTATAGACAACAATATGAATGTTTTGTGTATTGGTTTGGGTTTGTTACATTTACGGGTTAACACAATTGTTTAATGAATGTTTTGACTTTGTGTGAAAATATGTTATGGTGACTTCACACACAAATATGTTATGGTGTTATGCTTGGCTTTGTTTATAGGCTATGCATTTGTTATGCTTCTATGTGCTAAGATGTGTTACTGCCCTTGGAATATTCTAGATAGGTTATGCCACTTGACAACACTAGTTATGTTGCCTAAATGACAATGTATAATGTATTGCTGGCTTTGTATGGTAATTCATGCTGTTTGCCACCCTCAACATACTACACTTCACTCCTCGCTTCTAGAATCTAGGGTTGAATGGCACCAATGCCAGGATGAAGTTGGTAAGTGCTTTCTATATGCATTGAACCTTAATCTGGAGCCCTATTTCAATTGCATGAATATTGATATGATTACTTGTCTATCCATGATTCAAATTCTATTTGCTTAGATCCTATTAGATGCATAACCTATTAAAGAGTTTTAACTAGTTAAAGAGTAGTTGATTGAAGCTATGCCAAATTTCACCATTAAGGACGCTAACACTTAAGTTTCAAAATACCCCTCATCTCCCCCATTTTCCCGCACCTTTGTGATCATCACTATTGTTTGATGAAATTAATCCTAAATGGCTATGGTCAGGCCACTAGTAGATCAAGTTGAAAGTACCATCACTGTGTTCCTATTTATCTAGTTAACTTGAGAATTCAACAAGAGAAATGATCAAGAGGTACCTTTTGGGTTGGACGGATAGCCTTCTTGTAGGAATCCATTGATCCGAGCTTTGGTCCTTGCTCAAAGTCACTTACACACAATATCTACACACAAGCCAACAAGAAACACCTTTCTTAAACTATTTCAAATGATAATTGCAATAATTAACAAGAATACCAAATTCATAATTAGCTAAATAACTGCATTTCAAGCTAAGATGAGTCTTCCACCAAATACACAAGTCAATATAAGCAAGCTTTAACACATGTTTTTAGGGGTTGGGGGCCGCGGAGAAAAGAGATCTTCTATATTAAGAGATGGTACCAATTTTCAATTGCCTCTCCAACTCAAAGAGGAAGGATAATTTAGAGAATGAGAATCCTAACTCAAGCTTGGGAAGATAAGAAATCAGAAATAAGAGGTTTTTGACTACAAAGGGGATGTAAAATCCTTGAGCATTTGATGTACAATTCCTCTAGCATGGGGGTATATTTATGATTTAGTGCTCCTTCCCAACCCCAAAGCCTCCATTTATATTTGAAGAGAATGCTTGAGGTGGTTGGTTGTTAGAAAAACAGGAATCGCAGAGCAATAACAATAAACATAAATGCAAATAGAATCACACAAACACATTACAAGAGAGACACCAATATATCGTGGTTCACCCAAGATGGGCTACGTCCACACTGAAGTTGCCAGTCCTTATTATTATACTATCCAACAAATGAAGGGATACAACCTGCAGCACATCCGATGCACTGTCTCATAGTTTCTCTTCATGATCTCAGAGATCTTTACAATGTAGACTACCTAATACATCTTACCTTAGTTGTATTACAATGTCTTTCTTTTATAAGGGAAATACAATGGGAAAATACCACAGGATACCCAAAACCATGGGTCCGTAAAACTGTTGGCCAACTAACATCCCAAAAATATTTCTCAGGGGCTTCGCCCCTGAACCCCAAGGTTGGGGAACGAGTGTACAATTCTTTTGCATATCATATAAAGCTGGGGTACACGGCTGAGACAATATCATCTATGAGACTAGAAGATCTGGCTCCACAACCAACAATCTCCCCGAACCCCAAGGTTCGGGAACGAGTGTACAGTCCTTTTGCATATCATATAAAGCTGGGGTACACGACTAAGACAATATCATCTATGAGCTTGGAAGATTTGGCTCCACAACCAACAGTTGGTGCATGTCTTAATTATATCCAGGTGTACGGACAATGGAAAAAATGCTCAGGAGTGTAGTTAATGCGTCTTTTGATTTTTTTATATATATTTTTTTCTTTAATTTTTGCAATGATTTTGTGTGTAGCTAAAGGGAGACATGTAGGGTCTCGCAAGTTGGTAAATAGAAACTTGTGAGGGAAAAGCAATACTTTGTTTTTTAGAAATAATTTCAATGCTTTAGATGGCTAAAAGGGCTATAAGTATATCTCACGCAGTGGTGAGCCTGATAGTGCTTTAACAATTGCAATGATTTAGATGACTGGATTGACATCCTCACCATTTTTTATTATTGGTTCCATCTTCAATCTAGTGATGGCTACTCCCACTATCAATCTTAGAGACATCCTTGTTGTGCATGTCTCACATTACAAGGACCCGTGAGATGGAAGAGATCATATGATAATGTGTTGAGCAAGCAACACCACCCCATAGTTTTATTCCCTAGAAGAAAATATGTGGGGCTCCTCTGAGTTTTACTTTGAATTATCTTCAACCCTTTCAGTTCTGTAATTGATCCATATTAGAAAATTGTATGTTTAATCAATTCCCTCTAAGATTGAACTGCTTTTCTCTTTGAATTGTTTGTTGTAATTTCCTATCCTAATCTGGTGAAGTATTCTCTTGTGATTGTTTATTCATGTTTGATAAGAAGTTTGCACATACTATGCACCACTCTTCCTTTGTTGATCCATTACCTATTGATAATTTATTTGTATCCACATATTGCCACGAGAAGAATGTTCTTGAGTGATATTGCTTATCCAAAGAACTTCTATATTGCAATGTATGGTTATTCACCTACACTTCAAGCGTGCAATATATCACATATCTCAACATCTTCTTCTTGTGACACGAGAGCCACCCAAATTGTGATACAAGTCTTGAACTTGTGATGTATCACAGTCGGGAAATGTTTCTCCCTCGCAATATATCACAGTTGGGAAATGCTTCTCCCACATGACATATTGCACACACAAAAGTCTTCTACCATGTGACATACAAAGTGTGAGAAGTTGTGCATTGTAATAGCTTGTGTGGCCACCCAAAAATACTTGTGCGCCATGTCGCGACCCCACTAAACACGTGGGGTGCAAAGCGTCACCAATCCAAAGGGATTTGAACTTGTGCTTGTCGCGAGCTTGGAAAAATTATACCTTGCAACACCCCACATACAAAGTTCACGATAAAGGGCAATGTGTCGCCAATCCAAAATGTTTCAACTTGGTGTTGTGTCATTGAGCCCAAAGCTAAGTGACCCACAAAACTTCTACCTTGCAACACCCCACATACAAAGTTCATGATAAAGGGCAATGTGTCACCAATCCAAAATGTTTCAACTTGGTGTTGTGTCATTGAGCCCAAAGCTAAGTGACCCACAGTAAATAACAAGTTATAAGCTCGACTGAGTTTTACCATTCATTTGTTTTGAAAGTTGAAGAAAGGAAATATGCTTTGGCAATTACACCCCGTTTTACCTAAAAGGAGCCAACGAGACTCGAACAATCGACACGTATCGATATTGTAGCTTTGAGAAAACTCTATTGTTCAGCCAAGGATGGTTCCACTTGCATTCCACCTAAGAAATTGAACATTATTCACTAGGTAAGCTCTTGTTTCTTCCCTTTACTCATCAATTTCTCCACTCTTTTGTTAAAATAAAGAAAGGGTTGTGGAAATCAATATAATGTTGCATGGCATCGATGCCAACATATCCTCACACAACTATTCATGATATCAAAGCATATGTATGTATGTTCTTGGACAGGCCAACTATCCACATTTGCATAATCAAAGTTATCAGTTATCTTGTTGATTGATGGGAACTTTACCCACCGAGCTGATACAATGTGCACTCATTGGTTAAATTTGATACCCATCATTTAAGCACCACCACCATCTCCACACCCTTATTTATGGCCAATTCGACTCACCACATTGAGGGTTAGACTTGGGTTCACTATTAGAAGCATTGAGCTTCATCTGCAATCGATACTATGTGAACCTATTAGTTTTTACTTGAGCAACATATATCATATAAACAATTACTGAAAGATAAACAAGCACAACATAAAAGACAAGAGACACAATTTATCCTGGGAAACCCTCTTGGGGTAGAAAACCCAGTAAAGCCTTCCTCAATATAGAAATCACAAAGTACAAAATATCCCCAAGACAAAACAGCTACTCCTCCACTTGTGCGCACCTCTCTTCTTCACCTATGCAAACTTGCTTAAGTGAATGAATGAATACAAATGAGAGAGAGCACTTCTATTTATATTCTTCCTTTGAGATGACTAATTCCCCAACATGGATGACTTCTCTACTTGACTGGTCAAATACATAATATAATAATCTTTTCGGGGCTTTTCTGAGCTGACACATGTCTTAGGGTTTACATTGATTCTTTCAATGACCTTTACATTATTAATTACATGACCATCAACTCCCATAGGAGGAATACAATAATATAAGAGAATATCTTCTGCAGTTACATTATTTTAACACTCCCTCTTAACTAGGAAGGTATTCTGTGGGTAACAACATCTGTACAATTGACTTGTGAACTTCTATATGTCATAGGAAGGCTTTGGATCATCATCTGTCTTGGGGCATCATCTGCGGAGTAGCAACATCTACATCTGCTGGAATATGATCATCATCATCAGCATCATCATCAGCAATCATCCTCTGCTGTCAGCAACCTCGTCAACTGGAACACCATTTGCTGGAACATCCTCATCAGCAACATCATCAGTTGGAACATCCTCTACTGTCAGCAACCTTGTCAATTGGAACCCCATCTGCTGGAGCATCCTCATCAGTAGCACCATCAGTTGGAGCAACATCATCGTCAGCTGGAACACCATCTGCCGGAACATCCTCATCGGCAACACCATCAGCTGGAGCACCTGGAACAACAATCAGTAACTAAGTACTGATACTATCAGTCAGCCGATATTGATCTTCCCTCACCCTTGGAGAGGCACCAGCTCGTGAGAGCTGGAACCATCAGTCAGCCAGTACTGATCTTCCCTCACCCTTGGAGAGGCATCCATCCCTCCGGACAGGCATAAGCTCGTGAGAGATGGAACCATCAGTCAGCCAGTACTGATCTTCCCTCACCCTTGGAGAGGCATCCATCCCTCCGGACAGGCATCAGCTCGTGAGAGCTGGAACCATCAGTCAGCCAGTGTTGATCTTCCCTCACCCTTGGAGAGGCATCCATCCCTACGGACAGGCATCTATCCTTTCAGATAGGAACTCTATCAGTCAGCAGGTACTGATCTTCCCTCACCCTTGGAGAGGCATCCATCCCTACGGACAGGCATCTATCCTTTCAGATAGGCATCATCAATCTCTCTTCCTAGAGAGGTCCCTCTGGACCACACCAAGCTTGTCTCGAAAGTACTCAAACTTCACATGAGCTAGAGGCTTAGTTAGCACATCAACAACTTGTTCCTCTGTAGGAACATACTCGAGCTTCACAGCTCCCCTCTGCACCATATCCTGGATATAGTGGAACTTAATCTCGATGTGCTTCGATCTATCATGAAACACAGGATTTTCTGTCAACTTGATGCAACTCTGGTTATCAAAGAGTATCTCCGTAGCATCAATCTCTGTATCGAACAATTCTGTCAACATATTGCGAAGCCACACTGCTTCACCACAAGCTAAACAAGCTGCAACATATTCAGCTTCTGCTATACTGAGTTCAACATAGGGTTGCTTTCTACTAAGCCATGAGATCACACCTGACCCCAAACTAAAGCAACATCTTGAAGTGCTCTTTCTGTCTTTAGCACTTCCAGCCCAATCTGAGTCTATGTACCCATACAGTCTAAACTCACTATCTGAGGCATATCTGAGTCCATAATCCAATGTACCCTTCAGATATCTCATCACATGTATTGCTGCAATCAGGTGAACATTCCTGGGTTCCACCATATACTGATTCAAAGTGTTTACTGCAAAATATATATTTGGACGAGTATTGGTCAAATACATCAAAGACCCAATAATCTGTCTATACATGGTGACATCCACTTTCTCTAAAGAAGCATCACTCAGAAGCTTCAAATTTGTCACCATCGGAGTGGTCATGGCCTTGCAATCCAGCATCCCAAATCTCTTTAGGATCTCTACTGTGTATTTTCCTTGACTCAGGAAAATCTCATCTGGAAGCTTCCATACCTCAAGACCTAGAAAATAGTGCATCTTGCCAAGGTCTTTCATCTCGAATTCTGTTGCAAGCCTCTTCTTACATTCAATAATAGGCTTGTCTTCTCCTGTCAGAAATAAGTCATCCACATACAATAATAGTATCATGGGTTCATCGTTCATAATCTTGTAGTAAAGATTAGAATCCGCTTTACTCTTGGTAAAGCCCAAGCTCATCAGGAAGCTGTCAGTTCGTCCATACCATGCTCTAGGATCTTGCTTCAACCCATATAGTGCTTTCTTCAACTTGCATACATGTGACTTATTATCTTCTACTTCAAAACCTTTTGGTTGCTCGATATATACTTTCTCTTCTATGTTTCCATTCAGGAAAGCAGTCTTCACATCCATCTAATGTAGCTTCTATTTCATCTTGGCTACCAAGGAAATAATGGTTCTAATCAAAGTATATCTGGCTACTGCGGAAAAAGTCTCCTCATAGTCAATTCCTTCCTTTTGCGAGAATCCCTGGGCTACAAATCTTGCCATGTACTTTTTAATGCTTCTGTCTGCTGAATGTTTTGTTTTGAAGATCCACTTTGATGAAACAACCGATTTGGCGTTCGGTCTTGGTACCACATCCCAAACATCATTCTTGATGATGGACTGGTATTCTTCATTCATGGCATCCAACCATTCCTTCTTCTTTAGTGCTTCTTCAAAACAAGTTGGTTCTTCTTCAACAAGATTGCACATCAAGGCTACATAGCTAGAGTATGGCCTTGGTCTCTTGATCTCTCTACTGGAACCTTCTGGAGCACCATACTTTACTACATCTTGGATTAATTCACGTGCCCAGGCTGGTCTTCTCTTTCGAGAGATCTCCACATGAGGTATCTCCTCAGGTCTTTGAGGTTCTTCCATGTCATGATCCTCTGGGATAGGATCACCTTCAACACTTGAAATTGGTTCTTTGGTTGATTCTGCAACTCTGGGAACCTCCTACTCCTCTTCATCCTCATGAGTCTTTTTAGACTTGTTGAAAGCTGAATCTTCATCAAATGCGACATCCCGACTAATCTCGATCTAACGGAATCCTGGGATGTATATGCGGTAAACCTTAGATTGCTCACTATAACCCACAAATATTCCCTCCTTACCTGAAGGCTCTAGTTTCGATCTCTTCTCCTTTGGAATGTGGATGAACACTGGACATCCAAATATCTTGAGATGACTGACTTCAGGCTTCTTCCCAATGAACATCTCTTCAGGGGTCTTGTTACCAAGAGCACTATGGGAGATTCTGTTTTGTACATAGACAATGGTTTTGGCAGCTTCTGCCCATAGATGCATGGGTAAGTCTTGATCATGGATCATAGCCTTTACTGCTTCTATGATCGTTCTATTCTTCCTTTCGGCCACACCATTCTGTTGTGGATTATAATGGACAGTGAGCTCCCTCTTAATCCCTGCTTGCTTACAGAAATCTTTGAAATCCCCTGAGGTAAATTCCCCTCCATTGTTTGACCTCAGGATCTTAATCTTCTTTTCAAAGAGATTCTCTACGAGCGCCTTGAACTCTTTAAACTTTTCAAAGACTTCATTCTTATTCTTCAAAAAGTAAATCCATGTTTTGCGAGAATAATCATCAATAAAGGAAGCATAATATTCATACCCGCTTAGAGAGGTGGTGGACATTGGTTCACAAATATCTGAATGAATGATATCCAGAATACCTTTTGCCTTGCTGTCGCTACTTGGAAATGGGTTCTTAGTACTCTTCCCTTGAGCACACCCTTTGCATACTCCTTCATGATCCACCTGGATCTCTCGTAACCCAGTTACTACCTTACTTACAATTGGTAAGGCTTTATAGTGTACATGAGCTAGTCTCCTATGCCATAGCTCACAGGGGTTCATGGTACTAGCCATCATTGCTGCATCTACATGACCCTTTAGTTTGTAAAGTCCTCCTTCCACTCCAATGACTACTGCATCATCAATAGTCTTCCCTTTAGGCCACATGAGAACTTCACCATCTACAAATGCAACTCGAAGACCTTTCTTATCTAATGCTGAAATAGATAGAATGTTCTTCTTTAACCCAGGTACATAAAGTACATCTTTCATGTTCATGGACTTTCCAGAGTCCAATTTGTAAGAGGCTTCTCCCATACCTTTGATGGGATATTGATAGTCATCTCCAAGTTTTACCTTGTGTGGAGATTCCTTTTGGATAAGATGAGACAATGATTCTTTGTATCCTGTCATGTGCTTTGAAGCTCCACTATCAACTAGCCAAGTATCACTTCCATGAGATACTGAACTAGTGAGTGCTGAGATAAGAACATATTCTTCATTGGAGTCTTCATTATTTCTGGTTTTGTCATCATCATCACTATCTTCTGCTGCATGAGCATGAAACCTCTTCTTCTGCTTCTTGTGTTGTCCATGTTTGTTTGGACAATTCCTTGCAATGTGTCCAGTCTTGTGGCATGAGTAACATTCAATTGAAGAGAAATCTTTTCTGGTCCTTCTCTTCTTCTGGGGTCTTCTTAGAGAGTCCTCTCGGGGACGAGGGTTGTCCTTCCTGTTCCTTCCACCTTTAGCATGAGTAGCTATGCTTGATCTTCATCATCATTTAACTTCTCCTCTCTTACAACTATTCTTTCTTCTTCTTGGACACATTCTTCCCATAGATTTATGAACTTGATTAGTTTCTTTCTGGCACAAATGCCATGAACAAATGGTTCCCAATCTCGGGGGAGACCATTCAGAGTAGTCATCACAACTTCTGCATCCTCTATCATATTCCCAATGGTTTCTAGTTCTTCTTTGATCTAGGATACTCTAGAGAAGTATGAGTGCGTGGACTCAGACTTCATGCTCTTCACACACTTGAGTTGATTTCTCAAGGTCATCTTTCTGTTGATGTTCTTTCCTTCAAACAGGCTAGTCAAGGCATCAAACATCTCTTTTGGTGTCTTCTTGGAAGACACATGGGGGATCAAGTGATCCTTGATGGAGTTAGCAATGATCCTCTTTGCTTTGATAAGATTCTTCTTATGCCTTGCCTTCTCTTCATCTCCCTCTGGTTCTGTAAGTCCTTCCTTCATATAGTCTTCTAGTTCATGCTTCTCAAGGATGAGCATGACTCTATACTTCCAGGATTTGAAGTTCTCAGCTCCTTCAAGCTTCTCATCAAGCTTGGTATTGCTTGTCATCTTGCTATAATGAGTACTTCAAATGGAAATTGAAATAGATTTCAAAAGCACATATGGTCAAATTTGCCACGATTTTTCGTTGTAATTGCCACGAATTTTCGTCCCTGTTGCAACGATTGGGGTTTCTTTTTTTCGTGGAATGACATTCGTGGATATAGGGACGACAATTCCCCGTCGTGGCAATAGCAACGCTTCTTGGTGGGAACGTGTCAACTACACAACAGTTCTTAGATCTATGGAAGATGAATCCTGCCACGAAGTTTCGTCTCTATATCGACGTTCAACTTCTACAAGTTCCACGAATGTGCGTGGAAACATGTTTATAGTTCCACGAATCATCGTCTCAATATCCACGCAGAGATCCACAAACTTTCGTGGTAGGTTTAGCACTTGCGTCGAAACAATTTCACATTTCCACGAACAATCGCCTCAGTATCCACGCACCGATTCACAAAGTTTCGTGGCAGGTTCAGCACTTGCGTGGAAACAATTTTATATTTCGACGAATCATCGTCGCAGTATCCACGCATCAATTCACAAAATTTTGTGGCAGGTTCAGCACTTGCGTGGAAAGAGTTTCTATGGACTACACTAATGTTTGTCAATATATCGACGATACGTGGAAGTGTTAAACAAAAATGAATTTGAATGCACATATTCTGGCCTACTATGGGTGAGCACTAACTACAAAGCATGAAAGCAGGAATAGTCAAGGGGACAACTACATGACATTCCACATGCAATATTCCTATTGACAGTTTGTCCAGGATTCACCCTAAAAAAACTACCATTCATTCAATGTTTAGTTATTGATGCATTAGAAAGACATTGTTTAAAACTAAATGCATCGCAATAAAGTTAACGGTGAGAATTGAAGAAAACTCCACAATGGAATGGTCAAGTCCTTCATATCCTTGTATTAACAATAGCAGTAAAAGTCCTGTAGTACATGCATGAGTCGGTATTTATAGAATTTTGGCTCGGGAAGACAAAATTGATAAAAATAGTCAGTTTATACTTCCTAAATAAGTTTTTATATAAAAAGCTAAATCCTTTAACTTATGTGAAAATTAATACAACTTTCTAATTTTGTAATGTTCCCATTTTAAAAATTAAAGTGAAAAGGCTATGCTCTTTATCCTACCATGGGTACAGGAGTTCAAATTCTGGTGGGTATGCTCCCTCCTTGTTGATTACTTGTTTGTAAATCATAGTGCAGGGCTATCACAACTACACTATCATTAACAATAATGAGTGCATTTGTCTAGCACCCAATTCATCCTTGAAGCACTACTTCTTAGAGTTACATTCATCCCCCAATGCAGGTCACTTGGGTTTTCATAAAACCTATGAGAGAATTAAGCACTTATTTTGGGAAGACATGAAAATAGACATCCAAAAATTTGTCACAGCTTGTGACACTTGTCAATGAAACAAGGGTGAGACAATAAGTTTTGAGCAACAATCAATGCTACAAGGATTTCCAAACTATATTTTCTCACCTCATCACTCATTCATGAGGTATTTCAGGCCCAAGAATATCCCAAGTACTGAGAGTTGTGCACAAAAGACCCTTCAAAGTTGCTCCTGGATGTGTTTAGTAATGTTTTTTGACAAACATCGTACCCAATATATTGTTGTCCTTGGATGAGTATCTAATTTTTTCTTGACATCCATATACTTTCCTTTTGTTTGAGCACTCTCCATATGTGAATTATCCTCCAACAGTGTTGGTCCAAAGGGTTGTTAGTGCATATCCTTTCTCATTATCTTCATAAATTTTGATGAATTTATTGTTGTAAAATTTTAATTCCTTGAGTTATGGAAATCATCTCTCCCTATTACTTCCACCCTTTGATGTATCGTTGGTCATCATAAGTAATTTGATATGTCCAAATAAATTCTCACAAATATGTCCCTTTTGACTATAGTCCTATTGTTGTCCCTCTTACGAATGCACTGAAAATATTGGTGTCAGATATTGAAAGGGCGCAATAGGAGGATATATAAATAATAACTTTTGTCACCCATCAACCAAGTTTGACCCAAACATGATTTATAAGAGACAGGCCATCTCTACAAAAAGTATCAAAACAAGTCATCCCATCCTTAAATATGGTTGCTTGTGACGTTGAGATGTCGAGTTAGGGTTTTTCTTTAGTAAAATTAGCAAGATAACTAGCATGAATTTCCAATTGGAAACCTAAACGAATGGTACTTGTTAACATTCATATCTGTCTAGAATGTTTGCAATGCAAGTCAACTTTCCAAAACTTGTTAAGTGGAAGGAAACCCTAAACAAGTGGCTTGATTAATACTAGCTCAAGCATTCAAGGCATCCTGAAAAGAGGCCCATGAGAAAGAAAGGTATTGTTGCATGTTTGGGGAGAAAGAGTGGGTTCCATTGACCTTTTCACAACATAAATTAATGCTTTGGTTTGAAAATCATTAGGCCTCTCCTTCTCAGTTTTATACTAGGTTTGGCTTTGATTAATTGCACAATCAAAGTATGGAGTTTTGTTGGTGTACTAGGTTCTACTCATATTAGTAATTCAATGAAGATATCATCACATGGTGTGGTTGCAACTCATGGTAAATACATCAATTTTGTGGTTGTTGCTCGGAATGACATTTTTATGTATGCTGGTTTTCAGGACTCAAATGATACCGTAATTGGGCATATGGTAGTGAGACTTGTTTTCATAGGTTTTGTAGCAAGACAAACAATTTAGGGAACCATGTAAGTGAAAAGGTTTCCTGTAAAACAATTGAAAAATCCAAGGGCAATACTGCAATGTATTTTATGCAAAACTTGACCAGAAAATGATCATGGCATCATAGAAGAACCCTGGTAACCCTAGATATTCACTACAATCATGGTATTTAGAAACTTGGGTTAATGAATACATAAATTAATGGAGGATAGTTGTAGCTTTTATTTTAGGTTTCCTTAATGCTTAACCAAATTAACTATCTTGTTTGAAAGCATAGAGAGTGTTTCCTGAAATTCGATAGTTATTGATTTCCTATTCATAAAAACCATCCAACATCATATCATTTCTTCAGGCAAATAAGAACTACAAGACAAAAAATAGGAAACATAATTTTTCACCATAGGGACACATTAATGTGAGCCTAATGTTTCCAACAACATCATTCATAAAATTAAATTAAAAAACCCACAAGAAATGAAGATAGTACACAAGGACTATGAAAACAACAAACTGATAAATTCTGGTTATAGTATCTGCCAATTAGAGTCATTAGATTACAAACAAAATTTCTTCACAATAATCAAGAAAAAGACATACCGTGTATATCAATACAGAGTTTGATTTCATCAAATCACCAACAACAATAAAATCTCCACGAGACTGAACATAGAGTGCAAGAACATGACCATGATGGCCACTTTCAGACTGCAACTCTCTTGAACCATCATCACGGAGTACCCACTTATATAACTGAATATTTTGATTGATGCTAGAAAGCAACTTTCCATTAAATGCATTCAGATTATAAACAGAGCCCTTTGTCTCCTTCTCAGTAACAAGTTGCAGTTTACCATCTTCAACATAAAATACTAAAATTCTGCCCTGTTAACAAAAAAAATTGAAAATAAAACAATTGACTGAGATTTTAAAAAGTGAAAGTGACTGTTGCATGGCAAGTACAAGACATCCATCTAGCATGAACCTTTGCTATATTTACTATTCTCATAAAATTGTAATAAAACCCTATAAAAAATGAGAGAATTAGAAGAGCAAGCATGAGTGATTTTATAAAAGAAGAAACAAAAGTTTCATAGCTTGCCTTGTTAGGTTCGTTCTCCTCAGGCAAGACATATGTTGTCCCAATGCAATAATAGGCATTGTTGTCATCAGAAAATGAACAACTGAGGATGGAACACCCATTTTCATAAGCATCAAGTTGATATGATGAAATAGTTTCAAATGTCTGATCATCTAACAGACGCACAAAGTGTGTTTCTGACTTGTCCACATTCAACTGGGAATACTTCACACTGCAAATGGAAATTAAACAATGTGTGAGGCTAACAACCATCCATATGTTAAACTATACACCTACACATATAACTTGGAAATCTATTCACGCATTACCGTTTGAGTAGATTTTGACTCACAAGGCTAGAATTTGAAGCACCAAGGTTTCTTCTCCAAGTTTCTGGTACAATATTGCCTATTGGATAATAAGAAAGAAAATTCCAAAGATTCAAATTACATACATCACTTTCTCAAAGACTAAAACATAATAAAATTAATAGGAAAATAGATCATATGTCATATAGTGAAAACAATACAACACAAGAAATATATATTGTATAAATATAAAGGCAATATGACTTGTCTTGTAAACATTCAAAGTGCATTTAATCTCTATTGTTAGTCGAGACTCATAACCTCTAAATTTTTTTAAGAATCTGGATGTGTTTTGGTCATTTAAATTTTCGACAATAATCTTGTCAAACACTTGTGGTTTCTGTTGTTGTGAGGATTGTTTATACTCGGAGTACAATGTTTGAAAAGATGTGCATGAGAGCCAAATGCAGGTGTCTTCTGAATATTTGAGAACCAACAGACACACAAACCTTCCACAATCTAAAAATTTGGTGCAGTTTTCATTAGCAAATTCATCACCCTTACACAACTTTGGATTGTGTTTCATATCTTTATTAAGAGTGTTTATGCAGCTCATTCTCCCTCACAACTTTGACCTTCCATTTGGAGTGACTCAACATGGTTTGAGCTGTATGTTTCAAATCCAACGATAGGATTATTCTATGTTGCAGAAAAGTCTGAAGGTTGGAAAGAAGAATGCTTGAAGATTCTCCAAGAAAATTATGATAAGGGAAGCTGATCTTTTTCTCACGAACAAGACATATCAACTTCTTTGAAGGAAATTTATATTGGACAACTTGTTGACTTTAAGATAATTATTAAATTGTGCATGTATTTATTGAGATTCAAAAAGTATGAAAAAATTGTTGTTAAGGCCATGGCCCCAGATGTGAAGCTACATTTTGGTGAGATGCAAGCGTTGCAAGAAAATGTTGACTTAATCAAGAGGTAGATAGGACTTGAAAAGTTGGAGAATTTTTGTATAAGGGATGAATCTCTAGGATGTACTTGAATAAGAGAAGAATAAAATGAGGCATATTCCTTAGAGGACATGCTTGTGTGATGCATGATTGTTGGAGATCCTTGGTGTGAGCTAGGGTTTTCTTGGTTTTCTGTATCTAGAGTTTTCTTGGTTTTCTGTATCTAGGGTTTTGGATAACTACTGGATTGTACTATCCTTGTGGAGGATATCCATTATGTGCCCCTACAATCAATATATCATGGATATATATGCCAAAAACAATCCACTACTTTTTATAATAAATCCTGAAAATAGGAGGACCTCAACATGTGCACTGACAGAATGTGAGCAGTCTTGTAATCATGATAATCAATCCCATATAGATTGGATCTGCATATATATGTGTGCAAAGTGGGAAATGGATGTTAAAACAAACCCTTAAAACAAGGATTCCCTCAAAGAATGTGCATTAAACCCCAATTTGGGCATTATGACCAAGTAAAACTACTTATAAAATCATAATGATGGAACACCCTTAAGGTACGTACAATGGGAGTGATCCTCCTCCAAGATACAAATGAAAAACCAAATATAAACAAAAAAAACATTAGGAAACCCTTAGTTGAAGGGTGTTTCTCTCAAAAGCATGCGAGGACATGTGTGGATGCATCTATTTGTCAATCCACCGCCCAATGTGTATAACACTCCTATCTAATAGAAAAAACCCAGACACTTAATAATGTGTCCTGCCCCCAAATATGTGAATGCATAAAAAGATAATGTATGGATATAAAATATCAAAGTTTCTATATGTGTAGTGATTCCCTAAAAAGATGAACCTCCATGAAAGAAAAGACATCAACATCTACTACACAGACCTCCAAAGGAAAATATCCATGTGCAACCTGTTGAAACATGGACTTCAACACTAGTTCAAGGCCTCATGTCATATGAGGGGTAGCATGCTACACAATTAGAGGAGGAATACCTTGCATGAGGACACTTGGAAATTAAAATTGAGAAAAACTTGTTGGTTAATTGAAGTAACTCCATGTTTTATGTTATCCTCCCTCACATGTTGTATATAAAAGGAAAAGATAGATTTTTTTATCACACATCATCATTGTACTTTATTCTATATTTGTAATTGTCTTAGATAAGTCTTGTAGGAAGAAAGACACCTGGGTGTGTGATGTAAACCTTAGGAGAAGACAATTAGAAGAGATATTTTTCTTGGATGTTCTTAGAGAGTTTTATCTTGCAAATTGCTAGGGTTTTCTCTTATAAGACACTAGGGTTTTTAGCGGAGGTTACTAGCAGAGGAAAGCGATGTTATTGGAATTTGAAATTTTGAATTGCTTACAGGACCTCTCCCATTCCAGAGGAAACATATAATATCATTTTAGTTTAATCATTTCTACATCTTACACCTTACAATGCAAATATAAAACATACAACATACTCTGATATTGCATTGTATGTGTTTCTACAACTTTAGGTTCTCAAGAATTGTCTAGATATGGGTAAGACTCTTCAAAACACATCAAAATCTAAGTGCAGAAAAATACAGTTTTTGTTCTAAGTTGCAGAAACATTGTAGTATTGCCCTTGAGTTAAAAAAGAAGACTCTATCCCATGAAATCAATACTTAATTACTTAAGTTGACCCATCATCTTTATTTTCTTTCTCAGATTCTTACAACTTAAGGAAATCAACATCTTAAACACTGTGATATGGTAATAGATACCCATGTTTACACATGAATCATAAGATCAAGATACTAACAAACAAGGGATATATGGTTAATCACCTGACACCCCAAATGATACCCAAGTTGTTTCACATGCATACTTACCTCTTGTAACCAAGAACTCCAAATGTACAACCCATAAGTTCTTAACGCAGGCTCTTTGGTATATTCAAAACTGCCATATCAACAGATTATAATGAGTTACACTGACAAGCAAACTAAAACAATAAACTAATATTCAATAACATGTAATAAAATAAACATATATATCATATAAAAAAAAGAGATATATAGTTGAAGATACCAACCTGGGTGTGAAACTATTCTTGAAAATATACTCAGAAGTGTTACTTTTAGAAAAGATTGTTTGTGCCTTGGAGATGCCAGTCTTCTCTAGGAACCAACTGACCCTACAAGAGGGTGTGTACAAACCAGAGAGAGAGAAATGAATGGAGTTGATTAGGTCAATGACATTCAAGCACAATACATAACTCAACATAAATAAAGTTGCAAAAATTATAAACTTCAACCAAGTCTCAGCAGAAGAGAAGTGATTATCAACACACCACAACTGATCACAGGTGATCAAAGTCAAGTACTCTATAAGACCAAAAATTCAACAAGGTGGTATAAAAAAATGAAGGAGGGTAAATGTCCGCATTAACCGCAAGTCAAATACAAGGTACCACAAGTCCAATAATAACTCAATCAAGGTGGGGAAGGTACAACAAGTATTTAATAACTCAATCAGTAACAGGTAATAAAATATACATATTGATCATATAACAATAAGAGAGGTATAGTTGAAGATCTCCACGTCAACATTAAACCAAAAATCCGACAGCATAAATGTCCGATTTTCGACATCTTGTTGTTGACTATTCGACAAATCCCATCTTTTTTTAACGTCGGTTGGAATTTGGCTGCAATCCGACATCTTACATAGCCGTTGGATATTCGACGACTCTTCTGTTGGATAGTAAGTCGGATATCCGACGAGAAATCCATCTTAAGATTGCCGATATCTGACATTCTGTGCCGTTGGAGGTATGGCAGGAACGTCGAACGTTAGGGTGGGTAGAGTCGGATATCCGACGGTCGTATCCGTCGGTGGAATGGCATGAACGTCGGATATCTTCATATGTAGAGTTGGATATCCGACGGATATAGGTAATTTAAAAAAAAAATACACTATTGATTTGTCATCGTGATCATGCCATCCATCAAATTGAAGACAATTCCTGAACCAATTTTTTTTTATTATAAATTTTATTAATAACCATTTTGGTACTTTGGTCCAAATGTTTTTTCTACCTCATTGTTTCTCGATATTGTGTGCCTAGTTCCACCTCTCTATATCAATGCATAAATCAACCTTTGTTTGGTTTCTGGTTCTAGATGCATGCTATTATTTGTAGTTGCATGCCATTGAGTGTTGTTTAGAAATGATGTAGAGGAGGACTAGTATGTGGCAAATATATATTGATTCTTGATGGTCATCTCATTCACTACTCGGTAGTTAGTACACATTCACAAACATTCATCTTGATTAAGCACTATGATGATAGGCAACCCATAAGGTGAAACACTGGGTTATATATATGACTCCTTTCTCCAAGAGCTATTATAATTGCTTCTTCACATCATTGAATTCCAATAAAAATTATTGATACAATCCAATATACGGAAATGGAAATTCTGAAAACTGTATGGTGGAAACTACAAAAGATTTGTAAGATGCTACTAATTGCACATGACATATCTCATTCAAATATATCTAGAGGATTTGAGACATATCTCATTCAAATATTCTCAAGGAGATTCCAAGGAATTTAAAGAGAAGGTTAAAGATATTGGTTCCAATGCATCATTTACTCAGCCTTTGAAGTTGTGGAAACTCGAAATTGGTTATGATCAGGAGCAACCAAACATCACAACAAGGTCCAAGAAATTGTCAACATTTAGATGACACGGGAGTGGGTTGTAGAAAGGCAGCATCGTTGCCATTCATTGAGCTCTTATCTGTTTCGAGAATAATTTAATATTCTCCATTGAACAGGGCCAACCACGTGAAGGTGGAATCTCTTATTCGCCCCTCCCCCCTCACATCACTCTCAATTCCCCATACCCAATGCATGTACTTGAAAAAAAATTATGTGCAAATTCATGCATATTTCATCATAAACAAACATCTACCATTCATTCATTCAGTGAACACATTCATTCAATAAAAGCTAACATGCAATAAAGGTAACCGTTTACTACACTGAATCATTAAACCATTTCTTACCTTGATTTCAAGAGGTGGTTGTGAAGACGAATAGTCATAAAGCATCATTTCATATATCTCCGATTTTCTCAAAACTCGAGAATGAAGATAAAGAGTATTTCCACAGTAATCTGTTCCATCCAAACCTATCAAGTGTACTTTTAGGTCAGCAGTATTCTTTTCTCCAAACTGTAGCAGCTGTTTGGCCATTTTCACCCTGTAAATCGAAGTATTTACAGGGTCAAAATGGCCAAATAGCTGCTACAGTTCGGAGTCAAGAATATTGCTGACCTAAAAGTACACTTGATAGGTTTTGATGGAAACCATTTTCAATGTTGATGCCACTACCCTCCTTATTGTCTTACCAAAAGGCATGAAAATGAGGAAAAAGACTTAAAATTGTGGACTTCACCTTCAAAGAGTGCCTTACAATCACATTGATAAGGACTTCACCTGCGACCTATGTCTAGTCCCAAGGCTACCACCTTCAAGCTTGAAGTGCAGCTGACAATGGAAGACACAAGTGTAGTTTATTACCACCATGCAAATTTAATTTGACCTTTCAATTCCCATCGCCATTTCCTCTCATACTATGTCCCACAACCATTTCTCTTGACACCCACTCTTCATTCATTTTGTATGCATTTCACTATGCAACCGTCTCATATTCTCACTGCGTTTTCCCTCAATTAGTTTATCAATTCAATATGACCCACGCCCGCCGTCCGAGGATTGTTGCCAGCGGTCTTGAGTTTCATCCTGGCAATGGTGAAGATTCATGGTATTATGTTTAATCCCTTCGACTACAATATGGAAAACTCATAGTTCACTACGAAGGTTTGTTGGACAAATGTGATGGTTCGGGTTCCGTGCCCCAGGAGCAATTCCTCAAAGTGTCCCTGAATGGCACCAGGGTTACGAAACCCAAACAATCTAATTTTTCAGACAAACCTTCGTAGTGAACTTTGAGTTTGCCATATTGCAGCCGAAGGGAAACATAATACCATGAATCGTCACCGCTGCAGGCTGAAACTCAAGACCGCTGGCAACACTCCTCGGACGACGGGCGTGGGTCATACTGAATTGATAAACTAATTGAGGGAAAACGCAGTGAGAATCTGAGACGGTTGCATAGTGAAATGCATATAGAATGAATCAAGCTTGAAGGTGGTAGCCCGGCGTCTCCCATTGTGAAATGCATACAGAATGAGTCAAGCTTGAAGGTGGTCTCCCATTGTCAGCTGCACTTCAAGCTTGAAGGTGGTAGCCTTGGGACTAGACCTAGGTCGCAGGTTCGAATCTTATCTTACTCAAAATCCAAATAAATGCAAATCCTACAAAAGCACCTTTCTTAAACACCACAATACATTGTTTCTTAATAGTGGTGATATTGTACTTTTGTACATATCTAAGTGTTTAATTAAAAATAATTATATAATATAATATGAAAGTCTAACAATTAGTGAAGAGTGGATTCATCAATTAGTGATTGCTTTGTTTTATTGGTATGTGATTGATGATGTATAAAAATGAAAAAAAAAGCATCTCTAACTTCATATATTTTAAGCAATGGGAAGAACTAAGCCTCAAATCATACCAATCACACTAAATAGCATGTGCATTGCATGTGTGAATTAATAAAGATTCAAAACATGGAAGCTGAGAATGTAGGAGAAAAATGATAGATACTCTAGTCTTGTAGCTACTCATTTAGCAATCTTATTGTAACATGAAAGATTGAGTTTGAAGGTTGATGTTATGGTAGAGTAGTTGAATGGAGTGGAAAGTTTGCAAATAATTCATGTATTTTTCTTCAGTCCTGGAGTAGAACTACAAGACAAAAAATAGGAAACATAATTTTTCACAATAGAGACACATTAATGTGAGCCTAATGTTTCAGACAACATCATTCATAAAATTAAATTAAAAAACCCACAAGAAATGCAGACAGTACACAAGGACTATGAAAACAACAAACTGATAAAGTTTGGTTATAGTATCTACCAATTAGAGTCATTAGATTACAAACAAAATTTCTTCACAAGAATCAAGAAAAAGACATACCTTGTATATCAATAAAGAGATTTATTTCATCAAATCACCAACAACAATAAAATCTCCACGAGACTGAACATAGAGTGCAAGAATATTATCATGATGGCCACATTCAGACTGCAACTCTCTTGAACCATCATCATGGAGTACGCACTTGTATAACTGAATCTTTTGATTGATGCCAGCAAGAAAATTTCCATTAAATGCATTCAGATTATAAACATAGCCCTTTGTCTCCTTCTCAGTAACAAGTTTCAGTTTACCATCTTCAATAGAAAATACTAAAATTCTTCCCTGTTAACAAAAACAAGTTGCAATTGCAAGGCTGCTCCATCAAAACAGACCATTAATGTCAATTTTAGAACTAGAACAAATCATCAAGATCCTAAAATTAATCAAGTGGGCCCAGAGGGATGGTCTAGCAGAAAGCAGCAAGGTGACCAGGCTTGTATTAATGGGAAGACCGTGTTCAAAATCCCTCAAGTGGTTGCAGATAAGGCCAGGTGCAAGTCCTAGGTGACTTTGACAACCTAGATACACCCATGATAGTGCAGCAGCTTAGGCAAAGAGACTATAAGATCAGATCAGATCTGAAGTGTGGGTACAAATATAAACAATTGGCATAAAATAAGAAAATATAAACAATGGTCATAACATAGGTGTGGGTAGTAGAAGACCCATGACCCTTAAAACTAAGGTTATGCTCCAAATGTGGCCAAACAACCATAGTACTCTATAAGAGAAAAACTTCAACAAGGTGGTTTTAAAAAAGTTACTCAAGGAGGGTAAATGATCCCATTAAACACAAGTGAAAGATAAGGTACCACAAGACCAATCATAGCTCAATCAAGGTGGGGAAGGTACAACCGGTCATATCTCTCTCAAATGTACAGGCGTCCAATATAACCTGAAAGTTCATCATCACAGTATAAGGAAGGGTGGTGGGATGCCAAATAAAAATATCCCTCATTTCTCTCTATGCAATACTGATAGCATCACATCACAGATAAGTACCTTGTACTATAGAAAATAAAAGCCACCTGTGTTACCTTTCAATTTAGGAATATGGTCTACAAAAGAAAAATTTCATCACAATTACCATCCAAATTTCTGACCAGTGCTAAAGCAACAATAAAAGATTTTATAACATAATTTTGATCTCTATCAACTTCAGCACTCCTCTATGGTCCCTGTGCTGAAGTTGGTCCTCGAGATGTAATTGGCAGTAATCAAATTATAACATATGCAGCAGTAGTAAATAAGCAATGAAAAAAGTGAATAAAAATTGATTAGGCTTCCTTTCAAGGGACAAGTCACCAAGGGAACGTGAAAGTACCTTGAGAGAGAGGAAAAAAGTACATACCTCAAACAGGTTAACATAGTCCACATACTACAACAATTAAGTACACAAATGAAAGAAAGGTATAGTAACATAACAATTCTACAGCTGCATTATAAAACGGTACTATATTTGAATAGTGCTAAAGCAACAGTAAAACATATTATAACATAATTTTCATCTCTTTCAGTAAAAGGTAATAAAATAAACATATTGATCAAATAACAATAAGAGAGGTATAGTTGAAGATCTCCATGTCAATATTAAACCAAAAATCAGATCTGAAGTGTGGGTACAAATATAGTACCTTGTACTATAGAAAATAAAACCCACCTGTGTTACCATTCAATTTAGCAATATGGTCTACAAAAGCAAAATTTCCTCACAATTACCATCGAAATTTCTGACTAGTGCTAAAATAACAGTAAAAGATTTTATAACATAATTTTGATCTCTATCAACTTCAACACTCCTGTGTGGTCCCTGTGCTGAAGCTGGTCCTCGAGATGTAAGTTGCTTACATAGATAACCATTGCATGATTGCACAATCTTCTAGCAGATCGACTCCCATGTGTGTCTCCCTTTTCAAACCTAAAGCTTTACAATATATAGGAAAAGTTTAGATTTGAAGTTTGTTTTAGGATCCACTTTTCAAGGCTTTGACTTCTAAATATAGCAAAAATGTATAACTAAAATATTTAGTCTAACTAATCTTGACAAGTGTCAAAACTATATTAAACTTAGAAACCTAATCAAAGTCTCGTGGCTGCCTGAGCCAAAACAGCTAACCCATCTAATGCCTTTGCCTTTACTTGTAATATGATGATCTCTTTCTTCATTTGGCTGAGTTGTCTCTTGAGTTCCTCTTTATCTTTCTCGAGCTGAACATTATGTTCTTGGGCCGCTCTTCCTCTTTTTATAGCTTCATCAGCTATCGGTGTCACTTCTGCAAAGTTTTTGTTCACTTCCTAAAGGTCTTGCTTCATCATACTGTTGGCTTTCATAAAACTATCATTAATTTGTCTCATATGTCCATTCTGGCATCTGAAATGATCAAGTTCCTTTTTCTGCTTTTCTTTTTCAAGTTCTTCCATTTCATCATCTGGATCTTCGGATTTTTCATCAAAAATTATCTTTTTAAAACTTGCTTGCTCTTTGGAGGATTCAACCACTTCAATTATTACTTTCTCTTTTCCCTTCGAAGTCACTAATACTCCATTATCTTCCATACTTCCATTGTTATCATCGGGAAAATTCTCAGGAGTTATATCTGGGATTTTTCTGAGACTTTGATCAATACCCTCAAGAATCTATTTTAAAGCTGATTCTAAATTTTTTTCTTTCATGTCTTCCTCATCATCACTTGCTGAATCCTGTATGCTTACAATTTTATACTTTTTGAGTTCAGGATTCAATGTGGCTTCCATATTCATCCTAAACTTATTTCCAGGTCTTGTTCTTGGCCTAAAATATGCTATGAGTGGTTCAGATGAACACTCTGAGGATTCTGAGGGTTTGTTATGAGAAGAGACAGGGTCTTGCTTTACTTCTGGCGAAGTTTTTTCATCTTCTTCCATTGCATCATCAGGTTGTATAACAAGACTACAATTAAACTCTTAAGGCTTTCTCTGTTTCATATTTGCAGGCGTTTGTATATCTGTCTCTTTTTCAGGTAACTCTTCTTCGTGGTGGCATTCTTCATTTTCAAACAAGATCTCTGTCTCTGTACAATCGGAAATGACCTCTTTTCCAGAAGGATTTTGTTTTCTTTTTCCCTTCGTCTCTTCCTTAAATTACACTTTAAATCCTGACCAATATAAAAAATGAGACCAAGTTCTGCCCTGCTTTTCTACTTCTTTAGAAATTAACAATTTTATTAGGCCATGGTGAAACATACTATTATTGGGAGTATCAGACTGATTCTTAACCCTAGATGCCATTTTACTTAAACTCTTCTGCAAGTAATAGGGTAAGTTTAATTTCTTTGTACCTGAAACATGTTGTAACAGACGCATATGATAACGGTATACAGTGGCGAACCTGCCTTCACATGTTATATACCTTTGTATAATTTGCAGAACATCCTGCCATTCCTTGATTAGGAAAGTATTCTGAATGCCTTGGCTCCAATCAGGATCTTGGTGTGCCGGAAGGAGGAACTGGTTGAAATATTCATCTATTGATTGCCTCTTATACCATTTTTCACCCTCGGGAGTAACCCCAACAGCCTGTGCAATGGTTTCTTCTGTTACTAAGAATTTAAGGCCGTTCATTTTCACCATTGAATCCTCGAGGTTTTCACAAAATGATTTTGTAACCCCTATGTGAAACTCTCCCATCTTTTCGAACATGGTAAACCATCCAGCTGCTTTCACCTTTTCAACAATAGATGGAAATTTCTTCATTCATTCAACATTTTGGGGTTCAATCCTAAGCACATGACCACTTGGGCATGATTTATTGTCTATCTCCATGACTGAATTCGTGACTGTAGAAGCAATACTTGAATGCGAACTTTGGGGAGAAGATATTGAAAACCCTCTTTGAAGCTCGAACTCCATTTTGTCTATCAACACTGATATAATCAGTAATATATCGAGCTTGAAATGATTTAGAGATATGGAGAGGTACGACCCCCCCAAATCTGATGCTTGCTTCATGAACCATCTTCGAGGCCTGATCGCTCTCATAATTGCACCCTGTACTCAAAAACCTAATCAATAACAAGCTAGCATCGTGCATGTATTTGAATAATGATATGTGCTTCCAACTTGGGTTAATAAATCAAGACTATATAATTCAACTCTAGCACATTTTTCATATAATGAAAAGACATTAACTAGTTTATAGGAGCTTAGGTTAAAAAATATGCATTAAATATTCAAAACAATTCAAACCTTAAGAAAATGGGAAAAGCAAAGGTTGGAATAAACAAAAGGAAAAAGGGCTTAAAAATGAAAAATAGACCTAGGGAGGAAAGAACATGACTCAAAACACCCTAGGACAAACAGGTAGATCTAGTACAACTCGTCTCACTTTCAACCTCTCCGAGTATATCTTCATCATCACTTGAGGAAGATAGATTTGACAGATACTTGTTTGGTGGTACCTATGCTCGAGAAAACAACAATAAACAAGATGGTGTTTTCTTTCTTCTTTGAAAGTACACATTTACTTAGTTAAACACATTTATTTCCCTCAAATTTGAGGCTTAGGAGGGACATGCTGAACCCTAGTGGGTGTAGTGTTACAAATCTCAATTGAAGTGTTTGGTATTGGGAGGACGATTTGTGGAAAAACTATTTGTTAGTGAACTATTTGGCAAAATCACTCAACTAAGAAACATTAATTGACTATATCAGCCCAACAAACCATAACTACAGTGAGAGGGTACACTCAAGAGTACATTGCAACAGTGTTCGTAACTGTTTCATGCCAATACATATTAACCAAATAATCAGTAAAATACTACAACAGAGAACGCAAAATACATCAGCTAACTTAGGTGAAATATTACACCTTACACATGTTGCAAATTTCAAATTCATGCAAATTGGCACTCAAATGGCCATGAGAAATTTTATTTTCAAAGACTATTTTCAGACATTATGTGTATATTGATTTTCTGACTATATTGGTTTTTTTTTTAAACAAATAATAAATTTCAATCAACAATGAGCGTATCCATCAACCAAGCAGGAGGACCAAACCAGAAAAATGTCAACCTGAGATTAAGGTTTCTATGCCTCCAAATAACTACAAGATATGCTAAATAAGGGGAGCACTCTAGTCTCCTAGGAAAGCAAACAACCGAAGGATGCCACCTCAGCACCTGATAGTCAAAATCATAGAGGTCATTGATACCATTAGGATAAATAATTAAATAACAACATTCGGGACCAATGTGTTAGTTGCAATTAAATGTGTGGGGAATGTTATGTAAGACCCTCAGACAACCCTTATACACCACATGTGCTTGATGCAAACATTCAAAATCTTGACAATTTAAGCCTTAACTTAAGTGAAATCAACAAGAGATATAAGTGTTGGAAACAACCAAACCATGACTACAATGATAGCTGAAAATCTAATGTGCAATAAGACAATTTTGAAAATTCGAAAACACCATGCATACAAAGAAGAAATGAAGTCCATGTTCATAGTCTCATGATGAATAGGATTGTCATTATGCCAAGAAATCACATAATTTGGTTTACTTTTTCAAGGAAATGAATATCCATTCTTAACTCTAGTTAAGTTTTCCACACCAAAAGGCTTTAATACTCCATGTTTATCACTATTTTCGAGTTCGAGCCTTTATATCATATTTAAGAGAGGTTTACCTATCAAATAACCCAAGTAATATGCATGATAGAATTCCACAAGAATGAATAACAAAACATGATTCTCTCACATGATAATTTTAAAGGAAACAGGTGTATGATGTCATGACCCTCACACTATCTCTATATACATTGTTGGATGTCATGTTATAATTGTTCAATTCTAATAAGTGACTTCCAATACATTCCAAAATCAAACATTTCATTGCTAATAAAAAAATGAACTCTTGAAATGAACATAACTAGGTCCTAAAGACATTTCCATGGTAATAACCTCTTATTTAACATTCAAACCCACTACTAAGTATGTGACGACATCCTGATAATTCCACTTTCCATCATGTGACCTCCAACATAGTTAACTCAACAAATAGGGTTCACATTAATCTCTTCTTTCCTCTGCAATGATCTTGTATCATTTTTATTTGTCCATAAAACTCTTATCACATAAGACTATTAAACAAGATCATTGATTACAAGAAACTTGCACATAAAGGTATCCATTATACTATTTGAAAAATAGCAATCATTCATTCTAAGCTAACATTCATCCACCCAATCAAATTTGATTTTTTTCACATGAAGAATGGTGCAAATGAATGCTCAAATTAAATTCACCATTGGCCATGTTAAGACTACTAATCCTCAATCAAGATTTGGAAAGAGAAATCTTAATGAAAAATATAAATTCTAGAATACTTTCTAACCAATAAATATCATTGATGCTTCCAAACTTGAACTAGTGTGTACATTTTTCGATCACACACTAAGTAATTCAAAGTAGTGTCTTAAAAGCGGTTAGGGTGGCATGCAATAAGTATTTGATGTTGCATCAAAACTATTCCCATGGTGTATCTATAAGATCCACCATGATCTTGAATGCTTGTTGAATAACACCAAATAAAAAAAAAGGGAGTAGTTGTGCAACTCATACTTTGTCTCTTAAAATGGTCATATCATCAATCGTTCTTGGTCATATCATCAATCGTTCTTGTGGAATCGCATACACAAATTTGTACACTTATTCAACTTAACTACAATTTATCTCCTTAGAAGGATGCAAATAATTGGTTCAAATGATGCAAGTAATAATCCTAGGTAACTAACTAAACAATTGTGTTTTCCATATGCATGATTATAAATAAGTCAATACATAAATTAGCACTTTATTCATCAACTTTATAAATGCGAAAAAGGAATAAGCAATACTATAAAAGGAAACAAAAGTCATTCAAATAATACATATTGTATAGTTAAGGTGTCAAAAGGGAATTAGCTTGACATTTGTCTATATTGCAACGAAAAGTGAAACCTAAAAATTTCGTCCCTATATCGACGAAAGTTCGTGGAACATTACAAATCGTGGATATTGCCACAATTTTTCCACCCTAAAAACAAAAAATATAAAAATTCATTTTTTTAACCCACGAATGTTGAAAATGTGGAAATATTTCGTGGAACAATCCGCCCATATGTAATAGTGTTTGAGACTTACCAGAAAATTTTCCCTTCTGAGATCTGCTCCCCCTTGACCTAGGGTTTGTCAGAGAAACCCTAATTTTTCGACTTTGGGATTTTGAAAAAATAATTGGATGAGCAAATTCGCCTCCTCAAGTTGAGTTGAGAAAAGTACTCCTTTTCCAAAATCAGTGAGCAAATGATCCAAAAAATTGATGCCCTAGTTTTCTCAGGCTGTAGTGGTGGACCCAAAAATGAAAATGCTCAGAATGAAATTCCGCTTCGACAGAAAAATGCACCCTAGGGAGGCGAGGTAGATCCACCCTATTTTTCGACAAAAAAGTGGAGGTAGCTCCCGGAATAAGAAACCCTATCTCTTGCAGTTACGGGGGCTGCACAATGTAATCTTTCAGGCTAGCTCTGATACCATGTTAGTTTTTACTTGAGTAGCATATAGCATATAAAAAATTACTGAAAGATAAACAAGCACAACATAAAAGACAAGAGACACAATTTATCTTGGGAAACCCTCTTGGGGTAGAAAACCCAGCAAAGCCTTCCTCAATATAGAAATCACAAAGTACAAAATATCCCCAAGACAAAACAACTACTCCTCCACTTGTGCGCACCTCTCTTCTTCACCTATGCAAACTTGCTTATGTGAATGAATGAATACAAATGAGAGAGAGCACTTCTATTTATATTATTCCTTTGAGATGACTAATTCCTCAACAGGGCCGACTTCTCTACTTGACTAGTCAATTACATAATATAATAATCTTTTAGGGGCTTTTCTGAGCTGACACATGTCCTAGGGTTTACATTGGTTGTTTCAATGACCTTTACATTATTAATTACATGACCATCAACTCCCGTAGGAGGAATACAATAATATAAGAGAATATTTTCCGCAGTTACATTATTTTAACAGAACCCACTTCGTGTGACAATGGTGGATGAGTCAGAATGGAGGAAAGTGAATGGATTTTTTTCCCTTGTTATTTCTCACAGACACAAGCATTGATTGCACCTCATCGACACTCCCAACATAGAATGCATGTAGCCTCGATCTTACTTTCTCAATTATTGATCTGAAATGGATCAATATATGATTTTCACCTATTTGGAGCTTTCGAGGTCAAAAGATTAGATGAATTGGCTTGTAGGGCCCATTTTAGGGGAAGATTTTACTTTTCAAATTTGAGGTAAAAAATCATTTGAAACCTTTTGGGGCCATTTTGGGGGCTTAAACAACAATTTTCGACAAAAAAACAACAAGAATGAAATTTTATATTCTAGTCACCAATACCTTTCCAACAGTGCAAGAATCGCCTCAATCAGAGTCTGTATGAAGAAGTTACGCCTCCCGCAAATTGGCCTACCCAATTGACCACCATGGTACTGAGTGGATTCCACATCAACTCTCATTTCTCGCACATGTGGAGCTAGTCACATTTGTACTTTAAAGAACATTCTAGAATGTCTACAAACCTAACCCTAATAAGGAGTTGGGGCATGCAAAAACCCTAAAATTAACCTTAGACGACTATTAGGCAATGTTAAATACTTGGCCATTAGGAGAAGAAGGGGTTCCATTCTTTCAATGTTATTGTTTGTTCCATAGTTGAGAAAACAATAAAAGAGTGGATATTATTATAGAACATAGGAGATAGGAGATCTTGTAGTAGCCATTCTGGCCAACATAATCATATGTAACTCCATAGAGAGTGTCATTTCCTTTGTATTTGTATTTTGATATGAAGAGCAAGGCATAGTCCTAGTTTGTGGCTGGGTTTTTCCACATAGTGGGTTTTCCTAAGGTATATCTTGTGTTATTGTGTGGATTGTGTACTTATTTGCTCTAATTATTTCTCTTTCATTTCCATTATATATAGTATTTTATGGAATTAAATTAATACAATGAACTAAGTGTTGAGCCCATAATTGGCCCCTTTTAATCATCCTCGATCACCTTTTCTTCCCCTGTCCTACACCATTTAGCATGCTAATCAGACCTGTTGTCCTCACTTTATTCCCCCAAGCTGCCAAGGTATGACTGATCATTGCTTTATCTTATTAATGCTTATGATTGTGATAATTAAGGTTGTGTATCTCTCAATTGTGCTAACATGTTATGATTTATGAAGGTAGTTTGAGATAAGTGGACTGTAGGAAGGTGGGGCTGAACAAGTCTTGAAAGGAGGGATGTTCGCTGCTTAAAAGGATCCTCGGGGCTCCAATCATCAATTAAGGCACGTGGTTCCAATGTAACATTCTAGACGGAGCTGTGACAGGGTAGCTGTAACAGAATGCGCTATAATTGGAGATCTTTAGTATATTGCTGCTCGAGTATAATTGAGATTTGGAAGATTGCCACTCCTGGGCCAATCAACAGCTTTCTCGCATTTTTCTATGTCTCTATTATGCCACATTTGTAACAGCTAGTATTATTTAGGGCACCTGAAGATCAGAGATCTTCATGGCTGCCCATTATTAGGATTGGATGTTATGATCTGCATGTATAAATATGGGGAGCTACCTCGACCCAGGGGGTGGAAGAACGGAGAATTCATTCATTGTATTAGCAATAGAAGAAAACTGTGTAATCATCCTTCTGTTAATATAAAGAGTTACCTCTGAGTTAAAGGAACTTTACGTTGTTCAACCAGCATCTCTGTGTGAAGGCTGGGCCCGTCTTCCACAAAGATTGCTGAGTTAAAGTAGGACTTATCAAATTTATTGTTGTGTGATGTTTTGTTAATGATATTTCCTTTGTACGCAGCAGTAGTAAGTGTGGATTTGCAGTATAATTAGGATTACATTTTCTTGAGATTGGTAAGTGGTACAGAGTGACAGTCGACTGAGTAGGAAACTTTCTTTATGCAATTCGTGTGATAGTTGTACACAGCCTTGTTCATCCTGCAGTTTAAGTTGTTATCCCATGAACCCTTGCAAGTTTTCTTTCCTGTCATGATTGTTGATTTTCATTCCTGTAATTCAATCTCTTAGAGCAGTTGAACTCAATCCTTTGCAATTGAATTTCTAGATTAATATTCAGTTTATGCTTATGGTTTTCAAGAGTGATCAGATTGAAGAGGTGATTGTTCTAGGATGTGAATAGGATTTCTTTTTATCTGCAATTGTTGTTGAATCTTACATCATTTCTTGTTGATGCATGGTAGAAAGGAATTGAAATTGTAGCATTTAGAAGGCAATTGGGATTACATAGATCCTTGGGATGGACATAGTTGTTAGAGATAAAAGTGTTCAATTATAGTGATTTGGTGTTTAAGCATAGATTGTGCATTTATCCTTTGAAATAAAAGACTTTCTCGGGTTGACAATAAATCTCGTATGCTCTGTATGTTGGTAACAATCTATCTGCATATTGGGTGCTCGACACTAAGTTGTAAGATTTACTGTGATGAATTGCTCTAGTGGAATATCCACAACAATTTATGGATCATATTGGTATTAGAACAATTTTTCATTGAGCAATGATTTTCAACATTGTAAATACAAGTTGTCGATATCTCACGCAAGATGTCAACCCTCATGGCAGCTCTGGAAAGCAAGTTAGGGCCTTTCGGGGATTTTGGAGGCTCTAACTCAGATTTTGGATCAGATGGAAATTTGGAAGACAAAAGCATCCCTGAAAATGAGTCGATGAAAGAGCCTGAGAAAGAGCAGTCGAGTTCCACTACCAATATTCCTTCCCTGTCTCTCTTCAATATGGAAGCAAAGGTTGACATCAAGTCGTATCAAGGTGAGATTGATGCTCTAAAAATGAATCATTGGTTGCAATGGTTAGAAGTTTATTTTAGTATCCATCAAATAGTTGAAGATATAAAGATCTTATTTTCCTGATTGAAGTTAGAGGGATATGCATTAACATGGCGGGAAATCCCAATGGAAGCACTTAGGATATAGGGTGATCCTCGAGTAACTAAGTGGGAGGAATTTAAAACCCTCATCAAGTCCCTTATCGGGTATGTGAGGACCAATGGATCCATTGGAATTACTTCAGGAAAAGGCAGGTGCAAAGTGTGCAATAATACACCACCGAGTTCATGAAGATGGTTATCATGCTAGGTATCTCACCCAGAACCCATATGTACTCCTCAAGTATCTAGGGAGTTTAGATAGTCACATACAGATGTAGGTGATGCTCTTCAATCCCATGTCAATTGATGAAGCATGTGTACAAGCATAGTACCTAGAAAACATATGCTAGAAGAAAGGGCGACCAAGTGGTTCAAAACATAGAGAGAGTTGAGACACTACCAAGTAGGGGAACAAAAGTGGAAGGGAAGGGAGAAAAATGATATAGCCATGGAACATCAGTGCAAGGATCTGAAAAACCACTGCAACCATTGTAACATCAATGGTTACACTGAAGAAAGTGTTGGAATCTACATATAGAGATGAACCACACAAACCGCAAGAAGGATGCCAAGAAGAAGAACCTTCTAGCCACTGAGTCAAGAAAAGAGTTAGAAATAAGCTCAGATGTGGATGAGAAGATTATCTCTACCACAATGCACAAGGAGGTGAATCCGAGTAGCCTTCACCTTAAGGAAGAGAAGGAGATGACAAAAATATTCCATATCAAGATCCATGTCAAGAAAACCAAGATCAACGCTCTATTCTATTTCGGTCTAGAGAAACCTCATAGTAGAGGAGTTGCTACGGAGCTTGGATTGGAAGTACATGATCATCCCAGTCCATACCTGTTGGGATGGGTAAATAAGGATGCAAAACTCAGAGTCATGAAATAATGCATGATTAAGTTTGCCATAAGTACAAAGTATGTTGATGAAGTGGAGGTAAAGGTAGTACACTTGCATGTTTGTGGTGTAGTGTTCAAAAGCCCCTCCCATATAGCATCAAATCTACTACTAGGTAGTAGGTCTAGGAGGAGTTTAGTCCCAGGTAAAATAGGCTCTGTAGAGCGTGGAATTCTAATACGGGGCTGGCTTTGGAGAGGAGACTAGGCCATCAGGACGTAAATATGCAAGTTCAAGTGTCCAAGTATCTATGTCAGTATTGTATATGAACTAGTAGGTATGGCTGCATAGAGGTAAGGTATGCAGGTGGTGTTAGGTTGACTAGGTCTTAATAGATATGCCAATTTTAGATCAGAATGGTTGTTATGGTTGTTGTGCTTATTCATGCTTATATAATATATTAACGACCTAGGACACGTCTAGATGCGGGGTTCACCTTGTTGGGCTGTGTACTACTATAGAAACAACCTGGTATATAGGTCTTATATGAGGACTTCAACTTCTCCATGTGAGTTAAAGTTCTTAGTCTCCATGGTGACATTATAAAGTAATATCTTCATGAGGAGATCAAACCAATACTGCTTGATCAAAGATGATAAATCCTTCATTATCAACGTGCACAAAGGTAAATCGAAGATTTCTCTAGTAAGTTCCAACCAAGCAAGAAAGATGATTAGTTCAAGTAGGAAGTTTGTATTGTTTTTCTTTAGACAAAATCAAGAAGAAGGTGAATCGGTGAAAGTGAAGGCATCCCTGGACGGATGTACCAAAGAGAAGAAACACCAGTTGGAAAACCTTTTGTAGACATACAAGGAAGTGTTCTAGGAGCCTAAGGAGTTACCTCCTAAGAGGGAGGTGGATCACGAGATACAAGTATTGCTAGATTCCCCATTGTCGAACAACATACTATATAGATAGTTTGTCATAGAAGTAGATGAAGTGAAGAAGAAGTTGCAATAGTTGTTAGAGCAGGGCATGCGTGAACCAAGAAAATCACCTTGTTGGTCACCTATTATCATAGTACCCAAGAAGGATGGGACTTGGAGGATGTGCATTGACTACATAGCATTGCACAAGATCACATTCAAGGATAAATACCCTCTATCGAGGATTGATGATCTATTGGACTAGTTACAGTGTGCCAAGTACTTCAACAAGTTGGATCTCAAATTAGGATACCACCAGGTGCGAGTGAAGGAAGAGACCTAGAAGGCTGCCTTCAAAACTAGGCAAAGTCTATATGAATGGTTAGTAATGTCATTTGGTTTATGGAATGCACCAACTAAATTTATGTGTTTAATGAATGATGTATTATGCTCTTTCAGTATATCTATATGAAATATTGATTTATAGTGATACCTGGAAATAACATATCTCACATCTCAAGCAAGCATTGGAGACCTTGAGAAAACATCGACTGTTGGAAAACCTTAAGAAATGTGAATTTGTTTAGCAATCCTTGGTGTATTGGGGTATGTGATTGGTGGAGGAGAACTTAAGATTGATCCTACAAAGATGAATGCCATCACTAAGTGGCCTACTCCTACAAATATCACTGAATTTAAGAGGTTTTTGGTGGCGACACAATACCTTCGGAATTTTATAACTTCCTTTTTGGTTGTGGCTACAGCCCTCCATGCCATAACAACTAACAACAAGGGGTTCCAGTGGGGGAAGAATCAAAAGAAATCCTTTGAAGAGCTCAAGTGAAATATTAGTTAGGCACCAGTTCTCCCATTTCCTAATTTGCAGAAGTCCTTCAAATTGGAGATAGATGCAAGTGGGTATGCTATGCGAGTGGTTTTGATGCAAGGAGAGATGCTGATATGATATCATTATGAAATGTTCCATGGTGGAATCCTGAACTAACCTACATATGATAAATGATGATTATATGCCTTGGTTCAAGCTGTTATGAAGTGGAAGTTCTATCTGATGGGCAAGGAGACCATCATTCACACTAATAAAAAACCACTGCAATATTTGCATGCCCAGAGCAAGCTACAACAGATTAGTAATTATAAGTGGATGGGATTCTTACAACAATTTCATCTAATCACCAAGTATAAGAAAAGAATTACAAACAAGCTAACAAACATGCTCTCAAGACCACCTACAACCAATATTATAGCTTTGGGAACTCTTATGCATATGAAGCCTTTCACCCATGATGCATATAAGGAGGAATACATAGAATATGAGGGCTTCAGGGAGGTATTTCAATAGCTACAAGGTCAATTCCATGTAGAAGAAGGTGACAACAAGGATGATTATCATCTCTAGGATGGGTTACTCTACAATTTGGACAAGCTCTGTGTCCCTAAAGGTGAAAGATTGCAGCTTATTAGAGAGGAAAACACCTCCAAAGTTGTAGGGCGTTTTGGTGTAGGGAAGACAGTTGCAAAATTACAGAAGTATGCTTACTAGCATAGAATGCAAGAAGATGTAGCTCAAGTTATCAAAGGATACATACTTTTTTGTATAATCAAGCCCAATAATAGGAAGTAAGGTCTATACCATCCCTTACCTGTTCCTACATGACCATGGCATATCATTTCCACAGATTGTGTGGGTGGTCTTCTAACCACTAGGAAGGGACACTCCTATTTATTTCTGGTATTTGATTGATTCAACAATATGTGCATTCCTATGCCTTGTAAAAATACCATCAAAGGACAAGAAGCAACAAACATGTTTGGGTGCACTTTTGGATACCCAGGAGTATCATCTTAGACAAGGATACCATATTTCTTAGTGCCTTCCAAGGTATTTTTTAAGGATTCTAATATTATTTTTAAGTATAGTATCATAGGCGATTATTTTGGATTGAAAAAAACATGTATATAGATAGGTAGGCGAATATTAAATATGAAACATACAATTTACTACTAAAAAGTGTAATTTTTGGCGAATATTATGATGAAAAATCATATTTTATGTAAATATAAGTGATATTAGAGACTAGAAATGGCCAAATACAAAATTTATTTTTTGAAAAAAAACCTAAAAAATAGCCAATTGGCGAAATTTCACCCCTAAAAATTACCCCGGTGCCTTCTAGACTAAACTATGGGAGAAAATGGACATGAAGTTGAAGAGATCTACAACATTCCATCCATAGACACATGGGTAGACATAAGCAATCAATATGAATTTGGTGTAGCTTTTGAGGGGTTACAATTAGAAGCATCCAAAGACTTGGGATGAAAACTTGATATACATTCAACACTCTTATAATAGAGCAATCTACACTTCCATTAGTAAGTCACCTTTTGAAACTGGTTTTGGATACTTGCCACCTTCACCTCTAGATGTTTTTAATAGACAACAAGGGGGAGTGAGGGAAGGCACCACATGTGAAGCATTAAGAGCTAAAAATTTCATTGATAAGATTAGGAAGATTCATTTGCAAGTACAAAGAGCATTGAATAAGTCACATGAAAAATACAAGTCCAAGCATGACCAACACATGGTTGAAAAATCATTCAAAGTGGGAGATAGAGTATGGTTACACTTGAACAAGGAAAGACTACAGGGTTGTCGTAAGAAGATCAAGGCTATGAGTTATGACCCTTTTGAGGTATTGGAGAATGTGGGAGATAATGCTTAGGGAGATAATGCCTACAATATCAGTCTACCCCATACATGCGCATTTATTCAATAGGGAATGTGGAAAATATGAAACTCTATGAACCTTCCATGTTGGATGAGGAATCTGAGCATGTCTTACCTTTAGTAGAGGACTTAGCACCAAAGGATCAAGCAGAATTGACAAAAGACAGTGTTGCAGAAGAAGTCTAGAACTACCAGGTGGGGACAATATGAACTCTGGAAGGTGGGGTTGAAAGGACAACTTCCAAGCAAAGGTAAATGGTACTCCAAGGAGAAAGTAGAGGAAAAATTTCTCACCTCATTTAGTAAAATATTTTGGGGACCAAAAGCCTCCCAAAATGGGGAGGTGTGATTCGAAATGGACCAATATATAATTTTTCACCTATTTGGAGCTTTCGAAGTGAGAAGATTGGATGAATTGGCTTGCAGGGCCCATTTTAGGGGCATGTCTCACTTTTTCATATTTGGGGGTCAAAAAACCATCTTAAACCTTTCGAGGCCATTTTGAGGGCTTAAACGTCAATTTTTGGTGGAAAAACTATTAGACAAATTTTTTACATTCTACACATCGAGACCTTCTCAATTGTGTAAGAATCACTATCAGAGTATGTATGAAGAAGTTATACTTCCATAAGTTGACCTACCCAGTTGACCACCATGTTACCAAGTGGATTCCATTTTAGCTCTCATTTCTCACACATGTGGATCTAGTCACATGTGGACTTTGAAGAACATTATAGAAGGTTGAAAACCCTAACCCTAATCATGAGTTGGGGCATTTAAAAACCCTAAAATTAACCCTAGATGTCTATTGGGCTATGTTAAATACTGGGCCATTAGGAAAATAAGGGGTTCCATTCTTTCGATGTTATTGTATTGTTCCATAGTTGAGGAAATAACACAGGAGTGGATATTATAGCAAAACAAAGGAGATAGGAGATCCCGTAGTATCTATTTTGACTATAGAGTCATAGGTAACTCGATAGAGAGTGCCATTTCCTTTGTATTTGTATTTTGATATGAAGAGCAAGGCATAATCCTCATTTGTGGCTGGATTTTTCTCCATAGTGGGGTTTCCTAGGGTATATCTTGTGTTATTATGTTTATTGTGTACTTATTTTATCTAGTTATTTCTCTTTCAGTTCCATTATATTCAATATTTTATGGAATTAAATTAACAAAATGAACTAAGTTGTAAGATCTTTGTGATGATCTGATCTAGTGGAATATCCACGACATTTTACGTATCAATTATCCATATTGCAAGTTTATTTTTTGCATTGGAAACCCATGTTAAATTTTAATTGTGGCTTGCATAGTGATAGGAAACATCGATGTTAGCCTCATGGTATTCTCAATAAAAGGGACAAGAATGTTCATTTGCTAGGACAAGCATTTACTTCTCAGTTCCATCTACAAGATGTTACTAGTCTTTGGTCTATCACATCATTTGTCGCAGAATACTAACTGCACAAGGTAATGTTTTTTGGAAAAAATCCATAGGAACCAACAGGTATGCTGTTATTTTTTTTCTTTACTATCTCACTTGTTTTATACCGTGCATGGTGTTTCATAAACAAAATGCAAGTTTGTAATGGTCTCCAAGATCTAAGAAAATGAGTCATCTCTTGGACTAGAAGTAGAAGGAGATGTGGTCATGATCACTAGTCTATCTTATTGTGATACTAAGTGCTAGATTGAAAAAGACACCATCTATCGGTGTGGTGAGATATATTGGATGTTCAACTAGGAGACATCTCGAGTTGTATATTGCATCTATAGAAATCAACCTAGATGAGGGAGTATACGAGCTAATTAGAAAATCAACACTACACAGAGTGGCTACAAGACTTTAAATCTTCCTTTGTGTAGAGATAATATCTTGGATCGTTGAACAAAAAACACTAACATCATACTCATCAAGGATGTTGAAGGGAAGGAAATTGCTTCTTTTCAACCTTCGAATGTAGAGGTGATGTACAAATTCCCAACTCTCCATGTAGACCTTACAAAAGATTAGTCACACCAATTCAAAATCGACAACCATGAACTATTCATAATTGAACAAGAAATACTTTAAGTAAAAAACAAGAACATATCCTACTAAGTAATGAAGAACCCCATGCAAGAACACAATGAAGCATTAAACTTGCTCAATTAAATGAAATAATTTCTGAAATATGTAAAATTGTTTGAATAATAATAGATGATGACTATTACAAGGAGGGTCTACGTACACACATTGTTGGTAGGGCCTTTTAGGCTCTATATGTAATCATATTAATGTATCAATGTTGTAATTAGACCTTAATGAATCAGTAGTTGGAGCCGGTGTAACCGCTCCAACCTCTCCACTTGATGTATAAATAACCATGCTAAGATGAATAGCAAACTGACCGAACGTTCTATCCATACTTGTTCTTCTTGATGGTTTGCTTTGTGTGGTTATACTCTCTGCTAGAATGATGTGTTGAACCTGTCCATTCAACACTTTGGCGTCGTTGGCATTCTCTTATGGCTGGGTGATAGCAGCAGCAAAAGAGGAGCGGTTCGAACCTGAAGGAGATCGTGAGGATGTGAAGGAAACCTGCAAAGATTACTTGCATGCTCATGGATGAACACCAAGCTCATGAAGTTTTCCCATGTGTGTAATGGATGAGTATTCTAGTAAAAGGAAAGTACTTAAGAAGAGTTAAAGACTGTTTGCATGCCCTAAAAGAAATATTCTGTGTGAAAGATCGATAGTTGTGATGCTCAGATGTGTTGTTGAAAATTCATCTGCGATAATGAAATAAAGATATATGTTGTGTCGTCGACCAAGTTTTAATTTAACCTACATAAATATTGTTTGTGGGTCGTCGGCTATGATAAACCTATCCCAGAGATCTATGAGCCATTGGCCGATTAGTTGGAAACTTTTGGAGAATCCCATTTCTGTCAACGCAGTCGACATTGTGACTGATGGAGGCAATACTAGCATGTCATATTGAGCATTTTCGACTCGGTGAATGCATGTCGAATTTTATTTAAGTGACTGGAGGCTAACCCTGCAAGGATCCGATTTGTAGTGCACCGTCCACCAAGACTATCGTTCAAACTATCTATATTCGAGGTATTAAATGCTGGTGACGCATTGCACTTTTGTGTGATGTTTTTGGGTGACTATGAGTTTGGAGGACCACTTCTTTTCTATGTAATTCATTTATCCAAAGCCATTCTCTCTACTATTACAAAGTTCTCTTAAACGCTGGCCGACATATAACCTTGGTCCACGAGAAAACTTCTTTTATTTTGATGAGTCATATGAAAAGTGATCGATGGTCCACGAGAAAACTTCTTTTTATTTTGATGAGTCATATGAAAAGTGATCGATATATATTTTTGGTCGAGCCATGTTAAAGTTTATAGTCATGTCGAACAAAAGTATTGTTGGTCGATATGTGGGATTGGCGATATTACATGCTATAAAATATGGTCGATGGTAGTTATAAAGTGTAGTGGTTGAGTTAGATATAAATTCGATGCTTTGGTCGATGAAATATGCAAAAATATGGTTAGCATTATGTCAATGTGACTCTATTATAACTTTTGAAGTTAAGGAGGGGTTAAACGTGAGTCTTCTTTAAGGTAGGTGATCCTTTTTGATCTTGTAATTCAGTTGGTCTGTATTCGAATCTATAAGTCGAGTCAAGTTAGTCGAACCACAAGCAGTTGGCCCCGGCCATGATCAACAAAACATGTACTGACCATACAATGTTTAAACTTGCAGCGAGCTTCATGATAGAAGAAGTCAACGAACACCACATTCAAGCAGAAGACAATTTACACCGCACAACAAAAGCACTAAATGCCAGATGATGACACAAATAACACTTGAACCGATCTAATCCCTGGGTGTTGAAGTGCATAAGCATCTCTTGGATTGTGATTGCAGAAGTTGAAGGCATAAAAATGGTATGGAAAGCAGAGCCAAAAGACCTCAGTTCTGAGCCGTTGAGGATGAGTTCGACTAGATGTTTAAAGCGTGGCCTTTGATCGGCTGTTCCCATATTGAATATAGATGCTGATGAGTCACAAGTCTCGGCTGTTTTCTGCATACTTTTTCTCTTCAGGATGAAGAAGTGTTTTTTTGGTGGGGGAGATGTTGGCGGGGCCTTTTAGGCTCTATATTTCATCATATTAATGTATCAATGTATGTAATTAGACCTTAATAAATGAGTAGTTGGAGCGGGTGTATCCGCTCCAACCTCTCCACTTGATGTATAAATAACCATGCTAAGATAAATATGAAACTGACCGAACGTTCTATCCATACTTGTTCTTCTTGATGGTTTGTTGCATGTGGTTATGCTCTCTGCTTGAATGATGTGTTGAACCTGTGTGTTCAACACACACACACACATATATATTTCCTCAGAAGAAAAAACATAATTTTATTACTTCTCGGAAAAACAAAATTATGTTTTGCATATACATGTTCTGAAATGAACATGTATTCTGGTAGTGAAACTAGAAGATAATTGGCTTTTGACTCCAAAATAGCATAGGCCCAACATAAAAACATGTCTTGAATACATTCAACTTATACATTACTGCTTCATAACATAATCTCGTAGCAAATAAAATGAAGATCAACACTGTCTTGACACCTTCATCAAGCTCTAAATTATAAATATACCAAAAAAACCTTTATGAAAACTAGTCATGTAGATGAGGAAACTGCTGTATTATATGCATCTTCAATAAAGGGCATATGATAATATTCAAAATTTTCACCGTTCCTACGTTTTGAAATTATCCATTAACCATGAACCAACTTAATGCCTTCCTTAGAAAGCGCATCGACCTCTGAGTTGTGTTCCCTATACACATGTCAGCAATAATTTTTTTCAAAAGATGACAAGGTGCGAGACACCTCTTCATATAATGCAAGTAAATACATATTGTGGAAAATATGGCCTCCCAAAACCCAATTTGCAATTATCAATTAGTCCCCAAAAATCTGAATGGATTTGCAATATTTTTCCTTTGCAAAAAGAAGTAGAAGTTTTAAAGTCACGAGTTCTGCAAAAAAATGTTCCTTGTCCCAAACCCATATTTAATTTGAAGAAATGATTTTCATGCAAAAATAGGATTGCTCCTCCCCCACATAGAGGATCATTCCTTGTGAGGCTCTGTCGAAGAAATCCCATGGTCTAGACTTGTCTATATACTCATGTTGTATAACCTGAATTAGATTAGTCCCTTTTTACTGAGGGGAGTGGGATAAAATACCGAGACCATGAGAAACAATTACCTCTGGGGTCGAGGATTTGTCCTGGAAAATAACATTGTTCTCGACGAGCCAAACTCCCTAGTGTATGATCAATGGAAAGGATTTTATGCACCTATAAGTATAATTAGAAGACCAGTTTTTCCAAGCCTCCTCTGTAAAGGAGCCTTGCCAGCTACAATCGATGCCTAGCTTTAAAGATAAAGCCTTCCACATCTATCTGATGAAAGGGAAATTTATGAAAAAGTGGATCACATATTCCTCATATTCTTTACACAGAGAACACCATTTCCGTCCTTCCTTCTTCCTTTTTTCCATTAAATCCCATGTTGGAACTTTGTTCTTAATCATGCACTAGAGCAAGATTAAATATTTTAGGGGGCACTTTGTTTTCCAAAGACCCTTCCACGATAATTTTGTCTCCCTGAGATGAAAATCGATACTAAGTTTAATGTATCCCAACTTTGGGGTATAGGAACAATGCAGAGCGTGCTTCTATATCAATTCGCCTCTCTGACAGTTAAACAAATATGGTAGGTTCAGAGAGCTCGAGTGTAATTGTGCCAATACACACTTTGATCTTCCCCAATTCCAACTAAGCAAAATCCATCCAACCCCGGTCCCATATATTGGTATGAGTTGGGTCTGCAAATTGATTTAGAAAGAAGAAGCCATGTTGATGTAGTTGTTGTATTATTATTTGTGGAAGAAGGTGATCTCTCCCACTCCTCGACCAAGGGTCAAAACCATATGAACCTTTGAGCCAGAGCCTATAAACCAAGCAAGCCCTTCTAGAACAACATGAAAAGAACTTATCACCACCTTCCAAATAATCAAAATGTTTGGTCTCTTTTTTACTGGGTCGTGGATCCAATCCTTAAGAGACTCCAGTGCGTTGACCACAATTGACCACATATTGTCACTTGAAAACAATATCCAAACTGATTAGGACACTAGGATTGAGTAAAAAAGGAAAATAATTTTGAAACCCCATACACAGTGTAATTTTTGGAAGGTCTAATCTATCCCATTTGACCTAAGGAAGGACATAATGGTCCTGGGTCCTAGCCCATAGGAATATGAAGCATAATTTTTGGACCTTTTCAAGAATACCTTTTGGAATCCAAGCTTGATACATCCAATACACAGGGATGGCTTCCAGAACTAATTTTACCAAAACCAACCTCGCTGCTCTAGAAATCCATATGAAACTACATACTCTCAGCCTTTTCTCGAGTTTACCAAGGAGACAAAACCAATCCTTATTGTAGCAATTTCATTTCAAATGGAACCCCATATAATTCAATCCTGAATCAACCTATTTCATTTCATGAGGAAATAAAGCCCGATAGTGCATTTATTATGCATCATTTACGGTTAAGATTGAAATGGAATATTTCCTTTTGTTTATTTGCATACATGTAGCGCAACCAAATAGACCTAGAATCTCAAGAATCTTATCAACATCTTAGAACGCACTGTTGCAAAATATTAAGACATCATCTACAAAAGGTAAATGGGAAACTTTAAGAGTTGGGGAGATCGATATACCCTGGAAATCACCCCATCTTTTGGCCTCCCCTAAGGAACAACTGAGACATTCGACAACTAATAAGAAGAGAAGGGGAGATAAGGGAAAACCTTATCTCATCCCTCTTTCATAATGAAAAAAGGGGTGGTAGATCCATTGAGAAGAACTACAAAAGATACATTTGTTATACAAATCATGTCCCAACTTTTGAACAAAACTTCAAAAGCCTACATGAGTAAGAAGGAGACAAATGCAGATCTAACTTTCCCTGTCATATGATTTTGACAGATCAATTTTTAAGACCACTCCTTTCAAATTCCTATATTTGATGCTTTGAAGATGTTCTTGGGTGAATCCAATGGCATCATGAATCTGCCTGCCTTCAAGGAATGTGAACTGTTCAATGGAAATTGATTTGGATACTAATTTTTTAATTCTCTTGGAAATGACTTTTGCAACAACCTTGTAGATGCTATTACACAATGAAATAGGCCTGGAATTATCAAAATATTTGGGATTATCATTCTTTGGGACAGGGGAAATGAAAGTGGTGTTAAATGGAGTGTGCATTTTCCCTCTCGATCTGGACTCCTCCACAACCCTTAGGATATCTAGACCAATTATATATTATAACCCCAGAAAGTATTCCATGGGCCACCCATTTGACCCTAGGATTTTATCCTTTTGGAAGCTATGAATCACTTCCTTGAGCTCCTCATCTGACTCCATAAGGATTCTATTGTCCTCCACTTCCACAAACCTTGGAAAAAATTGTGCCAACTTGACCACATCTACTATAGAATCCCTACCATCATCTTTAAATGGCGACTGAAAGTGATTTTCCCCCATATTTTCCAGTCCTTCAAATTAAGAGACATCTCTACCTTCCTGATCCTTTAGGATCCATATCATATTACTGGGTTTTCAACCTTTTCCATAAGCCTGGAAAAATTTAGTGTTTTCATCACCTGCATGAAAGCGATAAAGCCTGACTCTTTAGACCCCAAGTGACCTCTTTGTCTACCAGTAACTTCTTCCTCTTATTTTCCACTTTGAACAGAGCATCTTTTGTTTCATGTGAAGCAAATCCTCCACCATTTGATTAATAAAGATCTTGTAGAGATTCCTCCATTGTTTTCAAATCCCGGTCATCCTTCAAGTGTTTGTTATGCGCCCATTTTACTCTTGCTTGCTTCATATTTCACAAATTTACCATAAATTATAAATCCATTGACTCTTGAGCCCGTTGATCAAAAGGAACCCAAGAATCTTTGAACAGTGTGAGGAAGCTCTCATCTTTGATCCAGGACGAATTAAATTTAAAGGGGCTTGCTGAATTTTGACTACCTCTTGAAAACTCTAAGAAAATTGGAAAGTGATCAAATTCATCCCCACAACCAATCCACTTTCTAACATGATATGCTTGGTCTAATAGTTTCTATAACACTAGAAAACGACCAATCTATTCTGCAACACAATATTCCACAGTGCGCTTGTTCCTCCAGGTAGGTTTAATTTTTGTCAGCTCTACCATCCACTAAAATACATTCGTGGAAATTTTGAACAAATACTATGACAAAGGATTCGATCTCGCCCTAGGCCCCCATACTTCAAAGGACCCTAGAGATAAATTCATGTCTCCCTCCACTATGACCTCCTCTAAGTGCTTTAAGGATTTTCAAGACAATAAATCTAAGAAATGGACCCTATCCTGATACATCCCATACACATTAAGTACTGAAAACTTCCTCCCCAAGGAGATCACAAAAAATTTCAAATCCATTCCAGAAATTAAAAACCCCAAAAGTTTAGGGATTTTATAGTGTGGATCCTCCATCCAATATCTAGGCCTATGGAGTGCCCTATAAGATCTACACCTACGAAACAACCCTTTAAAAGAGATTCAAAAGGATTTGAAATCATATCCCGTTCATACAAGGTTTATTGAAGAAGGACTATATCAGGCTGGTTTAAATCAACCACCCTCAACAAGGCATATTTTTTTGAAGGTCTTGTCAGGCCTTTGCAATTGAAGGATATAATTTTCATAAGGTAACACCTACGATAGATATTGCTGTGCTAAGAACCCCATCAATTGAGTTTTGTTTACCAGATGCCATATCAAGACGAGCTTTATCCCGAGCTTTCGCTAGAAAATATTTCCTACTCAGACCTTTCCCTCCGTAGATGTTAATAGGATTTGATTCCAACCCTTTTGTTGCAAATCTTGATTCAATCATTATAGGAATAGATCATGATCGAATTTGATATTGGAAAGCTTCTTCAAATGATTTCATCGAAGAATCTTCCACAGTGGAAAATCTATCGAGATGAATACTTGAAATCACTTAAGAGCATGGGCAGAGGGATGACTTCAAAACTAGAGGAGAAAAAATTGAAGAGAAGAAATTTATAGAGTTGTAATGGGGTTTTTTTTGGAGGATTAGACCATCCTTGTCACTTCCTGAAATTGAAGAAACTATGAAACTTGAAGGAAGAGAAGATAGAGAGGGCATACCCAGGTTAGAATCCTTGATGATAGCATTTTTTGAGGCAGAAGGACTTCCTAGGTTGTCTTTGATGGGCCTTTACACATTCATGTGTCGTCCCCCACCCACTAAAGGTTGAGAACTAGGAGATTAAAGAGAGTGTAATTGATAATTGTCCTCATCCAATTCTTCAATGTAGTTTCCCCAGCTCTCCCCCTTTTTATCAAGGCGACCATCTCTTGTTTTGCTTTCGTCTTTGTTGAGGGCCATTAAAGCAAGTTTGGGGTCTAAAATGGGCCTCATAAGAATACGTGCCACCTCGTAAGAAAATGAGACACCTCATAAAAAAAATATCCATTGAATTCAAGAACCAATAGAATTTCAATAAAAGAGTCATGAATGATAATGGTTGACATGGCATATTTGACATTAAAAAAACTACTTTTTTAATTCATATTTTCAACATATATCCCTATCGTTTTACTCAAATTTTGAGCGAGAGCACTCGTTGGATGTGGAATTAAATTCCACATCCAACGAGTGCCCCCGCTCGAAATTTGAGTAAAATGACATGGAGATATGCTGAAAATACGAAGAAAAAAGGTAGTTTTTTCTCTTTTCCTCCAAAATCCATAAATATTATTTTATTATTTTCCTTAGGAGGCCTAGTTTAGACCTCAATTTTTCTATAATGACAATTCACTTCTTAGCCGGTGAGGATTGAGTGGCCCTCGAGAGGTTTTGAAAGGGTAACTGGAATCGGTTGGCTATGTCCCCATACTGATGACATCGATGGCACCGAAAATGAATCCCTTCGTAGAATAGCTTTTGAATGTATACATACCTACCCCGATTCAATTCCATTTCTTCTACTAGGACGTCCTTGAAATCCAAGCTGACTAAAAGGCATGAAAACTGACATTTCTCCCCACGACTGAAAATTCATGTTTGCTTCAAAAGAAACCCCCATTGAATCCTTGATGACCTTGAAAAACTCCCTTATTCAAAGCTCCATAGACAAACTAGGTAATTGAACCCATATAGGAGCAACGCCAAATGTTTCCTTACTAGCATCAAATAAAGGAGTCCATTTTTTGAACAAGATAGGAGTGGAGTCTCTACTCGAATTCCTCTTCAAAACCCACTGTACATCCTCAAATTTCTTGAATATAAATGTGAACCAAACTCGAGCCACCTGACGCACATATGGTGAATAATCAAAATGTTTTGCATAAATATTTTCCTCCCATGCTATCAAGAGTTGGATACCAAACCACTGGTCCCGAGAATGCCTCATAAAAATTAATTTTTACATTTCAACCACCTAGGGGACTTGTATTTCCTCACCTAATACTAGCTTGATTGTTTTCCCTTTCAATTTTATGCACCTATTCTTCCTGCGGTGTGTAATGGGACTTCCTTGTGGCACCAAGTTTGCACTTCCACCCTTAAAATAAGTCTCTAAAACCCTAACCCTAGGGATATTTCCATCACCTACATCATCTATTGAAGGGCCACAATGATATGTTAGGCCCAAAAGAGAAGCAATGAAGCTATTACTTCCCTGCAATTTCCCCCAAGATCCCTTGGGGGAAATTAAGGCCAAGGATATTTCTAGTTCACCTTGACTGCATAAAAATGTAGGCTTGAAGCATAAATTAAATTCAAATCATATCGTTTATCCACCAAATTAAGTGCACCCTAAGGCGAATAAGAGTGCCCCTCAGTGTTGGTCGCCAAGAGGTAAAATCTATGTGTTTTCTATAGTTAGTTTGTGAGTAATTTTGTGTTTTGAACCATTCGTTTTTATTGCAGAAAATTGCAACAGTGAGTTACATCTTCATAATTTCTCCTAGCCTTCCATATTTTAGGGTTTATTGTGGACATACATCATTGAATCCGTTAGGAACTGATCTACTAACACTGGGAAGGTGTTGTAGGGGTAGAGCTACTTTCTATTGTGTATGTGACATGTTTATCCTTACCTCTTTTCCGAGAGCCTCCCATGGTCCTAGGAGGACATAAAGAGGAAGGGAGTTACGTCGATGTGACAATGGGTGTACTTCCTTAAATAGTTTCCTATCAAAGCACTCGGTCCATTGGTTCCACTTGTTTTAGTTGAGTCCACATATTGCATTTGGGTCAACATATCTTTGATCGTGGAAGAGTGCTAGTTTTTGAGGTAACATTTTTTGATGCCATTGCCAGGGATATCTTGAAGTTGATGGTTCAAATCCTTATCTCTCTAGCAAGAATGACATATTTTCAGGTGAGTTTTTGTTTTGTACTTGATAGGACTATTGTATAAGTACTAACTTTGCAGGTTCTATCTAGCGACTCCAAATCAAAATCAAAGAAGGTACTCAACAGGAACTAATCCCAAAGGTGAGGTTATATTTGTCTCGAATACTGAAGTTGTTTATCATAAAAAGAGGGAATCATCATTAGGTAAGGGAGGTAAATAATAATCAATATTCTGAATTATTATATGATTTTTTCATTTATTTAATATTCCAACGGCTAACTTCATGGATGATCTAGATGCAACTTTTGATTTCACTAATATGCCTGGTTATTTGAATGATCTTCCAAATCTTAGTAAGTTGCCTACTTTTGATGGAATAAATGCTATTAATGTTGGGAATCAATGGGATGAAGTTACAAAATACATGAAGATAAATAGTAGCAATCGATTGTGAAATTCTAAGTCACAGCAGATCTAAGAGATGAGTATACCTCACAGAGAACGAATGAGCAAAAAAGATGAATTAGAGTGAAAACTTCAGTAAAAATGAGTAGATAATTAATCATGCATGAGAACTCAGATAGGAGCAGAATAATGTCACATGATCCAATAATCAGTATAGTCAACAATGTTGATATAATGGAGAGAATTCAAATCACATAGGATAATTCGAAACTCATTTGGTCTAGCATAGGGATTGTCACCACTGGAGTGCTCTAGAAGACTCAAACTCCACCAAACTGAACCTAAACTCAGTTAACTGAAGACACAATCAATTAAATGACCAAGGAGGGCGCATTAGTGAGTTTTTCATGCATATTAGTCAGAAAAGGGAGAATGAGGCCACAATCAGTGGCATTCAGAGCTCTAACCCCCCACAAGAGTCAGCTAACTCAGGTGGACTGCACTGGAACACTGAGTAGGTTCTTATAAAATAGGGAATTGAATCAAGTGGTCCTAAAATGATGCAAGTATGGATCAGAAGGTGGTATATGGATCCTGGATGACATCTGCACACCACTAGGGGGAAAATGACATCATCAACTATTAGGAAAAATAAATAATGCTAGGTAGGACAAGGATGGAGTATTAAAATATCCTAACACACCCCCTTAATCCATACTTTTGCATCCTGGGCCCTGGTTACTCTAACCAAAGGTCACCCATACAATCAAATAAATGATAAAAAATAAAGAACTGTCCATGAAGCAAGGAAATGGGGAAAACCTCATGGGAAACCCCCCCCCTAAAAAATAGGACAGCAGGAAGTTCAGACAACTTTCACACCAAGTAAAGATCTGAGAAAGACAAATCTCTTCCAAGTGAAAACTTTAGTGAATATGTCTGCAATCATCTCCTCTATAGGACAATAATGTAGTGAGATGGTCTGGTTGTGCACTAGCTCCCTGATGTATTGCATGTGTACCTAAATATGTTTGGTCTTCTGCTTCTGTATTGAGTCACTGGAGATCCAGATGGCACTTTGATTATCACAAAATAGGTGAATTGAAGGAGAAGTGCGAATTCCAAACTCATTCAATATCCCATGCAACCAAACTGCTTGGATGGCTTCATTCACAACCCCTCTGTACTATGCCTCTACTAAAGATAGTGCAAGTGTTTCTTTCTTTTTGCTTGACCAAAAGATTGGTCCCGATCCAATCATGAATACGTACCTTGAAGTGGACTTCCTATCAGTATTTTCTCCAGCCCAGTCCGAGTCAGTAAAACCAACCATATCTAGAGGAGCACCAACAAAATAGTGGATCCCAAACTCTCTCGTACCTTGCACATAGTGCAAGATCCTCTTAGCTGCTTTCCAATGCAGCTCACGTGGCTCTTGCATGCACCTAGACAAAGCACCAACAACATATGATAGATCTGGTCTCGAATGTGTTAGATATAACGAGATACCAATCAACTATCTATAAAGAGTGCTATAAACCAAGGGTGTGGAACCACCTTCTGCCAATCTAATGCCAGATAGGAAGGGAAAGGATGTGTCTTTGCAATCAATCATATGAAACTTTGTCAGTAAATTAGATGCATACCTTGACTGTGAAACCATGATCCTTGAATCATTTTGAATCACTTCAAGACCAATGAATTGTTTCAACAGTCCCAGATCTGTCATAGCGAATGCTTTGTTCAAGGAAGACTTGATGTGGTTCAACCCAGTAGCAGATCCACCAGTGATGAACAAGTCATCCACATACAAAAAAATCAACATCAAGCATTCACCCATCTTTTGCATGTAAACATTGCAATCATATTTGCATCTTTCAAACTTCAGTGATAGTAAGAAGGAATCCATATTTGCATACCATGCCCTTGGGGCTTGCTTGATACCATACAGTGATATCCTTAGCATGCATACCAAGGAAGGATCATCAGTGTACCTCTCAGGCTATTTCATGTAGATCTCTTCTTCCAAGTCACCATGCAAGAAGGCACTCTTTACATCCATGTGATGTACCTCCCATGCATACGAAGATGCAATGGTCAAAACAAATCTTACTGAATCCATCCTTGCAACAAGAGCAAATGTCTCATTGTAGTGCAACCCTTGAACTTGTGAGTACCCCTTTGCAACCAACCGAGCCTTGTACTTGGTTGTAGATCCATTATATCCAAGCTTAGTTTTGTAGATCCATTTGCACTGTACTATTTTCCTCCCTGGTGGAAGAGGGACAAGATCCCATGTTCCATTGTTTTGCAGTGACTCATGTTCTTCATCCATGGTTTCTTGCCATATCGGATCATGGAAAGCCTCTCTATAATACTTTGGATCAGATCCTACCATCATGAAGCACCTCTCAAGGAGAAGTGGATCTGTATGGAAAAGTGCAATGTTTGCATCTTGCTATTGAGATCTTGTTCTTCTGTAGTCAGATGGATCTCCAGAAATAACCCCAGCTGCCTCAATAAGATTTTGAGCCCATTTAGGATTTATATTAGGAGTAGGTACTGGATCTAGATATGGATTTGCTAGATCTTCTTGCTCGATTTCTAGATCTGAATCATCTTGGTCTTCTTCTTCTTATTCTGAATATGGATTTGCTAGATCTTCTTGCTCAATTTCTAGATCTGAATCATCTTGGTCTTCTTCTTCTTATTATGAATATGGATCACCTATAGAAACATCATTAGTAGCGAACGGAGGAGGTAGATCAGTTATACCTTCTTTTTCAGTTGGTTGTAGATCATGCAATGGATCCTCATTGAACTGCACACTTCTTTCAATTAAGCTATTCTTGGTTTCAATTTCCATCATCTTGTAAGCCTTTGCATCTTCTGCATATCCAAGAAGGATGCATTCACTACTTTGAGGTTGAAGTGCTTTCCTCTTGTCAGTGGGGATTCTGGCCCATGCCTTGGATCCAAAAACCCTCAGATGAGAGACATCAGGTTTGTGTCTCTTCAATGCTTCGAATGGAGTCACCCCATCAACAGATTTTTGGGGTACCCTTTTTTGAATGTATGTGGCACAGTTTATTGCTTCTACCCATATATTTGATGGGAGATCTCTTACTTCAAGCAAGCAGGTATTCATCTCTTTCAATGACCTATTATTCCTCTTTGCTACACCATTTTGTTGTGGTGTGTATGGAACATAGTGTTGTATATGAATGCCTTCGGAAGCATATAGCTGCTGCAAATCATTTTTTATGTACTCCACTCCATTATCAGATATGAGTGCTTTGATCTTCTTTCCAACAATGTTCTCAACTAGAGCTTTGAAAACTTTGAAGCATTCAAACACCTCAAATTTATGTTTGAGAAAGTAGATCCAATAGAACCTAGAGTAGTCATCAATGAAGGTTAGAAGATATTTGGATCCATTCATTGAAGTAGTGGGAATCGGTCCTGAAACATCACTATGAATCAAATCTAGGATGGAGGAGGCTCTCTTTGCCTTCCCAACTTCATACTTTCGCTCTGGGTACTTACCTAACAAGCAACCTTTGCATATCCCTTGATAGAATTTTATGTTCGGTAGCCCTTCAACCATCTCTTCCTTGTGCAACCATTGTAGATATTTGAATTTTAGGTGTCTGAATCTTTCATTCCAGTGCCTACTTGTCTCATTTGCATGAATCAAGAGAGCACTTTGATGGGAGTATGGAAAGAAGCAGGATAACTCACAAGTCTTGGAGTCATGATTTGCAACTCCTTTGGCTATCATTTTCCCAGATGATATCTCAGCAACCTCAACTGAATCAGGTCCAAATATTACTTTCTTTGGAGGACCTGTGTGTCATTTGGTAAACAAACAACAAATTAGCTACTAGAGAGGGCACATACAGTACATTGTTGAAACTTCCATGCTCAAGATGTATGGTACCTTTCCCTTCAACAAATATTTGAGAGTCATATCCCATGTGTATTCTTGGTCCATTAGTGAGATCTAACGAAGAAAATGGCTCTCTAGAGGCAACCATGTGGTTGGAGGCTCCAGAATCAATAAGAAAATCTTGGGATTGTGAGAACCTAGTCTTCAATGCATGGCATCTCTCATGATATTCTGACTTGAAACCTGGATCAATATTCCTTGTGCCTTCAGGGAGGGAAATGTTATGCTTTTCAAGGATTTTTTCCATTATATCTATGGTCTTATTCATACAAGAACTCTCATGATGATTACCCTTCTTGCAGTATGCACACTTGGATTTCTCAAACTTCTTTTGTTTTTCCTTCTTGGAGCTGAAGGCTCCTTTTGATGGACTTGACTTGGCATTCTGCTTGGGTTTGTATTGCCTCTTCTCCTTGCCCTTGTGCTTACCCTTTCCATTCACACTTTTTTCTTCTCCAACCACAAGAGCTTGATTTTTGGAGGCCTTCAAGGCACCCATCTGGATAAACTTATCTTGTTCTTGGAAGAGAGATTCAGTGAAAACATCTAAGTATGGCATCTTCCAACTAGGAATTGACATTCACCCTAAATGGAAGGTAGAGAAAAAGATGGAGAACTAAAGACCTAGCTTGCTCAGAATGGATAGCACCAACTGCTCATATTTCTTCTAAATTCCACATTGCTTGCATTGCAAAACCAAATATTTGAATTTTGAAAAGAATTGCTGGATGGTCTCGAAACTGATTGGTTGAAGAGAAATCAAATCATTTTCCAGAATATGGCCTCTTAGCTCATATTTTTTGCCAAAGAGGGTCTCCAATTTCACCCAAACCTCTCTTGGAGTCTTCAATCCATAGAGGTGTAAAAGTAGATCTTTGGAAATATGAATACACATGAAATTGAATGCTTCACCCAATCTATTCAGATACTTGGCCTTCTCAACAACTGCTTGAGGTTCGACCTCCTTCCCCATTGCTACCTTGTACAATTATTTGTTGTGCAATACCATCTGCATATAAACCCTCCAATCAATGTAGTTGAAGGGTGTCGGGATCCTGGGAGAGAGAGGAGAGTTCAAATTGTCCATGAGAATTGTTGGAGCAAATACAAGGTGAAAACTATTGCAACTGCTGCAAACTCAAAAAAATTTGAATAACCTGCAAAAAACTCTCAATTTTGGAGATAGAATACTACTGAGCACTGCTTTAGGATAGTAGGCACATTTTTCTGGATCCTTCACACCTGGCTAGACCTCATTGGATTTCTTCAATGAATTCAATGCAATGGCACTAGGATTTGTTGTGGGAATCCATGGGCTTCTGGTGCACTACTGAAAGCATCTTCTCAACCTATGCTCATGGGATCTGATATTGTGTGAAATTATAATTCACAACAGATATAAGAGCTGAGTATACCTCACATAGAAAGAATGAGCAGAAAAGAAGAATTAGAGTGAAAACTGCCGTAAAAATTAGCATATAATTAATCATGCATGAGAACTTAGATAAGAGAGGAATAGTGTCACATGATCCGATGATCAATGTAGTCAATAATGATGATACAAGGGAGAGAATTCGAATCACACAGGAGAATTCGAACCTGAGTTGGCCTAACATAGATTTTGTCACCATTGGAGTGCTCTAGAAGACTCAAACTCAACCAAACTGAACCTAAACTTAGTTAACCGAAGACACAATAAATTAATTGAACAAGGAGGGTGCATTAGTGATTTTTTCATGCATAACAGCCAGAAAAGGGCGCATGATGCCACAATCAGTGGCATCTGGAGCTCTAACCCCCCACAAGAGACGACTAACTCAAGTGGATTGCACTGGAACACTGAGGAGGTTCCTATAAAATAGGGAACTTACTCAAGTGGTCCTAAAATGATGCATGCAGGGATCATAATGTGGTATATGGTTCTTGGATGACATCTGCACACCACTAGGGGGAAAATGACATCATCAACTACTAGGAAAAATAAATAATTCTAGGTAGGACAAGGATGGAGTATTAAAATATCCTAACATCGATCAACTGATATCTTTTGTAGGTTTTTTTTGCTCTACTTAGAATATGAAATTGTAACATACCTACTATGCAAGTTGATCAAATTCACCCCAAATTCTATCCTAGGAATGTTGTACAAAAAATGTTCCAAACACTTCCAAATGCTTTCGAATTGTGGAAGGAGGGACTTGGGAGGACATAGGACACTCTAATACACCCTTTAGACACCCAAACATATGTTAGAAACATTCATGGTCTGCAATTTTCAAGGAGGGAATAATTGGAACAAAACTAGTCAATTGCATTAATGGAAATCCCCCCTAGGTCCGCTACTAATTGACCTTCCAAACCCTGTACAACCTTCTATAATTTTTAATATGAGACTTGGATCTATTAGAGGACATAAAGGACAACATGTGTGCAGAATTATATCAGGTTTTAGGGTCGAATAGGTCTTCCAACAGACAACAACTTATAGAGCATATAATTTATGAAAAAAGGTAGACAAGGGGCCTTGAATTTATGTCACAAAATATAGTAAGACTTTAGGGGTTTGCATAATTTTTTTGGGACATCAATTTAAATCCATATGAATATCATAACACAGACAAAAATTTCAGAAAGATCTGATATCAAACAAGTACAATATCATCCCAAAATCACCATGAAAATACTATGAGGGAAATGGATCACATCTAAGTTTTAATTGGAAATATTGCATGAAGTACTTGGTATTTTGAGCTGTGGTTCTTATGATATATATATTACATATTAATGCATCAACTAACATGTACATAAGGTTGAAATAGCAATCCTCCATTAACTATATGCAACAAGAAGTGCGCCGTCACACTTTTACATGACATTGAGAGAAAGATAGTAGAATGATAATAGAGAAGAAAGAGTGAATATGAACCCGAAATTATATGGGGGTTGAACCTGCATTGAAAAATATCCATGAATCTCTTTTGAGAGTTCTGAATGGACTCTCCATCAACCAAATTGGATGGGAATCTTTCAACCTCGAAATTGGTTCTAATGCAGGGAGGATGAACATCCACTGTGCAAGGACAAGCTAAGCTCTCCAAATGTGCCAAATGAGAAATGATAAAAATTTGCTCTCCTTCTTCCTCCTCATATTTTATTAACCTCCAATGGCCTCCATAGTTCGAATTCCCTCCAATATTCTTCTCTCAACTCGAGTTAGGGAGAGATTCTCATGAATGACACTTGTCCATCACTTTCTAGCCCTCCTCTTCCATCAATTCGAATGGGGGAATATTGGCTGTGATAAATCCCCTTGTGAGCCCTCTTGGAGGCTATTTTTAGCCCTGACATGTAATATGTGTCATATGTCAGCAATCGGGTCTAAACTTGTCATATATGTCATAGAATATTCATCATTGTTGTCATAGAGATTATGGAATCTAGCTCCAAGTGTCACAATTCTTCTATGATGCCTCTTCCTCTTCCATGGGAGTTACTCTTCCACTCCAATTCGACCTTCCTAGATGCATGCCATGAATAATTCATCTCCAACTTCTCCAAGAACGTTATATTCTAGCTTGGATTCGAATGGGTGAGGGAAGGATGCCGTGTGGAATGGAGAATCTTGCCTTGTGTGGGTCCCACACCACCTATTATCCCTCATGACCAAATGCCACCTTATTTTTCCATTATTATTATTTATTTATCCCCTTTAATGTATATTTTCCAATCTAATGTTCAGTTGGGGTCTTATAGCTCCCTTATTCCAAGTCTAAATTTTTCCACCGCAACGTAGGGAACTAGTAGATTGGTGGAGATTTTTCCTTCATGAGATTTATTTGGATGGGGACATTACAGTCCTCCCCACCCAAGGTTGATTGTCCCCAAGAAATTCCAAATTTGGATGCTGAATTTTTTTTTCCTCTTCCCATGTGGCATCCTCACTTGGAAAATCTTTCCATTGTACCAAATATTCTCTTATGGTTTTGCTCCTCAATTTCCTTTCCCTTTCTTTCAAATTTTTTTCTAGAATGAGTATGAGTTGTCCTTCTTCATCTAATGGAGGGAGTGTTTATGAAATATAAATTTGATATCCAATCACCTTCTTAAGCCATGAAACATGAAACACATTATTGATTTTGATGCCTTCTGGAAGTTCTACTTCATAAGCTACCTCCCCAACCTTTCAAATTATCTTATATGGACCATAAAACCTTGGTTTAAGATTTTATGGTTGTCTTCCTTTTAAGGTGGTTTGTTTATATGGTTGTATCCCCAAATAAACCAAATCATTCACTTGAAAGGATATTTATTTCCTATGTTGATCTGCATATTGTTTTTGTTGATTTTGGGAAACTTGCAGATTGTCTTTTAAGAGCTTCAAAATCTGTTGACTTTCCTCAATCCAATATTTAGCTTTTAGGGCTCTACTATCACAAACAATGTGATAAACAAAGGTGAGTGCTTTATAACCATAAATTTCTTTGAAGGGAGACATGCCAATGGACATATGAAAGGTAGTATTGTAGTAAAACTCACCCAAATGCAGCCATTTAACCCATGCTTTTTGCTGCTCACCAACATAGTTTCTCAAGTATCCCTCCAACCATTAGTTCACCCTTTATGTTTTTCCATAAGCTTGTGGATGATATCATGTGCTTGGATTCAATTGTGTTCCCACCAACTTGAAGAGTTCTTGCCAAAAAGCACTCATAAATATGTTATCCTTGTCACTCAAAATGTTTTTGGGAAGTCCATGCAATCTGAAAACATATCTAAAGAATAGCTCAACTACTTGTGCAACAATAAAAGATGATTCAATAGCAAAGAAATGATCAAATTTGGTGAGTCTATCCACCACAACATTAATACAATCCTTACCAAGAGCCTTGGGCAAACTTGTGATGAAATCCATGGAGATGCTTTCCAACTTTTGTTCTGGAATAGAAAATGGTTGTAAGAGACCAGTAGGATGGGTGTGCTCAACTTTGTTTTGCTGACATATCTTGCATCCATTCAAATACTTTAAAACATCTTCCTTCAAAAATTTCCAAAAACAACTTTGTCTTAGTTGTCTATATGTTTTAAAGAAACCGGGATGGCTTGCTAAAGGAGAATCATGAGCTGCATTCAAGATATTTTGCTTTAAATTCAATCCATGAACTAAGTATATTCGGTCTTTATAGTATATTAGTCCATTCAATACCTTGTACCTATCATCTCCCTTGGCCCCATCTAACCATTCACAAGCAAATCTATCTTTGGCATACTCTACTATTAGCACATCTTTCCAATCTTTTGAAATGTTCATAATGGAAAGTGAGGGAATCCTAGACAATGCATCTGCTACAACATTATTCTTCCCTTCAACATATTCAATGTCAAAATCAAAGGCTTGAATCTTACTCACCCACTTTTGTTTCCTTTCATTGAGATTTTTTTGTGTAAGGAAATGCTTTAAACTGTTATGATCAGTTTTGACTACAAATTTGTTCCCCACCATATATTGTCTAAACTTGGCCGAGGCATGCATGATGGTCAAAATTTACTTTTCATATATGTATTAGAGCCTCTTATGTGCTGCAATTTTATTCTTTCAAAAGCTATGGGGTGTTGATTTTGCTTTAGTATTGCCCCTATGCCTTCCCCTGCTGCATCGCATTCCAAAACAAATGGTTTAGAAAAATATGGTAATGCAAGCACATGATAACTACTCATTACCTCTTTCATTATTTGGAAATCATTTTCAGAATCTTCATCCCATTTGAAAGTATCCTTCTTGGTCAAATCAATGAGAGGGGCAGTCAATTTGGAAAACCGCTTCACAAAAATTCTATAGTAAGTACAAATCCCAATAAATCCCCTCAATTCAGTGATGTTCTTGGGTGATGGCCATTCAAGAATAGCCTTTATTTTCTCCAAGTGCACCTTTACCCCATCTTGCTCAATGATGTGCCCAAGATACAAAATTTATGCCAACCCAAACTCACACTTGGACAACTTAGCAAAAAACGTCTGTTCATGCAATATTTTCAATACAACTTCTAACTGATGCAAATGTTCCTCCCATGTCTTACTGTAAATCAAAATATCATAAAAAAACAAACAAACTTATGAAGCTGCTTGCAAAATATTTTGTTCATACATGATTGGAAGGTTGCTGGTGCGTTGGTTAAACCAAAAGGCATGGAAATAAATTCAAAATGACCATAGTGACATCTGAAAGCAATTTTCTGCACATATTCCTCCTTCATTCGAATATGATGGTAACCTGATCTAAGATGAATTTTGGAAAATAAATTTGCTCCAAATAGCTCATCCATGAGATCATCTAAGGGATGGGATATCTATTCTTTATTGTCTTTTTTTTAAGGCTCTAAAATCAATGCACATCCTTAAGGTTCCATCGTATTTCTTTACCAAGACAATTGAATAAGCATAGGGACTTGATCTTAGCCTAATGAGCCTCTACTCCAAGAGTTCTTTAATAGCCTTCTCAATATTATCTCTGAACCTTCTTGGGTGTCTATATGGGGGTATTTGGATAGTTGAAGTTCATACCTCCGAAACAATGGTATTTTCAACTCCTCTGTCAAGTGGCCTTCCAGGGGGAAGGTCTCCAAAAACCCTCTCATACTCGTGTAATAACTGCCTTGTCTCCCTTGGATTTTCTACAAATTTTATGCTCAGTTTGGGGGAAGTGATTAAACATTCTGAAGCCCATTCAATGTCCCCATGTCTCAATATGGACCTCATACTGTGGGAAGACACCATTTGGTTAGGATAGGTGTGCATTCCTCTCACTAAAATTTGTTTTCCTTCCGAATCTTTGAACTTCATTTTAGGTATTTGGTAATTCATTGTATTTTCTCCTATAGAGTACAACCATTGTACTCCCAAAACCACATTTTTATCAACAAAATTCACCACATAGAAGCTATCCGTAAAGGTGTAATTTCCTATGGTAAGTTGTAGCTTTGGAATCCTTGTGTTACAATCCATATAATGGTTACCTGGAATGATGATGGTGAACCCTTCGAATGCTTCAGTATGCAACTTTCTCCTCTCCACCAAGGCTACATCAATGAAGTTATGAGTTTCTCCTCTATATACCAATATCGAAACCTTCTGCCCTTGTACCACTCCCTTGCATTGGAGGGTGTGAAAACGAGGCACTCCTGATAGTACTGCCATCTTCACTGTTTCGGGTGATGGATGATCTTCTTCTGCTGTTTCATATCCCTCTTCTTGGGATGAATGTTTTGCTTCTTCCTCCATGTCCTCTTCATTATCATAAAATACTTCAATGAAGTGTGCTTTCCCCTTAGCACATTTATGCCTTGGCACCCATGCTTGATGACATGTGAAACATAAATTCTTTCTTAAGAGTTTTTTCTTTCTTGGTCCCTCTTTCTTGTCCCTCCCAAATGAATTTTTTTCCATGGTCTCTTGTCATATCTGAACTTGGAAGGAAAATTGGTCTTGGGAGGATACTTTGTCTTGGGCAGCACATTTTGCAGATCTCTTGCCAAGTTCATGGCATCTTTAAATGAAGTTGGCTTGTGAGCTTTAACCAAACCTTTCAAAGGTTCAACCAACCCTTCATTAAAGAGAAATACCAATCGAACCATGTATATATTAGCAACCATAAATGACAATTTTTGGAATTCCAACATGTACTCCTTAGGGGTTCTAGTTTGCTTCAACTGTGCTAGTTCCTTGAAAGGCATTTCAGGGTATTTTTGATCAACTATTTCCACTAACCTGTTAAAAAACTCTTCATATGATGTGACTTGATCATGTACCAAGGTTTTAAGTCCATGCAACCACCAATCATTTGATTCTCCCTCAAGATGCAGAATAGCCATTTTTAAAGCATCCTCTTCAACCATTGGATTTAGCTGAAAATACACATCTAACTTTTGTACCCAAGTATTTGAAGAACTTTGTGGTGAGGCATCAAATGTGGGAAGGGGAACTTTTCCAATGGTAGAATTCAATTCTTGATTTTGGAAGGGGGTTCTGCAACCTCCTCTAAATGAGCACTACTACTGCCTCCTATTTCCAATTTGATCTCAATTTGAATAACCATAAATTTGAACCCTTGGATTATCTACCTTCTCATGTCCTCAAAAAATGGTTTCATGAATTTCCTAAACTCCTCTTTCTCCTCCATCTCTGAGGTTCCTTTGTCACCCCTATCCATGGCTTCAACAGAGTGCACCTCTTCTCCTACTTCTTCCTCTTCACTAAAGGTACTTTCAGTTTTAGTTTCTATGGGTGGGGGATGAATTCTCGACGTCATCAATGGTCACCCAAATTAGGTTCAAGGACCATGCTCTGATACCACTGTAAAATCCCTACTATACAAGTTGCTCAAATTCACCCCAAATTCGAACCTATGAATTTTGTACACAAACTGTTCCAAACACTTCCAAATGATTTAGAATTGTTGAAGGAGGGAATTGGGAGGAAATTTGATAGTCTAATACACCCTTTAGACACCCAAACATCTATTAGAAACATTCATAGTCTGCAATTTTCAAGGAGGGAAGAATTGGAACAAAACTAGTCAATTGCATTAATGGAAACCCCCCTAGGTTAGCTACTAATTGACCTTCCAAACCCTGTACAACATTCCATAATTTTTAATCTGAGACTTGGCTCTATTATTGGACATCAAGTACAACATGTGTGCATAATTATATCATGTTTTACGGTTGAATAGGTCTTCAAACAGACAACAACTTATAGAGCATATAATTTATGAAAAAAGGTAGACAAGGGGCCTTGAATTTATGTCACAAACTATAGTAAGAATTTAGGGGTATCCATACATTATTTGTGCCACCAATTTAAATCCATATGGAGCTCATAACATAGACAAAAATCTCAGAAATATCTGATATCAAACATGTACAATATCATCCCAAAATCACCATGAAAATACTATGAGGGAAATGACTCGAATCTAAGTTTTAATTGGAAATATTACATGAAGTACTTGGTATTTCGATCTGTGGCTCTCATGATATATCTATTACAGATTTATGTAGAAACTAACATGTCCATAAGGTAGAAAAAACAATTCTCCATTAACTATATGCAACAAGAAGTGCACCATCACACTTTTACATGACATTGAGAGAAAGATAGTAGAATGAAAATAGAGAAGACAGAGTGAATATGAACTTGAAATCAAATGGGTGTTGAACCTGCATCAAAAAATATCCATGAATATCTGTTGAGAGGTTTGAATAGAATATCCATCAACCAAATTGGATGGGAAGCTTTCACCCTTGAAATTGGTTCTAAGGCAGTGAGGATGAACATCCACCGTGCAAGGACAAGCTAAGCTCTCCAAATGTGCCAAATGAGAAATGATCAAAAGATTCTCTCCTTATTCCTCCTCATATTTTATTAAAATCCAATGGCCTCCATATCTCTAATTCCCTCTAATATTCTTCTCCCAACTCGAGTTAGGGAGAGCTTCTCATGAATGACACTTGTCCATCACTTTCTAGCCCTCCTCTTTCATCAATTAGAATGGGGGAATCTTGGCTGCCATATTTCCCCTTGTGCTCCCTCTTGGAGGATATTTTTATCCCTAACATGTCATATGTGTCATGTGCCATCAATCAGGTCTGAACTTGTCATATATGTCATAGAAGTTTTATCATTGTTGTCATATAGATTAGGGAATCTAGCTCCAAGTGTCACAATTCTTCGATGATGCCTCTTCCTCTTCCACTCCAATTCGACCCTCTTGATTCATGCCATGAATAATGCCTCTCCAAATCCTCCAAGAATGTTACACTCCTCCTTGGATTCGAATGGGTGAGGGAAGGATGCCATGTGGAATGGAGAATCTTTCCTTGTGTGGGTCCCACACCACCTATGCGCCTTCATGACCAAATGCCACCTTATTTTTCCATTATTATTATTTATTTAGCCCCTTTAATGTATATTTTCCTGTTAGGAACCTGCAATAATTAATTAATGAAAAACACATGAAATAGTAGAAATAACAGAACTCAGAATCACTTTTATATGGATCGCATGCCACTTCAAGGGGGCAACCTCCTTTGAGCAAGCTCAATACAAATAACTTCACGGTGCCTTCATTGGTCTCAAAACAAACTTATATACTAAGTCTAGGCACAAATACCATGGGTCAATACCATGTGTCAATACAAACCATGGGCCAATACAAAATAGGGGTCAACAATTACTACGGGATGACTTACAAAGCATATGCATCCAACAACAATAATACAAACTATGGATCAACAAATACTTTGGGACGACTTACAAAGCATATGCGTCCTGTTAAGATTCAATATGCTAAGACAGAAAATAGCAGCATTACATTCCATTTCACAATAATAGCATATACAGGATCACTGAAGAAACAACAAGCATAGCATAGACACAAGAGACACAGATTTATCCTGGGAAACCCTCATGGGGTAGAAAACCCAAAAAAGCTTTCTCAATATAGATGACCAACAATATACAAAGATGCAAACCAAAGACATGATCTCCTCCTCCACCATAGCAGACCTCTCCTCCACGAGTGTGCTACATTCTGAGTGAGTGAAGTGTGTATAATGAGGAACACACCTCCTCTATTTATACACATCTACGACTTGTATTTTATATTAACTAGGTCGGCCCCAACTTTACCAATGGGTTAAACACCCCACTATAACTGACTGGGCTGACCCCACTAGGGTGGTGTAACAACCCTTTGACCCACATAACACATATAGGGCCGGCCCCCACTAGGGAAGTCTAATAACCCAAGTTACCACATTCCGACGGAGGAATAAACATCTCCGGATATACAATAAGATCTCCACGGAGGAATGAAACATCTCCGGAATAATAAAGTACAAATATAATATTATTTGAAGTTACAATATCTCAACACTCCCCCTTAACGAGAAAAATATTATAATAGCATCTGCACGAGCGAGGAGTCATCAACATCATACATGATACATCTATAAATAATTGGAAGCTTTCTCAACATCATCAGTAACTCAAGCAGGTACTGGAACATATTCAATACTGGAACATCAACATCTTCAGTACTGAGTCTTTATCTTCTGCAGCACTCGAACAGCTACAGCAACATCAACATCTGGATCCTCACGATCATCAACATCGTCATCTATACCATCACGATCAGCAGCATCGTCATCATAAGATCATTAGCATCGTCATCACATGATCATCAGCATTGTCATCACACGATCATCAGCATCATCATCTAGACCATCACGATCAACAGCATTGTCATCTAGACCATCACGATCAACAGCATAGTCATCTAGATCATCACGATTAGTAGCATCGTCATCTAGATCATTAGGATCAGCAACATCGTCATCTAGATCATCATGATCAGTAGCATCGTCATCTAGATCGTTAGTACAAGTATCCACACCAATACAAGTATACATCATCAATACAAGTATCCACACCAATACAAGTATACATCATCAATACAAGTATCCACACCAATACAAGTATACACATCATCAATACAAGTATCCTCATCAATACAAGTATACACAATAGTAGCATACCCTGCAACACACATGATCCAATTACGGGATGATCGATCCCTCTCACTTTAGGACATAGGTCCAAGGATGATACAATCCTGATCTGCTTACGGGATGATCAGTCCCTCTCAGTTTAAGACATCTCTCATGTCTATGGATGATGCAATGCAGATCAACTTACAGGATCATCAATCCTTATCACTTTAAGACACCTCACCATGTCTAGGGACGATGCAATCCCGAATCAACTTACAGGATGATTAGTCCTTATCACTTTAAGACACCTCACCATGTCTAGGGACGATGCAATCCTGAATCAACTTATAGGATGATTAGTCCTTATCACTTTAAGACACCTCGCCATGTCTAGGGACGATGCAATCCCAATCTACTTACAGGATGATTAGTCCTTATCACTTTAAGACACCTCACCATGTCTATGGACAATGCAATCCCAATCTACTTACAGGATGATTAATCCTTATCACTTTAGGACATAAGTACAAGGACGATGCAATCCTGATCCACTTACAGGATGATCAATCCCTATCACTTTAGGACATAAGTCCAAGGACGATGCAATCCTGATCCACTTACGGGATGATCAATCCCTATCACTTTAGGACATAAGTCCAAGGATGATGCAATCCTATCATGTACATTTTGAACCAAACGCTCAGGGATGATGCAGTCCTATCACGTCCACTAGGGACCACTTTCTCGGAGACATATGTCTATGGATCTCTTTTAGGACATGTTTCCATGGATGATACAATCCCTTCGTCCACTAGGGACCACATTCTCAGAGACATCTGTCTACGGATCACTTTAGAACTGAAGTCCAGGGATGATATAATCCTCTCATCCACTAAGGACTTCATTCTCGGAGACCATACATCTATGGATCAATTCAAGGGACCAAAGTCAGAGGATGATACAATCCCCACCTGTCCACTAAGGACTTCATTCTTGGAGACCATACATCTACGGATCAATTCAAGGGACCGAAGTCCGTGGATGATACAATCCCCACCTTCCACTAAGGACTTCATTCTCGGAGACCATACGTCTACGGATCAATTCAAGGGACCGAATTCCGGGGATGAGACAATCCCCACTTGTCCACTAAGGACTTCATTCTCGGAGACCATACGTATACGGATCAATTCAAGGGACCGAAGTCCGGGGATGATACAATCCCTACCTATATCCTTATCAATACAGAATTCATCAAAACATGTATCCTCATCGATACATTAACAAAACATGTATCCTCATTGATACATCAACAAAACATGTATCCTCATCGATACATCAACAACACATGTATCCTCATCGATACATCGACAACACATGTATCCTCATCGATACATCGAAAAAACGTGTATCCTCATCTATACATCGACAAAACATGTATCCTCATCGATACATCAACAAAACATGTATCCTCATCGATACATATATTATCAAAGTAAAAGCAAGTAAAAAAATATTCTAAGTATAAGAGTCCTAAGTCTAAATGATCTAAGTATCCAAGTGTAGTAAACAAGTATCCACATCATCAACCTTGCTGTCGATGAGGCAATCTCATCATCAGTGACCACATCACTCCCCCTTTCGAGGAGGGTCCTTCCAAGCTTGTCTCGGAAATACTCAAACTTTTCTTGAGGTAGAGGTTTGGTTAGTATGTTGGTAACTTGTTCACTTGAGGTAGAGGTTTGGTTAGTGCATCGGTAACCCGTTACAAATTCAAACTTTATAGTTCCTTTCTGTATCATATCTTGTTAGATCCCTATGTTCTTTGACTTATCATGGAACACTGGATTCTTTGTCATCTGATACAACTCTATTTGTCACATAGGATCACAGTTGGGTCTATCTCTAAGTCAAACAATCCAGAAGCCATACTGCTTCACAACTAGCAGAGCAACCAGCCATATATTTTGCTTGTGCTGAGAGCCACACTAGACTGCTTCCATCTAAACCACGAGATCATGGCTGATCCCAGACAATAACATCCTCTCGATGTGTTCTTCCTATCTGATACACTTTCTGCCCAATCAACATCTATGTAGCCATCTGAAGTCATGATCTCCAAGATAGCATAGATCAAAGTCTATCGTATCCTTTAGGTACCTCATCACATGCTTTGCAACTATCAGGTGAACACATCTAGTTTCCACTAGATACTGACTCAAGTTGTTCACAGCAAAGCATATATCTGACCTTGTATTTGTTAGATACATCAATGACCCAATAATTTGTCTGTACAGAGTTGTATACACTAACTCTGATGAGTCATTCGCTAACAACTTCAAGTTGGAATCCATGCGAGTGGCCATTCCAAAATATCAAGTCCTTTTAATATTTCTCGGCATACTTTCCCTGGTTGAGAAAGATTCCTTCTGAGCCTTTCCATACTTCCAGACATAGGAAGTAATGCATCAATCTGAGATCTTTCATTTTCATTTCTGCAGCCATCTATCTATGCTATCTCTTGTCAGATGGGTCTACTGATATGAGCCTCAACATCATTTGAACTCTGTGGTGATTTCCTTCTTGCATCCATGTCATTTGTGTATAGAAACCATATTCAACCTTGTAGCAAAGGTTGAGATCCACATCCCCCATGGTGATCATTGTCGATCCTGGGTACCTGAACAGAGCTTTCTTCAATTACATTATTAAGATAATGGTCTTATCTAGCCACTTGGAGCAAACATCTCATCATGATTCTCTTCCTCTTTCGAAGAGAATCTTCTAGCCACAAGCCTTCTATAGTGTGTTTGATTTGTAAATCCTTTTGTTGAGCATCCATCGCTTGTTTAGTGTTCATCATTCGTCATGATCTTTCCTACAAATCAAAATTAAGTACATGATTAGTAATACTTCATAATCATCAAATCATGTTGATATGATAACCTATTATGCATACAGATATCATTTACATAGTTATGCAACTATCTTGACCAATACTTTGGCACAACACTTTTCCATATCCTGTATGCATACAGTGGCTATCTAGATGCCTTCCATCTCTACCAGAACATACTATCGAGAGTGTGCACAGCTCTCAGCATGTCAGCAAAGAGGTTTCATTCTAGACAAGCAACAATGGAATGTTTGTCCAACTTACCAATCATATGTATATTAGTAGTATATTGTTCAATGCTATATGAATGTTTACACTCAACATGATATATTCTAAACATGCATGTAATCTATTACAAGCAGTATCATTTACTATTTCAAACAACAACTCAAATACTTATCTTTTATGTTTGTGTGGTTGCCTCTCGCTTGATCTTCTATATGTCTTTTTAACTCTTGTTCATTCTGTAACACTGTGCATGCTCAAGTGTCATCCTCATGATCTCATACACAAACATACATTCATTAGTATATTCTCAATACTATCAAAACATTATAATTCTAAATAATCTTGAATATGTATAGTCATGATCATAGATAATAAACAGTAGTATTCAGGGTTTCAAGGAAGTCTTCTTTCACTCATGCATATTCTTGTTTGATCATAGTACTCTTCTGGTTAGTTAAATCATCAATCAAGATAAGAGACATAATATGCATAAACCCTTGATTACTAACTTTGTGAATAAGCATAACCAATCATACCAAGTATACTTATATAAGGGATCCTAATACATGACATAGGAAAACATACCTGGATTAGTATACCTGCTTAGTTATGTCTAATATACCTAATCAATATCTTCTTTGTTCTGTTCAATGATTTAGAGATCCTATGCTGTAACCTGCATATCTCATAGGTTAAGCATAATAGAACAAAGTCATACATACCTTGCAAGTAGAATTTCCATGTGATCAAATATTATGGATGAGTCTTTGTCTTCATGTTGTCATGGTCATGGAACTTGATTTGTCTTTCGTGACGTACCTATATCTTGTTAGCAGACAACATCAACCTCATACAACACCACAGTGCATTAGTACAATCATATAACCCTAATCAATGAATGTCTTCTATCATTCACATGCATTCATACTGTTACTAGGGTGATAAGACAATTCTAACATTAATCAAGATTGTACTAATAAATAATATGAAGACAAACATATTATGAACTTAATCAGGAATTAGATTTCAAGACATACCTGAACCTCCTTAAGTCATACCTGTCGAGACTTCTTGTAGTCTTCTTATGTAAGGTCTTAGCCTCAACTCCCCCTGAAAATTGATCTGGAGCTTGATTAGGGTTTGCTAGAGAAACCCTAAAAATTCAATCTTTGACTTTCACACTTCTGAATGGATGGAAGGATATGTCTTGTTGAGCTGATCAAACTAGCATACTTCAATTTTGGAATCTCCAAAATTTGACCCCTCAAAATTGCCTTTGAAACTTCTGGATCTTCTGACAGGATACCGAACTAGGGTTTGATAAAGCCCACCCTTCTGCCCACTCAAAAGGTTTGATCCAAGGCTCTAAACTCTTATGTTTCTGAGGAGCTTCCAGCCGTGGTTACAGACTTCAAAAATTTAAACTTTTGCTGAAGCCCTAATTTTCCATCTTTCTGATCAAGATCCCGAACTGGGGTTTGATCAAGCCCAGTCTTATACCTAACCAAAAAATTCGATCTTGGCCTCTAAATTTCAATCTTCCTGAGTAGCATTCATCCGTGGAATCCGATTCCAAAAATTCTAACTTTCTCCGAAACCCTGAATTCCGAAAGCCATGAATGAAGGTGCTCCAAAAATAATTCTGTTTTGACAGAAATATGTACCTGATTGTTTATGTTGTAACTACAAACTTTTTGATCCACAGGGTCTGAAATTTTTTTCTGTGGTAGCCCAACCTGTCATATTTCCATCCCGATAGGTCTGACCTCAATTGGATTTTCTGAGAGAGAGGTATGCCAAGTGTCGCAACATGACCTGTTTATGGGATAAAACAGGAGAGCGAAATTGTACTGCGTGCCACGTGTCACTGGTTCAACTTCGGCCTCTGAAAACGTTTCTTGAGATAGTACAGTCTGTGTACTACCTGTCACTTTTTACTAAATTTCATTTGGATCTTCCTATCCTAAGTTATGACCTTTTTTCCTAGGTCACCTGATTTTGACTGAGATCTGGAAGAGGCAGAAACCCTAACTTGTACTGATCATAACTCACAAAGTACAACGAATTTGAGGGTGTCCTTTGGACACAAGGTACTTGAGGAGGTTTTCTACGACCTATAAACTTTGTAGATCCTGAACCTTCACAAAAATGGATTTATAGCGAAAGTTCCACGATGACTGGTGTTTGCTATGTAAAACCCAAACCTTCAAATTGTCGCAAGTGAAGCAAGTGTCGTAAGTGCCATACATTGCCTTCCTTTAGGTTAGCTCTGATACCACGTTAAGATTCAATATGCTAAGATAGAAAATAGCAGCATTACATTTCATTTCACAATAATAGCATATACAGGATCACTGAAAAAACAACAAGCACAACATAAATACAAGAGACACAGATTTATCCTGGTCATGGGGTAGAAAACCCAGCAAAGCTTCCTCAATATAGATGACCAACAATATACAAAGATGCAAACCAAAGACACGATCTCCTCCTCCACCATAGCAGACCTCTCCTCCACAAGTGCGATACATTCTGAGTGAGTGAAGTGTGTATAATGAGGAACACACCTCCTCTATTTATACACATCTTCGACTTGTATTTTATATTAACTAGGTCGGCCCCAACTTTACCATTGGGTTAAACACCCCACTATAACTGACTGGGCTGAACCCACTAGGGTGGTGTAACAACCCTTTGACCCACATAACACATACAGGGCCGACCCCCACTAGGGAAGTCTAATAACCCAAGTTACCACATTCCGACGGAGGAATAAACATCTCCGGATATACAATAAGATCTCCACGGAGGAATGAAACATCTCCGAAATAATAAAGTACAAATATAATATTCTTTGAAGTTACAATATCTCAACATGTCCAACAACAATATACTAACAAAGTAAATAGAAGGGTTGACATGGGTTCCTAACATCCCCTCTCCCTTAGAAAAAGCTTTGTCCTCAAAGCTTTAGATGTGGAAATTGATGCAGAATCTGAATGAGTGGTTCTCCTGTAGCATCCTCAGGTTGCATTCTGGCCCACTTACGCCTTTTGAGTTTCAGGGAGGATTGCTTGGAAGGATGTGGACGAAGAAGGACCATATCAGTTGCGTGAAAAGTGCGCTCAGAACGGTGTTGATCGGCTTGTTGTTTCAGTCGAATTCTTGCCATGTGAAGATTGTCCTACAGAATGAGAAGAATCTGATCGCAGTTTCGAAGAACCGAGTCGATTCCCTGAATTGGGGAGTTGCTGAGTGTGTATGGAAGAAGAACTGATGGTGTCTGTCCATAAATTGCTTCGTATGGTGTCCTTTTAGATGTGGTATTGTACCATTTGAGAGCTTCTAGGAAATCCATAGAAATAGCTGTCCACATCTGTGCAGGGATGGGAAAGGGTTCGAGCAGTCCCGAAAGGAGTGTCATTTCACCATTGTGGACCTGGCAAGTATCACACTGAACCACCATCTGGTGAATTTTCATTTTCAGTCCTTGCCAAAAGAAGTTACAGTGTTCCTGGTCATAGCTTTTGAGGGACCCAGAGTGCCCTGCCGATGAAGAAGAATGGAGTTCATAGAAGAGATAGCCCTGTTGAACAGATTGCAACCAATTTGGAACAAGCATAGAAATAGCTGTAAGAGAAACTGGGTCATCAAATTGGCGAGAAGGAACATCTGCCACCATATTATCCTTAACCTTCTTGTAAGTGATCACATAGTCATAACCCATGAGTTGAATAACCCATTTCCGCTGTGCTGGTGAGGAGACCCGTTGTTCCAGAAAATGTTTCAGACTCTGGAGATTAGTCTTAATGCAAAAATGATTTCCTAGTAGGAATGGCTGCCACTTCTGTACTGCAGGAAAAATAGCCATCATTTCCTGCTGAGATATAGATGTGGCTAAATGCTTATCAGAAAGGTTTCTTGAAGGCGGCAAGCCCATTGGTGCAACAAAGACACCTGCATATCTATCCAAGGAAGTAGTGGAGACCATTGGTGGGTGCATCTGGATGGAATGGAGCTGAGCGATGACACTATGTGAATTCTTCTTAAGGATCTTTTCCAAGCGATGTGAATTGATGATGCGGAGAGACCTTGGTTGTAAGCCCAAAAATTTGTGTTGTGTCCCATTGACTGAAAACTGCATCCAAATTTCAGCAAAATCCTATAAGATGGGGCCAAGTGTGCGTAACCATTGATCACCCAAAACCACATCACATCCGCCTAAGGACAAGGAAAACATGTCAAAGCATAGGTTATAATCTTCCAGAGAGATACTCACATTGTGACACTTTCCCTTGTAAGGTAAGGTTCCCCCATTGGCAACCATGACTTCAAAGTTGGAGCAAGGATGGACAAAACAATCAGGATGTTTGGCGATCCGAGGGTCAATGAAGTTATGATTGCTACCAGAATCAATGAGTATTGTAAGAGGAAGCTTCTTGAAGTAACCCCTGACCCACATTGTTTGGGGGGTGGTGACGCCGGATAAAGCATGGAGAGATATCTCTGGGTGGTCTTCCTGAGATGGGAAGTCAATATGCGGCTCCTGAATGTTGACCTGATCATCCAATGTATCTGGAGCTTCGTTACCAACTTCAAAGGCGGGCTTAGAATCCACATCCAAGAGATAGAGCTTTTGTTGAACACATCTATGTCCCCGTGTGAATTTTTCATCACAATTATAACAAATCCCTTTTTCTCTGCGTGCTTGCATCTCTGTTTCAGACAAATGCTTGATAGGAGTTGGTCGAGGAGCTGGCGGGATGGGAGGTTGTTGAGAACCCATATTTAGGAAGGGAACAAAACTGGGTTTGGAGCGCTGTTGGGAGGCAATCTTGTCTTCTGCCAACTTAGCCAACCCCAGGGCTTCCATCATTGTGTTGGGACAGAACATTTTGACCTCTGGGCGGATTTCATCCTTAAGACCACTGATAAAACAACTCCTGTAGAAGTCATTAGACAATCCTTCTGTGTGGTTGGCTAGTTTCTCAAATTCTGTCTGATACTCTCTCACAGTGCCAATTTGACGAAGTTTAGTGAGTGCTCCAGTGAAGTCATCAAAAGCACTAGGACCAAATCATTGCAAAAGGAGTTGGAAAAAATCTATCCATTTTGGCTCGTCATGAGCCTTGATGTACTAACGGTACCATTGAAGGGCTTCCTGTTCCAAATGAAAGGATGCAAGTGGAACTTTTTGGACATCAAAAATATTATGCAGACTGAAATACTGTTCTGCACGATAGATCCATCCAGTTGGATCAGTACCATTGAAGCGAGAAAATTCAAGCTTCGGACCATGGAAAGTGCTAGAAGAAGAGAACCCATTGGTTGTAGAAGATTCTTGCTATCGATTATTGTTCATGGTTGAATGTTGAAGATGGAGGCTGATAAATTTTTCATCCAGATCTTGGAGTTTGGTTTGGTTGGTTGCAAGTGCTTCCTCCATGTTTTTGCTCCTGCGCGGGTGAAAACCATAACCAAGAGTTTTTTTTTTTTTTGGGAATGGATATAAAAACACAAACAAAAGCTTATTTAGTAAAGGGAAATTTGGATTTGGGAAAAACTTGGATGGGTAATTGGGGTTTGACTAGGTTTTGGACACTTTTAGATGGACAGGGAAGCAAAAAATGGGGATTTCAGAAGCGGGGTGAAAGAATGAGAAAATTTGTCAAAGAGGGACAAAAAAACAGAAATAGAGAATGAACACGGTGGAAAATTTTGGAGGCGAGTGGGTGAAAATTGAAGAAGTTATGGCAAACCCTAAATATAGAAAAATGTGAGATTTCTGGCTTTGGGAAGTAGAATTTGGGATAGGGTCTTTAGGAATGAGATATGTAGAATGGGATTGCAGGGGTGGCTGGGAAGTTTCAGGGAAATGGAGTTAAAACAAGGGAGATATGGCAAAAAAATGGAATTTTATACTGATAGATCTGAAACGGCGCGGAAGGGATCTGAAACAGATAGATCTGCAACGACGCAGAAGGGATCGGCAACAGATGGATTTGAAACGACGTCGAATGGATAAAAACCAGTTGTATCTGAAACGACTTTCAGAATAGATTTAAAATGACTAGATATGGAACGACTGTCAGAATGGATCTGAAACGGCTGGATCTGAAATGAATGGATCTGAAACGACTCAGAATGGATCTGAAACGGCTCGGAATGGATCTGAAACGACGTGGAAGTGATGGGAAATAGTTCAGCTGAAAATAGATATGGACCCCAGGTATGTGCAGCTTCCTATCGGTTCAGGGGATTCACTCGGCCACCAATGCTGTCTAACGACTTGCGTATTGGGGCAGTACCCCTCACTCCACGGATCAGGTAAAACTAATAACCGCTTTGCCACAAACGACAGCTCTTGGTTTACCTCACGGGTGAGAACTAGTCAATCAGGTAGGGTTCGTTGCCCTTTTCGCTGGCAGGTCCTCTCAATGGGCCAACTACTTCGAGGTTCCTGTGGTACTCCTCACAATGAGTTTTAGGGCTTATGCCCACCCACAGTTAAGCGGATAGGGATTATTCCCAGATTCGAAGCTGTAACAGATGTGAATTTTTTTTTTTAGCAGAAATTTCACCTAGAGATCCCAAGAAAGTGCTCTGACACCAGATGTGAGGAACCTGCAATAATTAATTAATGAAAAACACACGAAATAGCAGAAATAACAGAACTCAGAATCACTTTTATATTGATCGTAGGCCACTTCAAGGGGGAAACCTCCTTTGAGCAAGCTCAATACAAATAACTTCACGGTGCCTTCATTGGTCTTAATACAAACTTATATACTAAGTCTAGGTGCCAATACCATGGGTCGATACCATGTGTCAATACAAACCATGGGCCAATACAAAATAGGGATCAACAATTACTACGGGATGACTTACAAAGCATATGCGTCCAACAACAATAATACAAACTATAGATCAACAAATACTAAGGGACGACTTGCAAAGCATATGCGTCCAACAACAATATACTAACAAAGTAAATAGAAGGGTTGACATGGGTTCCTAACATTTCCAATCTAAGGTTCATTTGGGGTATTATAGCTCCCTTATTCCAAGTCTAAATGTTTCCAACCCAACCTAGGAAACTAATAGATTGGTGGATATTTTTCCTTCATGAGATTTATTTGGATGGGGACATTACAAAAATTAAGAAGTGGGTCATAATTTTGCCAAGTCATGGTATTGACAGTCTCAAGAAGTTGCGAGAAGTATTTGTGGATAGATGGGTTGAGAAGAAATATCCTTTGTTCTTCTTTAATGACCTTATGTCCATAAGGAGTAATGAGAATGAAACCATTCGTCCATTCCACAACAAATTTGATGAAAAAGTGTGCAAAATTCCAGACTCTCAAAAGTTGAATGAGGTTGTCATGATGACCTATGATATCAACACATTCCGAGGGGAGTTTATTTTTTAGTTGAATAGGGAATATCTTCAGGACTTGGAATATGCTAAGAAGAAGGCCCAAGATATGGATAAGAATTGGAAATAATTAGGAAAATTTGATATATTGCATTCACTGAGAGGCAGAGCACAAATCCAAGACAAGTTCATCAACAATCACTGAATCTCATGATGATCCTATCAGCATGGTGCTCGAAGAAATAAATAATTTAAGGATTGATTTTACCCAACATAATAACGTATTACAAACTAAAATCGTTCAAGTTGAAAGGAACCAACAATAGAACAAGTTTCTGCCAAGAAATTTCAACAATGGTCCTCCTAATAATGGAAGAACTTTTACATAACTGGAATAAGATAATATTGTTGCTGATTTTCCTCACTATTATCGAGCATGTTAGGATTTCCATGGTAAATACACTTGTATATAATTTCAACAGGTAAAAAAGGATTCGAATTAGAATTTTGTTGATCATCCCGAAACATGTAACAACTTGTTTGAAGGTTGAGGACGATAGTTTCATTTATCCAATGAAAACATGAAGGAAGTCAAAGAGAGATCTGTTAAAGCTAATAACATTTTTGAGGTTTCTGGGGAAACACCGTCTCATGAAGAAATTAAGAATATGTATGAAAATAAGATGTATGAGAATAGATTCAAAGGTGTTACACATAAAAAAAAAGGACCTTCCGTAATCAAGCTACCCTCCAGTTACTGAAGCACCCAAGGGAAAATCCCTCATCCAATCTCAGGTAAGTCCTCTTTTGGTTTTGATACTAATATAAATCGTATTGTTGATGTTTTGGGATAGGTAAATGATTTGAAGGTTAGTGTCACGCTGGCTAACTTGGTAAAAGTTCCATCCATGAGAAATCAAGTCGTCAAGTTATTGGGATTGGATAACACCCCGTCAAGTACATCAAGTACATGTTCTATCAAATAAACTGAAGATAAGCCTATTATCCTCCAGAATATTAATTTGATGGAAAAAACCAATTAATGGATAACCTTTCTTCATATCATTTCTAATTGGTGATATAATTCTCCACAACTTTATGCTGGATCTTGATGCCTCGACAACCGTGATTCCCCTTCCCATAATGTATAAGTCGGGGTTGAAAGTCTCCAGACCATACTGAAACATCTGCGTTATGGAATCCAAAGAAGTTAAAGTATTTGGATTGATAAAAAACATTTGATTCTGTCTCACAGCACATCCCACTATAGAGTTATTGATGGATATTGTCATCATCGACGTACCGGAAGCATAGGGTATGTTGTTATCAAGAAAGTGGGCCGTTGAACTGGGTTGCTACATACAAATGGATGTGACATATGCCATCATTCATCGAGAGAACGAGATCATTTGTTGCCAGAATGACGTGGGATGCTATACCATTTTTTCCAATGAAGTTTTTCTTGAAGATAATACCGACAAGTTATGGACAATCAATTTCGATGGGATAAATCCTGATAAGGTATGAGTGCATGTATTGTATTAACTTCTCCATTAGCTAGAATTCTCATTTTTATTTTCGTTTAGAATTTGATGGTACTAATAATGTGGCTAAAAACGAGGCCCTATTGCATTGACTTGAGTTAGCTAAATATTGTGCTATTAATTTATTAAAGATTATTGGAGACTCTGACCTTATTGTGATGCAAGTAAATGAAAAGTTTTCTTATAAAAAAAGAAAGTTAAAAATATACATGGATGTATTTCATCTGGCCTTGGAAGAATTTGTTGCCATAACTTTGGAAGTAGTCGCTCGAGATAAAAACCAATAGGAATATGCATTAGCAGTTTCTGCTTCCATCTTATCTCCATGCTAAGGCCTTGCAAAAGAAGGAAAGATGGAAATAGAGTTTAGGCACTCCATGCCTAATAACATGCGAAAGTGGTAGGTATCTTACAGTGACAAACAAATACTAATAGTCATGAATAATCTTGCATAGTTTCCAAACTACAAATTTGATTGGAATGCAGAAGGTTCCCTAGACAAAGAAAGGGGAAATATTGCCCTGCTTGAAAGGATCCAAATGGAAAATATTTTTGATAGAAATGATAAATTCAAAAAGAAGAAAGAAGGAGTGCCCCGGCCAAAAGAATGTGAAGAGGTAAATGTCGAGTCTCTTAAGAACCCAAGTCTCATGAAAATTGGCAAATGACTCACTTTGTGGGAAAAGAAAGAATTTGAAAATATGATTAGGGAATTCAAAGATGTTTTTGCATGGTTTTATGATGATTTGAATACTTATAATATGGAAGTTATTGAGCATTCCATACTATTAAAAAAGTATGCTCGACCATGTAGACAAAATCTAAGGAAAATAAATCCAAAGTTGGCCTCGTTGGTTCGTAAAGAATTGTAGAAAATGGTAGAGGCTAAGAATATTGCCAATCAAGTATTTAGAATGGCTCTCAAATCCAATGGTTACTAGAAAGAAAACATTTGAAATTGGGATTTGTGTGGATTTCATAAATTTGAATGAAGTATCTTAGAAGGATAACTATCTACTTCCTAATATGGAAGATATTCTACATAGGATCATAGTTTCACATATGTTATCATTCTTGGATGGATTCTCTAGCTTCAATTAGGTGAAAATGAAGGAAGAAGACAGAGGTAAGGCAACATTCACACCCTGTGGGGCACATGAGTATTTGAGAATTCCTTTTGGTCTAATTACTGTAGGGGATACCTTCCAAAGTGCCATGGATTATGATTTCAGAGACATTACGTGGGATATATTGGAAGTATATGAATATAATCTCACATTGAATTCCAAGAAAACAGAGGATCACCTCCATCATCTTCGATAGGTATCCGAACAATGTCCTAAGTATGGTATATCTACACACCCTTAAAAGTCAAATTTTGGAGTTTTAGAAGGTAAATTGCTTGGCCATATTGTTTGTAAAGATGGGGTAAAGGTAGACCCTGAAAGAACCAAAGATATTAAAGAAATTTATTTGCCAAGGAATTTAAAAGGTTTGCAATTATTTTTTGGAAAGATTAACTTTATTCGTAGATTCATTCCAAATTTTGATGAGATTACTAAATCTTTGAACAAGTTTCTTAAGAAAATGTAGATTTTATATGGGATAACGATGAAATAGATGCTTTCGAGAGAATAATAGATGCTATTGTGAGAGAACCAATATTGGTAATTCCTAATTATTAAAAACCATTTCAGATAATTTATTTTGGTTCTACTGATACTATTGTAGGAGTGCTCTTACAAAAGAATAATCAAAATGAAGAACAACTGATAGATTTTATGAGCAAAGCCTTGAGAGATGTATAATTCAAGTATCATATCATGGAGAAAAAAGCCTATGCTCTAGTGATATCATTGAAGCATTTCAGACATTTGTTACTCGAATTTTATTGCTTATGTGCCTCATACAATGGTAAAATAAATATTAAGGCAACAATATAGTCTTGTAACTAGGGGAAAATGGATCACTAGGATCCAAGAGTATGAATTGGAAATAAATCCCACCAAGTTGGTCAAACAATATGGTTTAGCTTAGTTGATGGAAGAAGGAAATGAATTTCTCTTAGTCTTGAAGAAGGGTCAACTCCTATGATCTCAACAATTATCCAATATTTGGAAGGATGTGAGTGTTATAAGGATATTGTATACTATCTCAAGAAGTTCTCATGTACATCACACCTTCCAACACATAAGAAAATATCATTGAAGTTAAAATACTCAAGGTATTGCTTCATTAATTATGGCCGCATATGGATTGATTCTCAGTTGTGTTTGCTCTCTAGAGGCAGAAAAGTTAATCCACGAATTTCACAAAGGAGTGTGTAGTGGTCAACATCAACCACTACAATGAGACATAAGATATCGAGAGATGGGTATTACTGGCCCAACAGTTTCGAATATGCACACATATTGGTTAGAATATGTTAGCCGAGTCAGTTATTCACAGGAAGAAAATTTGGCTTCCTTGTTGTTGGAACCAGTGGTAGTGGAAGTTCCCTTCCAATAGTAGGGCCTTGATTTCATTGGTGAGCTCAAAGAAAATTCAAGCAATGGTAACAAGTGATCTTGAAAACTACATACTACTTTATTAAATGGGTTGAATTTATCCCAACCAAGAAATCTACATCGAAGGTTTTCATGGATTTCCTGGAAGATAAAATTATTACTTGGTTTGGGGTTCCATCAAGTATTATTGCATATAACGAGAAAGATTTTAGTTCTGGTGATTTATCCACTTTTTGTTTCAATTATGGTATCATCTTCTCTCATGCTTCAAATTATTATCTGCAAGGAAATGGACTCACCTAGTCAAGCAAAAAATTTAATGAACCGTACCAAAAACACTGTTGGAGACAACAAAATTAGTTGGGACAGTATGTTGAGATATGCTCTATGGGATGAAAAAATAACAAGAAAGGAAGAAACGAGAAATATACCATTTGATCTTGTATATGGAATGGATGTGGCACTGCCTATCCATTGAGGCTTCCAGTGTACAAAGTCCTACAACAACATGCCTCATATCCAGATGCAGTTCAAAGCAGAATCAACCAATTGATAGGATTGGATGAAAGCCAAAGAGGAGCATTTGACCACTTGGTACACCATCAAGAGAGAAACAAGGGTCGGTTCAACAACAAATCTCGTCAAATAAACTTTGAAACGGGTGATCTCGTCCTCTTATGGAACAAAATAATTGAAAAACCAGGTAAGCATCATAAATTTGACAGTCTTTGGTTAGGCTCCTATCAAATTGATGACTTTGTAGGTACCAATTGTTTCTATCAGATCCATCTGAATGGAGATAAAATCCCCTTGATCATTAATGGGAAAGTATTGAATAAATATTAGTCTGGTGATATCAGATGTATTTAAGACATGGCTTGTTCTATGGTAGATTTGGTTTCATTTGATTTCAGTATTTACTTTTACCCATGCATTGCAATTGTTATTAATTGCATTTCATTTTGATTTGGACATGGTAGGACAAAAGTGTCTTCCTTCGATGCATTTGATGAATTTGTTGTTTGAAGCACTCCCAAGAGAAGCACTCCCGAAGTTGGAGCAAGCTATTACCCTCTAGATACTCTGCAATGTTCCATACTAGATTTCCACAGAGGAGGGATTCTTTTTTTATGTAAAGGCCAAGTTTGGGCTTGATTTATGTAAAAGTGTTGGTTTAGTGGGGCTCAAGACCCGTGGTTTGGCCATGGAAGGTCCTCTCCATTTTCATTCTAAGGAGTGTTAGATTAGTTGAATAGATGATTGCCCCTTGATGTGGTGGAAGTCCCCCATCATGCAGGGAATTTATGAATAGGGCTGGTGTCCAGTGCCTCTTTGGATGATGCCATTAGGACACATGGTTTAGGGGCTCCAACCACACTTCCTTTTATGCTTTGTTGAGGTGATTGCACATGTAATGGTTTTCATACCCATCTTATCACACCTCATTATTCCCACTAGGACCTACATTTATTATGTATTGACCCTCCTCTTGACTCAAGCAAGCCGAATCGATGATGACATCATCCCTTTGAAGAGGCCGTACCACCTAAAGGAAGAGATTGTTGAGGGAAAAAACACATTGTGTGGGTTAGTTGGGACATGACACCCTCCTCCCAAGCTCAACGTTTCATCAATTTGTAGCAATTCATCATTTTTATGATTATTTTATGTTATATGAGGTTTAGTCCCCTGCTCGTGGGTGACAAACCCTAAAAATTCATTGAAAAATCATTTTAAGTTATTTTATATATTTTTTGGTAGGTTGGCCTAAAAGGAGGTTTAAATTAACCTAGAAAGCATATAAATAAGGCTAGCCTCCTAATTTGTAAAACAAGATTATATAAAATAAATTTATATTCAGTTTTCTTCTTGTCTACTTGGGATAGTGGTGCAAACTGTCTTCTTGGAATCCTTGAAGCTTCATTTTTATATTTTTTGGTGTTTTGAGGTTGATATTGAATATTTCAAGGATTTTACAAGGAAATGGATTCTTAGGAGGTTACTCTTTTCTCCCTTATTCTCCATTTATTATTAGATCTTTGGTTCTCTTTCTCTTGCACTGTCAGAAATAACCAAGGTAAGAGTTAATTAGGGTTTTTATGCATAATAGATATGTCTTGTGAGTGGGGAATCCCTCCATGGATGGTATCTCTTTTTAGGCCTTTGGTACCTCTATTTTACCTAATTAGGTCAATTCTAACACAACCCTAGGGTTTCTTGGATTGCCCTAATTCACCAAATTGGATTTCCAGTTCTTGAGAGGAACACTAAGAATGATTCCTTAGTGACCTTGAAGGGAATATTCTTAAGCATTTATTTCCCTCATATTTTCTTGGAATATTTTTATCAAATTTCTATAGTATATATTGTTAAAAATTAAAAAAAAATCATATATTGTGAAAACCCCTAAAAATTGTATATTTTTGCAAAAATTCCAAAAATATTTAATTTTCTCCTTAGATTAATTTAATTTTCATTTTATGAAGTATTTAATTGCATTAGTATATTTCATATCCTAATAAAATATCATAAAAATCCAAAAACGTTAGAAAAATTTACAAAAAAGTCATTTTTAGCCCTAAAGTTGCCCTAAAGGAGGTGACATCATTTTAGGGCTAGGTGAAGTCATACATAAAGGATTGTTTCAGTTCTCATTATTGAGTTATTCCAAGTTAATATGGAGGGAAAATTCAAACCCTATATTTTTGAGAATTTTGGGTCAAATCTAAGGTTACTTGGGGGGACCTAGGGGGGTTTGAGGCCAAGGATGTTTCTAGTTCACATTGAATACAAACAAATGCATAAATGAAGCATAAAACAACATCAAATAATATATTTCATCCACAAAATCAAGTCTTCCGTAAGGGGAATAGGTGTACCCCTCAATGTTGGTCTCAAGGAGGTAAACTTTGCATGTTTTCGATGGTTAGTTTGTGAGTTATCTTGTGTTTTGTATTGCTGGTTTTTACCACATAATATTGAAACAGTTAGTTACATCTCCATAAGTTATCCTAGACTTCCAAATTTAATGGTTTATTGTAGACATACATAATTGAATCCTTTAGGCACTAGTCTACTAATTATAGTGGGAAGGTTTTGTAGGGGTAGAGCTACTTTCTTTTGTGTAACTTACATGTTTATCCCTACCACTTTTTGGGGAGCCTCCCGTGGTCCCAATAGAAATAACTAAAGTGGAAGGGGCTTGTATTGAGGTGACAGTGGATTTATTTCCTTAAATATTTTCCTATCATAGCATTAGGTGCATTGGGTCCACATGTTTTAGTTGGGTCCACATTGCATTTGGTTCCACTTATCTTCGATCGTGGAAGAGTGCTAGTTTTTGAAGTAACATCGCCCATTTTTTTGCATAACCCATGGTATTTTTCGGATTGTTTTATTATTATTCTTGTCTTTTATATTTAAACATTTTTCCCAAGGTTTTGTATAACTCATGGTATTTCCCCATGGTTTTATTATTATTGTTGCTCATGTTATATATATATATATATATATATATATATATATATATATATTTTATATTCCCCCCCCCCCCTATATATATATATATATATATATATATTTTATATTCCCCCCCCCCCCCCCCTATATATATATATATATATATATATATATATATATATATATATATATATATATATATATATTTTATATTCCCCCCCCCCCCCCTCTCTGAAATTCTTTGTCCTCAAAGAAAAAAAACATAGGATGTTGTTGACAAAACTTCTTTGTCTCCCACAATGCATATTCTTTTGGAAGGTTTTTCCACTTAATGAGTTTCTGCTTGATACTTCTAGAACGTAGCCTCTTCTCCTTGATATCAATTATAAATTTTGGTTCGAAAACAATATTTCCTTCATCATTCCATATGGGAAGTTATGTTTGTATTGATTGTTGCTGCCCCAACATTTTCTTGAGACATGACACATGTAAAACACTATGGATATGAATTTTATCTAGTAATTCTAATCCATATGCTACTTTATTTATATTCTTGTTGATATGGTATGACCCATAGAATTTGGGAGCCAACTTGTGTTTCCCCTGTTGCTTAAGAGATAACTGTTTGCATGGTTGGAGTCTTACGAATACCCAATATCCAACTTCAAACTCTCTCTTTTTTCTATGTTGGTTTGCTTGCTGCTCCACACAATTATGGGAATTTGTTAAGTTATATTTGAGTAATTCGATTGTCTTATATGTACAATTTAATTGTTTTTTCACTGTTGGAACATTGATATTGTTCGACTACATAGGACAATTCCAAAAGACCAAACACCTAGAGCAACTACTCACACAAACAGATCACAGATTAACACATCGATGTTTTCACCTGATTTAAACCCTCGAAAGGGAAACGCTCCATGGCCCCATCCAAATAGCTACTTGAGGCAGTTTATTATGCAAAAGAAAGAAAGTTACAAATGAGCTTCTCATAATCGATCAACTAGCAAGTGACCCTCCATGCTCTTTAAATAGATATCATGGACCAATCAGATGTTAAGCCACAGATCAAAGGTAGTTATGATCTAAGAGAAGTTGAATCATCGGATCACTCTATGTCTAGAACATATCGTTACTGTCGGATTAGATATTTACAAATGCATACTAATGCATACTAAAGAAACACACTTTTCCTAACATATATATTATAACAAGTTGATCTTAACTAACTCCTAAGTGTCTAAATATCCTAACATCCCCCTTAAGAACAACTTGGGATAGGATTGCAGGATTTACAAAAGTGATTATTAGGAGAAGGAAGGAGGCATTAGAGCCTATCCCCCTTAATGACAAGTTCCTAAACTCCTAACATAGATCGAAGTTTAGAAAACTTCGCTTTTGTAAGAGATTTGGTGAAGATGTCTGCAACTTGATTATCAGTAGGGAAAAAGAGCACTTCAAGAACGCAATCATGAACAAGATTTCTTATGAAGTGCATATGTAGCTCAATGTATTTGATGCGTTGATGTTGAACTAGATCTTTGGCAAGCTTGATGGCACTTTGATTGTTTCACCAAAGGGAAGTCAGATGTTGTTGTTGGAATCCAAACTCTGAAAGGATATGTCGAAGCCATAAAGGTTCTTGACTAGCATTAATTGTTGCACTATACTCTGCTTCTGCTGAAGAGAGAGCAAGAGATTGTTGTTTCTTACAAGCCCAAGTGACAGGTCCAAAAACCATATTGAAAACATAACCTGCAATAGACTTTCGATCATCAAGATCGTCGGCCCAATCTAAATTAGTGAAACCAACCAACAAAGGAGTCCCCACTAGACTGTAATGAATCTGAAACTGAATTGTACCTCGAATATACCAAAGTATTATTTTTTCTTCTTTCCAATGAATTTCATGGGGAATTTTCATATAGCGGGAGACATGACCAACGACAAAGGAAACATCAGGATGGGTATGATTCAATTTTAAGAGACTACTAACAAGCTGACGATACACCATGTAAAAAATCAGACTTGACATCCATTTGATGGACCTCCCATTTATGTAAGGCTGCAAGGGAAAGAACAAGGTGGATGGAGTTCATTTTGGAAGCATGGGAAAATTTTTCATTGTAGTCAATTCCTTCAACTTGGGAAAACCCTTTGGCAACTAACCTTTCCTTAATCCTTTAAATACTTTCATTTGAGTCATTCTTAGTTCTATAGACCCATTTACATCTGGAAAGTTTTCTTCCTTTTGGAAGAGGGACAAGATCCCAAGTATCGTTCGCCATTAAGGAACGATATTCTTCATCCATAGCTGCATCCCAATCTGGATTCCCTAAAGCTTATGCAAAAGTATTTGGATCATGATTCTTGAAAAATTGATCCAAAAGAGAAGAGGCTCGTTGGAACTAAGAACATGTTCATCGTTGATCTCTAGGATCACCAGCACGATCACCAACTGATTCACATGTTGAACGGACCCATCAAGGAAGTGATTGTGCTGGTGCAACTAGAGGAAAATGAGCAGGTAGAGGTGGATTTTCATCCTCCTTGTCATTATCAGAAACTAGAATTGGAATGCTATTAAGGAAGTTGGGAGTAGAAGAAGGCACAAGCATCGAATTCGGATTGCAGGCCAAAGATGGCACAAACGCCGAGTTAGGTTTGCATGCCAAGGTATTTTCATCAAATTTAATAGCTCTTCTAATAATTATATCATGATAATGTGGCTGAAGAAGTCTACAACCTCTTTCATTTTCAGAATATCCAACAAATATGCACTTTTCACTTTTAGGCTGCAATGCTTTCTATTTTTTATTTAGAATATGAGCCCATGCTTCACCACCAAACACATAGAAGTGACTTACATTTGGTTTAATTTTATTCCATGCTTGTTCCGGTGTGATATCTTGTAAAGATTTAGTGGGGACGCGATTAACTATGTAATTTTCACAATTTATGGCTTCATCCCAAAATGGAAGACTTAGTCCCTTAGCTTGAAGCATACAATTAGCCATTTATTTTAAAGTGCGGTTCTTCCGTTCAACTACACCATTTTGTTGTGGTGTATATGGAATGGTATGTTGTTGTTGGATTTCCTGTTCAGTGCAGAAAGTAGTGAACTTGTTGTTAACATATTCTCCACCATTATCAGATCTTAACTTTAGAATTTGATGACCAAATTGTTTTTCAAGAAGGGATTTGTAATCCAAGGACATATTAAATACTTCACTCTTAAGTTTTAGAAAATAAACCCAAGTGCATCTAGAGTAATCATCAATGAAAGTTAAGAAATATTTGAATCCAGAAAAAGAAGTAGATGGAAGAGGACCACACAAGTCACTATGCACAAGCTCCAAGGGGGCCGAGGCATGCCAAGAGGCATGTTTGTCAAAATTGTCCTGATGATGTTTTTCGAGTACACAACTAGAACAGACACCATCCCTGCAAGATACTATCGGAAGATTTGTCACCATATTTTCTTTACATAGTTGTTGCAATGAGCGATAATTTAAGTGACCAAATTGCTCATGCCAAAGTTTTCTCAAGTCATCACTATGAGAAACAAAAATTGAGGGAAAAGGTGATGACCCAAAGTTGTTAAACTTGTACAACCTGGTAATATCATCAACAATTCCAGTGGCTAGGACATGCTTAGGATATTTAAAATCCTTGATTACAACTTGGTGAGGTGTAAACATTACATTTTTACGTTCACCAGAATGAGTGATTTGATAGACTGGCAACAAATTGCAGGAAATTCTTGGAACACATAGTACATCACCAAACTATCCATTACCTACCGGAACTGTTCCAGATCCTACAACACTAAGAGATATATCATCGCCAACAAATATTTGTTTGGTGTTACATTCATGCATAGTAGAAAATATGGCTTTATCCTTATCCATATGATAAGATGCTCTAGAATCAATGAGCCACTCATTCGAAGTAGAAGAAGAAGATGCATTATAGGAAAAACTAGAATCACAAAGTGCATGTCCATGAGATGAATATTCTGAAGATGAATCAAGGCTGATGTGGTGCTTCTTCATTGCTGCTTCCAAGGATTCCATCTTCTTGAAACAATAAGATTCATCATGATTATCTTTCCCGCAGAAGAATGACGCTAAGTCTTATTACCTTTTGGTTTTTTTCCTTTGTCATTTTTTGAAGAAGAAGCTGATTGAGATGGTTTGGGACCTTTTTTTGGATTATTATTGTGAAGATTTTTCTTCTTGGGATGCTTGGACTTCTCTTTCTGTTGTGCCAGCAAGGCTTTTCCAGATGTATCTGCATTTCTAATCATTCCAAGATGTATGAGCTTATCTTGCTCTCTAATCAAAGAATTACAAAAGGATTCAAGAGTAGGCTCTTTATATCTAGTTGGATCCAAGGATTATTTCATGGATTAAAATGTAGATACAAAAACATAATATGTATGTCTAAGTTTGGAAAGAATATGATAAATGCATTGCTTATCTTCTCTTTTAATTTTGCATTATGTACATAAGAGTCTAAGAGTTTTGTACCTAAATAGATAATCTTGAATGCACGAAAAATCAGTTGGATTTAAGGAAATCAACTCATTTTCTAGTCGGTGAACTTGAATGTCATTGTGTTTACCAAACACAAATTCCAAATTTTCCCAAGCTTGATCTGGTTCATCAATTCCAGATATGTGGAATCATAAATCAATATAAATTGACATTCCAATCAATCCACGGGCTTTATCACATTTATTGGCCCATTTTATTTTCTTATCAGCATCAGTGGGCTCTGTTTCATTCCCTGAGGTAATTCAGTAAAGTCCCCTACTTCGTAAGACATCCTCCATACGAGATTTCCATGAGAAATAGTTGGAACTACTAAGTATAAAGGTCGTAAAAATATAAACCAATGGTCTATATGCAAATATCTCGAAAAACCAAACTAGTTAGAAAAAAAATGGCACTGAAAACTGAGTTTGGATTAGGAAGTTATGCTTAATTGAAAAAATGGTTGCAGGTGACCTTAACAGATATGAGGCAGGAAAATGATTGTCCCAACTGAAAAAAAAAACCCCCTCTTCCAAATATTAACCTTTTAAACTCACTTTACAATAATGTTTCTTTATGTGAACCACTTTTGTAAAATAAGTGGAGTTTCACTTTTACAATAATGTTACTTTAAATATTGCATGCAAAATACTAAAAGACTTTAAGTGTCTCACTTTTATAATTCAAGGGAGATGCACTTTTATAATAAAGTAACTGAAAAATATAAATTGCATGCAATATTAGAAAAGTAACTAACAATAAGACTTGAACTTAAGACCTCTTATTAAATAAATCAACTTTTAACCAAGTGAGCTAATATTAAAAGGTACGTAAAAGATGGAAATGATGAAGGTTTTTTTTTTTACTCTTTTGTCTCGAACTTCACGTTTAGCAGAGAAAAGACTTTTTTCTTGCAAATCACTTCACATAAACTGAAAAAAAAAAAAAAATGCCTCAAATTTGGGGTTAGACCTCGTTAGCTTTCCCAGACTGTATATGTTTTCTCACTGTTTTTTATTTGTCGCGGTCCCATGAAGTGCACGACAAAGAGTATACACAGTAAAGAAAACCCATTTTCTTATGTTTCTGATTTGTCGAGATCGCACAAGGTGCAGGGAAAAGAGCATATGCAAAAAGAGAAGGTAAGAACCCAAAACTAAAAAAATACTAGATCTAAAAAGAAAATGAGAAAATTATTTTAAATAAAAAAATGCCACTGTAACAATATACCTCTAGATCTGATAAAATGCAAGTATCTTGGGAAAATAGAAGCATTTTTTTAGGAAACAAAAATTTTTCCCACTAGAAATGGCGCTCTAGACACAATGAGACACCTCTCACAACCCAAAAATGCACATAAATTTCAGAAACATAAACCCTTTAATAGCTTCAGCAACATCGGTTCAAGATCTAGATCACCAATGGGAGCGGTTCCTCAAAAAGGATATAATACCATGTTCGACTACATAGGATAATTCCAAAAGATCGAACACCTAGAGAAACCACTCACACAAACAGGTCACAGATCAACACACCGATGTTTTCACATGGTTTAAACCTTAAAAAGGGAAACACTCCACGACCCTAGCCAAATAGCTACTTGAGGCAGTTCATTATGCAAAAGAAAGAAAGTTACAAATGAGCTTCTCATAATCGGTCAACTAGAAAATGACCCTCCATGCTCTTTAAATAGATATCATGGACCAATCAGGTGTTAAGCCACATATCAAAGGTAGTTATGATCTAAGATAAGTTGAACCGTCAGATCACTCTATGTCTAGAACATATCGTGACTGTCGGATTAGATATTTACAAATGCATACTAAAGAAACACACTTTTCCTAACGTATATATTATAACAAGTTGATCTTAACTAATTAACAAGTGTCTAAATATCCTAACATATATCACTTAAAGCAAACTCCTTCCATTTGAGAGGTTCATAGCCATACAAGCCTTGAAAGGGGGTCATTTTGTTGAGGTATGGTACATAGAGTTGAAACTCCATTCTTCAAGGTACAACCATTGGAACCATTTACTCTTCTTATCGGTTACGAAACATCGAAGGCAGGTTTCCAATCATTTATGACAACATTTTTCTATCCATTTTTTGGGGGATGATACACTGAACTCATGTTTAATGATGTTCCAATTTGTTTGCAAAAATATCTCCAAAAATTCCCTTTAAAAATATCTCCAAAAATTCTCTTTAAACTTAGCATATCTATCACTAACAATGACCTTGGTAAACCCATGTAACATGTAGACATTATTTGTTGACTTTAAGCTATCGAACATTAATGATTTTGCATATTTCACACTATCACTTTCTTTAGCTGCCTAAGCCATAGCGATCAATTGTAGAAACATGTCGTCTCCACCCATCCGTTGACATAATTTTATTCTTGTCTCTACAGAATTCTTGCCAAGCTCTTTTTTTTGGTCGCTTCTCTCGATTTCATCGTGGAACCAGTTGATTGGCCATCTTTTAATTTACAACTCTTCTTGTTGTTGGGTAGCTTATTGATATCTATCTCCATGGTCTCTCTCCATTTAAAATTCAATGGGTCATTCTTGATGTTATCATTCTCATATATTGAAAATAAATACACCTAGGATACCCCAAACCACTTGAATAAAAAATACCAAAGATACGAGCTAAGGTGGAAACAAAGAATTTGCGGAAAAAAGGTCAATGGTTCAGCCAACAACAAACCCTTTTAACTACGTCTCAGACTTCACCCTTTTAACTACGTCTCAGACTTCACAGTGATTGTGAATACACACACACGTCCCACACAATAGAAACTAAAAAAACATCTATGACCATATCACTTTCACATGCACTGTTTGCAAAAGATACGGGAGTGTTGTCTATTCCATTAATAAGTTCATGCTTTACAAAATATTGATTTATTACTGATGTTATTACCTATACCTGCACCTTCTCTCTAGATTTTGTAATTCCTTTCCAATTTGGGGGCTAACTAGCATAAATACTAATATTTTGTGGTTTCTTGGTCATTGAATTATTCCCAGGAATCTTGTTAATACAAAGGGCATGGAGCAGATGAATGCGAACACGTAGGTGAAAAGTGTCTGTTCTGGAGAACATAGCCATGTACTTATTATAGGAAATACGATCCGCTTCTAGTGCCTCGCTTGTTACCTTTTCCTTCTCCCAACTCACCAGGTGGACATAGGAATGTAACTTGTCTGTCATTCTCTCCTTTACACCAACCTCATATATGTGGATTTGGAATTTGGAACACCAGGATAGTATCGATATTTTGGGTAGGTTTTGTACTTTATCTGAATTTAAAAAATAGGTTTGTCATCCTTTCTCTTTTCATGTAAAATTCGAATATATATCTCTTCCTCGTACCCTTCCCAATCACTTATTTTGACATCAACGACTTCAGATCCGGTATGTTGGGTTTTAGTGTTCCCGGTCTTGTCCAATTCTTGCAGCGGTTTAACTATAGGGAAACAATTTCTTCCACTTTAAGGGTTCCCATCTTAGGAATCCATTTCCTAATGTTTTTAGAAATATTTTTATGCAACAATATCACATGATTCCTGATTTCCCTCCTTCTGCCAAGTTGGTCTCAAATAGATTTGACTAGGGAGATTTCTTCTGGAAAGTGCCTGAGGAGATATCTACCAGACAATTGTGGAAAGCAATTGTCTCACTTTCCTATCTGGCATGTGATCGATTATGAATTCTATATTAAAAACATTGCTTTGTCGTAGCTGCTGCAAGGATATTTATATCTTTCTTTGTAATTGTGTCACTGTATGGAACCTGAGAAACATGTGATCTATGTTAGAGTTAGAATTGTTCCCTGGATCCACGTTACGACGTTACGAGTATCTAGAGTATAATGATTTTTAAAATTAATTGAAGCTAGGCTATTCCCACAAGTGTTATAAAAATATTCAATACAAATGCCATAATATAAAGCATCAACAATATCATTGTTAAGCGGTTTAAAATCATCTAGCTGCTTTGGATCCAAACCCTTCTCAACGCTGAGAAAATAATCAATAGCTAGATTGCTCCATCAAATGATGGTAAGTTGAATAAATACATATCATTTTCATCACCAAGCTCAATTGAGAATTTTGAAGATTCAAATATGCTAATTGGTTGACGTTCTTTAAGATCTTCTTCTTCCAAAATATGTTTCTCTTTCACCTCTCGACAATTATTTTTCATGCTCTCGTTACTTTCTATTTCATTTAGTACTTTTCCAACTTCACCTATCACTTTTTCTTTTATTGCCCTCAATTCACTTTCCTTGCAATAAGAATCAAAGTCTTCCACATTAACATGTATTTCCTCAACATAATTATTATCTTCTTTAATAGAGTCTTGGTCAATTTCATTGAATTTGTTTCCAACATTGATCATCTTTATAGACTTATCCAATGCACATTTTGTTGTCTTTATTGTCTTAAATATGTTTCTTTCTATTATTCTATCAAAAGTTTTTTCAATAGATTTTTCCATTCAATTGAATATTGCATTCCTCTCTCTCCTTGATTTCTCAAGAATCACAATAAATTCATCATAAAATGAAGCCACGGTGGATGCGTACAACTAGACTAATGGCTATGATACTAATGAAGAGTTAAACATTTTCAATTAAATGAAATAGAAATAATTTATTAAATATGTAATAATTATTTGAATAACAAGAGCCACGTGATGGCAATGTCCTGGAAATTGCCATCGACTTTTTTTGCGACTAATTGTTAACATAAGTTTTTATGAAAAAGTTCTTTATCATATGATAATAAACAATTTAAAGTTTTATTATCTTTTTCCATGAGGAAAAGAAGCAACAATAAGAGATACCTTGGAGTTCTTTCTAGGAAGACACCAAATCCTAATCCTGAGGAGAACAAATTCATGTTCACAATTGGAGGATGCCGATGAAAAGGTGACAGTGGCGGAATAATTTGTAAGGATCATGAGAAGAAAAGCTGAGAAATAAATCATAGAAAAGGGGCCAAGAAATATCTAGGAACCCAAGTCTATGTGGAAGATGCAATGGGTGAACGAATTGAGTCAAGGGAAAAGGAACACCGCACAGTAAAGAAGATTTAGCTGCACAGTGGATGAGTACCTTCTTTTCTTTTCTTCGGACTTCGCAGACCATACACCAACGAACTTCAATTTTATCTTCGCGGAACACTTTACTCACTAGGAATTAACTTCGCAGTTTTAACTGTGTGGCAATTAACTTTTACTTTGCGGCAAGTAACTACGCAGCAAGTAACTGCGCGATTTTGACTTTTTGCTGCGCGGTGAACTTCAGAGTGATGCGAAGTTCACTTGGATGCAATATTCTACTTCGTGGTATTCTCAAATACTTCGCGGTTCACTTAACCAAACTTTTCATGTAAAATATCTCTTTAAGGCATAACAACTTAAAACATCTAACGCGGAGTTATTCCTTGTTAATTTAAAACTTTCACTGTGGTGAACTATTTATGAATCTTGATTTCTTTTACTGTGGGTAAATGTAAACAATATTCACACAAGTAAAACTGGAGATGATGCGCGACTTGCAAAATACAACATTCTTGAGAATGAAACATAAAACATAGTCTTATATATTTACCAAGGTAAAATGTGCAGCTCCTCAATTCATGGAAGTGAGTTTCACTGCGGTTTTTTACATTCACAGAGCTTGGGCTCTTGTTACAATTCACGGGAGCTTCTTCTCCTTTCACACTTCTTACACATCTCTTTTTTTTTGAGATTTAACTAAGAGCTACTATTTATAGAATTTCAACCAACCGACTTAGGAATGCTTCCTATGGAAGCTACAGGATTGCATTAAAGACTGTAATAAATTCTATCCTAAGTTTTCTTGACTTGCGAACTATTAACGCGGTGAAGTAACTACAAACAAGACGTCTGCCGGATTGGTCAGTGAGCTAACTGACAGACTTACAGCGCGAACATCGCGCTGACACAAAACGACTGTTAGGGTGACTGACAGAGTCGACGTAGTAACTATGCGATCAACTCATTTAATTAGATATTTCCAACACTCCCCCTTAATTATGAGCGGATGGGGATCTTTTAAACATAAGAAAAATATTACAAAATGTTTTAGAGCATAAACATGCTCTGTTCATGATTAAGTTCACTGCGCGGAACTTGTCATTCCCAAACAACTTCGCAGATACTAAAATGGGTCTTTTGCCAATGGTTTGGTAAAGATGTCTGCTACCTAATCTTCAAACCTGTAAAATTCTAAACAAATTTCTTTGTTTTTTATCAACTCTCTGATGAAGTGATACCTTGTGTCGATGTGCTTGGTTCTTTTGTGGTAGACATGATTATTTGATAGTGCGATAGCTGAATTGTTGTCACAGTAAATGACTGTAGGTTCTTGCTGATGCTGCGACAGATCACTTAACATCTTGCACATCCAAACAGCTTGACATGCAGCGCTTGTTGCTGCAACATACTCTGCTTCTGTTGAAGAAAGAGTTACTATGGGTTGTTTCTTTGACGCCCATGATACAACACCTGTTCCTATATGAAATGTATTCCCAGATGTGCTTTTTTTATCATCTATGCTGCCTCCATTTTCACTATCAGTGTATCCTATGAGTTTGAAATTTTCTGAGGTAGAATACAAAATACCAAAGTCTCTTGTTCCACTTACATACCTCAGAATTCTTTTACCTGCTTGCCAATGTGATTCTTTTGGTGAATCCATGAATCTTGAGATTAAGCTGACTCCATACATGATGTCTGGCCTTGTTGCTGTAAGATACATAAGGCTGCCTAGGAGCCTTTTAAACAGTGTAGGATCTACATTGGATCCATCATCATCCTTGCTTAATTTCAAACCTGTTATCACTGGTGTTGGAGCTGTTTTGCTATTTAACATATTAAACCTATTCAATACATCACTTGCATACTTTGACTGATATATAAATATCCCATTTTCATTTTGTTGGACTTCAATGCCCAGAAAGTACTTCATAAGCCCCAAATTAATAATTTCAAATTCACTTTCCATGACTGTTCTAAATTCTTCTACGCCAAAATCACCAGCAAATATTAAATCATCTACATACAGGCAGACAATTAATTTATTACCTTGTTGGTTGATTTTTGTGTACACCGTTGGCTCACATTCACTTTTGTGAAATCCATTCTAAATGAGGTATGAGTCAATGCGACTGTACAAAGCTCGTGGAGCTTGCTTCAAACCATAGAGTGCCTTCTTCAGTCTGTATACTCTGTGTCCCTGTCCTGGAACTTCATAGCCTTGTGGCTGCTCCACATATACTTCTTCTTCTAAATACCCATTTAGAAACGTGGACTTAACATCCATTTGATAGACAGGCCATTTCTTTTGTGCTGCGATGGCCAAAACTGTTCTGATAGTGTCCATGCGAGCTACAGGTGCAAAAGTTTCATTGAAGTCTATGCCAGGTTGCTGCGTGAACCCTCTTGTAACCAATCTTGCCTTGTGCTTCTGCACATTTCCTTCAACATATTTCTTGGTCTTATAAATCCATTTCACGCTTATTACATCCTTGTCCTTAGGAACATCAACTAGTTCCCATGTCTGATTCTTCTCAATACATTCTATTTCTTCATTCATGGCTTGTGCCCAAACTTCATTTTCAATTGCTTCTTCATATGTTAGCGAATCATTAACTTGAGAAAATAATGCAAAACAAGAGAATGAATTAGGTGTACTAGACTCATATATCTCACACAGACTTCTTGTCCTTGGCGAAGTTGCTGGTGTTGAACTGGGAGAACTGCTTGATGGAGTTTGTTGCGCACTTGGTGTGCTTATCGGGGTTGCTGGTGCTGAACCATGCTGCGCAGTCCTTGGAGTAAGCGGTGCTGCGAAGTTCTGATTCTCATGCGGAGTCTCAACCACATCTTCTGTGATGTCATCATGTTCAACATGTGACACGATTTTCACATTCTTCTCAACAGTTCCATCCCATGCTTCATTTTCCACAAACTGAACATCGCGGCTGATAATAACTTTCCTTGCGACAGGGTCATACAGCTTGTATGCTTTTGTGTCTTCAGAATATCCAATAAAGATGCATTTCTGTCCTTTATTGTCTAATTTTATTCTCAGCTCATCTGGTACATGTGCATATGCTACATAACCAAAAACTTGTAAATGCGAAACACTATGTTTCATACCTGTCCATGCTTCCTGCGGAACCTTGTTCTTCACGCTCTTTGTCGAACATCGATTCATGATGTATGCTGCAGTTGCCACTGCTTCAGCCCAGTATTCATTTGACAGATGGGCGACTGCCAACATACTGCGTGCCATCTCCATGATGGTTCTGTTATTTCTTTCGGCGATGCCATTCTGCTGCGGTGTGTACCGTGCAGTGAATTGTTTCTGTATGCCATGATTCTTGCATAAATTTAAGAAATCATTTGAGACATACTCACCACCTCTATCCGTTCTCAATATCTTGATGCTGTAATCACTCTACTTTTCCACAAGTGCCTTGAACTGCTGAAAACAGTCAAATGCATTAGATTTATGCTTTAGAAAATAAAACCATGTTTTTCTTGTGAAATCGTCAATAAATGTGAGAAGATATGTGCATCCTCCCATGGATGGTGTTTGCATTGGTCCATAGATATCGGATTGCACAATTTCGATTGATGCACGAGCTTTATATGACTTTCCGACTTGAAAAGTCTCTCTATGCTACTTTCCAAAGATACAGCCTTCGCAAATTCTCTCTGGCTTTTCAATCAATGGAAATCCTTTCACCATATCCTTCATGTGCAGTAGCTTCAACCCACCAACGTTCAGATGTCCAAATCTGAAATGCCATAACCAGGATTCATCCTTCATTTCTGTTTGAAACACAACTTGCATTGCACTGCCTTTTTCTTCTTCATTGCTGCGAACTTCTGCTCCTTTGCTTTCTGTCTTGAATGCAGCTTCAGAATTTTCTTTCCGATTTTCATGAACAACATGAGTATTTTTACCTTTGATTATTGGTGTTATCCTCAAAGGAAACAAGCGATTGCTTGTCATCTGTACTTCGGCTATTAGCTGATTGCTTGGGTATACATCTTTGATCACACAATGCTTCCCTATCATATGAACTCTGTAGCCTTTTTCCATCATCTGTCCAATGCTCATCAGATTATGCTTCAAACCTTGAACATAATACACATCAGGCATAAATTTATGCTCCCCCTGTTTTGTTAGAATATCAACAGTACCCTTTCCCAAAATAGTGACTTGGATATTGTTTCCAAGTGTTACATCAGTTTGGACTAATTTATCTAGATTGGAAAATAAATTTATATTACTAGTCATATGATTGCTACAGCCTGAGTCTAAATACCATATATCATTTGGACTTTCTTGGACGGCATTGCATTCCAGCGATGATGCGCATGCCAAGAAGAGTGAGTTGTTAGCAGTGCTGTTGCTGCTTGATTGTGCTTCGCCTTGCTTTCCTTGGTCATATTGTTTCTTCTTGCATTCATATGCGAAGTGTCCATATCTTTTAGAGTAATGACATTGAATCTTTGATTTATCATACCTTTGTCCACTTGGCTGATTGGGGGTCTGATTCTGGCTTCTTCCTGCGACATGTGCAGGACTGCTGCTGCGACCTCCTCTGAACGAAATTCATCCTCTGCCTCTAGATTTTGATCTTCCTCTGCCTCTACTGTGACTTATTGATGACTGTGCTGCGAACGCACATTCCAGTGATGTTTCTGAACCGTTGATTCTATGTTCATGATTGAGTAATGAGGCTTGCAACTCATCAACGGTAAATATGGATAGATCTTTGTTTTCCTCTAGGGTCACAACCAAAGATTCAAATGTCTTTGGCAGAACTCTAAGAACCTTTTCAACAACTCTTTGGTCAGTTATATTTTCTCCATGAGACTTTATTTGATTAACTAGACCAATTACATGATTATAGAATGAGTCTACTGACTTTGTATTTTTCATTGACAAGGATTCAAACTCTCTTCTAAGAATTTGAAGTTTGACAGTCTTTACCTTGTTGAAACCTTGATATGATGTTTCCAGCGTGTCCCACGCTTCCTTTGCCGACTGCGCTGCTGCTACTCTTGGGAGCATTGTTTCATGTGTCGCTTGATGTATGTGGAACAACGCCTTTCCATCTTTCTTCCTCTGTTCCCTCAGAACATCTTTCTCAGCTTGTGTGAGATTGTTGTATGCTGCTGCATCTGCTGGTTCTGCATAACAAGTCTGAACTATGTCCCATACATCTTGACCTCTAAACAAAGCTTTCATGGTTAGAGACCAATATTCATAATTTTTACCAGTAAATATTGGGGTTTGCAAATTACCAGAAGTGGAAGCCATCCTTAACCGCTTTTCCCTTATGAATTGAATTCCTTCTTTCCGTAAACCAAGCTCTGATACCAGATCAAAGGAAAAGGAACACCGCGCAGTAAAGAAGATTTAGCTGCGCAGTGGATGAGTACCTTCTTTTCTTTTCTTCGGACTTCGCAGACCATACAACAATGAACTTCAATTTTATCTTCGCGGAACACTTTCCTCACTAAGAATTAACTTCGTAGTTTTAACTGTGCGACAATTAACTTTTACTTCGCTGCAAGTAACTGCGCAGTAAGTAACTGCGCGATTTCAACTTTTTGTTGCGCGGTGAACTTCATAGTGATGTGAAGTTCAGTTGGTCGCAATATTCTACTTCGCGGTATTCTCAAATACTTTGCGGTTCACTTAACCAAACTTTTCATGTAAAATATCTCTTTAAGGCATAACAACTTAAAACATCTAATGCGAAGTTATTCCCTGTTAATTTAAAACTTTCACTGCGGTGAACTATTTATGAATCTTGATTTATTTTACTATGGGTAAATGTAAACAACATTCACACAAGTAAAACTGGAGATGATGTGCGACTTGCAAAATACAACATTCTTGAGAATGAAACATAAAACATAGACTTATATATTTACCAAGGTAAACTGTGCAGCTCCTCAATTCATGGAAGTGAGTTTCACTGGGGTCTTTTACATTCACAGAGCTTGGGCTCTTGTTACAATTCACACGAGCTTCTTCTCCTTTCACACTTCTTACACATCTTTTTTTTTTGAGATTTAACTAAGAGCTACTATTTACAGAATTTCAACCAACCGACTTAGGAATGCTTCCTATGGAAGCTACATATTGCATTAAAGACTGTAATAAATTCTATCCTAAGTTTTCTTGTCTTGCTAACTATTAACGCCGTGAAGTAACTACAAACAAGATGTCCGCCAGATTGGTCAGTGAGCTACCTGACAGACTTACATCGCGAACATCGCGCTGACACAAAATGACTTTTAGGGTGACTAACAGAGTCGGCGCAGTAACTATGCGATCAACTCATTTAATTAGATATTTCCAACATTGAGGATGGAAACACATCATATGCTAGGATTTTGGAAACAAGAGCGCAACAAGCCCATGATCGTAGATTTGCAAGTTCATCTTTGGAATTCTAAACTATTTTATAGTTTTATTTCATAAGTCAACAAAAATATGTATTTATTTGTGTGCTTACAAAAGAGTCCATGAGTTACAAGTCTCTCACATTTCTCTACTAATTCTACCTTCACAGCTGCCATTATTGATGCTTTTGGCCTTTGATAAAATGACATTTTTGGAAAGAGGAGGTATCATGGTATCATGCTCAGATTATCATGGCCATGAGAGAGAGAGGCGTACACCGATTTGACAATACAATATGGACTTAGTTGTCAACAACCATTATATTCAGCTACGATTGAAGCTCGACACTCATGAATGGTGTCCTATATCAAATCGAATTATTAGCCATTTTTGATTTTCCTATGTGGAATTTCACATCAACGATCAAGCATTTTGATTTGAACAATTTAAGGAGATTTGGATAAAATATATGAAATTTTGTAATTTGAATTATTTAGACTTGAGAACAATGGAATTAGCTTTACTAAATCAATTGGTGAGGGAAGTGCTACATCGAATTAAATAAAGTAAGGCATACGAAAACACTACATCCCTTCTGTGCAAACAATTCTAACAAATTGAATGAGACCATAAGGGTATATGGTGCACACATTTTTTTTTTGTGGCCGCAGACTAGGCCTGCAAATACCAATTTCTAAGTTCCAAAATCCCATCACCAATCAAGCAATAAAACCTCACAAGAGCCTGCATAATATTACATTTGTATAGTTTTTCTTTTCTTTCACAAGCTTCAGCAAATTTTAGACCGGTTAAGAGCACACTATAAAACATGGTATATATTCTAGTATTAAGACTCTTCACAATATCGTTCTTTCTTTCATTAAAATAAACAATACAACCATTCTTCCATCATAAAAGTTCAAAGAGTTTTCGACCTTCTAATTTAGGTATTTCATTTGCAATGGTGTAATTGATTTTTTTTGGTCAATGGTTGGAATTGGAATTATATATATAAATATAGATATGATGAGTGTGCAATTTAGGTGTAATAAAGAAATTTCAAGATATTTAATTCATTATAAGTTTAAAAATATATTTTTACTAATAAAAAATTTAAATTGCATTTTGATAGATTCTAATTATCATAAAAATTAAACTACATTTCTTTCATTCAAAATAAACTATACTAAATTGAAAAAAGATTTTGAAATTTAAACTACATATCTTTCACTCAAAATAAACAATACTAGTAAAATAAATGCATTCTAAGTTCACTTAAATTGTGCTTCGACTACGATATATATTTAAGGTTATTACCAATTGTCTTTTCAAGATCAATCAAAGCAGAATTGCAATTAATAATAGGTTTTATTTAAGGTTACTATAAGCTCATTTTTATCTCATTAATGATAAGTGATAAAGTCCACATTATTTAAATTTGAAAGGTTGAAATGTACAATGAAATCGAACAACATTTAAGAACATTGCAGCAGAAAGCTCTAAAAATCTCAAATAGGTAATTATTATGTAATATTAATCAATACAATGTGATAATCTAATAGCAAGATATCTCAAATAACACCTATTTCCTACAAGCTCTAGCTAATTAGTCATCAACTTTGTGGAATATTAAAAGTATAACGTAACACAATATATTCTTGCTAGCTACCTTGCATATTAGGAAGATTCACAGGAATATCTCTGATTATCTATGCATGCCATTACAGATTAAAATCCACGATGTCTAGAAAAATGCTCTTCTTTTATTGTCATGTGTGTCTGATGGGCGACGATTCCCTAATCTGGCAGTGGCTTCGATTTCGTTTTCTGTTCATCACAGGTCAACAGACAAGGTCACTAGTCATTTCAGGAAACCTCTTGTGGCCTAAGTTAGATCGAAAAGATAGACGGAAAATACCTTCTCATGTAAAGTTTAATTAAAAAAAAAGTTATATAAGTTAAAAATTATATTCTGTCGAAGAGTTTTTCCATCTTCAAAAAAAATAACAATAAATTTTGTACATAAGCATAAACATAGTGAAAATAAAAATATTTTAATATTTATTTTAATCTAATTAAAAAAAGATTTTAATAATTTATAATTTTTTTTGGAATTATAAAAATAAGTGTCTGCATACTTATTTTAATTGAAGACCTATGATATATTAAGTTTGGTTGAAGATCATGTGTGTGTCCATATATATAAATATATAAATTGTGTATGAAGAAATTTAAAGCTTGTAATGCCCCGATAAATCCAAAATTATTCAGCTTAAAACATACGAAGTCAACTTGTACTGCAACAACATTCATTCTAAAGAGATTTCAGTGGAACTGACCTCTACCTCCATTTTGGGCTTAGATTGAGTTAAATCAAATGGCATAGAGGTTGATCTTGCAAAAGAGGACACACGAATCACATGAAGATTCTCATAGTTGCAGATCTCAATCATGTAACCATCAGGATCATTAAAGAGAAGTTGCTTCATCTTTCACAACACATTTTTCATATTTTATTTCCATTTGTTGCAGTTTCTTTTCCCTTGATAGAATATCTGGGCACCGCAAGGGAAAAATGACAACAATTATAAAATGAAGCACATCCTGCTACAATAATAATTATAGCAATCTCTCAATAGTGACCATGAGAGTTTATAGTAAACCTGAAAATAGATATGGTTATCTCTTGGATTGATCTCATTTTTCTTACGGAGATCATCTGAATACCTACACTGCAAGAGATGTATGCCCACACCGTAGTTGAATAACCTGGAACACAATAATATTTTAGATCCCTTTAAAGGGTATATAAAATATTATATGCAGACAATAACATTGGCTAGTCGATTATGTTGATGCAAATATCTTACCAAGCTCCTTCAAAATCAATTGAAGATGGCCTCATCACTGGCTGAAATCCGAGAACATTCTTGTAAAATTTCGTTTAAGCTGTGAAGATTTGCAAAAGAATGAAACATGATTGAGTGATAGTAAAGGTAGCGGATATGGGATCTGGTCATCTTTCATCTCCATCATATGACTCAGTTCCAACAATCTGGTTGTTGTTTTCCATAGAGTCCACAAATGGAAATAATTTGATTGCTACCAATTTTCACAAGCGGCTTAGATTGTTCTCACCGCATTGCACAGGAACCTCCTTATTAAAGTTATTGTAATCAAAGTGTCACAACTGGTATCGATAGTTTTGGTATCACAGATGGGGTTTTGGGCGGTTGCGTTAACTTCTTCTTCTTCAACTTCTGCAACTGTAACGAGCTTTGTCTCTGCAGATTGTTGAACTTTCCGCTCAACTTGGAATGAAATCCTCGCCTATGCGGACCATCGATTCATCCTGAACGGAAGTGGCATTCGAAGTGGAAGTCACACGACTCCTTGCAGAGACCTGCCACGCAAGGAAATCAAGTGCACCAGGTTGCTAGGGTTTGTGCAAGGCAGTCAAGCAACACAGACAGTCTGCACAATACTTGGTAGGGAATAATAGCCCCTTAGTCACGGGAGCATGTCGCCTATGCCCGGGAAGAGACTCCCGAGGCATACGCCAAGTCAACCATACAACGACAATGGCACCTCCATTTAATACTTCCCCAAAACATTATCAAAACCATAGGAAATGTGAAAAAATCAAAATAAGGTTAATTCTCCTATACGATTTATATATGTCGAAGACATAATAATAGATGATGACTATTACAAGGAGGGAATGAGAATATATATATCCCTTAAAGCGTGCCTTTTTTATGAAAAGTTATGTCATTATATATATTATATATTAGTGTTTAATATTATTGAGTTTTTATTATTAAATTATGGTTTTATTATTATTATTGTCTTTTATATTTATAATGATCGGGTTTACCATAAGTGATTTATGGGTTCATGGTTTTCATAATTGATGATATTTTTTCTATAATTTTATTATTATTTTTTCTCATTATATATATATATATATATCACAAGAATATTGATGAATAGATTGTATGGGGAAAATGATGCAACTATGTTCCACCAACAAAAACTTGATCTGCATCTTAAAAAACATTGTAATTGACCATAAAAAGAATTGGCATGATGCCTTGTCAAATAATTTGTGGGATGATAGAGTGAATCCCAATGCCTCCTTAGAAACGTTTCCATATTTCTTAGCTTTTAGAAAAGAATCCATCCTTCCTCCTAACATTTTCCTACCATCCCTCCGGTGATCCTAGGCCTCACAAGGGAAAACCTATTCAACAATCCAAAATATGGTCAATATCTTGTTAAAACTGGAGTTAGAGTGAGAGAGGATAAGAAAATGTTTGTTGTACATCAACATATAGTTAAAAGATGGTTTGATAAGAAATTATTTGGAGATAAAGATCTTTAGGTGGGTGATCTTGTCTAAAATGTGATAAGCCACACAAGGACACAGGGAAACACACCAAATTACAACAATTGTGGCTTGGCCATTCCAAGTGGTTTAAAAGCTTGCAGAGGCACATACAAATTGAATTAAAATATGGAAGGGGAAGTATACCTGCTTGTAAATGACCAAATTTTGAAAAGATATTTGAGTTAGTTGCTATCCTAGTAGTTGACTTTTACATAAAGAAACTCGCTTTGTATTTTTAACATTTTTATTTATTTAATTTTACGTTTTCTTTGTTAACGATTTTGTTTTTTAACTTTTACATTTTTCTTTTGAATTTGATCACATAATTTCATGTCTTCACTCTTTCTTGATTAGTAGAGCTTGTAACAACTAGATCATACTATTCCTCATATTCCTTGGACATCATTGACTTGATTATGAAACTGTGTTATGGGCCAAATGAACAAGGCACTAATCTATATAATTGGCTTAAAGATTTCAATATACATATGAACTTTTAGCTTAGTGGTGGAATGTTGCGTGAAATAATGGACAATCATCAATAACTCAGACTCAAATGTTGAGAAGTCTGCTCGTTATCCTTATAAATTCATTATGCTTAATGATAATTACAAATGTTCTCCCAATAAGTCCATAAAAGTACTTAAGGTTATGCATAAGATGGAAATCTAATACAACCCATGCATATCTAATTAATCCTTAATAACAAGTATCATCCCACATACATTTAAAGGATAAATGAGTTTCCCCATCCACCTCTGGTTCAAAAATAAAATATAAGAAAACAAAAGTAAGAGGTAAACACTTAGGAAAGAAACTTAGATCATATGGGACATGAAAGTATATCTGTCGAGGCTATGGATGTTTGCTGGTAGTGGAGAAAGGATTGTGATATTGGGGTGACTTCGTTAAGGATATGGACGCTCATTGACAGTGGAACAAGTGACTTGTGATACCGGGGTGACTCCGTCAGAGCTAGAGATGCTCACTAGTAGTGAGGAAACACAAAAGGGAAGAAACAAAGTGTCACACTCGCCTCACCTATAGCAACCTTGTGGTACTGAAATGACATCTATACGAGAACTAAAGTTTTTCATCTATAAGAGAACTAAAGTAAGAAAATAATTTCAAATATATGGTCATGTGGATTCTAATAAAGCATAATCATTGGCATTGGGAATGGGCATTCATGAAGACTATTTCAAAAAACAAGTTTGAGTGAAATCCCAATAAATAGAAGAACATACTCTTTGATGAAGGTAACTTATTTTCTCTCCTAGAGTGATGCAATTTATTAACTCAGTAAAAATATCTATTGTCCTCTAACCATGTTGCCAATTTACAAACAAGCGCTAACACCCCATTGTTTTATTCCCTAAAAGAAAATCTGTGGACCCCCTCTAAATTTACTCTTTGATTTATCTCCAACCCTTTGAATTTTATAATTGATCCATATTATAAATTGTACATTTGATCAAATCCCTTTGAGATTGGATTGCTTTTCTCCTTGAACTCTTTGTTGTAATTGCCTACCTAATATGGTGAAGTATCCTCTTATGATTGTTTATTCATGTTTGATAAGAAGTATGCACATACTATGCACCACTCTATCTTTGTAGATCCAATACCTTTTGATAATTTATTGCGCCGAGAGGTGCTCTAGAGCCCAGAGTATGGGGGAGATCTTGTTAGTTGAGTTTGTCGAGTAACAGAATAATACAAAGTAAAAAGTAAATATGAGACTTAAACTAGAGACTTTAGAGCTTAGGATTAGGTGGTAAATATTATGTCGACCATAAACAAAAAAGAATAATGCAAAGTAAAAAGTAAATATGAGACTTTAGAGTGTTTGTCTAGTAACAAAATAATACAAACTAAACAAAAAATAATAATACAAAGTAAAAAGTAATAAATATTATGTCGGCAATAAACAAAAAAAATAATACTAAGTAAAAAGTAAATATGAGACTTAAACTAGAGACTTTAGAGCTTAGGATTAGGTGGCTTAGGTATTGCACTCAAGGAGCTATTCAAGGAGAGGTTTGAACCTTGGGAGATTTGATCCCTCTCAGCACTTGATAGAGCCTATGATTTTGACTAAGAATAATGCCAAGTGTTGTGGGTAGATATCATTTTTGTTATGTGCGCACGGTTCTGTGTCATGAACTACATGCACTTGGTTCTTGGGAAACTAATAAAACTTTAATGAATATGGATTGTCGAATGTGAGTACCCATTGCATAATATCAAGAAAAAAGGTGTTCAAACAATAAGAGGGTGGCTGGGAAAAAGTTATGAAAAGCGATTGATTTTGGTGTAAACGCATAACATAAAAAACCATGTTTTTGTGGCACAACCAAAAACCAGCCAATTATGTAATTTCATGCAATACATGGAATAATAATATTAATAACATGATTTAGGAATACATTAAAATTAATTAAATATATAATTCTTATAAATATAAAATTTATAATTTAAATATATAAAACATCAAAATGAATTATATGGTATTTACAAGTATGCTATAAAATGAAAGTATTAATTAATAATAAAGTCTCTTAAACCATAATATTATAAGAACAAGATCGATTTTAGTATTCAAAATAGTTTCACCAAACATGTTGAGTTTAGTTGCACCGAGTGAAACGAGGTGCTTTACAGCTCAATATGGGGGAGATGTTGTAACATGATGTAACGTTTGTAACGGATGTAATGTTATAATGTTAGTAACATGTTCGCAAAAAAAATAGTGAATAGTGATATAGTGAATATTATGAGAGATGTTGTAACATGATGTAACGTTTGTAACAAAATAATTAAAAAAATTCATGTCGACTCATAAAATTAAAAATTATGGAAAGTATTTAAAAGAAAGTATGGGGGAGATGTTGTAACGTGATGTAACGTTTGTAACAAAATAACGTTTATAACAAAATAATTAAAAAAATTCATGTCGGCTCATAAAATAAAAAATTATGGAAAGTATTTAAAAAAAAATCCTTGTTGGTTCATAAAATAAAATATTATGAAAAGTAATTAAGAAAAGATGTCCATTTATAAAATAAAAACTTAAAAGTTAAACCGGGATCTATGAATCAAGAGATCAAATTTCTTGAGTTTAAATTTTAAAAAAGAAATACACTTCAAGAAATTGGATCCCTCTCGATGCTTGATAGATACGAATTTAAGATGAATCTATGCTGGTTTCTATCCATGTATTTCCATGATAAGAATGTTCTCGAATGATATATTGCAATGTAACATGATTCACCTACACTTCAAGTATGCGATGTATCACATATCTCAAAACCTTCTCACGACACGACATCCACCCAAATTGTGACACAAGTCTTGAACTTGCGATGTATCACACTTGGAAAATGTTTCTCCCTTGCGATGTATTGCAATTGGGAAATGTTTCTCCTAGACGACATGTTACACACACAAAAGTCTTCGTACACAAAAATAATTGGTGGGATGTTTTTCCATTCCACAAAGTTTCAAAATTGTGACATGTCATGAGCATGAAAAACTTGTACCTCGTGGCATGCTACATACACACAAAGACAAAGGTCCACGATAAAGAGCAATGTGTTGCCGATCCAAAAGGTCTCAAGTTGGCGATTTGTTATAGAGCCCAAAGCTAAGTGACCTATGGTAAATGACAATTTATAAGCCCAAATGAATGTTACCATTCATTTTTTTTTTTAAACATGCTTTTTCCATTACAACCTCTTTTACTAAAAAGGATCTAACGAGACCCTAACCACTGAAACCTCTTGATACCAACATGAGAGAACTCTATTGGTCGGCCCAAGCATGGAACCACCCGCAATCCACTTGGAAAATTAAGTATTATTCACTAGTTAAGTTCCTATTCCTTCCTTTTACTCATCAATTTCTTCACTCTCACATTAAAATAAACATAGGGTGCAGGAAACCAATACAATGTTGCACACATTGATGCCAACATATCCTCACATGATTAATCATGATATAAAATATTATGTATCTATGTTCTTGGATAGGCCAACCACCCATGTTTAAAGAACCAAATACATTCGTTACATTGTCGATTGATGGGAACCCTACCCACTGAGCCGAAAGAATGCACATCTATCGATTAATCTTGGCACCCATCAATTAATTTTGACACCCATCATTTAAGTGCCACCACCATCTCCACACCCTTACATATGGGAAAAAACAACTCACCACATTGAGGGATAGACTTGGGTTTCCCATTAGAAGCATTGAGCTTCATATGTAGCCGATACTATGTGAATCAACTTTGTATGGAAATGGTAGATGAAGTGCAACTGAAGAAAAGTGGAGGAAGGGTTTTTTTCCCTTTTTATTCCCCACAAAGACAAACAATGATTGCACATCATTGACACTCACAATGTAGGATGCATGTAGCCTCAATATTACTTTGTCTTAGTTATCCGAACTGCAAGTTAATTTTTTTCATTGGTATCCCATGTAAAATTATGACTATGGCTTGCATAGTGATAAGAAACACCGATGGAATCCTCATGGTATTCTCATTAAAAGATACTAGAATGTTCATTTACCATGTTAAGGCTTTAATTATTAGTTACATCTACAATATGTTACCAATCTCTGCTCTATCACATGATTTGTCTTAGAATACTAATTGCACAAAGGTCATTTTTCTCAAGGCAAAACTATATGACCTAGGACGTCTACTTCTATTTCTTTGTTTTACTATCTCACTTGTTTTATATCCTGCATGGTGTCTCATAAAAAAATGCAGGTTTGCAATGGTCTTCAAGAAGCAGTGAAAGCAAAAGGACATGGTAGTAGAAATCAACCCAAAAAAGGAGGAATCTCCTAGAACAAAAGTAGAAGATGTGGTCATGTTCACTGGTCCATATTATGGCGATACTAAGTGCCAAATTGACACAAACACCAACTATCAATGGGATGAGAGATATTGAATGTTTATCCAGGAGATAGATCTTGAGTTGCCTCTTGCACCTAGAGAAATCAACGTAGATGAGGAAGTATACAATCTAATCATAAAATTAGCACTACATAGAGTGGCTATGAGACCTGAAATCCTCCCTTGTGCAGAGATAATATCTTGGATATTTGAACAAGAAGACAATGACAATAGACTCATTAAGGATGTTGAAGGGGAATTAATTGCCTTCTTTTAGATTTTAAATCTAAAGGTGATGTACAAATTCCCAAGTCCCTAGGTAGATCTCACAAAATATTTATTACTCAAATTTTTAATTAGCTAACATAAACTATAAGGTTGGTGGATCAACAAGAAATCCTTTAGGTCAATGAAAACTTGAACATATCCTACTATGTACCTAAGAACCCCTTATAGGATCAAAACGACATCGATCAATAGATTATGTGGGGAAGATGATGCAACTATATTTAAAGAAGCATGTGCTCCCCCTTGATACATCATGTGGCACATATGGGTACAATGTTCAACTAGGCATCCTTTCTCTCAACTTCACTCACAAAAGATATATCCAAAATCAAGCATGTAACTGCAGGGATCTCCCCATAATTCGTTTTGTTCTCATAGCTAATGTACATAATTTTTGCATCTAGCAAGTTTCCAGGGATGGGTTGGAACTTGCAACTAAATGATCACTTTATCCATGTATACTGTCAATTGTTATGTGAGCATAAATACATGATCCATTATCATAAAAATTCTGAACATTTTTTGGCACCTGTCTACATATTACTGGTTTGTGCACCTACTTCATTTCAGAGAGGGATATACATGTAGTTAGTCCCATCAGAGATTGGTATGTAACTAAAAGAGGCACCCGTATCAAGAATTTTGGGGTTCAACTAAAATCTTGTACCTCTTTCCCAAGTTAATCCTAGAAAAAACAATATTATAGGAAATTGCATATTAGACTTATCTCAATGGAGTAGTTGTAGTCATCGTAGCTACCAAGAAAGTACCATGGCCCACTTTTCCTATTGTTGTAGGAGCATACAACATAACAAATAAAGAGGAAGTGAAAACATAAGTAGATGCACTAGAATGATTTCAATTTGTGAAGAAATATCCTTAATACATAATCTACAAAACACGATATACAATCATTTCCATGCTTGCAAATTTAGTGGCCTTACAAAAATGAGCATTGGCAAGATGAATAATGCATCATAAGAGTTGTTTCACTAGAATAAGTAGTAGCAAGAATGGGGAATAAGATAAATGATATTTTTTCAAAGCAATATCACTAGGAGAAAGAGGTAGTGACAGAAGCTGCAGGGTTGGAAGCAATAGATGCGACAAAACGAGATAAAGTAATAATACATGTATAAATTGAGGCCTTGGAAATGAACAGACTTGATTCAAAATCCAAAGATACAAAGGACAAAGATGAAACTAAAGCGATATCTAGGGAAGAAGAACAAAGGGAAAACAAGAAGAAAACCTAAGGGAAAATGATTAAGAAGAAAATAATAGAAATTGAAAACTCAACCAATGGATATAGGGACTTTTAGTACTTGTGTAACTCTAGAGACTTGTATCTTGACTACCATAGGAGGCACTTTCCTTTACAAGAATTGGTCCTGAAAATATTCACGCCGTCTAAATAAGAAGCAATCACATCCTTGGAGTCTTTCATGTTTGATGAAATGAAGAAGAGAGAGATGAAACAAATGTGCAAGAAGATCTAGCTTCTAGGATCCCCACAATTGATAGTGACCATAGAAATACCATTAATCACTGATGTACAGGATGACGTAACTACAATAGGATATGCTAGAGTGATTATTAGTAAATCATTTGAGTTCAATGTGTAGAATATGGTGAATGGAATAAATAGTATAAGGGGACAATTTATAAGTTAGATAAACAAGTAGCTCGTGTTAGAGTTGATACTAGAAGTCTTGTAGAATTTCAAACATATGCATATGATTTTCATGATGAGTAGAATTATGTGAAAAGAGACATGTATATTCCCTTACACTAATTCCATAATCACGCCTCACAATTTTTAGCTCTTCTCATGTAAATACAAGAAAACATAATTGTTCCAAGGAGTTCAATTGGGTATGGAAGAAGTGAGGAAATGACATACTAATTAAAGGGATGTACCAACAAATCTACATAGAATGAGCAATATAGGAAATGAATGCAACTTTGCATCCTTACTCAGTTGGTAGGTGGAAAGTGTTGCATTAGATAAATATATTACCAACTCAGTAAACAATTGCAAATTTTGCATCTATCAATTGAGAAGGTAGTCAAGAGCTTCCATAGGTCTCACCTTACCAACTTAACAAAACATAAGAATTAAAGGCCCCATTGGACATTAAGACTCAAAACAGAAAAATTAACTATGATTAAACTCATCTATCATATGTAATTATAATCATTCAAGGTGTTAAGATAAATATAATACTACGAAGGATAGTTTGTCAAAGACTTACACATTCCATTAATTCCACAACAAAAAATAACATAATAAATAAGGGACAAACACAAGGAATCATTCCCTTCATGCTTGGAATGAATTAATCTTAATTATTTTTATAATGTATGCAACCAAGCATATGAACAAAAACCATGGCAACAATATTTGCAATATAACACTGTTGTTTATAACCATACTTAAACACATACCCAAATTTCTAATTCAAAAGAAAAGGGGCAAATATGAAAGCTTCAAACATTAAGACCTTTAATCGAATAATTCACATTCATGAAAGCTACAACCATTGAGGCATTTAATCTTGAACTTTTTTATGGAAAAATAATACAATTCATTGAGGCCTTAAAACAAAAACTTTGATAGAAAACTAATAAAACTCATTAATGCCTTAAAATCAAACACTTTGGATGCATGAAAACTACAACCATTGAGGCATTTAATAAAAAAATTTGCATGCATGCAATCTACAACCATTGAGTCATTTAATCAAACACTTTGCATGCATGAAATCTACATCCATTAAGACATTTAATCGAACACTTTACCTACTTGAAATCTACAGCCATTGAGGCATTTAATCAAAGACTTTGATGGAAAACAAATATTGTTTATTGAGGCTTTAAAACAAACACTTTAATAGAAAACTAATACAGCTCATCAAGGCATTAAAACAAACACTTTGCAGAAATTAAAGTTACAATCCTATCTGCTACCATCATTCAGTAAGGGGTTTGGTAATGATTTGCAAAATTGCATAATCAGACCATAGGGTGCCTGTGAAATTTAGAAAATTGCTCTGATCAGGAAATTTGATTATGAAATCAATTTTTTTGAACTCAAAACGGGGGTGATAGGTTGACATGGTACTGATACCCACTAAAGTTTCTCTGAAACGCAACATAGAGATCTCAATACTTTATTTTCTAAAACTCACCTAAATTAAAACTTCTAAAGTTTGTTTACACATTTTGTTAAACATATGGAATGCAAGGTATCCATTACAACCACAAATAAAATAATGACATCCATAATTTTACAATTATCTATCCAATCTTTTCAAATATAATTAGTAATTGAAATACATACAATGGACAAAATTCCCTTCACAAGTAGAAATTAAAACCAAGGAATAAAAAATTTGATAAACCTTCTTGCATGCCTTCACTGAATACTTATGCTTCTTTCGAGGAGAAATCTATACAACAAGATAAAGAATAGAACAAGAAAGAAATATTATTTTTAGCTCGAGTAGCAAATTCTTTTCCTTTAATCCTTGCATAAAAATTTTACTTCCAAAGGTGCCATACAAACTATTTGGTTACTTGAAATATTAGTCGAAATGAAATGTACCAAATTTACTCAATAATTAACAACATATTTATAATGTTTTCTGCTAGCATCTTAGAGTAATTCTTAAGGAAATAACAAATTATTCCAAATAGATAAATAACACAATGTATCAAAATTGAACAAAAGCTAAAATTATACCTGAAACCCAATTGATTTTCTCTCTCAAACAACTCCACTTGCCAACTCCAAAGACCAACTAGTTTTCCACCCAACCTTATCTAAGGATAAGTTCTCCTCCCGAAAACACTGAGCTGTATGAGCTCACAAACAATACCCAAATGCAACAATAGAAAGGTCACAAGCAATATTAGGAAGATGAATTTTATCGATTTAAATCAACCAACTAAGATAACCCATATCTATACTTCAAAAATTCTAGATCCATTTTGGCAACATTTGCTTACTCTCCAGGTTCCCCTCCTACCATAGGGGTCCTTTTGTATTTATATGCTTTGAGAGGGGTGATATTTCACCTTTTTATGCAATTTATTTTTTAGTTTTTACAAATTAAAATATTTTGTATTATTCACCATCCTTCCCTAAGGTGGAAATCCCAAATTTTTATTTTTTATTTTTAGATAATTAACTAATTTTCCCAATATTCACCACCCCCATGTATCATTTTGATGTAATTTCATGTTATTCATTATTTATAATTAAATATTCTAACTTTTTTTTATTAAAACAATATTAAAGTTAAAAGCACCTCAAAAGTTGGTGAATTTTGGAATTAAATTAATTCAAGGTTTACCTAGGTGAGATTACCTAGTTGACTTATGCCCTTGAGTGGTGTTTTTCTGCCATAGAATAGGGATTCCACACCCTTATTGTGTACCTCTCTAGAATGATTAGGACTCCAAACACTTTCCTTGTACTCGGGACTCCACATCCTAATAGATTCAGGAATCCATGGCATGATTTATTCAATATATCCAAGACTCCATGCCTTGATATTTCAAGGATTTAAGAATCCACACCCTATTTTTTCATAGATACAAGACTCTACATTTTGATCTTCCATGGATTCAAGAGTATGTGCCCTAACCTCCATGGATTCTCATCTATTATACTTCAAAAATCCATGTTTCCCTCAAGGTACTAGTTGTGAGGTCATACCCATTTGATGTTTTCATTGACAAGGTCTTGTTTCCTAGACCTACACAAATCATATCCTCGAATATTAATAGAATCAATTAAAATTTAGACTGAATTAACTTAATTACATTTTACCCAAAAGTGTATATGACCTCCCCAGTCATTTCATATCTGAGCATTGTTGTCGTCCAATGAATAATTTCCTTGTCAATCTTGCTCATTACAAGGTTAACCATGCATAATCATATAAATTATGTATCATCAACAAGATCATAATCAACTATATGTTTCGCACAACCATGATAATCCATATGTCAAAATTGTATATCATAATCCATGTCATTAACCAGATGCATAAAAAGAAACATACATATAACATGTTCTTAATCTAAATTGATCTGATATACATAATCATACATATAAGCACGCACAAGCAAATATGCAACCATGTATATAATATATGCATATATATAAATGTCACCAATCAAGTGACCCAACCAAGTCCATAACATATAGGTCTAGCATACAAAATCCATAAAAACGCCTCTTCTTTGGGTGTCACAAAACTATAATAGCCATGATGGGACACTACATACTCCTCCTCTTGGTATAAACTTAGTTCAAATTTTAATTAAACCAAAAAAAGGAAACTTGAGATAAACAATAGAAGATCCCTCTCAAGTAACAAAACTAGAACTGTATAGGTCCCATTAGACCTTTACCTAGTCCACCATGTGATGTTTGATCTGTCAAGTGTGATGATCCAATATATATCATGTTTGAAATTCAAATTAACACACTTTGATACCATTAAAAAACCACAATCCATTTAAAAAATACTTAGCTTTCAAGAATTGTTTCAAGCATACTTAATATGGAAAACATAGATAATATGAAAAACTTAATATATTTAATAGGGTTACCAACAAAAACTTTAATAGTTAATAAATTTTTTTATGGTACCAACTATAGTCATATATATAATAGTAACTCATACAATTGGGATTTGTAATTAGACATTCGTTGTAAGGAAATTAATTTTCGAAAGATCACAATGATGTGATACTAGGATGTGGTTTCCCATTGATATAAAATGACTAATTGCAAAATAAAGAGCTTGGCATTCGACACATCCATTCATGGTGTTAACACAAAAAACATGACCACCTATCTCACTACCCTTTAGCTACATCACTCATAAATCCATTTCCCCAAAGTTAGGCCTCCACCAACCCAAAAGTATTATTTACATTACTATATTGGCTAAATATGTATTTTTCCGCACAAATAATTCCCAAAATACCAAAAAGAAAAAAATAAACAAAAGAAAAAGAAAAGAAAATGGGAGGAAATTCAAAAACCAAAGAAGAGCGGGAAAGTTATGAAACCTAACGCCAATACCATGGTATGCCCAAAACCAAGGGAAAAATTATCGCCGGTAAAAAATCTTATAAAATAAGGGTGGAGGCCCCCCATTTCATAGATCACACTCTCCTTACAGAAGCTCTGCCCATTTTGCTCCAGAAACCTTAAGCTCCCATCTTGAGCTTGGAACCCTTGTTGAGAGTGGCACCTAGTGAGTTTCGAAGTGGAGAACCAGTGATAGCCAAAGACCAGGAGCACCCACAACCGTGCAACTGCAAGGGCCCATTATTCTTTGAGGTAACTCGAAGCCAAATGTAAAGCCCATATTCTTTGTATGAATAAAAGGAGTTTCATACATTATTCCATGAAGCATGCGTAGAATTGTATGAAATATTTACTGTGCATTTGTTACTTTTTTACATTTAATGGTTTACTGTTATTGTAGATTTTTACATTTCAAGTTTTTAGATATTCATGGCCCATGAGCCTTAGATCTTAGGTTATATTTTCATTCAAATAGTTTAGTGTTACACCATATTTTTCCACCTTGTGAGAATTAGCACTCCTTGGCCTCCATTAGCCATTTATGGACTCAGAACCACATTTTTGGTCCTCCTAGAACCCTTTTCCCCCTATTTTTACTCCTATATGCGAGCTGCTTCAATGCAACTCGTGCATACGCAGGTTGCACCATTACATCCTGTACATCGAGTTAATTGGTAAAAGAGAGTAAAATCTCCCTTTTTCGCTCCAAAAAGAGGCCATTGTGACCTTTGTCCCTCCATGTATCTTGAAATGACTCGATCCGACTTTTCACTTTTCTTTGGAGGGTTATATATTGAGCCATTATGCAGGGAAGGAGAGGAGAAAGAGAAGAGCATTGAAACTCTATTGAAATTTTGCCTTGCTTGAGTCTACATCCATTGATCCTTGTTGTTGTGAACCATTTATGTTCACCTCCCAAACTCTTTCATATCTTGTGAAGGATTCATTCTTTTGCTTGTGAGTTTTCCATTGTATTGGGGATTGAAGTGGTGGAGGCACAAGTGGAGGGACCTAGTTCTTGGTATATGCTAACATCTTTTATATATCATATGCACTTGTTTGCATTTATTGTTGAGACTAAGCTGCAGGTTCAAGTGTTGAAATTTGAAATCTCAACGGAATTCTTCATCGAACGTCCAGATTGAGGTAGGCTCTCTATGTTGTTTATCCGCATTTACATTTATATAGCATATGTTGAGGAATGAGATTTTTTTCTTGAGTTCATATGTCTGTTGTGGTCTACCCCAAGCCATAGGAAGTTTTTCTCTGTAACATTTAGTCCTACTTTTTACTTGTTTTCACCTCACATCTCTCACACACAGAGCCACGAGATTCATATTCCCCAGGATATCTACCTTGGCTTCCACAAGTCGATAGCACCTCCATTTCTGCCTATTGGATTGCGAAAGCACTACCAACAAAACTGGCAACCATACTGGGGAGAGCCTTACAGATCCCTGGTGATTTTTTCCTTAGTTTTTAGTATTTTTTACTGTATATTTTGAAGGTGTTAGCTATATTTATACAACTAGTTTTGTGTGTTGTTTACCCTGTAGTTAACCCCTGGTTGGCCAAAACGACCTAAACCATCCCTTAGAGCCCTCCCTTAGCATCCATTTTGTTAGCACTCAAAATGTACCTCAGGTTGTAAGAAGGCCATCTCAAGGTAACCACAAAACCAAGCTTTAGGAAAGTAAGCTGGTTTCTTTCTTTCCAGAGAGGGATCTCTCAATGATTGTTTTTACAAGGCCAGATATATGAACAATAAATAAATTCGGATTGTTGTTGTTTTTGGTGGAAAACATAGCAAGTACACATTGGGAAATGGAGTCCATATATATATATATATATATATATATATCAATCTACAGTGCTATTGCATGGAAATTTATAACAAAGGCAAGGTAGCCATTCAGTCACAGTCAAAATGCTTTGGTTTGGTGGAAAAGAAGAAATGAGGAACAATCCATTAACATGAGCATCTAACAAAAATGAGTTCAATGTTAACTTTAGTGGAAAAGTTTTTGTGAATATATGAAATATATAGAAAGAGCATATGTGTATGAATTCTGTACTATCAAACATTTATTTTAGACATGAAAGAAACATCACAGAAGTAATAACAGGAAATACATTCACATGAGAAAGGAAAAAAAAACTATGACATAAACGACACAGGAATCTTTGCAAAAATGCCAGCTTTGGCTCTATGTTTTTCTTAAGGATAAATCTCAAATTACAAAGCTCAATTCTTATGGGTTCCAACCCTTTCTTCATTGTATTCACTCTATCTTATACAATTGCTCCATGAACTGAAATAAAGCAAACTGCTAAAAGTAGGCATAACTACCTTTACATGTGTCATGCAATACTTATTATTAACTAGTAACTGATTTGAGAAAATAAACTAAATGCCTAAATAACTGATTCTTTAGCAGTAATTCTCCATGATCTTCAAAATCTTCATCCATGCAACATGTACTTGGATCTTCCATATTTTTCTATTGTCTTCCATTGCTCCATAAATGGAAAATCTAAAGTGGCCAACTCTTTTAATAACACACGCAATTCCACATGATCCCTATATGAATAATTTTGCAAATGTGCACATGCTTCCTTGAAAACAAAGAACATCTCAAACTCATCTGCAATCTTGTCAACAATTGTTTTGCCAAATAATGATTGGTGCATGTCAGCAAAGTTCGCATGATCCAATCCGCATTCAATTAACTTATCCTGATATTCTTTTTGTGTCAGCATAGCACCCTTTTCTTCCCAAAAGAATGGAAGTCCTTTCTTGAACAGAGGATCAAACATGTCTCTAAAAAGCTTTAGCTGGTGTGCCATGATATCTATCTTTGCTTGGACTGTGTCCAAATGTTGATACTTGTTTACCACTTTTCTGGCCCAAATTATGATAGATATTTTGTCCTCAATATTTGTTGTATTCAATTCATCTTCTATTAAACCATTTAAAAAGTCTATGGCATTCTCAACACAATCAATAGGTTTCTTATTTAACTTTTCTCTCACTACTGTCACACTCTGTTTAGCTAATTTAATCACAACCTCTTTATTTAAAGCAAAATCAAGGTAAGGTCTCAACTTGCTTTCTTCTTCTATGATATCATCCCGGATTCTATTTTTTGCTTCATTGCAGTGATGACTGACCTGTGAGTTGCTTCATCAATTCCTCATTTTTAGTCTGCAATTCTTGGTATTTGGCTTCCCCAGCCTTTCTCTCTTGTTCTTCTTTTAACACCAAGTTTTCCATATTTTTATTCTGGTTCTTCAATTTTGCTAGTTCCAAATCCTTCAGACTCACTTGCACCATGGCTTGAACAATGGAAAAATCACCTGTTATACCTCCATATTTCACAGTGTCGCATCTTCACCACAAAAAGAGTTGACGACACTTCCCCTACTGCTTAAAACACCCAGAAGAGAAAAATGATGAGTGATCCTTGAAGACAAACCCATCCTGTCAAGAATCAAACCAGCTGAGACTTCATGTACCCACACTACCGTGCCTTGCTCCAGCTTAGGTGCGCGGTAGTCCCCACTACCGCTCTATGATCTTTCTTTGCCACGTGGTACTACCGCGTTATGCTCTGTTGGAGAGGTGCAGTACACCTTTTTTATCCTTTTTGCCATGGCTTGTGGGATTTTGATTTTCGAGATATTTTTGAGGATTGGTGTCCCTGATTCGATCCTAACTCACTTTCTGTGATTAGTAGGCCTGATCCACTAAACTCTCCCAAGATCCACCCTTCTCTCTTGTTGGTTAGCCCTACCACACACTATAAGAGAGAGGCATTCCATGAGCAAAAGGGAGGACTCTTGGAGACATCAAACTTATGATCTTGAAGCTTTGTGGAGATAGCTAGAGGAGGAAGCACTTGGAGCTGGAAGTTGGCTTGGATATCAAGCAACCATTGTAAGTGACTTCAAGTTGATAATAGAACATAACTTGTCTTATTTCCTAAATCACATGTGTTGATTTTGTTTCAATGATATGATTTGTATCTATTGTAGATTTAGATCCTAACTCATATTTCAAGTTGCTAGAGAATTGTATATGCTTGTATCTTGGTTTCATTTTGACAGGTTCATTCGCGAGGACTTGGAAATTGGAGCAACCATAAAGACAAGCGATTTGATTGAAGGTCAGTCAGATTTCTTCTACTTCTTCTAGCACTTTAATCTTGAGATGTCTGTTTAGATCTAGGAAGTCAAGGTAGCATTTGTTTAGTTTTGTCTTAGTTTAGAGTCAATTAAAGTCTACTTTAATCTAAGAGAATTTTTACTTATCCGTAGGGAAAAATTCTACCAACAAGAATGGCGACTCCGCTGGTTTGAACCCCATTTGATTGATTGATCTCACTTTCAGCCATTTTTTGATTGTGATTCTTTTTCTTTCTCTTCAAAACAGTATTGAATTTTGGCCTCCTTGACCTTTATTCTTCCATCCTCTCTACATTTTTCCTCCCTGTGTGATCACTGAGTCCTCTGGGTCTGCAGCAACCCTGAAAAATTCATTTTTCTTTTCAAAAGTTTGCATTTTTCCATACTTTGCAACAGTACTGTGCCCTCAGCACTGCCTACAGCGTGGTAGTACCGCGTATCCTGAATTCTTACCATAGCGGTAGTGTAACAGTATCGCGCTCTAGTCTTCTTCTGCCACGCGGTAGTGTCTGCATATTTTTAATTTTTTCTTCTATGCTTGGTTTCCTGAGTCATTTTTCATTTTTCTCTGCCTTAGTTGGTGTTTTCTGTTGCTTGTTACTATCCTGTTCATTACACAGTCTTTGTGGTGTGTTTATTTCTTTTGTGAGCTTAATTATTTTGTGAATTAGTGGCATTATTTGCACATTGGGTCAGCCCTTTAGTTTGATTGCATTGGCATGATCTTCTCATCACAACCAGACCATTACTACTGTTCTCTTTTACTGGATCATGTAGCTTTCATAATCACATTGTTTCCATTATTATCATTAAAATTTAAATTGAAAATTATCATTGGAGAACATTTGTGTTGTTTGGGTTGAATTGATCTAGTAACATTATTGTGCATTAGGAAGTGAACCACTTAAATTTGCCACAGAAATTCTCATTTTTTGTAGCATCTTAGTTGTAAGATCAGTGAATTGGAAAGAAGTGTTTATTTCAGTTTGGCTCTATTTACAAAAAGAAAACAAATTTTGTTTTGTTTTTGGTTTTAATTGCTTGTGAAAGTTTCATGCATTTATGATCGAAGAACTCTTTCTCTTCCACAGCTAGTTTTCATCGAATACAAGGCTTATTTCGATTCATTCTCACTTGCATGGTTTGGGTCGTCACAACACCACCAAGTTTCACGTCCATTTACCCGATTGAGTAATACAACCACTAAAATTAATCTCCCTAACCAAACCGACATTAACCTCACTTGAGGAAATCCAAAGAATTTGGTAGTTAGGTAGGACACCGAGGATAGGCATCAAAATAATTCCCCCTTGTCATTCTCATCTGAGACATAGTTGTTGTCCTCTAGGGAACTATAATCCTCTAGTATTTATTGACACGGTCACAACCAGTTTATGGAGGGGCCTCCTGACTGTTTTTCACTTTCAGGGGTTAAACCACAGCGAGATTGAGAACCGGACGGAATCTGTGGAATGCCGCACTCCACTTAGCCCTAAGGCAACATCGATCATTGTCTTCCTTGTAATTCATAGTAATGCAAGGGTGATAAGGCAGAAGCGCCAAAAACCTTTTCCAACGTGTCATGAACGAGGTAGCTTAGTGACTTTTCTACTAGGGCTCTTTTACCCAGGATCCCTTTTGGTAGAGGGATATCCTTCTCATATTGTTCTCTCACGTTGTATTGTTCAACTTGGATTTCATCACCTTGCGAAGGATACAGCTTGTTGAGGTCTCCAGCTCTTAGTTAGGAGTTTGCTTGTTATCTCATCTTTATAGAGGGTCATTTTTTTTTTTAGTCACTTCTTGTTGGCATTCTGGCCATTATTTTTCTCAGCTCGCTTACTGAGACATCTGTCTCAGTATAGATTTTAGAGCTTTCTTTTTTGGCCTGCGAGCCTTGCTTTTTCTAGCTCCTCTTCTGCACACTCGGCTGCATTAGAGTTTTTGAGTTCTTTGTTACGAAACTGCCCCCAGATTTCATTTTCCTGCCATCATGTCAGAACCACCATGGAGATCACGACAAGTACAGGGAAAAATCCCTCCACCACCACCACCGCCACAGACCTCTGGTCCACCTGCATCACGTATTCCCGCTCCTCCTGGCCGCGGTGCTGGTCGAGGGAACATTCCACCGCCGATACACACAACATCTTCAGTTCTGCCTGTAACTGTTACTCACAGCACAGTCTCAGAACCTCTTGCAGTTTCTGCAACCATTAGTACATCTGAGATTCCCACTGTCACTTCACCCACTGTTATCCCAGATATATCTGCCACAGTGGACAACATTACAGCGGTTGAATCTAGTACAACCCAAAATACTAGACCCGAAGCCATCCTCCTACCTGATGTCAACACCTCCCTTCCACTAGAAACTTTCCACGATGACACAGACGGATCTGTTGGCACCACCGAAGGATCTGACCGGGATATACCTGGCTTGATTTCAGTCCCAGGCGGGTACGTCGAAATTATTGAAGACACTCCACTTCCTGACACACCTTTTGAACCTGATTATGGCTTTATCACTTCCCAGGCGGAGCTTCCACCTGTTATCACCACGCCATCCAGTGTTACCCACAGGAAACCAGTTCTTCTAGCAACGTACCTCGTACCATATCTCTCCCCAACCTTCCTCCGGGACATGAGATCATGGCCTCCATTCAGTCTAGTATGGTTAGTCTAGCAAATTCCCTGTTAGCATCGGCATAGTTTAAATGCGACACAGAGAAAATGCTCTCGACAGCTTCCAGATATCCCCCTGACTATCAGGATCCCAACATCCAATCTAGCACAGCGTTTCATCACTCCTATGCAGATGGCTCCGGACCTTCAGACATTACTGTACCTACGTTCCCGTCGGACCCCGAAAACCCTTTTCAGGAAATGAACACGGACCCAGTCTTCGATGGTCCTCCTATCGTTGAAAACGCTATGGACGATACCCCCGATACCCCTCGGTTAAATTCCCCACATTTGCTGCCATCACCCATGTTTGGCGCACATTCTATGAGGGATAACCTAGTTTTTTCTCCATCCTCACCTGTCAGATATGGAAGACCCCCTCCACAAATCGACACTTTTGGCACCATTGGCCAATCGACACTATCGTATTTGGCTAGTGGCAGAAGAAAACCAAGTCATACTGCTAGATCTTCCATTTTGACCGGAGGTTCACCTTCGGCCACTATCTACACTATCTCAGGAGGTGGACAACCGACTACTGTGATCCCCAACTCCAACAACCAAACTCCTCCTAGTGGGCCATCAACCCAACTAATTGGAGGACAATCCTTTGTTGGGAACCCCGTTCCTAGTCAACAACCTCCTCCTATAACACCATCCAACCCACCTGCTGGAGGGCAACCCATCGGCTCCATCCAACAACCCTCCCAACCAGCAACATTTGCTCAGTATGGTATGTACAGCACACCTGGCAGTGGACAACCTTATACCGGTTTTCCAACTGGGCCTCATCTTCAACATCCCTCGTTAAGTGTGCTTCCTTCTTGGGAACCTCAAGTCCCACAGAGTGGGGGGTACTCATTATTTGGAAATTGGAACCCAGCTCGGGGGAAATCTCAGATTCCCCCCAACTTGAACTCCGGCTTCCCTTATCCTTCAGTTGCCACAACTCCATGGAACCCATCCCTTCAATTTCCACTCATTCCTCAAGGGGGGACGAACCTTCCATGGACACCACTGTCGCAACCACCCCCCAACCCTGCTATGGGAAACCCTCCACTTACTCAATATAGTGGTAACATTCCTGGAACACAAAAACTCTAAGGAACTTTTCCCCAACTAGGAGGAGCAACCATTCCTGGGTGTCAGCAACCCCAGGGTACCATACCTACCATCCCCACTCAGCAGAACATCCACCAATCGGTTACCAACACTCAACCGGTTAACCAGATGGCCTACTACCCACAGAACTTCCAGCAGTACCCTGCGGGAAACACATATGGGTATAACACACAACAGTATGCTATGCAGGGCCCCCCATGTTTCTCTGCACCATACGGCTATTACTCATACCCGCAGACTAATCGTCAACTTCCCTTTTTGGCCACGCTAGACTTACCCGATTTGTCGAGGCTCATTAATGATCCCATATGGCATGAACCTCACTGGCCACCCATTCCAGCCAAACTTCCATCGGACATTCCTAAGTTCGATGCTAAGCCTGGGGAAGACCCCAAGAACCACGTAATGACCTTCCATCTTTGGTGTTCATCCAACTCCTTGATGGACGATTCCATTTGACTACGGCTCTTCCAGCGTACGCTTACCGGCATGGAAGCAAAATGGTACATCAAGCTGCCACAACACTCTTTCCATGATTTCAACACCTTGGCTATGCAGTTTTTGACCCATTTCCAGCTCCACATCCGGTATGATACTGGAACAGAACTGTTAACCTCACTGTGTCAAACCACTTCTACGCACATTTCAGATCACATCCATGAGTGGCGTCGACGCCGTAGGCTAATCAAGGAACCTATTCCGGATCAGCTACTTGCTGATTGGTTCACGAAGTCCTTTTTGCCTCCCATAGCTAGGGATATCACTATGCGCGGGCCGGTCACATAAGAACGAGCCATCTCGGCAGCTCAGTACATGGATTTGGTATACACCCAATTCAACACTTTACATGAACTTCTTCCCCATGCTGCCCGCATTACCGCTGATCCAACGAAACTTGCCACTGAACCCCCCATTGATGGTATTGTCGGTTCAGTCAAGGCCCATCCTACTACCAACTCGACGGGACAACAAGCTTCTGCTTCCCCCGCTCTACCTCAGGCTGCTTCAAAAGCTACTACTTCTCCTACTATCTCCTCCGAAGTGAACGCAGTTCAATCTACATCATAACCATTCGAAGGAAAAAAGAAGAACAACCGTGGTAAATCCAAGAAGAACCAGCAGGAGAATCCCAAGCCACAAACTACCCACAACGACCCGAAACCATGACGAAAGGCTAAGTTTCCTTGCCTGATTTGTCAAGATGATCACTACATGCGTGACTGTTACTACAAGGACGAAGTCAACAAATTCGTTAAAGGATCCTCTTGCCCGGCAGTGTTAACTGACCCTTTCCCTCAATAGCAACAACAGATGGTTGCCCAAGAAACCCCACAGGGGCGGAACTCGAGCAACGCAACTCGCGGAGAGACGTCCACAAATCGTGAAATCCTGATGACGAGTAATGAGGAGATTCATATAACCACTTGTTCAAAGACATATGAGAACCCTCTAAGTTTAAACAAACATTTAGAGATAGCCAAAGGAAAATCTCCTGTTGAAGATTTGACTCCTACCCCTCCCCCTACCGGTCATCTCCATATCGAGAGACCACTTACAGACACAGTGCTATGCCCACCCAAGGGCACCATACAAAAGGAGACATTTAATCCCAATGCACGAGCTGCCCAAAATTACAACATTGTTGAGGATTTAGCTCAAGCACCTTGCGCTATGTCGACTCTCAAGGTTCTTCAACACTGCCCCACGCAGCGTAGAACCTTACTTTCAGCACTGGGGGCAATTGACCCAGATACTTCAAACACTATTATGTTTAACTTGGAGCACGCCAAACCTCGGCTTTCTCACCAGTTAGCCTTCTAGGTTCATACAAAAATCCGTGGAAATAACATCCATCGCACTGTTTTAGATGAAGGTGCCTCCACGTCGTTCATGTATTTGAATTGTTGGAGAGCCTTAGGCTCACTCGAAGTCACGACATCTCCCACTACTCTCAAGGCATTTGATGGACACGGTTTTCAACCTTATGGACTCAATCCCTCAATTGGTGTTGAACTGGGGGGTAAAACAGTATCCGTACATATTGAAGTTGTGGATGCACCATTAGATTACAATCTTCTACTTGGTCGAAACTAGTTTTACGCCATGACCGCCATAGCATCTACTGTCTTCTGGATTGTGCAATTTCCTCACGGAGGGAAAATTGTCAGCATTGATCAACTTGATTACTGTATCCGAACTCCGCCAACACCGTCCCGTTATTGGATCAGCCTCGGTACTGGTTCCAAGACATTGGTGTTGGTCTCATGAAGGATTCTTCCCTTATTGGAGTTTTCCCATAGCTAGGGACCCATGTTCAACCAATCAACATGATTTCATCAAATGTCACCCCTTCCAATGATTCATGGGTGATTCCGAGTCCCGCTGAGATTGAAGACTACGACAACTCCATGCCTTTGAATAGAAACCTCGTAGCATACGAAGCGATCCAATCAACCACTGATTAGGTCGATTGTTCTACCCATCACACCGTGGCACAGCTCTCATCTGAGACTCATTCATCCCCACCACTTATCGATCCTCTCAATTTGATTTTTCCCACTGACGAATAAATTATGGAGGTTATGTGCGGTGATGAGCCACCATGGGGAGATTTTCATCATCGATCCTCATTCCCCACCATTCAGATGCTTGAGCCCGATACAAAACCCAGTACTTCACTTGGAATGGTTCAAACCAAGTTTCCCACTTCCCTCGACGAAGTATTTTTCGAAGGAAACTTGGCCAACCTTATTGCAACCACTCCCATAGATATTTCAGTGAAGCCTGGTATCGTGGAAAACATACATATTGGCAAAACATGTACTCCCCTCGAAATGGAGTTCTACAGTGCCTACTTCAAAACCTTCTACGATTTTTTTGCTTGGAGTTATGAAGAAATTCCAGGAATAGATCCCTCGATTGTGGTCCATGAAATTCCAACCTTCCTTGGCACTCGACCTATTCGGCAAAAAATTCGACCTATCCATCCTCGTAAGGCAGCCGCTATTAAAGCAGAAGTTGAAAAACTTTTGCGAGTTGGTTTTATATATCTTGTCCCATTGACAGAATGGGTATCTAACATAGTTCCCGTATCCAAGAAACAGGGAACTATTAGAGTCTGTGTCGATTACCGTGACTTGAACAAAGCTTGTCCAAAGGACAACTACCCAACTCCGTTCGTCGACTAGATCATCGATAACTGTGCCGGGAGTGTCATTTTTTCATTTATGGATGGCTTTTCTAGCTATAATCAGATCGATATCCTCCCAGTCGACCAGCAGAAAACAACCTTTATCTGCCCTTGGGGGATTTTTGCATATCGAAAGTTACCTTTTGGCCTTAAAAATGCCGGGGCAAATTTCCAACTGGCGATGTCGTACGCATTTCACGATATCAAACATATTGTAGAACCATATCTTGATGATCTTCCCGCTCATTCTCAGACCTGGGAGGACCATCCTGATCACTTAGGTGCCATTTTCGAAAGGTTCCGTTGCTACAATATACATTTGAATCCAAACAAGTGTGTCTTTTGCGTAGAAGCTGGAAAAGTTTTGGGATTCATAATCTCCAAAAGTGGGATACGCTTAGATCTTGCGAAGGTAGAAGCCATCTTAGCCCTGCCTTCCCCTACAAACATTCCAGAACTTAAAAGTTTGCAAGGGCATGCAAACTTTCTACGCCATTTCATCTGTAATCTTTCCGAGATACCAAAAGGCTATATGAGGCTTCTCAAGAAGAATACTCCCTTCATCTGGGACGACGAAGCCCAACGTTCCTTTGACAATCTAAAGGTAGCCTTAACTAAAGATCCTGTGATCCAACCCCCCGATTACACACGGGATTACATTCTTTATCTCGTAGCTTCGACTTCCACCATCGGTATGGTGCTAGTCCAGGAAGACCACAACGGCATAGAACATGTGGTATACTATCTTAGTAAGAGTCTTCTCGACTCTGAAACTCATTATTCACATGTTGAAAAACTGGCTCTGGCAATAGTTTTCGCTGTCCAGAGATTCCGTCATTACATTCTACTCCGTCGGACCACTATTATAGCCGATTTCAATCCAATGTATTATATCCTCACGCGTCAAGTGCTTGGGGGAAAATATTCTCGTTGGATCGTCATCCTACAAGAGTTTGACTTGGAATTCGTCAAAGCCAAGTCCAAGAAGTCTTTGGTCTTTGTTGAGTTGATTTGTACCTTGCCCCGTGCTACCGAGCAATCTGAGCCCATCGATTCTCTTTCTGATGAATCGTTGTTCCTCATTAGCACGTCTGATCCATGGTACGGGGATATTTTATTATATCTCCAAACCCAGCGTTTCCGCCCCGACCTCACTCGCGATGAACGTCGACGCATCCGACATCACGCCAAGTACTACCTCATAGTCAATGATACTCTCTATCGACGTGGTGTCGACACCGTTCTTGGACGCTGTCTAACTTTAGATGAGGTGGAACGCGTCCTTAATGACTGCCATGCTGGAGCATGTGGTGGTCATCTCTCTGGGATGGCTACGACCCAGAAAATACTGCGAGCAGGATATTTCTGGCCCTCGATTTTCAAAGACTGCATTGAAACGGTCAAGAAATGTCCACCATGTCAATTCTTTCATAGTAAAACATGCTCGCACCCTGCTCCACTCCATCCTGTTATTTCCGTCGGCCCCTTTTCCAAATGGGGCATAGATTTCATGCACTGTAAGCCCACTTCAGCTGGGGGGCATAGCTATGTCATAGTAGCTGTTGACTATTTCACAAAATGGGCTGAAGCGATGCCTACTTATGAAGAGGACGGCAAAACAACAACACAATTCATATTCAATCACATTATAGCTAGATTTGGTGTCCCACAATCCATTGTGACCGATCATGGCTCCCACTTCAGGAACCATATGATTGAGGAACTAAGTGCCAAGTTGGGTTTTCGCCATGAAAACTCAACCCCATACTACCCACAAGCCAATGGCCAAGTTGAAGCCATTAACAAAGTTCTGAAATGAATGATTCAGCGTATTGTGGGTACTCATAAATCCAACTGGCACTCAACCCTATTTTCAGCACTATGGGCATACCGAACCTCAGTAAAAAGTGCTACTGGGTTTACACCGTTCCAACTGGTGTATGGCCTGGAATCCATTTTACCGATTGAATGTGAAATTCCATCACTTAAGATAGCCATAGAGCTACTTCCCCACACCACTTCCGAAGAGGAACGGTTTCTATACCTAGCCAAGCTAGATGAAACCCACCGCGACGCTGCTTCAGACAACGAAGCTCATAAAAAATGCATCAAAGCTCAGTATGACAAATCCGTTCAGCCTCGGATTTTCAATGAAGGTGACCTCGTACTCACATATGATCAAATGCACGATAAACTCGGAAAAGGAAAACTAGAATCTATGTGGTACGACCCCTTTGTTGTAAAACGTGTCTTGGAGAAAGGAGCCTATGAACTCATCGATTGTGATGGCACGCCATTGGCACGGCCCCGCAATGGGCTATACCTCAAATGCTTCTACGCGTAAGGTTACCCTGCGTGGGTCACTTTTTGTACATAATGTACTTAGCTTGTTTTCACTCATCTTTTTGGTGTGCGCACGAACCTCATGTATCCATTCTTACTTTGACTTGTGATTTTATGCGCAAATGTCTGCCTACTTCGGATTTGCCGACGGTGCAAGCCGACATATCCGGAACCTCGCTTCCGCAGCATGGGTAATCTATTCTCCCACTGGCGAGTTACTATCTTCAAGAGCCAATTGTTTAGGCCCTACAACCAACAATATCGCAGAGTACCATGCAGTCATCGGACTCCTGACGGAGGTTGCTTCCCTTGGAATTGACTCCCTATCAGTCTTTTTAGACTCCCAACTCGTGGTTTCTCATCTGAATCGTGTTTACACAGTTCGCGATCCTATCCTACTTCATTTATTTTGGAGGGTACGCCTCTTGGAACGATCTTTTAATTTCATTTCATATCAACACATACCAAGGGAATTCAATTGTATAGCTGATTCATTAGCTAATTAAATTTTGGATTGGCATCTTGCCCATACATAAAAACACATAAACACACATAAACACACAAGTCATTGTAAATAAATAGGTCATAAAAGTAGGTCCATATATATATCACTGTATATAAAAGTGTTTTTCCAAATACATAAATTTTGTGTTTTAAAGACAAAATTTGGGACCTAATCCCATACAAAAATTTGGCTCTCAAAGCCTACATATTGTATACATGCCGCAAAAAGATAAAAGCTACCATATAAGGAGATCTGGGAGACCTATCATGTCCCTCATCAGATTCCTCATGCTGCTGGTGATAACACACTATAGCTCGAACCACCCTACGAAGGAGTTGGCCAATATGCCTAGGCACACCTACAGTATGCCGCTGGAGATGCAAAGGGATGTCATCCACCCTCATAGCAGGGATACTGTGGGTTAAACCCTGCAAATTCCTCTCTATTTCCTAGACCCCTCCTGCTTCATCTTCATCTTCTTCCTCATCTGGAGCGGCTTGGTGATCAACACCACCTCGGCATAATGGCAAGTACCCCGCCGGTCTTTGTGGTCCACAATCTGTGACATGCATACATACATATATTAAAGTCTTTTACACATTCTAAAAAACAATAAAAATTATATATTCAAAAAAGAAAAAATATATCCATGAAGGTCATACCTGAATTGTCCCAATCCTCATATTCCGGCAGTGCCAAGTCTATGTCCTCGCGGAAGTCCACCCTTGCATAGGGGTAGTCATCGATCATCACAATTTGTTCCTCGAGCCACGAGAAGAAATCCTCACCGAAAGCCAAACCCTGCGGTCCCCCAAGTCGTCCTGCATATTCACTCCATCAAGCCATCCATGGCTCGGTAGGTGGATGGGGGGGCATGGGTATCTGTGGGTGCAACAACGACACCCTCACCAAAAAGAAGGTGACTAAGATGCTCCCATACCCAAATTGAGAATTCTCTCCAAGCCTGCATTTGTTCACTTGCTCTTTGAGGTTGGTCAATACTGCCTCACACCAGTTGAATACTGTTCCTGCCATACAATCCACTGCAAGATTCATCTGTGTATGAGACGCCTGATGGGGACCCGTGCTCTCTGCTGCACGTGTGATGGTAAACAACACGGTTTTTATAGGAAGTTCTATAATGTCTTTGATGACCACCTTGCCGCTTTTCTTCCCCGAACCTTGATGGAAATAACGAGCAATTAAAGCATCCGTGCTTGCTTCCGAGGCTGTGTACCCAGTAAAACTCACCCGGGATCCTCTTTTCGAGAGGTCCGTGAGGAAATAAATATCCTTGAGTTCAATCTCGAGGGTGTGTTCTCCCACTCGGAAAGCTTGAATGTCGGGGTCCCACATTTGGATAATGTGGGTGAGAAGCTTTGCCTGCTTACGAATACCTTTGGTCTTGAAGAATTTCAACAAACCACATTCCCGCAGTGCAGTCACAGTCCTTTGGTCATTTTCGGCCAACAAATCATCTGCCTCATGCTCTCTTTCTTTCCAATGGACCATTTTGCTCCAAACAAGTTACAAACACCTGCAAAAGGTCATAGGAAACATTCAGTAATCATTTAACAACTTGATCTTAGTTAAAAATTTGAGAAAAAATGATTTTTTCATCTTAAAATTTGCTTCTATCGCACCTGGGGGAATTTTGAATACGCGGTACTGCACAGTACTGCGCCACGTCTTAACCTCACAGTGCGGTACTGTTACACAGTACCGCGCTTCCCGATATAGTGCCCACATGGTACTGTGAAGGGAAAAAATTGCCTAATAGGGCTTGCCCCAAAAATTATTTTTTCCTACTGAAAACAAGTTATTCTTGCATGAAATGAAAGAGGGGCTTGAAAGCTCTTACCTGGCATAGACGGCTATTGAAACGGTGCCCCAAAACTCCAGATATGAACTCTTGAAGTTTTTGCTCCTCAAATGGGTAAAATCTCCTCTTTTGGTAAATGCACAAGTGAAATGGTAACTTTCCATATTGACCCATCCTTTATATAGCTTTTTCACTTATTTTTTACTCATTATTTTATCTGGTTGAAATAAAACCCATTTCACATTACTAATATCTGGTTCCATGAGCATTTTTTGATAGGATCTCCTTTAAAAAAATGTTCACATTGGCGTTCATCTATTGTTTGACCTTCATTTTGAGCCTACTTTATCTTTTTCGTGCTCTGGATTAAAATTTGAAAAAGATTCCAAGCGCTTTTACACCCGTGTCGTGCTTGTCAAACTTAAGTAAATGGTGTCGAGTTTGGTCAGCTTTACTCATGCTCGTTAAACAATGAGGAAAGTATTATCCTGGTTGTATTTTATTCTCTTTTCGGACCAGAATAATTAAAAAATTACGATAAAGACCATTGGAGTCCATAGTTAAGCTCTTTTCAGACTCCCTAAAATTGAAAAGATTGCCAAGTGATCTTGACTCTTTCACACTTGTAAAAGTATTTGAAAGGTCGTCTATTCGGTGATAGGTTACCCCTTTGTCGGCCTATCTAGACTATTTACGAGAAAGGCATACCTCGGTCAATTTTTGGCTGGGAGAGTTCTCTCGGGAATTTTTTTACACTTTTTGGGGATCGAGGGACTAAATTTACGAAAAAGTACACTTTGGAGCCTCCTTTAAGTTTTTCAGGCTCTCTAAATGTGAAAAACTACCGAGTTTTCCTTCCTTGGACTTGTTAAAATTTAACATCGAAGGACCCAATTTGGGACGAACCCCTCCTTTCTTAGGTTCGTAAAACAAGTGAAATTGGACTCATCTATGAGATGAGCTATACCGAGCATCTGTTATCTTCTTCAAGCTCGAAAAACAACAAAGAGGTACTTGTCTATCATGTCGGGGGAATATGGGGAACAAGTCAAGTTTGTTTTGGAAGCTTGTCAGTCATTACCTTTGAACATGGCATGCGTCTTTCCCTTGTCTATTTTGGGTATCCATTTTTCGCTGAGTCATGGTCATCATCCTGAGTCATCTCTCTGGCCACGAGCCTACTCGTTCGGTGTCTATCCTCTGCTATCAATAATCCCTGATACCAAGTCCTGTTACATGCTGTTACATGTTCAAAGGGTTGCATTGTTCAGAGTCATTCATTGTGTCAGACCTCCGCTGTGTCAGTACATACTCCATTGTTTCATCATCTTATACTATCTTTCATTCTGATTTTGTGTCGATGATGTGGGAATCATTATGGCCTACCTTCGACGATTCTATTCCTGTCGACGCCAAATCACTATTCGAGAATTGGACTTAGGGATCAACCATTAGTACCTTGGTACCTGCATGCCTCAATGGCAGGTTTCCTCGTGTTCGACAGTAGGTTTACATCATTGACCACTGATCGAATGATCTCTCGAATGCTCGACATCAACTCATCTATTTGCATTTCGTTGAGATGTACTATAGATACCTTGGGGATCATCGTCATCATTGGTGATTTCCCTCGCATTTGTTAACGGTTCACATCATTGACCGGTAATCAAATGGTTTCTACCATGTTCGACGTCAACACTTTGTAATCACATGGCTAGATTTGTATCATTTGCGATCAGGTAGAAGACCCTGGGCGCACCTTTGCATCTTGATTGCGTCCAGGTTGCGATGGAGATGTCTTTTGTATTGTCACACAGATCCACTTTTTGTATTGGTCGTGGCTGTGTCATTACTGTCTTATGGATCTATGCTTGTTCATAGTAGCCATGGTTTGTCTACAGTCTATATCATCTTAGTACTCATGGATCTGCAATGTATTGGTCAGCAGCCATGCTTTGAGTCATTTGTTTCCGAGCATGGGGATGCTCGCCTCGATGGTATATCTAACATTTTGTTTCTATTTCAGCTCCTTGTTGCTCTCCTCGATGCTATCTCCGCACAGTATTTGTAAAGTCTTTCGGCCATTAGTCCCTTCTGACCTCACACTTTAGGGGGCATCTGTTATACCTCCATATTTCACAGTGTCGCATCTTCACCACAAAAAGAGTTGACGACACTTCCCCTACTGCTTAAAATACCCAGAAGAGAAAAATGATGAGTGATCCTTGAAGACAAACCCATCCTGTCAAGAATCAACCCAGCTGAGACTTCATGTACCCACACTACCGCGCCTTGCTCCAGCTTAGGTGCGTGTTAGTCCCCACTACCGCTCTATGATCTTTCTCTGCCACGCGGTACTATCGCGTTATGCTCTGTTGGAGAGGCACGGTACACCTTTTTTAGCCTTTTTTCCATGGCTTGTGGGATTTTGATTTTCGAGGATTAGTGTCCCTGATTCGATCCTGACTCACTTTCTGTGATTAGTAGGCCTGATCCACTAAACTCTCCCAAGATCCACCCTTCTCTCTTGTTGGTTATCCCTACCACACACTATAAGAGAGAGGCATTCCATGATAAAAAGGGAGGACTCTTGGAGACATCAAACTTATGATCTTGAAGCTTTGTGGAGATAGCTAGAGGAGGAAGCACTTGGAGCTGGAAGTTGGCTTGGATATCAAGCAACCATTGTAAGTGACTTCAAGTTGATAATAGAACATAACTTGTCTTGTTTCCCAAATCACATGTGTTGATTTTGTTTCAATGATATGATTTGTATCTATTGTAGATTTAGATCCTAACTCATATTTCAAGTTGCTAGAGAATTGTATATGCTTGTATCTTGGTTTCATTTTGACAGGTTCATTCGCGAGGACTTGGAAATTGGAGCAACCATAAAGACAAGCGATTGGATTGAAGGTCAGTCAGATTTCTTCTACTTCTTCTAGCACTTTAATCTTGAGATTTCTGTTTAGATCTAGGAAGTCAAGGTAGCATTTGTTTAGTTTTGTCTTAGTTTAGAGTCATTTAAAGTCTACTTTAATCTAAGAGAATTTTTACTTATCCATAGGGAAAAATTCTACCAACATCACCAGATTCAATAGAAGAAGGGATGACTATACTTTCAAATTCATTATCTTTCTCTTGCAACTTCTTTTCTAGATCCCCAGACTTAGCTTTGAGAATTTGCTCACTCTCCATTACAAAAGACATATCTCTTTGCCATTGATTTTCTTTTTCTGCAAATTTCAGTAGTTTGGATTTACAATTTGTTAGCTAACCTTTCAAGTCTTCTTTTTTCTTCTCAATCTCTACCAGCTCAAAAGCTTGTATCAATTGAGTAGAAGGAATTTTCAGCTTCTTCTTCAGTAGATGAATAGCATTCTCCATTTCATTCAATAAATTTTGTATGCTATACCTTTTATCTGCTTGGATCTTAGTAGCCAACAACTCTGTCTGCAATTTCTTGATCTGTGATCGGTGGGCTTTATTCTTCACCTTCTTCTGCCTAAGCTAATTCTTGATTTTGCTCTTTCTAGACTGCAGCTTTGATAAGTCCAATGTAACCTTTAACAGTTTAGTATAAATAATGTCTCCAGTTTCTTTATGCAGATGTATCATATCAAGGATGGGGATGTTTTCTAATTCCATTTTCATCTCAACAACTTTATTCTTAGTTTCTATAGCCAAATTTAAAGTGTCCCGAGAATGATTTCTAACAGTGACTAAAGATATATCATTGCTAGAGATTTTTCTAACTTCTTCATATAATTTCAATTCTTCTGAAGCTATATCTTTATCATCCTTATACTTGTCAAATAATTCTGACCTACTTGATTCGGTGGTTGTTTCATCAAGTACATATTCTTTGATTTCAAAAGCAGGTCCATTGACCTTCACTTGCTTCTTTTTACCCTTACCACTTGTCACCTGTACAAGCTATTTTACCTATTCTACTTTTTGTTTCTTTAGGGGCCTCCCTGTATCTTCCTCCTCTATATCCATAGCATCAGAGAAGTCTATTTTGTTGTTTTTTTTCAGAACAACTGGCTAAGGGTGTAACCTTCTCAGTAGCTGGGATCAAGCTGGAGGTACCAAGTTGTGGTGAGGTGACTTTCTTTATAGAATAAGTGGAGTCTTCATGCATATCAACATCCTCTTAAATCTTGTAGGGATATTCCAACCAGTTTGTTGTCTCTGATAGAACTGTAACCTCAAAGTGCTCAAAGGATTTTCTCTTATTATCCTGTCTTTTGATAGAGATAATGTGATGGGGGTCATAATTTATAGCAGCTTCAGTTGGAAACCCCACTTCTCTTAACAAAATTTCAATTACTGGAAGGGCATCTTTGTTTTTAATGATAAATGGGCCTACAACCCATGGAAATGCAATATCAGAAGCCTTCTTAAAATCCATAAAATGTTCAATATCCGCTTTTAATTTCTGCCTTATTAGTTCCATAGAAAACACTCTGGGAGTAAAAAATGCAGGTAATATATAAGGTTGATGAACAAACACATATACCTTGATTACTGTACCTTGTTCACAAAGAAACCAATCAACTAATTCTCTTTTCAAGAGAGAACTGCAAAATCTCTTTCATTTATGTCAAAACTCTGGGTAATTTCTTCTGAAATAAAACACTATAAAATTATGACATAAGGATTTTCATAAACTTGCTTTAGTCTCTACTCATTTCCTCTATGAGTACCATCTTAGGGAGCTGTAGGTTTTCTTCATTGAATGATAAAAACAACTTCAACAAATATGACTGAAATCTAAAACTTCTTGGTTTTTGGAAATGCACTAGCTGAGAATGGATATTCTCAGCTAGGGATTCATCAAATTTAAGGCAAGAAGACCGTACTGACTGACTAGACTCTCCAGACTCAATTTGACAGGTGCTAAGGACATTCAAAAAACTCATTAAGGGTTCAGTAACATATTTATCTATATCCAACCCTAAAAACTGACTCATCATGGTTATGACACACTGTTTCTTGATTAAAAAGACTGGCATCAACAAGGAATGGATGGTCTTGTAACTAGACATCAAGTTTTAAGCAAATCTTGAAGAAATCTTGCCTCTTTTCAACTGCAGACTCTCTAAAGTACTGGACTATGGATTCTTCACTATAGTCTTTGGACTCTTGGCTGAAATCATTAGGAAGTAAAGGGTTTTTCTAATGATGACAAAACTAACTGAACATAAGATTTTTGAATTGGATGTATCCATAATTACCCTCTAAGAGGAGGAATAATTAGTGGCACACCATTCAACGAATTTTGGGCAAGTTAGGGTTTGGTTTGTTGAGAAATACTAGAAGTATGGCTTGTAAACATTGTGAATGTCTGTAACTTGGTCCCTAAGAAGTTTTATTTTATTCTTCACCGCTTCAATAGGTCCATTTAGTAAAATAGTATCAAATATTTCAGAATCTTTGTCCTCTAATAGCTCATCTATCTTCTGATACTCTAGGTTTTGGGCTTCTACCTCCTCAACTTCATCCATTTTATACTTTTCAATGAGGACAAAAATCCTTCCTAGTTTGCTGACAAATGGTCCAAGGTTTCTATCTGGGCTGGTCGCTTTCCGCACAGTCCTTAGCTTTCATTTTCCAATGCACAGAATAAACAAATACCCCGTTTCTTTGTGTAATGTATTTTTATATTATTTTCCTCCTCATATCATTTTTGCATCTTTAATATGTGAAATAGTCTGTCAACCATAGATCTGAGTCTTATTCTCATATCGACCATCCAAAAGCGTGGTCCCTACCAAACTTTGCCAATTTGAAAACTTTGTTTTCTCATGCATTTTTAATTAGTGAAACAAATACCTACCGTAGATTCATTTCTCCGCCAGATCTGAACCGTTGAAACATGTGGAGCCTACCCAATTTTCGCTGATTTGAGAATTTTGTTTATTCTTGCATGTTTAATCTGTGAAGTGCCTGATAACCGTAAATTTGTTTTCACCTATTGATCTGGCCGTCGATTTTCCTATGGGTTAACACTTACTCCGCCCATCTCAAAAACCATTTAAGACGAAACACCTTACATTTGCGAAATTATTCTCAACCATTGATCTCCATTGGTATAAATCTACTTCCTTCATTTCCATGGGTTTAACCCTCTTCCAACTACTTAGCCCAGAAATAGTACTAACAACTGGCTCCAATTGGGGATGCTATCCTCCCTGCGAGGTAGCAAAGAACCCCGTAGACTAGTGCATGTCTTTCAAAAACCTCAAACTACTGTTTTTTCTTTTTTCTATATATAAAATAAAGATAAAGAAATATGGCTACCCCTTTAGATCTCAGGGCCTTCTCTTCAGGATTTAAATATTTTGGCTCACCACCTGTACTGAATTTTAAATGTAAAGAAATATATACAATCTATGGTACAAAAATTACCTCCAACCTTCAAGACAAGTAATGTTTTAGAAATATTCCATTTATCGGGCCTCCCTTCAGTTGAGACCTATCCTGATGCTGCAAAATGAATGAATTTTCTCCTCTAAACGCTGCAGTGATGTATGGACCTACCCACATATGATCATAATTCCCATGCTTGTCTTCCCTAGGAGCATCCCACTTTAAAACCAAATCATTAATCTGGAATTGTTCTTCCTTAACTTTCCTATCAAAAGTATTTTTAATTTTTTTTTTTTTTTTTTTTTTATGTACTTGTACTTTATAATAGGCATTAACCCTCATCTCATTCAACTCTATTATTTGATTAATCCTTCTTTGCATATGGTTTGGTTTATCTTCATGTTCTTGCAACAATTTCATGACTGGCAATCCTAAAGATGCTGGAAAAACAACTTCAGTCCCATATACTAACTGGAATGGTGACATTCCAATTGCTCTTTTTGTGCTGATTCTATCAGCCCACAAAGCATATTTCAACTTTGTATGCCAAGCCCTTTTGTTTTCTTCTAGCAATTTCTTAATTATTCTTACAAGACTTTTGTTAGAAGATTCAGCCAACCCATTTCCTTGTGGATAGTAAGCAGTAGAATGGTTCAAGTTGATGTGATATTTATGGAATAAACTTATCATCTTCTTAGATTTGAAAGCAGCTGCATTATCTGTCACAATTCTCCTGGGACATCCAAACCTGGCCAAAATGTTGTTCTCAAGAAAGTACATAATCACAACATTTGTTTCTCTCCTTATGGGTATTGCTTCAATCCATTTTGTGAAGTAGTCTGTTGCTGTCAGAATCCACCTATGTTGTCCTGAAGAATTTGGATTAATTTCCCCAATGAAATCCAATCCCCACGGCTGAAAGGGTGCCTCTACTGAAATTGGATTAAGAGGGAGTGGAAACAACTTCCTCTTACCATCAAACTATGGCACTGATGACATGTAGTAGTTTCCTTATAAACATTAGAAAACACAGTGGGCCAGTAAAAACCAGCTCTCATAATTTTATTTGTTGTCACTTTCCATGAGTGGTGCCCTCCACAATCTCCTTTATGGAATTCCTTCATTGTCTGCTGAGCTTCATTTTCCAATAGGAAATTTAACAACACTCCACCAGGGTATTTCCAACACAAGTATTGATTCATAATGTAGAACTTTGTAGCCTTTAGTTTCACAGGTCTATCTCTTGTTTTACTCAATCCCACAGGAGCTTGTAGATTTTGCAAAACATATACAATATCATTGTACCATGGAGATATAGAAAAATATGGTATTACCTGTATCCCTGTATCAAGTTGGTTTGAATGATTGGACAAGAAGTTAAGTTGTAAAGAATCAAAATTAGAATCTTTCATCATTTTGGCAAGTCCATGTCCTTTAATCAACTTATTAGGTTTGATTTCAAGATCATACTCTAATAATACAACAATCCACTTTTCTCTCTTCCCTTCTGGATCTGGTTGGGTAAGAATGCTCTTCACCACATTACTTGGAACATACAATATGTGAATGAAGAATATACACTCTGAAATCTTTCAAATATTTTACCAAAGAATAAGCCTGGTTCTCCATAATATCATATTTTAACTCTCCATCTCTCAATACCTTATTGAAGAACGCTATATGTTGCTCATCATTTTAATTGTTTTTCTGTATTAGGACTCCAGCTATGGTATGCTCAGACGCATAAGAAAACACTATGAAATATTTAGTGAAATCTGGACTTGCCAACACTGGGGCTTCAGTGATGGCCCTTTTAATATCTTCAAAATATTTTCTAACATCTACCGTCCATTTTATTTCCTTCCCTTTCTTCAACATATTGGTAATATTCCTCAATATTTCAGCAAAGCTAGGAATGAATCTTCTCAGAAAATTTACCTGTCCAATGAATGACTACACTTCCTTCTTTCTCCTGGGCTCCCCAACCTTTAAAATTTCACTGACTCTTTCTGGATCAATTCTAATACCATCTTTTGAAATGATATGTCCAAGAAAATTTCCTTCTTCCAATGAAAAATTAGATTTCTTGGGATTTAGTGAAATACCATATTTTCTACACTTCACAAAGACTTTCTCCAAATGTTTGACATGTTCTCTATCAGACCTGGAATAAATAGTAATATAATCCATGTAAACAACTACAAATTTATCCTTCTCTTATGCAAAAGCAATATCCATAGCACATTGAAATGTAGCCCCTGCATTCATTAATCCAAAGGGAAGTTTGGCATACATGAATGTACCCCATGGTGTAGTAAATGCAGTATTCTCTTGGTCTTCGGGAAATACTTTAATTTGGTTATATCCTGAGAATCCATCCATAGTAGAAATCCTTTCATTTCCTACTACCCTTTGCAGAATGTGCTCCATGTTTGGCAATGTGTAATTGTCTTTCAATGAAACTTTGTTAAGATTTCTGAAATCCACACAAAGTCTAATTTCACCATTTTTCTTTCTAACAGGAACTAGGTTGGCTACCCATTTTGAAAACCTCAGAGTCACAATAATTTTAGCATTGAATAACTTTTTGATCTCTTTCTCTCTCACAGGTAGCAACATGGGGTTTATTCTTCTCATATTTTGTCTGAAAGGCTTTTCTCCAGGTATTATTGGAATGGTATGTTGTATGATATAATTATCATACTATTTCAGGTCCTCATAGCTCCAGGCAAATATATCAGTGTATTTCTTCATTAAATTAATATACTCTTCTTTTTATTTTGTAGGTAATTTCTTGGACAATTTTACAACTTGTGGTGTTTCCTCAGTGCCTATATTCTGATCTTCAACTGCCTTATTAGCAGGTTTAACTTTAGGATCTTTATCAACATCATTCTGGTCAAACAATTTTTCTAGGGGAATCAGGCCTCCTAGAATAAAATTGCTCTTCAGCTGAATTATGTCTTTTCCTCCCAACATATTTTTCAGTTTTTTGTTTTCATCTTTTTCATCTTCAATCTGCTCATCATCTTGGAAGTTCTCTAAATTTTCATTTTCTGTATCAATCTGAATATTTACAAATTCATCAGACATTTCCAAAAATCTCTTTATTTCCATATTATCATCAAAAAATTGCCAGTACTTGGAGTTGTCTAGTATTGAGGGTCTATTTACAACTTCAACTTTATACTTTTTTTTTCTGAGAATAAATGGGAGTTTTAAAATTACTAGCAGTCGTAGCCAAAGTGTCTACTACTTGATTTTCCATTCTAGGGACCACTATGATTTTATGCTCTATAAAATAATCACCAAACATGTCCCAGACTTCATTCATGTAGGCTCTCATTCTGGGATGTTTTATTTGGTAACTATTATTTACCTGATTTACTACAAGTTATGAATCCCCAAATACTTCTATTCTCTTTGCTCCCATACCTTTCAAAGCCTGTAAACCCAGCAGTAGAGCCTCATACTTAACCACATTATTAGTACAGTCAAAAGTCAATTTATAAGATAAAACTTTAAACTCTCTGTTTGGATATATAATCCAAACACCTACCCTGGCCCCACTTTTACTTATGGATCCATCAAAATACATAGTCCACAATCCTTCTTCATTTTGATTCTTTTCTAAGGATTCTTTTCTTTTTGCAAATTCCTTATGCTCTTTAAACTCAATCTGTAAAGGAATTTCAGGATCAGTGTGAGGTCCATCATTAAAAAATATAGAGGATCGTAAATCAGTGTCAACAGCGTAAATAGGATGGTTTTTAGGCTGATCTTGACTACTAACTACATAGGCTAACCTCTTCTCTCTGTATAACCTTTTGTTGCGTCCAAATAAAGGTATAGTGGCATATGACATATCCATTTGTAGAGTTCCTTTCAATTTTGATGCCCAAGATCTTGACAACAACATGCCAAACTTGGGAGGAATGTCAGCTACTACAACATCCATCACAATTCTTTTAGCTGGAAGTTGTGCAAGGGTTACTACCATATCTCTTTATCAATCCTAGACATCTGACCTTTCTAGAATCAAAATAATATAGGTCTTTGTAAGGCCTAGTAACCTCCAATCCCAGACTTTCCACTACTACCCTTGGCATTAGATTATGAGATGCACGAGAATCTAGCATGGCATTGTGCAAAATCATATCATGGATATTCAAACTTAGATAAAAAGGAGGGACTTCCTCATCATCTGTATCTTCAATTTTAGGTCCAAAGACAATAGTAGGAGAATCATCTCTTACTTCTAAAATATCTGGTTGATAATCACCTTGATTCTTGACCATTTTAGTAATTTATTCTCTATATTCATTATTCCTCAACAATTCATTAAAGGGAATAGGAATATTAATCTTTGATAATTCTGATTGCAGATTGAAGGATAAAATTGGTCTATCCAGATCAATTGGCACTGATTGTTTAGTTTCTTTGACTTTTTCTCTTTATTTGCTGGATTTTTCTGTACAGTAATATCTTTATGTTTTTCTTTTTGTTTTTTTCAGAATTTGGTTGGATATTGGAAAGCTGATTTGGATTTGGATTTCCTTTATTTATTATTACATCACGACTTCTCAATTTCAATTTTTTCTGAAAATCATCAATGGCGTTTTGATAGCCTCTCTAATATTGTTTTGAATCTATCTCTGAAATAAGATTGCCATCTTCTTGAGTGAATAGATTATGCTCTTCCTAGGTTAAGTATATTTCAGAATCAATATCATCAAAGTGATGAATCTGGTTATTCATTGGATATTCTTCTCCCTCCCCATCAACCAAATTTTCTGGGAATGGTGGTCTTATTTGCTGATCTTTAGGGTTTCTTTGGTTTCTTTGAGGAAAAGGAGGTCTTCTAAAATTTGGATTTCTTACTTGATTTTCAGGCTGCTCTCTGTTACATGGTCTATTATCTATAGCCAACCTATCCATTAATCTCTCTATGGTTTTCATCATCATTTCAAATTTGACATCACTTACAAAAGAAGGGGTAGAAGTGGATGGTTGATTTTCTTGTCTTCTCCTATCTGCCTCTACTATATTCTTCATTTTCCCTAAATCCATTAAGTTTTCCTCCACTTCTAGAGCATCTTTAAACATATATGACAAAGTATCCAACTTCTTCTCTCTCAACATACAAGAAAAGTCCCCATCAAAAGCATCTACATAATGTAATTTAGATGCCCCTACTAATGGTTTGATATCAGCAGGAATTGAATTGTAAATCTTCATAAATCTACTAGAAAATTCTTGTACAGACTCAAAGATCCCATTTTTAAAATTTTTGTATTGAGATAATATTTGTAAAGGGATCTTCTTTGCCTCCCACCTATCCAAAAACAATGTTTGAAAAGATTCAAAAGTAAGGATAGATCTTGCTGGTAAATCCTTAAACCACCTTTTTGCCTCTCTTGACAAACTCTAAGCAAACAAACTCATTTTCACATCATCATGATCTACTTCTTCCAGGTCAATAAAATCCTCAAATCTATCCATATGTTGTTTTGCTGTAAAATTTCCCTCTCCATCATATAGAGAGATTCTTTGTGAGTAGTTCTGAGGGAGATCATTCAAAACAGGTGGCAAAGCTAGAGGTGCAAACTTGGCTTCCATCGATCTAGGTGGATTCAGTACAACAGGAGGGTTTTGAGGAGGATTGTGAACAGGGTTTGTAATATGAGGCTGAAAGGTTTGAAAAAGAGCGCTTCTTTATTCAACTTTTACAGTACTTTGCAAATTTTTCCGCAGGGAATCTAATAGATATGACTCAAATCTATTTCGATTAACTTCTGTTTGTTTTAAGTTTGACTCTAATTTAAATCTTAACAAGGTCTTTCCATCATTTAATCTCAAATCTAAATCTTGAAAACCATAGAACTCTTCTTGAAATAAAGACCTTTCAGTATGAGAAATATTAGCTTTTTCTTTTCCACTCCTACGTCTAAACAGACTCTCTGGGTTTTCCACACTTTGTAAAATTTCAGAATTAGGATTACCTCGTGTGTGTGCCCTCCTGGAAAACAGGATGTCTTCTGAAATCTTCTTTGAAAATCAACATGGAGTCGCCAGGGAAAATGTACAACCTTCTTCAAATACATAAATCTTTGTTTGACCACATAAATCCTTTCTTTATTGGAATCTTGAAATCTTTGTCATTTTCTCCCAAGGTGATTTGAACTTTCGCTCCCCGGCAACGGCGCCAATATGTTAGAACTCAAAATGTACCTTAGGTTGTAAGGTCATCTCAAGGTAACCAAAAAACAAAGCTTTAGGAAAGTAAGATGGCTTCTTTCTTTCCAGAGAGGGATCTCTTAATGATTGTTTTTACAAGGCCAGATATATGAACAAGAAATAAATTCAAATTGCTGTTGTTTTTGGTTGAAAACAGAGCAAGTACACATTGGGAAATGTAGTATATATATATATATATATATCCACAGTGCTATTGCATGGAAATTTATAACAAAGGCAAGGTAGCCATTCAGTCATAGTCAAAATGCTTTGGTCTAGTGGAAAAGAAGAAATGAGGAACAATCCATTAACATGAGCATCTAACAACGATGAGTTCAATGTTGAATTTAGTGGAAAAGGTTTTGTGAATATCTGAAATCTATAGACATAGAATATGTGTATGAATTATGTACTACCAAACATTTATTTCAGACATGGAAGAAAACATCAAGGAAGTAATAACATGAAATACATTCACATGAGAAAGGGAAAACAAACTATGACATAAACGACACGGGAATCTTTGTAAAAATTCCAGCTTTGGCTCTATGTTTTTCTTAAGGATAAATCTCAAATTACAAAGCTAAATTCTTATGGGTTCCAACCCTTTCTTCATTGTATTCACTCGATCTTATACAATTGTTCCATGAGCTGAAATAAAACAAACTGCTAAAAACAGGCATAACTGCCTTTACATGTGTCATGCAATACTTATTAAATAGTAACTGATTTGAGAAAATAAACTAAATGCCTAAATAATTAATTCTTAAACAGTAATTCTCCATGATCTTCAAAATCTTCATCCATGCAATGTGTACTTGGATCTTCCATATTTTTCTATTGTCTTCCATTGCTCCGCAGATGAAAAATATGAAGTGGCCAACTCTTTTAATAACACACGCAATTCCACATGATCCTTGTATGAATAATTTCGCAAATGTGCACAGGATTCCTTGAAAACAAAGAACATCTCAAACTCATCTTCCAGCTCGTCAACAATTTTTTTTCCAGATAATGATTGGTGCATGTCAGCAAAGTTCGCATGATCCAATCTGCATTCAATTAACTTATCCTGATATTCTTTTTTTGTGTCAGCATAGCACCCTTTCCTTCCCAAAAGAATGGAGGTCCTTTCTTGAACATAGGATCAAACATGTCTCTAAAAAGATTCAGCTGGTGTACCATGATGTCTATCTTGGCTTGGACTGTGTCCAAATGTTGATACTTGTTTACCACTTTTCTAGCCCAAATTATGATAGATATTCTATCCTTAATATTTGTTGTCTTCACTTCATCTACTGCTAACCCATTTAAAAAGTCTATGGCATTCTCAGCACAATCAATAGGTTTCTTATTTACATTTTCTCTCACTGTTGTCACACTCTGTTTATCTAATTTAATCACAACCTCTTTATCTAAAACAAAATCAAGGTAAGGTCTCAACTTGCTTGCTTCTGCTATGATATCATCCCAGATTCTATTTTTTGCTTCATGCAATGATGACTGACTTGTGAGCTGCTTCATCAATTCCTCATTTTTAGTTTCCAATTCTTGGTATTTGGCTTCCCCGGCCTTTCTCTCTTGTTCTTCTTTTAACACCGAGCTTTCCATATTTTTATTCTGGTTCTTCAAATTTGCTAGTTGCAAATCCTTCAGACTCACTTGCGCCATGGCTTGAACAATGGAAAAATCACCAGATTCAATAGAAGAAGGGATGACTATACTTTCAAATTCTTTATCTTTCTCTTGCAACTTCTTTTCTAGATCCTTAGACTTAGATTTGATAATCTTCTCACTCTCCATTACAAGAGACATATCTCTTTGCCATTGATTTTCTTTTTCTGCAAATTTCAGTAGTTTGGCTTTACAATCTGTTAGCTCACCTTTCAAGTCTTCTTTTTTCTTCTCAAGCTTTGTCAGCTCAGAAGCTTGTATCAATTGAGTAGAAGGAATTTTCAGCTTCTTCTTTAGTAGTTGAATAGCATTCTCCTTTTAATTCAATAAATTTTGTATGCTAGACATTTTATCTACTTTGCTCTTAGTAGCCAACAACTCTGTCTACAATTTCTTGATCTGTGCTCGGTGGGATTTATTCTCCAACTTCTCCTCCCTAAGCTGATTCTCGATTTTGGTCTTTCTGGAATGCAACTTTGATAAGTCCAATGTAACCTTTAACAATTTAGTATAAATAATGTCTCCAGTTTCTTTATGCAAATGTATCATATAAGGGATGGGGATGTTTTCTTAGTCCATTTTCATCTCAACAACTTTATTCTTAGTTCCTATAGCCAAATTTAAAGTGTTTTGAGAATGATTTCTAATAGTAACTAAAGATATTACATTGCTAGATATTTTTCTAACTTCTTCATATAATTTCAATTCTTCTGAAGCTATATATTTATCATCCTTATACTTGTCAAATAATTCTGACCTACTTGAATCGGTGGTTGTTTCATCAAGTACATATTCTTTGATTTCAAAAGAAGGTCCTTTGACCTTCACCTTCTTCTTTTTACCCTTACCACTTGTCACCTGCACAAGCTGTTTTAACTCTTCTACTTTTTGTTTCTTTAGGGGTATCCTTCTATCTTCCTTCTCTATATCCATAGCATCAGAGAATTCCTTTTTGTTAGTTTTCTCAGAAAAAATGGCTAAGGGTGTAACCTTCTCAGCTACTTGAATCAAGCTAGAGGTACCAAGTTGTGGTGAGGTGACTTTCTTTACAGAATAAGTGGAGTCTTCATGCATATCAAAATCCTCTTGAATCTTATAGGGATATTCCAACCAGTTTGCAATCTCTGAGAGACCTGTAACCTCAAAGTGCTCAAAGGATTTTCTGTTACTATCTTATCTTCTGATAGAGATACTATGATGGGGGTCATAATTTATATAAGGTTTAGTTGGAAACCCCACTTCTCTTAACAAAATTTCAATTGCTAGAAGGGAAACTTTGTTTTTAATGATAAATGGGCCTACGACCCATGGAAATGTAATATCAGAAGCCTTCTTAAAATCCAGAAAATGTTCAATCTCCATTTTAATTTTCGCCTTATCAGTTCCATAGCAAACACTCTGGGAGTCAAAAATGCAGGTAATATATAAGGTTGATGAACAAACCCATATACCCTAATTACTATACCTTGTTCACAAAGAAACCAATCACCAATTCTCTTTTCAGGAGAGAACTGCAAAATCACTTTCATTTTTGTCAAAAATTTGGGTAATTTCTTCTGAAATAAAACACTATAAACTTTTGACCTAAGGATATTCATAAACTTGCTGTAGTCTCTACTCATTTCCTCTATGAGTACCATCTTAGGGAGCTGTAGGTTTTCTTCATTGAATGATGAAAACATCTTCAACAAATAGGACTGAAATCTAAAACTTCTTGTTTTGTGGAAATCCACTAGTTGAGAATGGATATTCTTAGCTAGGGATTCATCAAATTTAAGGCAAGAAGACTGTACTGACTCACTAGACTCTCCAAACTCAATTTGACAGGTGCTAAGGACAAACAATAAAATCATTAAGGGCCCAGTAACATATTTATCTATATCCAACCCTAAAAAATGACTCATCATGGTTATGATACACTGAGTTTCTTCATTAAAAAGACTGGCATCAACGGGAATGGTTGGTCTTGTAACGATACATAAGGTTTTAAGCAAATATTGAAGAAATATTGCCTCTTTTCAACTGCAGACTCTCTAAAGTACTGGACTTTGGATTCTTCACTATAGTCTTTGGACTCCCGGTTGAAATAATCAGGAAGTAAAAGGGTTTTTCTAACGACAACATAGCTAACTGGACATAAGATTTTTGAATTGGATGTATCCATAATTACCCTCTAAGAGGAGGAATAATTAGTGGCACACCAGTCAACGAATTCTGGGCAATTTAGGGTTTCGTCTATTGAGAAATAATGGAAGTATGACTTGTAAACATTGTGAATGTTTGTACCCTGGTCCATAAGAATTTTTAGTTTATTTTTCACCGCTTCAATAGGTCCATTTAGTAAAATAGTATCAAATATTTCAGAATCTTTGTCCTCTAATAGCTCATCTATATTCTGATACTCTAGGTTCTGCTCTTCTACCTCCTCAACTTCAACCATTTTATACTCTTCAACGAGGACAAAAATCCTACCTGGTTTGCTGACAAGTGGTCCAAGATTTCTGTCTGAGCTGACCACTTTTAGCATAGTCCTTAGCTTTCGTTTTCCAATGCATAGAATAAACAAATACCCTTATTCTTCGTGTAATGTATTTTTATATTATTTTCCTCCTCATATCATTTTTGCATCTTTAATCTGTGAAATAGTCTGTCAACCATAGATCTGAGTCTTATTCTCATCTCGACCGTCCAAAAGCACGGTCCCTACCAAACTTTGCCAATTTGAAAACTTTGTTTTCCCGTGCATGTTCAATCAACAAAATAAATACGCACCGTAGATTCATTTCTTTGCCAGATCCGAACCGTTGAAACATGTGGAGCCTATCCAATTTTCGTTGATTTGAGAATTTTGTTTATTCTTGCATGTTTAATCTGTGAAGAGCTTGATAGTCATAGATTTGTTTTCACCTATTGATTTGGCGGTTGATTTTCCTGTGGGTTAACACTTCGCCCATCTCAAAAACCATTTAAGACCAAACATCTTACCTTTGCGAAATTATTCGTAACCATTGATCTCCATTGGTATAAATCTACTTCCTTCATTTCTATAGGTTTAACCCTCTTCCAACTACTTAGCCCAGAAATAGTGCTAACATCTCTAAGCCAACATTTTATTTTATCTTTTCCGGTTCCGGGGAGGCAGCTATTTTCCTGATAAGAGTGCCCTAGGGTGCACCTGTTACTCAGTTAAGAGCACACCATAATGCCCTTTTTTCCTTGTTAAGAGTGCCCCATAGCGTCCCTGTTTCCCAGTTAAGGGTGCTCCAGAGCGCACTTATTGCCTTGAAGAGTGCGCTATAGAACTCAAGTTTGAAACGCCCATGTATCCCTCTCCCGAACCTTGTTTGGGACATTTTTTTTCAAATTGGGTGTTTTCGAACAAGGAATGGAAATATGTTGTTATATTTAATAATTTTTTCATATAATTTTCTCCAATTTTTTATTTATCATTATTTATCATTTCATTTTAGCCTCTATTCATTGTAGTCGGCCCTCTCATACTCTGTTTTTTGCTCATAGAACTTTTGTTTTCTTTTGGCTTGCTGGAGCACTTGATAGACCCCTGTATGCGTGCATTGCTATCTCTTACATCACATTTCAGCGAGTTCATTTACTGCATCATTTTCATACATGTCATATCATTTTATTTCAGTATCATAACATGAATGTTAGTTTAGTTTCATTTATGTTATCAACTTTATATATTTCTTGCTCATATAGAGTATCCATACATGCCACTTGTGCACCCACTCACACCCTAAAATATAAAGTGAGACTAAAATTTGTTAACTAAACACAAAACTAACCCCACTTGAGGACCAAAAACAATCTTCTAGCTAGGTAGGGCATTGGGGGTAGGAATCCAAATAACCCCCCTTCGCCACTTTACATCTGAAACTTAGAATTTGACTATTAGGGAACCAGAATCCCCTACTACTTGTTGGCATGGTTAAAAATCGATTTGTTGGAAAAGGCCTCTCCCTTAGGAGGGAAAGTCATGAGACTGGTTCCAGAAGACTATGTGGACTGTCAATCTCCACTTAGTTTTGAAGGACACCTACTCATAGTCCTCAATGCACTGCCAGGCCTCCATACCAGGGGTGTAGCGACCAAAGAAATGAAACGACGAATTTCCTTTTCTGGACGTGCCATGAACAAGGTATCCTAGTTTCCATTCTCCTAGGGATATTTTACCCAGGATCCCTCTCGGTATAGGGATATCCCTTATCTACTTGGTTCTCCATTTCGTATTCGCTGACTGCGGATTTCATCAGCCTGCATGGGATATGATTTGTGTGAGATTCCAGATCTTCTAGTTAGGTGTTTGCATGCTCTGATAGCCCTCATGTTAGTGAGTCATTTTACTTATAGGTAGTGTTTCTTGTTGGAATTTGGCTGCTCCTTTCTACTCTCCTACTGTGACATGTGATTGCAGTAGAGTTTTAGAGTTTTCCATTGGCCTAAGTGCCACTTTGTTGAGAGATATCCTTCTGCACACACGACAACAGTTGTATTTTTGATCATTTTTATTTTCCCACATGCACAACATTAGTCACCATTGATCCCCTGAGGTACTCCCGTAGGTTGTGGGGGAATTCCCCTCAACATGTTCTATCAGATCCCACTCGTCATGCTCCATTGAGATGCACGTTGTCGTCGTTGGATATCCATCCAAACACACCTTATTTCACATTTGATTTGGAGGCAAATTCACCCGTACACACACCTTTGTCTATCCCCATGGACGAAATGATCCCCAACCCATTATATGGAGAGGTTGTTGGCGGTGGACATGTTAGCGGTATCCTAGTCATAGGTACTACTGGACCCTCCATTTTCGCTACTACGGGACCCTCCATTCCGACTACCACAGGACCCCCCATTACCACTACCACGGGACACACCCCGGGCACCATTGTACAATGAGCTATTGCATCCATACCCATAGGTAGCGGTCCTGCCCCAACAAAAAGAACCCCCCAGTCACTGGCACCACCTTTTGGGGCACCACCACGTCCTTTCAGATACCTCCCCCCAATATAGTTAGTTCTTCAATTCCCATTGCGACTAACACCCATATACCTTCCTTTAGTGGAAGTGGCCCCACGATAGTTTCCATGGATAGAACACATGCTGGCCAATCCATGTCACATCCTCCTACAAGTTTTCCATTCATGGCCGGTCTCAACCTCCCTGATATGGATAGATTGACCAACGACACCATCAGACATGATCCTACGTGGCCTCCCATGCCCACCAAGCTCCCTTTATACATACCCAAGTTCGAGGGAAAGGGAGGTGAATACCCCCAGAACCATATCATGTACTTCCACCTATGGTGTTCCTCTAAATCCATATTAGACGACTCTATTCGCTTACATCTATTACAACGAACCCTCACTGACGATGTAGCCAAGTGTTAAATTGACCAAACACATGGGACCCATTTCATATTCACATCCCTCACTTCAACTTTCCTACAGTTCTTCCAGTTACCAGTTCGTTACGATGCTGGTGTTGAGATTCTTCTATCTTGTAGACAAAAAATGACAACCCATATCACAGACCATATCCATGAATGGTGCAAACATTGCAGTTTGTGTAATATTAAACTTGACGGCCGCATCTTTTTAGATTGGCTCCTGAAATCTCTTATACCATCCATCTCTAAGGATGTAGCATCTGAACACCCACAGTCTAAGGAAGAGGCTATCCTTAAAGCTCAACAGTTCAACCTCATTTATGCCCAATCATGCTATCTATACACTATATTACCCAAATTCCCATGCGGCGATACCTCTTGGAAGGATACGTCGGGGGCATCCCACGCTGCAGATGGCATCATCGGCCATATTACATCCACCTAACGACTACCTGCACATATTCCTCCAACATCCGCTCAACCTTTTATGAGCTACGGTATTGAATTTTTGCACACAACAACCCATTCTGAAGCAACATCTTCGTATGATCCTCTGGCCCACAGTTCCCAAACATACGGGCCCACATATGCGACACCTAGCTATGGTCATAACTAGTAGGCATACACACCTCTTGTGGACCCACCAAATTAATACCATCCGAAGGCACCGAATCCCACTCAACCTTAGGCTCCCCCAACCTATTATTGACCACAAGCACCACCTGCTCCCGCTTAACCTCAGGATCCCCCTATTCCTCAAAGGCAAGTTTATGCTTAGTAGAACCAACGAACAAACAAACCCGCCCCCAACAACCAACAAGTACAACAAGACAAAAGACATGGATGCAATCACGGAAATAATCAATGCCAAGGGAGATGAGGACCTTGCCTAACCCCCTGCTTAACAATGGCTCCAATACCATGAATCAAGACCCCAATCAACTTCCCCGACAAGGTAAGAACCCGCAGTTATGAAACAATCATCCATGTTCCTTCTGTAATGTTTATGGACACTACACTCACCATTTTTCCCACTTAGCGGCAACCCACCATATTTGGGATGAGGCTAACCACCGCAATGCTACCACCGCTCTTCAAGTGCAACCTCAACCACCCCAAACGACACAACCTCATATGGTGTTGCAAAACCCTCTACCCACACAAGGGGTCATTACAACACAACCTATGACAGTGCAAAAACCTCTACCCCAGCAAGGGGTACTCACCACACAACACCCGACCACCTATGGTGCATCCATAAGTCAAGTCTCTGAGTCAGGAGTCCACCACCTTCTAATGATTTCATCAGCTAATATCAATATCTAGAATCGATGTAACCAATATGGTTCGGCTATGGATCCCATACCAACCGATAAGGAAACCATGTCAACCCTCATCGACTAGTCATTACTCCTTCCACCACTGCCGAACGAAGGAGATCTTAAATCCCCCAAGTTCCTGTTGTGCCACATTACCAATAACCCCAATGATCACGCTGCCCCTAGTTATAACATCGTAGACGACTTGGACCAGTCCCTAAGTGCCATGTCAGCCTTAGAATTTCTAAAGAATTACCCCAGACAACGAAAATCATTGCTATCCGTTCTAGGTTCCATTGACCCTTTGGACTCAACACTGATGGCATTCAACTTAGATCAGTCAAAACCCCACATGCCTTCGTCTCTTGCATTTAATATCTCAGTAATGATTCACAACTTGGTTATAAACTGATGCATCATCGATGAGGATGCCTCCACATGTGTCATGTCCACATTCATATGGAAAAAAATACGATCCCCTCCTTTACAAACATCAACGACGACTCTTCGAGCTTATGATGGCCGCGCAACCCAACCCCAAGGCCTTCTTGTCAAAGTCCCCATTCAATTGGATGGAAAAACTATCTCAATTGACATACAAGTCGTAAATTCTCAACTCGACTATAACCTCTTGTTAGGCCGCAACTACATGTACTCAATGAAGGACATCACCTCATCCGTATTCTGGCTCATGATGTTCCCCCATGAGGGATAGGTCGTCAAACATGACCAACTCACTTACTACAACCTGAATGCTCTCGTGACGCCAAAAAATGCCCTCCCCATGGTCGAAAAAACTATACTTGGCATGCCTACTTCTTTTATTTACACCATAGAGATGGGTCTCTACTCTGAGGCCCTGGTGACTTTCACCTTTGTCGCATTACCTCCTCCCCCACTAGCTATCGAGATATCGTATTTGTGTACTATTTCATCAAGACAAGAAGCTCCTGCAACACATCCTATAGCTCAACCTGTACCTCTTCCGCAACACCGAGGACACATCAACCTCAATTCCCATTAGTACTTAGTCACGTGGGAGAAAACCCAATCCACACAATCCCTTTCTTGTTTCCCCCATCAGGATTCATAAGTGTTCTAGTCATGGAAATGCTGAAACTTCCAGGATTAAAATTAGGGGTCCCTGTATGGTAACTACCTGCACCTAATCTGACACCAACTCCCCAGGTCATTCTTCAACCAGTTCAACCAATTAACACCGCCAATCACCCTCCTCCTGGTGTGTCAAAAAAAAACCCCCACAACCCCGATCCCCAGCCTCCCAATAGAGCTGGGGGAAAATCCATGAAAATAGACACCCCTCCAACTAGGAACAAGGCTATGAACCCCCCTCCTCAAGTATGCGCACCCACGAAATGTGATTTATGCAATACATTGGGTGAGTGGGGTCATGCCACTCATAATTGTCCACACTTGCCCGACCTTCGCGCCCATAGGGCTTCATTGGATGATAACGAAGAAATTTGCGTCGTTCAATTATCAAACCCCCCACAAGTACGTAACAAATTGTTGCGCACCAATCACTCCTACACAGTCTGTGGCATTTATGGCCATTATTCCCATCATTGCCCTGAGTTACCAGAGTATCGGTTAATGCTCCATGAACTCTTCCAAGCATCTTTAGAGTCCTCGATTACTTTTATTGAGGAGACCCAACCCCCAAAATCATCGTCAACTGAGGTAAACACCATTTATACTATTTCAAACGTTGACACCATAGTCACGTTGTCAACTTCAATTGATCACTCTAACCTATCTGTTTGAATTGACGACGGAATCACATGTCCACAGGATGGGCGAAGGCCCAAAAAATTTCCTACTCATCATCATCGTCATTCTCATAAGAGATACTAGGGGAATCCATCCCGCAAGGAGAATCCCCCATCGGCATCTCATCAATTTAGTTTGACACCATGGCCAATAGACTCACCGTACACCCACCCTCCAGTTGTCAATCAATGCCCTGTTGATCCCTCTCTGAGACAACATCTACACCACATTGACACCTCTCGGCTAGGGGGCATAATCAATTACCTCAACCTTGGGATATGGGGCATGCTCAATCTTTTAACCTTCCCCATCCCATCTATCTCGGTATCTTAGTGATCCCATTTCTCAACCCAACAAATATATGATCCACAATCACAAACCCCATTCCCATAACATGGAGGCGGGTCATTAACCCTACTCACTTTTGCACATGCGTGATCTCAGCCATTTACGAGGTCACACGTCACTTGTATATTTGGTTTGATTTCCATACACACATTTTATGCTTTGGTATCATTTCCATGTGTACAGGTCCAAGTCGCATTGAGCTCCACTTGTTCAGTCGACAACTAATCTCCACAGGTATGACCCCTTATCTGGAATATAGGATATCCTTCCCTTCTGAAAAGTTGATGCAGTTCCTTGGTCTTCTCTATTTCACTTGTAGGACCCCCCCTCCTTGCCCGAGTAGGTGGTCCCACCCAAACACCCTTGCATTTTCCCCTGCTCGGCAGTAGATCCTCCCTCCTCATGGGTGACCATTTTTAGAACCCTTTTCATTTGGCACCCATGTAGTTCAATCCCCTCTCAGGATTGGGAGCCCCTGTAGTTTGACATATTGAGTTGAAGCCGCATACAGTTACTCATATCGTCACTCATTGGCCCTTCCCTGGGCTCCCATCATGGAGTTTCTGTTAAGCCCTTTTCTGACCCCTTAAAGAATAAAAAGATCGCCGAGAAATATTGCTTCCTTTCATGCTCGTTAAAGTATCCAAAAGGGTGTCTATTCGGTATAAGTCTACCCCTTTTCCGGACTGAATGGACTAATTACAAAAAATGAATGCTCTATTCTCTCCGACTAGAAGAGTTCTCCACTACATAGTTTTATTCTTTTTAGGGCTTTGGGGACTAATATACAAAAAATAACCTACTCAGAGTCTTCTTATTGCTTTCAGACTCTCTAAAAGTGAAAGCGACCACGAGCATTCATCGTCCTGGGCTTATACAAATCCACACGACGGTATCTATTCACCACTTTAGAGTCTTCTTATTGCTTTAAGACTCCTTAAAATTGAAAGAACCTACGAGAACTTACTGTCATGGGATCGTTAAAATCCACATTACGGTACCATATTGAGCGTACTTCTATCCCTTCTTAGAGCTCAATAAACCATGAATAAGGCCCAAATGGTGCCTCTCGGTGCCACACAAAATCACATCTAGTCCCACCATTATTGAATCACCCTTGGCTTGGTTTCCTTTGTTCATATTATTTTGCGATGTGTCACTCTTTGATTCTCTTGATATCACTCATCAGTTCCCCCCCCCGTCCCCTTGAGTCTCTCCCATTGAAGTCACTGTCCTTGGTCCCTTAAGCTATGATCCCATTTCTTTAGGTCAGTTTCATATGCTGCTAGGTTAGCCTTGCCGTCATACTCTGAACAAGGGAATTTTGAATCCCATCACTCCTTGACCCTCGTATCCCCCCCCCATAGTGTGTCAGGTACACATCCAGTATTATCACATCTTGGTTGTACACATCGCACTCATGTCAAGGAAGCCTTATTTCCTTGGTAGTTGTAGGTATCCCTCTATCGATGCCAACACATGTATTTTAGAGGATAGACCTAGAGTTCCTTGTATCTTAGCCCCACTCCCATTGGTGGTGAGTTCCTACGGATCATCCACGAGGATCTTAGTGCCTTGTCGGTTGGTTTTTTCTCATGTGCTCTACTCCAACTCCCTTATCGCATCGCTGAGATTCATACAGGGTATTGTCCCCTTCAATTATTAGTCGAAGACCCCAGATGTCCCCTGACTTTAGCACATTGGTGAGTCTATTTGGAACCCTTAGTTGTATGTTACCAAGGATATTCGGGTTGCGTTGGTGATAGTGTTTAGAATCCCTTCAGCTATATGCTTCTTGGAGCACCCGGTGCAGATGCAGTCAGGGTACCTTTGAGATTCCAATTCTCAGACGTTGAATCCATATAGTTGTTGGACGCCTTCAGATCAGACAAAGCATCAATTGTTATGGTACGCATTCATAATGGATGCGATTTTTTCCATGTATCAGTTCTTCAGATCAGTCATGGTCCCCTCTAGACCATTATGATGTACACAACAGTTTTGTATGTATTGATGAGGCCCCCCTACGGACCCCTCTATTTGTATATCTTGATACATTTATACGAGCATGGGAATGCCTGCCTCATTTTTCCTATTTGGAATTATATATACCTCAACCATCATTGAGGAGATGTACTTCCAGTTACGGCCCTTGCAGATTGTGCGAAATGCGCGCTCTACCCTCTGACACAGCTCCGGTTATCCACCACCTTTCTACTCACCCTCACAAAACAGTCATTATCCTATGATGTCTATCGGCCATACAATGAGATCCTACCCTCACAAATTAGGGGGAAATCTGTTAACACAAAAAACATGACCACCTAGCTCACTACCCTTTAGCTACATCACTCATAAATCCATTTCCCCAAAGTTAGGCCTCCACCAACCCAAAAGTATTATTTACATGGCTATATTGGCTAAATATGTATTTTCTCGCAAAAATAATTCCCAAAATACCAAAAAAAAAGAAACAAAAGAAAAAGAAAATAAAATGGGAGAAAATTCAAAAACCAAAGAAGAGCGGGAAAGTTATGAAACCTAACACTAATACCATGGCATGCCCAAAACCAAGTGAAAAATTACCGTTGGTCAAAAATATTATAAAAGAAGGGTGGAGGCCCCCCATTTCATATATCACATTCTTCTTACCGAATCAATACCCATTTTGCTTGAGAATGTTAGGATATTCCTATACTCCATCCTAGTCCTACTAGTATTTTCATTATTTTGCATTTCAATCATGCATGTAGTCATGCGATTGCATGCCTACAAGTCATTAGTTCCAACACCTAGTCCCCATTTTTCTTGTCCGAGGAGCTTCTTTCTGATCATTTCTAGCCCTCCTAGTTCTTAGTGCGCCCTCCCTTCACCTACCACATGAGAAAGGTGCCCTTCTTCACCTACCACTCAGTTACACTTCAGTTAGTTGAGTTATTTGTGGATCTCTCCTTGATTTGAGGATTGATTGACTTGTTAACTAACTGAAACACTCTGTTGGACCCCCAATGAGACTAGATTGCCTATTTTGACTCCAGTCAGCTCCCCATGCACCCTCCACTAAGTATCCTTCACTACATTAGTGCTTCCATGTGCTGGTTACACCTACCACACTCAGTTAGACTCAGTTTGACACCTGGTTGGCCGTTACTTGTGCATTGATGACTCCACTGATGATGATTAGAACTCCTAGTGGTGTATTGTTGACACTCCACTGATGATGATGATGAATCCTAGTGTAGATAATCCATGCCAATGCAGGATAATTTGAATTGCTACCATGGCATTCTAATCCTCTCCACCATTGTATTATTTATTGTTCATATTATGATAATGAATTAGTGAGTGTGTGATGTTATTTTGCTTCTATTTGAGTTCTACTATATCATAATTTTGTTGCTCCTTTACACTGCATGACCACTCTTCTTCTATTTTCCTGCTTAATCTTAATCTTTCTTGTGAAGTATACATCATCTCTTAGATCTGTTGTGAGGATTTTCACATGGTATCAGAGCATGTTGAGAGTATTTCCTATCTCCATTCTTGAGAATTTTTTGCAGGTTATTATCAAGATTTCAAGTGTAGCAGTTGCAACAGTTTCTGCACTTTTGCAGCAATAGTAGTTGCAGATATTTTCTATTGTTTTTTTTGCAGGTCTTCTGAAATAGCTTCCCTGAATCCGGAAGGAATTCCTCCTCTTTCTCCATTCAACTATGATGAGTGGAAACCAAAGATGATAGCACATTTGAAGAGACATGGTCTCTTTGATTATTGTTTTGAAAGAGAGTTCGAATCCTCTGAAGAAGAGAATGATTGGTTAAATGAAGGTGACAGAGCCTATGCAGCAATGATGTATACTATGTATTGTTGCATGGTAACCCAGTTCCTATTTGCTGAATCTCCAAAAGAGCTATGGGTCCATATGGATGAAATATTTGGTAAACAGAATGAAGGGATTGGTCCAAACCATTTCAAGAGCAAGCTCAATGATGTATTCGCCCTCCTTGATGGTCTCTCTGATCATGAATCAATATCAAACATATCTCATAATGAAGTTGTCCACAAAGAAGAAGAACTTACAGATTCTACACTCATTCCGTTAATATCTTTCATTTCGAATTCTGTGCCAGCTCACACTCTAGAAACTGCAGAGGTTCTTAAATCCTCTCTTACACAAGAGTCTATTGGTTTGCATAATGATGATCGCATGAATGTTTCGGAGGTTAAATTAGCAACTGGAGGTAATGCATTCACTCTCCTTGATCACTCACCTCTTATGTACTACTATAATATCATTTGTACATGCTCTCAGAATTTTATTGAAGATGTAGGGCATTTCCATTCGCTTGGGATAATTTCTCATGCATTTCATGGTTTTGATCTCACCTCTAATGGTTCAAAGGATATCTCAAGAAACCATTTTTCAAGTCTTGGATCTTATTTGGATTCCAAGCAATCACTATCATGTGATGGTTCTTTTGGGCATAATCTCACCTATGATGGTTCAAAGGAGAAAACAAAAGACTATCTACACATTCATGGATTTGATCCTACCTCAGCTGATTTGAATCATAGGTTCCAAGATCATCCTCATACCTCTGGATTTGTTCTCATCACATTCGATCTGAAGAGAAAGTACAAGCACATGCTTTTTGAGCATGATCCACTTCTTCCCAAGAAGAAGATACCTTCAGACATATGACCAAGCATCACACTTGCTTGATTTTGGAGCATTTATTTTGGTGTGCCCTACAGTCTATTTTGAGGGGAGGTATTTTTCCCATGAGGATTTCCCCATTTCCTCGGTTTATGGATTGTTATTTATTATTCATTGTATTGGGTGATCTTTGGTCTCAGTTACCAGGGCCTAGGATGGATTAAGGGGGGGTGTTAGGATATTCCTATACTCCATCCTAGTCCTACCAAAATTTTCATTATTTTGCATTTCAGTCATGCATGCATCCCAGTCATCAGTCCCAGCACCTAGTCCCCATTTTGCTAGCCTCGGGAGCTTCTTTCTGATCATTTCTATCCCTCCTAGTGCTTAGTGTGCCCTCCTTTCACCTACCACATGAGAAAGGTGCCCTTCTTCACCTACCACTCAGTTACACTTCAGTTAGTTGAGTTATTTGTGGATATCTCCTTGATTTGAGGATTGACTGACTTGTTAACTAACTGAGACACTCCGTTGGACCCCTAGTGAGACTATATTTCCTATTTTTACTCGAGTCAGCTCCCCATGTGCCCTCCACTAAGCCTCCTTCACTACATTAGTGGTTCCATGTGCCAGTTACACCTACCACACTCAGTTAGACTCAGTTTGACACCTGGTTGACCGTTACTTGTGCATTGATGACTCCACTGATGATGATTAGGACTCCTAGTGGTGTATTGTTGACACTCCACTGATGATGATGATGACTCCTAATGCATATAATCCATTCCCATGCAAGCTAATTTGAATTTACACCTTGGCATTCGAATCCTCTCCACCATTGTATTATTTATTGTTCATATTATGATTAATGAATTAGTGAGTGTGTGATGTTATTCTGCTTCTATCCGAGTTCTACTATATCATAATTTTGTTGCTCCTTTACACTGCATGACCACTCTTCTTCTATTTTCTTGATTAATATTAATATTTCTTGTGAGGTATACATCAGCTCTTAGATCTACTGTGAGGATTTTCACAGAGAAACATTAAGCTACCATATTTAGCTTGGAACCCTTGTTGAGAGTGGCACCTAGTGAGTTTTGAACTGGAGAACCAGTGACAGCCGTAGACCAAGAGCACCCACCACCACGCGGCTGCATGGGACCATTAATCTTCGAGGTAACTCGAAGCAGAATGTAAATCCCATATTCTTTGTATTAATAAAAGGAATTTCATTAATTATTCCAAGAAGCATGCATAAAAATGTATGAAATATTTACTGTGTATTTGTTATCCTTTTAAATTTACTAGTTTACTTTTACTGTAGATTTTTACATTTCAAGTTTTTAGATATTCACAGCCCATGAGCCTTATATCTTAGGTTATATTTTCATTCAAATAGTTTAGTCCTACTTTTTACTTGTTTTCACCTCACATATCTCACATAAAGAGCCACGTGAGTCATATTTCCTAGGCTCTCTACCTTGGATTCCACTAGCTGGTAGCACCTCCATTTTTGCTTGTTGGAGTGAGAAATAACTACCAACACATGGCATTGACACTTTCCTATCAACAATTCATAAGGCATGCAATTGCATCATGAACTATTTTTTTGTCCTTCATAAAAAATTTTATATTGAAAATTGTTTAACTAACCTACAAAACTTGTTAATAGGTTATATTTTCATCCACATCCCTTAGTTACAACAAGAAGTGGAATATGCAAAGGATCAAATTTATACATGCATGTAACAATGACTTAGCTAAGGAGGCAATTCAACCATAAATCCAAAATAGTAAAAAAAATCGTTGGAAGCAAAAACATAATTTGAACATTAAAATAACATGTATAAATCATTGAAGTATCTATCCTTCTGATGGTTAATATGATTAATTTCATTGGTAGAGTTTCACTTCCAATGATTTGGATAAGATTATTGACATTACCAACTGCACTTGTCAGGGTTTTAACCATGCAATGATCATACCCAAGGTGTGCATTAACATTTACAACAACCTGATGTGAATAATTAATAATTATACACATGCCCACTACCACATTTATTAGACCAATAGATATTGTTAGTAAGAGTAGGGTCATGATTTCACCAAACGCATGCAAAAATTTACACGATTGGACACTCACACTTAAATGCATATATCCATCACGAATCTTTCATACAACACTTAAAAAGGAATGGGTAGCTAAAATCCATACACACAACAAGATATTCTTAGAGGTATCCATCTGATATAATTTTCCCAATGAAATATATGAGATAACCTCATGCAAACTATGAGAGATTTGAGAAGTTTGCAAAATTAAGCATAACTTAAAATCCTACTTAACATGGTGACTCTAGACATGTATACAAAATAAATGATGCATTTCGACACTTGGTTTCAAACATAAATAATAAGAATAATAACAAAAAATTACTCAAATATGTGTACCAAGTTTTGACTATATATCGTATACAAAAATGCATCATGGAAAAGGCAATAATAATTTGATCCTAAACCAAATATTCAAACTCTTTTTCCTTAATTGAATCATCTAAGCACTAAAGAACTATGCCCAAAATTTTAAAATACATTTTTGGTGTTAAATCAATAAAAGAGGTTTCAATCAACTATTCATTGTTTACTGAGAACTTCAAAGAGGTCAACATAATGGATTACAAACCAATGCCAACATTTGGATGAAAGGAAAATATCAGTTCAACTCTACCCAAAGTGTTGGTAGATATTACTGTAGGGAATTGTCTACTCCATTATCTATCCTTAATATAAGTTGGTGAAGCTTATTTGATAGAAATAAATGGAATAATCGAAACTTCCTTGAGATTTCTAAGTGTTTTCCAAGAAAAGAGAAGGGAGGAAGGGAGTAGAATACCTCTTGAAGCTAGCTTTTTGTAGGAGATCCCCTTGCTTGAGCATCCATGGCCTTTAGGCTTCCTTTAGTACCTTGCTTTCTAGTTCCTTACCTCTATCTCTACTTCTACTAACTTGAAAAACTTGAAATCTATCTACCAAACTTTGAATTCAAAACTAGATTTGGAAAACAAATTCAAACTAAAATTTTGGGGTGGAATTAGAATTGCATCATATTGAATCAAAGAAAAAGAAGGCTTACAACCTTGTCTTGAAGATGCCATCCTTCTCCCTTGCTTTGATCTTCCATCCATGCCTTTGATGCCCAAATTCCTTTGAAATAGAAGATTTCTTGTTTTTAATTGTTATATATTAAATAAAATAAATAAATTACATAATAGGTATTTAGAACTAATAATTACTATTATTCTTAGTAATTAAAAGACACATCTCTTTAAAGGAATTACTATTATTCTTATTAACTAAAAGACACATCTCTTTAACGCAGGAGGTGCTAAGGATCCTATATAATGGCCACCATTGTATTGTAATAAAATATGTGGGTTATTTAGATATTGTGGGTGTATTTATAATTAAGTTGAGAATACTCGATACAAATTCTATGCAACATTGGATAAGGTGTTACATTGCTATCAGAGCCATCCCTTTCCTTGGGGCTCACTGATCCCTGGATTGTAGCCATCACTCCTCAGAGATTCTTTGATTAAGGATATTTGATCCACATTCAGGTTTTGGTCATTTAAATTCTCCATGTTCCCACTGCTCGCCCTTTGCAACTTGCATACCTCTACATGCTCCTCCAACCATTTGTTGCACCACTCCATCTCATGATCATGCACTCCTTCCTCTACATCACTGTTTTTGAAACCCACATACAAGCACCCACACTCCTTATCCACACAATCGCTATCATCTCCACTCCTCAACCCTGCTACGCGCCCCTCCTCCTCAGCTTTTCAACTCACCACATCCCTCAATTCTTGTTCCCACACTACATTTTCCCCATGATGTTGTACCCTACGCACTCCTTAAATACTGTGCACTCACCACCCAACTACTCCATCTCCTTCACCCTGCACTCCCCTTCGACCTAATCCACTCCACGCGCCACTAGTATACTCCCCCCATCTGCTGCTCTTTCCACGTTTCTCCACATGTAGGACCTCCTCCTCCATGCCTCCTTCCATCTGCATATCCATCCTTGCGATCCCACCCATCCTTATTCCTCCTGCACCTCACCTACACCCTTCTTCCTCCCACGCTCCTCCCATCCCTTTGCGCCTACGTCCCACTCCTTCCTCCCTCCATTCCAGCTGCCTATTCCCCCATCTCCACTCCCCACATGTTGTTCCTGCTACCTCCCTTCCAGTTCACTCATCCCTACCACTCCTCTGCTCCACTTTACCCTACGCTTCTCTGTCTCACACCATCATTCTAGATTCCACCAACCTCTAGGCAGTTTATGTCAACCTCCTCCACAAACCCTAATTCTAAGAATATTTAAATTCTTATAATAATAAAAATTAGTATTATGAAATAATTTCATTAAAATTTTAATACTACAAAATTATTAATATTCAATATTATTAATAATAACCTTTTTATTAATAATAATATTAATATCATTATTAAAATATTCAAATAATTGTCAAATATAACAATTATTAATTATTATATTTAAATATTGTTTCTCTTGATAAGTAAAATTGCGACGTGCACTAGATCTATGCATGCACAAAAAATGATAGCTTAGCTAAAGAAATGAGGAAACTTAAAGAAGAAATAATGGGAGATATTCCAAAAACTATTCTCGGAATAATAAAAAGATGCCACATCCAAAATATGTCCGAACAACCATTTGAAAAAGAAAATACAAATAAGAGTGACAACAATGAAGGTCATCAAAACATAACGATTCTACCATATAGAGAAGAACAACCTCATGAAATAACACAAGCAAAAAATAGTAGAAGAGATGATTGTTGTGATAAAGGGCCTGGAATTGCAACTACTGAGAGCTCTAAGGTTTATATCGATGTTGCATACTCATTCAATGATGACAAAGACTCAAAAATTAAATCTGAATATGATTTTCAAAGCCTAGAAGAAAAACCTAATAAGTAATATGAAAAAGGATGAAATTGATGTTTTGTATATTAAATTGAATGGCACAACCAGTTCCATATCACCATCCAGTTTTCATGGCAATGTGTCCACTGGCGTAACGAAAGAAATACTTACACATTGTTCTCAAAGACTTTTGCCAAAAAAATTACTCCCTAAAATTGTGAGATGGAAGCCATCTAAAATCCTAGGCTCTATCAAGCACCGAGAGGGATCAAATATCCCGAGGTGCAAACCTCTTCTCAGGTATTGCACTCAAGGAGCTATTCGAGGAGTGGTTTGCACCTTGGGATATTTGATCCCTCTCAGCACTTGATAGAGCCTAGGATTTGGATCTAGGCTGGTTCCAGTCGTGGGCGGTGACACAAAACTGGAGTTTGATCAACATTGTAAGGAATAGGTTAAGTTGAAAACACAGATAGAATTATGAGGATTATCATAATGTAAGTAACAAGTATTAAGTATTGAGTAAATTGTTAAAGCAAAGGTTTGCACCTTTTTTTAGTGAAGGAAAGCAAAGGTTTGCAACTAAAGGGATTTGATCAAATATATTACAATGTGATCAACTTTGACTTTGATATTTCTTCTTCCTTTTTTCTTGATTCCACTCATGCTCCCTTTGACATCTTCTCGTATCGATCATATGTGAAAGGAGAAAGACCATCCAGACCTTTTACTCATGATATTGTTGTAAATGGGAGTCCTCATCGTTCTTTGATTCCAATATTTATAGTTTCCTTCTCCAATGTTAATCCCCATTTTTTTTTGCACTGTTGATGTAGATATATTAAACATTACAACACTGGTTGGGGCCAAAAGAAGTAATGTTGACTTATCTGGAAAATAATCAATTTCTAGTGTTTGTCTAATAGCTCCAATCAAGTAAGATTTTCTTGTACCTGTAGTTCCTTAGATAATCATTTGTAGTGGTTTATTGTTCCCACCTCTGTAATGCTCAAGAATAATCTCAAATGATTTTCTTTGTTTCTCCGCTAAGATTTCAATTGAATAATTTTGAGTACGATTATTATGAACAATGGCATTCAATTGTCAGTTTTCAAATATGAACTATAGTGCACGATTGGAAGTTTCCATATCAACAAAATTAGAGTTCCAATTTTCCTTGTTATCACATTCCATGTATCCAAGTATGTCATATTCATTGGTAGTTATATACTGATTCCTATATAACCCTGAAATTATCTCCCATTCATACTTTTGAGAATCCCTTTGCACAAATAACACTTCTTCATGATTTCTTTAGTTCATGGTCGTGTTTTCTAGGTTCTTCTATATGTTTTGATGATTCTTTTTCTCTTTCTCTTCGATACATTTGTCGTACTTTTCTTTTTTGATCATCAATATCTTCGTTATTTGCAATATTATCACGAGGATCCACAATATACCCTAAAATAGAGAAAAAAACTTTAATATGTTGAAATCATTGCAAATAGTTTTTCTATTAAATAGATAAATTGAATGTATAAATGTAAATAACAAAAAACAATGCATTGTTGAAATCAATGCAAATTTTTTACTTTTTATTAAATTGAATACATACATGTAAAAAACAAAACAAAATATGCATTGCTAAAATCAATGCAACGAATCAAATAAATATGCATCTTGTGTTATTTAACAATATTGGTGTGTGGTCTATTTGTAAGTAGTAAGGTTATTGGGTTTGTGTTAACCTAGATACCAAGGTTCAAAACCTTTTTTGCATTGTTGAAATCAATGCAATGAATCAAATCAATATGCATCTTGTGTTTTTGAAGAACATATGTGTGGCTTATTAAACAATGTATTGTTGAAATCAATGCAACAATGTTTTTTTATTAAATTGATAAATTCAATGCATACATGTAAAAAACAAAAACAATGCATTGTTGAAATCAATGCAACTAATCAAATCAAGATATATCTTGTGTTTTTTAAGAACATTTGTTTGTTGTCTAGTGGTAAGTAATGAGATGATTGGACTTAAGGTTCAAATCCCTTCTATTTTTTCTATTTCTTATGTGGGTTACAATGTTTTTTTTTACTTCTTTTGTTTCTACTTCTTATGACTACTATAATATTTTTTTTTACTTTTTTGATTTTATTTCTTATGTTTCTACTTTTTATGTGAGTTATAATATTTTTTTATTTCTTACATTTCTAGTTTTTATGTCAACTATAATATTTTTTTTGCAACATCTTTTTATTAAATTGATGAATTCAATGTATAGATGTAAATAACAAAAAAAATGCATTGTTGAAATCAATGCAAATAATCAAATTAATATGCATCTTGTGTTTTTGAAGAACATTTGTTTGTGGTTTATTAAACAATGCATTGTTGAAATCAATGCAACAATGTTTTTTTATTAAATTGATGAATTCAATGCATACATGTAAAAAATAAAAGAAAAAAAACAATGCATTGTTGAAATCAATGCAACTGATCAAATCAACATACATCTTGTGTTTTCTAAGAACATTTGTTTGTTGTCTATTGGTAAGTAGTGAGATGATTGGACTTAAGGTTCAAATCCCTTCTATTTTTTCTTTTTCTTATGTCGGTTATAGTAATTTTTTTTTTGCTTCTTTTGTTTCCACTTCTTATGTCTACTATAATATATTTTTTATTTCTTTATTTTATTTCTTATATTTCTACTTTTTATGTCATCTATAATATTTTTTACTTCTTTATCTTTTTTCGCATTGTTGAAATCAATATATAGATGTAAATAACAAAAAAACAATGCATTGTTGAAATCAATGCAAATAATCAAATTAATATGCATCTTGTGTTTTTAAAGAACATTTGTTTGTGTTTTATTAAACAATGCATTGTTGAAATCAATGCAACAATGTTTTTTTATTAAATTGATGAATTCAACGTATACATGTAAAAAAGAAAAACAATGCATTGTTGAAATCAATGCAGCTAATCAAATCAACATACATCTTGTGTTTTTTAAGAACATTTGTTTGTTGTCTATTGGTAAGTAGTGAGATGATTGGACTTAAGGTTCAAATCCCTTCTATTTTTTCTATTTCTTATGTCGATTATAGTATTTTCTTTTTACTTCTTCTGTTTCTAGTTCTTATGTCTACTATAATATATTTTTTACTTTATTTTATTTCTTATATTTCTACTTTTTATGTCAACTATAATATTTTTTACTTATATTTCTTATGTCAGCTATAGTATTTTTTTTTTATTTCTTTTGTTTCTACTTCTTATGTCTACTATAATATATTTTTTACTTCTTTATTTTATTTCTTATATTTCTACTTTTTATGTGAGCTATAATATTTTTTACTTCTTTATCTTTTTTACTTTTTATATTTCTATTTTTTATGTCAGCTATAATATTTTTTACTTCTTATATAGACAAACGTTATTTATGGCCGACAATATTGACAAACTCGACAAACTTTACAAGATCTCCCTCATACTCGGAAATATTATTTATGGCCGACATCATATTGACAAACATGGACAAACATTACAAGATCTCCCTCATATTTTTTACTTCTGTATTTTATTTCTTATATTTCTACTTTTTATGTCAACTATAATATTTTTTACTTCTATTTTTTATGTTGGCTATAGTATTTTTTTTTTATTTCTTTTGTTTCTATACTATAATATATTTTTTACTTCTTTATTTTATTTCTTATATTTCTACTTTTTATGTTAGCTATAATATTTTTTACTTCTTATATTTCTACTTATTATGTCAATTATAAATTTTTTTACTTCTTTATCTTTTTTACTTCTTATATAGACAAACGTTATTTATGGCCGACACTATCGACAAACTCGAAAAACGTTACAAGATCTCCCTCATACTTGGAAATATTATTTATGGCCGACATCATATCGACAAACATGGACAAATGTTATAAGATCTCCCTCATACTGGGCTATAGAGCGCCTCTCGGCGCAACAATAATATGGCTTGATATATTAAAACTCCAAGCACTTAAGGATGACCATCACTTCAATTTCCAAGGTCGAAAAATATATCTTAAAAATATTTCCATTATTATGACATCATTCGACGTAAGGTCTATAATTACTGCAAAAAGTGGAAATGAAGAAGATCCACAATTGCTCATAAATGGAAGACAAAAGATGACATGGAAAACAAATAATTACAATATGTATTGTTTTAAAAAATCACCATTTAAGAAGAAAGGATTACAACACAAGTTCTAGGATCTCATCCAGAGAGAGAAATCTATCTAGATTGCAGTGTTCAAGTCAAGTGTCAATGCTTCAAACAACCCTAATACGAGGACATCAACACCTAGCTTTAAGGAAATAGATCCGCTTAATGGGAAGGAAATGCTATATATTAAATAAAATAAATAAATTACATAATAGGTATTTATAACTAATAATTACTATTATTCTTAGTAACTAAAAGTCACATCTCTTTAAAAGAAGACATTCCAAGGAGCCTATATAATCAATTATCATCATCTATAATCAATTATCAAATATGTGGGTTATTTAGATATTGTGGGTGTATTTAGAATTACTTTGAGAATACTCGATATAGATTCTCTGCAACAATGGATAAGGTGTTACATTCATGATATTGGGGTAGGAATTTTCAAAGACTCATCCCTCATGGGAACCTTCACGATTCCTCCACCACTGTCCACCCCTCATACTGCTCCAGGTTTTACTATTACATTAGAAGTTTATTTTCCAATAATTTTTTTTTCTAAGTCCATACCATCAGTTGGCTCCACCTCATCAGAGGGAGCTTCAAAGGAGGACACCTTATTAAAAAATAGTGATGGGAATATATCAACTTCTCTGCAATATGATGGAATTGAGATTAGGGTACCCCTATATGCCATAGAGATTTCATACCAATCTATCCAAATTGCTTCGATAGACTCGGATCAAAATCCTTCCCCGATGGAGGAATATGATCCACATACTTCACCTATATGGGCCATTCATACTCCTAGTACTCATGACCTCTTGGATCATATTTTTTCATCATACGAATCCATCCTTGAAGTTATGAACATCTTTGAACGAACCTGGAGGATATGCATCATCGATCATCATTCTTCCTCAGACAATTTATTAGAGGTCAATCCAGAATTTTTTTACCTTGATGATGATATGGAAAAATACCAATGCCTTGTCCAAATGCACAATGTGCTTTCGGAAGAAAACTTGGAAAATATTTCGAAAACCATTTCTATCGATATATCCATTAATCCTGACATCGTCAAAAATATAAATATAGGATCTGATTGATCTCCGGAGGAAATCGTGCAATTTACTATTCTATTTAAAGAGTTTCACTATGTGTTCATTTGGTCTTATGAATAAATGTCGAGCATCGATCCTAGTATAGTTGAACATGAGATTAAAAACTATGACAATGTTAAACATGTGTGGCATAAGTTATGTCCGGTTAATCCTATGAAATTGGCTGCCATAAAATAAGAAGTTGAAAATATCTTAAAAGATGGATTCATATACCATGTTACTTTAACTGAATGGGTATCCAATCCCATTCCTATTGATAAGAAGAAAGTAACAATATGTGTCTATACTGACTTTAGGGATCTCAATTTGGATTGTCCCAAAGATAATTATCCCACACCATTTATTGATCAAATTATAGATGCGTGTGATAGGAAAAAAATATTTTCATTCCTGGATGGATTCTCCGGTTACAACCATATCCAAGTTAAAAAATAAAACCAACACAAAACAACTTTCATATGCCCTTGGGGGACTTTTGTGTATCATAAAATGCCATTCGGCCTTAAAAATGCCAGGGCCACTTTTTAGAGAGCCATTTCATATGCGGTCCACGATATTAAGAAAATTGTTGAAGTTTATCTTGATGACTTGGAAGCTAAATCTAAGAGAAGAGATGAACATAGTCCACATTTACTCGTTGTATTCCTTTGATGTCGTAAGTACAACATTAGTTTGAACCCACATAAATTCCTATTTTGTGTGGAATCTGGGAGATTAATTGGTTTCATAGAATCAAAACAAGGGATTATGGTGGATCCCCTCAAGGTTGATGCAATATTACATTTTCCTTCCCCAAAAGCAATTAGACAGCTTCAAATCATACAAGGGAAAGAAAAATTCTTGAGAAGATTTGTCACCAATTTTGCTGAACTAGATAAATGTTTCATGCATATCCTAAAAAAATATACACCATTCATATGGGATGACCAAACTCAAAACTCATTTGATGCAGTAAAGAAATCTTTGGCATCAACCCCAATGCTTAGTGCTTTAAACTAATGTAGAGAATTTCTACTATATTTGGCAGCATCCAGTTCCACCATTGGAATGGTATTGGTACATGAAGATGAATCATCACATGAACATGTTAATAAATATCTTAGTAAGGGCCTTGCAAGTCATGAATTCAAATATTCCTAGGTTGAAAAGTTGGCCTTGGAAGCAGTCCATGCTGTCCAAAGACTTAGACATTATATACTTCCAAGAAAAACTACCATAGTGGTTGAAATGAACCCCATGAAACACATTTTTTCTTGCCATATCATTGGGGGAAAGCATTCAAAATGGATAGTAATTTTTCAAGAATTTGATCTCTAGTTCATAAACCCTAAATACAAGAAGTCATTAGCACTTGTGGACCTAATGTGTAATTTACCCCGCTATAAAGAGGAAACCGTATGTATTGAATCTTGGGCGGATGAACATTTATTCCTCACCTCAACATCTAATCCTTGGTATGGAACAATTATCATATATCTCCAAACCCAAAGGATTGATCCTCATTTTTCTAAATCTGAATGGTGTTGCATTTGGCACCAAGCACGAAGATACCTCATCATCGGGGATACTTTGTACCATCGAGGAGTAGAATTGATCTTAAGACGTTGTTTGATACATGAAGAAGCTGAGCAATTTTTAAATGATTTCAATGCTAGAGCATGTGGCGGTCATCTTTATGGGTTGGAAATTTCCCAGAAAATATTGCGTGTAGAATACTTTTGGCCCACAATATTTAAATATTGCATCAATGCTGTCAAAAAGTGTCACCCTTTCCAAATATACACAATAAAAATGTGTGCACATCCTACTCCATTACACCCTTTAGTAAGCATGGGTCCATTTTCAAAATGGGCCATTGACTATATGACAATAAACCCTCCTTCAGCTGATGGCCACCATTACATCATAGTAGCAATGGATTAATTCACCAAGTGGGATGAGGCGATGCCTACATTCAACTGCATAGGAGAAACTGCATCATATTTTCTATTCAATCATGTGATAGTGAGATTTGGTGTACCCAAATAGATCATCACTGATAACATAATCCATTTTAGGAATTCCTTCATGGATGAACTTACAACCAGATTAGGATTCCGACAGGATTTTTCCTCGCCATATTATTCTCAATGCAACAGACAAGTAGAAGCTATCAAAAAGGTTTTGAAAACCATGTTGCAACTAATAGTTAATAAGAACAAGACTAATTGGAACTTGATGTTGTTTTCCACTCTTTGGGCCAGGGTAATTTTAGGGGCGAAATTTTTCCAATTGGCCATTTTTTGGGCTATTTTTTCAAAAACAAAATTCGCTATTTGGTCATTTTTAGTCTCTAATATCGCCTATATTTACATAAAATGTGTTTTCTATCATAATATTCGCCAAAATTTACAAATTTTAGTAGTAATTTGTATGTTTCTTATTTGGTATTCTCCTACCTACCTACCTATCTATCTATCTATCTATCTATATATATTTCATTCCAAAATAATTTCCTAGAATACTACACTTAAGTATAATATTAGAATCCTTAAAAAATGCCCTGCTTTGGGCATACCACACCACAGCTAAAACTGCAACCAGTTTCACTCCTTTCCAATTGGTTTATGGAGAAGAAGTAGTATTGCCGATTGAATGTGAAATTCCATTATTAAAACTAGAAATTGAACTCTTACCTAACATTTCTGCAGAAGATATTCGATCTTCATTGTCTTGATGAAACTAGAAGGGAGGCCTCTCTAAATGTAGAAGCACACAAGAAAAGGGTCAAGGCCTAATATGACAAATCGACTTGTCCCCGAGTACTTTCTGAAGGTGATTTGGTTTTAATTTATGGACAAGGCCAAGATAAAATAGGGAAAGGGAAATGTTTACCAAAATGGTTTGGTCTACTTGTTGTCAAAACTGTGTTAAAACAGGGAGCTCATGAACTAGTCAATTATGACGGGGAACCTTTGTCGGAGAACAGAAATGGTCTCTATCTGAAGAAATAATTCATGTACGCACTGATACTCACGGGGGATTCACTCAATAAACCGCTATCATAGCACGTTCGTTCGTGGCATATGAAACAATACCCCTAATTTCACTAAATATTGGAAAATACCTTCCAAAATTGTTTTTTTAACCCCTTCCCAATATGCCTTCCCAATTTGAAAAAACCCATATTTACACTAGATATTGTATGTATCGATTTTTTCATTAACATTTTTTATAGCTCTTTATATTTCTACCTAGTATATTGATATGATACCCCTCTTATGACCCCACATGCATTCTACAATGCACCTTGCTTCTTTCGATGTATATTGTGGATGCACATTACTTCACACACAATGCAATTAATCAACCACATATCATTATGATTTGCAACATCTAATGGTCTAATGAAGATATAGGATATCACTTCTTGTATGTCACTAGAGCCAATGCACATAGTACAACATTTAGATTGCATGTTGCAGTTCCCCAATCGCTGACTAAGCCTATTGTGGGCTAGGTATCCAAGCCCCCAGGGCCTGTAACAATCTCTAGGAGGTTGACTAAACCTCCCAAGTCCTGTAATAGACACGAGTGGTTGGGTATTCAAGCCCCCAAGGCCCATCGAGTGCCTATAACAGGACTTGGAGGCTTAGAGCCTCCCAAGGATATTGGTAACAACTAGATGAGTGATATTGGTAACAATTGGATGTCAATGACCACTGTCTCTCGACTATGGTCGAATGGAAACCCACTTCACCACGAAACCTTTTTCCTCAAGCATGCCTCAAGACACAATTTCCTTGCGTACTGGTAAGCCCGAGCCTTACCTCAACCCGATTTCTCATCTAGCTGTGATCCCGCCATCTCCATTTGGCAGATATTTGTCAGCCCGCCCATATAAAAAAGACCCCAAAGTATTTTTGTATTGTTACATTAAATAAAAAAACCCTTTGCCCCTTAATATATAAGCAATATAATTTTTAGGCTTTCATGAATATTTAATACCGTAATATGAATGAACGTGATATTATATTGCCTTCTAGTGAAGCCCCTGTGCTGATGCTTCACAACACTTGTTGTATTATTTGTATTTTATGTATATATTTTGTACATTAGTTGTTTCTTGCACACACTTAACTTGCTTGGCATTGTCACTTTGGCAGACAGAGCAAGAAACCTTCACATATTTGGGATATGCGGATGGATCCAACCATAGTTCTCGGAACATTGATTCCACTGCATGGGTGATTTTCACACCTAATAGACAAGTTTTAAGTTCAAGAGTATTTTTTCTTAGATCCCCAACCAATACTGTTGCAGAATACAACACATTCATTGAGATTCTCATCGAGGCTAACACTCTTGGCATCGGACGAGTCACTGTCAAACTAGACTCGTAACTGGTTATATCTCAGTTAAACAGTCAGTATCAAGTTTGAAATACTATACTGTTTAGAAATTTTTTACGAGTACTTCTTCTATAACGTTAGTTTTAATTCATTGAGTACATTCATGTTCCTAGAAGCCTGAATAGTTTGGCTCATTCCTTAGTTGACTACGTACTTGATTGGAATCTATTCATTAGAATCATTCTGAAAAAATCAAGCATGTACATTAGTCATGGAAATTCAATTGAAAAAATCATTTAAGGACATAAGTAAAAGTTGAAATAGCAATCATATGTATAAAGCAAACTAGGTTACAACATAACCCAACAAGTGTGTTAATATTATATACATTTTGGCAGTATCTTTGCACACATAAAAAAGAATAGTATAATTTTTTTTCTCTTTTTTTCTTTTTCTTCAAGATATAACCCAAAAAATTTCATAAAAAATGAAAATATTTGGAAAACTAAAAAACATATTGTTATAGCCAAAATTGGCACTTCTCCGCCCGTGACGACACTTACATCTTTTGGTTGCATGACGACACTTCATGAGATTACTGTGAGTCACAAAAAAGGAAATTTGTGGATGGAAGAGCCATATTTGGGACTTTATATGGATGTAATTACCTAATTCATGGCCCATTTGATAGGTAATAACCTTAGGAACATTTTTGGAGATCAAAACTTCTCCAGGAAACCCCCAGAAAAGGTTGTTTTGACCATTTTCCCACAAAAATGCAGGTTACATATGGTAAAAGCTGCAGCTTTCCCAAAAATACGCATGTTTCATATGGTACAAGTCGTGGGCACCCACCAGTTTTCTATGTTCAAAGTCACGGGTACCTCAGAAACACTAAAAGAATGTATAAAATTGTGAAAAAAGGTCGTTTTGGGTGGTTTTGGAACCTCCTCTTCGGTTGTAACTACTTCCTATTCAACCATATCTTCTTCACTTGCTATATAAGAGAGGGAGAGGGACCATTAAAGAGTAAATCAAGCCCATTATAGTGCTATGCTGGAGGAATTTGGATTCACATCCCCCTCACTTGTACCCTAGTTTCTTGTAAACCCTAGCACATCTTATCAGAGGTTGGTATCCTTGGAGAAGAGGAGCAGGAGACCTTGAATCTTGGTTTCATGAAGTGCCATGCTTGAAGGAAGGTATAATTTTATGTACTTACTTCATTCATTAATAAATATTGGACATTCTTCCCTTTCCAAATAGATTTGTTCATGTATGCTTCATATCTGATTACAATTTGATGTTTTATGTTATTATAAATATCAATCCTTTTTTTTGTGGTCAAATTGGTTTGAGGAAGGTTTGTAGTTGTTTTGTAGGTTGTTGCATTGGAGAACAAGAGGAGAAGCTTGGATCAACCTTCTGAATAAGGTACACATTCTCCTAAACCCTAATCTCTTTGCTTAATAATTGTACTTGCAGAACGTTGTATGTCTATATTTTACCCCTCAGACGTTGGTAGTCTCACCCATGCTATAGGACATTTTTCCTAACAACACATATGAACTGTTTCTATTTCCCTGTCCAGCATGAAGACTCACCTACAATTGGAATATCACTGAATAATGGTTCACAACTTCTAGAATGCCATGCTAAAAAGAGATGCTTCCTCTCATCCATTTACTACACCTACAAGGAATATGGTAAAAATGAGTGTTTTACTTATCTTTTACTCACACATGTATAACTGTATCCATTTGACTGATAGTATAATGCATAATTATTCAATTTTGGCTATTTTATATTAAATGCACATATTGAGCCAGTTTCTGACTAAACACTTGGGTAGTGAAATGGTTTCGATCACAGGACTTGGAGACATTGATAGTTCAAACTATTTGATTAAAGTAGTTGGAGATACACCACGATTCATGGTGATTTATGATTTTGGCATTTTTCACAAGATTCAACATGAAGTAAACCTCATTTCCCATTTCCTACTTGGCCATTATACCAAATTGAATAAATGCAGTTCCATCGTATTATTTCACCATTTTTTGACACATAATATTGCTTCATATATCCAACCCATGGAGGGAACATCTGTAAGAGTGTGCACAACTAGCTCAACCCTTGTTTGCAATATGGATATTTGCCACGACTTGACCCGTGCCCTTGAAATATTGGAGTAAACCCATGCAACACTTGTTCCTTCCCATGTACTATAACATTCTTTGTTTCTTTTTTTCGAGCTAATAAATGAAAAAGTTATAAAAATTGAAAAAACAAAAAAAATCCAAAAAAGGGGGAGACTTGAATCATATCATATTGTATCCTTGAAACAATGGCAACAATCAGTCCTTGTGAAAGGAATGCTCATGATGTATGCTTCATTTTTTAACGAGCTTGTAATAGAAAAATAAACTATGCTCAGTATAATTCCCATTGGAAGTTTTCTTCCCAACATGATATCCAAAGGTTGGAAGTTTCCCCCCAACATAAGAAGCTGACGACTTACCTCCAATATGATGTCCAGAGGCTGGAGACATGCCCCCCAAGCTTCGTTTCGGTCACCTACTCTTTTCATCATTCAATCAGTCTCGTGGTTACTAATGGGAATATATTCACCAGAGGAGGAGGGAAAAAGAGGATTAAATAACATAGGAGAAGGAAACAAAGCTTGGGGGTTTGAAATGAGGGTATCCAAATGTTGGATAAATTGAGCTAGGAATCCATTCTTCCATGATTGAAAAATTGAGGCAAGGTTCCATTGGAAAGAATATTCAATGCTAAGGCTTCATTGGTTTTAATTCTTTCCTCTATTTTAATTAATACATCAATGTCTTCCTTTCCCATAAATGATGTGTAATTTCATTTATAGTAGTTTTCCTTGGTCAATTGCTTAGATGTATCATGTTATCTTGTCGTATCTTGTCTTTTTCCTTTTGAATCTTTTGCAGGTAATCTCTTCATCAACATGCAAGATTGTGAAAGATTCAAGCCATGAAGATGACCTTCGTAAATAAGGTATGGACTTGACTCTTTGTATTCAAGTAATTTGATAGATCTAGGGAAAGGTTTTCATTCTTATTTTGATTTGTTCTAGATCCGAACCATTCGAACTAGGGAGATCAGTTGGTGTCCGCACCGACGGATTGTCCGGTAACAGTAAGTATTCCTCAGAATTTATGGTGTAAATTTTGTCAGTCTGTTGGACACGACGAGAAAAATTGTTGAGCATATCAGTTGGTCATTGAGTGCATTACATACATATTTCTTATGAAGGGAGAAGGTTAGGCTGAGAGATGTGATGCACAATTCAATCAACCATGAGATGGATTTAGAGGCCATGGACGAGGAGGATTTGTTCGGGGTAGAGGACAAGTTATATGTTATAATTGTAGTACCCCTGGACATTATGCTCGAGAGTGTCCGAACCCTGATACATCTTGCATGTACTATAGGGAACTATATCATACCATTGAATACTTTCCGCAGCTTATAGCGAAATGGAAAGAAAAAAAAAAAAAATCAGAGCTAGAATCATAATCAAAATGTACTAAATATTTCAGCAGAACCAAGACCAAATAAACCTACCATTGCTGTAGTAACAAGAGGTGGAGCTACAACCAGTGGGGATAAGAACAATTGTAATAATAAGACAGATCTAAGAGTGAGGCTAGTAGCCCATAAGCCACCATAGTTTGATGTTCAAAAGGAAAAGGGAATATTATTTAAAGCTCATAATGAATTTATGAAGGGTAGGTCAATATCCTCCCCACCACCCATTGTTGAAAAAGGACCTGTATATGACATGCCACCTCAATTCGACAAGTCTGCACCAAAGAAAAATCTAGGAAAGGTAACTGTTATCCATTCTTTCCTAAGACGTTGTTTAGATTTGGTCAAAGATGATAATGCATTGAATGAATTGAAAAGGTTAATTGGGGATTCTGAGGAATAAGTGATATCTAAAAGGGTTGTCAATCATGTTTAGAAAATGCTTAAGACTTGTCCGGAGCTGCGACTTAATGCACAAATTGGTGACTTTGACATGGATTTTGTTATTTTAGATTTGGGTTCAGATGTAAATATCCTGACCAAACACACATGAGAGAACATGGGTAAGCCAAAGTTAGTATGTTCTCCTATTCAGTTACAGTTGGCCAATCAACATAAAGTTATGCCATTTGGTAGGATGGATGGGCTCCCGGTCGAAGTGGAGGGAATGCAAACGTTTGCAGATTTTGAAGTGATAGAAATTGTCAATGACACTAATTTGTATCCTTCACTGTTGGGGATAGATTGGTAAATTTAGAATCAGGCCATTATCAAATTTAAAAAGATAATCCTAACATTCAAGAATGAATAAATTAGAGTTGTCACACCTTTGGATCCATTGGAAGGACATAGGTATGTTGAACTAGTCAAGGGAGATTATGAAGTTCAATACTTGGATAACATTTATAATATATCCTCCATGATAAATGATTATATCAATCCTATAGTAGATGGCACACTCAGTTGGAGAAGTGTTAGTTCCTATTCATATGATTATGGTGAAGCTATGGAGAAATGGATTAATAGGTTACCTGAAGTATCCATGTGAATATGTGTCCATGTGAAAAAATCACTACATTGGGTTGGAAAAAAGGTATGTAATCCTCCTACTTATGAAGGTTTACCCAATGTGAAAATTTTTATTGATGAATTTGAAGACAAGGTACATGAAAAAAAATGATTATTAGCCCTCGACGTCGCCCTGAAAGTAACACTTATGAGATGGTGGGTTTCCAACAGGAACTCTATAACTGATTGATCTTCGTGCTGAAGATATTTAGAAATTTGTTTTGGTGAAGGGATTCTGTACATTGGTGAGAAATGTATTGGTCTGACTAGCCCTGCTTATCATTTAGCTACATGTACAACAATTTGGTAGAATATACCCAAGAAAGAGTGGGTACATATGTTTGTCCATACACTTGAAATTATACCAAGAATTGGTATACGTCGTTGGAACCACAACAATGAACTATAGACTGAGACACTATGACAATGAGCTTCAAACAGACATTCAACTATGAGGATGAAAGTCCTACAATAGATGTGGCTCTACATCTTATCAAAGAATTTTTTTTGAAGAAATTCCAAGACCAGTGTCTAATATTTCGCAGTGGACTGCGACAATGGAGAAAATGATGGAGTGTTACAACATCAGTAGAGGGCCAAAAAAAGATGATCCGAGGGATATCCATATTAAGAAAACTGAGGAAAGTTGTGATTTGAAGGTGTTAAAGAAATGTAACTACGGAACATATTCTAAATGTATTTTGCTATTGTATTATTGTATTCCTCCTTCTAGAGATGTCATTGATGTAATTAATAATGTAAGAGTCATTTAAAGAGTCAATGTAAACCCTAATTGAATAGGTCGGCTTGGAAAGATATAGAAATAATATTTTATTGTAAAGAGTACAGGTCGATCTAGTTAGTGAAAAGGCCAAGTCAAATGTAAAGTATAAATAGGATATTGAGTTGCTCATTTGTAACACTCACCTCACTCACTCAAGGTTTCATAAGAGATAGAGAAGTTCACACAAGTGAAGGAGAGAAGTTGTTTTGTCTTGGGGTTTTATCTTATACTTGGTGAATTCTATATTGAGGAAGTTTTGTTGGGGTTTTCTCCCTTGTGGTTTCCCCAAGAGAAATTTTGTGTTCTTTGTGTTTGTTGTGCTTGTATTTTTTTCAGTGATTATGTTGTTTAATGTTATTATGCTAAAAAAGTAAAAACTTAACATGGTATCAGAGCAGGCCTAAAAGAGAAGATTGTGCAGTTGCAGCCTAGGGTTTCCATTTCTAGAACTAGTCATCTTGGATTTTTCGCTATAAATCACTTTTTGCGAAGGTTCAGGATCTAAAACTTGGACAGGACGAATATGAAATTTCATGTACCTTGTGTGAAAATTTAAGCCTCATATTTTCTATACTTTAGGAGATATGATCCATGCAAATTAGGGTTCCATCCTCCTCCATAATTCAGTTTTAAAAAGGTTACCTAGGGAGAAATGATATATTGTGCGCTCGGAAGATCCAAATATAATTTCACAAGATGTTCCAGAAAATGCATGGACTTTAGTTACTCTAGTGCAAGTTTCAGAACCCAAATATGAAACAATGACACGTGGAAGTCCGTACAAGCTTGCTACACTAAAACAGACCATAAACAGGTCATCTTGGGAAACGTATCATAAGTTCAAATCGGTGAATCCAATCCTTTTCTAACATATGGGGTTGGATAGAGGAAAAAGAATACTATTACAGGACGAAGTTTCATACATTGAGGAGTAGAAATTGCGGAGATACATCAGAATTAAGACCAGACAAATATGCATTAGAAATTGAAGAAACTAGGGCATCAAATAGTTTGCAGTCCTTTTCACATACTTGGGAAAAGGAGTAATTTTAATAAATCACCTCGGAGAGGCGCATATTTTCCTCCAATCATTTTCTCAATATATCAATGTTTAAAAATTAGGGTTTCTCTTTAAAACTCTAATTCAAGTCGGAAGCAGTTCTTCGAGAAGTAGTTTCACAAGTAAGTACTATCTCCATTCTATTTCCATTTGATGTTCTCATATTATCAAAATGACAAACACTACCAAGCTTGATGAGAATATTGAGGGAGTTGAGAACTTCATGGAATGGAAATATAGGGCCATGCTCATTCTTGAAGAACATGAACTAGAAGGATTCATAAAAGAAGAAGTTAATGAACTGGAGGGAGACAAGGCCAAAGAAAAACACAAGAAGAATGATCAAGGATAAGAGGATCATAACTAACTCTATCAAAGATCATTTGATCCCTCAAGTGTCATCAAAGAAAACCCCCAAAATAAATGTTTGATTCCTTGACCAATCTATTTGAAGGAAATAATATTAATAGAAATATGACCTTGAGAAATCAAATCTGAAGGTTTAGAAGTCTGAGACTATGCATTCATATTTCACTAGAGTATCTCAGATCAAAGAAACATTAGAATCAATTGGAGACATGATAGAAGAAGCTGAAGTTGTGATGGCTACCCTGAATGTGTTATGGAGAAAACTTCCTATGGCTTGGGGAAGACCACAACAGACAACTGACTACCAGAAAATAACTCAATTCCCAATGCAATGCTATATAAATGGCAATGCTAAGATAATGGAGAAAAGACCAACCTTCAACCAGATGTTTGAAGTAGATCCTTGTTGAGCTTTCAACTTCTGCACTTGAACCTATAGATTAGTCTTAGCAACAAGTACAAGCAAGTACATATAACATGTGAAAGACATTAGCATAATCAATAGCATGATCCATGATATTATAAGAAAGTATAACCCAATGTAATTTAACAATATTCACAACATTAATTGGACGAGAAAATGAGTATTTCCATTAATAAATAACAAGAAGTACAATATACGACCTCTTGCCGGAAACCAATATGAACCAAGAACTGGGTCTCCCCATTTGTGCCTCCACCACTTCAATCCCCCATGCAATGGAAAACTCAAGCTATGAAAGTAGTTTGGTAGGTGAACATAAGGATTTCACAACAACAAGGATCAATTCGTGTAGACTCAAGTCATGGCAAAAATCCACTAGAGTTATCTTGCTTTCTCTTTCTCCTCCCTTCCATACACCATAAGAGCTCAATATATAGCCTTCCAAAGGTAAGTGAAAGGTTGAATTGAGTCGTTTTAGGCTATATGGAGGGCCAAAGGCCACCCTAAGACCGCTTTTTGGGAGTAAAAAGTAATTTTCTATTAGTTTTTACCATTTTACTTGGTGTCTGCGGGCTATAGTGGAACAACTTGCGTGTACACTGGCTATAGTTGAACAGCTAGCGTACAGGAACAAAAATAGGGATTTGTGTGTTCCTGGAGGGAAAATGATAGATCTAAGTCAATAAAATGGATCCTGAAGGCCAACAAATGTTGATGCTCACAAGGTGGAAAATCACGCTGTAACAGATGCCCCCGAATGTGTGAGGTCAGAGAAGGTACTACGATGGCTGAAATACATTATAAATCTCAGAAGTGGAGTGATGGAGACACAAATGGAGAGAGTAGCTCACTCGTCATAATACAATAATATCTCTGAATACTGAATACGATCAAGAGCAGCATACTGAATGCTACTAACGCCTGGGGTCTTCTACATGAATCATTGATGGTGCAAGTCCCATCAAATGAATAAAGGTGTTGAGGTTGAACCTGATGTGACATCATCTTGTTAACACTTAAAAAGTGCTCACTACCTCATCTACCCCATTGCATGACTCATTTGTCCATATTTCCTACCATATTTTCCTCCAAAACCTCAAAAAACCATTAAAAAGCCTCCAAAAGGCCAAAAACCCCATTTTTTCCCCAAAATAAGTTAAATTCCTCTAAAAATAGCAAAAACCCTCTAAAAAGGGAATAAAAAATACAAAAAAGAGGAAAAAGAGGAAAAAAGGAAGCAAAAACCCTATACAGCTGACCTAAACCATATGGTGCCCAAAACCATGGGTCAACACTCCACCACTAAAAACCTATAAATAGGTGATGGAGGCTCCCCATTTTTCATTCACAATCATCCATGTCCTTACTCTGCCAAAATCACTCCCGAAACCCTAGCTCACCCTTGAGCTACTTTCACATTTGAGTGCCCCTTTGGCCCATTTCCAAAACCCTTTGGAGAAGGAGAAAGGAACAACACTGGGGATTGGAAGCAACCCTCTTGGACTGCTGCAAAGGCTCATCAACCTCTACATCTGAGGTATATTCAATACAAAAAACCAATTTTTATAATCTTGTCATTTCTTTTTATGCACATGCTTAGAGTAGTTTACTATTTATTTACTATTTTCTGAATTGCTACTAAGGAGGCCCTTCTCCTTAGTAGGTGCTCATTTGCACAAGCTAGTGTGAAAATCCTAGCTACAGTTTTGTTGAATCCCCTAGTGTTCCTTTGAATTTCTAGTTATAGTTTTAAATATTTTTAGCTTTCTGCAATATTTTTCTGTTTTTTCCTTTCGGCTGTCCCTTTCAGCTGCCGTAAACCGCATCTTTTGCCCCCACAGTTGCGTTCTGACCGCGTCATTTAGACTGTTACCTGTGATCCGACCGTGGCTCTCAGACTGTTACCAACGATCTACTGGCAGTTTTTAGTCTATTACCTGCGATTTGACCACGGCTCTCAGCCTGTTTCGTGCGGTCCAACCGCGGCTGTTCACCCCAGTTTCCCGCGGGCTACCTGCGGCTTTCAGCCATTTTCATGCTATTCGCCTGCGTCTTTCGACCTTTTTCCTGTGGTCCGCTTGCGATTTTCAGCCATTTTCCTGCTATCCACCTACGTCTTTCGGCCTTTTTCTCGTGGTCCGCTTGCGGCTTTCATCCTTTTTCCTGCTATCCTCCTGCGTCTTTTGGCCTTTTTCCTGCGGTCCGCTTGCGGCTTTTAGCCATTTTCCTACTATCCACTTGTGTCTTTTGGCCTTTTTCCCATGGTTCGTTTGCGGCTTTCAGCCATTTTCCTGCTATCTGCCTGCGTCTTTCTGCCTTTTCCAGCGGCCCGCTTGCGGCTTTCAGCCATTTTCCTGCTATCCGCCTGCGTCTTTCGGCCTTTTCTCGCAGTCTGCCTGTGGCTTTCAGCCATTTTCCTGCTATCCGCCTGCATCTTTCGGCCTTTTTCCCGTGGTCTGCCTGCGGCTTTCAGCCATTTTCCTGCTATCTGCCTGTGACTTTTGGCCCTTTTCCGGCGGTCTGCCTGTGTCTTTCAACCAAATTCCTGCAATCTGCCCGCGACTGTTGACTTGTTTCCCACGGTTCGACTGCGCAGATTTGCCACAAACCGGCGTTCTATTTTCTGCATTTTTTCCTTGTTTGAACCCAACACTTTGTAGCAATATTTTCTGCACCTGCATAGCCATCTGTCCTATCTGCAGCCTTACTTCCCTACAGCCTATTTTCTGCAGTATTATTTCTGTTCCATTTACAATACTTTTTAAATTTCAGCATTTTAATTGAAAAGAGAAAATTTTGCATTTCAAAGTTTAATTTCTGCATTGTTATTTTTAGTTAAAAAGTTGCCCACCCCGTGGAACTTTTACTTGGGTTCATCATCTCACATGCACACACTTTGTCACCTAATTCAAGTAAGTCCTAAAATACTACTTAACACAACCAACATTCTAACCCCACTTGGGGAACACATAAGAATCTTGTAGTTAGGTAGGATCGAGGGGATAGGCATCCAAATAACACCCCTTGGTTGCTTACACTTGAGACATAGTTGTTGTCCATTAGGGAACCAAAATCCCCTAGTATTTTTTGACACGGTTTAAAACCAATTTATCAGGAAGGCCTCTCCCCTAGGAGGGTTGAAGTAGCAAGACTAGTTCTGGAATCCTGAGTGGAATACCGCAATACATTTAGTAACTGAAGGATACCTTTCATAGTTCTTGGTGTATCACCCGTATGGGGATACAGCGGTGATAGAACCAAATTGCAGATTCACCCAACCGAACGTGTCATGAACGAGGTATCTTAGTTGCTTTTCTTCTAGGATTGACTACCCGGTGTCCCTCCCGGTAGGGGGATATCTTTAGCAACTCGGCTCTACTATCCATATTGTTTGACTTGGATTTCATCACCTTGCAGAGGATATGTTTGGTTGAGTCAGAATACTATTTAGTTAGGTGTTTGCATGCTCCCTTACCTCCCTTTGGTCTAGCGAGTCCACTATTTTTATTTTCTAGGAAGCCTGCTGCTTGTTGGTATTCTGACCATTTCTGTTGATACTCTGCTTATTGTAGCACAGCTGTTACAGTAAGTGTTTTGAGTTGGTTGTTGGCCTGAGTGCCATTATTTTTGCACTCTCTTTCTGCACACTTGGTTGCATTAGGGTTTTTGAGTTGTTTTTCACTCAACACAACCCCCAGATACTTGACACTGTCTGTCACCATTGAGTCCCCGAGACATTCTCAGCACCTCCGGGGTGAGCCCCCATAGCACGGTTCACTTGACATCACCCATCATAGACGTATATCTTCATGACTTGATACCACTCATCATAGATCTCGAGCTTTGTCACTTGACTCCACTTGTCAATGGCATAGAACTCCGTCACCCGATCTAGACGCCCCTTATTTTACCTCTGATTCTGAGGCAGAGTCCGAGAACCCCACTTACACTGCACCAAATATCCCCATGGCTGGCATGACATTGAACCCTTTCTTTGTAGGGACCATTGGTGGAGCATCCACCACCACACCAGCTACCACACCTGCTTTGGGTATGCCCTCGATGGGGCCCACATCTACCATTCCGATCACTGTACCCATCCCCACTCCATCAGTGACTCACATTACCCTTGGTAGTGCAGGACCGTCCCATACCACTTTCGCTCCTCCACCTGGGCCAAACCTAGCCCCTCCACTCGGGGGCATTGGCCCCAACATTGTCACAACCACTAGTATGTCACATCCTTCTACTAGTTTGCCATTCATGGCTAGTCTCAACCTTCCTGACCTGGCCAGACTGACTAACGATCCCATCAGACACGACCCTGTGTGGCCTCACATGCCCACCAAGCTCTCATCTGACATCCCTAAGTTTGAGGGCAAGGCAGGTGAGGAACCCTAGAACCATATTATGTCCTTCCATCTATGGTGTTCCTCCAACTCCATAGTGGACAAATCTGTCCGCCTCCATCTGTTACAACGCACCCTCACTAGCTCTACAACTAAGTGGTACATCGAGCAACCCCATGGGACCCATGCCACCTTTACTTCCCTTGCCTTGACTTTCCTGCAGTTCTTTCAGTTAACTGTCCACTATGATGCGGGAGTTGAGATCCTACTGTCTTGCAGACAAAACACGGCTACCCACATCACTGACCACATTCATGAGTGGCGTCGATGCCGCAGCCTCTGCAAAATCAAGTTAGATGATCGTATATTCTTAGATTGGTTTCTAAAATCCCTCCTTCCTGTCATTTCCAAGGATGTGGCATCCAAACGACCCTAGTCCGAAGAAGAGGCCATCCTCAAAGCCCAGCAATTTGACCTTATTTATGCCCAGTCTGTTTACCTCTATTCCATCATTCCTGACGCCCCCCGTGGTGATTCCTCCTGACACGATGCGCCGGGTACATCCCATGCTGCCGATGGCATCATTGGATGTACAGTCTCACATAACTAACCCTTTTCCATAGCACGTCCTAGACATGGCCCCGACCTTTCATGGGATACATCTCAGTCCGGATCAACCAATTTGTATGCTCCCATGGCACACCACCACCATTCCCACGGACCCTCATGTCCACCTCAGTGCTTTGGTCATGCATCCCCTGCTTACGCCCCCCCAGTCGCACCTCAGCTATATTACCACCCACAGGATGCACCAGCTCCTGTATCCTCTCAAGCCCAACCTGCTTATTACCCATCATAGGCAGCCCCTGTGGCAAACCCACAACCCGTTCCGCAGACGTATCAGCAACCCCCACAAGGTTCAGCACCTGCGCTACCTCCACCTACTTATTATCCACCGCAGTCTGCTCCCGCACCTGCACAACCCCAAAACCCATCTGCTTCCTAAGGGCAAGTGTATGCCCAACAGAATCCGCAGCATAACCAAAATAACCAACACCAATAGGGCCAACAAAACTACGGCAAAGGCCGTAACCGTGGGAACAACCCTCCTCTGGACCAAGGTAGTCAACCTCCCAATCCCCCAAACAACAATAATGCGGCACCTGCCAACTAGAACCCTGATCGGCCACCCAAGCAAGCCAAAAATCCTAATTTATGAACAAACCATCCTTGTTCTATTTGCGGGGTCTATGGCCACTACACACATGCTTGCCCACATTTGAAGCGAGCTCGGCAACTCTGGACTAATGATGCCTGCTGCCAAGGGCACGTGGCTCCTCAGGCGCCACCCAACCCCCCACCACCCCAACATCAACCCTTGGTGCTACAAATCCCTTTACCGACACAAGGCATAGTGAATACTCAGCCGTTGCCTCCCCCTCAAGGAAATGCGCCACCACAACAGCAAATCACTTATGTTGTGCCTGATCAACCCATGTTAGACTTAGGTACCCATCACTTGTTAATGATGTCATCCGTCGATGTAAACTTTCAAACCCATTGGAACCAATATGGATCCACCCATGAAGCCCCTCCCGCTGACAAAATCACTAATGCTCATCCCACTGATCAGTCGTTATGTATACCTCTGGCTCCACTAGATGGCACCTCCAAAGCACCTCGCTTCCCACTTTGCCGCATCAACAATAATCCTAATGCTCGTGCTGCATCTAATTACAACATTGTAGATGAATTAGCCCAGTCCCCCGCAGCCATGTCTGCATTAGAAGTCTTAAAAAACTATCCTTCACAGTGCAAGACTTTGCTCTCAGCCATTGGTTCTATTGACCCAAATGATTCACAACTGATGGCCTTCGATTTGGACCAATCCAAACCACACTTGCCTTCCACTTTAGCGTTCCAAGTTTTGTCTCTGTTCGGAATCTTGTCATCCATCAGTGCATTATCGATGAAGGTGCCTCTACATGCATTATGTCCACATTCATTTGGCAGAAGTTGGGATCCCCTACTCTCCAGCAGTCCACCACTTCATTGCGAGCCTACGATGGCCGGTCGGCTCAACCCCAAGGTCTCTTAGCTAATGTCCCCATCCAGTTGGCTGGTAAAACAGTGCTCATTGACATAGAGGTCATCAACGCCCAACTTGATTATAACTTCTTACTTGGCCGCAGTTACATGTATGCCATGTGGGCAGTTGCCTCATCCATTTTTTGTACCATGATGTTCCCCCATGACGGACGTGTGGTCAAGGTTGATCAACTCACCTATTATGATCCCAATGCCCCCGTTTCACCCGAAAAATGTTCTCCCCATGGTTTAACAACCTGTTTGTGGTGCATCTACCTCGTTGGTTTCCTCCGTGGGACCCAGAGTTTACTCAGATACGCCGATGACCTCAACATTCCAATTTATTCCACCCCCATCACCAGCGACTGAAATATCTGACCTATGTACCCTTTCCCACAATGCATAAGCACCCAACAATCAACCTCCCTTGTTACCCAAACCACCATTGGTACCGAGTCATATTGGTGTTACACCCATCCACACAATCCCCTTCCTATTCCCTCCCTCAGGAGTAGTAAGCGCCCCGGTTATGGCTATTCTCAGCCTCCCCGGGCTAACCTTAGGACTACCCATATGGTAAATTTCACCTCCCTTTCCCCCACCGACACCAAATGTCATCCTACAACCGGTACAACCTATCGCCACTACTAGTCAACTACCTCCCAGTGTCACTACCCCTTCGTCATCTACGAATCCACCCCCTCTTATCAAGCACACTAGCGGAAGAGGCCCACAACCATACACTGCTGTACCTCCGCCCAAAACAGTGAAAAACCCCCTTGTGTTTCGTGCTCCTCCCAAATGCTCGTTGTGTGATGAGTTAGGCCATCCTACCCATCAATGTCCACAATTACCTACATTGCAAGAGCACATGCAAATGCTTGACGACAACCCCACCATCCCGGTTGTCGAACTCGATCCAGCCCCTAAGCCTCGTGATAAATCACTGCGTACCAACCACCCTTGTGCAATATGCAGTATTTACGGGCATTACTCACATCACTGTCCTGATCTCCCAGATTACAAAGCAGCTCTCTACGAGATGAATAATTTGGACCTTGAGACAGTGCCCCCCACAATTGAGGAGATCCACCCCCCAGTATCACCCTCATCCGGCGAGATTAATACCATCTATATGATCTCTTCTACTACCACTTCCTCGTCAATCGATTTGACAACTCAAATTTTCCGCAGTGATGAGGATATTCTAGAGGCTCTCACTGCCCCGGATTACCCTTGGGAAGACATACACCATCGTTCCTACTTCCTCCCAGAAGAGTCCTCCTCCACCACTGCCACCCAATTTGCGGGTGAGTCCAAAGATTTCCTCCCCACCAAAGTCAACTGGTTTAAGGATCCCATTCCTGCTCTTGATTCCTTTGAGGAAGGTAACATGGCCAATATCTCACCCACCATCCAAATTGATATCTCTACCCCAGGAGGTGCCCCTGAACTCATTACTTTAGGAGCCTCCTATAGTAAGTCTGAGATCGGAGAGTACACATTTTTTTTCCAAGAGTTTCGTGATGTCTTTTCCTGGTCCTATACCGAAATGCCTAGTCTTGACCCCGCTATTATAGAACATCACATTAACACATGGCCAGATGTACCCCCCGTTCGCCAGAAACAATGCCCCATTCATCCCTCAAAGCTCCCCACCGTTAAAGCAGAGATTGAGAAACTTCGCAAAGCAGGATTCATTTATCCTATTGGATATACCACTTGGGTTTCTAACCCCGTCCTTATTAACAAGAAACAAGGCACCATCAGAGTATGTACTGACTTCCATGATTTAAACCGAGCCTGTCCCAAAGACAACTTCCCCATGCCATTTATTGACCAACTCATCAATGCGTGTGTGGGGCATGAAGTCCTATCTTTCATGGACGGTTTTTCCGGATACAACCAGATTTAGATCCACAAAGAGGATTAGTACAAGAATTCCTTTACCACCCCCTGGGGCACCTTTTTCTATCGCATCATGCCTTTCGGCCTCAAAAATGCTGGTGCCACCTTCCAGCGGGCCATGACTTACTGTTTTCATGACTTGGTTCATATCCTATTAGTCTATCTCGACGACCTTACAATTCGTTCCTGGAAACGATCAGACCACCTTAACAACCTCCGGAAAATCTTTCTGCGTTGTCGCAAATATCAAATCCGCTTGAACCCACACAAGTGTGTCTTTTGCATTCCGACAGGCCGGTTGTTAGGTTTCATTGTTTCCCATAAAGGAATCGCTATTGATCCCCTAAAAGTCCAAGCCATCATAGACCTTCCCGCTCCTCGCACGCTCCGACAGCTCCAGAGTCTGTAGGGGAGATATAATTTTCTCTGATGCTTCATTCCTGATTATGACACTACTGTTCAAGGTTTCTTACGCCTGCTTCATACCCACATACCCTTTGTTTGGGATGACCAGGCACAATATGCATTCGAAGCCCTTAAGAAAGCTCTCATGCAAGCCCCTTTGATTTCCCCTCTGGATTTCTCTCAATACTTCATTCTTTATGTCTCGGCATCTGATTATGCCGTGTCCAGAGTCCTTGTTCAAGAAGACGCTGCTCGCCAGGAGCATGTCATTTATTACGTCAACCAGACCTTGTCAAGACCACCCCTACGTTACCCGTATGAGGAAATACTAGCCCTGGCTGTGGTTTTTTCCGTCCAAAAATTGCGACATTACATTTTACTCAGTCATACCACAGTTGTCGCCGACTCCAACCCTATGGTCTATCTCTTGAACCAACACCTCTTGCAAGGTCGCATTGCTAAATGGGTAATTATCCTCCAAGAATATGACCTCACTTTCACAACCCCTAAGAGCACTAAATCCCTAGCGCTTACCTAGCTCATCACCGATCTCCCATCCCTTTTTTCATCCCCACAAATCTCCGATGAGTTACCTGAGAATCACTTGTTCATCATCTCGTCTGATGACCCATGGTACGGTGGTATTTTGTTATACCTTTGCACACAGAAGTTTCGACCCATCATAAATCGTGATGGACGTTGTCGTATCCATCACCAGGCCTCTCGATATCTCCTCTTGGGTGATGTCCTTTACCGGCGAGGGGTTGACATGATTCTCCATTGTTGTCTTACACATGAGGAAGCCGAACAAGTCCTCAATGACTGTCATAGCGGTTCCTGTGGTGGACATTTCTCTGGAATGGACACCACCCAAAAGGTCATCCGTGCCGGATACTTCTGGTCCACACTCTTTACCGACTGCATCACAGTGGTCAAACATTCCCATAATTGCCAACTTTTTGCCCCTAAGGCTTGGACACCACCCGCTCCGTTACACCTAGTCATCACCGTTGGTCCCTTTTGTAAATGGGCCATCGACTTCATGGAATGTAAACCCTCATCCACCAACAACCATAAGTACATCATTGTCGCCGTTGACTACTTCACCAAATGGGCTGAAGCCATGCCCACCTTCAATTGTAAAGCTGACACTGCTGCCTGTTTCTTTTTTAACCATGTTATCACTCGATTCGGGGTCCCCAAACAGTTGGTCTCAGACCATGGTTCACACTTCGAAGATTCCATTTGGCACGAATTATCCACCCTCCTAAAGTTCAAACATCAGTATTGCTCTACTTACTACCCCCAAGGGAACGGCCAAGTAGAGGCCATTAACAAAATTTTAAAAACCATCCTCCAACGCATTGTTGACCGGCATAAGTCCAATTGGCATCACATGATTTTCCCTGCATTATGGGCTTACCGTACATCAACCAAGACCGCCACCGGTTTTTCCCCATTTCATTTAGTTCACGGTGTAGAGTCTGTCCTCCCCATCTAGTGTCAGATACCTGCCTTACACATCGTCGTCGAGGTTCTTCTAGAAACCTCCCCACTCGAGAAATGTCTGCTATCATTAGAACAAGTTGATGAAGACCGTCATGCCACCCTTCAAACCATTGAATCCCCCAAGAATCGCTCCAAAGTTGGTTACGACAAACATGTCCACCCTCGAACTTTCCGTGAAGGGGACCTCGTCCTCGCCTATGACCAAGCCCATGAAAAGACTAGTAAAGGAAAGTTTGAATCCATGTGGCAAGGCCCATACATCGTACAGACCTACCTCGGAAATGGGGCATACATTTTAACTGACTTAGAATGTCACCCTTTGCGCAACCCCTGTAATGGTTTGTATCTTAAACTCTTTTATCCTTAAACAAACCCATGGCCCCATTGGTCCGTATTGTACAGTTTGCTTTCTTTTTCTTTCTCACCTGTTTTATCGCAACCTTACATTCATCATTTTTGCATGATCATAGATGGACCATCTTCCACCTCATTACATTGGCTTCACTGATGGAGCAAGCCGCTGGTCTCCAAACCTGGCTTCCGCATCATGAGTCTTATATTCCCCTTCACATGAGTTGATTCACCTTGATGGAATATGTATAGGTGCTGCTACCAATAACCAAGCGGAGTATGATGCTGTGACCGGTCTCCTGAATGCTCCCTTTAGATAGGCATGTCCCAAGAGCTCAGAATAGTGTTGCAAATCAAATGGGTAACAACATCCTAGATTGGCATATCAATCACACCATGTAAAACATCCATTATGCATCATCATCCCATATCATCTCATCAGAAAATATATAAAAACCCAAAAAGATTGCATTTACAACAAGGGACATCCACATGCCTATCATCACATAAATATTTGCATCCATGTGCAATAACATAAAACAACTTACTATATAGGGGCATCCACATGCCTATCCTATATCCATAATGTTGCATGCATGTGTAATACATAACATAAAATACACAAGGGGCATCCACGTGCCCATCATCCTACACTACTTGCATCCACGTGCAGTACAAACATATAGCAAACCATGAGCACATCCATGTGCGTACACTAAATCATCATCGCAAAAAGGTGCATCCATGTGCATATATATATATCAAAAAATAAACGTCAATGTGCTACACATGTCCTGAGTACCCCTGTACTTAGCTTTACAAAAAATATTTATACATCAATAAGCCTCATAGAATACATGCCGTAGCTACAAAATCGGGGGGAGTCCCCTGTACTCCCTACTGAGAGTCATACCCTCCGTCACTTCCTGCATCACCTGCCTCCGATTCCTCACCCCACTCCTCCTTTGGAAGCTCCTCATCCCCTGCAAGCTCCTGTGCCTGACCCCTATCTGCCAAAATTGCCACCCGGATCGCGATCGATCGAAAATCCTGTGGCGCCCCCAGATAGTCCTGAATCACCTCCGGATCCAAGTCCCCCCACCCATCATCAGTCACTCCAACCATCAAACGGTCGAGAAGAATCCGTACAACATCCAGATTCCCCTTAGCATCCCATAGACGCACCTCCCCTCAGCCCGGCAGGGCTGGTATTGCCACATGCCTGTTGCGAGCTACATGTCCTGGTGGTGGTCTCAGGTCAACATCTGCAGATCATATATTAGTTAGTAACAACATATCAATATCTCAAACCTATCATACATAAAACCTGACATCAACAACAATCAAGCAAAGCAATACATACCATCTGGTCCCCATGCCTGCCCTGGCGGCCGTGGTGCCTCCGGATCCCCTGTGTAGTCCATCTTTGTATATGGATAATCATCCAGCGTCATTGGCATTTGTAACCACTATAGGTAGAGCTCCTGGGTGAAGTACCTGCCAACCTCACCACCACCCCATCGATGCATCATCTCTCCCCACTACACCATGCACGTCTCCATAGGTCCTGCTTCTTTGATTAGCACCCACGGCCGCAGTGTAGGTACCCTCTCCATGAAGAAGGAACAAAGAAATGATCCATAACAGAATCCCTTTCCAGATTCCTTCATCGAGGTCAGCTGCCACTGAACACAAGTGAGGAACATCTGGCCCCAGGCATACTATACACCATCAAGCACCCGCTCCACCAGCTGCATCTAACCCCCTGACACCTTCTTGGGCGCTGGGACCCTAAAACCCAAACCACACACACCGTGACTTCCCATACTGATGGCTCCCATAGGTCCACAACCCGGAGTGCATTCCTCTGCACTCTAGCCCCCGGAGCGTAGTACCTCTCCAACATATCCTCGATATCCACATCTGCAGATACTCGTGGCTACGTATCAGCCACCCTACCTAGATAGGGAAACCCCATTAAGAAATATACATCTGCGAGGGTGAGATCCACCCTCTCTCCCTGCACCCTGAACGCATGTATGTCAGGCTCCCAAAAGCTCACTAACCTATTCAGCAGTAGCGCTGCTGAACGTATCATGGGCACCTGTGTGAACTTCAACAGCTCGCACAACCCCAAAGTAGATCGCACATGCTGATCCCTCCGGATGACATCCACTATGTCGTCTGGTACCTCCCGCTCTCGCCACAACAATAACGGCATCCTGTCAATCACACAATGCACACTCGTTAAACCCATGTTAAAGAAATAACCCTTCCACCCCCCCCACCCGAGAAACCCTAAAGATCGATCCCAATTGCGGCTTTAGGGCCCACCGCGAGTCCTGCCTCGGAACTCGCATTCCAAGCCCAAGTATTCCGACCCAGAACTTGCGGTCCCTAGACGCGTGATCAGTCTCAGAACCTATGGACATAGACTGCGGTTCCACCACACAAACTCGTGGTCCACCCCACGTGGACCGTACGGAAAACCCCCTGGGACCCACTACCCCCTCAAACCCAATCGAAAATGCAGGTATGAGTTTATCGGAATACCTGCAACTCCCAGATCTGCAAACGGCTAGTCGGATTGTCCAGAAACACCAACTCAGCTCTGGTCCACTTCGATCTCTAGTCAAAGTCAACAAGTCCAAATGACACTTGTCATGTTGGACCCATTTACTATTTATAGTTCGTTGACTTTTTCTTGTTTTGGCCATTCTGAACCCATACGGAGTCCATTTTTTGAACCATTTCCACCACTGGAATCAGCACAATGAGACCATCATGACGGTCGACTCATTTTCTTATTTTTTTTCGCATCATTTTTGAGCATTTTTCCTAGAGCCCACTCGTCGCCTCGATTTGCATGCCACTTTGGCTGCTCTCTATTTCTAATATATTTTATATCATCGGATTCATTTTTTCGATCCCATGATGATGCTTGAGACCATTTCTCGCTCTCACCTTGATATTTTTAGGGTATTTTTTCCAAAATGCCTCCCATTGCCTCGGTTTGTAGGCCACATCGGCCGTTCTCCATTTTCAACTCTTTTTATATCGCCGGATCCAGTTTTCCAAGCTCGTGATGATGCTTGAGATCATTTCTCGCTCTCACTAGGTACAATTTCAACATTGTGTCTCGACACCTTGCTGCCTTGGTTTGCGCGCCACATCGACCGCCATCCGATTGTTCCACCTTTTTACATGAGCCTTTCACTCCTTTCATACTGCAACTATGTCGTTATTTTTCCACCATTCATTATCCCGCAAGGAGGCCCACTAGTGTTCCCCCCTACCCTCGTTCTTGGTCATCATCAATGTTCCTTGATTGAGCACTTCCTCCTTGCCTGACCATTCCTTTTGTTTGGTATAATTTTATCCCTTTTTCGGGCCGGACAAGTCCTTTACGAAAAAGGAACTCAGGGAGTTTCTGTTAAGCTCTTTTTTGACGCCTAAAACAATGAAAAGATCGCCGAGCAATCTTGCTTCCTTTCATGCTCGTTAAAGTAACTGAAAGGGCGCCTATCTGGTATAAGTTCAACCCTTTTCCGAACCTGGTAGACTAATTACGAAAAAGGAATACTCTAGTCACACCGGCTAGAAGAGTTCTTCATTGCATCCTTTAATGCTTCTTCGGGCCTTGGAGACTAACACACAAAAAAGAAACCCCCTAGAGTCTTCTTATCGCTTTCAGACTCTCTAAAATTGAAAGCAACCACAAGCATGAACTGTCCTAGGCTCGTACAAATCCACACGACAGTACCATTCCATTATTTCAGAGTCTTCTTATCGCTTTCAGACTCCTTAAAATTGAAAGCAACCATGAGCATGAATTGTCTCGGGCTCGTATAAATCCACACAGCAGTACCATTTTGAACACACTTCTTCTTGTTCCTTAACCCGTGAAGAAGTCCCCCCGTGCCTCTCGGCACTATGATCGATCATCTCGGCAGCACCCCCAATCAGGTCGCCTTTGTTCAGAGTATTCTGTAGTCTCCTGCCATCTTACACCAGCTTGAGTATCACTCATCCTAGTCACCATCCTTGATCCATTACAGCTATGATCCCTTTCCCACCAGTTCATTTCATATGCTGCCCGATCATCCCAACCATCATACTCTAAACAAATGAAGTTTGAGCCCACCCACTCTACTTGCCCAGTTATTCCCTACCCCCACAGTATGTCAGTCCTACCATCAGTGCTCTCACACTTCGGTTCTACACCTCGTGCTCCTATCAAAAAAACATCATTGCCTTGCTAGTTGCAGGTCTCCCTCTGTCGACGATAGCCCCTCTATTCCAGAGGATAGACCTAGAGGTCCCTGTGCCTTGGACTCATCACCATTTTTGGTGAGTGCCTACGGACCATTTTGAGAGGAGTCATCAGTGCCTCTCCAAGTGGTTGTTTCTCACATGCTCGAATTCAACACCTTGATCGCATCGCTGAGAATCGCGCAGGGTATATATCCCTTCAGTTATTGGTCGAAGACCCCAGATTTCCCCCGACTCTAGCACATTGGTGAGTCACTTCGGAACACCTAGTTATATGTTCCCGTGGATGTCCGGGTTGCATTGGCGATTGTATTCGGAATCCATCCAGTTATATGCTTCCTTGAGTACCCAGTTCAGTTCTAGTTCAATGTACCATTGAGGGTATGACTCCCCGTCACTATGATCCAGCAGCTCATCAGTTCCTTTGGTACCCCACTCAGCAGCACTGTTGTTATTCTAGTGTATCATTTCTTCATCTCAGACATGGTCAGCCCAGCAGTATGTCCCATATTTGTGTCCCCTCTGGACCCTTATGATGTACACAGTGGTTCTCCATGTATCCTTCAGGCCCCCATTTTTGGGCCTCATTGTTATTTTTTTATATATATCTAGATACGAGCATGGGTATGCCCGCCTCGTCCATATATTGAGATTATTCCTCATTTGAGGCCATGTATATTTCAAGTCCCCATTTTTTGTACCCCCTTGTTATTGTTCTATATCTTGATACGAGCATGGGAATGCCTGCCTCGTCCATATGTTCAGATTATTCCTCATTCATTATTGAGGTCATGAACTTTCAATTTTTGCAGTTTGTTCGGGATCGTTGTTCTGGGCTCTAGTTTGTTTCTTCTCCTCTCCACATCCCAGGAAAACCATAAAAGACTTATGATGTCTATCGGCCATACGATGAGATCCGGCCCTTACACATCATGGGGCAATCTGTTAACACCCAAAAAGTGCTCACTACCTCATCTACCCCATTGCATGACTCATTTGTCTATATTTCCTACCATATTTGCCTCCAGAACCTCAAAAAACCATTAAAAAGCCTCCAAAAGGTCCAAAAACCTTTTAAAAAGCCTCCAAAGGGCCAAAACCCCCATTTTTCCCCCAAAATAAGTTAAATTCCTCAAAAAATAGCAAAAACCCTCTAAAAAGGGAATAAAAAAATACAAAAAGAGGAAAAAGAGGGAAAAAAGGAAGCAAAAACCCTATACAGCTGACCTAAACCATATGGTGCCCAAAACCATGGGTCAGCACTCCACCACTAAAAACCTATAAATAGGTGATGGAGGCTCCCCATTTTTCATTCATAATCATCCATGTCCTTACTTTGCCAAAATCATTCCTGAAACCCTAGCTCACCCTTGAGCTACTTTCACATTTGAGTGCCCCTTTGGGCCATTTCCAAAACCCTTTGGAGAAGGAGAAAGGAACAACATTGGAGCTTGGAAGCAACCCTCTTGGACTGCTGCAAAGGCTCATCAACCTCTACATCTGAGGTATATTAAATACAAAAAACCAATTTTTATAATCTTGTCATTTCTTTTTATGCACATGCTTAGAGTAGTTTACTATTTATTTACTGTTTTCTGAACTGCTACTAAGGAGGCCCTTCTCCTTAGTAGGTGCTCATTTGCACAAGCTAGGGTGAAAAACCTAGCTACATGTCTGATTACCGGTCAATGATGTATATCGTTAATAGGCACGAGATAACCCATCAATAATGAAAATGGCCATCAAGGAACAAAGTACAATCATCAAAGTGTGAATAGATGTGTTGAGGTCAAACACTAAGATGAATCCATCGATCAGGGGACATTGATTTATTCCCAAAACTGTTGATGGTGAGAGAACCTACCACTAATGATTGCAAACCTCAAGGTACTCAACCGACTCTAAGTCTCAATTCCAGAATAAATGAGTTGAAGTCGATGGAACGAAACTCGCTAGAAGGAGGGCATTGAGGCATACCACATCAACTAGCACGAGGTAACAGCTAAGCTAAAAGATTTGGAAGAACTCGAACGAATGGAATGACTCAATAAGGATGGCCAACATGTAATAGTTAAGATATCTAGGGAGTGGTTGACTCTGGTTTCAGGACTTCCTTTGAACAAGAGCATGAGCAGATGGATAGACTCAAAAAGCATGGACTCAAGATAAAAACAACTGTGTGATGCAGGAGGCATCAACAAAAGGGCTCCATAATGACTAGAAGCTTAACCAATCAGTGGAGTAAAATATGAGAAACAAGTACAACTCCTAAGGTCCTACTATAGTCCTGACCCATGATGGATGGAGTGGAATGAATGTTCTGTTCAAAGGACACACAACAACTGCCAACAAAAAGAAGTAAATATTCTCTTGTCCATCTTTTTGGAATATTTGATTTTTTTTTATCTTTTTCATATTTGGAAAGCTTGAAAAATAATAAAATTGCTTATAGTACAACAAGTGAGGGAACGAGTGTCAAATAGCGAGCAGACTAGTCCCAAGTAGTGGAACATACCTATGATCAATGCAAAGAAGCATGTGTAGGGTGTCGACACTCAGGGGGGGGTGTTCCCTCAGGGTCAAAAGGCCATCAAATTGTGAAAGTCAAATGAAAGCTCTGCAGGGATCGACAAGGGAAGTGCTTAGGCACTAGGCTAACAATTGGGTAAGTGGGAACCGGCACAAGGCTCAAGTGACAAGCAGGATGATGCAATGCAATCACAACTTGGTAAAATTGGGGGATTCCTTATGGGAGATGGCCAACATAAGGCAAAGTAGAGTATGAGTCTTTATCACAAAGTCATGGCGTAACTACAAAGGACTACTGATTCTAGGGAGAAACAATGACATGGGTTCCAAAACGAATAACAAGGCTCTAACTAGGGAACCCATGTTTGGACAAGCCCTACCGCTAAATAACGACACTTCTATAACAATGTGAAGGTTTCGTGTTGGTTACAAAGCGGGGTCACACCTAGGGTTAATGACAGATGGTTGAAGGTCAAATGCATAATGTAGGTGAAAATGACATCTAACCTATATGAAAGGTGTGAAATATACCTACCGTAGGCGTGAAACGGTCAAAAAATTCAACTCTCAACGGAAAAATCTGTTCAAAATAGTGCTCCAAGACATTTCATTAGTTCGAAACAACTTAAAATGGTGAAAACTATAGAAAAGTGGGTTTACAAAACTATAAATTGTAAAAATAAATTACTATTTACCAATTCATTTTCATTTTCATCCAAATAGTGGTTTTGGTTAGTTTTCACCTCCGAAGTTCAGTTGTTGATTCCAGAAGCTGTGGGTGTCCATTTCACGAACTGTCTAGAGCAAGTTAGTACACTCATCCCCCTCTTTCATTTGATAGCTTTTATTTCTGTTTTTAGTGGTCCATTACTTTTATTAGGAAAGCCCTACTTCTCCATGGCATTATACGGAGCCTATAGTTCTGCGAGTCACAGGTAGGGACTGCTAGATGTGGTCAACGCATGCGTTGATCGTGGGTAGATTCCCCTGTCTACTCTTTTTTCCGCGGGGATGGTCTTGAGGTTGGTTTTTTGAATATTAAAAGCTAAAAAATATTTTGATTCTTCCTCCAGGATGGTTCTAGAGTGGAGGGAAAGAGAGCATGATGTTGTGGATTAGATGGTTCGCCAAGATTTTCCCGCACAGCAAGCACTACAAGCATGTGGCATTTATAAATTCTGGAACATTGGGGGTAAGGGCCTAAAACCAATTGCTCCTTCAGTTGATAGAATACTGGGATGTAGATGCACAGAACTTCAACATGGATGTTCAAACACTCTCTTTAGAGGTGGATGACATATATTTCATTACAGGGTTGTCCCGCTGAGGGGAGGTGGCTAGTATTCGATCTCGCACTGTATGTGGTGGGATCACCATTCATGACTACATAGAGCGGTATTGTCCTCCCGGCACCCAAAAGGTGGGGATTCAGGTACCCATTAGGGACTTAGTCAGTTTGAGTATGAAGATCATAGTGTCCACTGTCATCAGGATTACAGGTTTAGCAGCCCTACACCAGGCTGCAAGGTCGGTGATTTTCTACGCCTCAAACTGCATGAGGCCCATAGTATATGACTGGTGCACAACGTTATTGGCGTCTATGAAGACCCAGTTAATGGAGTGCAAGCATGGGCAGGAAAAGAACTTCGGGTATGGCAGTAAACTATGCAGCTTTTTATTTGATAGAGTTCCGGGGCTAAGTCCGAGGGTTGAAGTCCCTCCACATACTCCCCATGACCCAGTCCTGACCCAGTGGGAATAGGATCTTACGCGACAGGTTGGTGGCCGATAGGCATCACAATATACAGATGAGTTCTTCCACTGGTGGGCTGCCAGGTCATTTCCATTGATGACTAGCCATATGCCGGGATAGACTTCCATGGCAATCGCGACATGTCGCTTCCTCCAAGGGCCGTGTTCAGATACATTGGTATGTTACTCATTTTATGTTTTGTAAATTTAATTTTTTGGGATTTTTTATTATATATGAAAATGAAAAAATATTTTTGGTGTAGTATCACATTTTGACATTCCACTGTTTGCTCGCAAATGTTGGTCCGCGAAGACCAGAGGGCTTCCCGAGACATCGTTGACGGGGCAGGGGTGGAGAGGTAGATGGCGCTGCAGTAGAGTGCACATTAGTGACCGTATGGGTCAACCTATCCTGTATGACCAACAAAGTACCCATGATTGAGGTAGAGCATCTTCCAGAGTCGATGCAACGACATGTCGTGGGAGTACCGGGAACCTGGGTGCGACTACTGTGGTGCATAGCCCAAGCAGTTCACTAATACTATGAGACACATCCTGCCAAGGAAGCTAGGCCTCCTACTAGGGCTTAGATATATCAGAGTCCCATATTTTGTATCGATTATGTATATTTTTGAGAGCTACGGGCTCCAGTTTTGTACTGTGACACTACCTTTTTGGACATGTTATTTATAAAAACTATGATTCTCTGGTTCTACCATATGTGTATGTACAAATGTGTGAATGAATATTTATTTGTGTGCTTCTTTATTGATGTGACAAATGCCAATCTAGGACATAATTAGCGTATTCATCAGATACATGATTAAAATATCTTGGAACATGAATGTATGTAATGGAAACAAAATGACGCTCCAAGAGTCTTACCCTTAAGAACCTCCATAATAGATGACATGCTCTTGGAGCGCATCATCTACCTGAACTAAGACCATGCCAATTGTCTCAAGAGACGTGGCCACATACAATAAGAAATCTCTCGCAATGTCGGGTGGACTAAGCAGAGGGGCCGATACCAAAGCTTTCTTCAAATTGTTGAAAGATTGTTGGGCTCGCTCATCCCAAATAAATAGTGTGTCCTTCTTCAACAGGCACGCAAAACCTTTGGTAAGATTAGCATAATTCACTATAAAGTGTCGTAGAAAAGTGGCTCTCCCTTGGAGGCTTTGAAGTTGAACTAGGTTACGTAGGGGAGGAAACCGAAGTATTTCCTCAACCTTAAGAGGATCTGCTCCTATACCCTCTTGTGAAACTATGAACCCTAAAAGGAGACCCGTTCTCATGACAAAGATGAACTTATTGGGATTCGAACAAATCTTGTAACATCAACATCTTTCGAAAATGAGGTGAAGGTGCTTTGGGTGGTCCACTCTCTTATGAGAATGGCCCATAAGATAGTCCAAGTAATCCTCCACTATATGCTTAAGGTCATGAAACACATAGGTCATAGCACATTGAAAGGTAGCTCCGGTGTTTTTAAGGCCGAAGGGAATTTTTCGGTATGCAAATGTACCCCAAGGACAAATGAAAGCCGTTTTATGCTGGTCCTTGGGATTTATCTGGATCTAATTATATCCGGAGAAACCGTCCATAAACGAAAAAACCTCACTTCCCACACACGCATCCAAGATTTTATCTATGAATGGTATGGGAAAGTTGTCTTTCGGACATGCGCGGTTCAAATCTCTAAAGTCTGTGCATACATGAATGGTTCCTTGCTTCTTATCTATAGGAACAGGATTCGACACCCATTCAGTAAGGGGAACCGGGTAGATGAAACCAGCTTTAAGTAGTTTCTCCACCTCTGCCTTGATCGTGGCTGCCTTCCTAGGATTCACGGCATGAAGTCGTTGCCAAACCGGCTTGGCGTTGGGATATGTCTTAATCTCATGCTCGACAATACTAGGGTCTACTCATGGCATCTCCTCATATGACCAGGCAAAAATGTCCTGACATGCCTTGAACAGTTCGGTGTAGATAAGGATCTCCTCGAGAGAACAATCAACACTGATATAAGCATTCTCTATCTTCCCGGCTGTGCAAGAGATGTTGATTGGTATGGTTGGGGAAATATTGGCCATATTCCCCTTCGCGTAAATCCCATGTGAATCCAAAGGAGCCACAGGGTGACCAACCTTCTGTGTAAGAGTCGTCCTAAAGTCTTCTTTCTCAAGAAGATCGAGGTTAGGAAGAAAATAAGATCGATGATGCAAATCTTCCCAAAACCTCTCACTACCACACATGGCCTCAATGATAGCTTCATCCGAAGGAAAAGTACCATCAAGGAAATCATGCGAGTAAGACAAGTCAACTGCCCTTGACGACAACATAACGAGATATTCCTCCTCTGTCCATGAAGAGGGTGAATCCGGATGTGTAGTGGCTTATTGAATTTCACGGTACACAAGCTCGGTTGCGGATAACGGCATAGCCATTCCAACGTGTGAAATGTCTCCAGACGATGTACTCATGGATGGTACAGTCCACGAATCATTAAATACAAGGTCCAGAATGGTACATTATTCAATGAGGAGGATGCACTATCGGAAATGGTTCCAATAAAAGCAATTGGTGCAACAAAGTCGAATGATCCCATCAAGGATGGATACAATCCTACACTAATGTTCCCAGTTTCCAGCTGGGAATATTTGATCTGGGGACCAACAGTTCCTGACAATGCTACGGAATTAGAACTAGGGAAGTCTAGCTGATCGATCGTCATAATTCTTCTCTCATGAGGAAAGCAAATAACTCTAAGTACGGAGGATACGATCACTTTCATTGCGTAGACACAATTCCTTCCCAGGAGAAGGTTATAGTCAATGGGCGCATCAACCACCTCGACTTCAATAGGCATGGATTTCCCACCCAAGTGGACCTCAAGGGAAAGGATAATACCATGCGGCCTAAATGACGGACCATCGAACACAGTAAGCATGGTCACAGATTTATACAGGGGAGGAGAGCCAAGATATTTCCAGCAATCCAATGCCATTACCGAGGTGGAAGCACCTTCGTCAACAACCGTGCATTTAACAAACTTATCCAAGCACCTTACATGGATTTGAAAAGCAACATGGTAAGGTAAGCGAGGCTAGACGTCAATAGTGTCGAATTTAATGATGCTAGGGCTATTCTCATCCTAAACTCCCAAAGCAGATAAAAGGGCATGCCGTTGTGAAGGACATTCCTGTAACACCTCAAGAGCCGACATGGCACACGGAGTTTGACCCAAATATTATACAATAGAGTGGTTATGGGCTGCTCGAGCATTGGGATTGTGCGCTGAGTGCTTAAGAACACCTTTCACTATCCGCGGCATAGTAGTGGACTTCTCGATATGCAGTGAAGTATCAGGAGGAGGAGGAGTCTCATTCCACGTATTCGGTTGTGGTGCACCATAATCGCGTTGATGAGTAGAAACACTAACCTGATATTGGACCGTGTTCATGCATCCGTAGCCATCGTCATGAGAATAAGACGTTGTAGTTTCATTAGTCCCATAACCAGTAGCGGGAACATTCGAAGCCATATTCTGATGATGTGGAAGGGGATCTTTCAACACAGATGGGATCTGTGCAAGATACTTCGATGCTTCCTCTGTTCGAGGACACAAGTGAGTCAGGTGGTCCTCCCCACAAATTTTTCAAGGGAATTTCACTTTACGTCTCGGCTTACAGTCCCCACCAGCATTTTCGTTGTCCCGAGGAGGGTTAGCATTCTCTTTCCTAGGAGTGTTTCGGTTACTTCCATTATTCGAATTATTCCCACCCTTACGGTTGTTTCTCCCCTTATTCTTTCCACCAGGTTGCTAGTTACCTGATGGGTTTTTCATCTGTATAGAATGGACATCGGATGACTAGTTAGGAGTGGACGAGGTGTGAGCCTGTCCGGGTGTAGACTGGCTAATAGAAATTCTTTTCATTTAATTGGTAACCAAATCTACGGGTCGAGTACTTGTGGAACCCACAATTCCATCAGCATGTGGTCCAGGAACTAGCTTGGCTTTATGTCGTGAACGCGGTGTGTTAGGGATGATATCATATAGGATGCCCGATTAAGCGTAGAGTAAATCTAGCTACTGGGAATTGAATATAGCTTGTTCCTCCTTCGTAATTTCAGACACCGAAACGTCCTTAGATATGTATGGAAGCAAAGACTTGAGGAACCATTCCAACAGAAAATATGGAGGAATGTTGGCTTTCACTAGCCTCTTTCGTTGGCGTCATTCCTGAATATGACCGGATATGTGCCTGGCCCTGTTCTGGTGGAAGGTAGATTAAATTTTGGTGACAGTATTGTAGCGAATCGAAAACTGAAAGTGATATAAGAAAACCAAATCTATATCATTAAAACCCCTATAGGTGCCCCCAGGAAACTCAGCATTCCACTTCGCAGCTTCCCTTGTGAGGGTGCATTGAAATAATCTCAAACGAATAGAGTCATGATTTAATGAATTCAAGGAGCACCAAAGGTGAAAATTTGTAACATGATCACCCGGATCCTCACCACTCTTCCCTTCAAACTTTGGAATGTCGGAAGGGAGCTTGGTAGGGACTGGAGGCCAAGAAGAATCACGACACACTGGATCATTTGTCATCTTTGAAAGATCGGGTAGGTTCAAATGAGCAAGAAACGGGAGCGGTGGATGTGAAGTTGGATTAAAGCCTCCCACAAGAGGCTAACCTTATGGACCATAGGGATGATATGGATGATGACCATGACCATCCGGTTGATAAACGCCCCCACCTTGACTCGTATAAGGGTATGAAGGAATATATGTGTTGTGAGTACCATGGTGAGGAGTGTTGTGATAAGGGACATAACTGGTTGCATTATAAGAAGGATTGCCACCATATTGATGGGGCATATAAGTGCTAGTTGTAGAAGGAGCTCTTGAGTAATGACCGTAATTATAGGGTACGTTTCCACCCCTAGCATTAGGAATGTGCCCACCCCCAGCGTTGGGAATGTACCCACCTCTAGTGTTGGGAATGTACCCATCCCCAGTGTTGGGAATGTGTCCACCCACAATGTAGGGTATGTGGCCTCCTCTCGTGTTGGGAATGTGCCCACCCCCAACATTGGTAATGTGCCCACCCCCAGTGTTAGAAGAGACATGCTAGTTAGCAGTTGTGGTCGTAGTCACATGTATATGTGTAGAAACATGCGTGTGTGAAAATCCTCACAACAGATCTAAGAGATGATGTATACCTCACAATGAAAGAATTTAGGAATAAGATCAAGAGTGAATAATGTAGTAAGAGAGCAACAAAATAATACAGTAGAACATGGATAGAAGCAAAATAACTTCACACACACTAATTAATTAATCACAATATGGAAAAATAAGTAGTACAATGCATGAGTATTCGAATGCCAAGGTGGCAATTCGAATTAGCCTTCATGGAGTGATCAAAAGATCACTGTAGTGTCAATGGAGCACAACTAAAAGTCTATCTCATCATCAGTGGAGTCATCTCTGCCCAATTAACTGTCAACCATCAGTCAAACTGAGTCTAAGTGTGGTAGGTGTAATTGGAACATGGATACACTAACTAAATGAAGGAGGATCAGTGGAGGGCGCATGAGGAGCTAACTGAATTCAGAATGAGCAGTTTAGTCACACTAGAGGTCCATTGGAGTGGTAAGGTCAGTTAAGAGTGAGTTAAACCTAAAATCAAGGAGAGAACTCAGTTAACTGAAGACAACTGGACTAGTAGGTGAAGAAGGGCGCCTTTGTCAAGTGAATGGTGAGATGTGGGCGCATCACTAGATAGGAGGGCTCAATATGAGTGGGAATAAGCTCTCGAGTGTTGGAAGACTAGGGACTAGGTGTTGGAGGTATCAACCTGATGACTGGGAAGCATGCGGATGCATGCAATGCATATAGAATGCATGCTGCATGCAAGAAAAACACAAGAAGAATGATCAAGGATAAGAGGATCATAACTAACTCTATCAAATATCATTTGATTCCTCAAGTGTCATCAAAGAAAACCCCCAAAATAAATGTTTGATTCCTTGACCAATCTATTTGAAGGAAATAATATTAACAGAAATATGACCTTGAGAAATCAAGTCTTAAGGTTCAGAAGTCTGAGACTATGCATTCATATTGCACTAGAGTATCTCAGATCAAAGAAACATTATAATAAATTGGAGACATGATAGAAGAAGCTGAAGTTGTGATGGCTACCCTGAATGTGTTATGGAGAAAAATTCCTATGGCTTGGGGCAGACCACAATAGACAACTGACTACCAGAAAATAACTCAATTCCCAATGCAATGCTATATAAATGACAATGCTAAGATAATGGAGAAAAGATCAACCTTCAACCGGATGTTTGAAGTAGATCCCCATTGAGCTTTCAATTTCTACACTTGAACCTGGACATTAATCTCAACAACAAGTACAAGCAAGTGCATATAACATGTGAAATACATTAGCATAATCAATAGCATGATCCATGATATTATAAGAAAATATAACCCAATGTAATTTAACAATATTCACAACATCAATTGGACGAGAAAATGAGTATTTCCATTAATAAATAACAAGAAGTACAATATACGACCTCTTGCCAGAAACCAATATGAACCAAGAACTGGGTCTCTCCATTTGTGCCTCCACAACTTCAATCCCCCATGCAATGGAAAACTCAAGCTATGAAAGGAGTTTGGTAGGTGAACATAAGGAGTTCACAACAACAAGGATCAATGCGTATAGACTCAAGTCATGGAAAAAATCCACTAGAGTTATCTTGCTTTTTCTTTCTCCTCCCTTCCATACAGCATAAGAGCTCAATATATAGCCTTCCAAAGGTAAGTGAAAGGTCGAATTGAGTCATTTCAGGCTATATGGAGGGCCAAAGGTCACCCTAAGACCGCTTTTTGGGAGTAAAAAGTAATTTTCTATTGGTTTTTACCATTTTACTTGGTGTCCACAGGCTATAGTGGAACCTGTGTGTACGCTGGCTATAGTGGAACAGCTAGCGTACAGGAACAAAAATAGGGATTTGTGTGTTCTTGGAGGGAAAATGATAGATGTGAGTCAATAAAATGGATCCTGAAGGCCAATAAATGTTGATGCTGACAAGGTGGAAAATTACGTTGTAACAGATGGCCCCGAGTGAGGTCAGAGAAGGTACTACGATGGCCGAAATACATTATAAATCTAAGAAGTGGAGTGATGGAGACACAAATGGAGAGAGTAGCTCACTCGTCATAATACAATAATATCTTTGAATACATGTTGGTATAATACAACAATCTGATACAATGGCCATGATAGACAGTATATAGTGAATACATGTCATGAGTGGTCATAGCCATGACCCATACAGTAATATATGGTCTCCTACTAAAAAGGAAACAATTGGTGCAATATTGGGGGTACAAACTGCTGATGTATGAGAAATAAGCTCTCATGAGTACAGTCACGATCAAGAGCAGCATACTGAATGCTACTAATGTCTGGGGTCTTCTACACAAATCATTGATGGTGCAAGTCCCATCAAATGAGTAAAGGTGTTGAGGTCGAACCTAATGTGACATCGTCTAATTACCGGTCAATGATGTATACCGTTAACAGGCACGAGATAACCCACCGATAATGAAAATGGCCATCAAGGCACAAAGTACAATCATCAAAGTGTGAATAGATGTGTTGAGGTCGAACACTAAGATGAATCCATCGATCATGGGACATTGATGTATTCCCAAAACTATTGATGGCGAGAGAAGCTACCACTAATGACTGCAAGCCTCAAGGTACTCAACCGACTCTAAGTCTCAATTCTGGAATAAATGAGTTGAATTCGATGGAACAAACCTCGCTAGAAGGAGGGCATTAAGGCATACCACATCAATCGGCACGAGGTAACAGCTATGCTGAAATATTTGGAAGAACTCGGGCGAACGGACTGACTCAATAAGGCTGGCCGACATGCAATAGTCAAGAGATCTGAGGAGTGGCCGACTCTGGTTTCAGGACTTCCTTTGAACAAGAGCATGAGCAGATGGATAGACTTAGGAAGCATTGACTCAAGATAACAACAACTATGTGATGCAGGAGGCATCAACAAAAGGGCTCCATAATGACTAGAAGCTTAACCAATTGGTGGAGTAAAATATGAGAAACAAGTACAGCTCCTAAGGTCCTACTATAGTCTCGACTCATGATGGATGGAGTGGACTGAATGCTCTATTCAAAGGAGACACAAAAACTGCCAACAAAAAGAAGTAAATATTCTCTTGTCCAGCTTTTTGGAATATTTGATTTTTTTTAATCTTTTTCATATTTGAAAAGCTTGAAAAAGAATAAAATTGCTTATAGTACAACAAGTGAGGGAACGAGTGTCAAATAGCGAGCAGACTAGTCCCAAGTAGTGGAACATACCTATGATCAATGCAAAGAAGCATGTGTAGGGTGTCGACACTCAGGGGGGGGGTGTTCCCTCAGGGTCAAAAGGCCATCAAATTGTGAAAGTCAAATGAAAGCTCTGCAGGGATCAACAAGGGAAGTGCTCAGGCACTAGGCTAACAATTGGGTAAGTGGGAACCGACACAAGGCTCAAGTGACAAGCAGGATGATGCAATGCAATCACAACTTGGTAAAATTGGGGGATTCCTTATGGGAGATGGCCAACATAAGGCAAAGTAGAGTATTAGTCTTTATCACAAATTCATGGCGTAGCTACAAAGGACTACTGATTCTAGGGAGAAACAACGACATGGGTTCCAAAAGGAATAACAAGGCTCTAACTAGGGCACCCATGTTTGGACAAGCCCTACCACTAAATAACAACACTTCTATAACAATGTGAAGGTTTTGTGTTGGTTACAAAGCGGGGTCGCACCTAGGGTTAATGACAGATGGTTGAAGGTCAAATGCATAATGTAGGTGAAAATGACATCTAACCTATATGATGGGTGTGAAATATACCTGCCATAGGCGCAAAACGGTCAAAAAATTCAACTCTCATCAGAAAAATCTGTTCAATATAGTGCTCTAAGACATTTCATTAGTTCGAAACAGCTTAAAATGGTGAAAACTATAGAAAAGTGGGTTTACAAAACTATAAATAGTAAAAATAAATTACTATTTACCAATTCATTTTCAATTTCATCCAAATAGTGGTTTTGGTTAGTTTTCACCTCCGAAGTTCAGTTGTTGATTCCGGAAGCTGTGGGTGTCCATTTCATAAACTGTCTGGAGCAAGTTAGTCACCTCATCCCCCTCTTTCATTTGATAGATTTTATTTCTATTTTTAGTGGTCCATTACTTTTATTAGGCAAGCCGTACTTCTCCATGGCATTGTACACAGGCTATAGTTTTACGAGTCATGGGTAGGGCCTACTAGATGCGGTCAACGCATGCGTTGACTGCGAGTAGATGCCCCTGTCTACTCTTTTTTCCATGGGTATGGTCGTGAGGTTGGTTTTTTGAATATTAAAAGCTAAAAAATATTTTGATTCTTCCTCCAGGATGGTTCTAGAGTGGAGGGAAAGAGAGCATGATGTTGTGGATGATATGGTTCGCCAAGATTGTTCCACACAGCAAGCAGTACAAGCATGTGGCATTTATAAATTCTGGAACATTGGGGGTTTAAGGGCCTAAAACCAATTTCTCCTTCGGTTGATAGAATATTGGGATGTAGATGCACAGAAATTCAACATGGATGGTCAAACACTCTTTAGAGGTGGATGACATATATTTCATTATAGTGTTTTCCCACTGAGGGGAGGTGGCTAGTCTTCAATCTCACACTGTATGGGGTGGGATCACCATTTCCGACTACATAGAGCAGTATTGTCCTCCCGACACCCAAAAGGTGGGGCTTCAGGTACCCATTGGGGCCTTAGTCACTTTGAGTATGAAGATCATAATGTCCACTCTCATCAGGATTAGAGGTTCAGCAGCTCTACACCAGGCTTCAAGGTCGGTGATGTTCTACCCCTCAGACTGCATGAGGCCGATAGTATATGATTGGTGCACAATGTTATTGGTGTCTATGAAGACCCAGTTAACAGAGTGCAAGTGTGGGAAGGCAAAGAACTTCGAGTATGGAAGTATACTATGCATCTTTTTGTTTGAGGGAGTTCCAGGGCTTAGTCCGAGGGTTGAAGTCCCTCCGCATACTCTCCGCGACCCAGCCTTGACTTGGTGGGAAGAGGTTGTTACGCGATAGGGTGGTGGCCAATAGGCATCACCATATATCAATGAGTTCTTCCACTAGTGGGACCGCTAGTTCATTTCCATTGACGACTACCCATATGCCGGGATATACTTCCATGGCGATCGCGACATGTCGTTTCCTCTAGGGGCGGTGTTTAGATACATTGGTATGTTACTCTTTTTGTGTTTTGTAAATTTAATTTTTTGATATTTTTTATTATATATGAAAATGCAAAAATATTTTTGGTGTAGTATCACATTTTGACATTCCATTGTTTGCTCGCATATGTTGGTCCGTGAAGACCAGAGGGCTTCCCGAGACATCGTCTACGAGGCAGGGGTGGAGAGGTAGCTGGCGCTGCAGCAGAGTGCACATTAGTGACCGTACGGGTCAACCTGTCTCGTATGACCAACAAAGTACCCATGATTGAGGTAGAGCATCTACTAGAGGCGATGCAATGACATGTTGTGGGAGTACTGGGCACTTGGGTGCGACTACTGCAGCGCATAGCCCAAGCAGTTCACTAATACTATGAGACACATCCTGCCGAGGAAGCTAGGCCTCCTACTAGGGCTTAGATATCTCAGAGTCACATATTTTGTATCAATTCTGTATATTTTTGAGAGCTACGTGCTCCAGTTTTTTACTGTGACACTACCTTTTTGGACATGTTATTTATAAAAACTATGATTCTCCGGTTCTACCATATGTGTATGTACAAATGTGTGAATGAATGTTTATTTGTGTGCTTCTTTATTGATGTGACAAATGCCAATCTAGGACATAATTAGTGTATTCATCAGATACATGATTAAAATATCTTGGAACATGAATGTATATAATGGAAACAAAATGACGCTCCAAGAGTCTTACCCTTAAGAACCTCCATAGTAATGTAGGATCCCTCACACGATACTGACCATTCAATTGAGACACAACCAGTTGTGAATCCAAGCGGATCTCTAAAGACTGGATACCATGCGAAATGGCATCCCGAAGTAGCTCAAGTACAGCACTGTACTGAGCTACATTGTTGGATGTAGGACCGAGACATGTACCTCCCGAAGACACAATCTGATGGTCCAGTGAATAAATAACCCACGCACCAGAAGCGAGTTCCTGCGTATGACAGATAGCACCATCCACGAATCCTAAGAACATATGAGATTCCGCTGACATCTGTCAACCAAACGGAAGCAAATCAACAGATCTGAAAAACCAAAAGAAATCTAATCTATGTGCAGAAGCAACTATACAATAGTATACAAAAGTATTAGCTCGAGCTAGAAGCTCAAGCATAATACCGCTTGAGGTAGAGCCCATTTCTAGGCTCCTTCAAGGCATTCCCCTCATAGTATTCCAATTCATAGGCTCCTTTCTCAAGGACATGCCTCACTATGTAAGGACCGTACCACATAGGGTTAAACTTGCCTGCCCCCAGGGTTTCCTTAGCTTGGTCATACAAGAGGACCAAGTCACGTTAAGCATATTGCCGGGTACGGACAGACCTATCATATTGAACCTTGACACGACATTTTTTGGTATCTATAGCCACAACAGTATCTCGACGCTGCTCGTCAAGCGACTCAAGGTGCATCAAACAATTTTCAACATCTGACGTATCAGGCAGGAGCTCTATGGATAATTTTAACGAAGGGATTTCACATTCAATCAGTAGTATAGACTCCACACCGTGCACTAGCTGAAACGGTGAGAAACCAGTGGCAGTCTTAACTGTGGTTCAATATGCCCACAAAGCAGGATATAACATAATATGCCAGTTTCTCTTGCTTTACTGGATGGTACATTGGAGAATCATCTTTAAGGACTTATTGACTGCCTCAACTTGACCATTCGCTTGGGGGTAGTAAGAAGATGAATGTTCTTGACGAAACCCAAGCTTGAGTGACAAGTCTGCCATCATCTTGTTCTGATGGTGACTGCCATGGTCAGTGACACTCTCTTTCGGGATACCGAATCGAGCGATAATATGATTGAACACAAAGTGGGATGTTGTAGCACCATCGGATTTTACGGTAGGCATGGCCTCATCCCATTTGGAAAAGTAGTCCACAGCCACTTTGATATGGTGATGCCTCCTAGCCGAAGCTTGTTTTCAATTCATGAAATACACCCCCCACTTAGTGAAGGGACTGATGGTGATGACCAGATGAAGGAGCACTGGATGCGAGTGTATATTTCGAAAAAACACCTAGAAAGGGTGACATATCTTCACAACATTCATGCAATCTTTAAAGATGGAAGGTTAGAAGTAACCTACTCACATGATACGTTGGGCTGTCGCAAGCCCACATAAGTGACCACCACATGCCCCGTTGTGGCAGTCATTCAACACTAACTCTGCTTCTTCATGAGTGAAACAACAATGAAGGATAGAGTCCTTTCCTCGACGATACAAAGTGTCGCTGATGATGACATAATATTTAGTTTGGTGGCTCACACGTTGTCATTCATCCCGTGAATAGTGCAAAAGGAACTTCCAATTTTGGAGATATATGATGATATCCCCATACCAAGTGTCCACTGATGAGATAAGAAACAAATGCTCATCCACAAAGGAATATTCATGGACAATTTCCTCATCAAGTCGTGGAAAATATGACATGAGCGTAGCGAAAACCAAGGATTTCATTGACTTCGCCGAAGCAAAATCGAGATCAAACTCCTGAAGAATCACAATCCATTTATTGTACTCCCCCCCTATGAGACATCGTGATAGAATGAACTGAAATGGATTGATATGATCTATATCTGTGGTTTTCCTAAGCATGATGTAATGTCATAAATGTTGGACTGCATGGACAGTCGCAAGTGCCAACTTCTCCACATGAGTGTATCTCAGCTTAGCATCTACTAAATTTCAACTAAGATAATAGATGACATGCTCTTGGAGCGCATCATCTACCTGAACTAAGACCATGCCAATTGTCTCAAGAGACGCGGCCACATACAACAAGAAATCTCTATCAAAGTCAGGTGGACTAAGCAGAGGGGCCGATACCAAAGCTTTCTTCAAATTGTTGAAAGACTGTTGGGCTCGCTCATCCCAAATAAACAGTGTGTCCTTCTTCAACAGGCACGCAAAACCTTTGGTAAGACTAGCATAATTCACTACAAAGCGTCGTAGAAAAGTGGCTCTCCCTTGGAGGCTCTGAAGTTGAACTAGGTTACGTAGGGGAGGAAACCGAAGTATTTCCTCAACCTTAAGAGGATCTGCTCTTATACCCTCTTGTGAAACTATGAACCCTAAAAGGAGACCCGTTCTCACGGCAAAGATGCACTTATTGGGATTCAAATGAATCTTGTAACATCAACATCTTTCGAAAATGAGGTGAAGGTGCTTGGGGTGGTCCACTCTCTTATGAGAATTGCCTGCAAGATCGTCCAAGTAAGCCTCCACTATATGCTTAAGGTCATGAAACGCATAGGTCATAGCACATTGAAACGTAGCTACGACGTTTTTAAGGCCGAAGGGCATTTTTCAGTACGCAAATGTACCCCAAGGACATATGAAAGCCGTTTTATGTTGGTCCTTAGGATTTATTTGGATCTGATTATATCCGGAGAAACCATCCATAAATGAAAAAACCTCGCTTCCCGCACACGCATCCAAGATTTGATGTATGAATGGTGTGGGAAAGTTGTCTTTCGGACATGCATGGTTCAGATCTCTAAAGTCTTTGCATACAAGGATGGTTCCTTGCTTCTTATCTACAGGAACAGGATTCGACACACATTCAGTAAGGGGAACCAGGTAGATGAAACCAGCTTTAAGTAGTTTCTCCACCTTTGCCTTGATCGCAGCTGCCTTCCTAGGATTCACAGCACGAAGTCGTTGCCGAACCAGCTTGGAATTGGGATATGTATTAATCTCATGTTTAACAATACTGGGGTCTATTCCTGGCATCTCCTCATATGACCAGGTGAAAATGTCCCGAAATTCCTTGAACAGTTCGGTGTAGATAAGGATCTCCTCGGGAGAACAATCAACACTGATATAAGCGTTCTCTATCTTCCTGGGTGTGCGAGAGATGTTGATCGGTATGGTTGGGGAAATATTGGCCATATTCCCCTTCGCGTAAATCCCATGTGAATCCAAAGGAGCCACATGGTGACCAACCTTCTTTGTAAGAGTTGTCCTAAATTCTTCTTGCTCAAGAAGATCGAGGTCAGGAAGAAAATAAGAACGATGATGCAAATCTTCCCAAGGCCTCTCACTACCACACATGGCCTTAATGATAGCTTCATCTGAAGGAAAAGTACCATCAAGGAAATCGTGCGAGCAAGACAAGTCAGTTTCCCATGCCGACAACATAACAAGATATTCCTCCTTTATCCATGAAGAGGGTGGATCCAACTGTGTAGTGGCTTATTGAATTTCACGGTACGCAAGATCAGCTGCGGATAACGGCATAGCCATTCCAACATGCAAAATGTCTCCAGACGATGTACTCGTGGATGGTACAATCCACGAATCATTAAATACAAGGTCCAGAATGATACATTATTCAATGAGGAGGACGCACTATCGGAAACGATTCCAATAAAATCAATTGGTGCAACAAAGTCGAATGATCCCATCAAGATTGGATACAATCCTACACCAATGTTCCCAGTTTCTAGCTGGGAATATTTGATCTGGGGAACAATAGTTCCCGACCATGCTACAGAATTAGAACTAGGGAAGTCTAGCTGATCGATCGTGACAATTCTGCCCTCATGAGGAAAGCAGATAACTCTAAATACGGAGGATACGATCGCTTTCATTGCATAGATCCAATTCCTTCCCAGGAGAAGGTTGTAGTCTATGGGCGCATCAACCACCTCGACTTCAATAGGCACGGATTTCCCACCCAAATGGACCTCAAGGGAAAGGATAATACCATGCAGCCTAAATGACCGACCATCGAACGCAGTAAGCATGGTCATAGATTTAGATAGGGGAGGAGAGCCAAGATATTTCCAGCAATCCAACGACATTACCGAGGTGGAAGCACCTTCGTCAACCATTGTGCATTTAAAAAACTTATCCAAGCACCTTACATGGATTTTAAAAGCAACATGGTAAGGTAAGTGAGGTTGGATGTCAATAGTGTCGAATTTAATGATGCTAGGGTTATTCTCATTTTGAACTCCCAAAGTAGATAAAAGGGCATGCCGTTGTGAAGGACATTCCTGTAACACCTCAAGAGCCGACATGGCACACGGAGTTTGACTTAAATCTTCTACAATAGAGTAGTTTTGGGCAGCTCGAGCATTGGGATTATGCGCCGAGTGCTTAAGAACACCTTTCGCTATCCGCGACATAGTAGTGGACTTCTCGATATGCAGTGAAGTGTCAGGAGGAGGAGGAGTCTCATTCCACATATTCAGTTGTGGTGCACCATAATTGCATTGATGAGTAGCAACACTAACCTGATAATGGACCATGTTCATGCATCTGTAGCCACCGGCATGAGAAGAAGACATTGTAGTTTCATTAGTCCCATAACCAGTAGCAGGCGCATTCGAAGCCATATTTTGATGATGCGGAAGGGGATCTTTCAACATAGATGGGCTTTGTGCAAGATACTTCAATGCTTCCTCTATTCGAGGACACAAGTGAGTCGGGTGATCCTCCCAACAAATTTTTCAAGGGAATTTCACTTTACATCTCGGCTTACGGTCCCCACTAGCATTTTCGTTGTCCCGAGGATGGCATTCTCTTTCCTAGGAGTGTTTTGGTTACTTCCATTATTTGAATTATTCCCACCCTTACGGTTGTTTTTCCCCTTCTTCTTTCTACCAGGTTGCTGGTTACCTGATGGGTTTGTCGTCTGTATAGAATGGACATCGGATGACTGGGTAGGAGTGGACGAGGTGTGAGCATGTCCGGGGGTAGACTGGCTAATAGAATTTTTTTTCATTTGATTGGTAACCAAATCTATGGGTCGAGTACTTGTGGATCCCACAATGCCATCAGCATGTGGTCTAGGAACTAGCTTGGCTTCATGTCGTGAATGCGGTGTGTCAGGGATGATATCATACAGGATGCCTGATTGAATGTAGACTAAATCTAGCTGCTGGGATTTGAATATAGCTTGTTCCTCCATCATAATTTTGGACACCTAAATGTCCTTAGATATGTATGTAAGCAAAGACTTGAGGAACCATTCCAATAGAAAATCTGGAGGAATGTTGGCTTTCACTAGCCTCTTCCGTCCGCGTCATTCCTGAATATGATCGGATATGTGCATGGCCCTGTTCTGGCAGAAGGTAGATTAAATATTGGTGCCAGTATCGTAGTGAACCGACAACTGAAAGTGATCTAAGAAAACCAAAGCTATCTCATTAAAACCCCTATAGGTGCCCCCAGGAAACTCAACATACCACTTCGCGGCTGCCCTCGTGAGTGTGCGTTGAAATAATCTCAAACGGATAGAGTCATGATTTAATGAATTCGAGGAGCACCAAAGGTGAAAAGTCATAACATGATCACCCGGATCCTCACCACTCTTCCCTTCAAACTTCAGAATGTCAGAAGGGAGCTTGGTTGGGACTTGTTGTTGTAGCAACATCCCCCCCCAAATTGTTTTTGTAGATATTGGGGCCCCTCCTTTCATTTTCCTAGAAAGACTTCCTAAAAAACTTAAGTCTCCTATGAAAAATTTTTGACATAGTTTTGTTTCAACTGAGGAATCTGCTTTACAAATTTGAAGTTTTTCTTCTTAGTCAAAACCCACAACTCTTTCCCGAAATTGCAGAAGAACTCAAATTTCTCTCCCGAAGTTGTGGATGAACTTGGGATTCTCTCCCGACACTGTGGAAAGACTTAAAATTGCCCCCCGAAACAGTGAAAACACTTAGCGTTTCTGAAGCTTCGGAAGAACTTAAAATTGCTCCCCGAAACAGCAAAAACACTTAGCGTTTCTGAAGCTTCAGAAGAACTCAAAATTCTTGCCCGAAACAGCGGAAGAACTTGAGATTCTCTCCCGAAACTGTGGATGACCTCAACAAGCTTGCCCGAAACTGCGGAAGAACTTGGAATTCTCTCCTGAAATTGTGGAAGCATCCGCCAAGTGTTGTCATAGAAAGTTGTTCTTTTCCCCAGGTTACTCGACTATTCATGTTTCGGAAAAGAGTTGACTTTGTCATTCATCAATCTTGGAAGGACTTACTGAGTCTTTCTACAACTTCGGGACAACTCGGAAAACCTGGCCGCAATAAACTTTTGGGAGAGTGAATTTCGGAAGAAATCTCAAAGTGCTCCCGAAACGTCGAAATGACTTGCCAAACTTTTCTGCCACTGCGAAGCGTCTTTTTTCATCTCTCCCGCAACAAGCAAATGCCTCGCCAAAGTCTCCCACCTTTCGAGAGGAAGTCATGAGTTCTGGCCGCAACTGCAGACGAAACTTGTGAGTCCTCGCCATAGCCGACGGTCGTGCTTTAATGCCGAGTTGGCTTGAAAAGACTGCGCTGTACGAGCATTAAACTCCTTTTTAAAGTCATCACCTACCCGTTTAAATTCCCGCACGTGTTAAACCTTATATAAGGGCGGCGGGGTTCATTGTTCCCATTGTTAGTTTTTATTCAAAGAATGTCGTTTGGGAGATTGCGTCGCTCCAGCTTAGCGTATTCACCACTGTGTCGACCTCACTCCACCACTATTTCGTCTCCAGGTAGGCTTATCAACCGTTATCTTTGTCTTATCTCTACGTTGAGTTATTTCTTGGGTGTTTTCCCATTTCATAATGTGGCTGGTAAGCACTGGTAGCATGTATCATTTTAAAATATTTTGCGGCCACCTTGGCCCCCATTAGTTTCTCATTATTGCCAACTAGGAGTCATAGCCATGACCAATTCGTTCCCAGTTGGCCCTTTGTCTCTGAGTCGTCCAAGCTTGTTTTCTTCCACTGGCTGTGTTTCGGTCGTACTCCTACCCAGATTTACTCAAACCCAAGTTTTATATCGGCTGCATACCACTTCTCTAATATTATCAAACCTAAGGCAACGTCAGTAGTAGTCGTTTGAGATACTCAACCACTTGCCTGTTTGGCTCAGTTAACGATTGTGGAAAACGGTTTCATGTTTTCATTTTCCTCATAGGATTTTCCACTCCAGGCTAGCCTACCATTGGCCATTAGAAGTACCATGATGGAGGACATCCTATCTCCAAGGACTAGGAAGGAAGTGAGTTTTGACACGTTGTATGCTTACCTTTTCAGAAGCATTTCAAAAGTGCTTAACCAGGCATTGTCTCCCTAAAACAACCAAGTCTGAGGACCATATTGGTTTTCTTGAATGATTTATGTTTAGTTTGCTTCCCCAGTATGTAACCTTATAATTTTGCCTATATTTATCATTAGCATGCTAAAATTGTCTTACTCTATGTTACACTCTCATAATGTGTTACAATTTTTATAATCATTCACATTTGGTTGCTAACAGGGATAAGCCACGATGCCAAAAGGTGGTAGAAAGAAAGCTAAAGTGATGGAACTAGAACCAGTGCAACTAAGGACTGAAACTCTTTTCCAAGACACTAAGTGTACCACCGACGTTCCTCTTGAGGTCTGTTGGGGAGATGTTTATCGGATGATTAGGGACCAAAATATCCCAGACATGTTGTTGGAGGAAGAACAAATCTACCTCAACATCAGAACTTCCGGCATAGCCAGGGCTTCTACTCACCCTGAATTGTTCCCGTGCTTTGAATTGATTGTTAAAATTTAATATGCTAAGACAGAAAATAGCAGCATTACATTCCATTTCACCATAATAGCATATACAGGATCACTGAAGAAACAACAAGCATAGCATAAACACAAGAGACACAGATTTATCCTGGGAAACCCTCATGGGGTAGAAAACCCAGTAAAGATTCCTCAATATAGATGACCAGCAATATACAAAGATGCAAACCAAAGACATGATCTCCTCCTCAACCATAGCAGACCTCTCCTCCACAAGTGCGCCTCTCTCAAGTGTGTGAGTGTGTCAAATGAGGAATACGCCTCCTCTATTTATACACTACCCTGACATATCTTTTACACAAGTACATGTAGGATCGTATTTAACCAATGGGTTAAATACCCCACTACAACTGACTGGGCCGACCCATCTAGGGTGGTCTAATAACCCTTTGACCCACATAACACATACAGGGCCGACCTCCACTAGGGAAGTCTAATAACCCGAGTTACCACATTCCGACGGAGGAATAAACATCTCCGGATATACAATAAGATCTTTACGGAGGAATGAAACATCTCCGGAATAATAAAGTACAATTATAATATTCTTTGAAGTTACAATATCTCAACACTCCCCCTTAACGAGAAGGATATTATAACAACATCTGCACGAGCAAGGAGTCATCAACATCATACATGATACATCTATAAATCGTTGGAAGCTTTCTCAACATCATCAGTAACTCAACCAGTTACTGGAACATCTTCAATATTGGAACATCAACATCTTCAGTACTGAGTCTTTATCTTCTGCAGTACTCAAACAGCTACAGTAACATCAATATCTGAATCCTCACGATCGTCAGCATCATCATCACATGATCATCAGCATCGTCATCACACGATCATTAGCGTCGTCACATCATCTTGATCTACAACATCTGGTTCATCACGATCTACAGCATCGTCATCATACGATCATCAGCATCGTCATCATACGATCATCAGCATCATCATCATACGATCAACAGCATCGTCATCAGCATCATCATCATACGATCAACAACATCGTCATCATACGATCAACAACATCGTCATCAACATTGTCATCATACGATCAACATTTTCCAGGGTGATCAATCCTGCTCTCTTTAGGACATACGTCCATGGATGATGCAATCCAGTCATGTACCTTTTGAATCGAAGTCCAGGGATGATCCAGTCCTGTCATGTACCTTTTGAACCGAAGTCTAGGGACGATCCAGTCCTGTCATGTACCTTTTGAACCAAAGTCCAGGGACGATCCAGTCCTGTCATGTACCTTTTGAACCAAAGTCCAGGGATGATCCAGTCCTGTCAATTCTCGGAGACCTCATGTCTACGGCTCAGTTCACAGGACCAAAGTCCAAGGATGATCCAATCCTTACTGTACATTTAGGACCACGTCCAAGGATGACTTAATCCTCCACCGTACATTTAGGACTACGTCCAAGGATGACTTAATCCTCCACCGTACATTTAGGACCACGTCCAAGGATGACTTAATCCTCCACCGTACATTTAGGACCACGTCCAAGGATGACTTAATCCTCCACCGTACATTTAGGACTACGTCCAAGGATGACTTAATCCTCCACCGTACATTTAGGACCACGTCCAAGGATGACTTAATCCTCCACTGTACATTTAGGACCACGTCCAAGGATGACTTAATCCTCCACCGTACATTTAGGACCACGTCCAAGGATGACTTAATCCTCCACCGTACATTTAGGACCACGTCCAAGGATGACTTAATCCTCCACCGTACATTTAGGACCACGTCCAAGGATGACTTAATCCTCCACTGTACATTTAGGACCACGTCCAAGGATGACTTAATCCTCCACCGTACATTTAGGACCACGTCCAAGGATGACTTAATCCTCCACTGTACATTTAGGACTACGTCCAAGGATGACTTAATCCTCCACCGTACATTTAGGACTACGTCCAAGGATGACTTAATCCTCCACCGTACATTTAGGACCACGTCCAAGGATGACTTAATCCTCCACCGTACATTTAGGACCACGTCCAAGGATGACTTAATCCTCCACCGTACATTTAGGACTACGTCCAAGGATGACTTAATCCTCCACCGTACATTTAGGACTACGTCCAAGGATGACTTAATCCTCAACCGTCCACCAAGGACTTCATTCTCGAAGACATACATCTACGGATCTTCTTTCGGACTGAAGTCCAGGGATGATCCAATCCCCTCACATGTTCACCAAGAACTTCATTCTCGAAGACATACGTCTACGGCTCTTCTTTCGGACTGAAGTCCAGGGATGATCCAATCCCCTCACATGTTCACCAAGAACTTCATTCTCAAAGACATACATCTACGACTCTTCTTTAGGACTGAAGTCCAGGGATGATCCAATCCCCTCACATGTTCACCAAGAACTTCATTCTCGAAGACATACGTCTACGGGTCTTCTTTCGGACTGAAGTCTAGGGATGATCCAATCCCCTCACATGTTTACCAAGAAATTCATCAAGACATGTGTCAATCATGTATCCTCATCATCAAAACATGTATAGCAAAACATGTATCCTCATCATCAAAACATGTATAGCAAAACATGTATCCTCATCATCAAAACTTGTATAGCAAAACATGTATCCTCATCATCACATCTATTATCAAAAGCATGTATACATCTATCATCAAAAGCATGTATATCTAACATCAAAAGCATGTATGCATCTATCATCAAAAGCATGTATACATCTATCATCGAAAGAAAAAAATATAAGATTCCTAAATCTAAATAATTCTAAGTAACTAAGTGCAGTAAATAGGTAACCTCATCATTGATGAGACAGACTTGTTATCAGATACTATGCTACTCCCCCTTTCGAGGAGAGTTCTTTTGAACTATACCAAGCTTCAGGGTATTTTTTAAGGATTATAAAAGTATACCTAAGTATAGTATTCTAGGCGATTATTTTGGATTGAAAAAAACATATATATAGATTGGTAGGCGAATATTAAATATGAAACATACGATTTACTACTGAAACTTGTAAATTTTGGTGAATATTATGCTAAAAAATCATATTTTCTGTAAATATAGGCGATAATAGAAGCTAAAAATGACCAAATAGCGAATTTATTTTTTGAAAAAAAGTCCAAAAAATAGCCAATTGGCTAAATTTCGCCCCTAAAAATTTCTCTGCCAAGCTTGTCTCAAAAGTATTCAAACTTCACTCGAGACAGAGGTTTAGTCAAGATATCAGCAATCTGATCCTCAGTGCTTATATATACGAGCTTGATAGCTCCTCTTTGGACCATATCTCGTATATAGAAGTATCGGATCTCTATGTGTTTTGACTTATCGTGGAACACAGGATTTTCAGTCATCTTAATGCAGCTTTGATTGTCACACATAATCACAGTGGGATCCATTTCTAAGTCAAACACTCCATATAACAGCTTCTGAAGCCACACTGCTTCACAGCTGGCAGAGCAGATAGACATATATTCTGCTTCAGCAGTACTGAGAGCCACACTAGATTGTTTCTTGTTGAACCATGAGATCATGGAAGATTCAAGACTATAACATCCACCTGATGTACTCTTTCTGTCTGAGACACTTCCTGCCCAATCAGAATCTGAGTAACCATGTAAACGGAGTTCATGACCTCCAAGATAATATAGACCAAAAAAAAACTAATGTACCTTTTAGGTACCTCACTAATGCTTTGTAGCTATTAAGTGAACCTTTCTAGGTTCTACTAGATACTAACTTAGGGTATTTGCAGCAAATCATATATCTGGCCTAGTATGACCCAATGATTTGTCTATATAGGGTTAGGTCCACTAAATACGATGATTCATTAACTAATAACTTCAAGTTGGAGTCCATGGGAGTGGGCATGGCTTTATACTCCAACATATCAAATCTTTTTAGAAACTTTACAGCATACTTACCTTGATTTAAAAGATTCCTTTTGGATCTTGCCATACTTCTAGACCTAAGAAGTAGTGCATTAATCCGAGATCTTTCATTTTCATTTCTGCAGCCATTTTCATGACCTGTTTCTCATTCCTTGTCAGAAAGAGATCATCGTCATACAATAATGGTATGATAGGTTCATCATCCACAACCTTAAGGTAAAGGTTAGGAACAAATTTACTTCTGGTAAAGCCCAAGCTTTGTCATGAAGCTGTCAATTGTCCATTATTCATACTCTGCATTGAGTGATCTTCTGCATATCTATCTGTGCCATCTCTCGTCAGATGGGTCTACTAATATGAGCCTCAAAATCATTCGAACTATGTGGTGAGTTCTTTCTTGCATCCATGTCATCTATGTATAGCAAACATATTCAACCTTGTAGCAAAGGTTGAGATCCACATCACCCATGGTGATCATTAAGCTCATCAATTGATTATCGATCCTGGGAACCCATACAAAGCCTGATTCACACTTCTTCTTCTTTAATTACACCATTATGGGAATGGTATTATCTAGCCCCTTGGAGCAAAACATCTCATCGTGATTCTCTTCCTCTTTCTAAGAGAATCTCTTAACCACCAGCTTTCTATAGTGTGTTTGATTTGTAAATCTTTTGTTGAACATCCATTGCTTGTTCAGAGTTCATCATTCATCATGATCTTTCCTACAAATCAAAATTAAGTACATGATTAGTAATACTTCATAATCATCAAATCATATTGACATGATAACCTATTATGCATACAGATATCATTTACATAGTTATGAAACTATTTTGACCAATACTTTGGCACAACACTTTCCCATATCCTGTATGCATACAGTGGCTATCTAGATGCCTTCCATCTCTACCAGAACATACTATCGAGAGTGTGCACAGCTCTCAGCATGTCAGCAAAGAGGTTTCATTCTAGACAAGTAACAATGGAATGTTTGTCCAACTTACTAATCATATGCATATTAGCAGTATACTGTTCAATGCTTTATGAATGTTTACACTAGGAATACAAATATGCATACAAGCAATATCATTTACTATTTCTAATAACAACTCAAATACTTATCTTTTATGTTTGTGTGGTTGCCTCCCGCTTGATCTTCTGTATGTCTTCTGAACTTCTATTCATTCTATACCACTGTGCATGCTCAAGTGTACACTAGTGTCATCCTCATGATCTCATACACAAACATACATAATATTATCAAAACATTCTAATTCTAAATAATCTTGAATATGTATAGTCATGATCATTAGTATTCAGGGTTTCAAGGAAGTCTTCTTTTACTCATGCATATTATTGTTTGATCTAGTTAGTTAAATCATCAACCAAGATGAGACATAATATGCATAAAACGTTGATTACTAACCAATCATACCAAGTATACTTACATAAGGGATCCTAACACAAGGTAAGATTCTAACATGACATAGGAAAACATACCTGGATTAGTATACTTGCTTAGTTATGTACAACATACCTAAACAATCTCTTCAATGATTTAGAGATCCTGAGCTAGAACCTGCATGTCTCATAGGTTAAACATAATATAACAAAGTCATACATACCTCGTGATTCTTTGTCTTCATGTTGTCATGGTCATGGAACTTGATTTGTCTTTTGTGATGTACCTGTCTCTTGTTAGCAGACAACATCAACCTCACACAACACCATAATGCATAAGTACAATCATATAGCCCTAATCAATGAATGTCTTCGATCATTCACATGCATTCATATTGTTACTAGGGTGATAAGACAATTAATAACATTAATCAAGATTGTACTAATAAATAACATAAGACAAACACATTATGAACTTAATCAAGAATCAGATTTCAAGGCATACCTGAACCTCCTTAAGTCATACCTGTCGAGACTTTTTTTGTAGTCTTCTTATGTAAGGCCTTAGCCTCAACTCCCCCTGAAACTTGATCTGGAGCTTGATTAGGGTTTGCTAGAGAAACCCTAAAAATTCAATCTTTGACTTTCACACTTCTGAATGGACGGAAGAATGTGTCTTGCTGAGCTGATCAAACTAGCATTCTTCAATTTTGAAATCTCCAAAATTTGACCCCTCAAAATTGCCTTCGAAACTTCTGGATCTTTTGGACAGGAACCCGAACTAGGGTTTGATGAAGCCCACCCTTCTGTCCAATCAAAAGGTTTGATCCAAGGCTCTAAACTCTTATTTTTCTGAGGAGCTTCCAGCCAAGGTTGCAGACTTCAAAAATTCCAACTTTTGCTAAAGTCCTAATTTTCCATCTTTCTGATCACAACCTCGAACTAGGGTTTGATCAAGCCCTGTCTTCTACCCAACCAAAAGTTCAATATTGGTCTCTAAATTTTGATTTTCCTGAGTAGTATTCAGCCGTGGAATTCGATTCCAAAAATTCTAACTTTCTCCGAAACCTTAAATTCCGGAAGCCATGAATAAAGGTGCTCCGAAAATAATTATGTTTTGACAGAAATATGTACTTGATTGTTTTTGCTATAACTCTGAAATTTTCACTCTACAGGGTCTGAATTTTTTTTTTGCAGTAGCCTGACCTGTCATATTTCCATCCTGACAGGTCTGACCTCAATTGGATTTTTTGAAAGAGAGTTATGCCAAGTGTCGCAACGTGACCTGTTTATGGGATAATACAGGAGAGCGAAATTGTATGGCATGCCACGTGTCACTGTTTGAACTTCGGCCTTTGAAATTTTTTTTTGAGATAGATCGCTCTGTTATCTTTCCATCCTGATAGGTCTGACCTCAATTGGACTCTCTGATAGAGAGTTATTCCAAGTGTCGCAACGTGACATGTTTATGGGATAAAACAGGAGAGCGAACTTGTACAGCATGCCACGTGTCACTGTTTCAGCTTCGGCCTCTGAAAAAATTTCTTGAGATAGTATAGTCTGTGTACTACCTGTCACTTTTTATGAAATTTAATTTGGAGCTTCCTATCCCAAGTTATGACCTTTTTTCCTAGGTCACCTGATTTTGACTAAGATCTGGAAGAGGAAGAAACCCTAACTTGTACTGATCATAACTTACAAAGTACAAATAATCTGAGGGTGCCCTTTGGACACAAGATACCTGGAGATGTTATCTACGACCTGTAAAGGTTTCATATTTTGAACCTTCTCCAAAATGGATTTATAGTGAAAGTTCCACGATGACTGGTTTTTGCTATATAAAACCCTAACCTTCAAATTGTCGTAAGTAAAGTAAGTGTCGTAAGTGCTATACCTTCCCTTCCTTCAGTTTAGATCTGATACCATGTTAAAATATAATATTCTAAGATAGAAAATAGCAGCATTACATTCCATTTCACAATAATAGCATATACAGGATCACTGAAGAAACAACAAGCATAGCATAAACACAAGAGACACAGATTTATCCTGGGAAACCCTCATGGGGTAGAAAACCCAGTAAATCTTCCTCAATATAGATGACCATCAATATACAAAGATGCAAACCAAAGACATGATCTCCTCCTCAACCATAGCAGACCTCTCCTCCCCAAGTGCGCCTCTCTCAAGTGTGTGAGTGTGTCAAATGAGGAATACACCTTCTCTATTTATACACTACTCTGACATATCTTTTACACAAGTACATGTAGGCTCGTATTTAACCAATGGGTTAAATACCCCACTACAACTGACTGGGCCGACCCCTCTAGGGTGGTCTAATAACCCTTTGACCCACATAACACATACAGGGCCGACCTCCACTAGGGAAGTCTAATAACCCAAGTTACCACATTCCGATGGAGGAATAAACATCTCCGGATATGCAATAAGATCTTTACGGAGGAATGAAACATCTCCGGAATAATAAAGTACAATTATAATATTCTTTGAAGTTACAATATCTCAACAGTGATCGGATGGATACTGGAACATGCCAACCCACAAACAAGAGTGTTGCATGACAACAAGGGAGAGCCTTTCGCTTCATTCCATCCAACTTTTATTGCAGCAGCCTATAAATTGTCACGTCCCCAACAGGCTCTAAACGATGAATGGTTGGGAAAGATGAATAATATCAAGATGGCTAAAAGGCTATTGGTCACAGGAAAGCAGCTGAGGAAGAGAGATAATGATGAATATGATGTTCAGAGCCTAAGACCTCCTTTTAGATTAATTGCCCTAATGTTATGCAGAATTTTCGACATGCTCGATGGCACTGTATATAGGATACAGTGGGCTCCAATCATCCACTTCATAGCATTCAAAGGAACTGTGTTTGATTGGGCTAATATTCTTTTGGATAGTTTGGCATCCATAGTGGCCGCAGCTAGAGAAGGTTTGGCCTTAAAAAGGTCAGAATTCTACATGTCTTCATATCTTATTGACTGCATTTTGGCCAAGCTCTCTTTCCCCAGGCTAGGTTGCACGTGAGATCAGGCCAACACCCCGGTCTACACTGCCTATAAAATAATGTGGGATCAAAATTATAGAGCAAACTACAAGGTCATCTGTGAAGAGTTCATCATGCCTCTGTATGAGCAGATGTTCAAGGAAGATCCCAATTGTCCATCAGAAAATGCGATGGAGGTCCTGGAAAACTATGGCGATTTTTACTTCTCAGAGAAGGGCACCTACATCAGGATGTTTGGAGGTACCAAAACACCCTACATTTTACCAAAATACGCTACTGATTATGTAGTCCTCAAGGAAGCAGTCAAGCAAGTTTTCCTTGATGGAATAGGAGGAGTGCTTAGCAAGCAACATAAGGCTTCCTTCCCTCCTTCTCCTTTTTGCGTAGGAGCCTATAAATTCTCAGGGGTTGCAATAGCTGAGGAGTACATTCAAGAGTTGAAATCTTTCCACTTCGGTGAGATGATCTTCCATAGAAATGATAGGAGGAGCAAGGTTGCCGAGCATTGCAAGGAGGTATATGCTCATTTTGAGTGTGCTTATTACTATGATGCAGAGGAAGAAGTGTTTAGAGGCATCAGCAACATGACTAAGTTGCAGATTTGTTGTCACGGCAGTGGAGCTAGCTCTAGCTTTGCCTTAGCCCGAAAATCCAGTCTTTAGAAATAAAGGGAAGCAGCTGAGGCCCTGGCCCATGAAGAACAGAGATTGAAAGAAGAAGCAAGACTGCAACAAGAAGCAGAAGAAGCAAGGTTGCAACAGGAAGCTGAAGAAGCAAGGTTGCAGAGAGTAGTTGAAGAAGCAAGGTTGTAGAGAGAAGCTAAAAAGGAAAGGCAGCAGAAGGAAGCAGAAGAACGAGAGCAGAGGGAGGAAAGTGAAAATCAGCAGCAAGCTGAAGAAGAAGAAGGAAGGCATAAAACTGAAGAGGGACAAAAGGTGGAGGAAGAGATTAAGACTAATGAAGATGCCCAAGCAGGTGGTTCCGACACCCAAGATATGGAAACCAACATATCTCAGGCAGGTGGCTCTGGCACCCAAAATGTGGAAACAAACACATCTCAGGCAGGTGGCTCCAGCACCCAAAATGTGGAAACAGACACATCTCAAGTAGTGCAGACCCCACCCATGGAGATAGAAGTACATGTAAGAGATCTCCCGATCATCCCTTAGACCCCATCAGAAGATCATACTGTGTCCCGATGGGATGAATTTGTGTATTATAAGAAGAGGAAGGCGGTGGTATTGAAGTCGGAAGAGAGGATAAAGAGACTCTTCCAAGAAGATATTGTCACCCAACGGGAGACCACGGTGATGCAAAATACAAATAAGGCTCCCATAGCCATGGCATCCGCCACTGTGTCAGCAACAAAAGCAACAAAGGAAAATGTGGTCGATATAGTCAGAGAATTTGAGTCCACAAAGAGGGGAGCTCGCATGTTGCAACATACTATGGCTAATGAGCAGGCTTACAGGGACCTTGTAGTGAATAAATATAATCGCCTATTTGTTGATCACAAGGAGTTGTCAGATAAGTATCACCATTTAGAAGAAGAAAAGGAGCACCTGGAAATCCAGATGATGGTTCTAGAAGCGGAAAAGAATGATTCTAAAGCTAGAGTTCTTCATCTAGAAGCAGATAAGAAGGCAATGGTTGAACAATTAGAGCAGGCAGAAAGCAGAGTGATAGATATGTCTCCTTTTCATGAGCTGTCCTGTGATATTTTGAGACAAATTCACGCCACACAGGAGTTGAGTAGCTGAGGAAGTGTGCAAGCTCAAATCCATGATGGTTAGATTGAAAGAAGTCAATGCAGAGGCCAATAGGCTTAAGGGAAAATACACTCAGGTTAAAGCAAACATCCTGAGCCAGATGGAATGGAGAGAAGGGAAGGTTGATTTCCCTAAGCATCTCCCATTCAAGTCGGTAGATGATTTTAAAGAAGATGTGGCCCTTACTCTAAGAAAATGAATTTGGCCTAATAAGAGCTTGGAGAGGACGTCTTTTGCATGGAAATGGATGTTGGATGCATGTTGGATTATTCTTGTGACTTTCATATTCTATAGTGAGATATTTCTTTGATGTCTTGAATTATTTCTATGTATTGAATGATCTTACTGTTTCTTGTGCAAATGATTTTTCTCCCACATGAGTAATGGAATGAGTTATATGTAAATTGAAAGCTATCTTTTAATATATTTTTCCTTTTGCTGTAGTTGTATCTGCATGGTTTAATGGATATCTGTTGATCTGTAGATGCTTCTTTCAGCACATTACTCATATTTACAGCTTTTGCTCCTTGCAAGGATAGATCAGATCTATTTCAGTCTTAGATACATATTTGTTTTAAGATTTGCATTTAGATTAAAGTAGCTTAGGCACTTGCATATCATTTTAACGATAAAAAAGAAAAAAAAGAACGGTGGATCGGGCCATAACCGGTGTAAAAGAAAGCAAATCTAACGGTTGCGGGAACCGCTAACCGGACAGATTCCCCATACCAAATGGTGGACAATCTAATTGGGATAGTCTACTAGGGAGAATCCCATTCTGCTTGATGCTGTGATCTTCGGGGCATCAACAGTTTTTGGCGTTAGACGGACGGCCTAAAATGCATGGCTAATGAAGGAAAATCTCCCACGGTAAAAAATGTGACTGAAACCCCGCTTAAAATAGGAATTTCAGACAACCCAAATATTGAAGTAGCAAATCAAGAAAACCTCATTTATGATTCTGAACCTCAAGAAGTATTGTATGCTGTGCCTTTTGCAGAAATAGAATATTTAAGGAGACATACATGATCTTATGTCAGACAACTAGGTGGTTTAAACGAAGTAAATTTCCACCCTAGGAAAAGTTCTCCTAGAAAAGAACGACAATACACCCATGATTCGATTCTTGTGCAGAATTTTGAAGAACTTGTGAATTTAACCTTGGAAGAAATTGCAGAACCCCTAAACAAAGTCGATCTTTAAAACCCAGAAAATATTTCAGATCCAGAAAGTCTTGGAGAACTTATTACTCCAAATAACACTCCATTGAATTCACCACACAATTCTCCACCTGATTCTCCACATAGAGACATGGCTGTACCTGCTTGGAAAGTGAGGGGAGCATTAAATCTAGCTGGGCCATTCCACAATCTTCCCAAAAATCCATAGAAAGTCTTGCCTAAATTTGAACCAGGGAAAGCCATTTCTGCTGAAGATCATCTCAAGATTTTTTATTTAGCCCTAAATCTTTTAAATGTATAGCATGAAGATGTAGTCTGTAGGCTTTTTCCATACACATTTGAGCCGAAAGTCTCTTCCTGGTATTTTAGCTTACAACCTAGCTCAATTTCAAGCTGGGATGAATTTGAAAAATGTTTCTTAAAGAAATGTGGAAACCAAAAGACTGTAGCTATGATCATGAAAGAATTATTGTCCATGAGAATGGAAAAGAAAGAAAAGGTTCAAGACTTCAACCAAAGGTTCACAACACTCTTAAATAATTTCAGCGAAGCAAATAAACCTGCAGAGGAATCTCTGGTTGAATATTATACAACAGCTCTTGAAGGACCCATAGCAATGTTCGTTAAAAGATCTAAGAAAACCACCCTGATAGAAAATTTTGAAGAAGCTAGAAAGGTGGAAGAAGAAGCGGATAGTTGTGCTAAGCATGCCTTAAATGCAGAGACAAAACCAACAACTAGTAAAAAAACCTTGTTGCTCACCAGAAATAAAGAAGAGTCATCAGTAGACATGGAAAATATAGTTAAAATGATGCAGAAGTTGTCCAATAAAATTGTAGATCTCGAGAAAGATAAAGTTGTTAGTAAATCTAGGAAACCTTTCAAGCCATTTTACAAGAAGAGAGAAGACAGCGATCAACCTCATCCACCTATGAACACTTCCCCTGTTTTAAATCTCAATGAAATAGGGATGGAAAATTTCCGCACCTTTCATCAAGAATCACACTCGAAAAAGAGCTTCCCACAATGGATTAACTCTATGAGTTTAGTCATGAACCAAATGCTGGATTCACAGATTCCAGATCAAGATGATCCTCCAGAGGAATCAAGCCCTGAGGTAGAGGAACCGTCTCCAGACACCACTATGGTGCTATGGGATTGGGTACCTTTAACTGAATTGGTAGAAGAAGATCCTGTGGAAGGTTGAACCTCTGCTGTGAACATTAACACTGGCAGTAAAGGTCCCATCTAAGATCCTGTGCCAAACTTGACTATTCCCAAGCCTAAAATTTCAAAAGAAATACCTAGAATACATATAGCAATCATTCCACCGCAACCTAAAGCTAACCCAACAGCGGTCAAGCAGCCAAGCATTGACACCACAGTTCAACAACCGAAGGTCACAATGAATAAAACAGACCATCCGACTAGAATTGGAAAATAATCTAATATAGGATATGACATTATTGAAGATATAAAGAAAGTAAAATCAAATGTATCAATATTCGATATGTGCAGTTTGCCTCAGCAACGAGATAATTTGTTGCATGCTCTGCAATCCCAGCCCAGCACTCCATTAACAAATACTCAAGAAGATCCTGAAATTAATGAGGCTAGTATCAGCGGGAAATCTAAATCTCAGACGTTTCCGTTCCTGTTAACCTTTGAAATCTTCAATCATAATGTTCATAATTGTCTGGTAGATTCCGGAGCATCTTAAAATGTCATGCCACTGTCAATTTGTAAAAAAATTAATGGGAAACCTATTCCATCCCCTTCCCAAATTATTCAGTTAGATAGAACTGCTGTCAAAGTTATTGGGGAAATGAAAGATGTCCTCATTAGATTGTCAGCCGACTCTAGAGTCTGTCAGTTTATTGACATAATGGTAGTTGATATTCCTGAGGCCTATGGTTTGATCCTAAGTAGGGACTGGTCCACAAAGCTGAATGGTTACTTTGCAACTGATTGGTCTCATTTGTGGTTGCCTTATCAAAATAGATAGAATTAGATCAAGGTCCTGAGAGAACCACACATGAAACAAAATGTAACTCAACTAGAGGGAAAGAATGAGGTTGTAACCTTCTCATCCTCAGTTCTAGGGAATTATTTCTTGGAAATTGATCCGGGTAATTATCAGTCTGAAACTGTCAGCCATGAATCAGATGAACAGTTCGATCTCCTTCATTTTTCTCAGACTGATGATATTGACTGTTATATAGTTAGTTTAGTCACTGACTTAGATCATAGAGATACTAACTTAGCTGAATCAAAAGATCTGTTTTGGACATTATACTTTGACGGTTCTAAAACTTTGGAAGGATACGGAGCTGGTTGTGTTATGATGGATCCATAAAGAAATTAGTATTTTTTGTCCTGTAGGTTAGAATTTGATTGTACTAACAACATTGCTGAATATGAAGCTTTGGTACATGGATTAAAGAAGACCATCGGTTTAAATGTTAAATACCTGAAGGTTTTTGGTGACTCAGAAATAGTTGTGAGATAGGTAAGAGATACCATTCACTGTCTCTCACCTCATTTGAAAGGTTATCAAGCTGAGGTAGGGATTTAACTATGCATTTTGATGCTTTCAATATAAAGTCTATTCCTAGATTGCAAAATTCTGCAGCTGATTTGCTAGCAACATCCGCTTCTAGATTGGTGCCATCTAATAACAAGTGCTCAATTGAATTAATTTTCAGGCCTTCTATCCCTGACAATATCACAAACTTCAAGGTCTTCAATGATGACGAACAGATTATCAGTTTTCTAACAAACGAAGACATTTTCCAAGGAGTTGTGATAGATGAAGAAGAACACGATTCTGATTTGCAAAAGAAGGATGCAACTAAAGGAAATTTCATCCCCAAAGGGGTAAGGTCACTCGAAATGCTATTTGATCTTCAAAGTAAGTTCAAAAGGCTAGCGAATACCAAAACCAACAGTTCATCAATGCAGCACGAGTTAGTTAATTTGGGCACCGAGGCTGAACCAAAATTTGTCAACCTTGGCAAATGTTGTTCACCGGGAGAAAGAGATAGGTTCATCAAACTATTTCGACAATATAAGGATGTTTTTGCATGGACTTATGAGGATCTGAAAACATATGATGTCTGCATTATTCAGCATGTCATACCAATGAAAGTGGGTGTCAAGCCATTTCAGCAGCAATTAAGAAGGATGCATCCTACTCTGGAACCTCTGATTCAAAAGGAATTGAACAAGATACTGGATGGTAAAATAATCTTTAAGGTCCAACATTCTGAGTGGGTTTCTAACTTAGTTCCCATGAGAAAGAAGTCAGGAGAGATAAGACTATGTGTTTGCTTTAGAAATTTAAACAGAGCTTCAGATAAAGACAACTACCACGTCCCTTCAATGGAACAAATTCTTCAAATCGTGTCAGGATCTGAGCTATTTTCCCTTCTCGATGGTTTCTCTGGCTACAATCAAGTATTAGTAGCCGAGGAAGATCGTCTTAAGACTACTTTTTGCACTAAGTGGGGAACTTTCACATATAGAAGGATGCCATTCGGCCTGATAAACGTAGGAGCTACATTCCAGCGAGCAATGGATATCGCCTTCCGAGGATTGGGTGGTCAATGTGTTGTTGTCTATCTAGATGATGTGACAGTTTTTTCGAAGAAAAGAGAAGATCATTTTTTCCATTTGAAGCATATTTTTTATTGTTGTCGGAAATATGGTATCTCATTGAATCCCAAGAAGAGTGTGTTCGCTGTTCCCGAAGGTAAACTATTGGGCCATATCATTTCCAAAAGAGGAGTATCAATAGATCAGGAAAGAGTACAAGCCATCAATAGAATTCCAATGCCTCATAACAAGAAATCCATGCAGTCCTTTATGGGCACTATCAATTTGGTCCGAAGGTTTGTTCCATATTTCATGCAAATTGTTAAACCTTTAATACCAATGGTCAAACAAAGCATACAGTTCAAGTGGACAGATTTAGAAAAGGACGCGTTCAGAGACATTAAGGTATCCATAGCTAAGGCTCTTTCCTTAAGAAGCCCAGACTTTGACAAGGATTTTATCCTATATACCTTTGCTTCAGATGACTCTCTCGCGGCTGTGCTCACGCAAAAGGTGGAACTAGGGGATGAGTACCTAATCTCGTTTATGAGCACTAGTCTGTAAGGGGCTGAACTAAATTATCCCATTGTCTACAAGCATGCATATGATGTCTTCAAAGCAGTCAAATAGTTCAGACCATATATTCTTAAGAACAGAACTAAAGTTATAGTTCCCCACCCAGCTGTTAGATCCCTCTTCGTTCAAAAGTAATTAGGAGAAAGAAGGGGAAACTGGGTCACAGCTCTTCAAGAATATGACTTAGAATTTAAACCGACCACTGTCATCAAAGGACAAGGCCTGTGCAAATTGCTTACAGAAAATCCAACTGATGAAGAGCAACATTGGAAAAATGAAGTTGAGCTGAACTCAGTTGAAGTATGTCCTATCTTCACAGCTCCTCAATCATGGTATAGAGATCTGGTGCATTATTTGCAGCAAGGATACCTACCTGAGCACTGGAGATCTAAGCAAAGAAGGGTGCTCTGTTTGAAATCAGCAGCTTATCAAATCATTGATGGGATACTTTTAAGAAAGAATTACGATGGATTTTTTCTTAGATGTCTAGAAAAGGAAGATGCAAGTAAAGTTGTTAAAGAATTACATGATGGTCCCACTGGTGGACATTATTTAGGGGAGACAACAGCTCACAAGATACTTAGAGTTGGACATTATTGTCCCACTCTATTCCGAGATGCCCATGCATATGCACGGAACTATGATATATGTCAAAGAAGTGCTGGGAAATTACCTAAGGTAGCAGGACCCTTGCAGCCGGTTCTTATCTCTAAACCTTTTGAACAATGGGGCATATATGTTATTGGAGAGATAAATCCAAATTCTTCTTTACAACAGAGATACATCTTGACGGCTACCGACTACTTCACCAGATGGACGGAGGCTATCCCGTTGCGCAAGTTCAATGAAGATACAGTCATCAGTTTCTTTAAAGAAAACATCATAACCAGGTTTGGGGTTCCAATTTCCCTTGTTTTTGATAATGCTCCCTATTTCTCGTCTTTTAAGATAAATGAATTTGTTTATGAATGGGGAATTAAACTGCATTATTCAGCCAATTATTACCCTTAAGGAAACGGATTAGCTGAATTTTCAAACAAAAACCTCATTTGAATTCTCAAGAAGACAGTGATAGAAAATCAACAAAGTTGGCATATAGCTCTCCCAAATGCCTTATGGGTAGATAGGGTGACTCCAAAGAACGCATTAGGGGTTTCCCCTTACACTCTTGTCTATGGAAAGGAAGCCATTCTCCCTCCCAACATCTTGCTTCCATCCTTACAGTTGTCCCAAGCCTCTCAAGGGTCTGGTAGCCAAGTCTTACAATCCAGGATCAATACCTTGCTTCAACTTGAAGAAGCCCGATAGAAAGCTAAAGACCAATTCCATCAGCACCAAGACATAGTCAAAAGATGGTTCGATAAGAGGAAGTCTAGTAAAAGGAGTTTTGAAGTTGGGGATTTAGTCCTGAAATGGGATCATAATCATGAAGGCAAGGGGATGCACACGAAATTCCAACAATTATGGATAGGCCCTTACCAAATTTCAGCAAAGCTCGTCCCATCCACTTATAAGCTGATAGACCTCCAAGGAGAGGAAGTAACCCTTCCTCTCAATGGCCTTGCCTTGAAACAATACTTTGCGTAGTCTCACTGAGAATTTCTGTACATAAATAAAACTTTTCTTTTATGTTGCTTTAGCCCTTTGTTTTCATTGTTTTCAGCTATCTTGTTTCTTTTCTCAGCATTTGAACCTTTTGTACAAATTTTGTTTTCTGAAAACACCTACGGTCGGGTTTCTCATCAAAATAGATCTCTCGAAGAAATCTCAAAACTCATGAAGCCGAAAATACCCTCAAATGAAAGTCTATCTATGTATTTTTCTCTTGTTAAACGTTCTCCAGAAGGAAGGAAGCCTATTCTATTAGTCAGACTAACCCTTGTTTAAATAGCAGAGATCTATGACTATCTTTATTACTATCTCCGGGCTCCATCCACTCTCACACTTAAAGGAATCTCAAGAAGGTCACTGAAGTCGGACCCACGGAGAGTAGCACATCTTGAGGGCATAGGGTATTGAAATGACTCTATGCTGCAAGTCTAACAGCCAAAATGGCTTATAATCAAGGGTTTGTTTTCTAGAGATTCTCACCTTAATTAAAGCATGGCTGAGACAAAAGCAAAGTGTATAAGTCAAGAAAGTTGTCCAAAAGACTTAGCTCAAGCTAGGCTCCTCTCCGTCCGTGAGGCTTGATCAAATCAATAAAATCTCTCACTCACACAAAAGGACATTATGGATTGAGGATCCAAAATCAAAGATCATGTTTAAAGAAAATATTTATGGAAGGCCCAAACAGAAAAGCTGTCAAATGTATAAACATCCAAAAGGGATGCAGGTGGCATGGGAATGAGGAACAAGAGCAATAATGTCCATGAGAAGGTGTTGCAAATCTTGTGGAGTCCGATAGCAGTAGCCATCTGAAAGATGAATCTTCTAAAATGAACCCCATATGTCGGCCCTTTGAAAGTTTTAAAGATGTCTTCATCAAAGCTCCCCTTTCCCCAATGGCTAGCAGATAAAATGACTTCTTCCTTTGCCGAGATTCGAGTGCTCAGTTGAATATTGCATTTAAGATGGATATCTTTTAAGAAGGTTTCGGATTAACGAGAGGGATTTTTTCAGATATCTGTGTTCACCAGCGACTCGCCAATTGTTGTTGCAACAACATCCCCCCCCCCAAATGTTTTTTGTAGATATTGGGGCCCCTCCTTTCATTTTCCTAGAAAGACGGCCTAAAAAAGTTAAGTCTCCTGTGAAAATATTTTGGACTTAGTTTTGTTTCAACTGAGGAATCTACTTTACAAATTTGAAGTTTTTCTTCTAAGTCAAAACTCACAACTCTTTCCCAAAATTGCGGAAGAACTCAAATTTTGTCTCCCGAAACTGTATATGAACTTGGGATTCTCTCCCGAAACTGCGGAAAGAGTTAAAATTGCTCCACTAAACAATGAAAACACTTAGCATTTTTGAAGCTTCGGAAGAACTTAAAATTGATCCCTGAAATAGCGAAAACACTTAGTGTTTCTGAAGCTTAGGAAGAACTCAAAATTCTCGCCCGAAACAGCTGAAGAACTTGAGATTCTCTCCCGAAACTATGGATGAACTCAGCAAGCTCGCCCAAAACTGCGGAAGAAGTTGGGATTCTCTCTCGAAATTGCGGAAGTGTTCACCAAGTGTTGCCGCAGAAAGTTGTTCTTTTCCCCATGTTACTCGACCGTTCACATTTCGGAAAAGACTTAAATTTTTCATTCGTCAATCTTGGAAGGACTTACTGAGTCTTTCTGCAACTTCGGGACAACTTGGCAAACCCAGCCGCGATAAACTTTCGGGAGATTGAATTTCAGAAGAACTCACAAAGTGCTCCCGAAATGTCTAAATGACTTGCCAAACTTTTCCGCCACTGTGAAGCGTCTTTTTTCATCTCTCCCGCAACAAGAAAATGCCTCACCAAAGTCTCCCATCTTTCAAGAGGAACTCATGAGTTCTGGCCGCAACTGCAGACGAAACTTGTGAGTCCTCGCCGCAGCCAACGGTCACGCTTAAATGCCGAGTTGGCTTGAAAAGACCGCACCGTACGAGCATTAAACTCCATTTTAAAGTCATCACCTACCCGTTTAAATGCCCGCACGTGTCAAACCTTCTATAAGGGAGGTGGGGTTCATCGTTCCCATTGTTAGTTTTTTATTCAAAGAACGCCGTTTGGGAACTTGCATCACTCTAGTTCAGCATATTCACCACTGTGTCGACCTCATTCCACCACTATTTCATCTCCAGGTAGGATTATCAACCGTTATCTTTGTCTTATCTCTACGTTGAGTTATTTCTTGGGTGTTTTCCCATTTCATAACGTGGCCAGTAGGCACTGGTAGCATGTATCATTTTAAAATATTTTGAGGCCATCGTGGCTCCCATAAGTTTCTCATTACTGCCAACTAGGAGTCAAAGCCATGACCAAGTTGTTCCCAGTTGGCCCTTTGTCTCTGAGTCGTCCGAGCTTGCTTTTTTCCACCGGCTGCGTTTCAGTCGTACTCCTACCCATATTTACTCAAAACCAAGTTTTATACCAGCTGCATACCACTTCTCTAATATTATCAAACCTAAGGCAGCGTCAGTAGTAGTCATTTGAGATACTCAACCACTCACCTGTTCGGATCAGTTAACGATTGTGGAAAGCGGTTTCATGTTTTCATTTTTCTTATAGGATTTTCCACTCCAGACCAGCCTACCATTGGCCATTAGAAGTACCATGATGGAGGACATCCTATCTCCAAGGACTAGGAAGGAAGTGAGTTTTTACATGTTGTATGCTTACCTTTTCGGAAGCATTTCAAAAGTGCTTAACCAGGCATTGTCTCCCTAGAACAACCAAGTCTGAGGACCATATTGGTTTTCTTGAATGATTTATGTTTAGTTTGCTTCCCCAGCATGCAACCTTATAATTTTTCCTATATTTATCATTAGCATGCTAAAATTGTCTTACTCTATGTTACACTCTCATAATGTGTTACAATTTTTATAATCATTCACATTTGGTTGCTGACAGGGATAAGCCACGATGCCAAAAGGTGGTAGAAAGAAAGCTAAAGTGATGGAACCAGAACTACTGCAACTAAGGACTGAAACTATTTTCCAAGACACTAAGTGTACCACCGGCATTCCTCCCGAGGTCTGTTGGGGAGATGTTTATCGAATGATCAGGGACCAAGATATCCCAGACGTGTTGTTGGGGGAAGAACAAATCTACCTCAACATCAGAACTTCTGGCATAGCCAGGGCTTCTACTCACCCTGAATTGTTCTCGTGCTCTGAAGTGATCGGATGGATACTGGAACATGCCAACCCATAAACAAGAGTGTTGCATGACAGCAAGGGAGATCCTTTCGCTTCATTCCATCCAGCTTATATTGCAGCAGCCTATAAATTCTCACATCCCTAGCAGGCTCTAAATGATGAATGGTTAGGAAAGATGAATAATATCAAGATGGCTAAAAGGCTATTGGTCATGGGCAAGCAGTTGAGGAAGAGAGATAATGATGAATATGACGTTCAGAGCCGAAGACCTCCTTTTAGATTAATTGCCCTGATGTTATGCAGAATTTTTGACATGCCTGATGGCACTGTATATAGGATACAGTGGGCTCCAATCATCCACTTCATAGCATTCAAAGGAATTGTGTTTGATTGGGCTACTATTCTTTCGGATAGTTTGGCATCCACAGTGGCCATAGCTAGAGAAGGTTTGTCCTTAAAAAGGTCAGAATTCTACTTGTCTTCATATCTTATTGATTACATTTTGTCCAAGCTCTCTTTCCCCAGGCTAGGTTGCACGTGGGATTGGGCCAACACCCCGGTCTACACTGCCTATAAAATAATGTGGGCTCAAAATTACAGAGCAAACTACAAGGTCATCGGTGAAGAGTTCATCATGCCTCTGTATGAGCAGATGTTCAAGGAAGAGCCCAATTGTCTATCAGAAAATGCCATGGAGGTCCTGGAAAACTATGACGATTTTTACTTCTTAGAGCAGGGCACCTACATCAGGATGTTTGGAGGTACCAAAGCACCATACATTTTGCCAAAATATGCTACTGATTATGTAGTCCTCAAGGAAGCAGTCAGGTAAGTTTTCCTTGATGGAATAGGAGGAGTGCTTAACAAGCAACATAAGGCTTCCTTCCCTCCTTTGACTTTTTGCATAGGAGCCTATAAATTCTCAGGGGTTGCAACAGCTGAGGAGTACATTCAAGAGTTGAAAGATTTCTACTTCGGTGAGGTGATCTTCCATAGAAATGACAGGAGGAGTAAGGTTGCCAAGCATTGCAAGGAGGTATATGCTCATTTTGAGTATGCTCATTACTATGATGTAAAGGAAGAAGTGTCTAGAGGCATCAACAACATGACTGAGTTGCATATTTGTCGTCACGGCAGTGGAGCTAGCTCTAGCTCTGCCTCAGCCCGAGAAGCCAGTCTGCAGAAAGAAAGGGAAGTAGCTGAGGCCATGGCTCGTGAAGAACAAAGATTGAAAGAAGAAGCAAGACTACAACAAGAAGCAGAAGAAGCAAGACTGCAAAAGGAAGCTGAAGAAATAAGGTTGCAGAGAGAAGCTGAAGAAGCAAGGTTGCAGAGAGAAGCTAAAGAAGCAAGGTTGCAGAGAGAAGCTGAAAAATCAAGGCAACAGAAAGAAGCAGAAGAACGAGAGCAGAGGAAGGAAAGTGAAAATCAGCAGCAAGCTGAAGAAGAAGAAGAAGGAAGGCGTAAAAATGAAGAGGGACAAAAGGAGGAGGAAGAGCTTAAGACCAATGAAGATGCTCAGGAAGGTGGCTCCGACACCCAAGATATGGAAACAAACATATCTTAGGCAGGTGGCTCCGGCACCCAAAATGTGGAAACAGACAGATCTCAAGAAGGTGGCTTCGACACCCAAAATGTGGAAACAGACACATCTCAAGTAGTGAAGACCCCACCCATGGAGACAGAAGTACATGTAAGAGATCTCCCGATCATCCCTTACACCCCATCAGAAGATGATACTGTGTCCCGATGGGATGAATTTGTGTATTATAAGAAGAGGAAGGCAGTGGTCTTGAAGTCGGAAGAGAGGATAAAGAGACTCTTCCAAGAAGATATTGTCACCACGGTGATGCAAAATAAAAATAAGGCTCCCATAGCCATGGCATCCGCCACTGTGTCAGCAGCAAAAGCAGTAAAGGAAAATGTGGTTGATATGGTCAGAGAATTTGAGTCCACAAATAGGAGAGCTCGCATGTTGCAACATACTGTGGCTAATGAGTAGGCTTACAGGGATCTTGTAGTGAATAAATATAATCGTCTGTCTGTTGATCACAAGGAGTTGTCAGATAAGTATCGCCATTTAGAAGAAGAAAAGGAGCACCTAGCAATCCAGATGATGGTTCTAGAAGTGGAAAAGAACGGTTCTGAAGCTAGAGTTCTTCATCTGGAAGCAAATAAGCAGGAAATGGTTGAACAATTAGAGCAAGCAGAAAGCAGAGCAATAGATATGTCTCCATTTCATGAGTTGTCCTGTGATATTTTGAGACAAATGCACACCACACAGGAGCTGAGCAGCTGAGGAAGTGTGCAGGCTCAAAGCCATGATGGTTAGATTGAAAGAATTCAATGCAGAGGCCAATAGGTTTAAGGGAAAATACACTCGGGTTAAAGCAAACATCCTGAGCCAAATGGAATGGAGAGAAGGGAAGGTTGATTTCCCTAAGCATCTCCCATTCAAGTCAGTAGATGATTTTAAAGAAGATGTGGCCTTTATGGAATTTTGCAGGAACTATGGCCTCAAGCTAATGGCCAAAATCCAGGGAACAATTGAGAAAAGTAACAGCCTGTATCAAAAAATCCATGAAGTGCATGATAAATGCAAGCTGATGTTTCCTCAGTCCCTCGATGAGTTTCCAAACAAAGAGCAACGTTTATCAGACTTGAAGGAAGAGCTAGGCATTCAAATAGAATATGTAAAAAAGATTGATGTCCTAGCCACTAATGATCTCCATCACTATATTGGGCTATCATCAATATACAGCCATTTGCTTAAAGAAATCCACCAAGCAACGATTATAGAAATTCATGGTATTGAAGCAGAGCTTTGTAAGCATGTGACTTCGCAGAAGATCTTTCTCCCTTCGCCAACAAATGTGGTTGTTAGAGACACTGGTATCTAGTTTAGTTACATTGCAAAAGAGGAAAAGAAAGTAGCAGCAGCGGTAGCAGCCAGCACAAGCACCTCACTCCCAGCAGAAGCACCTCCTCAAGGATGAAACGCTAGTCATAATGCGTTGTTCTTATTTTGATCTGTTTTCCCTGTGTTTAGAGCGTAGGGTCACTAGACAGCTATCCTTTTCTATTTTTGAGAAAATTTCTGTTATAAGAAAAGGGCCACGATTTGTTATTTCTAGGAAAAGTCTTGAAAGGACAAGTGTAAGGGCCAGGTGGCAGGCTAAGAGGCATTTTGTAAAGATATAAATAGAGGCTTAGGGAATAGTGTAAGGGACTTTTGGCAGGGAAAAGGATTTTCTTAACTTGTACGAGCTATCTTGCACTTGCTCCAAGAAAATGAATTTTGCCTAATAAGAGCCTGGAGAGGACGTCTGTTGCATGGAAATGGATGTTGGATGCATGTTGGATTATTCTTGTGACTTTCATATTCTACAGTGAGATCTTTCTTTGCTGTCTTGAATTATTTCTATGTATTGAATGATCTTACTATTTCCTGTGCAACTGATTTTTCTCCCACATGAGTAATGGAATGAGTTATATGTAAATTGGAAGCTATCTTTTAATATCTTTTGCCTTTTGTTGTAGTTGTATCTTCATGGTTTAATGGCTATCTTTTGATCTGTAAATGCTTCTTTCAGCACATTACTCATATTTGCAGCTTTTGCTCCTTGCAAGGATAGATTATATTTATTTCAGTCTTAGATACAGATTTGTTTTAAGCTTTGCATTTAGATTAAAGTAGCTTAGGCACTTGCATATCATTTTAATGATAACAAAGAAAAAAAAAAGAACGGTGGATCGAGCCATAACCATTGTAAAAGAAAGCAAATCTGACAGTTGCCGGAACCGCTAACCAAATGGATTCCCCATACCAAACGGTGGACAATCTAATTGGGATAGTCTACCGAGGAGAATCCCTTTTTGCTTGATGCTGTGATCTTCGGGGCATCAACAGGACTGGAGGCCAAGAAGGATTGTGACACACTGGATCATTCGTCAGCTTTGAAAGATCGGGTAGGTTCAAACGAGCAAGAAACGGGAGTGGTGGTTGTGAAGCTAGATTAAAGGCTCCCAAAAGAGGCTGACCTTACGGACCATAGGGATGATATGAACCATGACCATGACCATAGGGCTGATAAATGCCTCCACCTTGACTCTTATAAGGATACGAAGGCATATATGTGTTGTGAGTACCATGGTGAGGAGGGTTGTGATAAGGGACATAACCGACTGCATTATAAGAAGGATTGCCACCATATTGATGGGGCATATAAGTGCTAGTCGTAGCAGGAGCCGTTGAATAATGACCGTAATTATAGGGTACATTTCCACCGCCAGCGTTAGGAATGTGCCCACCCCCAGCGTTGGGAATGTGCCCACCTCTAGTGTTGGGAATGTACCCATCCCCAGTGTTGGGAATGTGTCCACCCCCAATGTAGGGTATGTGGCCTCCTCCCGTGTTGGGAATGTGCCCACCCCCAACGTTGGGAATGTGCCCACCCCCAGTGTTAGAAGGGACATGGTAGTTAGCAGTCGTGGTCGTAGTCATAGGTATATGTGTAGAAACATGCGCGTGTGAAAATCCTCACAACAGATCTAAGAGCTGATGTATACCTCACAATGAAAGAATTTAGGAATAAGATTAAGAGTGAATAATGCAGTAAGAGAGCAACAGAATAATACAGTAGAACTCAGATAGAAGCAAAATAACTTCACACACACTAATTAATTAATCACAATATGGAAAAATAAGTAGTGCAATGCATGAGGATTCGAATGCCAAGGTAGCAATTCGAATTAGCCTTCATGGAGTGATCAAAAGTTCACTGGAGTGTCATCGGAGCACAACTAGAAGTCTATCTCATCATCAGCGGAGTCATCTATGCTCAAGTAACTGTCAACCATCAGTCAAACTGAGTCTAACTGAGTGTGGTAGGTGTAACTGGGTGTAACTAGAACATGGAGACACTAACTAAATGAAGGAGGATCAGTGGAGGGCGCATGAGGAGCTAACTGAAGTCAGAATGAGCAGTTTAGTCACACTGGAGGTCCTTTGGAGTGGTAAGGTCAGTTAAGACTGAGTTAAGCCTAAAATCAAGGAGATAACTTAGTTAACTGAAGACAACTGGACTGGTAGGTGAAGAAGGGTGCCTTTGTCAAGTGGATGGTGAGATGTGGGCACATCACTAGCTAGGAGGGCTCAATATGAGTGGAAATAAGCTCTCGAGTGCTGGAAGACTAGGGAATAGGTGTTGGAGGTATAAACCTGATGACTGGGTAGCATGCAGATGCATGTTGCATGCAGGAATGCATGCAAGACTGAAAATGTAGAGGATGAAAATGCTGGTAGGACTAGGATGGAGTATAGGAATATCCTAACACCCCCCCTTAATCCATCCTGGGCCTTGGTAACTAAGACCAAAGGTCACCCAATACAATGAATAATAACAGTCAATAAACCGAGGAAATGGGGAAAACCTCATTGGAAAAATACCCCCCCTCAAAATAGACTGTAGGGCACACACAAAAAAAATTCTCCAAAATCAAGTAGGTGTGATGGTTGGTCATATGTATGGAGGTATCTTCTCCTTGGGAAGAAGTGGATCATGCTCATAAAGCGTGTGCTTGTACTTGCTCTTCAGATCGAATATGATGAGAGCAAATCCAAAAATATGAGGATGATCTTTGAACCTATGATTCGAATCAACTGAGGTAGGATCAAATCTATGAATGTGCAAATAGTCTTTTGTCTTCTCCTTCAAACCATCATGGGTTAGATTATGCCAAAAAGAACCATCAAATAATAGTAAATGTTTTGAATCCAAATAAGATCCAAGACTTAAAGAATGGTTTCTTAAGATCTCCTTTGAACCATTTGAGGTGAGATCTAAACCATTTAATGCATGAGAATTTATCCCAAGCAAATGGAAATGGCCATCAAATATCAGTGTTTTCTTGGAATCCAAATTAGATCCAAGACTTGAATTATGGTTTCTTGAGATCTCCTTTAAACCATTAGAGGTGAGATCAAAACCAATAAGTGCATGAGAAATTATCCCAAGCGAATGGCAATGGCCATTATCTTCAATAACCTTCTGAAAGCATGAAATAATGATCATATAGTAGTACATAAGAGGTGAGTGATCAAGAAGAGCGAATGCATTACCTCCAATGGTTTATTTTACCTCCGAAACATTCAATAGATCATGATGCAAACCAACAAACTCTGGTGCAAGAGAGGATTTAGGACCTTCTGCAATTTCTAGAGTGTGAGCTGGCACATAATTCGAAATAGAAGAAATTTGGAGCATGAGTGTAGAATCTACAAGTTATTCTTCTTTGTGGCTAACTTCAATATGAGATATGTTTGATACTGAATCATGATCAATGAGATCATCAAGGAGGGCGAATGCATCACTTTGCTTGCTCTCGAAAGGGTTTGGACCAATCCCTTCATTTTGCTTGCCAAAACTTTCATCCAGGTGGGCCCATAGCTCTTTTGGAGATTTAACATATTCATCATCAAGGGAATGAAATACCATGGATCGAGACATAGCATACATCATGGATGCAATATCTCTTCCACCTTCATCTAACCAGTCATTCTCTTCTTCAGAGGATTCAAACTCTCTTTCAAAACAATAATCAAAGAGATCATGTATCTTCAAATATGATATCATTTTTTGTTTCCATTCAACATAGTTGAATAGATAAAGAGGAGGATTTTTTGAAAACATGGAATATGTAGAAGACCTGCAAAAACAATAGAAAATATCTACAACTGCTACTGCTGCATAAATGTAGAAACTTCTACAACTGCTGCACTCGAAATCTTGATAATAACCTGCAAAAAAATCTCAAGAATGGAGACAAACAATACTCTCAACATGCTCTGATACCATGTGAAAATCCTCACAGTAGATCTAAGAGCTGATGTATACCTCACAATGAAAGAATTTAGGAATAAGATTAAGAGTGAATAATGCAGTAAGAGAGCAATAGAATAATACAGTAGAACTTGGATAGAAGCAAAATAACTTCACACACACTAATTAATTAATCAAAATATGGACAAATAAGTAGTACAATGCATGAGGATTTGAATGCCAAGGTAGCAATTCGAATTAGCCTTCATGGAGTGATCAAAAGATCAATGGAGTGTCATCGTAGCACAACTAGAAGTCTATCTCATCATTAGTGGAGTCATCTATGCTCAAGTAATTGTCAACCATCAATCAAACTGAGTCTAACTGAGTGTGGTAGGTGTAACTAGAACATGGAGACACTAATTGAATGAAGGAGGCTCAGTGGAGGGCGCATGGGGAGATAACTGAAGTCAGAATGAGCTGTCTAGTCACACTAGAGGTCCATCGGAGTGGTAAGGTTAGTTAAGAGTGAGTTAAGCCTAAAATCAAGGAGAGAAATCAGTTAACTGAAGACAACTGGACTGGTAGGTGAAGAAGGGTTCCTTTGTCAAGTGGATGGTGATATGTGGGCACATCACTAGCTAGGAGGGCTCAATCTGAGTGGAAATAAGCTCTCAAGTGATGGAAGACTAGGGACTAGGTGTTGGAGGTATCAACTTGATGACTGGGCAGCATGTGGATGCATGTAGGAATGAATGCAAGACTGAAAATGCAAAGGATGAAAATGTTGGTAGGACTAGGATGGAGTATAGGAATATCGTAACAGTGCATTAGGTTGTGTAATGTGAGCCGTGTTATGTGAATTGTTCCCACTAAAATGAGGGGTAGTCCTAGGATGTGGTCCTCCCCCAACATCTGTAGAAGCTGAAGGGACATGACCAGACGTAAATTGAAATGGAGTGAAAAAGGTCGTGCCACCCCTTGATGGAGCAGATGTGGATGTGCTGCCCTCGGAGGGAGCAGAAGAGGCTGTGCTACCTCCGGAGGGAGCAGAAGAGGATGCACCACCCCTGGAAGGGACAGTGCTTGTAGCTCCAAGGCTAGTGCTAGCTTGGCTACCCGACAAAGTGGATGTAACATTTGAATTAAGACTATGCATACCAAGTGAAGATGAATTAGTGGTCGAAGGGTTTGTAGTGTCACCGAGATCTGGCATCTCATATCGAAATCCCTATGGGTAAGTACCATGAGATGGATTTGTCTCCGGGGGTGGAAATGGCCCAAAATTTGTAAAAGTGACATGTGGGGGAGAACCTTTCCCTACAAGTTCCCTAGGAGTGGAAGGAATGGGATGTCGATTGACATCTGCTGATGGAGTCACGAGAATTCTTCCCGGTGTGCCAGATGCAGAAGTCATAATGTACTCATGAAGTTTATCAAAATTCTCAAAAGTATCGGAGGGGATCCTCTGGTGTCTCTTATGAAAAGGACGTGCTACCTCGTTAGCTAGAAGGCCAACTAAACGACGAGACCGATGAGGAAGTGGATCTCACTCCATGATAACTCCAAATAAACAGAACGCCTCCTAACGGCCAACTATCGATCAAAGAGAACACACCTAAGGAAGCTATAGCCAAATGCACACAAACAGGACTGGCTCAAGGGACCTCCCAAAACTACAGCCGATATGTATTTCCTAGGAGAGGCTTGAGACTCCCAAACTATAACCGGAGGTAACAAAATTAGTTATAAGGGTTCCCAGACTTCTCTGTGTGCACAGGGTCAAATCCCTATACAACAGGAAACTGTGTTGTCCAACCCTTATCTGACTTAGGATACGTACAGTATAACCACTACAAGCACCCTATGCGATACCTAGGTAAAGCAACTAAGGTCACCACAATATAACCAATGCTCAGGGGGACAGTCGCAAGTGGGATCCGTCGTATGGGCAGGGTAGCTAAGCTCGAAAATCAAGAGGTATAGATCCCTCAAGAGCCCCTGTACACAAACAAATCTTGGAAATATATCCCACGTTCAGCCAGTATTGGAGGGTTATCTCCGCATCCAACCTCTTGTGACCTCATGGTTAACTTTGGTTTGAGTAGTGCTTCCTGAGAACACTGATGTATATCATGGGTTTCACCACTCCCTGGTCAGACACATAATGTTGGTTCAATAGTCTTGGATTGTTAACTCACAATGATCTATTCCAAGACTCTAAACCTAAGCTAGTTGGTGCACCCTATAAAATAAAAATTGGTTCTAATCAATTTTAAGATTAAGCATTGCTTTTAATGGCTGTAATTACTCAAAGCATATGGTCGTGAAACTGATGATGTATAAGACTCAATGGTATGCACAACCAAAAAACACTAGACTCATCTAATCAATAAAAGAGCATGCCGCTAATATGAAAATCAATCCAATGGATCGAAATAAAATGCAATCTATTTAACGTTTCAATGCACAAGCAAGTCCTAGATGAAATCACGAGCACTCAGATGCAAAATGCAGTACATAAATAAAATATTTTTGTATTTTCTCTTATAAATGCAAGGAAAATGCAAAACAATGTTTTTGTATTTTTTCAATATACTGAAATAAAAAAATGCAATCAAAATCTAATTATTCAGTAAAGAAATGCAGAGCATATCCAATAGACAACCCAGCAAGACCTAAACAGTAAGATTCAGCCAAGCTAATGAGCTATAAAACTAGAAATTGTGAAAAATCTAAAATCTCAAAAACTAAAAGAAAGAGGAGTTTCTGGTCATAAATAGGGCATGGAACAATTAGGAAACAGGCCAACTAAGACTCAGGAACACTCATAATCAACCCAGCAAACACTCAAGGCCAAAAATAAAACAATCCCATAGTTGTATGCAATTGTTCAAAGACCAGTTGCGGGAAGACGCGGGTTATAGTTCACACAGATGCGGGAAGACGCGGGTTATAGTTCACACAGATGCGGGTAGACGTGGTCAAAACTAGGTTGACCTGCATACAGGGAAAAGAAAATGAGCCCAAAAAAGGTCAAACAACCCAGAAAAAGCTAGTTTTCTACTGTAGATCCCGATGGCCAATCAATGACACAGAAGCTCGACAAAAAGTAACTCAAAATAAGGACAAATACCTAAAAATCCCCAAAAATGGATGTTATCCCCAATGGAGTCGCCATTTCTGTTACGGAGAAAACTTCCTATGGATTGGGGTAGACCACAACAGACAACTGACTACCAGAAAATAACTCAATTCCCAATGCAATGCTATATAAATGACAATGCTAAGATAATGGAGAAAAGACCAACATTCAACCAGATGTTCGAAGTAGATCCCCATTGAGCTTTCAGCTTCTACACTTAAACCTGCATATTAGTCTCAACAACAAGTACAAGCAAGTGCATATAACATGTGAAAGACATTAGCATAATCAATAGCATGATCCATGATATCATAAGCAAATATAACCCAATGCAATTTAACAATACTCACAACATCAATTGGATGAGAAAATGAGTATTTCCATTAATAAATAACAAGAAGTACAATATACGACCTCTTGCCAACAACCAATTTGAACCAAGAATTGGGTCTCTCCACTTGTGCCTCCACCACTTCAATCCCCCATGCAATGGCAAACCCAAAATATGAAAGGAGTTTGGTAGGTGAACATAAGGAGTTCACAACAACAAGGATCAATGAGTGTAGACTCAAGTCACGACAAAAATCCACTAGAGTTTGTGAAACTAAGCACAACAGATCTAATTGAACAAGTAAATCAATTATAAAGATGAAACTTAGAAAATAAGTGTGAACTTTGCAAAAGGATTGTAGCAGTGCTCTACTGAACTCAGAATGGAAGAGTACAATACAATACAGTAATAATGACTAAGCAATTCGAATTAACCAAGGAGGTCATTCGAATATACTGCATGGAATAGCTTGGCTCCAACTAGGAGTCCTCATCATCAGATCAATGGAGTCATCAATGCACAAGTAATGGTCAACCAGGTGTCAAACTGAGTCTAACTAAGTGTTGTTAAGATTTAATATGCTAAGACAGAAAATAGCAGCATTACATTCCATTTCACAATAATAGCATATACAGGATCACTGAAGAAACAACAAGCACAGCATAAACACAAGAGACACAGATTTATCCTGGGAAACCCTCATGGGGTAGAAAACCCAGCAAAGCTTCCTCAATATAGATGACCAACAATATACAAAGATGCAAACCAAAGACATGATCTCCTCCTCCACCATAGCAAACCTCTCTCTCATAAGTGCGCCACTCTCAAGTGAGTGAGTGTGTGTAAAATGAGGAATACACCTCCTCTATTTATACACTACTCCGACTTGTCTTTTACACAAATCATGTAGGCTCGTATTTAACCAATGGGTTAAATACCCCACTACAACTGACTGGTTCGACCCCTCTAGGGTGGTCTAATAACCCTTTGACCCACATAACACATACAAGGCCGACCCCCACTAGGGAAGTCTAATAACCCAAGTTACCACATTCCGACGGAGGAATAAACATCTCCGGATATACAATAAGATCTTCACGGAGGAATGAATCATCTCCGGAATAATAAAGTACAAATATAATATTCTTTGAAGTTACAATATCTCAACAAGTGTGGTAGGTGTAATTGTCACATGTAGGCACTGACTGAATGGAGGCTCAGTGGAGGGCGCATGAGGAGCTAACTGGAGTCAGAATAGGCAGTCTAGTCTCATTAGAGGTCCAACGAAGTGATACAATCAGTTAGGAGTCAATCTAGCCTTAAATCAAGGAAAGAAAACTAACTAACTGAAGTGAACTAAGTGGTAGGTGAAGAAGTGTGCCTTTCTCAAGTGGTAGGTGAGAAGTGGGCATCTTACTAACTAGGAGGGCTAAAAATGCAAGGTAAGAAGCTCCCGGGTGCTGGAAAATTGGGGATAAGGTGTTGGAGGCATCAAACAAGTGATTGGGATGCATGCATGAAAAAATGCTTGCAAAGTACAAAACTGAATGATGAGATATCCTAACACCCCCCCTCAAGCTATACTATGATGTAAAAAATAATAACTGAATAGGGCCTTGGTTACTGAGAGCAAAGTTCACCCCGATACAATAATCCAAAAATGCTAAAAATAAATCTAAGTGAGGAAAGAGGGAAAACCCAATGGGAAGAAATCCCTCCCTCAAGCTGAACATAGAAGGATCTAATCTGTCTCCACCATGATGGAACTCACCCCTAACAGTGAACGAAGGTAAGAGAACTTCTTTTCAGTGAAGCTCTTGGTGAAAATGTCTGCAATTTGCTCGTCGGTAGGGCAATATTGCAAGACAATGGTTCTGTCATGCACAAGCTCTCGGATGTAGTGCATATGGATCTCAATGTGCTTGGTAATCTCTCTCTGAACTGGATCCATCGAGATCTTTATAGCACTTTGATTGTCACAAAAAATGACAATCGAAGTAGTACTACCAATATCAAACTCTGACAAAATACCCTGCAACCAAACTGCTTGAATGCAAGCATTGATTGCTCCTCGATACTCTTCCTCTACTGAAGATAATGAAATGGATGTCTTCTTTTTGCTTGAACAGCAAATAGGCCCATTTCCAATCATGAAAACATAACTGGAAGTGGAATTCCGATCAATACTATCACCCACCCAATCTGAATCTGTGTACCCAATCAAATCTAGCTCACAATTTGCAGCATAGTGTATGCCAAAGTGTCGAGTACCCTGCACATAGTGTAAGATCCTCTTGGATTCCCGCCAATGGAGCTCATGGGGATGCTGCATATATATTGATACAGCACTCACGGCATAAGATATGTCAGGCCTTGAGTGTGTCAAGTATAGTAGAGAACCGATCAACTGTCGATACAATGTAGAATTTGCAAGGGGTGTAGAATCTCCCTCCTCAAGACTGATTCCTGAGAGGAATGGGAAAGGGGATGCCTTACATTCTGACATGTTAAACTTGTTTAACAGGTTTGAAATGCATTTTTTTTTAGATATGGTGATCCCATCAAAATTTTGTGCAATCTCAAGCCCCAAAAATTGTTTTAGCAAGCCTAAATCGCTCATGTCAAAAGCTAGATTGAAAGCAGTTTTTAACCTATCAATTGAACTAAGAGTGCTACCAGTTATCAAAATATCATCAACATAAAGAACTATAATCATAAAATTACCTTTAGTTTGTTGTAGGTACACATTTGTATCTGATTTGCACCTTCCAAAGTTTTGCGAGAGAAGGAATGAGTCCATCTTAGCATACCAAGCTCTTGGGGCCTGTTTTAAGCCATACAATGACTTCTTCAATATGCATACTAACTTTGGATCTGATATATATCCTTATGGATGCTTCATATATATTTATTCTTTTAGATAACCATGGATAAATCAACTCTTCACATCCATATGGTGCACTTCCCAGTGCTTGGATGCGGCAATAGCTAAAACAAGACGAATCGAATCCATCTTTGCAACCGGTGCAAAGGTCTCAGTGTAGTCCACTCCTTGGAATTGGGAGAAACCTTTTGCAATGAACCGAGATTTGTATTTTTAGGTTGATCCATCAGCATAAACCTTTGTGCAGTAGACCCATTTACATTGGACTAATTTCCTCCCAGGTGGAAGAGAAACTAGCTCCCATGTAGCATTCTTTTGAAGAGAACTGTACTCTTCATCCATGGTGGTTTTCCATCTCAGATCTCGGTGGGACTGATGATATGATTTAGGATATGAACCTATAATAAAAAATAATTTCTCAGATATCAAAGGATTAGAGAAATAAAGAGCCATACCTGCTCTTTGAAATTCTGCTCGAGTCCTCCTTGGATCGGTAGGATTTCCAATGTTTTAACCAACATAATTGAGTGTATTTTGGGCCCACTTTGGCAAGAGTTGGGGCACAAATAGATCAGCCTATGAACCTGATATATCATGTTCATAAAATTATTATAAAATATCAGAAATATTATAACCAATAGTTTCATCATCTTCTTCAAATTCGTCATTTGGTGGAGGCGGTAAATCAATAGTTTCTTCCTCGACTAGTTCTAGATTTTGAAGCAGTTCTTCAAATCTGACACTTAGCTCAATGAATATCTTTTTGGATATGATATCCATTAGTTTGTAGCCTTTTAATTATTCATCATATCCCAATAGGATTCATATCCAAATATTTTCTCTTTTCTGTCGGAATTCTAGCCCAAGTGGTTGAGCCAAAAACACGGAAATTTGACACATCAAGTTTGTGACTTGTGTAAGATTTGAAAGGTGTAATATCAGTAAAAGATGAATGTGGAACCCTGTTTTGAATATATGTAGCAACATTGATGGCCTCATCCCAAAGGTTTTCAGCCAAACCTTTTGATTCAATCATACAGGTTGCCATCTCTTTCAGTGATTTGTTCTTCCTTTCCGCTACACCGTTCATCTGTGGTGTGTAGGGAACTGTGTGCTGGATCTGAATGCCGCTTTCAGCGCAAAGTTGAAGCAGGTATGATTTTATATATTCACCTCCATCATCAGATGTAATATCCTTTATCTTCCTCTCGGTGGCAGTCTCAACAGAAGCCTTAAAAAACTTGAATTTTTCTAGTACTTTTGACTTGTTTTTGAGAAAGAAAACCCATGTAAATATGGAAAAGTCGTTGATGAATGTCAAAACATACCTGAGCCATTCATGGAGGTATGTGGAAGCAGAACACTGATATCAAAATGTATCAGCACCAAAATAGTAGAAGCTCTGCTAGCTTTTCCTCGGTCAAATTTGTGCTCGGGGTGCTTCCCAATGATGCAACCTTTGCATATTCCCTTCGAGGATTTGATCGTCGGAAAGTCATCAACCATGGAATTTTTCTGTAGCAGATGCAAATATTTATAATTTAGGTGTCCAAACCTCTCATTCCATATCCTACTGACCTCATTGCCATGAGTCAGAAGAGTGGTGGGCTTGTCATGCGGCAAAAAGTGTGAAAATTCATATGCTTTTGAAGCATGGTTTGCTTTTCCGACTACAATAATTTTTCCACTTTGAATATTAGAAATTTCAACTATGTTAGGGAAGAATACAACTTTCTTTGGTGAACCAGTATGAGTCATCTGATAAACGGAAATAAAATTTGAATCTAAGGACGAAACATAGAGCACATTGTGAAAATTGCCATGCTCTAAATGAATAGTAACTTTGCCCTTTGAAGAGATCTAAGAGTCATCTCCCATGTGGATGGAGATGGTGCTTTTGGGATCAAATGATGATAAAGAATATTTATTTGCAGCCATGTGGTTCGAAGCTCCAGAATCAATGAGTAGATTTGGAGGGGTCGAAACTGTTTCCATGAGTGCATGACCTCTCTCAGGATGATCATTTTTCTCCTTCTTCCTTGCACCCTCAGGAAGGGTTATGTTGTTTTTCTCTAATAGAAGGTCCATCTGATCTATGGTTTTCTTCATGCATGAGATTTCAGGATGATAACCCTTGCTGCAATAAGAACATTTAGATCTCTCTTTTTCCTCTTTCCCTTTTTGCTTGTTTCTTGAACAGGATGGCTCATCCGCTTGCTTGTTTTTCTCTCTTTGCTTGGACAGATCAAACTTTGGATTCTCTTTCTTTTGCTTCCTTTTTCCATTCATAGATTTGGATCCTCTGGAAAATAATGCTTGGTATTTGGAGCATATGGTCCCCATTTGAATGAGTTTATCATGCTCCTTCGTCACAGATTCAATGAAGGCACTTAAGGTAGGCATTTTCCAATTCGGTATTGTGAGCTTCCCGGAATTGAATGTAGAGAAAAATACCGAATAGTCTTTTCCAAGTTTTGAGAGAATAGAAAGAATCGACTGTTTATCTTCCTTTACAACTCCAATTTGCTTCAATATCAATACCAAGTGCTTGAATTTGGTGATGAAATCATTTATGGTTTCGAAATTCTCAGGATTCAAGGAAATCAATTCATTTTCCAATTGAAAAGACCGCATCTCATCTTTCTTTCCAAAGAGCTTTTCAAGTTGCTCCCATACTGCCTTTGGAGTAGACAATCCACTGAGGTGGAAATGAAGATCCTTGGAAATATAGAGCCAAAGTAGACCATATGCTTCATCCAATTTGTTGAAGTGCTTGGATTTCTCAATGAGAGTATTTGGCTCAACTTCGAGGCCCATGGTGACTTTGTTGTACCCTTTTGAATGCAACACAATCTCCATGTCATTCTTCCATTCAAAATAATTAAAAGGAGTGAGAAGCTTTGAAGAAGAAGAATCCATCTCAATGATAGCAAATTATAATGGAGGAGTGATAAAACCTACAAATCACAATAAAACAAGAACAATAAGGTCGAACATTCCACCCATTTTAGAGTTGCATCACACTCGACATAGGAGATCAAGCAAGCTTGAAGATCCAATGATCTATATCTAGGAATTCTGTGGAAAAATCACGGCTTCTGGAGTGGATTGGAGAGAAATTTCAGTCTTGCATGCCAATGAGCGAATGCACATGCGATTTTGCATGCCGCTGCTGAAATATTTTTGTGAGCAATTCACTCAATCTTCATGTAGAATACCTGCAGAAAATAAATCTTGTCCCTACCATGGCTCTGATACCATGTGAAATTAAGAACAACAGATCTAATTGAACAAGTAAATCAATCACAAAGATGAAACTCAGAAAATAAGTGTAAACTGTGCAAAAGGCTTACAACAGTGCTCTATTGAACTCAGAATGGTAGAGTACAATACAGTACAATAACAATGACTAAGCAATTCAAATTAACCAAGGAGGTCATTCAAATATACTGCATGGAATAGCTTGGCTCCAACTAGGAGTCCTCATCATCAGATCAGTGGAGTCATCAATGCACAAGTAACGGTCAACCAGGTGTCAAGCTGAGTCTAACTGAGTGTGGTAGGTGTAACTGGCACATGTAGGCACTAACTGAATGAAGGAGACTCAGTGGAGGGCACATGAGGAGATAAATGGAGTCAGAATAGGAATTTTAGTCTCACTGTAGGTCCAACAGAGTGATACAATCAATTAGGAGTCAATTTAGCCTTAAATCAAGGAAATACAACTAACTAACTGAAGTGAACTGAGTGGTAGGTGAAGAAGTGCGCCTTTCTCAAGTGGTAGGTGAGAAGTGGGAACCTTACTAACAAGGAGGGCTAAAAATGCAAGGTAAGAAGCTCCTGGGTGCTGGAAAACTGGGGATAAGGTGCTGGAGGCATCAAACGACACATTGCAAGAAATTGTCCTCTCAAAGATGAGCAATTCAAGAAGTAGAATAAAATATTTCATGCCCATGTAGCTGAACATGATGATGAAAGGAAGGCCAAAGAATATTCCTCCAATGATGAGGAATATGTACTTTAATCCAAACCACGAATATAGAAGAACCTCTTATCTATCTCAACATTGGATAAGAGGGGATGCAGTTGTGATTGAAATTGAAGAAGGAAGACTCTAAAAATTGAAGGGACATGCAGAATCACCCCTAATCGATATGGACATGAGTCATTGTGATGTGTAGAATAGAATACTCGTTCAACATTTTCGGTCATAAGAAATAAAGGAACAATTCCTCGAAATCAAATGATGGAGTGGAGCACAATGTTAGAGACTCCTTCTATTCTAGAAAATTCACCCTATGGATAGTTAAACCTACTCAAAGATTAAACTAGATTCAAACAAGCTTAATCTAAGACAACAAAGAAACCGATGGAATCTTAAGCTCCTAGATCTAACACAATGCATAAATTTCAAAGTACTGAGAGAGAAGAGATGGTAAAACTTACCTTATATTTGTCGGTTGTACTAGCTCCGGTTTTGAACTTGATGCCCAAGATCTAAACCTGTTTAAGCAAGACAAGAAATAATATCTCCAAGCACTAGATGTAATGGTTAAGATCTAAATCACATGAAACATATTATGGATAAAAAATAAAGAAGCATAATATGGTAGAATAAGCCAAGTTATATTAAAGGTATCTAAAGAAGATAAACATAGAATTACCCTTGATGTCCAAGCAGAAATCTCTCCTTCCAAGCCTTCCTCTTTACTATCTCTGCAAAACCTCCAAGACCATAGGTTCTCCCCTTAGCTCATGGATGGCCTCCTTCTTATAGGATTTGGGAGGTCAACTACTATGAGAGGAAGATGGATCTAGGTGAGAAAATGGTGGATCAAGGAGTTGATATAAGCTAAAGAGGGAGGATGAGGTGGGATTCGAGGGGAACCCCAATCCCAATAAAATATCCCCAGAGCTAAGATACATAATCCAAGCAATGAGTTTGTTGAGGTATTTTCGCACCCTATGAACTGAGCATAGCATGAAAATGTTGTAATTTTCCTGCCCCTAAAGGCATGCAGGGCACGAAAATGTTGTATTTTTGCGCCTTGCACCATTGGTAGGGCGTAGAAATATGGGTGAAGTGGGCTCAATGAGATGGAATTTGGATGTCATCAACCGGATTTGTTTCGAAGGAAGGCCAAGGATGGGACCAACAAGGTTGAAATAAATCTCAACACTTGTTATGACGTTGTACCATTAGATTCTTCATGGTGATACAACATGAAGACTTGAAATGGCATTCAAAGTGAAACTTTGAGGTATAATAGATGCCCCCTAAAGTGTGAGTTTAGAGGGAAGCTGATGGCAGAAACACAACAAATAAATGAGTCTGTAGAGAGAGGTAGAAGGAGGTTGGAGAGGAGCTTCAAGGAAACATCAACAATATTCCAAATAACTCTGAGGCGGGTGTACCCATGCTCAGGACAACTAACTCAAAGCATGGATTCCGACCAATACATCGTAGATCCATGATAGTATTAAATTGACACATACTGAAGACAAATCATGGCTACTAGGAACAACCGTAGATCCATGACAAGATAAAGACACAACCACAACCAATACAAAAGTGGATATTTGTGAAAGTACATCAATGAGGTCACCAACATAATGTTTATGTGGGGATCTAATCAACAATTGACATCGCAACCTGGATGTGAAAGAAGCATCATAATCATCCAAGGTCTTCTACCTGATCCCGGAGTGATACGAATATGACCATGTGATTACAAGGTGTTGAAGTTGAACATGGTAGAGAATACTTGATTACCAACCAATGATGTGAGCTGCTAACAAGTATGAGGGTAATCACCAATGATTAAAATGATTTCCAAGGTATCTCTAGTACAACCCAATGATTGTGAATAAAGATTTCTTGAGGTTGAACATTCAAGGGATTATTCGATCAGAGGTCAATAATGAGAACCTACTGTCGAAAATGAGGAAACTTGCCATTGAGGCATGCAGGTACCAACGTACTACGGTTGGTTCCGAAGCCTAATTCCTGGATAATGAGTTGATGTCGATAGGAATAGACTCATTAAAGGAGGTCCATAATGAATCCCACATCATCAACATGAAACCGTTATAGGAAATAGGTATGGATTAATGGATCAATTTAGTATGGATTGACACAAAAAGTGGAGGTTGACAATATTGCAGAAGGTCGAATCAAGTTAACACTGATCCTTTGAACATATAACGACATGAGATATGACTTGGCAGCAGGGATTAACAACAGAAACAACCAAAATGCGAGCTGACTCAAGTTTAAGAGATTTGATTAGAAGACGACTCACGATTGTAATTGTAACCCGGACATATACTGAATACCCAAAGAAGACAAGGCGTGGATGCATGCCATGTTCAAAGGTAACGATTCATGAGCTTCCAAAATATAGACTTGGTGTATTCCCCCATTTTCCCCCATCATGGTTGACGAGTACCTCTTTGTTTTTTAATGAGCTTGAGGAGGGTAACAGATGCTCGATATATCTCACTTTTAATTGCGTCCAATCTTATACATTTCATGAACCCAAGGAAGGAGATGTTCGACTCCATAAGTATCCTTCGATGTTTAATTTCACGAGTCCAAAGAAGGAAAACTCGGTGTTTTTTCATGTTTAGAGAGTCCGAAATAATCTAAAGAAGACTCCAAGTTTTGACTTTTTCATAAAAGTTAGTCCCTGGACCCGAAAAACTATAAAATGATATCTAGAAGAACTCTCCTAGTCATAAAATGACTAAGGTATACCTTTCTCATAAATAGTCTAAACATTCTGAAAAAGGGATAAGCTACCACCTAATAGATGACCTTTCAAATACTTTTACAAGTGTGAAAGAGACAAGTCCACTTGGAAATCTTTTCTTGGAGAGGGAGTCTGAAAAGAGCTTAAAGAAAACTCCAGTGGTTCCATTTTCATGAGATAATCACCTTAGTCCGAAAAAGGGATAAAATAATACTAAGTTGATACTTTCGTCAATTTTTCATGAGCACAAGTAAAGCAGACTAAGCTCGACACTGTTTTACTTGGGTTTTAACAAGCACAACTCAAGTGTGAAAAGCTCTTTGAATCTCTTTCACAGTTCGGATCCAGAGCATGAAAGAGAGAAAGTAAGCTCAAAGAAGGTCCAATACATAACTCCACCAATGTGAACAACTTGATAGAACCTGCCAAAAAGTGGTCAAAACCCTAGAAAAAGAGATTAGGACATAATAACTATGAAGAATAGACTCTAAACAATGGTTATTAATGTATAATAGGTAAAAATGACTAAGTGTAATATATAAAAGAAGCTAAAATGGAGAATTACCCATTGTAGCTTGGTCATTTTCACTCAAAGAGGATTTTTACCTTGGTTGGGAGCAAAACTTCATCAGTCGATATAGAGAGATCCAGGGCACCATTTCAACCACTGTCTAAAGTAGCTAAGTCCTCTCATCCTCCTCTTTCATTTCATTCATTAAGTTTTTTATTTCATGCAAGTTTGGGGCTTTGCAAGGTCCTTAGGGAAACAAAACTTGTGGCCATAAATTTTTTGCACCCTCCCTATGTCTAGGGATGCAAAAATTCCTAAAATTTCGTGCTATGGGTAGTGTCAAGGGCACAAGAATTATCAGTTTGTGCGATCCCTGCAACACCCAGGGAACAAAAATCCACAGTTTTGAAAAATGCAAAACTTGCCCCATCTATTGGCATAAAAATTGGTTTCCATCTTTTAACGAGAGGCTCTCCTGATGATTTGCAGGAGATTCCAAGTGAAAAAATCAAGGATGGTTGACTGGAAGGAAAGAGAACATGAAGGAGAGGACAGGGCTTCCCTAAATGATGATAAGACTCTATCCACACTGAGAGAGTGTGGTTTATTGAATTTTGTCAAAACCAGAGGCATCTGAAAGCAAGGAAAGTTACTAAATCACATCATACAAATGTGGGATGCTGATATACAAGCTTTCCATATAGGAGATCCTATCCTTGAAATAGAGCTCGAGGATATTTAATTTTTGACTAGCCTCTCCAAGAGAGGGGCATGAGTTAATTTGGAAGGACACCATGCTACTGAAGAAACCACGAAGACTTACATTTCCCAATATTGTAGACAAGGATATCGCAAGAAAAGCGGGAAAGTGCTCATTGCTGATGTGATAGATCTTTCATTGAGGACGATCTTATATAAGATTTATCGAGTAGTAAGAAGTGTGGGGGATCACCATGTGACCCAGGATCAGATGACTTATGCCTTGGAATGCATGGAACCCAAACTATTCAACTGGTGTGAAGGAGTTTTGGTCAATATCAAATATCATGTAACCAAATGTAGCAACGAGAGCATCAGATAGTTCAGATATGGGAGTATCTTGGTCACCTTCTTTTTAGAGAGGGAGGTTATACCGCATCTAAATATAGAGAGGCCTCGTCGTCCAGCATCCGAGCCATGGATGGGGAGATGGAGCAATTATGCTGGGTGGCTTGGTGGGACAAAAGTATTAGCATTTGGTGAGGACTTCTTCTCTTGGATCGAGGAGCATATCGTAATGATAGAATATTATCCCCATGATGGGGTAGACTTCCGCGATGATATTGAATTAGCATTACCTAAGGATGATGAAGGGGATGAGTCAGGTATATGACCTTCAAAATTATTTTTGAATTTTTCAAGTTTATGTTATTTTTTGGTTTTGTTTTAATAATGCGTGGAATATCTAATATATATGTGTATAATCCTACAGATGAAGGATCGGTAAGACTAGCAGGATACTCACCACTGTGACGACGAGGAAAAGAGTATCATGTTGAGGAGGATGAGGCAGGAGGATTCCACGATGTGGATCAGAACCTAGAAGGACTGGCCATGGACATTCCTCTGATGAGGATACCCGAGGTTCCTTATCATCTCCAGAGGCATATTGTGGGTGTGCCATAGTGGATTGGTAGGTTTCTTCATCTTGTTTCTAGAGCAGTGGTGTGCTATCATGAGGACCGTGCACCTCGCGACTAGCTTTTAGCATTAGTTTTGTTAGCGGCATTTACACGATATGTAGGCCAAAGAGCCAATTTTTTCCAATTTTTGTATGGGTTGTGATCCCAATTTTTGTATTTTTACGCATTATATTATTATATGTGGCATGAAAAACACTTTTTACATGATATACATATGGATCTATCTCTACTGTTTACCTATGATGACTTGTATGTTACATTTTTTACATGTGTTTTTATGATGTATTTATTATGTGTGGGCTAGATGTCAATCCAACATATAATTAGCAAATGAATCAACCACCGTGTTGAATTCCCTTGGTACATGTTATATAAAATATAATCAAATAACCATTCAAAAAGGCATACCATTCTATATAAACAAAGTAATGTAGGATCACAGACGGTGTAAATGTGGTTCAGTTGAGATACCACAAGATGAGAGTCCAGGCAGACTATAAAATGATGGATTCCAAGAGAAGAAAATTTAGTCAGAAGTCCAATGACTGCATGATACTCTACAATGTTATTTGTTGCGGGGCCTAAGCATACGCCACCCAAGGATATCAACTCGTCGACAGGGGAATACAGTACCCATGTTGCAGAAGCAAGGTTCCCAGTATGTTGAATAGTTCCATCCATGAATCCAAAGTATGTCGGCATCTGCAAATAAAAGCACAAGTTGAGATAAGTGGTTATGTACGAGATAGCGTCCTAACACACAAAAATTGAATCAGAATCACACTATAGATACACTATATACAAGGTGTTTTCTGAAATATGTTCCTACGCATAAAATCTCTTAAGGTAAAGCCTATTATGGGGCTCTCCCAAAGATATACCATCACAATCCACAAGCTCGTAAGCTCCCTTCTCTAACACTCATTTGATAACATAGGGACCATACCACATGGATTCTAATTTTCCTTTACCTAATTTTTCGTGCATATGGTCATAGGTTAAGACTAGGTCACCTTCATGGAAAACGCGAGGTTGAATGGATTTATCATATTGATCCTTAAAGCGTTTTTTATGAGCCTCGTTGGCGAGCGTAGTGTCGCGGGCGAGTTTCATCAAGATTATCTAGGTATAGAAACCATTCTTATTCAGTGGTCATGTTAGTTAAGAGTTCCAAGGATAACTTGAGGGATGGTATTTTACATTCAATCGAAAGGATTTCTTCCAAGCCATAGACCAATTGGAATGGTGTAAACCCGGTCACATTTTTCACTGAAGTCCTGTAGGCCCAAAGGGATGAAAATAGAGCTAAGTGAAATTTTGATTTTTGGGTTCCCACCATGCATTGGATCATTCTTTTCAAGACTTTATTAATTGCCTCTACTTGTTTGTTTTCCTGGGGGTAATAAGGAGTTGAGTTTTCGTGACAAAAACCTTGTTTGGAACTTAGTTCATCCATCATATGATTCCTAAAATGGGAACCATGGTTAGTTACGATGGCTTATGGGACTACGAATCTAGCGATGATAGGATTGAATATGAAACGTGCTGCAGTTTTGATGTCTTCTACATACGTAGGCATGGCTTCAGCCCATTTGGTAAAACAGTCAACAACGATGATGATATAACTATGCCCCCCTGTTATACCTCCATGTTCCACAGTGTCGCATCTCCACCACAAAAAGAGCTGACAACACTTCCCCTACTACTTTAAACCACTCAGAAGAGATCTGTTATACCTCCATGTTCCACAGTGTCGCATCTCCACCACAAAAAGAGCTGACGACACTTCCCCTACTGCTTTAAACCACTCAGAAGAGAAAAATGATGAGTGAACCTTGAAGGTAAACTTACCCTGGCAATTTTTCACCCAGCTGAGACTTTATTTACCCTAACTACCGCGCCTTGCTCAGTTATAGGCGCACGGTAGTCCACACTACCACGCTATGCTTTGTCCCTGACATGTGGTACTACCGCGTTATGCTCAGATTACAGGGCGCGGTACTCTTTTTATAGCCTTTTTTCCATGGCTTGTGGGATTTTGGATTTTTGTGAGATATTGGAGGATTGGGATCCCTGATTCGATCTCAACTCATTTTCTGTGATTAGAAACCTTGATCCACTTACCTCTCCCTAGATCCACCCATCTCTCTTGTTGGTTAACCCTACCATACAATATAAAGGAGAGGCATTCCATGGGAAATGGGGGGGACTCCTAGAAGCATCAAACCTATGACCTTGCAGCCTTGTGGAGATAGCTAGAGGAGGAAGCACTTGGAGCTGGAGGATTGGCTTGGACATCAAGCAACCTTTGTAAGTATTCTTCAAGTTTGTAATAAAGATAACTTGTATTGTTTTTCCCATTTCATGTATATTGTACAAGTCTTTAGCATGGAATGTATCTAATCTAGATTTGAATCTAATCTTTACTTCAAGGTATTTGGAAGCTTGTATGTTTGTTCTTTGTTTGATCTTAACAGGTTCTACATTGGAGCTTTGGATCAAGAGCTAGAAGCGGGACAAACGTCAGATTAAAAGGTGTGTCGTATCTCTCATTGTTTCTGAATGCATATAATCTTGTTGTGAAAGTTAGTTCAGGAATTTCAAGGTAGCATTTGTTTTGTCTTATTTCTTGTTTTAGAGTTAGTTGAGAATCTGCTTTAAAGTTAAGAGAATTTTGACTTATCCGTAGGGAAAAATTCTACCAAACAAGAATGGCGACTCCGCTGGTTTTGATTTCTGCTTGATTGATTCAGTTCGCTGTCATCCATCTTTTGATTGTGATTTGTTTTATTGCACTCCAAACCAGTTTTTGAATATTGGTCTTTTTTTACCTTTATTCACCTCTCCTCGCTGTATTTTTTCTCCCTGTATGATCACTGAGTCCCCTGGGTTAGCAGCAACCCTGAAAACTCCATTTTCTTTTCTTAAGTTGCGCTTTTTTCTTACCTTGCCATAGTACCGCGCCCTCTGCACTGATTACAGAGCGGTAGTACCGCGTTCCCTGAGTTAGTACCAGAGCGGTAGTTTAGCAGTACCGCGCTTTAGCCTCATTCTGCCCCGCGGTAGTGTCTGCAATTTTTTAAATTTTTTATCCTTGCTTGGTTTCCTGAGTCTTTCTCTGCCTTAGGCAGTGTTTGTTGTTTCCTATTATCATCCTGGTCATTTTACAGTCTGTGTGGTGTGTTTATTTGCTTGTTTGTGAGCTTGATTATTGTGTGAATTAGTGGCATTTTTGGCATATTGGCTCACTTTTCCAGTTTGATTGCATTGGCTTGATTTTTTCACCACAACCAAGCCAACACCACTGTTCTCTTTTACTGAACCCTGTAGCTTTTACAGTCACATTATTTCCATCATTTTCAGTAATTAAAAAATAATTATCATTTGAGAACAATTCTGTTGTTTGAATTGAAAAAGTCTAGCAGTATTAGTGTGCATTAGGAAATGAACCATTGAATTTGCCACAGAAATTCTCATATTTGAAGAATTTTAGATTGTAGGATCAGTGAATTAAAAAGAGTGTTTATTTCAGTTTGGATTTATTTACAAAAAGGAAAACAAAAATTTCTTGTTTTGGTTTTTTATTGCTTGTGAAAAATTTCATGCATTTTTTATCGAAGAACTCTCTCTCTCCCATAGCTAGATTTCATCGAAGACAAAGGATTATTTTTTATTCATTCTCATTTGCATGGTTTGAGTCGTCATAACACCATCAAGTTTCACGTCCATTTACCTGATTGAGTAAGACAGCCACTAAAATTAATCTCCCTAATTAAACCAACATTAACCTCACTTGAGGAAATCAAAAGAATTTGGTAGTTAGGTAGGACACCGGGGATAGGAATCAAAATAATTCCCCCTTGTCATTTTCATATGAGACATAGTTGTTGTCTTCTAGGGAACTAAAATCCTCTAGTATTTATTGACACGGTCACAACCATTTTGTGGAGGGGCCTCCTGACTGTTTCTAACTTTCAGGGGTTAAACGGCCGCGAGATTGAGAACCGGACGGACTTTGTGGAATGCCGCACTCCACTTAGACCTAAGGAAACATCGATCATTGTCTTCTTCGGAAGGCTGAAGTGCCTAAAACCTTTTCCAACATGTCATGAACGAGGTAGCTTAGTATCTATTCTACTAGGGCTCTTTTACCAGGATCCCTTTCGGTAGAGGGATATCCTTCTTATATCTGTCTCTCATCTTGTATTGTTCGACTTGGATTTCATCACCTTGCGAAGGATACAGCTTGTTGAGGTCTCCAGCTCTTAGTTAGGAGTTTGCTTGTTATCTCACCTTTGTAGAGGGTCATTTTTCTTTATAGGGACTGCTTGTTGGCATTCTGGACATTTTTTGTATCAGCTTTCTTATTGAGACACCGGTCTCAGTATAGATTTTAGAGCTTGCTTTTTTGGCCTACGAGCCTTGATTTTTCTAGCTCCTCTTCTGCACACTCGGCTGCATTAGAGTTTTTGAGTTCTTTGTTATGAAACTGCCCCCGATTTTCATTTTCCTGTCATCATGTCAGAACAACCACGAAGATCACGACGAGTACAGGGCAAGAGCCCTCCACCACCGCCACTACCACGGACCTCCGGTCCACCTGCATCACGCATTCCCGCTCCTCCTGGACGTGGTGCTGGCCAAGGGAACATTCCATCGCCGATACATACTACATCATCAGTTCTGCCTGTAACTGTCACTCACATCACAGTCTCAGAATCTATTGCAGTTTCTGCAACCACTAGCATATCTGAGACTTCCACTATCACTTCACCCACTGTTATCCCAGATTTATCTACCACATTGGACACCATTACAGCGGTTGAATCTAGTACAACCCAAAATACTAGACCAGAGGTCATCCTCTTACCTGATGTCAACACCTCCCGTCCATCAGACACTTTTCACGATGACACAGACGGATCTGTTGGCACCACCGAAGGGTCCGACCAGGATATACCTGGCTTGATTTCAGTCCCAGGCGGGTACGTCGAAATCGTTAAAGATGCTCAACTTCCTGACACACCTTTTGAACCTGATTATGGCTTCATCACTTCCCAGGCAGAACTTCTTCCTGTTATCACTACCTCACCAAACTTTCATCCGCAGGAAACAAGTTCTTCTAGCAACATACCTCATACTATATCTCTACCCAACCTCCCTCCGGGACATGAAATCATGGCTTCCATCCAGTCTAGTATGGTTAGTCTAGAAAATTCCCCGTTAGCATCAGCACGGTTTAAACACAACATAGAGCAAATGCTCTCGACAGCGTCTAGATATCCCCCCGTTACTCGTCCTTTTGACTATAGGGATCCCAACATCCCGTCTAGCACAAATTTTCGTCACTCCTATGCAGACGGCTCTGGACCTTTGGACGTTACTATATCTAGGTTCCCGTCGGATCCCCAAAACCCTTTCCAGGATATGAACTCGGACCCAGTTTTCGATGGTCCTCCTATCATTGAACACGCTATGGATGACGCAGATACCCCTAAGTTAAACTCCCCACATTTGCTGCCATCACCCATTTTTGGCGCACATTCTATGAGAGATAACCTAGTTTTTTCTCCATCCTTGCCTGTCAGATATGGAAGACCCCCTCCGCAAATCGGTACTTTTGGCGCCGTTGGCCAATCCACACTATCATATTTGGCTAGCGGCGGAAGAACACCTAGTCATACTGCTGGATCTTCCGGTTGGACTAAAGGATCACCTTCGGCCACTATTTATACTATCTCAGGAGGTGGACAACCAACTGCAATAGGCCCCAAATCCAACAACTAAACTCCTCCTGGTGGGCCATCAACCCAACCAGTTGGAGGACAACCTTTTGTTGGGAACCCCATTGTTAGTCAACAACCTCCTCCTATAGGGCCATCAACCCAACTAGTTGGAGGACAATATTTTGTTGGGATCCCCGTTCCTAGTCAACAACCTCTTTTTGTAGGGCCATCCAACCCATTTGCTGGTGGACAACTCATTGGCTCCATCCAACAACCCTCCCAACCAGCAGCATCTGCTTAGTACGGTATGTACAACACACCTGGCAGCGGGAAACCTTATTCCAGTGTTCCAACCGGGCCTCACTCTCAACCTACCCCGTCAGGTATGCTTCCTTCTTGGGAATCTCAAATCCCACAGAGTGGGGGTTACTCACTTTTTGGAAACTGTAACCAAGCTGGGGGGCAATCTCAGATTCCCCCCAACTTGAATTCTGGCTTCCCTTACCCTTCAGCTGCTACAACTCCATGGAACCCATCCCTTCAATATCCACTCGCTCCCCAAGGAGGAACGAGCCTTCCATGGACACCACTGTCGCAGCCACCCCCCAACCCTGTTATGGGAAATCTTCCACTTACTCAATACAGTGGTAACATTCCTGGAACACAACAATTCCAAGGAACTTTTCCCCAACAAGGAGCAACAACCATCCCTGGGTTTCAGCAACTCCAGGGTACCATACCCACTCAGCAGAACATCCACCAACCAGCTACCTATACTCAACCGGTTAACCAGATGGATTACTATCCACAGAACTTCCAGCAGTACCCCCCAGGAAAAGCATATGGGTATAACACGTAGTGGTATGCTATGCAGGGCCCTCCTGGTTTCTCTGCACCACACGGTTATTACTCATACCTACAGATTAACCGTCAACTTCCCTTTTTGGCCACACTTGACTTACCTGATTTGTCAAGGCTTATTAATGATCCTATATGGCGTGAACCTCACTGGCCACCTATTCCATCCAAACTACCATCGGACATTCCTAAGTTCGATGCTAAGCCCGGGGAAGACCCCAAGAACCACGTGATGACCTTCCATCTTTGGTGTTCATCCAACTCCTTGATGGATGATTCCATCCGACTTCAGCTCTTCCAACGTACGCTTATCGGCACTGCAGCAAAATGGTACATCGAGCTGCCACAACACTCTTTCCGTGATTTCAACACTTTGGCTATGTAGTTTCTGACTCATTTCCAGCTCCCCATCCGGTATGAGACTGGAACAGAACTGTTAACCTCACTGCGTCAAACCACTTCTACACACATTTCGGATCACATCCATGAGTGGCGATGACGCTGTAGGCTAATTAAGGAACCCATTCCGGATCAGCTACTCGTTGATTGGTTCACAAAATCTTTTCTGCCTCCCATATCTAGAGATATCGCTATGTGCGGGCCGGTTACAGAAGAACAAGCCATCTCGGTAGCCCAGTACATGGATTTGTTATATACTCAATCCGGTACTTTACATGAACTTCTTCCTCATGCCTCCCGCGTTAACACTAATCCAACCAAACCTACCACTGAACCTCCCATTGATGGTATCATCGATTCAGTCAAGATCCAACCTACCTCCAACTCGACGGGACAACAAGCTTCTACTTCCCCCGCTTTACCTCAGGCTGCTTCAAAAAAAACTGCGTCTCTTGCTATTTCCTCCGAAGTGAATGCAGTTCAATCTACGTCACAACCATCCAGGGGAAAGAAGAAAAACAATCGTGGTAAACCCAAGAAAAACCAGCAGGAGAACCCTAAGCCACAACCCACCCAGAATGACCAGAAACCACGTCGAAAGGGTAAGTTTCCCTGCCTAATTTGTCAAGATGATCATTACACGCGTGACTGTCCCTACAAGGACGAGGTCAACAAGTTCATTAAAGGATCCTCTCACCCGACAGTGTTAAATGACCCTTTCCCCCAACAGCAACAGCAAATGGTTGCCCAAGAAACCCGACAAGGGGGCAACCCGACCAATCCCACCCGCGGAGAGACGTCCACAAACCGCGAAATCCTGATGACGAGTAATGAAGAAATTCATATAACCACTCATTCAAAGACATATGACAACCCTCCAAGTTCAAACAAACAACCTGAGATCGCTAAAGGAAAATCTCCTGTTGAAGATCCAATTCCTATTCCCCTCCCTACCGGCCATCTCCATATCGAGAGACCGTTGACGGACACAGTGCTACGCCCACCCAAGGGCACCATATGAAAGGCGACATTCAATCCGAATGCACGAGCTTCCCAAAACTAAAACATTGTTGAGGATTTGGCTCAAGCACCTTGCACCATGTCAGCTCTCGAGGTTCTTCAACACTGCCCCATGCAGCCTAGAACCTTACTTTCAGCACTGGGGGCAATGGACCTAGATACTTCGAACTCTATCATGTTTAACTTGGAGCACGCGAAACCTCGGCTTTCTCACCAATTAGCCTTCCAGGTTCACACAAAAATCCGTGGAAATATAATCCACCGCACTGTGTTAGATGAAGGTGCTTCCACGTCGATCATGTCTTTGAACTGCTGGAGAGCCTTAGGCTCACCCGAAGTCACGACTTCTCCTACTACCCGAAGTGAACCTTGAAGGTAAACTTACCCTGGAAAGTTTTCACCCAGTTGAGACTTTATTTACCCTAACTACCGCGCCTTGCTCAGTTATAGGCGCGCGGTAGTCCACACTACCATGCTATGCTTTGTCCCTGACACGCGGTACTACCACGTTATGCTCAGATTACAGGGTGAGGTACTCTTTTTATAGCCTTTTTTCCATGGCTTGTGGGATTTTTGCATATCGAAAGTTACCTTTTGGCCTTAAAAATGCCGGGGCAACTTTCCAACAGGCGATGTCCTACACTTCCACGACATCAAACATATTGTAGAACCATATCTTGATGATCTTCCCGCTCACTCTCGGACCCGGGAAGACCATCCCGACCACTTAAGTGCCATTTTTGAAAGGTGCCGTCGGTACAATATACGTTTGAACCCGCATAAGTGCGTCTTTTGTGTAGAAGCCGAAAAAATGTTGGGCTTCATAGTCTCCAAAAGCGGGATACATTTAGATCCTGCGAAGGTAGAAGCTATCTTAGCCCTGCCTTCCCCCACCAATATTCCAGAACTTCAATGTTTGCAAGGGCATGCAAAATTTCTACGCCGTTTTATCTGCAATCTGTCCGAGATAACAAAAGGCTACATGAGGCTTCTCAAGAAGAACGTTCCCTTTATCTAGGATGATGAAGCCCAATGCTCCTTTGACAATCTAAAGGCATCCTTAACCAAAGATCCTGTGATCCAACCCCCCGATTACACACGGGATTACATTCTTTATCTCGTAGCTTCGACTTCCACCATCGGTATGGTGCTAGTCCAGGAAGACCAAAATGGCATAGAACATGTGGTATACTATCTTAGTAAGAGTCTTCTCGACTCCGAAATTCATTATTCACATGTTGAAAAACTGGCTCTGGCAACAATATTTGCTATCCAAAGATTCCGCCATTACATTCTATTTCGCCGGACCACTGTTATAGCCGATTTCAATCCAATGTATTATATCCTCACACATAAAGTCCTTGGGGGCAAATATTCTCGTTGGATCGTCATCCTTCAGGAGTTTGACTTGGAATTCGTCAATGCCAAGTCCAAGAAGTCTTTGGTCTTTGCAGATTTGATTTGTACCTTGCCCCGTGCTACCGAGCCATCCGAGCCCATCGATTCTCTTCCTGATGAATCGTTGTTCCTCATTAGAACTTCTGATCCATGGTACGGAGATATTCTATCATATCTCCAAACCCAACGCTTCCGCCCCGACCTCACTCGCGATGAACGGCGATGCATCCGACATCACGCAAAATACTACCTCATAGTCAACGATACTCTTTATCGACTTGGTGTCGACACCATTCTTCGACGCTGTTTGACATTAGATGAGGCGGAACGCATTCTTAATGACTGCCACGCTGGAGCATGTGGTGGTCATCTTTCTGGGATGGCCACCGCCCAGAAAATACTACAAGCAGGATACTTATGGCCCTCAATTTTCAAAGACTGCATTGAAACAGTTAAGAAGTGTCCGCCATGCCAATTCTTTCATAGCAAAACACGCTCGCACCCTGCTCCACTCCATCATGTTATTTCCGTCGGCCCTTTTTCCAAATGGGGCATAGATTTCATGCACTGTAAGCCCACTTCAACTGGGGGGCATAGCTATGTTATAGTAGCTGTCGACTATTTCACAAAATGGGCTAAAGCGATGCCTACGTATGCTGAGGACGGAAAAACAACAGCGCAATTCATATTTAATCATATTATAGCTAGATTCGGCGTCCCACAATCCATTGTGACCGATCATGGCTCCCATTTCAGGAACCATATGATCGAAGAACTAAGTGCCAAACTGGGTTTTCGCCATGAAAACTCAACCCCGTATTACCCACAAGCTAATGGCCAAGTTGAAGCCATTAACAAAGTCCTGAAATGAATGATTCAACGTATTGTGGGTACCCAGAAATCCAACTGGCACTCAGCTCTATTCTCAGCACTGTGGGCATACCGAACCTCAGTGAAAAGTGCTAATGGGTTTACACCATTCCAACTGGTGTATGGCCTAGAAGCCATTTTTCCAATTGAATGTGAAATTCCATCACTTAAGATAGCCATAGAGCTACTTCCACACACCACTTCCGAAGAGGAACGATTTCTATACCTAGCCAAGCTAGATGAAACCCGCCACGACGCTGCTTTAGCTAATGAAGCTCATAAAAAACGCGTCAAAGCTCAATATGACAAATCCGTTCAACCTCGGATCTTCAATGAAGGTGACCTCGTACTTACATATGATCAAATACACGATAAGCTTGGAAAAGGAAAACTTGAATCTATGTGGTACGGCCCCTTTGTTGTAAAACGTGTCTTGGAAAAAGGAGCCTATGAACTAATCGATTGTGATGGTACGCCATTGGCACGCCCCGCAATGGGCTATACCTCAAACGCTTCTACGCGTAAGGTTTCCCTATGCCGATTACTTGTTGTACATAATGTACTTAGTTTGCTTTTACTCATTTTTTGGTGTGCGCGTGGACCTCATGTATCCACTCTTACTTTGACTCGTGATTTCATGCGCAGATGTCTGCCTACTTTGGATTCGCCGACGGTGCAAGCCGACATACCCAGAATCTCTCTTCCACAGCATGGGTAATCTATTCCCCCATTGGCGAGTTGATTTCTTCAGGAGCCAATTGTTTAGGTCTTGCAACCAACAATATCGTGGAGTACCATGCAGTCATTGGTCTCTTGACGGAGGTTGCTTCACTCGGAATTGACTCCCTATCAGTCTTTTTAGACTCCCAACTCGTGGTTTCTCATCTAAACTGTGTTTACACAGTTCGCGATCCTATACTACTTCATTTATTTCGGAGAGTACGCCTCTTGGAACGATCATTTAATTTCATTTCATATCAACACATACCGAGAGAATTCAATTGTATAGCTGATTCATTGGCTAATTACATTTTGGATTGGCATCTTGCTCATACATAAACACATCATAAAAATAAAAGGCACAAGTCATTGTAAATAAGTAGATCATGAAAATAGGTCCATATCACTATATATAAGAGTGTTTTTTCAAAAATACATAGAGTTTGTGTCAAAGACAAAATTTGGGACCAAATCCCATACAAAAATTTGGCTCTCAAAGCCTACATATCGTGTACATGCCGCAAAAGACAAAAAAGAGACCATCTATGGAGATCTGGGAGATCTATCATGTCCCTTGTCAGATTCATCTTGCTGCTGGTGATAACACACTACAGCTCGAGCCACCCTACGAAGAAGTCGTCCAATACGACTAGGCACACCTACAGTATGCCACTGGAGATGCAAGGGGACGTCATCCATCCTCATAGCAGGGATACCATGAGTCAAGCCCTGTATATTCCTCTCTATATCCCAGAATCCTCCTGCTTCATCTTCGTCCTCCTCCTCTTATGGAGCGGCTTGGCGATCAACACCACCGCGACGTAATGGCGAGTACCCAGCTGGTCTCTGCGGCTCACGATCTGCAACATGCATACGAACATACATTAGAAGTCTTTTACACATTCCGAAAAACAATAAAAATTATATATTCAAAAAAGAAAAAATATATCCATGAAGGTCATACCTGAGTTTTCCCAATCTTCATCCTTTGGCAGTGCCAAGTCGATGTCCTCACGGAAGTCCACCCCTGCATAGGGGTAGTCATCAATCATAACAATCTGCTCCTCGAGCCAGGAGAAGAAATCCTCACCAAAGGCTAATCGCTGAGGGCCCCCGACACGTCCTGCATAATCACTCCATCGAGCCATCCATGGCTCGGTTGGTGGACAGGGAGGCATGTGTATCTGTGGGTGCAACAATGGCACCCTCGCCAAAAAGAAGGTGACCAGGATGCTCCCATAGCGAAATTGGGAATTCGCTCCAACCCTACACTTGTGCACTTGTTCTTTGATATTGGCCAACACCGCCTCACACCAGTTAAATACTGTTCCCGCCATACACTCCGCTGCGAGATTCATTTGTGTATGGGACACCTGATGGGGACCCGTACTCCCTGCTGCATGTGTAATGGTGAACAGTACGGTTTTTACAGGGAGTTCTATAACATATTTTATGACCACTTTGCCGCTTTTCTTACTTGAACCCTGACGACAATACCGAGCGATCAAATCATCTGTGCTCGTTTCCAAGGCTGTGTATCCAGTAAAATTCACCCGGGCTCCTCTTTTTGAGAGGCCTGTGAGAAAGTAAATGTCCTCGAGTTGAATTTTGAGGATGTGCTCTCCCACTCGGAAAGCATGAATGTCAAGGTCCCACAATTGAATAAGATGGGTAAGAAGTTTGGGTTGCTAACGAATGCCTTTAGTCTTGAATAACTTTAGCAAACCACATTCTCGCAGTGCGGTCACAGTCGGTAGGTCATTTTCGGCCGCCAAATCATCTACTTCATGCTCTCTTTCTTTCCAACTGACCATTTTGATCCAAACAAATTGAAAACTGCTGCAAAGGGTCAAGGGAAACATTTAGTAATCATTTAACAACTTGGTTTCAGCAAAAAATTTGAGAAAAATCGATTTTGTCATCTTAAAAATCGTCTTCATCACGCCTGGGGCACATCTTGCCACGCGGTACTGCACAGTACCACGTTTCGGCTTAAATACATAGCGCGTTACTGTTGAACAGTACGGCGTTTCCCGATATGGGCCCCACACGGTACTGTGAAGGGTGATTTTTGCCCAGTAGGGCTCGCCCAAAAAATCAATTTTTCTTACTGAAAGCAAATTGCACATACATCAAATGAAAGAGAAGCTTGAGAGCTATTACCTAGCGCATACGGTTGTTGGAATGGTGCCCTGAAACTCCCGATATGGATCCTTGAAGTTTTGCTCCTCGAGTGGGTAAAATCTCCTCTTTGGGTAAAAACACAAGTGAAATGGTAACTTTCTCCTTTTACCTATTCTTTATATAGCTTTTTCACTTATTTTTTACTTATTATTTTATATGGTTAAAATAAAGCCCATTTCACATTACTAATATCTGGTTTCATGGCACTTTGTTGATAGGATCTCCTGTAAAAAGCAATATATTCACACTGGCGTTTATTCACTGTTTGACCTTCATTTTGAGCCTACTTTATCTTTTTCGTGCTCTGGATTAAAACTTGAAAAAGATTCCAAGCACTTTTACACCTGTGTCGTGCTTGTCAAACTCAAGTAAATGGTGTCGAGTATGGTCATCTTTACTCATGCTCGTTAAAACGATGAGGAAAGTATTATCCTGGTTGTATTTTAATCTTTTTTCGGACCAGAATAATTAAAAAATTACGAAAAAGACCATTGGAGTCCATAGTTAAGCTCTTTTCAGACTCCCTAAAATTGAAAAGATTGCCAAGTGATCTTGACTCTTTCACACTTGTAAAAGCATTTGAAAGGTCGTCTATTCGGTGATAGGTTACCCCTTTTTCGGCCCATCTAGACTATTTACGAGAAAGGTATACCTCAGTCAATTTCGGCTGGGAGAGTTCTCTCGAGAATTGTTTTACACTTTTTCGGGATCGAGGGACTAAATTTATGAAAAAGTACATTGTGGAGCTTCCTTTAAGTTTTTTAGGCTCTTTAATTATGAAAAACTACCGAGTTTTCCTTCCTTGGACTCGTTAAAATTTAACATCGAAGGGCCCACTTTGGGACGAACCCCTCCTTTCTCAGGTTCGTAAAACATGTGAGATTGGACTCATCTATGAGATGAGCTACACCAAGCATCTGTTATCCTCTTCAAGCTCGGAAAACAACAAAGAGGTACTTGTCTATCATGTCGGGGGAATATGGGGGAACAAGTCAAGTTTATTTTTGGCAGCTTGTCAATCGTTACCTTTGAACATGGCATGTGTCTGTCTCTTGTCTATATTGGGTATCCATGTTTCACTGAGTTATAGTCATCATCCTGAGTCGTCTCCCTGGCCACGAGCCTACTCATCCGATGTCTATCCTCTGCTATCAATAATCCCTGCTGCCAAGTCCTGTTACATGCCGTTATATGTTCAAAGGGTTGCATTGTTCAGAGTCGTTCATTGTGTCAGGCCTCCGTTGTGTCAGTACATACTCCATTGTTTCATCATCTTATCGTTCGTTCCGATTTCGTGTCAATGATGTGGGAATCATTATGGCCCACCTTCGACAAGTCTATTCCTGTCGACACCAAATCACTATCCGGGAATTGGACTTAGAGATCAACCATTAGTACCTTGGTACCAGCATGCCTCAATGGCAGGTTTCCTCATGTTTGACAGTAGGTTCACATCATTGACCTCTGATCGAACAATCTCTCGAATGCTCGACATCAACTCATCTATTCACATTTCGTTGAGATGTACTTCAGATACCTTGGGGATCATCGTCATCATTGGTGATTTCCCTCGCATTTGTTAATGGTTCACATCATTGACCGGTAATCAAATGGTTTCTACCATGTTCGACTTCAACACTTTGTAATCACATGGCTAGATTCATATCATTATTGCGATCGGGAAGAAGACCCTAGGCGTACCTCAATATCTTGATTACGTCCAGGTTGCAATGGAGATGTCCTTTGTATTGTCGCACAGATCCACTTATTGTATTGGTCGTGGCTGTGTCATTATTGTCTCATGGATCTACGCTTGTTCATAGTAGCCATGATTTGTCCACAGTCTATATCATCTCAGTACTCATGGATCTGCAATGTATTGGTCGGCAGCCATGCTTTGAGTCATTTGTTTCCGAGCATGGGGATGCCCGCCTCGGTGGTATGTCTAACACCTTGTTTATGTTTCAGCTCCTTGTCGCTCTCCTCGATGCTATCTCTGCACACTATATTTGTAAAGTCTTTCGGCCATCAGTTCCTTCTGACCTCACACTTTAAGGGGCATCTGTTATACCTCCATGTTCCACAGTGTCGCATCTCCACCACAAAAAGAGCTGACGACACTTCCCCTACTACTTTAAACCACTCAGAAGAGATCTGTTATACCTCCATGTTCCACAGTGTCGCATCTCCACCACAAAAAGAGCTGACGACACTTCCCCTACTGCTTTAAACCACTCAGAAGAGAAAAATGATGAGTGAACCTTGAAGGTAAACTTACCCTGGAAAGTTTTCACCCAGCTGAGACTTTATTTACCCTAACTACCGTGCCTTGCTCAGTTATAGGCGCGCGGTAGTCCACACTACCGCGCTATGCTTTGTCCCTGACACGCGGTACTACCACGTTATGCTCAGATTACAGGGCGCAGTACTCTTTTTATAGCCTTTTTTCCATGGCTTGTGGGATTTTGGATTTTTGTGAGATATTGGAGGATTGGGATCCCTGATTCGATCTCAACTCATTTTCTGTGATTAGAAACCTTGATCCACTTACCTCTCCCTAGATCCACCCATCTCTCTTGTTGGTTAACCCTACCATACACTATAAAGGAGAGGCATTCCATGGGAAATGGGGGGGACTCCTAGAAGCATCAAACCTATGATCTTGTAGCCTTGTGGAGATAGCTAGAGGAGGAAGCACTTGGAGCTGGAGGATTGGCTTGGACATCAAGCAACCTTTGTACGTATTCTTCAAGTTTGTAATAAAGATAACTTGTCTTGTTTTTCCCATTTCATGTGTATTGTACAAGTCTTTAGCATGGAATGTATCTAATCTAGATTTGAATCTAATCTTTACTTCAAGGTATTTGTAATATTGTATGTTTGTTCTTTGTTTGATCTTAACAGGTTCTACATTGGAGCTTTGGATCAAGAGCTAGAAGCGGGACAAACGTCAGATTGAAAGGTGTGTTGTATCTCTCATTGTTTCTGAATGCATATAATCTTGTTGTGAAAGTTAGTTCAGGAATTTCAAGGTAGCATTTGTTTTGTCTTGTTTCTTGCTTTAGAGTTAGTTGAGAATCTGTTTTAAAGTTAAGAGAATTTTGACTTATCCGTAGGGAAAAATTCTACCAAACACCCCCGGCTGAAGCAGGCTTACAGTGCATGAAATCAATACCCCATTTTTCAAAGGGTCCGACAACAATAACAGGATGGAGTGGAGCTAGGTGATAACGCTTTTTAGAATGGAAGAATTGACATGGAGGGCACTTCTTGACCGCTTCAACACAATCTTTGAAGATGGAAGGCTAGAAGTAGCCTGTGCGTAAATTTTTTTGGGCTGTAGCCATCCCATAAAGATGACCACCACAAGGTCCAAAGTGGCAGTCATTAAGGACATGTTCAACTTCATCAAGAGTTAGACAACGTCGTAATACAGAATCGATACCATGACAGCACAAAGTATCGCTAATGATAAGATAGTATTTGGCATGGTGTCTTATGCGACGACATTCATCACAGTTGAGACCAGGCTAAAAATGTTGGGTTTGGAGATATAGGATAATGTCTCCATACTACTGATTAGTCGTGCCAATGAGGAACAAATATTCATCTGGGAGAGAATCAATGGGATCATATTGACCATTGACATAGGGAAATGCACAAATAATCTCAGGAAAGACCAAGGATTTTTTGGATTTTGCTTTGGAGAAATCCAAATCGAATTCATGGAGAAATAAAATCCAACGAGAGTATTTCCCCCCTAGCACTTGACATGTTAGGATATAGTACATTGGATTGAAGTTAGAAATAACAGTGGTTTTACGGAGTAAAATGTAGTGTCAAAATCTATGGACCGCAGAAATGGTGGCCAGAGCCAGTTTCTCCACATGCGAGTAGCGTGTTTCAGAGTCAATGAGACTCTTACTAAGATATTAGACCACATGTTCTTGACCACTGTTGTCTTCCTATACAAACACCATGCCAATGGTGGTAATAGAGGCAACGAGATATAAAATGTAGTCTTGTGTATAATTAGGGGGTTGTAAAATGGGAGCACCGGTAAGGGCCTTTTTCAAATTGTCAAAATACTGTTGGGCCTCGTCATACCAAATGAAAGGAACATCTTTCTTGAGAAGCCTCATGTAGCCCTAAGTGATCTCGAAAAAATTGCAGATAAAGCGGCGTAAAAATTTTGCATGCCCTTGCAAACATTGGAGTTCTGGAATGTTGGTTGCGGAAGGTAAAGCTAAAATAGCCACCACCTTCAATGGTTCAAGGAGAATGCTATCCTTGGAGATTATGAATCCTAACAATTACTGGATTCAACAAAAAATACACATTTGTGAGGATTCAAGCGAATGTTGTAGTGGCGGCACCGTGAGACTATGGCACTCAGATGATTTGGATGGTCCTCTAGTGTATCAGAGTGAGAAGGTAGGTCATCCAGATAAAGTTCCACAACATGCTTCATATCGTGAAATGCGTACGACATGGCCCATTGAAAAGTGGCCCCAGTGTTCTTAAGACCAAAGGGTAATTTGCAATATGAAAATTTCTCCCGTGGGAATATGAAATAAGTCTTGTGTTGGTCTGATGGGAGTATCTCAATCTGGTTATAGCCAGAGAAGCCATCCATAAATGAAAATATGACGCTACCGGAACAGTTATCGATAATTTGGTCAATAAAGGAAGTTGGATAGTTGTCTTTGGGTTAGGATTTGTTCAAATCCCTATAATCAACAAAAAATCTAATCGTGCCCCATTTCTTAGCTATAGGAACGATATTGGACACCCATTCTATCAATGGGACAAGATAAATGAAACCAATGCAAAGAAGTTTTTCAACTTCTGCCTTAATGGCTACAATTTTGCGGGGATGACTGGGTCAGAGTTTCTGCCAAATAGGTCGAGCATCGGGATAAACTTGAATTTCATGTACCACTATAGAGGGTTCAATCCTCAACATTTCTTCATAACTCTAGGAAAAACAATTGCAAAACTACTTAAATAAGGAAGTATAAAATTCCACCTCAGTGGGTGTGCATTTTTTGCCTAAATGGATATGTTCCATGATACTAGGTTTCACGGAGATGTCAATTGGGATAGTTTCTATGATGTTCGCGATATTTCCTTCAGAACACTTTGTGCATAGGGATGGGAATCTCAGTTTGGACAATATCTAGTGAAACAATGGATTTTGTATCAGGTTCTACCACATGGACCATAGGGAAAGATGGTCGGTGATGGTGATCTTTCCATGGTGGTTCATCAATGCTCATGATCTCCATAATAGACTCGTTGGAAGGAAAAGTTTGTGAGAGGGAGTCAATAGAGGGCAAGGATGAATTGATCCAAGGAGGGAGAGGTGCCACCGTATGGTGGTCGATAGTATCGAACCAATCAAAAGTGGATTGAATTGCATAATATGTTGCTTGATTGTGGTTCATAGACATGCAATAACCGACGGTTTCACACTCAGAAGGACTCAGTATAACCCAAGAATCCTTAGATTCTTGGGGTTGAAAAGTACTCAAAGAGATCATGTTAATCGAAAATATTGGGGGTGGGAGCTCCGGGAATACTCCTATGATGGAGGAATATTTCAGCAGACCAACACCAATGTCTTCATAGTGATGCTGAGATTGTGTCAACAGTGGGACATTCTTGGTGGTGTTGGAATGAATATCTGAACCGCAAAAGTCTAACTGATCAATGGTGACAATTTTCCCTTGATGAGGAAATTGGACCAAACGGAAAATGAAAGATGTTACGGTAGTCATGGAATAAAACCAATTGCGACCTAGTATGATGTTGTAATCCAATGGAGCATCTATGATTTTGACGTGGATAGAGACAATCCCCCCCCCCCCCCAGTTCTATGACGAGTGATGGGATGAGTCCGTAAGGTTGGAAACCATGGCCTTCAAAAGATTTCAAAGTAGTAGGAGACTGTGTTACCTCCAGAGAGACGATAGCTCTCTAGGAAGACAAAGACATGATATAAGTGGAAGCACCTTTGTCCAAAACAGTACGATGGATGTTGTTTCCACAAATTTTTGTATGAATATGAAAAGCCAATTGATGAGATAGTCTCGGCCTAAAATATTCCGAATTGAACGTAATCGTGTTGGAAGATTCTAGGTCAACAACTCCAAGAGCTGACAATAAGGTTCTACGCTGAGTAGGGAAGTGTTGCAGAACTTCGAGAGTGGACATTGCAGAAGCTGCTTGAGCTAAATCCTCAACAATATTGTAATTTTGGGAAGCTCACGCATTTGGATTGAATGTGGATTTCCGAATGGTGGCCTTTGGATGGCACAACACAGTGTCACTAATAGGCCTTTCGATATGAATAGAGCTTGTGGATGAAGGAGTAGAGGGAAGATCTTCCATGGGATTTTTATCTTTGGAATTCCCATTCTTGTTTGAAGTTGGAATAGAGTCATATGTATTTGATAGAGTGGATATATGGACAGTTTTGTTACTCATCATGAGGATGTCGTGATTTGAGGATGTATATGGTTGGGTGGATCATTTTGGTTTCCCCCTTGGGTGGGGGTGTGTGCAACCATTTGCTTTTGTTGGTGTGGGAAAGGGTCAGTTAAGACTGTTGGGCGGGAAGATCCTTTGAAAAATTTATTAACTTCCTCTTTATAAGGACATGCTTTTGTATAGTGGTCTTCCTAGAATATAAGGTAGGGGAACGCAGCTTTCTGTTTGGGTTTGTTATCAGCATTGGTTTGTTGTGGTTTGGGATTGTCCTGCTAAGGAGAAGATTTTTTGGATTTCCCTTTGTTATTCTTCTTTTTCCCTCTGGATTGTTGTGGTTGGGATTGAACCGCATTCACCTCGGAGGTTTGAGAAGGAGAAGTGTCGTTTTTTGATGCAACCTGGTTTTGAGGTGGGGCATAAGTGTTTTGTTGTCCACTAGATTTGGTTGTAGGATGGGCCTTCACAGAACCAACTACACCATCTATAGGAGGTTTGGTAGTGGGCCTAGATGGATCGCCAGTGGGGAGAGAGACATGAGGAATCAGTTCATATAGATTTCTAGATTGGTAATAACCCAAATCCAGATACCGAGCACAAGTGATTGCCTTCTCTTCTGTAATGGCCTCGCCCATTGCAACATCTGTAGCAATAGGTGGCAATAATGACTTTGTAAACCAATAAGCCAATAATTAGTTAGGAATGGGAGCCTTAATTAATATTCAATGTCTCCACCACTAATGAATATGATTAGATATGTGAGTGACAGTGGATTGCCGCAATGAATTTAAGAGGTCCGTGCCAGTATCATATCAGATGGGAAGATGGAAATGTGTCAAAAACTGCATGGCAAGGGAGTTGAAATCTCTGAAAGAGTGTTGTGGAAGCTCGATATACCTTTTTTATTTCCGTTCCATTGAGTGTTCGTTGGAAGAGACTTAATCATATGGAGTCATCCATCAATGAGTTCGAAGAACAACAAAGAGGGAATGTCATGATGTGATCTTTTGGATCTTCCCCGATTTTTGCATCGAATTTCAGGATATCCAATGGTAGTTTGGAAGGAATATGTGGCCAATGTGGTTCATGCCAAATGGGATCATTTATCAATGTTGACAAATCCGGAAGGTCCAATGTTTCCAGGAAGGGAAGTTTCCTATTAGGTTGCGGGTATGAATAATATTGATGTGGTGCTAGAACACTTGTTAGGCCCTGCATTGCATATTGTTGCATATTGTATCCATACATGTTACCCTCAAGGTACTGTTGGAAATTCTGTGATTTGGGGACCATCTAGTTAATCGGTTGTTGGTTGGGAATCATAGGATTCACCAATTGATTCAAAATCGAATTGTAGACCAGTTGTTCAAAATGCTGCTGGGTAGGATTGAATGGTGTAGATACCTGAGGTGGTGGGACTCATGTGGGGTTCCCAAATTCTTGATTGGGTGGATTGACCGCACCTTGAGTAGGGGGGAATTTTTGAAAGGGTGGAGCCCATAGATTGTTCCTTCCGCCTTGATTGAGAGACAGGGTTTGGGGAGGTGGGATCCATTGATTGTTTGAGACACTAGTATAAGGTAACCCAGGATTAGATTAGGGGGGTAAAAATATTGACGTTCATTCATGTGCCCCCTAGTAGGATTCTGGTTATCAAATGTATGTTTCCCCTAGTGGCTGGGATTTTTGGTCCCCAATAAGGAAGTGGCCTAACAGAGGAGGTTGGTTGTTCGTCCCACTTGGGGCACTGAAAAAAGGTTGTCATCTAATTGGTGGGGTTTGTGGCCCCCACAGAGTAGATGGAGTTGATGGAGGAGGTTGATTATTGGTTTCGGTTGGGGCACCAATAAATGGTTGGCCTCCAATCGGTAGGGTTTGTGGTCCCCATGGAGCAGATGGTCCTAACAGAGGACATTGGTTACTGGTTCCGCTTGGGGCACCAATAAAAAATTGTCCTCTAGAGATAGTGTAGATTGTGGTTGAATATTGACTTCCAGTCACAACAGATATTTTAACAGTAAGAATAGACGACCTTCCAACGAAAACATTGGAAGAGGTTGACTTTGTAGGTTGGTTGGCTGCATTATTAGTATCGATTTGTGAAGATGAGTGTGCACTAATTACAGATGATGTGGGTAGCGATGGAAAAGTATAGTTTGTCCCCTGACTAGAAATGTTCCTTGAAGGAGAACCGAAGATTTCATTTAGTAATAGATGAGGGGAAGGTTGGAGGGGAGTTTCGGGCGATAATTGCATAGGAACTGGAAAAGTGCGGAAATCATTGAGGGCTTGGACCAGATTCATGTTCCATAATGATGAAGATGGATCAAATATGTTTTCTGTCTCCAAATCATCAGGGAAAGGTTTAAAATAGATCCAATCTGTGGGTCCAGATCGACCTACGAATGAAGTGCCATAGGTAGTATCGTAGGATGTGGATTGGAGGGTTCTAGAATCATGAGGATTTACCACTTGAGACATGGATATTGGTGGGAATTGTGAGCTCGAAGCCATTATTTGCGCAGTTTCACATCTAAATATTTCCTTTGCCACATGTTCTTGGGAAAAACTAACAAGTTCTGCTCTTATGGATGCCATGATTTCATGGCCTGAAGGGAGATCGGGAGAAGGAATTCCTAATGAGCTATTACTGGAAGATACAAATTCATAGCTACAGATAACTGGAGAAGTCGGTATGACAGGTGGGGTTACCAATTAAAGGTTGGTCAAATTTTGTAGCGAACTGAATCGTTGTAGAGGGGAAAGGATCGGATTCCTCGATAACCTTGATATATCCTTTGGCGAGATCAATTTGTGATGGAATTACCATAGCGGTGCTATTTTCCAAAGTGATAAAAACTTTCGGCACAACGTCGTCTTGTGGTGGGACACTAACCTCAGCTTCTATAGTGGTTTCCAATGTCGTACTAACTTCTGGTACTACACTGGTTTCTGGTAGTGCACTAGTTTCTAGGACTGTGCTAGGAGTTTGGGGTACCATAACAACTGGTGGTGTTGTACTATTTTATTGTGGGACAATCCCCCAACTAGTTGGTCTTCTAGTAGGGGGAGTGGGTATGCATGAGGGTGGCATGCGACTAGTTCTAGGAACGGTTTCAAGACTCTTCCCTTGTTGTCTTCATGATTTCCTTTGGTCCTCCATGGAACATGACTAAAATGATATGGGCGAAGTGTCATTTAAAAAAGAACTAAAAAACCCTCAAGCAAACGAGTGTGAAAAAGGGGAGCTAGAAAAGAAGAGGCGCACAGGCCAAAAAGAAAGCTCAAAAAACTACATTAAGAACGATGTCACAGTAAGTGAGCTATAAGAAAAATGCCAGGAAGCCAACAATCAACACTAAAAAATAAAATACTCTTTATAAGGTACAATAGCAAGCAATCCTCCTATCTAAGGTTTGGAGACCTCAACATATTATATCCTTCGTAAGGTGATGAAATCCAAGTCTGACAATATGAAGTGAGAGACCAAAATATGAAGGGATATCCCTTTACCGAAAGGGATCCCAGGTAAAATATCCCTAGAAGGAAGGTCACTAGGATACCTCGTTCATGACACGTCTGAGAAGGTTTACTGGAGATTTTTCCTTTGAGCCCTTGTAAAACCACTATGGAGGCCGAAAAATACAAGGAAGACAATGCATTGATGTCCTTAGGTGCTAAGTGGAGTGCAGTATTCCACAAAGTCCATCCGGAACCAATCTTTGCTGCTTACCCCCGTGGAATGGGAGGCCCTCCAAACAAATTGGTGTATAACCATGTCAAAAAATACAAGAGGATTTGAGCACCCTAAAGGAAATCAACTATGTCTCAAATGTAAAGTGACAGGGGGGAATTATTTGGATTCCTGTCCCCGATGTCCTAGCTAACTACACAATTCTTTTATGTCCTCAAATGAGGCTAATGTGTGTTTAGTTAGGATATAAATTTTTAGGGCTTGTTGTTTTACTCAAAAGGAGTTGGAAGTGCAACTTGATGGTGTTAAGACTTGACTCAAACCATGCATCTATGAATGAATCAATGCAACTCTTTATTTCGATGAATATCTAGCTATAGGAAGGAGAGTTCCTTTCTTATTCCAAAATGAGAGAAACACACAATGCCAAAAAAGAAAAATGTTCACTTTTGTTTTTCTTTACGATTTTGTATGCCAAATCAAAATATGAGATACTCTTTCACACTGAATCTATCCAAAAACAACTAAAAAAACAAACTTTTGTTTTCTTTTTACTTCAAATGAGCTTAAGACAACAAGTAGATGAAAAATGTTCTAAAATTGCAAAAATGTTTTACTCATTAAGTGAAGAGGAAAATAGATCTTGAAAAGTTTCTAAACAAATTTAATGAGCAAAAATGAAAAGATTATTTAACAAGCAATAAGATTTTTCCAAAACTTCTTCAAGAATGCAAAGGAATGTGTAACAATTCCCTTGAATTTTAGCAAAATGACCACTTTTTCAAGATAAAACCAAATATTCCAAGTAAAAAATTTACTCTTGTCAATTCAATCTCAAGAAGTACAAACCATAAATATACAAACAAGCAAACCAATCCAAGCTTCTAGACTTGCAGATCAGGAGCAGAATGAGCAATCAGACCAAATGCAAAGGAAAAATAAGGTCATGAGAATGGTATGAATGACTATGACAGTCCTCTAATTTCCGATTCACCAAGAACTTCAGAACTTCACTCTATAATCCAAATAAGGTCTCAAAATAAAATCCAAGAAGTGCAGGGGTCAAACTTAGGTCACACAGGTCTGATCAGGATCAAAGAGATGAGGTCAAGCCAAAAATAAAAAACAAGCATCAACCAAGCAAAAAACCAAAATTTGATGCAACATACAAGGAATTTTCGCTCCCTGATAGACCACCCAGGCATGAAATATAGGGATTTTTGCGCTCTAGTACACTACAGAGGCATGAAAATATGGAAATTTTTGCTCTGTGGTATATGGGAGGGGCGCGAAATTTCTCTGTAATGATCTAGGTGTGAAGGTCTAAGAAGAAATTTTGAAATTTCCAAATATTGCAGACCTAGAGAACTCAACTATGAGGATCAGACTAATGAATAAAGGACAATGATTGATAAAACACAGAGATAATAGATCAAAAAGGTCAAAAATGAATATTTGATAACCAAATGAAAACTAGGATATCCCCAGTATGGTCACCAATTTCTGTTCTAGAAATTCATCCTATGGATAGTTAAACCTACTCAAAGATTAAACTAGATTTAAACAAGATTAATCAAAGACATCAAATAAACAAATGGAATCTTAAGCTCCTAGATATAGCACAATGCATAAATTTCAAAGTACTGAGAGAGAAGAGATGGTAAAACTTACCTTATATCTGTTAGTTTTCCTAGATCCAGTTTCGAACTTGATGCCCAAGATCTGAACCTGTTTAAGCAAGAAAAGAAACAATATCTCCAAGCACTAGATGTAATGGTTAAGATCTAAATCATATGAAACATATTATGGATCAAAAATCAAGAAACATAATATGGGAGAATAATCCAAGTTATATTAAAGGTATCTAAAGAATATAAACACAAAATTACCTTTGATGTCCAAGAAGCAATCTCTCCTTCCAAGACTTCCTCTTTATTATCTCTGCAAAACCTCCAAGACCATAGGTTTGATTCCTCCAAAGTTATCCCCTTAGCTCATGGATGGTCTCCTTCTTATAGGATTTGGGAGGCCAACTACTAAGAGAGGAAGGTAGATCTAGGTGAGCAAATGGTGGATCAAGGAGTTGAGCCAGGATAAAGAGGAAGGATGAGGTAGAATTCGAGGGGAACCCCAATCCCAAGAAAATATCCCTAGAGCTAAGATCCACAATTCAAGTGATGAGTTTGTTAAGGGATTTTCGTGCCCTCTGAATTGAGCATAGCACAAAAATGTTTTAATTTTCGCGCCCCTACAGGCATGCAGTGCATGAAAATGTTGTATTTTCACGCCTTGCACCACTACTAGTGAGCGGAAATATGGGTAAATTTGGCTCAATGAGATGGAATTCGGATGTCATCAATTGGATTTGTCTCCAAGCAAGGCCAAGGAGGGGGCCAACAAGGTGTAAATAAGTCTCAACACTTGTTAGGAGGTAGTACCATTAGGTGCCGCATGGTGATACGACATGAAGACTTGAAATGGCATTCAAAGTGAGACTTTGAGGTATAAAACCTACAAGGAGACTAGGATCAAGAGAGATTCTACCAAACAAACAAATATAAGTATTTGAATTGTCATTTTATGTATTCTCCTATTGTTCACATATTTATGTTCCTAGATTTAGTATGTGTACTATGCATGTTTTCATTGATGAACATAATACTACTAATATGCATGTGATGGGTAAGTGGCATATGGTGTTGTACAACATTCCATTTCTACTTATCTAGAATGAAACCTCTTTGCTGATATATTGGGAGTAGTGCACACTCTTAATAATGTTCTGGTAGAGATGGATGGCATCTAGAAAATTACCATATGAATATGGGATATGGATGAATGTTGTGTTGAAACATTGGCTAAGATAGTTGCATGATTGTGTGACCTATGCATAAGAATTTGTCATTATTAATTTGTTTTGGAAACTATGAAATGTTTCTAATCATGCAACTGAATTTTGACTTGTAGGAAATATCGTGTATGATCACCTACAAATGAATAATGATGAGATTCGTTTTGTAAACCAAGTAACAATGGACTTATGAAATCAAGTACAAAGAAAGGGTTCTCTCAGAAAGAGGGAGTCAACTATGATGATATGTTGCTCTAGTATCCAGACACACTTACTCAGTGGTTGATATTACACTAGATAGATGGTGTAATCGAAGTAGAAGATGATATTGAGCAACCTCCAGGATTCAGGACTCTCTATAGAGAACCACATGTGTGCACATTGAAGAAGAATTTGTACGGGCTCAGAAGGAACCCATGGGATAGGATGATCACTTGGAGTGATGATGATGATTGGATCTCCTTTAAAAGAAGAAGTGGGGTCTGAAAGGACCTCCCTCGAAAGAGGGAGTGATGATGATAGAGATTCCAGTCCTTGACGACTGATAAAGATTCCAGTCCTTGGTGACTGAAGATCAGTACTTTCCGAATGATAGAAATTCCAGTCCTTTCCGAATTAAGATCAGTACTTTCCGATTGATAGAAATGCCAGTCCTTGGTGACTCAAGATCATTACTTTCCAATTGATAGAGATTCCAGTCCTTATTGACTGAAGATCAGTACTTGCCGACTGATAGAGATGTCAATCCTTGGTGACTGAAGATTGGTACTTGCCGACTGATAGATATTCCAGTCCTTGGTGACTGAATATCAACACTTGTCGACTGATAGAGATTCCAGTCCTTGCCGACTGATAGTGTTGTTCCAATATTTCTTTACTGATGATTGTTGTTGTTTTTATTGTTGTTCCAGTATTTACTTACTGATGATTGTTGTTCAAGTACTTTCTGACCGATGCTTGATGTTGTTTCAGTGTTCAAACACTGATGATGATGCTGATGGTGATATTCCAACAGACGATGATGATGATGTTGATGGTGATATTCCAGTAGACAATGATGATGATCCTGATGGTGATATCCTAGCAGACGATGATGATGCTGATGGTGATATTACAATAGGTGATGATGATGATGATGATGATGATGATGGTGATATTCCAGCAAACGACGATGATGTTGATGGTGATATTCTAGCAGATGATGATGATGATGTTGATGGTGATATTCCAGCAGACGACGATGATGATGTTGATGGTGATATTCTAGAAGACGATGATGATGATGCTGATGATGATGTTCCAATAGATGATGTGATACCCCATACATATGATGATCCAGAAATTTCCTACGACATATAGAGATTCACAAGTTAGTTGAACAACTATTAATTTTGTTGATGTTACCCGTAGAATACCTTCCTAGTTAAGAGGGAGTGTTAACAAAATGTAACTACGGAAGATATTCTAAATGTATTTGTTTATTGTATTATTGTATTACTACTTCGGGAGATTTCATTGATGTAATTAATAATGTAAGCATCATTGAAGGAATCAATATAAACCTTAACTGATTAGTTCATCATGGAAAGATCTAGAAGGAATATTTTATTGTAAAGAGTACAGGTCGACCGAGTTAGGCGAGTCAAGCCGGCGTAGGTAGTGAAAAGGTCAAGTCAAATGTAAAGTATAAATAGGAGATTGAGTTTCTAATTGGTAACAATCACCTCACTCACTCAAGGTCACATAGGAGAGAGAGAAGTTTGCACAAGTGAAGGAGAGAAGTTGTTTTGTCTTGGGGTTTTATCTTGTACTTGGTGAATTATATATTGAGGAAGTTTTGTCAAGGTTTTCTCCCTTGTGGTTTCCCCGAGATAAATTTTGTGTTCTTTGCGTTTGTTGTGCTTGCATTTATTTCAATGATTATGTTGTTTAATGTTATTATGCTAAACAAGTAAAAACTTAATAGAATGGACCTGAGATTACATATGAAATTTTTTTGAATCCGTTGAAGATAAAAATGGTAAATATAGGCTCTCGTGAAAATCCAAAGTTTGGAAACATAGGAGATTACTGGGATGACGAAACAGTGGGAAAAATTATTTGCATGAATTTCAAAACTTGTTTCCTACTACATTTTTATTACTAGCGACTTGGGTGAAATGAAAATCCCACTGAAAATTGGTGCCAAGTTGATCAAGCAAATGTCATATAGATTGAATCCACGGTACAAGGAAAAAGTAAGAGTAGATATCAACATAATGATCGATGTAGGTATCATTGAGCCCTTCGAAGAATCAGAATAGATCAATCTTATGGTAGTACAAGACAAGAAAGTTGGGGAGATTAGGATTTGTGTTGACTTGTGCATGTTGAACGATGCCTGTATACATGACCCTTTTCCAACTCTGTTCATGGATGAAGTGCTTGAAAGCATTGGAGGTCAAGAATCATACTCTTTCACAGATGGATTTTCTGGGTATAATCAAATAAAGATTGCTAAGGAGGACCACCATAAAACAACATTTGTGACATAATGTGTTTGCTTCCAATACACGGTAATTCCTTTTGGCCTGAAGAATGCCCCTACAATTTTCTCACAGGTAGTTGTCACTTCATTTAAGGACTTCATTCATAAGTTTCTAGAAGTATATTTTGATGATTGGATAGTATACGGGTTGCTCAAGAGACATATTGAAAATTTGAGGTTGATGTTAGAGCATTGTAGACATTATCAAATCTCTTTGAATATGAAGAAATGCATATTTTGTGCTCCAGCTGGCATAGTTTCAGGACATGTAGTTTGCAAGCAAGGTTTGTTAGTGGATCCTACAAAGATTGCTATTATAGTTGATCTTCCTCCACATACTTCGGTTCGACAATTGAGGAAAACTATGGGTCACACAAGATATTACAGGAAATTTATTAAATTCTATGCCCAGATCACAACACCAATGTAAAAATTACTCAAGAAAGATGAAAAGTTCCGCTGGACTGAAGACTACCAACAAAATCTCAACATGTTAAAGGAGAAAATGGTTACAAAACCTATTCCGGTATTTCCTAAATGGAAAAAAGAATTTTAGGTTTATGTTGATGCTTTATCTGTCACTTTGGGTGCGGTGCTTGATCAACTAGGTGAGGGTTACATAGACCATCCTATTGCATTTACTTGAAGGAAGTTGTCCACTGTAGAAAGAAATTATACTTTGACAAAAAGGAAAGGACTTGCCACGGTGTAGGCATTACAAAATTTTAGGCACTATTTTCTAGGGGGGCATTTTAAGATGTTTACAGAGTCAGGCATACCACTCTACTTTGAAGTACTTGGTCAACAAGACAGTTTTGGGGGAGAATATATGTCGATGGTTATTATTATTTCAGGAATATGAATTTGAGATCATTGTCAAGCCTGTGAGGTTAAATGCGGGTCTCGACCATCTGTCATGGAAATAGGAGAAGAATCAAATAGTTTAGAGGATAATCTACTAGATGCATAGATATTTTCCGTAAGAATGATCAATGACTACTTTCAAGATATTTTGACATTTTTTTCCATAGCAACAACGCCAGAGAGATACACAAATGCCTAGAAGAAGCAGTTGATCGTTAAATATGCAGACTACCAGTTGATAGTCGGTCACTTGTATAAGTTAGGGCCAGATGAAGTATTGCGTCATTGTGTTTTGGAGCACGAGAGATAAATTATCTTAGCTGAAGCCCATGATGGATTGGAAATTGGACATTATGCAGGAAAAGCTACAACACAGAATATTTTAAGAGAAGGGTTATTGTGGTCGACCCTTCATAAGGATGCTAAAGAATATTGTTAGAACTGTGATGTATGTCAAAGAACTGGGAAGTCGACGAGGAGATATGAAATTCCAATGGTACCTCAGATTACCTTGTAGGATTTCGACAAGTGGATTATTGAGTTTGTGGGACCCATTAACCCACCGGGGAAAAGGACTGGTGTAAGGTATATTAATACTGTGACAACTAACGCAGTCTTCCTCTCCACCATCTCTATCACTCACTGTGTGATCATGAACAACTTATCTTACATGATGGGCTGAAGCTACACGAATACGAGATTGCATTGATATGACTGCTGCAAGATTTCTATTTGAGAATGTGATCACTAGGTTTGTTTGTCCTCATATCCTTTTAAGCGATCATGGTGTACATTTTGTTAATAAAACTATAGAGGATCTTACTGAATAATTTCAGGTCCATCATCAAAAGAGTACTTTGTATCACCCACAAGCAAATGAAACTGTCAAAGCATTCAATAAGATCTTGGAACATGCACTAACAAAAAATTGTAATGTGAACTACGACGACTAGGACTTAAGGATCCCTACAATATTGTGGGTCTATAGAACGATATGTAAAAGGTTGATAGGTCATACACCTTTCAAGTTGGTGTATGGACAAGATGATGTGATTCCTATGGACATATTATACCTAGTTTAAGAATTGTTACTTTTGCAGGTATGTCTGATATTGGTTCTATTAAAGAGAGACTAACGCATTTACTTTAGTTGGAAGAGGAAATATTTTTCGCAAGTTTTCATTAGTAGGTACAGAAAGATAGAGAAAAAGAGTGGCATGATTGTTAAATTACTGAGAATCAATTTCAGTGAGGAGATCTAGTTCTTCTGTATGACAACATTTTTTTCAAACATCCTGGTAAGTTACGAATGCATTGGCTAGGGCCATATGTTATTAATTTTTTCATAGAGGGAGGCACAATACAATTACAAAAAATTGGATGTTGAAATCCTCTAAGGATTGGTTAATGGCATCCAGTGGAAGCCCTACAGGGACAGACGTGTCCTGTTGAAGTGAACATACCTAATTTCGTGCTTGTACATAGTAAAAAAAAAATGATATGGAAACCCCAAGTTACTAGTGTGTAAAATTTTTTCTATCTGGGTCATTGTATCAAAGTTATATATTTGATGTTTAGAAACCCTAACTCCCCATTTTGTTGAAGTCATCTCTTATTGCGAAGAGTTGACGATTTGTCAAAGATCCATCTATCGAAGTGTTATTTCTGTCACTCAGAAACCCCAACCTTTTTTTTGTGTCACAGTTATGTTTCCTTAGGGAAGTTGACAATTTGTCTCAGTATGATCTGTCAAAGTTTAGGAGTAGTTAACTAGTCAAAGTTGCAGTTATTGAGCATTTATTGCTACTTTTATGATGGGTTTAGTGGTGGCTTTAGTGGGATTTTTGTATTAATTGTCGAAAAGACTACCAAGTGTGTGAATAGATCCTCTGATACCACCATCATCATTGGAAGATCGAGTACATTCAATTAACATCGGGAATGATAGACAGATCGCACATGAGGAGTAAAATTAAAAAGATGCCCTTACATTGGTAATTATTCATTGTGGCTTGAGTGATTGCAGCGTAGTGAGAAAACCAGAGCCAAGACTTTGTATGCTGAGTGGAGAGTAGAAGTGTATAAGTGATACAATGCGGGTTGATTTATCAGCTGAAAGTGAGGTCCAAGGATATGTCGAGGAAGTTATGATGCAGGGATCTGTTTCTATGATTCCTAAGCACCCAAAAGTGATTTCTCCACAGATTCCTATCAATATGCTATGGAAAACACGCCAAGCGAATAGAACGAATGTAGAGCCAAGGGAAAAGGCACATCATGATGCGGGAACATTCATATCGGGATTTGTGTCTATGTTCCAAGAGTATATCCCGCCGTGGAGCCTAAGTGCAAAAATTGTGAAGCTATCAAAGAATGTGCGGTACCAATTGGAGACCGTACCAGTGCCGAAGGGAGTTATAGTTCAAGGTGATATTTTACGAAAAATTCAGAAGTTATCATATGTAGACCACAACGCTGCCAAGTTTGCTGAATACAACTACACACACAACATGACAGCTATTGTTTCAACTTAAGGTCATACAGTGGAACTGGAATCACAGCAGTGGGATCTTGGAGTGGCGAGAGCCGACCTCTTACTATTAATATATCTTCCACACTTTGGTTGCACTACGGAAGCAAACACATGTGTGAAGAAGTTGTTACTCTATCTGCATGGAGGGTGTTGTAATGTCCTCTTCTGCTTAATCACAGATGGCCATCATGCTAACTTATATGATTCCCATAGGTTCGAGCGGGCACTGACATTCAGGGAATCAACTAAGGATTGATGCCTTATGCACCCTAAGAAGATATTTGGCAGGGGTATTAGATCATTAGTAGGTAAACAGGGGGCATAGGAACTATAGGACACCTGCATGCACGACATCCGAGCATTATTTCATGATGCATGCACTGATTGAGTCTCCAGAGCATTGCATGCAAGTCAACTGAGAATTAGAAGGTAAAGTGACCTAATTAGGTCAAAAGTTAGGTCTGACAGGTGAATGTTATAAAAGAAAGGTAAAGCTAGTAAGGAATACCTGCTTATATGATTATTGATTTGTGGATTCAAATTGGAGAGCTCAGCAAGCCAAATTGAGGTTGAGTGCATGCACTCAACTAGCTAGTGTATTTAGGCAGCGAAATCTATCGTCCCTAGTCACTATCAGGTTGGATCATCCAGATTCAGCGTTACTTTAATATCATTAGGTTCTATTCATCAATTACTGTAGGATTCGAGTTATATATTGATTTGAGGGATTCTCCCTCCTTGCATGAGAGAATTGCTCAAGGACACTTATATTCACATCACAAGCTATAGGGGTCCAATATTATGCATGTTGGCTCCATATTCTCAGAGTATCACTATTACCCTTCCCTTGGAAGAAGAGCTCCTCATATTGAGTATTAGACTATTTCTCAGCACTTCTATCCTCAAGAATACGTCTTCCTGCATGTGGGAGGATTTCTCAAGGAGGGGGTTCATGCTTTAGGCTTCCGAGCCATCATTTTATCTGCATGTTGCTTCCATTGCACTTAGAGGAGGATTATAACCCTACTACACCACTTCTGGATCATTCAACTATCAGTTTATCTCTGATCCATCATTATATCTATTGAGGAGGGCACATTTCTGGAGTAGGTTCAATCATTATCTCTTGCATCCACTGGCCAAAGTCTTTCATGCTGGGCTTATATTGACGAGCATCATCTAATATATCTATTGGTATGCACATGCATTGATTCTTCCTATTTTATAGCATTTCTGATTATCTGGGTATTAGGGTTGCATGCAGCGCATGCAATATTAGATTAGTATATCACATATTCCTAAGTTGATACACAAGATCACATAGAAAACAAAGAAAAAAAAAAGAAAATTATCGATTTGGGATATTACAGTGGTATCAGAGAATGTTCCTCACTAGCTATGGGAGCATGCAATTTTGAACAGTAAGTGAATTCATAGGACCCACACAACATTACTTATTAGAGAAAGAGGCTTAGGAATAGTGATAGAAGAGAAGAAGAGTTAGAGGATATAGAACTGGGGGATACAAAGTATCAGTTTGAAAAAAGTAAAGGCAAAGAAACAATGGCATGTGATGATAATATAGCTTTCAACAGTCTCATTTCAGCTATAAAGGATCTTACTACTGGACAAAAAGAGATGGTGAATTCCATTAGGCAGATGGAAGATAAAAACGGGCCCACCCCACATAGTCCTTTATTTCCCAACAGTGATAGGGTATCCACAAGTAGTAGTGGGGAACATTTACATACAAACATGCAGAGCCACCCCCATATCTACAATAGGGCCTCTTGACCTACCCTACCACAGTTCTTAGATAGCCCTGCCGCAGTACCACGGTATTTTTTAAGGATTATAAAAGTATACTTAAGTGTAGTATTCTAGGCGATTATTTTGGATTGGAAAAAACATATATATAGATTGGTAGGAGAATATTAAATATGAAACATACAATTTACTACTAAAACTTGTAAATTTTGGCAAATATTATAATAATAAAAACATATTTTATGTAAATATAGGCGATATTAGAGACTAAAATGACCAAATAGCGAATTTATTTTTTGAAAAAAGGCCAAAAATAGCCAATTGGCTAAATTTCGCCCCTAAAAATTTCCCTGTGCAGTACCCCTAGTGAAGGTAGAGCCAGAAGATCCCATGGGGGCATACCTAAGAGAGTACAGAGCATTGGGTGATGACTTCCAGTCAGTAATGACCTTCACTAACTTTTTCCACTTTAAAAGTAAGAACAAGCCCAGAGCATACAATAGACCTTTCAGCCAGAACTTTGAGTTACAACGCATGGTAGGGAAACTGACTATTCCTACCTTTGAAGGGACCTGGAGTGGCCCAACGCGGGATTGGGTACAGAAGTTGGATACATACTTCCATCTCAACCCCATGATTGAGACAGATGCCATTAAATTTGCTACCTTGCATTTGGATGGGGAGGCCCATGAGTGGTGGTACCACGGGTTGGTGACATTGGGTCACAATATTATCACTTAATACATAGATTTTACACGGAGGATCATTGAGCGATTTGACATAAAATACCTTGAGGTACATTTTAGAGAGCTGGCACAGCTCAAGCATACAGGTAGTCCAGATGCTTTCATTTCATATTTTTAGAGGGTAACAGTCATGGTGACAAATATTTCAAAGATCAAGCTGATTATGTTATTTACCGAGGCCCTCACTGATTCGTTACGTGGATGGGTCAAGGATTATAGACCCACCACCCTAGATGATGCCATCAGTCATACTAGATATTTATAGGATGTAGTCCCAAAAAATAGATTTCCTCCCAAAACTAATTTCCCTATTAAAGATAAAGAGAGGAAACCCTTCCACAAAGAATGGCCTAAGAAAGAATGGATGGATAATGATACCTGCCAGGACCTTAGAAGAATAAATTTATCTTTCACTTGTCGAGAACCATGGGTATCGGGTCACAGGTGTTTAGGGAATAAATTCCTACTATATAGAGGTCTATTCCGATAGTGGGGAGGATGAGGATTATCAGGATCAGGAGTAGGGAGAGGCACATGAGACAACAGATGAGGTACAATCACTAGGAGGTACCATTGCTACATTGTCGGGGGTCCCTAGATTCCACACTCTCCAGATCAAAGGTGTCATATAGGGAAACATAGTAGGAGTGTTGATAGATGGTGGGGCATCCCAAAACTTTATTGATGTTGCATGGGTTAAAAAGAAAGGCATTCAGACTGAGAGTTTTGATGGATTTTCAGTAGTTGCAGCAGGTCACCACACCATGGAGTGTAGTCAGAGGATTCAAAAATTGAAAGTAACACTTGGGAACTATACAGTGATAGAAAAATTCTATGTGGTAGACGTACCTGACACAAATGTGGTATTGGGATTTTAATGGCTTTATTCCATAGGGAAGTATTCCATGAACTACCAGACCATGGAGATGGAGTTCATGGGAAGGAAGGGCCAAAAGGTAGTATTGAGAGGGATGAATACCTACCCTCCCACAGCAGTGACATAACACAAGATGGATGCAGTACTCCTACAGATAGATATAGAGTGGGAAGTAGTGTGTTTGGTTACCTTCAGGAAACCACCAGATAAGGAAACACAATATCCAACAAATATAGAGGCCTTACTACAGAAGCACAGAGTAGTATTCAGAGACCTTCCAGCAGGTCGACCTCCAGATAGGGAATTTGAGCACATTATTGAGTTAGAGGAGGGGACTCAAGAAGTTATCACCACTCCTTATAGACACCCCAAGATGTACAAAGATGAGAAAGAGAGTACAATCAAGGAACTGCTCAAACTAGGGTACATTAAACCTAGCTCCAGTCCATTTTAATCCTCAATAGTGCTATTGAAGAAAAAGGATGGAGCCTTACGCATGTGCATCAATTATAGGGCACTCAACCAGAAGACTATAAAAAACAGGTATCCAATCCCCAGGATTGATGAGTTGATGGATGAACTACAAGGGGAATAGTATTTTTCTAAGATCGACCTCCGCACAGGTTACCATCAGATTCGGGTTAGGGAATAGGATGTTCCAAAGACCTCCTTCCATTGTCACTACAGACATTATGAGTTTCTAGTGATTCCATTTGGGCTCACTAATGCACTAGCCACTTTCCAGTCATGCATGAACAATATCTTCAAGGCTCAGTTACGCAAGCATCTTCTGGTATTCTTCGATGACATATTGATATATAGTAGAACTTGGGAAGAACATTTGAGACATCTAGACGAACTACTTGGGATTTTACAGGAGCAATCACTATATGCCAAGATGTCCAAGTGTGAGTTCGACAAGCAGGAGATGTTATATTTTGGGCATGTGATAGGGGCCAATAGGGTCTAGGTGCACTTAGAGAAGATTCAAGCCATATTGGATTGGACTGCACCCAAAAATGTGACAGAACTGAAGGATTTTTGGGCCTTTGCCCCTACTACAGGAGGTATGTCAGTGGGTTCTTACAGATGACCACACCCCTCACCGATATCACCAAGAAGGGGGCATTCAGTTGGTCAGAGATAGCATGACATACATTTGAAGAAATGAAGAAGGTAATGCGTTCATTCCAAGTAGTAGCTCTACCGGACTTTTCTCAGCCCTTCGTGTTAGAGTGTGATGCCTTGGGAGAGGGAATAGGGGCAGTATTGATGCACAAAAAATCACCCCATTGCATTTGAGAGTAGGAAGCTCAAAGACTATGAGTGCCACTATTATATATACGACAAGGAAATGTTATCCATTCTCCATGTGCTAACCAAGTTCAGGAAATACTTAGTGGGTGGCAGATTCAAGATTAAGACAGATCACAATAGCTTGAAATACTTCCTAGAGCAGAAAGAGATAAATGAGATGCAACATAAATGGGTGAGAAAAATTTAGGCTTATGACTTCAAGATTGAATACGTAAAGGGAAAGAACAATGTGGTGGCAAATGCACTTTCTAGACGACCAGCTACTTTGTCCCATATGAGCATCTCATCAGATTGGAGATCTCATATTTTGGTTGAGTATTCCAAAGATAATTTTTCCTGCGAACTATTGGATGGACAGATTTAGGATGACAGGTACCGAGTAATCGATGACATCATATACTACAAAAATAGAATCTACTTAGTTCCAGATTCTTCCAACAAGAAAAATATTCTACAAGCCTCGCATGATTCACCATTAGCAGGACATTAGGGGTTTCTCAAGACTTACGAGAATATTAGAGAGGTTCTCATGTAAGGGACTCAAGAATGATGTGATGCAACATGTAAGAGAGTGCAACTTTTTCCAACAGAAAAAAATAGATCACACCCACCCAGCCGGTTTACTACGACCCTTGCCTATTCCCGAGCAGAAGTTGGAAAGCATCTCCATGGAATTCATTACAGGTTTCCCAAGGTTTAGGGCAGAGACTGCTTGCACGTAGTGGTGGACAGATTGACCAAGTTCACTCACTTCTTTGCCATTCCTTCAGATTATTCAACAACACAGGTGGCAGAAGTATTTTTCAGAGAGGTATTCAGACTCCACGGGTTACCCAAGACCATTTCCAGTGATAGGGACAACAAATTTAGTGGACCCTTTTGGCAGGATATTTTCATGTTGGTGGGAACCGAGTTAGCTATGAGCACAAGTTATCATCCACAAAGCGATGGACAAACTGAGATAGTTAACAAGTGGATTGAGGGGTACTTGAGTAATTATGTAGCAGGTCAACATAGGACATGGATCAGATGGATACACTTAGGTGAGCATTGATACAATACCACCCACCATATGTCCATTGGGATGAATCCCTTCAGAGCTCTGTACGGATACGATGCCTTAACTTTTGCATATCTGATATTTGGTGATATCAGGCCCCCCAAGGCAAAAGAGTGGATTCAAGAGAGTCAAGACATCCTTAGCATACTAAAAAAAAACATACAGGTTGCTCAAAATCATCAAAAGATATATGCAAATAGGCATAGGATTGAGCGTATTTTTGAGGTGGGAGACTTAGTTTATTTACGCCTACAACCTTACCAACAATCTTCCCTTAAGAAAAAAGGAGCGGTGAAGTTTAAGCCTCGCTTCTATGGTCCCTACAAGATAATCCGAAAGGTCAGAGAGGTAGTGTATGAGCTAGAACTAACCCCAAAAAGCAATATTCACAATGTATTTCACGTATCTAACCTCAAGAAGGCAGTAGGTAAACAGATTGTTACATCATCTGAGCTACCTCCCTTTGATGATGAGGGGCAATTGATTTTGATTCCCGAGCGCATCCTGCATTTGCGAGAGCGGAAACTAAGGAACAAGATCATCAGGGACTACTTGGTTCAATGGACATATCTGCCTATAGAGGAGGCCACTTCGGAAGGAGAATAGGTATTACAGCACCCAACATTATAGTTGCTTGAGGATAAGCAATTTCGAGCGGGGAGGACTGTAATGTCCCCTTATGTGTAAGCATAGAGGGCCATCCCGCTAACCTATCTAATTCCCATAGGTTTGAGCGGGAACTAACATTCAGGGAATAAAATGAGGATTGATGCCTTATGCACTCTAAGAATATGTTTGGCAGGGGTATTATCTCATCAAAGGTAAATAGGGGCCACAGGAACTATAAGCCACCTGCATGCATGACATCCTAGCATTATTTCATGATGCATGCACTGATTGAGTCTCCATAGCACTGCATGTAAGTCAACTGAGAATTAGAAGGTAAAGTGACCTAATTAGGTCAAAAGTTAGGTCTCACAGGTGAATGTTATAAAAGAAAGGTAAATCTAGTAAGGAAGACCTTCTTATATGATTATTGATTTTTGGATTCGAATTGGAGAGCTCAGCAAGCCAAGTTCGGGTTGAGTGCATGCACTCAACTAGCTAGTGTATTTCGACAACGAAATCTATCTTCCCTAGTCACTATCAGGTTGGATTATCCAGATTCAACATTACTTTATCATCAGGTTCTATTCATCGGTTACTGCAGGATTCGAGTTATATACTGATTTGAGGGATTCTCCTTCCTTGCATGAACAAATTTCTCAAGGACACTTATATTTGCATCACAAGCTATAGAGGTCCAATCTTATACCTGCTGGCTCTAGTCTTCTCAAAGTATCACTATTACCCTTCCCATGGAATAAGGGCTCCTCAGATTGAGTATTAGACTATTTCTCAACACTTCTATCCTCAAGAATATGTCTTCTTGCATGTGGGTGACTTTCTCAAGGAGGGGGTTCATGCTTTAGGAATCTGAGCCATTATTTTATCTGCATTCTGTTTCCATTGCACTCAGAGGGGGATTATAACCCTACTACACTACTTCTAGATCATTCAGCTATCATTTTATCTCCGATCCATCATTATATCTATTGAGTAGGGCACATTATTACCAAGGGCGCATTTCTGGAGGAGGTTAAGTCATTATCTCTTGCATCCACTAGCCAAAGCCTTGCATGCTGGGCTTATATTGACAAGCATCATCTGATCTATATATTGGTACATACATGCATTGATTCTTCTTATTTTATAGCATTTTTTATTATCTGGGTATTAGGGTTGCATGTAGCACATGCAATCTTAGATTAGTATATCATATATTCCTGAGTTGATACACAATATCACATAGGAAACAATGAAAAAAAAAGAATATTACCAGTTTGGGATATTACATGTGCCTATGGATGGAGACCAAGGTGTTGATAGATACAAATTTCATTTCAAAGATCACGAGCCTACCTAAGGTTTGGTTGGACCCACCGCAGTATATTGTGGGAAAAGAGTGAGACCGTGACTTAGCAACTAGAATGAAGGAGAAATATAACTTATCAAATAGAAACAGGGGGTTCGATGTGGCTTCTATCATTGACTGGGCTGTCCGATTTGTTGCAAAGTTGTTAGCTACTAAAATTCTACGTAAGTTATGATCGAACGAGGTTACTAATTCTATCATTGCTGTGCCACAGGAGTGTTCCCAAGGAGTGAAAATGAATTGTGCCACCTTTTTTATTAATGAGTTTCTTGTGGATTGTGCAAACACGTAGGATAATGGTTCACCATTTACATATTCATGGATAATGTTGTTAATATATTTTGTGGGGTGGTAAGAACCCACAAACTATCAGGTCATAAATCCAATTGGCCCATGCGAAGGTTCGCGGTACATGAACTTCTCATATTATGACATCAAAAGTAGGAAACAACAAATCAATGTCTCTTTATATATGCAATTGGAAGTCTTGTGGTATTATGTGGTTTAGATTCCATGCATCGACGAAGCTATAGTAGTAAAGTATCATGTTATGGTGAGGTTCAAGGTAGGGCCCCATCACATTTATGTGCAAGAAAGAAGGGACCCAAACTAGTAATGGTTAACCACTGGGTTCAAGTTGACTATGGAAGAAGTGGATAGTATGGCTCAAGAATGGATGATGGAATGGAAAGCACCAATTGATCCAGAGAACATATCTCCAAATATGTCGCAACAAGAACAACGATGGGAGGGAACCTCAGGTCAGCAACAACAAAAAAGTTAAAATACGCAACACACTGGAGGAGGGAGTGATGAGAAAGAGGATGAAGATTCAAGTCAGACCCCTATTGATCTAGGTTTGGGAGATAAATGAAAAGATGGAACATCTGCGCAAGGAGGAAGGAAAAAGAAGAAGGCGGAGAGGAATGAAAATGCCCAAGATTTAAATGACGATTATATCAACATCCTATTCAATAGGATGACATAAGTCACAAAGGAAAATTAGAAGAAAGAAGAGGTCAAAAAAGTGCATCTATTCAGTGGCGTCACCAATGTCCTGGATACGCTATATCATGAAGTTAAAAAGATCTGCATTTCGACTCCGTCGCAGGTCACACCACCATGAGTCAAAGATGTGCAAGAAGAAGAATTCCAGGACCAAACAGTCTCACTAAATCCTATGGAGGGAGTGGTTAAATTTTTTCCATGAGCATTAAGTTTTGATGAACCAGGAACAAGTGTGCAAGTTCCGAAGACTGGGTATGTAGACCACAAACTAGCTGCATTGCCTTATTATATGTTGCATTGGTTACAATAAAATATTGCAAAGGAATTCAAGTCAAGGGAGAGTTACCTCTTGGATTTAATGAAGGGATATAAGAATCAAGTGCCTGTGTTGAAGGAATTGAGTGCTAAGCTTCAGCAAGACAAGGACTTGCTTCGACGGGAAAAGGACAAAGTTCAGGAGGTTGTTGAAGTTGCATGTTGTGCAGTACTTGAGGCTGAAATTATTGAAGAGATGACATATGAGGAGAAGATATAGCGTTTGGAAGCTTTTATATTGGGTTATCGGCAAAGAGTACAAGGTTTAGAGGAAAATCTTGTTCTGTGTACCCCACCTGAAGTATCTGAGAAGTGATAAGCATAATTTCAAAAGGTTGTTTAGAGCCTTCAGGCTACAGAAGCTCAGTGCATGAAAATGTACGAGGAGTTTCGTAGTCATAAGCTGCGTTATTTGAGCATACTGAGTTAGAGTAGGTTACTACTATCATTGGGGATGCTGAAGAGAGGATGAGTACTTTACGTGAGTAGTTAAAGATTTTTCCACTGGTCCAAAGAATGAGGAGAGCTATGGAGAGTAAATAATTGCAGTAGGAAATCAATCAGTCGAGGATGCAACATAGGCAACAGAAAGAAAGGGTTGAGGCACTCTAGTCTGAGGCTGAGCATGTATCAGAAGTCATCGATGGTAAGCATACATCCATCCAGTTGAAAATCACTTAGGATATCAAAGCAAGTAAGAAAAATATCATTGCAGAGCTGTTCAAAGCTGTCACCCAGAAGAAAGATGAAGTCCAACAGTTGGTTGAAGTGAGAAGGAGTGTATACTAGGAGTTTCTATCGAAGCTACAGGAACCTATCTCACAACCCTGAAGTGGATCAAGATGAGCCACATGTGAGTGTTGGGGGGCTATTGGGCCTAGATTTTTGGAGGTACCATTTCTTAGGAAACAAGTTTTGGAGTGGACAAAGGAAAGACAGAAGTGGTTCAGCGAAGCGGCCAAGAAATCGGGAAAGCGGTTATGTTGATCAAGTCAAATGGTCGGAGTTGACTCAGTTAGTTAGAAATGGTACACATTGTATTAATGAGTCGGTTAGTAATATAGTGGGTTAGTAGGAGTGTGGCGAGTTAAGTGTGCCCGATAAATATGTAATAAGGGAAGATTTTTGGGTTGATTCCGGTTGGTTACTATTGGTTACTATTTTTTCTATTGTCAGTCGATGATGTAAGAGCATATCTTGAGTCTGTAATGGATTATTATATTATGCTTGTCAAATTTATTTTGGAGAATCTGAGTCATTGATCTGTAGGTTGTGTGCACAAATCCACTGTATGTCATGAAGAAATTTGTAATTCCTAACTAAAGTGCTTATTTGGCTGCGACTCATAATAAAAGACAAGTGCTTCCGTGGTTTTTCCGAGGATGGGTTTCCATGTTAAACATGGTGTCATTATGTGTTGTGATATGTGATGTGATATGTGTTATGTTTTGTTTCATCTGATTGAATATTTATATGGATTCCTATTTAAGATAATTGTAAATGACATGAATGTGAAATATAACCTAAGTTACATTAGTCTAGTGACATTATGGATCTTGTCGAAGTGACTGATATGTTGAAGCTTTGATCCTATTGATGTTCTAAAATATTTAATGTTATGGGTTTTATGATGAATGCATTGCGCATCGAGCTATTCCACTTATGTGATGTAGAAACTTGGTTCATGTAGTTTCCATAGGTACTTCGGGTGAGACTTCATCTGCTCTGCGGGTGTTTTCAAAAGGGACTAAACTCCCTTTCGGGCCGGTATTTGTGGTAGTGTTATTGTTTGTCGGTATGATGTTGAATGTTTGAACCTTGGTCGAAGTAAAAGTGCGCCAATAGGTTCCAAACTAGGGTGCATTTTCCTTAGCTTTTGTTGATAAGTCTTGCTGTGGTTTCATTAGGATATTGTGTTGCATTATGTTCATGTCGAATGTTTTTAAATCATCATAGGTCTAGGAAAAAACATCTTTGTATTATTTGAAGAGCTTAATGAAAGTAGTTTTTTCAGCAAAATTACATTTAGTCCCACAATTGATATTCTAAGGATTTTGCTCAGTCCCAAGATTAACAATTTGATAATTCATACAAGAGCTATTAGTTTTCCAATTAACGATCTTTTTGAATTTGTCCTATATGTCATAAAAATTATCAATCCTTACAATAAATTTTGGGACTAAAGCAGTAGGTGTTTGTGGGTCTGACGTGGAATAAAAATAATTATGCGGACCTAATAAAGATCGATAATGTTCAACTTCATCAATGGAAACATCTTTAAAGGTAACCTACACAGTGAGAAAATATAGTATTTGTCAATCATCATAAAAAAAATTCCAATTAGCTATGTTTCCGGGAATGGAAGGTTTGTACATTAATTCAATTAAAAAAGTGCCAGGGGTGAAAACTTCAACATGCATTGATTTAGATGGGATATTGACGAGGAAGTTAGCATCAAAGTTTTGTGATCAAGGTACAAAATTTATATTAAAATCTAGAAATGATTAATTAAATACCATACCTCCCTCTGATAATTTTTTAGGTGAGTTGAAATACAATGAATATATTTTTTCACCTGTCTAATGATTATTTCAGAATCACGGTAAACTTTAATTACTTGTACGTTCAGATCAATTGCTTTATTTAAACCTTGAATCGATGCCTCGTATTCAGCTACATTTTTGTACATTGAAATTCTAATCTACTAGTTATCATAATCTTGTTACCAATTGGATCAATTAATACACAACCAACAACCCTTGCCCCTTTCCTGGACCTCGAACCGTCAAAAAATAATCTCCAACAAGTTCAATGTAACCTAAAATTGGTGTTTACATTATATGCATTATGTAGGATGGTTTGAGATAACTCCACCTAAGAAAAATGCATAATTTCAAATTGATTATCATATTCTACATACGGTGAGATGTTTGGAGTAAAATTTCCAAAGAAGGTATCCATGGTATAATTTCCTACATTTGCAGTGGGGACTAGAGGAGGCTCACTTGGATCATTCAGATCGGTGATCGTCTATTTAAGATAAGGTTCCCTATTGACTCTAATTTTTTTGGGTTTCTCATTGTATGGCAGCCATAGATGTGACCAGTATGTGGCAAAACAACCTTTAATATTTTCTAATCAGTCTTGACTTAACCACATCCCATATGCTTTAGGGACATCAGCCACTATAATATCAATAGTCTGATGGATTCTTAGATCTAATGAGCGTCTAATTAAAAAGTTCTTTATTTATCCCACCACCTTCACTCTGGACCTATCCAACTGTAAAATTTGCATAGGTGATGGTTCAATGCTTTTGTTTAGTTTCTTTCATATAGATAAAGGCATTACATTCGAGGAAGCCCCCGAGTCTATCATGTAGTCATGTAGATTTCTATTAAAAATTTCAAATGATAGAAGAAATGGGGGTGTTTAAAGTTTCTTTCCCATGGAATACGGAGTAGTAGATTGCTGACTAGTGTTGTCGGCATGGGTTTCAAGCGTGTTGTTTGTGACTGTCCCGCTAGGCACAAAGTTGCTTTGAACCTTTAAATCACTAGTATTTTCATTAAATCGTACAATTAGATATTGGCTCTTTATTTCGTCAAGTCCTCTACTGGATTGTACTCCAAGTCAATCATAATAATTACCTTTTGTGCAATGACCCTATTATGGTTAGAGGTAGAAGAAGGATATTGAGGTAATTGTTCCTTTCCATGAGTGTTATAGGGATGCTGAATATCATAAATTGTTTTAGACTCATCATCTTCAAATTTTCTTGGTAATTCTGTAAAACAATTAATGGCATGGGTATCTTGATGATCATGGCCTTTAGGCGGTTGGTCTTGATGTTGTTGGTTTTCAGTAAAGCTAGCTTAACTATCATCTAAAGGGGGTTGAGGACCATTTAATAAGGCCTTAAGGAAAAAAGCTAAGTCATCATCATTCATTCCCTTAGAAGGAGTCATATTTTGGTTTTGTGGTGGTTGATAAGGTCTCTTATAAGGATTTATGAAGAACCCCCGATTTGAGGAACCTTCTCGTACATTCTTCTTAAGATCGATTACTTCATTGGAAACTTGTTGTAACACCTTTTGAATGCTTTCTAGTTCCAACGATCCCTCATCCTTATTATGGGTGACATGTTTGGGAGGTTATTCTGGTTTCTTTTGAGATGTTGTAGGTTGATTGGTATTAGTATTAAGGTTCCCTTTAAGACTCAACATATATTTTTTTGACTAGAATGGATTCACTAAAAAGCTCCTGCAAAGTGGATTTGTGGGACTATTTAACCCACATGGTTATAGGACAGGTCGCTTTCCTCCAATTCCATGCCGCTCCTTACCCTGCTCCCAGGAATTATGGAGTCACTTACCCAAAATAGGTCGTTGTTGGACCTCACTTTACTTATACCCATTTCCAAAAATAACTACTGCACTGGAGCTATGTTTCAACACAACTGCACCATGCTTGGTATTCGCATTTCCAACTGCTTACTTGGACTTTGCTTTACCAAAAACTATGCCAAATTTCCAACTTGGACTTCACTTTGCCAAAAACCGTGCCAACTTGGGCCATGACCAATAGGCCCCTAAAACTTACTCGTGGATCCTCTATGATCCACTTTGCTCTGGCTGCGCATCCCTTGGGGGACTTAATTTTTCCAGTGAATTCCTGAAGAGTCGTGCTTAGATTTTCAAGTGTTTTATTTGTTTCATGCTCGAGTCCATAACAGTTTCCAACATCTCCTGTGAGACGTCTTCCTAAGTATGCTCCTTTACCGTCTACTCTGTGGTGCAGAGTTCTTGGAACTTTTCTTCGGTTTCTTCTGAGAGGGCGAGCACCTCTTCCTGTATTGGTTTTAACCTTGTTGAGGTTTCATATTCCTTATCCCTTAGAACTTTCAGTTCTTTTTGCAAGTCCTTGATTTTGGAAAATTTTTGGATTTTCTCTCTGGGTTTCAAGATTTTCATGGTTGCATTCACAGAATCCAAATCTGCCTGTCGTTGCTGTAGGTTATCTTGAATCTTCTACAGCTCAGGATCCTCCTGTATCATAGTCCATACTCAAGTGGATTTCTCCAGTAGTTCTTGACATTTCTCTACTTCTATGGATATGGTCTCTGTTGAAGCCCTGAGTTCTGCAGCTCTTGCTTCTGCCATACCTGGAGATGTACCAAGCAGCTTCTGAGTTTGTAGGCTAGCAACCTCTTCTTTGTGGGTGATCTCCATATCTTCCATATCTACTTTAAGATTTCTTACCACCATACCGACCTTAAGGATGGTGTCTTCCATCTTCGGTTGCTCTTCGCATTCTGGAATTTGTGCACATACCGTAGCAACAGCCTCTTCCATCCTTCTCCACTTCTTGTGACATGATCAATTTATCTTGTTTTCTGCGCACATACATCTGTCAGTTCTTTGTAGCTCTCTTCTAGATGTTGGTTTTGATTGTAAGAGACTATGTCTCTATCTCCGATCTCTTCTGCAACCTGCAAATGAAGATTGTGCAATCCCTCAATAGGTAGCATACCAACATTGATATCCAGGTGCTCTAACCTCTTCGCACCTTCGACTAGCTCATCATTTGGAAATATGATACTAAGAGACTCCATTCAGACCAAGCGAGGTTTCGTTGTCAAGGTAGGTGGCCTTCTCTTCTTTTGAATTGATTCACTTGACTTGCCTTCTAAATCAGATTCTCGCACCAAGTCCCTCTAGACTTGTTCTATCCTTGCAATCACCCCTTGAGCTCTACAATATTCTCTTTTATCCACACCTGAGTTTCTTCTCTTTTGCTATATTTTAGTGCGAGTGCCTCTTCTAAGTGCTCGGTGATGCATGGTGAAATGCAGTTGTAATCATCTTCATGTAACTTCGCGTTTGACAGATTCTTGGTCACCTGTTTCTTCCTAGGACCTTTATCTGTTCCCAAACCTCCAGGGTCCTTTCTCTTTTCCCCTATTTGTGCCTCATCGTTTCCTGTATCCTCTTGATCCAGTGGATCTTTAGCTTTTCTTTCTTCCGATGTGGTATGGATTTCCACAGGTGAATCGACCTTCCACTCTTGTGGCCAATATTCCACAACAAGCTCAATCTTCTGTGCATCAAGTTGATACTTCCCTGGGAACCATTGTGGATTCTTCTTCTCGTCCCTTGGCTGAATAAAGATATAGTGCAATTCAACCTTGAATATTGCTCTTTGGAGATACTTATTTGTTAGGTCCCTTGATATGCATGTAGTGCACTTTATCACATCGCACAACTACCCGAAGTAAGTATGCATCTGTTCATTGTTTACGCGTTGTCTTTTAGGCCTCACATTTTCCCACATGTTGGCATATTTTTGCGCTCGACAATCTCCTATCATTGTTGGGAGGTTGTTCTGGTACAACAAATCCTTCCAGCCTATAAAATCAATTAGCACCAGAATCTAGGTGTAGTGAAATGGGATACTGGTCTCCTGAGTTTCACGGACATCGTCCAAGAACTCATTTAGTAAGTAACTTTCCCAATTATATGGTGTTCCATCCTTGGTCTTCACAGCTAGGAGAAATGCTGTGGCCGGCACCTCCGCTGAGTCTACACTTCCTCAATATTTTACCTACTAGCAGCTGGACATTGAACCGTGTAGCTGGGTATTCAATACCATCTATGATAAAAACTCGGTTCCCCTTTACTAATTTATATTCTTCCTTCATTTTCTTGGCAAGCTCTTTGTCCTTCATCTTTCCCACAAACTCTGTTGTGGGATCATCACCTCGCTTGCTGAGATGAGTGATTCTGTGGATGAAGTCAATATTAATATCGATCCCGAAGTCGAGACATAGATAACCTTGATGCATGCATGACAACAAAGTGCGCACCACCGCAGTACACTCACAACTTCAATCAAAATGTGGTATTCCGAGGAGATTCAACAACCCAGATGGTACCAACAGCACGAGCCAGTCCTGCATGACAATGATAAATTGTATTGTTTTCTCATCGGTCCTTCGGCACATATATCGATCAGGCTGGAACTAAGGATATTTTGGCTCTTTAGGGTCCTTCCCCTCTAAGAGATCATTATTCGAGAACTTACATCCCGGTATCTTGCCAAGTAAGTTCTCATGGATACGCACATGGTTGGAAATCGGTGGTAATGAAATTTCATACTGTGCATTCTTGAAAAGGGTAACCGTTGGCGCTTCAAGCCTTCTGGGTGGAACATACTCATGTGTGAGGTAGATTTTCCTGTCCCTAGGTGGTAATGGTGGTCCAAGCCTCGGAATTCCTCCTACCGTCTGCTTCTCAGGGTCCTTTATCGACTGTTTATCCTTCCATTACATGGCTGGTGTGTGGCGTGGCGAGCTTCTTGACCCAAAACACCTCTCTGGAACAGAATTTTTGACGGGCGTTTTCATTAACCCTTCAATCCTGGTGTGTTTAAGGTCCCACACAACCTGTTCGAATGTTGACTGCTCAGACATACACTTGGAAATTTCTCTGTATGTTCTCAAGATTGTTCATGCATTGGCTGGTAAAAAGTTAAATTCTTCTTGCGGGAAAATTGAAAAAATCACAGTAAAGCTCGTGACTCTATGCTGAGCGCTATTTATAGGCATAGTTAACCTTGAAGCGTGCCCACAAATGGTTAGATAGACATTAAATGTTGTGACCATTGGCCAAATCCGCTGAGGATCTTGGTCCTTTCCTTCATTGAATGCGTCAGAAATGACTAATTTTGCATTAACATTGTATAACGACTATTTTTCTGACCAACATTTTAACGGCTAGTTCCTTCGAACTTCACTCACGGATTAGACAAAATTTGAGAGGTTCCATTGCGCACTTGTGCTCCTTCATTTTTAACTTCATAGTTGCTGTGAAGAACCTGTAATAATTAATCAATGAAAACACACGAAATGCAGAAATAACAGAACTCAGAATCACTTTTATATTGATCGCATGCCACTTCGAGGGGGAAACCTCCTTTGAGCAAGCTCAATACAAATAACTTCACGGTACCTTAATTGGTCTCAACACAAACTTATATACTGAGTCTAGGCGCCAATACCATGGTTCAATACCATGTGGCAATACAAACCATTGGCTAATACAAAATATGGATCGACAATTACTACGGGACGACTTACAAAGCATATGCGTCCAACAACAATAATACAAACTATGGATCAACAAATACTACGGGACGACTTACAAAGCATATGCATCCAACAACAATATACTAACAAAGTAAATAGAAGGGTTGACATGGGTTCTTAACATCCCCTCTCCCTTAGAAAAATATTTGTCCTCAAAGCTTTAGATGTGGAAATTGATGCAGAATCTGAAGGAGTGGTTCCCCTGTAGCATCCTCGAGTTGCATTCCGGGCCGCTAATGCCTTGTGAGTTTCAGGGAGGGTTTCTTGGAAGGTTGTAGACGAAGAAGAACCATATCAATTGCATGAAAAGTGTGCTCAGAACGGTGCTGATCGGTGTGTTGTTTCATTCAAATTCTTGCCATGTGAAGATTGTCCTGCAGAATGAGAAGAATCTGATCGCAGTTTCGAAGAACCGAGTCAATTGCCTAAACTGGGGAGCTGTTGAGGGTGTATGGAAGAAGAATTGGCGGTGCCTGTCCATAGACTACTTCATATGATGTCCTTTTAGATGTGGTATTGTACCACTGGAGTGCTTCTAGGAAATCCATAGAAATAGTTGTCCAAATATGTGTAGGGCTGGGCAAGGGTTCGAGCAGTCCCGAAAGGAGTGTTGCTTCACCCTTGTTGTCCTGGAAAGTATCACACTCATCCATTATCTGTTGAATTTTCATTTTCAGTCCCTGCCAAAAGAAGTTACATTGCTCCTGGTCATACATTTTGAGGAACCCAGGGTGCCCTGCTGATGAAGAAGCATGGAGTGCATATAAGAGATAGTCCTGTTGAATAGATTGCAACCAATTTGGAACAAGCAGAGAAAGAGTTGGAAGAGAAATTGGGTCATCAAATGTGCGAGAAGTAGCATCTGCCACCGTATTGTTATTACCCTTCTTGTAAGTGATCGCATAGGCATAACCCATGAGTTGGATAACCCACTTCAGGTGTGCTGGGGAGGAGACCCATTGTTCCAGGAAATTTTCTAGACTTTGGAGATCAGTCTTGATGCATAAATAATTCCCTAATAGGTATGGTTACCACTTTTGTACTACATGCAAAATAGACATCATTTCCTGCTGAGATGTAGATGCAGCTAAATTCTTACTGAAAAGGTCTCTTGAAGGCGACAAGCCCATTGGTTCAGCAAGGACACCTGCATATCTAGAAATGGAAGTAGGGGAGACCATTGATGGGTGCATCTGAATGGAATGGATTTGAGTGATGACACCATGTGAATTCTTCTTAAGGATCTTTTCCAGGCGATCTGAACTGATGATGCGGAGAGACCCTTCTTGTAAGCCCTTAAATTTGTGTTGTTTCCCATTGACAGAAAACTGCATCCAAAGTTAAGCAAAATCCCATAAGATGGGGCAAGGTGTGCATAACCATTGAACGCCCAAAACCACATCACATCCACCTAAGGGCAAGGAAAACATGTCAAAGCACAGGTTATAATCTTCTAGATAGATACACACATTGTGACACTTTCCCTTGCAAGATAAGGTGCCCACATTGGAAACCATGACTTCAAAGTTGGAGAAAGGATGGACAAAACAATTAGCATATTTGGCGATCCGAGGGTCAATGAAGTTATGAGTGATACTAGAATCAATGGTATTGTAAGAGGGAGCTTCTTGAAGTAACACCTGACCTGCATTGTTTGGGGGGTGGTGACATCGGATAAAGCATGGAGAGATATCTATGGGTGGTCTTCCTGAGATGGGAGGTCAATAGGTTGCTCCTGAATGTCGACCTGATCATCCGGTGTATCTGGAGCCTCTTCACCAACTTTAGAGGCAGGCAGAGAATCCACATCCAAGAGATAGAGCTTTTGTTGAAAACATCTATGTCCCTGAGTGAATTTTTCATCCCAATTATAACAAAGCCCTTTTTCTCTACGTGCCTGCATCTCTGTTTCGGACAATTTCTTGATAGGAGTTGGTCGAGGAGTTGGAGGGATGGGAGGTATTTGAGAACCCATATTTCAAAAGGGAACAAAAGTGGGTTTGGAGTGCTGTTGGGTGGCAATCTTTTATCCAACACCAGGGCTTCCATCATTGTGTTGAGACAGAACATTTTGACCTCTGGGTGGATTTCATCCTTAAGACCACTGATAAAACAACTCCTATAGAAGTCATCAGACAATCCTTCTATGTGGTTGGCTAGTTTCTCAAATTCTGTCTGATACTCTCTCACAGTGCCAATTTGATGAAGTTTAGTTAGTGCTCTGATGAAGTCATCAAAAGCACTAGGACCAAATCATTGCAAAAGGAGTTGGAAAAAATCTGTCCATTTTGGCTCGTCATGAGCCTTGATGTACCACCGGTACCATTGAAGGGATTTTCGTTCCAAATGAAAGGATGCAAGTGGAACTTTTTGGACATCAAAAGTATTATGAAGACTGAAATACTATTCTGCACGATAGATCCATCTAGTCGGATCAGTACCATTGAAGCAAGGAAATTCAAGCTTCGGACCACGGAAAGTGCTGGAAGAAGAGAACCCATTGGCTGCAGAAGATTCTGGTTGTCGGTTATTGTTCATGGATGAATGTTGAAGATGGAGGATGAGAAATTTTTCATCTAGATCTTGGAGTTTGGTTTGGATGGCTGCAAGTGCTTCTTCCATGGTTTTTGCTCCTACGCGGGTGACAATCATAACCAAGAGTTTTTTTTTTTGTGGGGGGGGGAATGGATAGAAAAACACAAACAAAAACTTGTTTAGTAAAGAAAAATTTGGATTTGGGAAAAAACTCGGATGGGTAATTGGGGTTTGACTAGGTTTTGGACACTATCGAAGGGACAGGGAAGCAGAAAAGGAGGATTTCAGAAGCGGGGTGAAAGAATGGGAAAATTTGATAGAGAGGGATAAAGAAGCAGAATTAGGAAAGGAACTCTGTGGTGAAATTTGAAGGTGTTTGGGTAAAATCTGAGGAAGTTATGGAAAAACCTAAAAATAGAAAAATGTGGGATTTCGGGCTTTGGGAAGTGGAATTTGGGATAGGGTCCTCAGGAATGAAATATGCAGAATGGGATTATAGGGGTTCCAGGAAAGTTTCAAGGGAAACAGAGTGAAAACAAGGGAGATAGGAGCTGCTACGGTGCGGAAGGGATCTGAAACAGATAGATTTACAATGACGCAGAAGTGAGTGGAAACATAGGGATCTGAAATGCTACCGAATGAATCAAAAACGGCTAGAGCTGAAATAGATCTAAAATGAATGGATCTGGAACGGCTTTCAGAATGGATCTAAAACGTTTAGATCTGAAATGACCGGATCTGAAATAGATCTGAAATGGCTAGATCTGGAACGATTTTCAGAATGGATCTAAAACGGTTGGATCTGAAACGGTGTGGCAGTGATCGACAACAGTTCAACTGAAAATAGATATGGACCCTAGGTATGTGTAGTTTCCTAACAGTTCAGGGATTTCACTCAGCCACCAATGTTGTCTTACGGCTTCCGTATTGGGGCAGTACCCCTCACTCCACCGCTCAGGTAAAACTGATAGCCGCTTTGCCACAAATGATAGCTCTTGGTTTACCTCACAGGTGGGAACTAGTCAATCAGGTGGGGGTCGTTGCCCTTTTCGCTGGCAGGTCCTCTCAATGGGCCAGCTACTTTGGGGTTCCTGTGGTACTCCTCACAATGAGTTTTAGGGCTTATGCCTAAACACTTCCCACAGTTAAGCGAATATGGATTATTCCCAAATCCGAAGCTGCAACAGATGCGAAAAAAAAGAAATTTGGTAGAAATTCCACCCAATGAGCCCAAGAAAGTGCTCTGATACCATATGTGAAGAACTTGTAATAATTAATCAATGAAAACACACGAAATAGTAGAAATAACAGAACTCAGAATCACTTTTATATTGATGACAGGCCGCTTCGAGGGGGCAACCTCCTTTGAGCAAGCTCAATACAAATAACTTCACGGTACCTTCATTGGTCTTAACACAAACTTATATACTAAGTCTAGGCGCCAATACCATGGGTCAATACCATGTGTCAATACAAACCATGGGCCAATACAAAATATGGATCAACAATTACTATGGGATGACTTACAAAGCATATGCGTCCAACAACAATAATACAAACTATGCATCAACAAATACTACGTGACGACTTACAAAGCATATGCGTCCAACAACAATATACTAACAAAGTAAATAGAAGGGTTGACATGGGTTCTTAACAGTTGTGCTTCCTGTTTGTACTTCGCATCGCAGCTTTCGACATGCACTTCGCATCTGAGCTTCCAACGTGCACTTCTCATCTCATATTTCATAGAACTTCGGGTTTCACCAAAATTGTGTACAGTCTCTGTGCAAATTTTAGTGTCCAATTTAAAATGTACTTGACACTTAAAATTTTCTTCGTTACTGATCAACCGAGGTATGGTGAAGTAGGACTATCCCTACAGGTTTTTAGTCTACATCCATTAATAAGACCCGGTAGGTTTTCTCCCATCAATGTGGCTAGCTGAACTGCGCCACCATTAGTAACATTCTTGACAACATATGGCCCTAGCCAATGCATCTTAAATTTTCCAGTAAACTTCATGAATTTTCTATCATAGAGGAGGACAAGATCAACTACTTGAAAGAATTTGTGCCTTATATGCCTATCATGCCATGCTTTTTCTCTTCCTTTTTGCACTTGCTGGTGAAATCCTGCAATGAAGCGATATTATTCTAGCCAAGCTAAGTGTAGTATCCTTTATTCTATTTTCTCTTCATCGGTCATGTCTATGAAAGCTGCAATTCTCAAAATTGGTACTATGTATTCCATTGGCATCATAGCTTCCTGCCCATAAGCTAACCTGAAGGGTGTATGACCTATCAAATTTTTGCAAGTTTTCCTATATGCCCATAGCACAGCTGGTATTCACAGATACCAATCATCCCTTTTTGTATTACATACCTTAGTCAACACATTTTCCAACACTTTATTAAAATATTCAACAATGCCATTAGCTTGTGGATGATATGGTGTGCTTTTCTGATGGTAAATCTGAAATTCCTCAGTCAGGGCTTCAATAGTTCTATTCAGGAAGTGAGTTCCCTAATTTCTCATTAGGATATTTGGACATCCAATTCTTGTGAGGATGTTTTCAAAAATGAACTGCGCGACAGTAACTACACTACAGTCCTTTACTAGTTTTTCCTCTTCCCATCTAGTTATATAGTCTGTAGCTGTAATGATGTATCTTGAACTAATTGATCTTCCTAGTGGGTTAATAGATCCCTTAAAATCAATATCCCACTTATAAAAGGCTTGAAATTTCAACTGTGGCATCAATTGCATCTCATATCTACGAGATGGATTTTATGTTCTCTGGAAAACATCGCAATTACGGTAATGTTCCATTGAATCCTTATGGAGTGTAGGCCACCATAGTCCTGCTCTCAGAATTTTCTGCGCAGTAGCTCTTCCTATGTAGTGGCCTCCAAACACCCCTGAATGTACTTCATCCAGTATCAATGGTTTCTCTTGTTCTAGCACACATCTGCGCAATACTTCATCTGGTACTAGCTTGTATAATTGTCCTGCAATTATGGTGAAGTCAGCTGCTTTTACTACTAGTTGTTTCTTCTGCTGCGTAGTAAACCTTTGTAGGTGTCGGACCTTTGGTTATGAATTCTACAATGTCCTTATAATAGTCATCTTCTATCTGCACAATCGTCTCCTCGTCCCAATAATCCCTTATTGAAGCGAACTTCGGTTCTTCGCTAGTTCCAATGTTCACTTTTTGAGTTTTTACAGGATTGCTTAGATCCAGAATTTCCAATGGAGGTCCTTCGACTTCGCGCTCTCCTTTCGAATCAAGTATGTTAACATTGCGTGGGTCATCATCCCCTCTTTCCTCTTCATATTCATCGAAAGTGAATTTATAACATTCCAGGGCATGTTCTAGCTGTCTTTCCCATTTTGGTTGCTAATACACAGGTTTCGGTGTCATTGAATACCTTCTTTTTGATGATTTGCAATGCCTCATTTATACTTGGACATTCATCCTCAAAGATGAAAGTCGCTTGGAATTTCTTAATCATGGAAGGCCATTCTACCGTCCCTCTACAATGTTCCGTGTCTGTGTACCAGTTCTTCGGAATTTTCTCCAATGTGTGCACAAACCGATGGACCCATTCTGCTTGCGGTACGTATGTCCATGCTTTTAGGCAATGGTCTATGTGATCTCTAGGATCAGTTTGTCCATTATATTTCACTTGTAAAAACTTAGCTTCTTCTAGAAATCTGATCTCCATCATGTGCTTACATTCCTCCCATATGGTTAGATTCTACTTATGCGCAACCCACCATCTATCAGGTGTAGCGCGCAGTGTTGTATCAAATGTTGCTAACTTGTGTTCATCTAAAACTGATATAATATATTCTTGAAAAAATGCATGAATATTACTCAAGCCATCGTAAGTAGGGGTTGGACTTACCTCTGTTCCAATCCAACACAATGATCTCGTGAGCTGCGCACATCTTCTTGCAAATACTTCATGCATTCTGCTCTGACAATTCTCTAGTCCTGCATTTGATTCTGATATGCAAGATCTGTCACATTTCTAACCTAGTGTTACATCATCAGCTGGGTTGACATAATATTCCTGATTCACCGTCATCTTGTAGATATGATCCATATCTTGAGCTCTGCATTATTCTCTTATTGGTTCAGTATATCTAGGTCCTTGTGAAGGATCCAAGGGTGCGATGAACTTGATCTATGGTCCTTCGAATATCATCTACTTCTTTTTCAGGTTGATAATTGTGAGGTTATCAATTTCTCAATCTATCCCCAATAGTGAAGGATAGGTTTGGCTATCATCTGCGATCTTGATCACTTTGAATTCTGCTCTACTTCACACTCCATCAATGTCAACAACAAGATTTGATAACCTCCCAAAGGGTAGAACATTTTGTTGATTTGTTTTGGTGACCATGTTAACTTTGGCTTTCCCATTTGTTCCCATGCCTGCTTTGTTAAGACATTTACTTCTTAGCTTAAGTCAAGGATAATCTCATCCATTTCAAATTTCTCGATCTGCGCATTTAGTCTCATTTCCCTGCCGGTTCTTTTATGATTCTTAATGTGGTGAACCACTCTATGTGCTCCAGTTACTACATTACACTGCTCGGAATGAATCAGTAGGATTTGTAACTCTGCTAAAGAATTTTCATGCTTTAACAACTTCATACAGCTCTGTAAAAGCTGCGCAACAAAACTCCTCATGTCCGTTGCAGTATGTGATCGATCATACGAAGTTGGCATATCCATCACAGGCGCAGTATCACTTCGCAATTTGATTCTTGGAGTTAAAGGTTCTGGATCTTTGAAGGTTTCCTTACTTCCATGAAGACTTATTTTTCTTTGTTGAAGTTGAAAATAGGTGTTTCTTTTCTTATCCAAGTACCTTCAATAGGCTTCTGTCTAGCTTGGTGATTTTTAGAAGTCGAAGCTTCAGTTGTTTGATCTTCACTTGTCATGGCTCCACTTCTTGTTACAGCATGAATATTGCAATCTGTATTCCATTTTTCAGCTGCGATCATTTGTATGTTCGGATTATGTGCTTCTGGTCTTCTCTCTTTCATTTTTTTTTACAAAACAGGGCATACCTCAATGACATGCTCAAATGATTTACAGTATTTACATGTAGTACAAGGGTTCAGACAGTCTCTAGCTAGATGTCCTAGTTGGGCGCAGTTATAACACACAATATAACCTCTTCCTCGTCCTTGTCCAGTGTTTCTTCCTCTTCCCCTAAATCCTCCACTTCCTCTGTACATTCCTTAATCATACTGTGCATTTTCAATGTTGTTATGCGTTTCCCCTTGAACTCTGTAGACATCGTGTTTTCTTTTTATCATGAGGTCATATGCTCTACAGTTGTTATCATCATGGCCAACTAACTTACATAATGTGCAATATAGGTTTTTTGGTATTTGCACATATTTCTGAAGTAGGTAGAAGTCCTATGGACGATGTCCTCTACATCGACAAATCTCATACCATGGTCCTTGTTGTTGATTCAATGGGTTTGGAGCTATGCTAGCGATGTAATCTCTAAAGACCGAACAGTGTTCTTTGGAGTGACCTTCTCCCTTACACTTTGTACACCAAAATTCTTCTCAGGTATCTTTTCCTTTCTTCATATCTTGCAGTTGTAATGTCAAATTTGCTAGCTAGGTCTGTATCTGAACCATACCTATGCTAGTCTCTCCTATAGGAGAAGCCTCTAGTTTCATCGAAATTTCTAGGGCCTCTGTCTATGAAGTAACCTTTTGTTGCATCAACAGTAACGTGGTATGTGGAAACAACGCGGCTATGAACCATTCTTGGTGTTGTTGTGGTGTTATTTCAAAGCTCACTTGATCTAACAATGCTTTGAACTTGTGATTAAATTCCCACACTGTCTCACTCAATTTTTGCTTAATTTCTTTGAGCTCTGTGATACACTGCGCTTCTAAATTAGGTTTTTTAAACTCTTCGATGAGCGCAGTTCTAATCTCTGCTAGTGTCCTATTCTGTCCAATAGAGTACTTCATAAACCATGTTAAGGATCTGTCTCTAAATGTGGTAACGAGTTGTTCTTGTCTAATAGCATCATCGTGTACTTGTTTAACATTCCATATGGCTTCACAAAGAAACCAATGTTTCTCTGGGTCTTCGATACCAGTTCCTTTGAATATAGGAAGCTTAATGTCGTCTGTCATTCTTCTTCTAGGAGGCGTAGTGTTCTGTGATGTCTTAGGTGTACTATTACTTGGAATGTTCTGAGTACTTGCTCCTGCGGTGTTACTACTACTATTGTTCTATGGGTTAGTAGTATTTCTATCGTCAACTAGAGGTTTCTGCGGAGTGATGGGATGATAGGTAGTTACTCGAGGCTCTATTTCATTATCGGCCTCAACCTGATATGAGTCTCTATTACTCCCTAACTCAGTTTCTACAGAAATGTGAGGTTCAGATTCATCAGACCTCTTTCTAGTGCTAAAATTGTATCTTTTACCACTTTGTAATGTATAGATATTTTCCTCAGTGTCACTATCTGTGTTACTGAACATTACAGATTTAAATCCTAGGAATATTATTGCATTCTTAAGACACCTTTCTCTGCTAGCAACATTTTAATACATAAACTGACATTTTTCAGGTACTTACCTCTGAATCCCTTGAAGAAATATGCTTCTGCTATGCTGTAAGACTTCAGAGTGTCCACAACAAATTCTATAATGTATCCTTCTAGTACACCATCGAGCCAGAAGTCTACTGCTCTTGAGATTGGGCTATCCACTGCTTTAAGTCTTTGAATTAGTTTTGGAGTCCACATTGTAGGTTCTCCACCTTTAAATAAAATTTTATGCTCTGCGAGCCTTGATATCCACTCATGTAGCTCGTTGCTGAAGGATGCGAAGAAAATTTCGTGTATGTTAGAGAAAATATATCTATGTAACCACTCTTCCATAGATAAGCACGAATGTCTTTTTTCTTTCTTCGTAAACTCTTCCTCTGTCTTAGTTATCGATTTCTGTATCTCTATCTACTTGGGATTCCAGTTATCAGAGCACATCACCAATTCAAGCGCGACAATGGAACCATTTTTTTGGATACTACCTTGTTCATTAACTTTCTCTTACTGACCCAGGTTCAGCACAATTGTGGTCCAAAAAAACCCCTCTTCATCAGCCCTATCGGAAATAGTCTGCGAGCAGACTAAGGTCTCACCCGAGAAGAAGCTATGGGGGGGTTGCAGAAGCATGTTTTTATGGCCAAGTGATGCACAAAGAATAAATTGGTGAGTGGTGCGAAGTCACACCTACTTCGCGTTACTTCAAATGATACAGTGCACAATGGGATTGCACACTTCGCAATGACCACAATACAATATGTAGCCCAACTCCAGACTGCGCTTCTAAACAATCGCACACTTTACAGACTTCGCTGAATTAGTTTTTATCCATATGACTTATGCATTCAACCTACTCATAATTACTTGCACATTCAGTTATATGCGTTCAATACTTAACATATTCTTCTCATCCATCATACATGTGAAAATACATATAAAAGAGAGAACATATACAAAAATGAACATGAACATAAGAAATCGCACAGATTCAATCACACAACACAAGTATTTACGTGGTTCACCCCTCCGGACGGGAGCTACGTCCGCATGAACTGTTGTTTATATTAATGGGAAGGGTTCAAAAGTTCTAGTCTACGCACTCAGCTACAGAGACTTTTCCTCTCTTCTTGCTCTCTACAATACTTAGTCTTTCCTAAAACCACATAAAGACCATGAGATACCAACCCTTCCCTTACAAAATTGCTCCTTTTATAGATCGTTCCTGAGGGTCACGTCTTTACAATCATTGTGGGCCAAGATTCCTATACTACCCAAAAATGGTGCAGTTACCCTACTAACCAGGACTATCATAGTCAAAAGCTACATCACTTGACTTCGGCCACCTTTCTGCGCCACTTCTGGATCTGAAGCCTCTTTTCACAGTCACAGTTCTGACTGCGTACTAGCACGTCCCTTTCAGCCGCTCCACTTCTTCTGTCGCTGTCGATCTGTCGTCCTGGTTGTCTTAGTACTCTGTCTGTACTAAGGGGACATGTCTCTTTCCTACAATTCCATGTTGCTCCTTACCCTACTCCCGGGAATTATGGAGTCACTTACCCAAAATGTGTCGCTGCTCGATCTCGCTTTACTTGTACCTATTTCCAAAAATAACTACTGCGCTAGAGCTATGTTTCAACACAATTGCACCATTCTTGGACTTCACATTTTCAACTGCGCTTACTTGGACTTTGCTTTACCAAAAACTGTTCCAACTTGCCAACTTGGACTTCACTTTGCTAAAAACAGCGCCAACTTGGGCCATGCCCAACACATAATATGAAATAATCAAGCTTTCGACTGGCATGGACTCGATAGGGATTTTATTTTTTAAAGTTAAAAATCATTGATTTAAGTCTTGAAGTCTTTCCTTGCTATTCATTTTCATGGTAGACAGGTCCATGACTAGGTCTTCAAGTGTCTTATCATCCCCAATTTTTTCGAGAAAAAGTTTTTAAAATTCACCCCAGGATTGAATGGTCTAAGTTCGTTGTGTGAAATACCATGTTGAAGCTCTACCTTCAAAGGTATGTGGAAATGACCTACAAACTATGTCTCCATGCTCAACATTTTGTAGTCAAACAACCGACATAAACTTATTTATGTGGTCGTTGGCTGGTTGTTTATTGTCAGGGTCAAATTTAGTAAAACTTTCTCGGGGTTCTTTGGTAAAGGATGTTGTGGACTTGGGACTGCCACTGCATATTGATCCATCCATGGATTATTCTGGTTATTAGCCATGCGTCAATTATTTTTATCTTGGTTATTGGACTCATCAGATGAACTACCAGACAAACAATCTGAGGAAATTCCCTTAGAATTATCACCATGAGGGGATTCTGGAGAGGAATTAGGTGGTTTCTCTGACCCATCTATATTAGGAATTAACCTTTGGTGATTGTTGTAGGTACAACAGATCCCATGTTTTCTAGAAAACATGGGAGCCCCAAATTTTTATATGCAAAGGTAATGATTAAATTCCATGGTTATTTTGGGGTTTTTCATCATGCTTTTATTACTTTGTCATGATTTTATTAAGTTGGCAATTTTCCCTTTCAAAATGCCTTTGTTTTTTTGAGTTGTAGAAAGCTTTGATTTTCCCAAGAGTTGACTCTTTCCGCAACCCGCAATGCGGATTGCGAAAGCTTGGTTTTTGGTTTTTGAAAGTTTTTGTTCTGCAACCCGCAACTCGAAATGCGGACTGCGGATGCAGAAATATTTGCTAATAATTGTGGTTGTTCGCACCCGCAACCCGCAATGCAGATTGCAGGAAGAATTTTTAAAATGTTTTGTGCTTTGCATTTCCGCAACCCGCAACCCGTAATTGTGGATTGCGGAGAGTGTTTGAATAATAATTTTGTGTATTTCTTTTCCGCAACCCACAAGTGCGGACTGCGGAAGAGTCATTATATTCATTAGTGTGGTTTGCATTTTCGTAACCTGCAATTGCGGATTGTGGAAAGATTGTATATATTTGCTAAATAAACATCCACAACTTTTCTTCCACATCCTGCATGTTTAATCTTAACCGTTGATTTGCCTTGATCCTACGGTTGATATTGGATTGTTTTGTTTCGAATAATCATTTCGGTTCTCCATTTTTCTTCACCATTTTTTGACTTATAATCGGGTTTTAAACCACGATTTTCACCTGCATCCAAACATGAACTAGTAATCATTGATTCGAATAATTTATAACTGATCAAATGTTAAGATTTGGCATTAAATCATACATGAATTAATGCAAATCTTATCCTGTCTTAATCCAAGTTCGTCGACACATGTTGTGTGTTATTTCAACGCAGACATGATAATTGCAAGTTCCAGATCGTAAGAATTTAATCATCGCAATTGATTACGCTCAGGCATTTTTGTAATCTTTATTATTTTCTTTTAAATACAGATGACAACATGGGCAATTTGTTGGTCATCATATTGCAATAGAAAACTACCATTAGTCAATTTTCAAATATTTCCTTCTAACAGTTCTGCACTATGAGCAAGATGCAAATAAATCACAAATATTCAGTCAGATCTTGTGAAGAAAAAGAACTTCAGCCTCTACTATACCATGAACTTGTGTCGCCACCTTTTGATGCAGGTATTCCAGATGAAAGCAGTGATAGTGAAGAAGAGGACTCTAAGATTCAATCCATGTGCATACGGCTCCCTCAGAGTAAGAGGATGAAGATCACTGAAAAACCAGCTGATCGAGACAATACCATTATCCAATATTTTAGAATCAATAAAGTACCTGTCACTCCACCAATCCCTTTGAATCAGGAACAAGTGGCCGACTTTTTAGTGTTCGAGGACATTGTTGATCATCATGAATCCACTAAAAAAGATCTTTATGTTCCCTTTTTATTTGTCATAGGCTGCTAGTGGGTTGTTGCTATCTTTCACAATTCACTCTGGGATATTTCTCCGAATGTATGTAATGAATTCCTTTGGGAATTTCGGGATTTGTTAAGTATTAATCGCTCTTGGAGATGATTTAGCAGTGGAACTTGATTTTGCAATCCCTGTTTTACGGGAACCTTATCCTTTTGTAACTATTTTGTAATTATTATTTAAAGGGTAGAAGTCTCATGGGGTAGGGGGGGGAGAAAATCAACGGAGAAGTACTGGAGAAACGCTACTTCATTTGAGATCTTGTAATTTTTTGTAGACCTTATGAATGGAAGTTAGTTTCTTTTTACATCTTCTTTGTTTATGTTGTCAAATTTCTTTGATGATATCTGATTTCTTCACCTTAATTATTGAATGAATATTGTTTATCTTTTGCAATCACTCATTAATGCACTGATCTATGATTTGGATTTGTCTTAATTCATGGTCTGTGTATCTTTATGTGTTAATTGAATTTATTTAATTAAAATATTTATCTATTTCTGCAAATGATTAACAGAATTTAATAATTCATGTTAATTTTTCAATTATCATAAGAACTATAGGATAATCTTGCATGCACTCAATCTTTAAACTATTATCAGTTAATTTTCATTGCCTGATTGTATTTTGAAGTAATAAGAAAAGATCCAATTTTACATTTATGTTAAGTTGGTGGAATGACTTATTTAAACTCAAACAAGTCATCCTGCACACAGTCAAAACACTTCCTTTAGATTAGATATGACTTAGTTTAGATTTCCTTTAAGGTATATTTTTCCTAGGTTTAGATCCATTTAGAAGTTAAGACACTTTAATATTCCCTCACAGGAAGACTGTTCCTTTTAGGATCAAACCCCATAAGTGCCAGCGAAGGCCTTTGTATCCGTGGGAGTTAACTACACCAAACAAGATGGGGACAGAATTGTTCTTGCGCAGAACCTTTTGAATCCTTTCAGTCTGGCTTTTAACCCTATGTTGTTAGCCTTGGAACCCATTCCAACAACCTACACATCCGAGGCTTCAACAGTGATTAGGTGATGAAGATTCACCAATCTATTAATCTGATTGGAACAAAGGATTACTCCGCTTGGAGGTAAGGTTAGGGTTGGTTTGACCAGTAAGGATAATGTTCAAAGCATGATTAGGGACATCCAACCATGGGGCATTTTTTGGAAATGAACCAGTTGTAGTCTCTACAGTATTCGCAGTGGAAGATTCAAGGCATTGAGCTAGACGCTCTTGAAGTTATTGGCTTCTGGAATGCACAAATGGTCAACGATAATTCTCAATGAGATAGATGCTCTTGAAGTTGTCTCATTCAACTATGGAATGCACAAGGGATCTGGATTTGGTGACAAAGATGATAATAAATCTTCAATTTATGGTTCCAAATTTGGTTCTTCAGTAGATGATGTCCATGATTCTTTGATTTCCTCTGTAAATTGGAAAGGATGCTCAAAGAAAAATTCTAGATCTGCTTGATGTAAATGTGGCTCATGGAACTCTTGCTTCTCTTCTATCTCCCAAAATGCATATATATATATAGTGATAGCTATGTCATTGGAACAAGTATTTGAGAAATTCCTTGTAATGATGAGCCCTTCTTTGCTCAACAAATTCTTTAACATCTTCTTTTTGTCGGTTAAGAGTTCATGCATCACACATGGATTAGTACAAAAATGTTCTTACAGCACCTAAAACTAATTGAAATTTAACTTCACAAAAATTAAATTAAATTAATTGCAAAACTAAAGCACACTATTCAAAGAAAATTTAATCATGTACTTGAAGCACCACTGTGCTACTAAAACCATGTTGTCACCAAGTTATATGTTCACACAAGTTAGGATTCTCTTCTTTGCATAATTCAAAACAAAAGAAAACACACTAATTATTTGCAAAAAAAAGGAAATACGTCTACATGAAAGGAAACTTAATTGCATAAAAATTAATAATGAGGCTTTGGAGAAACTCACCAAAGTGAATGCGTTAGGCTAGAAACCCCTCACAATTCTTGAAGTAGGGGAGTATTTGCATATTACCATTCCTCCTCCCCCAAACTATGCAATTAAAAGGAATTAAAAGGAAACCTACCTACCTACCTACCAAATCTCTAATCCTTTTAGCACCTCTCCGGAAACGATGCAAAAGATGTCTGGCGAAATATATGAAATAATAATAATTCACCTAAACATTAATTCTCACCTGGGAGTCCGCAAACTTAGAGGTGCAAGCACAAGAAATGCGAGACTAGAGCTTCTAAGCTAGCCTAATCTAATGCCGACAAAACACACTTTGAATGAAATCAAAATAAAAATTGAAATTGAAATGTGAAAAATAAAAGTGCAAGAAATAAAATAAAATAAAATAAAGGTACATAAAATAAAATCAAGTGCAGGAAATAAAAGGAGCTCTGAGAAAAAAATAAATTAAACAAAACTATATATAAAAAAAACAATCAAAAAAACCGGAAATGAAATCTAAATTCAAACTATGAAAAATAAAATATCCTCGAAAAGATACACCCCAAAAGAAAAACAATGAAAAGGAAAAAGAAAGGAAAGCAAGGTGATCTAAGTGAAAGAAAGACAATGTACTTATTATGAAATTAGTTTTTTTTATTGATAGATTTTTTTTACAATGATGATCCACTAGAAGTGCATATGTATCTATAAAACAATCAATATTTAACAATATGTATAATGATAAAATTAAAAAATCTTATACCTAATTAACATAAAACAATATCATAACATGACAATTATAATATATTTATATATTTATAAAAGAAATACATTAACATAAAATAATTTATAAACACATATAGAAATATGTAGATACAAAACTATATATATATAAACATAAAACCATTATTAAACAAATATAACAATAAACAATATAACACTTAATGATAACAATATTTTATGAACAAAATAACAAACAAAACAATATACTAAGATACCAATACTAAATAACTAACAATGCAATGCTTTATAATATTAAGAAATAAAGATAACAAGTATGTAACAAAATAAATAGAACAAAGAATATAATAGATAAACAAAACAATAAGCAAAAAAAAATAAAAAACAGAGAATATAACAAGATATATCTATATACAAAATAACCTAAACCATATAGAATATGAAACTCAAGTTTATTTACATCAATTGATATAGATTGTGTAACATTTAACAACACAGAATGCATACAATAGATGGCACAACATGCAACACTAAGTGATCAAATAGATGGGAGATGAAAGGTGAGCTAGTTGAGGATAAAGGCACTGATGGAAGTTGTGGTGGGATCGAACACAATGTAAAATGGATCATGGACAAAGGTGTAGAGAAGAAGAAGGAAGAACATTGAGGTGGAAGGGAAAAATGGTTATTATTCAGTTAATTGTTTTGTTTCTTGATATATTATTTAAATAATTATTCTTTGGAGAGAGATCATATTAAGTACAATTGTAGAGAAGGGAAATTTGAGGAAAGCTAAATACAAAGAGAAGACATTATCTGTATGAGGATGTTGCAACTGTAAAATATAAATATAATTGAAGGTGTTCTTATTCAAGGAAATATATAAAAATTTATAAACAAATATAAGAAAATAATACTCATAGCAAAATTGAAATTACATGCAATTAAACTGGAATAAGAATGCAAATCAAATGAAACGTAACTTGTAGCTAATCTAATGAAAGCATAAAAACCAACAGGGTGTTACCTAAGTCAAGGGGGCCTTCTTGACCTAGGAAACACACTTGGAAGCTAATTCAGATCAAGAATATGCTTAGATTCAGAAATGATTAGTTCTCCATTAAAATTAGATTTCATATTACAAAATATTGAAGCTGAGGTCTCTCTCAACAAAAAAAGTATTTTCCTCTCTATCACCAGGAAAAGAAGAAGAAGGAAGCAAGGAAGGAGAGAAATATTCCCATGCTATTACTACATATACAAATGATCTCCAACCTTAGATTCGTTCAACCAATTCGCTAAATTTGGAAAAATAACCGCCTCATTAAATTTTGGGCATAACAGTCCATTAGGCAGGTTGGTGTTGAATATCCAGTCATAACTCCCAAACAGTTGTGAATTTGCAAAAACGACCTAGAATTGAGTTGAATGAGCACACTAGAATTGAGTTGAATGAGCACATTTGGGAAGTGGGTTTTCAACCATTTCTCTTAATTCATCACCTTTTTCTCAAAACATGTGGCTGAAGTTAGATTCCTTTGAACTCACAGGAATTTTGACCATTAATGATGCTCGTTTATGATGACCTAGAAATGAACCATGTCGGAGATAATATCCTCAAAATCCATATCTTTATTTTTCACTTGGAGAAGCAGACATTGGTTACCTTTGGATATTAGAAACAAAATACCAAAACCTTGATACAAAATTGGTATCCAAAGTCCACTGGTCACTAACCAAAAGCAATATTAGTCCCAAAATCTATTTAATTAACAAAATGCATAAGAAATAATCTAAAATAACAAAAAACTACTTCTTTATGATTGGAATGAGAGGATTAGGATAATAAGGGTAAAATTACCAAATAATATAGGAAACAAGGGGAAAAATGGATATATAGATGGTCCCTTTGTAGTGAAGGGTGTTGTGTGGGGTAGGTATTGTGGGAGCCAAGGATATTGTGGCTAAGTGTGATCCCTATATAGCTCCGTTTGAGAATTTGGATAAGCATAAAGAGAAGAATGGGTTGTGGGATGAGAGAGAGAGAAACTTGCAGGTGTTTCCTTCACCCTAGTGGTCTCATACCCAACTTGGGGGTGGCCTCTCAGCAAAAAGAGTATATGTTGAACAAAGTGCCTATGGTCGGGTGGAAAATTGCTCTTACGCAACCTGTTGCTTGGATATTCTTGTTCAAAAGATAAGTATTCTTTTGTAGCTAATGTGCAATGCTTTAGTTTATATGTCTGTGATAATTATTCTTGGTATTGAATGCTACGTGCATGTATATCAAGTTATTTTTCACTGTGTTCTTAATTATGTATTTGCACATGCATTTTAGCTGTTATAAATTCATAATTATGCTTATGGGTGAAACTTAGAGGTCCCTATTTAGTTAAAGTACCCCTTTGTTGACCGGACTGGGGTCCGAGGGCATTATAGATTAGTATCTCCGTTTTAAATGACAAAATAAATTCGTATTCATAGCGGAAATTGCATTTTTAATGAATAAATATAAGACATTAAATGATATAAGAAAGGCTATGAAAAATGTTCTAAAGCCTTAGCATATTTGAATATTTATGTATGCAATTGTAGCTAACCATTCTAATTCAGTAACTTATTTTTTATGGTTCATTGCAACTAAGTTTTACTATGCAAAGTTGTCCTATGCATCCCAGGTCCTCTATGTCACAGGTCCTCTATGTCACAAGTCCTCTACGTCCCAATTCCTCTACGTCCCAATTCATCTGTGTCACAGGTTCTCCTTATTACAAGTCCTCTGCGTCCCAGGTCCTCTATGTCATAGGTCCTCTATGTCACAGGTCCTTTGTGTCACAGGTCCTATGCATCCTAGGTCCTTCGTTTTGAAGGTCTTGTGTCACAACTCTTGTGTCCCAAGTTTTTTTTATAGCTCTTATGTCTCAAGTCTTGTGTCATAGGTCTCGTGTCATAGGTGTTGTGTCATAGCTCTTGTGTTCTAGGTCTTGTGTCATAGCTATTGTGTCATAACTCTTATGTCATAGGTCTCGTGTCCCAGATCTTGTGTCCTAGGTCTTGTGTCATAGCTCTTGTTTCAAAGGTATTGTGTCATAGTTACTTTGTGTCATAGTTTCTATGTGTTGTGAAGTTTGGTTTGGTCTGGTGTAGTGTGTGTTGATATGTTGATCTACTATGCTTCTACAATAATGTTTATTTTGTTATGCATTTGTTATAGGAACTTATATAACCCTTATGCATGTAAAATTTAATAAAAGAAGAAAAAAATATTATTATTAGTGTGTTTTAAGTATAGGGTAACGCTGTGTGCATTACATACCAAGTGTCCAAAAACCCTTACAAGGTTGACTTCAGGTGGATCAAAGTAGAAATGAATGATCTGCAGAAAGAAATATCGAGCTGAGTGGTATCTTAGATCAAATTAGCCGAGTAGTCTCTTTGTTCATCCACCTCAGCGATCCTCAACTTCACTGGCACTAAGTCTTCCAAATCAACAAAAGAAGGCATCCCGAGAGCTTCCATGTGACCATCGGTCAACATCCATTTCCATGCACAAATAGTCTGCCCCTTTTTTATCATATGGAATACCTCATCACAGGGACACTCCCATGATTTGATGGATATCCGAGTTCTCATTAGTTTGTTCGAATACAAATGAGGAATAGTCCGAGGAACATTTTGTAAATGAGATTTCCACTCATGGAGTTGCTCATAATTGTTAATTAGCAAGCAATTTGAGAGAGATCAAAGGTACCTCCCAAATGGAGTGTTGGTTACCATTTGCAAGAAACACTCTCCTAGAAGACACCATTGTGTTCAAGCTTTTCAAATGGACATAAAAATTTGGTTGAATCTCATATATTTGTTGTGTTTTTATCTCATTTATGAAATTTTTATCATCCAATTAATAATGATATGTGTTATTGTTCCTTTAATAGCTTCAACATTGTTTATTAGACTTACTAACCATCAACTTAAAATGTTTCCTTTCCTACAACTTGCAAGGAAAGGAAGTTTTTCCCACAATTGAACCATTTTTCCCACAACACTCCCCATCCCCCTTATTATTCATCATATTTATCTTTATCCTTCTCATTATACTTCTCCTTTTCCTCATCCTCATCCTCATCCTCCCTTTTATCATCATCACTCTCTAGGAACCTATTTTACATTACATAAAGTTATATTCCACATCCTTTGACCATTTATTTTTACGTAGTGTCACAAAATTAATATACCTTTCCGTAAGGGATATAACCTCCTTTTTAAAATATGAAATAAGGAGGCACATTAGGACCCTCAATTTTTATTATAGGGAAGGAGCTTTCATCAACTTGCTGTCAATTTTAGTCTCCATTAATTTTAATGGAATTAATCTCTAAATATTTTCCTATATTGGAAAAAAAAACTTATTTGGCCCTACTCTCATGGGCTTTAGGGCTTGTGGTTTTATCCCCCATATTTATCAAATATAACTAAGGATTGTACTTTTAAGGTTTATTTAAGGAAATTTCACGTTCTTTAATATTTTAGTAACACCTCTTTTACCCTCAGGTATTTTGAATGAATACAATCTCAAGGAAATGGAGCACTTTACATAATATTCCTTTTCTTATACTAGAAAGTATTTATAATATATCTGGGACATTTACCTTACACACTAAAAAAATACTATGTGTGAGGAACATTAGTAGCATAGAGGGGGGAAGTCTAATCCATAAATTCTAATTACATTGACATATTCTCCCAACACAAACCTCCCTCTTTTGATCTCAATTCCTACATGAAGGTAGGAGTTGATTTATGTGGACATTGACTCTACCAACTTATCTCTAATAAAAAAACTGTGACATACATGTTCATATTAATAAAACCTACCAACGTGAAATTCTCAACATACTTCATCACGTAGGCTAGCTACTCAAATATGAATCCTTTCCTTGTTGGCTTATTATAACCCTAGATGAGCCAAAGAAGATGCTTGTGTTGATGGATTGGTTCTCATGTGTGGACACGAGTGAACCTCGCTAGTATGAATGGGTCGAATCTAGAACAAAATGGGACAATACATGTAGGCATTAACCTAGATCAATCGAATATTCACAAGAGACAAAGTAGAGAAAACTTACCTTTGATATGAAGTTTGTCCTTGCTATCTTCAAGCCACTACAATCTAACTTTGCGTATGAAAGAACCTGTTACCGATCCAACACACACAAGTAAAAAGCAGATTGAACTAGAAACAATATTAATGATCTAAGAAAATGACCAAGAAGATTTACTATACATGAGAATAACAATCAAGTACGGGACGGAAATGCATCATTGGATTAAATATGACAAATAAATACAATTGTAATCCTTGGTGTTGTAGTCTCCTTCTGGTACATTCCTCCTATTGAAACATGTCACCCTTGCCTTGAAAGGAAGCACATCAAGAGCCTAATGCTTATGGGATAATTTATCCAGCAATTCCTTACTACCAATTCCTCCTCCTACACCCATGCCCAAGGATATCTTCTATAGGACACTATGGATAAGATAGGGGTGAGAAGATTTATGGAAATTGAATGAGATATGATCCCAACAGTTTTGGAGCTCGAGCTAGATCCATAGAATTAGAAAGGAAATATTCTCCAATGAGATTTCGCTCTAGAAGCTTCTCAAAAACCTATTTTTTTTCTTGTAGGGAGATCGACGCACTTTGTAATGGATCAACATGTGCCAATATGGGTTGACGCAGGTTTCTCTGAAGGAAATATGTTCCATCAACACGAGTTGTCAATGAGACAAACTGCATTGAGGGGGTTTCGGCACTGGTTGCTAGTGCAGCAAGGCGCATCAAAGTTGAAAAATAAGCTAAGTTGTAGAGCAAGGAAATCAAGGATCATCCACCATAAAAGTGAATTCAGGACCATCCACCATAAAGTATGAATCTAGAGAAAAAGGATAGGTGATGTACTTTGATGTGAACATCGGAAAAAGGAACCACCAGTCAAAGAATCAACAACGAATAAGGTCTTTGCATTACAAGTTTTGACATATTTGGAATAGACATCTCAATGACTCAAGACATGGTTGTCCACCAATACATTGTAGATCCATGCTGGTATTGACTAAGGATATGGCCACCAAAATACAATGTGGATCCATACATGAATGACTGAACACAATCATGGCTACTAAGATACAAGCATAGATCCATGATGAGATAATGAAATAGCCATGACCAATACAAGAGTGGATCTGTGTGAAAGTACATCAATAAGGTATCCACTATAGCATCTGTGTGGGAACCTGCTGAAAATATCCATCGCAACGTGGGTGCAATAATAAGACATCATAACAACCCAAGGTCTTCTACCTGTTACTGAAACGATACGAATCTAACCATGTGATTACAATGCGTTGAGGTCGAACATCGTAGAAACCACTCGATTACTAGTCAATGATGTGAACCATTAACAAGTGCAAGAAAAAACCAATGATGATAATGATCCTCAAGGTATCTCAGTGCATTCCAATGAATGTGAATGAATGAGTTGGAGTCAAGCATCCATGGAATCGTCCGATCATAGTTCAATGATGTGAACCTACTGTCGAAAGCGAGAAGGGATGTCATTAATGCATGTAGGATTCAAGGTACTAGGTGGTCTCTAAATATTATCCTTGGATTATGTGTTGGTGTCGACAGGGATAAATCCGTCGAAGGAGTTTCATGATGTATCCCCCATCATCGACACGAAACTGATACAGGAAGATGATTTTGGATGGTAGATCAAATGAGTATGGATTGACACAATGTGTATGGACAAGAGCAATTGAGAGACTTTTTCAGGGATGACTGACACAACTTAGAGCTTGAACAATTGCAAAGTTTGAATCAAAAGGAGGACTTCCCATGAACATTTTATGGCATGACAGATGACCTAGCAGCATTGAATCAGTGAGACAGAAATCAAGACATAATGAAACATGAATGGAGAATTCTTCGGATGACCCAAAGGGGTAAAGAGACTCATGGACTTGACATGACTCAGAGACAATTTGATTACCCAACTCTTTGGATGAAATGAAAACAGGTGCCATGTTCAAGGGTGAAGATAATCTACCACAAATACAAATTCAGATGCACTTCCCTTCCCTTATTCCCCATCATGATTGAAACGTACCTCTTTGTTTAATAAGGAGCTTGAGGAGGATAACAGATGCTTAGTATAGCTCGTCCACCGTACGAGTCCAATCTCACATGTTTTATGAACCTGACAAAGGAGGATTTCAGTCCCAAAATGGTCCTTCTGTGTGTAGTTTTATGAGTCCAAAGAAGGTAAACTTGGTGACCTTTCATAATTAGAGAGTCTAAAATGGTTAAAAGAAAACTTCGGGTGAGATTTTTCGTAAAGTTAGTCCCCTAGGTGTAAAAAAGTGTAAATTAATGCCTAGAAGAACTCTCTTAGCCAATGGTTGACTAAGGTATACATTTTTCATAATTAGTCTAAATGGTCCGAAAAAGCGATAAACTATCATCGAATAGACGAATTTCCAAACGCTTTTACACGCATGAAAAATACAAGTTCGCTTGACAATTTTTTCATATTTTGGGATTCTGAAAAGAGCTTAAAGGAAACTCTAGGGGTGTTCCTTTTTTGTAATAAATTTTACGAGCCTGAAAAAGCGATTAAAGTGTACTTGGGGACTTATTCTCATGTATTAACGAGAATGATTAAGAACAAAGACTAAGCTCGATACCTTTTTACTAGGTTTTTAATGAGTATGATAATGGTATCAACAACACTCGGAATATTTTTCATGTTTGAATCTAGAGCACAAAAAAGGAAAAAGTAACCTCGACACATATTTTTCATGTTTTTAACCAGAGCACGAAAAAGTGGAAAAATTAAGCTCAACACCATCTTACTATTTTTAACGAGCTCGAAGATAGGTTGGAAGAATGCTTATGGTATCTGCTTCATTTTTTAACGAGCTTGTGATGGAAAATGAACTATGCTCGGGATGATTTCCATGGTTTACTGAGCTCGAAACCCAAAAAGAAAGCATGCTCGAAAATATTCCCATTGGAGAATGTTTTTCCCAACATGATATCCAGAGGTTGGTACATGTCGGGCCCCAACATGATTGCTAGGAGTAAGTGACTTAGTTTCAACATTTTATGGAGAGTACCGAATTGACTTCAATATGATGCCCATAGGTTGAAGACATACCCCCCAAGATTCATTTTGTTCTCCTAATCTACTTCTTCACTCGATTAATCTCATGGCTACTAATAGAAATATATACACCATAGACATAGGAGGTAGAAATATCAAATGGCATAGGCGGATGAAAAAAAGGTTCAAGTACTAATTCTAGTGGAAGACCCGACTCAATGGGAGAGGAATCCATTTCAATTTTTAACAACATTGACACAAAAAAGGAACTATGCTCATGATGAACTGTTTCATTTTTTAATGAGCTTGACAAAGAAAGGGAACTATGATCATAGTCATCTGTTTCATTTTTTAATGAGCTTGACATAGGAACAGAACTTTGTTCGCACGGGATTATTTCGCAGAAAGTGCGGAAGCCAACAGCTGCGAAAGGGTTAATTTGCGGAAAAAAGGGTCATTCGTGGAGAACGCGGAAGCACAGAAGTAGATAGTTAGTTAGATAAGGTTCATGTGGACCATTTTGTAGCCACTTAGTTTTGTATAAATAGGAGTATGATTGTAAGCCTAAAAGCATCCATAGGCGGTGATGAGTAGAGGAATAGACCTTTGGAGTTTTGATCTAGTTAGTGATCTGTTTTGTATCCATGATATGATGTATTGATTGTTTCTGCGAAGGTCATTCCACAGGTTTTAATGAATGCATGAAGATGTTCGATTATGGTTCTATATTTTTCTTTGTTTCTGTTGGATGATGAATGCGAATGTTTGTGAGATGATCTGTGGGTTTAGTAATTGTTGTTCATGCTAATGAGTAGTTAAGGTCATGTTGATGTGAATGTTTATTAATTGCTGAATATGCGAATGATGAACTGCTAGAATAATGCGAATGCCATAATCTCTAGTTTCTATGAGTGCAATGTGTATTTGATGCATTTCCTCAAATCCACTGCGGAAACTTGGTTCCTACAGCCCCCTTGTGCATCTCGGGTGAGACTTCACTCTCTCTGCGAGTGTTGCTGGACAGGGTAAAACCTTTTAGGGTCGGTGCATAAGGGATTTCGGTTGAAGGTTTGTTGACGACAGTGCGAAGTGAACCACTGTCGACAGTCTCTGAGTCAACAAATGGTTCCATTGTTGGGACCTTGAAGAGGAAAAGAACAGGATATGTTGTGCCACCTGATGAAACTGGAGATTCAAGAGTGGTTTGACAAGAATACAGAGGATTTTGCAGAAGGAGATAAGAAAAACCATAGACAGACGATAAGCAGTTGGTTGTAGAAATACATTTATTTAGATATCCACAAAATAGTTTTTTTCGAATTCCCAGTACTGCTGCATGAGTGGCTAGCACAACTAGCATTCTAGAAGCACCATTTCCAAAATACTGAGCCTGAACATTGGACACCAGAACTGATTCGACGGTTGAAACATGTCGACAACACAGTAACAAGGGTTATCGATTTCTGGGTGGATAGTATCCTAGAGGGATATATTATTGAGTTCGCAGTAGACATGATCAAATCATACAGCGACATGGAAATAAATTTCTTCAGGGGACCAAGGGGAAGGTTCTTGCTGTTGCAAAAACTATGGATTAAGATGCTCATCCACGAAAAGGGCACATTGAGGATGACTTCCAACGAGTAGACAGATCAGTGTGCGGAGGTTGTGGGTATCACATGAATGTGGATCCGATAGAAAGATGTGGGGTAGATGGACATGAGAGATGACGAGTTTCTAAGGGAAGCTAATGAGAAGTGTAGTACCTTGAGGAGTGGGGTGATATTCCGACGTCCTGAGAAGAAGAGGAGGACTGAGAGAGAGTATCCTGAGAGGACCGAAACAGAAGACTGTGAAATAAGACCATGAGGCAGAAAGCGACCCTATTGTGACAAAGGCGGTGATAAGGCTACCCCAGAAACATAAGAGGGATAGATCGTAAGTTACAGCATACTTGCAACCTCGCGCACTACCCAGAATTTTATAGGAAGAAACACAAGCTATTCGCAAAGTTTCCCTACATGCAACAGTAAAAATAGTACATCAATAAACAATAACAGTAGGAACGTTAGAATGGCATGCGACACAAAAATTCCCACTTTCTAGGGAAACAAGACTGAGGATCCCGAGCAATTTTGGTTTCTGTGCGAAGCAGTCTGGACTGTGAAGCAGGTCCAGGATGAAGATATAAAAAAGGGATAGCTAGCGACGACCCTTAGGGGCTGTGCGCTAGATTGGTTTATGAAGTTTACAAGGGTTCCAGCGGGGAACACTATCCAAGTCGTTGGTGCAGATTGTTAGGATATTTAGACACTTAGAAGTTAGTTAAGATCAACTTGTGTAATATATCCGTTAGAAAAAGTGTGTTTCTTTAGTATGCATTAATATGCATTTGTAAATATTTAATTCGATGGTCACGATATGTTGTGATCCGACGGCTCAACTTCTCTTAGATCATACCTAACCTTGATCCATGGCTTAACACTTGATTGGTCCATGATCTCTATTTAAAGAGCATGGAGGGTCATTTTTTAGTTGATCAATTATGAGAAGCTCATTTGTAACTTTCTTTCTTTGCATAATAAATTGCTCCGTAGAAGCTATTTGGTTGAGGCTGTGGAGTGTTTCCCTCTAGAGGGTTTAAACCACGTCAAAACATCGATGTGTTGATCTGTGATCTATTTGTGTGAAGTGGTTGCTCTAGGTGTTTGGTCTTTTGGGAGTACAATGTGTACCCGAACATGGTATCAGAGCTTTTATGAAGAGCCGCTTCCAGTTATGATCTAGATCTTGAACTGTTGTTTCCGAAACCTGAAAGCGTTTCTAGTTTTGGTATTTCTATGCATTTTTGGGCTGTGGGAGGTGTTCCATTGCGTCTGGAGCGCAGTTTCCATTGGGGAATAGTTTTTGTTTGATCGAAAACGGTTCCTGGTTGCTTCAGAAATGCGTATTTCATTAGATCTGAAGGAAAAAAGGCAAGCACAGAAACTAAACAAAAAGAGTTAAAAAAAAAACCCTTCCCCCTTCCCATATTTTACATACCTTTTAATCTAGCTCACTTGGTTCAAAGTTGTTTTATTCCTTAATAGGTCTTGAGTTCAAGTCTTAGGAAGTTACTTTTAAAAGAAAAAGTACATGCAATTTCTATTTTCAAGTTACTTTATTCTAAAAGTGCATCTCACTTAAATAATAAATAATAAAAATAAAAAGTGAGTCACTTAAGTTCCTTTTTATTGTTGCACTATTTAAGTAACATCATTGTAAAAGTGATTCACTTAAAGCAACTTTATTGTAAAGTGACTGTCAAAGGTTCATCTTGGGAAGAGGGGGGTCCTTTTTTTTAGCTGGTCATTCTCTATCTGCCACGTCACTATTGGGGACATCTTCATCATTTTCTTTGATCAAGCATAACTTCATCATATGGAGTCAGTTTTCAATGCCGTTTTTTTTAAACCGCCTATTTTTTCAGGCTCTTTGCATCGAGACTATTGGTTTCTTATTTTATAGCCATTAATTTACAAATATGGCCTCCCCTTGTGATATTCTACTTATCAGTTCCAACTAATCGTATGGACAATGTTCTACAAAGTAGAGGACTTTTCAGAATTACCTCAGGGAAAGAAATAGAACCCACTGATGATGATAAGAAAATCAAATGGGAAAATAGATGTGACGAAGCTTGTGGATTGATTGGGATGTCAATCTCTACTAATTTGCGATTCCACATATCAGGAATTGATTAACCTGATGCTGCTTGGGACAAGTTGGAATCTGTGTTTGGTAAACACAATGAAATTCGAGATCACCAACTCGAAAATGAGTTGATTTATTTCAATCCAAGTGATTTTTCATGCATACAAGATTATTTATTTAAGTACAAAACTCTTAAACTCTTATGTGAAGAATGCAAGATTATGAGGGAAGACAAGCAATGCATTTATCATATTCTTTCCAAACTTGGACTTGTATATTTTGCTTTTGTATCTACATTTTACTCCATAAAAGAATCCTTGAATGAAGCTAGCTATCAAGAGCCTAGTCTTGAATCCTTTTGTGATTCATTGATAAGAGAGCAAGATAAGCTCATCCATCTTGGAATAATTAACAATGCAGATACATCTAGGAAAGCCTTATTGTCCCAACAGAAAGAAAAGTCCAAGCCTCCCAAGAAACAAAATTTTCACAACATTAAGTCAAATAAGGGTCCCAAACCCTCTCAGTCAGCTCCTTCTTTAAAAAATGACAAAGGATCCAAGCCAAAAGGAAAGAATAATGAGCGTCATTGCAACTATTGCGAGAAAGATAATCATGATGAATCTAAGTGTTCCAAAAATATGGCAGCCTTGGAAGCAGCAATGAAGAAGCACCACATCATCCTAGATTCACCTTCAGAATCTACCTCTCATGGACATGCACTTTATGCTTCTGGTTATTCTTATAATGCATCTTCTTCTTCTACTTCAAATGAATGGCTCATTGATTTTGGAGCATCTTATCATATGGCTAAGGATCAAGCCATCTTCTCTACTATGCATGACTGTAACACCAAACAAATATTTGTTGGTGATGATAGATCTCTAAGTGTTGTAGGAGTTGGAACAGTTCCAGTAGATAATGGTCATTTGATGTACTATGTGTTCCAAGAATTTCCTGCAATTTGTTATCAGTCTATCAAATCACTCATTCTGGTGAAGGTAAAACTGTGACGTTTACACCTCACCAAGTTGTAATCAAGGATTTTAAAGATCCTCAACAGGTCCTAGCTACCGGAATTGTTGATGATATTACTAAGTTGTACAAATTTAACAACTTTGGGTCATCACCTTTTCCTTTAGTTTTTGTTTCTCATAGTGATAACTTGAGCAAACTTTGGCATGAGCGATTTGGTCACTTAAATTATCGCTCATTGCAACAACTATGTAAATACAATATGGTGACAGGTCTTCCGATGGTATCTTGCAGAGATGGTGTCTATTCCGTTTGTGTACTCGAAAAACATCATCGGGATAGTTTTGACAAACGTGCCTCTTGGCATGCCTCGGTTCCCTTGAAGCTTCTGCATAGTGACTTGTGTGGTCCTCTTCCATCTGCTTCCTTTTCTAGTTTCAAATATTTCTTAACTTCCATTGATGATTACTCTAGACGCACTTGGGTTTATTTCCTAAAACTTATGAGTGAAGTATTTAACATGTTCTTGGCCTACAAGGCCCCTGTTGAAAAACAATCTGGTCATCAAATTATTAAGTTAAGATCTGACAATGGAGAAGAATATGTTAACAAAAAGTTCACTACTTTCTGCACTGAACAAGGAATCCAACAACAACACACTATTCCATATACACCACAACAAAATGGAGTAGCTGAATGGAATAACCACACTTTAAAAGAAATGGCTAATTATATGATCCAATCTAAGGGACTAAGTCTTCAATTTTGGGCTGAAGCCATCAATTGTGCAAATTACATAGTTAATCGCACCTCCACTAAAGCTTTACAAGGTATCACACCGAAAGAAGCATGGAGTAAAATTAAACTAGATGTAAGTCACTTCCGTGTGTTTGATAGTGAAGCATGGGCTCACATTCTGGATGAAAAACAGAAAGCATTGCAGCCTAAAAGTGAAAAGTGCATATTTGTTGGATTTTTTGAAGATGTAAAAGGTTATAGACTTCTTCAACCACATTCTCATGATGTAATCATTAGAAGAGCTGTTAAATTTGATGAAAATCTCTTGGCCTACGAGCCTAACTCGGCGATTGTGCCATCTTTGGCCTGTGAGCCTAATTCGGCGATTGTGCCTTCTTCTTCTTCCAACTTCCTTAATAGGTTTCCAACTCTAGTTTTTGATGATGACAGTGAGGATGAAAATCCACCTCCACCTGCTCATGTTCCTCCAGTTGCACCAGCACAAGTGTTTCCTCGATGGGTCCGTTCAACATGTGAAGCAGCTGGTGATCTTGCCGGTGATCCCAGAGATCAACGTCGAACACATTGAGTCAATTTCAGCGAGCCTCTTCTCTTTTGGCTCAAGTTTCTGAGAATCATGATCCAGAAACCTTTGCAGAAGCTTCAAGAAATCCATATTGGGATGCAGCTATGGATGAAGAATATCATTCCTTCATGGCGAACGATACTTGGGATCTTGTACCTCTTCCAAAAGGAAGAAAACTTGTCAAATGTAAATGGGTATACAGAACTAAGCATGCATCAAATGGAAGTGTTGAAAGACTCAAGGCAAGGTTAGTTGCCAAATGTTTTTCCCAAGTTGAAGGGATTGACTACAATGAAACCTTTGCTCCTGTCACAAAAATGAACTCCATCCACCTTGTTCTTTCCCTTGCAGCCTTACATAACTGGAAATTCCATCAAATGGATGTCAAGTCTGCCTTCTTACATGGTGATTTACAGGAGAAAATTTACATGGAACAACCTCCTAGATATGTTCAGAATAACTCAGCCTTGTCTGTCGCCTTAAGAAATGCTTATATGGCCTTAAGCAAGCTCCTAGAGCTTGGTATGCCAAAATGGATAGCTTTCTCCTTGACACTGGTTTTTCTAGATGCCATTCTGACCCCAATGTCTATACCAAGAAAGTAGGAAAACATCTCATCATACTTGTTCTATATGTTGATGACCTTATTCTTACTGGTAGTGACCCTAAGCTTATAACCCATGTGAAATCCAATCTTAAGCAAAATTTTGAAATGTCAACTTTAGGACATTTGCATTATTTTCTTGGTCTCCAAGTCCTGCAAAACAAAGAAGGAATTTTTCTTTCTCAGTCTAAGTATGGTTGTGACCTTATTCATCGCTTTCACATGGAATATTGTACACCAGCCCCTTCTCCCTTCTAGTATGGAGTCAAACTTTATGCCACTTGTACTTCACATGAAGTAGATGCCACCTTGTATCGTGAGCTTGTTGGTAGTCTCTTATACTTGACTCATTCCCATCCTGACCTTTCCTTTTTCATTGGTCGTGTTGCATGTTATATGCAAACACCTCATGAAAGTCACTGGAAAACAGCTAAAAGAATACTTCGATATATTCGAGGTACAATTTAGTTTGGGATTCATTATAGTACAGAGGGGAAACCTTTGTTGGTTGGTTTCACTGATTCAGATTGGGCCGGTGATATTGATGATCGAAATTCTACTGCAAGTTATGTTTTCAATCTGGGATCTGGACCTATCACTTGGGCTTGTAAGAAACAACAAGCTCTTTCTCTTTATTCAGCAGAGGCAGAATATAGAGCTGGAGTTAATGCCAATCAGGAAGCTTTATGGCTTCGATAGATCCTTTCAGAGTTTGGATTCAAGCAACAGCAGCCTACTCCACTTTGGTTTGATAATCAAAGTGCCTTCAAGCTTTCCAAATATCCAGTCCTACATCAACGCAACAAACACATTGAGCTACATATGAACTTCATCAGAAATCTTGTTCATGATCGTGTTCTTGAAGTGCTCTTTTGTCCTACAGATGATCAAGTTGCAAACATCTTCACCAAGTCTCTTACAGAAGCAAAGTTTTCTAAACTTCGATCTATGTTAGGAGTTCAATCATTTTTCATTAAGGGGGGATAGGCTCTAATGCCTCCTTCCTTCCCCTAATAGTGTCACTTTTGTAAATTCTTCAATCCTATCCCAAGTTGTTCTTAAGGGGGGATGTTAGGATATTTAGACACTTAGGAGTTAGTTAAGATCAACTTGTGTAATATATCTGTTAGGAAAAGTGTGTTTCTTTAGTATGCATTAGTATGCATTTGTAAATATTTAATCCGACGGTCATGATATGTTGTGATCTGACGGCTCAACTTCTCTTAGATCATACCTAACCTTGATCCATGGCTTAACACCTGATTGGTCCATGATCTCTATTTAAAGAGAATGGAGGGTCATTGTTTAGTTGATCGATTATGAGAAGCTCATTTGTAATTTTCTTTCTTTGCATAATAAATTGCTCCGTAGAATCTGTTTGGCTGGGGCTGTGGAGTGTTTCCCTCTAGAGGGTTTAAACCACATCAAACCATCGGTGTGTTGATCTGTGATCTATTTGTGTGAAGTGGTTTCTCTAGGTGTTCGGTTTTTGGGTAGTACCCTGTGTACCCGAACACAGATCAAAGCAGGAATGATCGATGAATTTAGGAAGCCAAAGTCGAAATCGCAGTATGTCACCGAACTCAAATAAATAAAGCAATACCCAAATGAGCCTGTATGGGAATTTGATCAGCGGTACAAAATGCTGATAGAGAGTGTAAGTTTTGGGATAAATGATATGCAGCACAAGGAGTGGTTTATCGCAGGATTGGTACCACACATCTGTGGACCACTAATGCAACAAAAAGTTGTGACCCAAGGGGAAGCATTGGATATTGCGATGAAGCTGTAGGCTTCACCAATAGGAAAAACGGGGTTCGGTATGGGTCGAATACAAGCCCAGTTGGAAAACTTGACGATCCAACTACAAGACATGAAGAAAGGGAAAGAGGATTGCGAAGAGATCTGGTGCTCTAGGTGTAGGACAGAGGGACACCACAAGGATCGGTTCCCACACTTCTGAGAATATTTGCAATCCAGTGCACCAAATCCCCTCAATCAGGGATGGTTTCCTTGGTGTCGTACCTACCAAACGAGAGGCCATCGACTAGAAGAGTGTGTGTATCTGCAGAAGATGGTGTCGAAACCAGAGAATTTGTATTGCAAGTTCTGTAAATCGTTTTTCCACAATGAAAACAACTACAGAACTTATGGCCTACTCCATGAGAGGAATGCAGCTGCATACTTCATTGCAGGAGAAGGACAGGTACTGGGTCAGCAAAAGCAGTAATATAATCAACCGCCGGCCCAGTATAATCACCAACCGTAGTAGTATGATCAAGGGCAGTATGGGAAGATGCAGTATGGTCATCCATAGTATCTGAAACCGTAGTATCTACCACCGCAGTACCCACCATATGGGCCACCAAAACAGCCATAGCATGGGAAACCACAGTACCCACCATATGGCCCACCGCATGGAGGTGCTAGAGGAGGATAATGCAGAGGTCTAGGTGTTGGCACAGGACGAGGGGGAGCTGCTGGACGAGGACGAGGACTGATTATATGCTGCAATTGTGGGTAGCAGGGGCACTATAAAAGGGATTTCCTGAATCCAGCGCTGTAGTGCACCTATTGCAGTGTTGTGGATCATGGCATTGAAGATTGTCCGCAACTCATCGCAAAATGGTAGACCAATAATCTGGCACAACCTCCATAGAACCAGAATCAGAATCCACCAGCTGTATAGATGATATAAACGGAGGCTCAAAGACACCATGCGACTGTTGGAGTGGTGACACAAGGAGGAGCAGTGACAGGAGTTTGTTACTGGACAATACACTCGATCGGAGGTGAGCCAGATCTCCCTAGCTCAATGCGAGTCTAGAACAAATAGAACAGACTACAAACACGTTTCCTAGATCTACCTAAGGATCAAGTACTAGATTTCTTAGCTCTTTGATTCGCTATCCTTTCTCCTGAATGTTGATCCACATCGCATGGTTGTCAGATCCAAGCTGCAAGACTTGTTAAGACACAGAAAAGAGAAACAAGTAAAGAGCATCTATACAATAAGAGATCTATGTAAACAGTTAAGCAGGTAAACAACACAACATCATTACACATAAGAACGATATTGGTGGAAAGCATTTGTATTACTGCAAATAGAGTAGTACATGATAGAGATATAGAACTACAACCAATGAATTAACGTAGTAGCCCTTCTCCACACAAGCCAATTGCCAAGCCCTTCCAAGGAAGCATGAATTCTCCAAGAGGTGAGTGAAGGTGTCCTAAGAGATTTCACCAGCATGTAGATACCATAGTCCTCCTCCCTTTGGTATGGAATGAGCCTCGTATATATAGGACTAAGTGGATGAGGTTATGGATAGGATAGGTTAAGATATGGTAGGAGAGAGATAAGGGATCTTCCCAATGAGTTAGGGGTCGAGTACCAGCTCTCCAAGAGATCAAGGATAAGTCCCCAAATGGGAAAGCTTCGAGAAAGATCTCGAAATGGCTATTTTTACCCATTAACAGACCTCGTCGCACCTTGATATAGAGCAGACTGCGACGTCGCATGTTGCTAATGTGCAACCTACGACGACCTCTCAAAAGGTTGTACAAACTAACTACAAATCCTCTCAAATGAATACTTGGTCTAGATGACTTTAGGGATGTATACACTAAATCATGATGATGGGTAGACTTTAGGTGTAACATAATGCCCCCCAAATCATGAAGCTGTTAAGGATGTACAAGTGAAGTGCTTTGATAGAATATAATGGAAAAAGACTTGTTGGATGAAGGATGCTGCTGCAGTACAACTGACTCTGAACTGACAATCTCATATGTACTACAACATGGCTGCCAACCAATACATTGCAGATCCATGGTAGTAATGACTGACTGAACACAATCATGGCTACTAGACACAAGCGTAGATCCATGATGAGATGATAACACAACAACGACCAATACAAAAGTGGATCCATGTAATATGACTCAATACAAACTCCATCGCAACCTGGGTAAAACATGACTCCCCAGGGTCTTCAAGCTGAACCCGCAATGATACGAATCTATCCATGTGATTACAAATGTCTTGACGTCGAACATGGTAGAAACCACTTGATTACTGGTCATTGATGTAAACCGTTAACAAGAGCGAGGGAGATCACCATTAATGTCAATGATTCCCAAGGTATCACAGTACATATCATCGAGCGTGAATAAATGAGTTGACGTCAAATGCAAGATGAAATCTTTCAATCAAGAGTCAATGATGTAAACTCATGATGAAAGTGAGGTAACCTACCATTGAGGCATGCAAGGCCAAGGTACTTGGTTGGGTTCTAGATTCAATCCTTGGATGATGAGTTGAAGTCGACAAGGATGAATCCGTCGAAGGAGGGAAACAATGAATCCCTCATCAATCGACATGAAACACGATAAAATATGTGTAGAGTGGATCGGATGGTACAGTAACATGTGAGACTGACTCAAAGTAACAACGGCATGACGACGTGTGTACTGACTAAAAATGATGAGTGAATGTGTTCTTGAACATGGGCATGACATGACTTGGCAGTATTGACATGAGAATGACACAAACTTCTAATGCAACTGATAGTGGAAGCTTTCTCCGAATGACTCAGATTAGTAACAAGACTTAGAAAGTAAGCAGGGACTCATATACAAACAGATGACCCAACTATTGGTATGCAAATGCAAATGAGTACCATGTTCAAGAATGACTATATACTGCCACTAAGGTATGTAACACAAACACTTTCCTTTTTCCCCATCATGAACGATGAGTGCCTCATGTGTTTTTTAACGAGCTTGATGAGGGTAACTAGATGCTCGGTATAGCTCATCTCATAGATGAGGCCAATCCCAAATATTTTCCGAACCTACGATAGAAGGAAAAGTCCATAGAAGGAAAACTCGATCATCATTTCATATTTAGAGAGTCTGAAAAGAACTAAAGGAGACTCCAATGGTCCTTTTTCGTAAAGTTAGCCTCATTGCCCGAAAAAGGGTAAAACAACGCGGGAGAGGACTCTTCCAGTCATGATTGGTTGGAGTATTCCTTTTTCATAATTAGTGCCTCCTGGTCCGAAAAAGGGGTAAACTATCACCAGGAAGACAACCATTCAAATACTTTAACAAGTGTGAATGCGACAAGTTCGCTTGGCAATATTTTCAATTTTAGGGAGTCTAAAAAGAGCTTAACTATGGACTTTGGGGGGTGTCCTTTTCCGTGGAAGTTTAATGGGCCCGGAAAAGTGATAAATCATAACTCGGTACTTGTTCTCATGATTTGGGTGAGTACAAGAACAAACGAAGAGTAAACTCATCCTCATGCAATAAATGTGACTAGCTAAAAAAAATAATGACAAAACGTTTAAAGGAGTATTCATACCTGTCATTACCGTTGGTAATGCGAGAAACGCTACAAAAGACCATTGTATGACTCCTGTACACTAGAGAAAGTGTCAAATAGCCCCAAATATAATGACAAACGGTTGAAACTATAGTAAATGGACCAAAAGCATCAAAATATTTGAAAAGGAATATTCCTTTCTATTCTATAAATAGAAATATGGGCCAAAAATAGAAACATTGTTCAAATTGCCAATTTGGGTGGAGAAGTACCAATTCTCAGCCAAAACTTCCACTACCGATTTCAAGAGCTACGATCCGCCATTTCACCAGCCGTCCGGACCAGGTAGGCCTAAATCTTGTCTTACAACTTTGTAGTGGTTTAGTTTTCCAATTTTTGTTCATTTTTTGAGTTTCTTGATGATTTAGGGAGGGGCCATTGCGCCCTAGGCTCGTCACAAGTGGCCCTTTCAGGACTTGTGATGAGCCTGAGTCGTTGCAAGTCTCGAAAACGGGACCTGCAACGACGTCACCCTGTACCTGAAGGTGAGGTGTGACGGTGGAAACCCATAACTCAAACATCAAAAATATCTTAAAAAATGAGTTTGTGCAAGTTGGGAAAGGACCTAACATGTTTTAAATGCCCCTTTTGGCAGGTTACCAGCAAGCAAAGATGGTATTAGAGTGGCGAGAGAGAGAACATGAAGTGGAAGATGAGCAAGCCACAAACGATCCACAATGTGTGGCTGCTTTGCGAAACTGTGGGTTGCTCAAATTCTTCGACATACAGGGGATGAGAGCCCAGATCCCATTCTTGACACACATGCTCTAGAGTTGGGATGTGGCCCAACAATACTTTGTCATAGGTGAGCATATCCTCACGATTAACATTGAGGATATCTACTTTCTGACCGGTTTGTCCTGAAGAGGGGAAGTTGTACAACTCACTGGGACACGGGCCAGTGACCGTACAGTGGAGGACATGGTGTCACAGTATTGCATATCTTCTTCTCGTCCTTCCAGTGTGAAGATACTCATTAGAGATGTGGTGAGTCATCCACTGCATACCATACTGCTTACTATTACCAGGGCGGCGGGTAGCCAAGCTCCACATACGGCTACTCGGACTCAGATGTTGTATGCGGAAGACTATATGCCTCCCATGGTGTTCAACTAGTGTGATGGTCTCCTCGCCAACATCCGAGCTCAGCTAACCAAGTGTTGGCGAGGGGAGCTCAAGCAGTTTGGATACAGATCGATTATAGTGTCGTTCCTCTTAGAGTGAGTTCCTCTATTGCGCTTGAAAGTGGTACTGGATGACAGGGATATGAGAGATCCTCACATGCTCAGGTGGGCAGAGGTGATGACCTGCCATGGTGGGGGTCCCATCATCAGTTTTGGTTTTGAGTTCTTTAGCTGGCTGGAAGGCTAGTTACTTATGGTCGAGCACTTTCCATACGGTGGAATGGACTTTCGAGAGGATCCCGACTTAGTGCTGTTGGAGGGTGCAACATGGGGTGATATCGGTAAGAACAAAACCCTTGTACTTTTTACTTTTGTGAATTATATTTTTTTTTTATGTAGTGTTGAAAAGTTCATTATATGTGTGTGCAAATGTGGGTCCTGTGCGACCAGTATGTCTCTCCCTTCTGGCGAGGAGAGACAGAGCTGGTGAGGCAGTGGTTCCTGCAGGTGCTCATGTTGCCATCGAGGAGATGGAGGAGGTGTACTGGAACCTATCCGGGATGACTGTGGAGGTGCCAGAGCCAGCCATCGATGACCTACCGAGGCCCATGTAGAGATTTGGGGTTGGAGCGTCCGTGCACTTCAACTCCTTACTCCGCAAGGTGACTAGTACTATAGACTGCTTTCTCACCCAGCGTCAGAGAGCTGTTAGAGGCAGGGGTGGTGTACAGGTCAGGCATCCAGCCTGATTGCACTTTTAGACTTGTACTGAGAGCTTAGAGGCCTCATATTTTTGTACTTACTGAAAGCTATGATGCTTCTGATTTTTGTAGAGACTCACTGAAAGCCATTGTGCTTCAGATTTTGTACCAGCACTACTTTTGAGTGATTTATATATATACACTATCGGCAGTTTATACATTATGTGTTATTCAAATGATTAGTGATGTGATCTTGTTTATATGTTTTCTTCTATACATTATATTTACATGTTATGAATGCTTTTACATATTATGGATATTATGTGTGTGCAATGCACCAATCCAAAATGAAATTGGCCATCAAGTCAACAACTGTGTTTAACTCTCGTGGAATGTGCAGGTATTGAACAGATTCAAATGACCTTTCCAAGAGACGTACTCGTCTGAAGAGACAGAGTAAGATGGGATCACGGATGGCGTATATCCGGTTCATATGAGAAACCACTAATTGGGAATCCATGTGGATGAAAATGTGGTTCATACCCAAGGAAATGGCATCAGCTATGGTTCCGATTACTGCCTGATATTATGTGGCATTGTTGGTCTCAAACCCTAGGAAACTTCCTCCTGAGCTAATGAGCTCATCTGTTGGGGAATATAGTACCTAGGCTGCCGAAGCAAGGTGAAGGGTATGCCGGCTGGTGCCGTCCGCGAATCCATAGCACGTTGCCATCTGCACACGCAGACAGAACATTGTATGAGAAGCAAAAACAAGATCAAAAGACACTCAAAAAGAGAAATGCGTCACACCACACAAAAACACTAAAACACACCATGTACAGTATATACAAGCAAGTCTATGCATGAAAGATCAAGCGTAGTATCTCTTTAGGTAAATCCCATTGCGGGGTTCACCTAAAGAGATTCCATCATAATCTTCAAGCTCGTAGGCACCTTTTTCCAACACACATTTTATAGCGTAGGGTCCATGCTACATGGACTCGAACTTCCCAGCTCCTATCTTATCGTGCTTCTGGTCATAAGTGAGGACCAGATCACCCTCGTTAAAGATACGAGGTTCAACCAACTTATCGTATTGGGCCTTGATGCGTTTCTTATGTGCTTCATTAGCAAGAGTGGCATCACGGAGATACTCGTCAAGTTGGCCTAGGTGTAAGAGACGTTCTTCCTCAGCAGTAGTGTTAGGAAGAAGTTCTACAACGAGTTGAAGAGATGGGATTTCACACTCTATTGGTAATACAGCCTCCAATCCATATACCAATTGGAAGGGAGTGAAGCCTGTGGGGGTTTTAATGGTAGTTCGATAGGCCTATAATGCTGAAAAGATCATATTATGCCAGTTGGACTTTTGTGTCCCTAACATCCTCTAGATCATAGTTTTCAAGACCTTGTTAATTGCCTCGACCTGTCCATTGGATTGCGGGTAGTAGGGTGTCAAGTTTTCATGGCGAAAACCCAACTTGTCGCTCAATTCATCAACCATATGGTTCTGAAAGTGAGAACCATGATCGGTAACTATGGCTTGCGGAACTCCAAACTGCGCTATTACATGATTAAACATGAAGAGTGCAGTGGTTTTGCCATCGTTTTGGTATGTAGGCATAGCCTCGGCCCACTTTGTGAATTAATCCATAGCTATGATGATGTAACTATGCCCCCCGTCTGAGGTAGGCTTACAGTGCATAAAATCGATGCCCCATTTTGCAAATGGGCCAACGGCAATAACCAGATGTAGTGGGGCAGGATGAGTGCGCTTCTTCGTGTGGAAGTGTTGACAAGGAGGACATTTTTTAATGGCCTCAATACAATCTTTGAAGATAGTAGGCCAGTAATATCCTACGCGCAAAATATTTTGGGTTGTAGCCATCCCAGAGAGATGACTGCCACATGCCCCAGCGTGACAGTCATTCAAAAAGTGTTCAGCCTCATCATGAGTAAGACAACATCAAAGGATTGAATCGACGCGACGACGATACAAAGTATCATTGATGATTAAATAATACTTTGCATGGTGACAAACCTTATGACAATCATCGTGGGAAAGTTAAGGATCGAAGCATTGGGTTTGAAGATACAATAGGATATCTCCATACCAGGGGTCAGTCGTGCTGATGAGAAACAATGATTCATCCGGAAATGAGTCATTGTGCTCAACTTCTGCATCAGGACAGGGAAGGTCACAAATGAGCTCTGCAACACCAAAGACTTCTTAGACTTAGCTTTCATGAAAAGAAGATCCAATTCTTGCAGTATCACAATCCAGCATGAATACTTTCCCCCAAGCACTTGACGTGTCAATACATGGTACATGGGGTTCGATTTGGCAATGATAGTGGTGGTGCGGAGCAAGATGTAGTGATGGAACTTCTGGACGACAATGACTGCCGTGAAAGCTAATTTTTCGACATGTGAGTATCTAGTTTCAATGTCAGCTAGACCCTTACTTGCATAGTATATCACATGTTCCTGAGCATTTTGATCCTCCTGTACCAAAACCATGGTGATAGTGGTAGTAAAAGTGGCGAGATATAAAATGTAATCTCGATAATAATTAGGTGGTTGAAGTACAGGGGCATGCATGATGGCATGTTTGATACTGTTGAAGGATTTTTTAGCTTGATCATCCCAAATGAATGGGGCATCCTTCTTAAGCAGTCTCATATAGCCCTGGGTTTTCTCCACGAAATTATAAACAAAATGTCGTAAGTAAGTCACCTTCCCTTGGATACTTTGAAGTTCCGTAAAATCAGTCAGGGGTGGTAGGTTGATGATGGCCTCCACCTTTAAGGGATCAATGCAGATCCCATCCTTTGAAATGATAAATCCTAAGAGGCATCCGGACTCAACGCAAAAGATACACTTGTGAGGATTCAGATGGATATTGTACCCTTTGCATCTGAGGAAAATGGTCGTCAGATGATCAATGTGGAACTCGCGCTACTTTGAATGAGCAGGGAGATCGTCCAAGTAGGGTTCCACAAAGTCCTTAATATCGTGGAAGACATATGACATAGCCCATTGAAACATGGCGCCAACATTTTTAAGGCCAAATGGGAGCTTGCGATAAGCAAATGTAGCCCATGGGAAGATGAAATCCGTCTTATGTTGGTCGGTCAGGTTGATCTCAATTTGGTTGTAACCAGAAAATCCATCCATGAATGAGAAGATGACGCTTCTGGCACAGTTGTCGATGATCTAGTCGATGAAAGGGGTCAGCTAGTTGTCTTTTGGACAAGCCCGATTAAGGTCCCGATAATCAACGCAGACACGAATGGTGCCCTGCTTTTCGTTCACAAGAACGACGTTTGAGACCCAATCCGTCAATGGGACAGGATAAATAAAGCTAGCCTTTAAGAGCTTTTCAATTTCTGCCTTTATTGCTGCATTCTTCCGGGGATGTACCGGTCGCAGCTTTTGACATACAAGTTTGATGTCGGGATAGGTTTTAATTTCATAAGAAATAATTGTGGGGTCTATCCTAGGCATCTCCTCATACGACCAAGCAAACACGTCTCGAAATTGCTTGAACAAGGCTGTGCTAACAGCGATTTCTTCAGGGGAACACTTCTGGCCTATGCAAATGTGTTCTACTATACCAGGTTTTACCGAGATGTCTACTGGGGTGGTTGGCTCAATGTTGGCCAAGTTTCCCTCCGTGTCCGTAAGACATGTAAGGATGGGGGACTGAGGGGATGGGTAGATATCTGGTAAAAATAGGGTATGGATGTTGTTCTCTATGTATTCCAAAGGAGGAAGAAAAGATGACCTATGATGGAGATCATCCCACGGACAGTCGTCAACATTCATTACTTCCATGATGGAATCGTTTGAATGAAAATTCTGAAGCAATAGATCAGGTAGAGAAGACATCCATCATAGAGAACAAGATGGGGAGGCCATGGTGAAATGGTCCTCTAGAGCTGATTAGATAGCCTCATAAATGCATTCAGCGGGTGAAAGAGGCATCATATCTCCAAACAGGTGTGTTGTGGCTTCATCCGGTACAAGCCAAGCATCGTTTGAGTGAGATAAAATCTCAGTAGAGATCATGTTCACCATGGCAACATGATTAGGGGGGTTTGCGGCTGGAAAAATGTCCATGAGAGATGAATCTTTCAATAGGCCAACCCCTACACTCTCATACTGGTTTGACGTATGTCCAATGGAAGGAGCATGGTTACCAGGATGAGTAGTGGCGTCCGGTGTACAAAAATCTAACTGGTCGATAGTAACAATTTGTCCTTGGTGGGGGAATTGTACCGTGCGGAAGACTGAAGAGGCTACCGCCTGCATGGTATAAAACCAATTGCGACCAAGCAAGAGATTATAATCTAACAGGGCCGAGACCACTTCCACGTTAATGGTTACGGTCTTTCCACCCAACTCAACTGCAAGAGCTTGTAAGATCCCATGAAGTTGAAAGCCACATCTGTTGAATGCTTTCAACGGGGTAGGAGAACGATTCAATTCAGGGGAGCCAATGGCTCTCCAACAAGCGATGGACATGACTGAAGTGGAGGCTCCTTCATCCAAAAGAATGCGATGGACAATCTTCCGACCAAGGTTCGCAGTAACTTGGAATGCGAGCTGGTGTGAGAGCCTCAGCTTAAAGTTGTCAAGACAAAACATGATGATGTTCGAGGAATCCGGGTCAACTACACCAATAGCTACAAGGAGAGTTTTGCGTTGATTGGGACAATTCTGCAAAAATTCCAGGGTGGACATGGTGCAAGGAGCTTGTGCCAAGTCCTCCACGATATTGTAATTTTGTGCCACATGAGCATTAGGATTGAAAACAACTTTTCGAATCGTACTCTTGCATGGATGCAATAGCGAATCCAAAGAGGGTCTCTCTATGGTGAGAGAGGTCGATGGTATAGTGATATCAGGTAAAGAGTTGGAAGCTTTTTCAGTATTACTTCCAGTGGGTTCCTTCGAAGGGACCGATTCATAAGATCACGAGCAAGTAGTTAAATTGATCGCCTCATTACACAACATGAGAACATGCGCGGTATTGGATGGTTCCCGTTGGGCTGGGGGAGTTTGAGTAATCATCTGCTGATTTTGAGGAGGAAACGAATCGTTGAGGACTGCGAGAGTCGGTTTACCCCTAAGAAACTTTTGCACTTTGTCTCTATGGGGGCACTCTTTGGAGAAATGATCTTCTCCACATAGTAAGCAAGGATACTTCAGTTTCCTTTTCTGCTTAGTATCTTTGGGAGTGCTATTCGTTTCCTACTGGGAAGAAGAATTCTTGGGTTTTCCCTTATTCTTCTTTTTGCCATTAAAATTTTGAGATGAAGCTGATTGAACAGAATTCACTTCTTCAGTTACAACAGGAGTAGTGGACTTGGCAGTGTTGTGGTCAGCTGGAGTTGGGTTGGATGATCCAACAGTGCTAATAGCAGGCTGGGTGGTAAGGGAACCAATGATTCCATCAGCTTGGGGTCCCTTATGTGGTTTCATGGGATCGTTAACGTCCCGGGGTGCATCAGGAAAAATATTGAACAGAGTGCCAGACTGAGTATAAACCAGGTCTAATAGATAAGAACTCGCGATGGCTTGTTCTTTGGTGATAGCACCTCGCATGGCAACATCTTTCCCTATGGTGGGAAGAAGCGATTTAGTAAACTAGTCTGCTAGGAGCTGATCTAGAATAGGATCTTTAATGGGACGTCGTCTCCTTTGCCACTCATGGATATGATCCGAAATGTGAGTGGTAGTATTCTAACGGAGCGAGGTTAAAAGCTCAGTACCAGTATCATACCGTATAGGCAGCTAGAAGTGCGTCAAAAATTTCATAGCAAGAGAGCCAAAATCAGGAAAAGAGTGTGGTGGCAACTCGATGTACCACTTGGTAGTCGAACCAGTGAGAGTCCTTTGGAACAATCTAAGATGAATTGAATCGTCCATTAAGGAATTAGATGAACACCATAAATGGTATTTCATCACGTGGTTCTTGGGGTCTTCACCCGGCTTGCCATCAAACTTGGGGATATCAGACGGAAGTTTCACCGAAATCGGTGGCCAGTTAGATCCATGGTAAATAGGATCATTGGCTAAATGAGAGAGGTTAGGTAGGTCCAAAGTAGCCAAAAAGGGCAGCTGTGGATTAGGGTGCACGTATTGATAATACAGATATGGCATGTAAGGACTAAACTGAACGTAAGGTGTACCAGGATAAAACTGACCGCAGGGGGGTGTGCCACCTGGACTGTAAGGAGGTCCGCCACCATCAGGTGGTCCGTTCCAATAGGGTGGGGTCCACCTCCACTTCCAGGAGGGGGGGGAGGTCCACCACCACCATCGGGATGAGGTGGGGGTCCATAACCATAATAAGGTGGCCCACTATCGCCTCCGCATGGAGGGGGTGGTGGACCACTTCCGCCACCAGATGGATGGGGGCCCCCACCACCTCCGCTGCCAGAAGGATGAGGGTTCCCACCACCACCGCCACCACCAGGTAATTAGTTCCTCCACTGCTTCCGCCTAGAGGGGGTGGTGGACCACCGCTGCCACCCGAAGGAGAATGTCCTCCTCCACCATGATAAGGTGGTCCGCCATCGCCTCCGCCTGGAGGAGGTGGTGGACCATTCCTACCACCGCCTAAGGGGTGAAGGGGGTTGTAGGTAAAATGAGGTGGGCCTCCACCAACATTAGGTGGGGGCCTACCACCTCCAATAAGAGGTGGGGGAGGACCGATCGGGGGTGGTGGTACTTGAGGGATAGTTGGTTGAGGTCCGTGTTGCAACACAGGTTGTTGTCCCCATAGAGTGTAAGGATTCCCAGGATAAGGTATCCCGTATGGCGCGTTTCCAGGATTAGGTTGGCCCAGTACAGGGTTAACAGAACCTAGATACACTTGACTCCATGAGGGTTGGGTTACATTTGACGAGCCTCCAACATGAGATAATCCCATGGTGGATGGTCTAGTGGGTTGGGTAGGTCCAATGGAAGGTCCGTTGGGGACTCCACCACCTATGTTCTGGTTAGGAAATGGGGGTTTCCCCCCATCCACAACAGGTTGACCACTATTCGAAGGTTGAACCAACGTGGGTTGTTGACTAGCTACCGTGGTAATAACATTACCAATTGTTAAATTTTCAGAATTTACTTCAATCTGATATAGGATCTTAACTGAGAGAACAACATGTACAGCATATCAATCATGGACACAATAATGCAAGCACACAAGAGACACAGATTTTACTTGGGGAAAACCATAAAGGTGAAAAACCCCAATAACTTCCTCAGAGATAGATAGAGCAATGATACAACCAGAATACAAGAGATAGTCTTCTCCTAGCTGCAGAGCCTCCTCCTCCACAAGTGCGCCACTCTCCAAAGTGTGAGTAAGAGAATAGAATGTGTAAAGTGAGAGAGACACACTCTCTATTTATACACTAACTTGACTTGACCTTTACTCAACTAGGTCGGCCTCAACTTAACCACTTAACATAATGCTGACTGGGCCGACACCCAATAGGGTGGTCTAATAACCCTTTGACCCACATGGCCGACCCCCAATAGGGTGGTTTAATAACCCTTCGACCCACATGACTTATACAGGGCCGGCCCCAACAAGGTGGTCTAATAACCCATCAAGTATAAGTTACGACACTTACAATATAAATGATAACACTTCCATATAGAGGAATAATAACATCTCTATAGGAATACAAACACTTCCGTATAGAGGAATAATAACGTCTCTATAGGAATACAATATAAATATATGTGAAATACATTCCGAAGTTACATATACATCAACACCAATAAGATAATCTGTAGGAATGGAGTACCCTCCCCTCGAATTTTGAGGTGGGGGAGGAACTGGTAAAGTAACCGTGGTAGTGACAGGTGTGTTGGACCATTGTCCTTCCACTAGTTGGTTCACTTGAGGTGCAAGACTGGATTCTTGCGAGGGTTGACCAGTCTTGTTAGTGGTCTCATGGTGGGGTGCTTCAGGTGATCCGAAAGATATCAGATGAACTGGGGTGTTTCCGTTGTCAAGTCTTAGTTGGAAATGACGATTGTGGAACTCTTCAGAGTGTTGCTCGAGACTTTGTCTTCGAAGCTCATCTCCTTTAACACGTAACTATTCCAAATGTTCATGGATGGGGCCGAAAATCTCGGCAGGGTCAGGCCTATAGTAAGGCCTAGTGAACTCTGGAGTAGTCCAGTTAGGTGGGGATGAGATGGAAAAATGAGCCACTGAGTGGTCTGCAGAAGATGTCCAATAAGCTGCTGAAGGACCAACAGCTGCAGTAGGGTCATCCTGGGGTTGGTTTATCCATTCCAACAATCCAGGTTCTCCCGGGATGACGGGAGGAAGGTTTTGAGAAGTGGGGGTGTGAGCTTCCTCATCCCATGTGGGATGAGAAGTAGGTGAATATGGTGGAAACAAATGTCCGCCAATATTCAAGGTGGGGTTCCCTACTTCAGTAACTACGACCGCGTTACGCTGATCCATTCTTACCCTCGAAATAACCCTCCGGATTAAGGGGAAATTCAGGTGGCAAGTTCAAGATCCTACAAGACCTTCTCCAGGGAAAATCCACCAGAGTATCAGGAAAATCAGCCAAAAAAAAGGCCGAAACAACATTTCTCCTAAAGGTATACTAAAAGAAAAGCAGTCCAAGAAAACCTACTCAAACTAAGGCAACAAGAAAACTTATGTGATAGAGTGGATTCAAAAGTCTGGAACCTCATAGGATTATCAAGGCATCGCAAACTGCAATATACTGCAGGGTCCAATAGTATGATGCGACAAGGAGGATTGGGACTGTACCCTTTCCTGCATACCCGACTACCTAGACAAAACATGCGTGCTAATATCCCCGAGTGTTGTTCTCGGTGTATTGCTTTTCCAAGACAACCAAATGGTTAACTCGGTCTGTTTCATGAATCCTAATGGTGTCTCCCGATATACGCAAGGTACGTGGGAGCTCCAATCCATAGTTGTGTTGTCTAATGCACAGTCGTTGGCACGAGTCCTTCCGATATACGTGTCAAGTACGTGGTACACCCTTCGATATACGCCAAGTACGGATTATGGTACTTGGTGGGTACATGAAGGAGCTCGATATACCAATGTACGTGGAAGACCAATACCCCCAAACTACAGTGTTAGAAAGTAACGACAGCTGCCATGCTTAACGACGCCAGAACACGTCTCTAACTTACACACAAGTTACTAAAAATTTTACCTATTTCTACCATTAATTTTATCTTGGACGGTTAGGTGAATGCATGAGGCGAGTACATAATCGAAAACAGAATGCAAGTCCTAGCTACATGCACAAAATATTCTTTTCTTTCGATGAATTCTACCTATGGTAAGGAGAAAGCTTTTTCCAATGGTATTGCCAAAACAAACTCAATGCAACACGATTCCCAATGCACACAAATTTGAAAATGAAAGTATTTTTTCTTTTTCAAATGGAAACAACACTAAGTAATGAAATGAGAGGATTTGGAAACGGGAAATGCAAGCTTTTCACTTTATCTTTTCAATGATCTAAAGGCAACAAAAATAAAAAATGCACCTATCTTTCCCTAGCATGGAAACAACTTTTGAAAAAAACCGAAATGTACTAGAGCTTTTCAAGAAGATGAATAATTCATAATTCAATAAAAACACAATCAATCATATTTCCATTCATCTTTTCCAAAACATTCCAATGCACAATGATATTTCTTCAATAACCTCTTGAGAAATAACGGGAAAGAAGCACTTTTAATCTTTCAATGGATGTATCAAATCAATAAACTTGAAAACAACTTTGCTTTCAGATCTAAATGACTAAAAAGAAAATGTTACTTGCGGCACTCATACACTCAGAAAACTCAAGAAAAGACAAGCACTCAACCAAGAAAAAAGACACACTTGACTCAAAATCAAGCAACAGCAAGCAAACTAAGCAAGCAAGGCTCAAAACAAAAGTAGATGAGGTCCGGAAGCTGATCCAATGCAATGATCAGATCAGGGATGGAAGGAAGGGAATGCAAGAGTGAATGGATGAAGGTGGGGGAGACAAAAGTATCCACCACTACCAATTTCAAACTTGTCCAAAGCAGAACCCAAAGTCAATCCAAACAAACCAAACTCTCAACACATAAATCAAAGATGGGATCTCTGGCTAAATGTTGCAGCACAGAGGGAGTTCATACATAAAAACAATGTTCAGATCGTCAAACAGGAGGATGGATTCCTGTAAGCTAAGTCTTGACAGATCGACGCACTCTGGTTTTGCAGACAGTGCGACGTCGCAGTTTACCTGCACGAGAGATGCGACGATGTCATAGTCCACTAATGCAGAGGCCGTGACGAGCAAGCAACAGTCAAAGAGCAAAGACTCAGAAAAACACAGTGTCACTCTGTTTTCACTGCCCAGGTGCGATAGACGAGTTCTAGATTCAAAAATGAATCAGATCTCTCAAAAATGAACCACCAACAGGTTTGAAATTGAGTTGTATAAACTCAAAGGAAGAAGATCAGGATCTTCAACGCGAAGATATGACAATGGAATCAATCCTAAGAAGGAAAATGGCAAAAGAAAATACAACAAGGCTTGTGACAAGTAATCAACTGAAAATGACTCAGATTAACGATCACTAAACAAGAATACTCCCCAGCAGAGTCGCCAGATTTGTTACCGGAAAATCCACTCGACCGGAGGTGAGCCGGATCTCCCTAGCTTAATGCGAGTCTAGAACAAATAGAATAGACTACAAACACGTTTCCTAGATCTACTTAAGGATCAAGTACTAGATGGCTTACCTCTTTGATTCGCTATCCTTTCTCTCAAATGTTGCTCCACGTAAGATCCAAGCTGCAAGACCTGTTAAGACACAGAAAAGAGAAATGAGTAAAGAGCATCTATACAATAAGAGATCTATGTAAACAGTTAAGTAGGTAAACAACACAACATCATTACACATAAGAACGATATTGGTGGAAAGCATTTGTATTGCTGCAAATAGAGGAGTACATGATAGAGATATAGAACTACAACCAATGACTTAACATAGCAGCCCTTCTCCACACAAGCCAATTGCCAAGCCCTTCCAAGGAAGCATGAATTCTCGAAGAGGTGAGTGAAGGTGTCCTAAGAGATTTCACCAGCATGTAGATACCATAGTCTTCCTCCCTTTGGTATGGGAGTGAGCCTCATATATATAGGACTAAGTGGATGAGGTTATGGATAGGATAGGTTGAGAGATGGTAGGAGATTAGGGATAAGTCCCCAAATGGGAAATCTTCGAGAAAGATCTCGAAATGGCTATTTTTTCCCATTAACAGACCTCATCGCACCTTGCTATAGAGCAAACTATGACATCGCATGTTGCTAGTGTGCAACCTGCAACGACCTCTCAAAAGTTTGTACAAACTGAGTACAAATCCTCTCAAATGAATACTTGGTCTAGATGACTTCAGGGATGTATACACTAAATCATGATGATGGGTAGATTTTAGGTGTAACAAAGTTGACGGGCCACGAGATACCGTCCGACCAACAGCACGAAAACATGTCACCTTTGATGCGGAGGTCGAAAGGGATATCTTCTTGGAAGCATAGGAGGCAATGAGACAGAGGAGATAGTTACCTCTTCAGGAAGAATTTATCTACGATATGCCACCGATGTTCGATGCGACGAAGTCACGGGGGAATGCTAATAGATTAAAATCCTTCTTGAAGAGTTTCCTAGAGTTGGAAAAGGATTAGGATGCACTAGAAGAGATATCCAATTTTTTGGATCGACGGGACGGTGCATGCCAAGAACAAAGAGTTAATCGCATACACAAGAGGAAGACGGCACGAGAGATGTGAATGTCGGCACAAATCAAAGCATTTGATGTCAACTCAATTATCTTGGACCTGGGGTCGGATGTCAATATTCTGACCAAGCAGACATGGGAGACAATGGGGAAACCGCAGTTGACCTGGTCACCAGTATAGTTGCGATTATCAAATCAAAGTAAGGTTACTCCACTTGGTCAGGTGTACCAACTTCCTGTTGAGATTGAGGGCCTCAATATTTATGCATATTTTGATGTAATTGAAATCATGGACAATACCAGCCCCTACCTAGCGCTACTAGGGATTGAATGGGCAATCGATAACCTAGTTGTTATCAACTTCAAGAAGCGAACAATGTCATTTGAGAATCATGAAATGAGGGTCGTTGCACCTTTGGATCCTGCGGAAGGGAAATGATACGTTGAACCAGAGAGAGACGAATTTTCGAAGGGATGGGATAGCGTATACAACATATCTGAGGATTACATTAATCCCACTACAGACGAAGAATTGGGATGACGCAGTGTCAGCTCGGCGTCGTCGGATTCGGATGAGGCTCTCGAGAATTGGCAGAACTAGATGCATGAAGTGTCATTTAGAAGGTGTACCCGGATCACACAGTCACTGCGATGGGTAGACACAAAGGAGAACGCACTACCAACATATGAGGGATTTCCCAATTTGAGCACCTTTCTCACTGAATTTGAGGAAAAGGTGGTGGAACCGCAATGTTTTTTGTCCTTGGAGGAAGACTTGAAGGCTACTCCTGCATGCTGGTGGGCGGTGCACAAGTCTAATATCACAACTTGGCCACTATATCACCACCTAATGACAGTTAGGTTCGGGGATGCAAAAGGATATAGCGGAAGGAATTTTGATGGCAGAAGTTACCCGCAAGCACATTTGGCTAAGTGAGAAAGCAAATGGGGATTACGAGCAAAAGAGGAGTGGGTCCATGCATTTGTTCACACATTGGATGAAGTACCACGGAGTTGGTATGTCGCAGCAGAACTACAACGCAAAATGACTTATTGGGAGTAGTTAACAATTGGCTTCATCCAAATGTTTTGTTTATCAGATGAGAACCCCTTCATCCATAGTGCACTACAGGTGATCTGTGAGAAGATATTTGAAGTAGTACCGATAGAGCAACCATTAGAACTTTGGTGCACTACGACACCAGAAATGATGATGGACTGCTATAACATCACAGGAGAGCCAGATGATGAGGATGATCTGAGAGCTATGCATGTACCAGAACCAGAAGGAATTCACAGTGTCGAGGCACCAGAAATACCTTTCGATAAATTCCAGCAACCAGTGAAGATCAAGAAAGTAAAAATTGGGTCGGAGAAGAACCTGAAGTTTGCAAGCATTGGGGATTATTGGGATGATTCCACCATTGCGAAGATGATTGACCTATTGCATGAGTTTCAGGATCTGTTCCCCAAAAAATTCTCAGAGATGAAAGGAATTTCCGGGGACTTAGGCAAAATGAAGACCCCCCTGAAACCCGATGTGAAGCCAGTCAAGCAGCATCCCTACCAGTTGAATCCAAGGCACAAGGAGAGAGCACAGGATGAGATTGTGAGAACGTTGTATGCACGAAGTATAGAACCAATAGTGGATGAGTTCAGAAAGTACATGACACCAAACTAGCGCAGTCGGAAGGGATCGGCAATAACTATAATAAGTGCAAACATAAGAGCATACTGCGACACTATGGCACAGCAGAGCTGGTTGTGTTGTTAACCAAATAATGTGATGAAAAAAAAAGAGGCTACCACAAATCACAACAGGGACCTATCGGCAAGGCATTGGTCAGCAACAGCAGCATCGGTCGACAGAAGGATCGCAGCACCAGGGGTCGTAGTGCAAAGGAGTCAAATCATGACATAAATGTAGCAATTAAACCACAACGTACAACAACAAAAATGAAAAACCGACATTTAATACCCAATGCATGCGGTAGATTTGTAAAATTACCGTAGGATTTGGTAATCATGGTCCAAAATTGGTTGGATACGGCCAACCAGCGCTATAAATATAGGCAAAGGGGCAGTAAAAATGCATTGAGTGATTAAGTATTTGCAGAGTCGCATGGAAGTGTATGTTTCAAGTACCAGCACTGAAAGACCACAGTCCACACTAGATGTACAGGAGAAACCATAAGTTATGTTTGGAATTCCACTCAAGAAGAAGAGGATCGTGATTCGACCCCCAGACACCGGTCGTGCACAGAAGAAAGGAACCTGGTCTTTAGCACGGTTCATCACCGAAGGTGCAGGTACTTCAGTCCTGAAAGTCTTGCAAGCAGGGAATCATGGCCCAAGGGTTTTAGAGTATGTTCTGCCACACCGAAGAGAGGCAACAAAGATACATATAAACAAGAACGAAAGGTACACTATTGCGATCATCGATACCGACCGCAAGGAGTTCCTGAGGTTGAGGACATTGTGCCCAATTTGCAGAAGTTAACGTATATTGACCATGACCTTGCAATTTTCCCAGAAAGCACAGAAGGTTTTGTTGATGTTCCCCATGAAGGAGGCCCAACCATGAAGGAACCCACAGGATGGGCGGCGGGATTGGAGCAATCAGGTCTATTAGGCCTCACCTAGATGCCACACTTTAGGCGGTTAGCGTAGGCCAATGCATGCACAAGCAATTGCTAGCATGTTTTCATGGAGTTTTCCTATCGCTGCAAGAGTGGATTCTTGTCACCATTGACTTGATCGCAAGAATCACCGGGCTGCCTATAGACAGGGCAAAACTATCCCAATTTTTCCAGGGGAAGGATAATGAAAGAAGATTGCAGAAAACTTGTGGATGAAGTACAACGTGGACAAGAATTCCAGAGGGTACCTAATCCACACAATAAAGAACCAGGCCATCGGGGTTGTGGAAAAGATACTTGCAATTAAATTAGTGCGAAAGAACAGACCCAGGGAATGTAACTGAGGCATCCTTGCCACCGTGCAGCTCTGTTCCAAAGGAGAGCGACTGAATTGGCTCAAATTCTTGCTGCACAAACTGATCAAAGATGCACATGATGCGTAGGAGCATGGGAAGGCATTTACATACTCCTGGCTCATAATTCTAGCCACATTAGTTTGTTGGAGGGAACCTGAGGAATATCAAGGAATGGACACAATAGAAGCCTGGGTACGCAAAGGAGCATGGCACCAGAACTTATGGGCAATGAATGATAAAGAGAGACATGCAGATAACGTTCTGCAGTTTTGTGGGCTGTTGGAAAGGATGCAGATAGATGCGCAGATGATACCATAGATAATAGAGAAAGTCGCGACGAAGTAACGAGCAATTGCACGACTATCAGTCGAACCTGATACAATTTTCCTTCAGGCCCGAGCGGACCCAACAAAGTAGGATGCCAATGCAGTACAATCTCATTGAGAAGGAACTAGACACCATCATCGCCAAATGGCCAAAAGAATGGAAGGTTCCAGCCCATGAGAAGGACATAGCGAATCGGCAGGAAATAGTTTGACTAAACCCAGCCAGGGTAGACGAAGTTTTAGCCAGTCAGAAGCAAGGCATAGGGAAAGATAACCCTGTGAAAGATCAGTTGGAGGAATCTAGCCATGACAAAGCCTCAACAGCAAAAACCGTGACCAATTCAGAGATGGAGGCACAGCGGGACGAGATGAGGACAAAGAAAAGGATGGACCATGCTATCAGAAGCACATGGGAAGGGATCACTGCACATCAGGTCAACAGACTTCTGGAGAGCATTACATAAGTGGTGGAAAATAGCCGCGATAAGGTTACACAACATTCAACTGAGAAATTCTAGCAGATAGGTGAGCTTTTAACCACAATAGCGAACACAATAATTAATACAAGCGTACATCATGGGGATATTCAACAAAGTGTGTTGACACCCAGAGTCGAGGTAGAAGTCAGCACCCAAACATGGATAGTCCAACTAAAATCTCATGCCATCAGAACAGGTGATGAGGCCTTGGACTTCGAGGTTCAAAAGGCGATCGGGTTATGGTAAATTTCAATTTGCTCCCAATGTTAACATTACACCGAATCCAAGCCACAGCAAGTGCAGAGATCCGCGACCACAAGGCTGCGATGCACAACAAGATGGTCGAATACAAGAAGTAGCTGCACACCAGAGAGATGGAGGCATAACATCTCCAAGACAAGCAACCCGCAGCACTAGTCGAGAAAGAGAAGGATATAGAGGAACATGACATATTAGAAAGAGCGCTTGTGAAGGCATGCGAAACAATGGAGTTAGATCCGGATGTAGACCAAGAAGCGAAAGTTGTGATGTTAGGCATGGATCTCATTGAGCTAAGGAAGGAAAATACAGATCTCTAGGCTAGAGTGACACCCATCACACCACCGGAATAGATTTAGAGTCGATAGACGGCAATCGAGAAAGCAGTAACAGAGATCCAAGAGATGGAACAGGTGGCATAGACAGTCGCAGAAGGCATCACAGAGTTTTGGGGAAGTATAGTCAAGGATGACCAACTGACTACGCTAAAGGGACAACTCAGTGAGGAGAAGGCACAGTTAGAGGCTTTCAAGGGATCACTCAAAACGATGCCCACAATGATACAAATGACAAAGGAAATAGAACTTAAAATCATGCAGCAGTGTGTAACAAAGGCCCACGAAAGACAGCAACGAAGGACCACGCACTTGGACGAGCTCCAAATGAAAGTCGAATTTCTCATAGCACGGGTAGTAGAGGTAATGAAATAGGTTAAGGAGCAACTGGAGGAAGCGCGATAGAAAGGTTGCGAACACCCAATGGAGCAATGGGTGGGATAATGTGCACAGATTAGTCGACCAACTCAAAACTACATACGATGACTTCCAATAGTAGGTGAACAAACTAGCAGTGTCCAGCTGAGGTGGCTCAAGGGTGAGCCACAAGTTTGTGTTGGGGGCCTGTTGTCACGAGATTAGTTCGCAGAAAGTGCGGAAGTCGACAGCTACGAAAGGTTTAATCCGTGGAAGAAAGGGTCATTTGCGGAGAATGCAGAAGTAGATAGTTAGTTAGATAAGGGTCATGTGGACCATTTTGTAGCCACCTATTTTTCTATAATAGGAGTATGATTGTAAGCCTAAGGGCATCCAGAGGTAGTGATGAGTATAGCAATAAACCTTTGGAGTTTTGATCCAGTTAATGAACTATCCACGATATGATGTATTGACTGTTTCTGTGAAGGTCATTCCGTAGGTTTTGATGAATGCATGAAGATGTTCGATTATGGTTCTATCTTTGTCTTTGTTTCTGTTAGATGATGAATTCTAATGTTTGTGAGATGATTTGTGAGTTTAAAAATTGTTGTTCATGTTAATGAGTAGTTAAGATCATGTTGATGCGAATGTCTATTAATTGATGAATATGTGAATGATGAACTTCTAGCATAGTGCGAATGACATAATATCTGGTTTTTGCGAGTGCAATGTGTATTTGATGCATGTCCTCAAATCTACTACAGAAACTTGGTTCCTGCATCCCCTTTGTGCATCTCGGGTGAGACTTCACTCGCTCTGCGAGTGTTGCTGGAAAGGGTAAAACCATTCTGGGCCAGTGCGTAAGGGAGTTCGGTTGATGGTTTGTTGATGATAGTGCGAAGTGAACCCCTGTCGACAGTCGATGAGTCAACAAACTCTACTCATACCGACATGTTTAATTTTTTAATGATCTTGACACATGAATAGAACTATACTCATACTCATCTATTTCATTTTTTAACTAGCTTGACACAGGAATAGAACTATGCTCATCATAGTCATATGTTTCATTTTTTAACGAACTTGACACAGGAATAGAACTATGCTCATGATAGCCTGTTTCATTTTTTAACAAGATTGACATAGAAAAGGAACTATACTCATGACTAGTTTGCTTGAAACCAAAGCTAAACTATGCTTGAAATCAGTTCCTACCCAACATGATGTCTAGAGGTTGGTAGTATGCCCCCCAGCATAAGAATCTAGGGGGTAAAATCCAACATGATGTCCAGAGGATGGAGACATGACCCCCATCACTAAGGGAAAGAAACCACTAAAACATGAGGAACATTCAAGTAATTATGATGACTGGAAATCATGCGATGATTCGATGTAACAAAGAAAAGTTGATCAATGGTCACCATATTTCCATGATGAGGAAAATACATCACTCAAAAGAGTGTGGACACTACAAATTTCATGGAATAGAAATAATATTTTCCAAGAAACAGATTAAAATATAAGGGACCTTAGACTACCATGACATCAATGTAGACAGTTTTCCCTCCTAAGTTAATAGGTAACCGAGGAAGGATTCCTAATGGTCCAGTATGTCTTCTATTAAATTCCAGTATCTAGTCAGTGACTAGCACAAGCTAAGGAGAACCTATAGCTTGCCAAGCAGTTGAGGATAAAATACTAACATAAGCTCCTTCATCAACTATAGTACGAAATATTTCCTTATAGGCAACTCCTACAGATATTTGGAAAGGAACACCCGAAGGAAGATGAGATTCCGTTAGACTATTCCAATCAAAGGAAATTACCTCAGCACTCGGAGGAGGTCCTGTGGAAATGGACAAGATTTCTCCTTGTCTCAAACAATTTGAACTAACTCAGGAAACATTAGTGGTTTTCATTTCACTCTCAATTGGAAGAGTAGAATGAGACAAGGATTGTGTCATGGTGACTACTTTAGTCTTAGCATTCTCCAATGAAATAGTGGGATCAAGTGGAGGTGATATCGACTCGACCACTTCAACTTCACTATTCAAAGGAAGAGTGGGATGAACTAATTTTTTTTCACTCTCTGAAGAAAGAGTAGTATCAACCGAAGATGGAGCTGGATCGACTAATTCATCAACCAATGGGTGGTCAATAGACAACTTATGATATCCTATTTGAATTTTTTTCTGGGATACAGTAATGTCTTCCAACAATAGTGAAGCTTCATCCATATGAGGAAAAAGGTAATTAAGGATTCTTGACTTTACTCTTCCGACCCTTAACCATAGAGTCACTGGTCGATGGGGTATCATCATCTTGATGTCCAGAGGATGATGATATAGTTTGTTTGGAGGATTTATACTACTCTTCTAATACTTTGGAAAGATTATAACAATCCTTAAGAAGGTGATAACCCCTGCAAATATTTCAAGGGAACTTGGGTATACGAATTGTTTGAATAGAATGAGTTCCATTAAAGGTAGGTGGTTGGTGCTTGGTCTCTTTCTTATCCTTCTTATTCTTCTTATCCTCCTTATTAATAGCACCATTGTTTTTATAAGGCGAGGAAGAAGATACAACCCATGAAGAAGGGGAAGGATCATTTTTGGTTTGATACTCTCTTGGTGGAGAGTTAACATTTGAAACATTGGGTACATGATACATCTGGAATCACCAGATTAAATAACCATACAGGTAATCCTATGGTTAATCCAGGAAGATTTAAATTGGTAATAAAGGTAGGACCAATATCTCCAACTAGAGGAAAAACAAAAGGTACCCTTTGAAAAGGGGTCTCTTGATTGGTAGTCCTGGAAGAGGTTGCCATATACAAACTCTCTAAGGCCTTCTAATTATCATGCACAACAAATGCTACTCAAACTAAAAGCAATAGGAAAACTTGTGATAGGTAGGATTTACAAGCCGAATCCTCACAGGATTGTCAAATCATCGCATCTCGCGATATACTATAGGGTCCAATAGTTATAGTCAAGCCAATTTTTTATTTAACTAACCAAGGAGGATTGGGACCATTCCCTTGTCCGTATAACCTAACTACCTAACAGTACGTGCATAGTAGTCTCCCCGAGTTTTTTTCTCGGTGTATTGCAACAACATGACAATTTATGGTTTACTCAGTTGGTTTCAGGATCCTAGTGGGGTCTCCCAATATATCCAAGGTACGTGGGAGGTCCAATCTATAGTAGTGTTGTCTAATGCACAACTGTTCAACAGGAGCATTCCTATATGTCGTTGAGTACGTGAAAGAACCTTTCTATATACCGTGAAGTATCTGAAAGGTCGTTCTATATACCGACTAGTACGTGGAATAACCACACAGTCCCCGGAATGTAGTGCAGGAAAATAACAGTAGCTCCTACTCTTAAAGATGCTGGAACACGTCTCTAGCCTTTTACACCAAGTTGCTAAATATTTTAACTTAAATAGAGCTTGATTTTATCTTATGCATTTAAGTGGACATATGAAATTTGGACCTGACTCAAAACCATGCAAGTATGAGATGCAGATCTTCTTTTCGATGAAGTACTACTTAAGAAAGAGAGAGAGGTAGGTTTTCTTCCCAAATGCACAACCCTATGCAAATGCAATTTTATATTTGTCAAAATGATAGAAATAAGTAAAAATTCAAAATCATGCACCCAAAACTATCCTAAAGTGACAAAATAGGTCTTTCTATAAACACCAAATGCAAGAACTCTAATTTGTTTCCTATTTTTTTACACTTGAAAAAGACACATCTAAGTTATGGAAATAAGGATTCCACAAACATTTTCAATCAAATGCAAGAAAAATAAAAACACTCAATAATCTTGTCTAACTCAAATGCACACAAATATGAAACAAGCCTGTCTTCTTCTTATGAGTGTAAGACCAAGAATGTCAAATGATCAAACTAAGGCAAGAATAATATTTATGTTTTCCAAGTTTTTGAATCTAGCAAAAGAGGGACAAAATTAAGCTTCTCTTTGAACTAAAGTGGAGACAAAGGATCCATATTTTCCAACAATCAATAGATAGCTCAACATGTAAAGGAAACAAGATGCACATCCCAAGAAAATGAGGCTAAAAAAGACATGGATATCCCATACTTTTCAAGTCTTTAAAACAAGCCAATCCACACCAAACCAAAAATTATTTTGAAACCTTAAAATGGTTCAAAGAGACTGTAGGATACACGATTCATGGCCCCCCGACCATGAGGGGGAATTTTTTATCAAAAATTCAATCCATTTCGCTTAAAAATGCAAGGGACTAGTTTTGACTCAAAAGGTCAAACATGGCTCTAAATCTCAAGAAGACCCAAGAAAAGAGATAATTGATAGATATAGAATGAGACTTTGACTGACATAAGTAGAAGAAAAATCTCATAGGAATACCTAATCCAACCCTAAGAGGATATCTTGGCCCTATTGCAAAATTTTGCACAGAGTCGCAGTCTACTATGGAATACAACGCACCAACTAGGATCGACACGATTGACTGTATTACCTAGGCGCGTCATCAACGCACTGTTTCTAAAGATAGGGCGTGTCGATGACAAGAAAGGGTGTTTTTTTTAAAGAAAAAAAGAACAAACAGGCACAATCCCAAAGGATATATATTCATATTAGGTGTCATATCTGATCTGGATCACCCAGTGACTCAAGAATACTAAAATTACAATAGACAAGACAAGATAAGTAACAAGATAAAAAGTAATCCAAATAAAAAGAAAGAGATATTAATGAGCTACTCCCTAGAGGAGTTGCCAATTTTATTGATAAGTTAGTTCTCACATGCAGACACGACTGAACCTCCCTAGTCCGAATGGGTTGAATCTAGAACAAAACGGGACAATACATCCACACCTTCACCTAGATCAATCGAATATTCACAAGAGACGAAGTAGAGAAAACTTACCTTTGATATGAATTTCATCCTTGCTATCTTCAATCCGCTGCAATCCAAATTTGCGTATGAAATAACCTGTTACGGATCCAACACAAACAAGTAAAAAGTAGATTGAACTAAAAACACTATTAATTATCTAAGCAAATGATCAAGGAGATTTACTATACATGAGAATAACAATCAAGTATGGGAAGGAAATGCATCATTGTATTAAAGATGACAGAAAAAAAACAACCGTAAGCCTTGGTGTCGTAGTCTCCTTCTGGTACATTCTTCCTATCCCAACATGTCACCCTTGTCTTGAAAGGAAGCACATCAAGAGCCTAATGCTCCAGGGATAATTTCTCGAGCAATTCCTTACTACCAATTCCTCCTTCTACACCCATGCCCAAGGATATCTTTTATAGGACACTAAGGATAAGAGAGGGGTGAGAATATTTATGGAAAGTGGATGAGATATGATCCAAATAGTTTTGGAGCTTGAGCTAGATCCATAGAAATAGGAAGGAAAGATTATCCAATGATATTTTTCTCTGGAAGCTTCTCGAAAACCTATTTTTTTTCTCATCAAGGGATCGACGCGCTTTGTAACGGAGCAACATGCGCCAATATGGGTCAACGTGGGTTTCTCTGAAGGAAATATGCACCATCGACGCGAGTTGTCAATGAGACAAACTACATCGAGGGGGTTTTGGCGCTGGTTGATGGTGAAGCAAGGCATGCCGAAGTTTCAAAATAAGCTAAGTTGAAGAGCAAGAAAATCAAGGACCATCTACCATAAAAGTGACTTCGGGGATTGCGGCAACATGTGGTCATAAGGTTTGATGCTACTGACAAAAAATTCTTGTAACAACTTGGTTAAGGATTTATAGATCAATGAGATAGTAAGGGAAGAGAAATGGTTTATTAATCTAGAAAATGGTCAATTGATGCATTAATGCCTTGGAAATGGCTTCACCGTATTTGAAAGTAGTGTCCTAGTTGGTAGGGACATGGAAAGGTATAGGATAACCAACATGGGATCATCCATAGTCTAGTCATATTTCTTATCTAGGATGAAGTAAAACAAGGAAATTGATTATTAGATCCACTAAGTAAAAAACATAGTTATGTATGTAGGCAGTAATCTAATGAAGGGCTATAATGAGGAAATAATTTCTTGCTCAAAGCTATCATCTATCCATATAATAGGATAAAATATATATTCTTTTGAATTCCTAATTATAGTATAGTGGTGCCCCCTTGTGTCTCTAGAGAGGAAGAAATGAAAATAGGATTAATATACAAACAAAACTTGGTTCACTCGATGGACCAAAATATGTCACAGTGTCAACACTCCCTCTAGACAAGATAATAGAAAAATTATGTTTAAGGAATGAAAAGTTGGGATAAGCTAGAGGACCAACAAGGAATCCTATTGGTTATATTCATGTAATGGTCGAACGTGATTCTATCAATTTTTTTGGTGGGGAAAATTCAAAATCATGGTTTTCTACTCTAGGAAAATGATCCATAGAAGGAGGTAGTTGAGATGAGGAAGTATCACTTAGGTCAAGCAACAACTTGACGAAAAAAAAGAGGACTTTTTATACCTATATAGAGTGTTCTCGGCCCTAGGAATATGTTCGTATGTTTTATGCAATACCCTAATTTTGACCCTTGGAATGTATTAAATTAGAGTATGTAGAATTATGTAAATATGTTGGTAATGATTCCTAGTGCAAAGCTCAAGGCCAAGGCTTGACTAGTGAATGAATAACCATGTATGTTGTAAATATCTATGTATGGGCCATCTGATTCTATTTCCACATGATGACTTAAATTTACGTAAATATTATGTTGGAATATAATATAATGGTCCAATATGGTTGTGTATACAACAATAGAGGGAATGCGATTCTAGTAGAGGGGAAGAGAAAAGGGGTCCTATGGGAAAGTATATCTAGGATTTTTCCAAGTGACAAACTTAAAACTCATATCTTTTCTATTATGTTCCTTAAATAATCAATTTACCTCCTTTGAATTATTAAAACCAACCATTGAATACATGTGAGAGGTTGGTGGGAAATTCTTCTCATGTAGTTATGGAAGCATGGGATGAATATACATGTTATGGGTACTATAAGAGTCTTTCATTCTATTTTCAGAAGTAATGTCATCTATATTAACGTCAATTATCTCCCTAACCTTGATATATCACTCACTCCATGAACTAGGTATTCATGCTCTATGTAGTTCATGTTTTTTCTTTCCATTGCCAAGAATTACTAGATTGTGTAACTAATCAAAACCAACACTATGAAGAGGAACTTGAGGGATTTATAGTGAAGAATGATGGTTGTAGGTGAGCATAGAGGTTGGGAAAGTTAGGAAACATTCACCCATTGTACTTTTTCTACTCTTGGATGCTTGAGAAGCCAAGTAGTAATTATTTGGATAGCTATTAGAAGGCACACAATAGGTTGGAATCTTTCTGCTCAAATTGAAGAGAACTACAAGGGAAGGGTGCTCTAATGGAATGGCAAGAATATAAAGGGTAGGAATTCCTTGTGTTGTATGGGGATTCATAAGATAATTCCATGGTTTTGATGACTAAATGAGATGATTAAAATGATATGTGGTGAGAAGAATGCCTAAGCATGAGAGAAAATGGGTTGGGTTGATAAAGAGTCAAGACTAAAGCATGTGGCTATTTCCTTTACCCTAGTGTTCTCATAGCTCGACTTGGAGGTGGTATCTACAACAAATTCCTATGGTTGGGTGGAAAATCACTCTTACACAACCAATTTCTTGTATCTTCTTAATCTAAAAGATAAGTGTTTATTGTTTCCTATCAATATGCAAAATTTGTGTTTGTTTTATATTATTGAAATCATTGTGTTATGCATGTTATGTGTGTGAATTTTGTTGTTGTTTCACTACATATTAATTTCCACACATGCACGTGCACTTCTTAAATTTAACATCTCCCAGTAGGGTTAATTTAGTTTTGATTCTGAATTTTGGCATATGTGGGATGGAATTTCAAAGTTGGTATTCATAACCACCAATCTTATGGATGGAATGTTGGATAGGGATGTTATATTTTCAAACAATAAAATTTTAAAAAGAAGGGTAAATGATCAAGGTACCCAAAAATTTGCTAGGATGTAAATTATAGTGTTAGGAATTATCTTGAATGGTGCAGGGAGCATCAAATTCAAATGGTTAGATTGTTGGAAGTTGGAAATATTTAAATTTTCACTATATCCCTTGGTTACTTCGAGAGTTTACATAAATGAGGTAAGGAATATCCTATTATGGTCCTCTCAATCCTTGAATAATGTATCATTAACTTAAATGCATATTTCAATCAATTAATGATTTCATACAAAAGATTCCCCTTTTTGTAGTGGGTTAGGAGACATGATAGCCACCCGCTTGGTCAATATATCTTTCTAGAACCTCAACTCGATCTTCACCCTAATTAATTATCCATGCTTATTCATGTTCCATATATTTTATCATTAGGTAATATCCCCCCATAAATGAAATATAGGTTGTTGATTCATTAGGTAAGGGGAAAATATTGATTGTTAATCTCCATCTAATAGCCACAATTCATAGCACTAGTGGATCATTGATCTATATCGACAAGGATGATCATGACCATTCACAACTTATATAACTTATTTTCTTAATCCCCCCAAGTCCCATGTGGAATCTTACGATCCATTAATATTTATCAAAGTGGAAATACCCACTAATGATTACACCACAAAATCTTACATTGGACATAAAACCGCCACGCGCCCCCCTCCCCCCTCAACCCTCCTTTACCCTACTAATGGATTCCTAGCTATCAGTTTGATCAAATCCATTCATGGTGTTTGATGTACCCCAACACCTTTCCAAAGGAATTCATTGTGGATAAATATTGACGACAAATTATATATAACAAGTAAGATCGTGGTCATTTGTAGAATTGTTATTACTTTGACCCATTTTTCACCTGATCTTGAATGAGAAACACTAGGCCATATATAGGGAATATCCTAGTGTTTTGTGGAACTTGAGATGAATTTCCATTTTCTCCCTCCAAGTCTCACACATGGATATGGATCGTTGATCCTATTTTGTGGTAAAATCCTTAATAATTAAAATATTATAATAAAACTTACGAAATGTTTGTATTTACACTACAGGACATTTATCGTCATTGATCTACCTAAAGTGCTATAATTGATCTATTGTTAGTGTGACACTACCTACTTTTTTAGTCAAATCCTCTAATACTATCATTTTCATAAGATTTGTATGGAAATATCATCTGTGTTGAAGGAATCAACTCCATGGATAGGAATTTTGAAGGCTTGTGGCACCCAAGAGAGATTATTTTAGAGTATTTTGGGATGAGGTAACAAATATTTTAGGCTAGGAGGTAATTTGTAAGGTATGATACAAAGAGGGAGAGAAAATATTTATTAGTAGATTTAGAATGGGACACCAAAGGGTAAGTATTTTTGGGTGGGTGTCCCCATCAGACAACATAACCCAACTCATCAACAACACATCGAATATTCTAGTCTGGGATAATTACTTATCAATGTTAGTATAATAATTCATTGATTCCCCAGTATAATCACAATCACATGTTTGGAAGAAATTTATATTATTGGAATTCAGTTTTAGTAGCCATATCAATATTTTTTTAGTAGAAGTAATAGTCCTTCAAGCTCAAAATTTCCCATGCTCTCACTTCACACCCACACACTTAATGCTCGAGTTGGTATATTTCACTTTGTTTTGACATGATTTGATGAAAACCAAGCTTGAAAAATATAGACCCCAACAAATATAGTTGTCTATCATAGTGTTATAGCACAACTTAACAAAATACCATAATTCACCAACTTGAGAAAACCACTCCTTAATATAACTATAGAAGTTCCCAACTAGATAGTGTTAGGCATATCATACTTTAGGATAAATAAAATGCTTAGGGCTAATTAATGTTGATCCTAGTTTAAGGGCTTAAGAAGGAAGCTTAGTGCACCCTTATTTTGAGCTTATAAGTCGATTGTATACTGTTAAGTGCAATAATGACATTATTTTATTTCGTTGCATGAGATGGCATGTGTGTGTAGTAATGTAAGGGTTGATGTACAATCATGAGCTAATTTAAAGACACTTTAGTTGCCACATAAAACTTAAAAAACAGGAACCTCCGACTTCAAGAGGAAATTAGAGGTATTTGCATAACAAAATTTAAGATGATGTAAAAAGACAACATATAGGAAATCAAATAAGCTTCATAATATCTAAATTTTACTTCTAGAAATTTTGTGTAGTTGTTTATAAAATTTGTTTTTTTCTAAAATTGGATTTTAAAATTTCCAACACAACATAACACATATGTTTGTGCGCATGCAACACTATATGAACTAATTGATAGTATTTTTTAATATTTTTTTTTTACATATGTAGAAGTCATCTTGTACTAGTGCAACACTATTTTTCTGAAATTATTCATGATGTTTTAATTTTTTTATGATCTATTGAAGTCAGAGAACCTTGAAAAAAGGATGTTGTGTACGCGTGTAGGACTTTATGGGAATAAGTTAATGAAATTTTGATTTTTTTATATGAGTGTATAGAGCTCTCTTTCTTCTAGTGGAACATATTATTTATTTTAGAAACGGTGAAGGCAATCACAAGTTACAAGAGAAACAACAGAGCATTGTATTTTGGAATCCTGATATGTCGTGGCACAAAAAAGTGGACCCAACTTTATGCACCCACCCGTAAAATAATGTGATTTTGGAGTAGCACACCATCTTTAGGCCTAAGCTGTAGACCCAAGCTGTGTAACTTGTGACATTAAATAATTATTTATGTCCAACTGGCTTGGGTGTTTTATTTGGTGAACTTATGAAATAGAACATGTGTTTGCAAAGTATTAAAAAATACCCCTAATTTCAATAGATATAAAAGAATGTATCTCAAAATCCTTCTATTGAATCTCCCATGTTGTGATACACCTTTCTATTTTTCGAGTACGGTGACATCACACAACTCTAAACATTGATACCTAATTCTAACGCCCCACATTCCCTACAATATCAATATGTTTTTAATGTATTAAAAATATGCCTTGACCCCTATATAATATGAAATATAATGCTTTCTTTTTTTAGAATTTTAAACTCCCCAATATGAAGTCATAAGGTGTATTATTTCCTAATTAGTGAATCCGCGTGCCAATTGGTTCAAGTTGTAAGATAATTGCAGGAGGTCTCTATATCTATTACTCAATATGAAATTAAAGAATTTAATCTTTATTGCACTTATTAGAGTAAAATGCTAATCTACTTAAATGATTTATAATGTTGTTCTACTTTAATGTACCTATATAGTTAATTATGAAATGATTAGCTTAGTTTGTTAGTTTATACATTGGTTATGTCCATTCCATAACTACAAAATGTTTAAGAGAAGCATCTCTAAATCGCCATAGATGTGACGAGTTAAAAAGTTAGGAAGGTAGGTTGATCACCTCTTTATAATATCTTAATTTTCTCTTATGAAAAAATACTTAACTGAAAACATCTTATTTAATAAAATAATTTTCAATTTTAAATATTCCAATATGATAAAATATTTGCTAATTAATAAACAAATATTAACTAAATTATAAAACTATAAGACATTGGTTTAGCTAAATTATAAAACATTTATGTGATACTTATATTTATTACTTTGAATAAATTTATACAAAAACTCTGTATCAACTACTTAGCTTAATACATTATTTAAAATAGAATAATAATCCAATATAAATAATTATTATTATTTTACTCTAACATTAATATCAAAATAATTATAAAATGATCAACTTAGTTCATAGCATAACCAAGTGTAACCCAATATATGCAACACACTCATTGATCTCATTATAATGTCTCCAAAATGTTAGGTTGAATTCCTAACCATACACGTAACATGGACAAATAAGTCTTTTAGCGTAGGTCATAATTTTAAATCTTATATACCATGTCCCTAAGTCTTTTCATGTAGGTCATACTTTCAATTCTTACATACTATTTTATGACTTAGAGATAGTTGAAGACATACTTTTCAATGCGAGAGATACTTAACCATACACGTTTCACTTCTTTAAGACGAATATCATTTTCAGAAGCGATGATGTAAAATATGAAGTTAGGAATAAGAAACCATGCATAGAGACAATACCAAATAGTATTCTTAATTACCTTAATGTTTGAATTATTAAGTAATTACTCGTGTTTAACTTGACTAATTTAATATGTTTTTTTCCTGGTATATCTAATTACATCATGTGTGACGAAAAAATATATTATTACATCATGATTACAAGTTATTAGATAAGTGAGTCATAATATTACGTCATGATTACAAATTATTATATAAAAACGAGGTCATGATACTTAGAAAATAATTTCGTTGGTATGACTATGGACTAATTTGTGGTCGTTAAGAAAGTCAATGTTCCAATGATTAATAGATGAAAATTGAATGCACGCTAAATGTGACAACGGTAGTTGGTCGATGATTGAATTGGGTGAGGAGTAGTATCAACCCAAAGCCCCTGAGCCCCTCCACCAATCTGCCGACTTAACGAGCAACGCATGACAGAGTTATGACGTCAAAGTCTGAAGGGACCGATGTGACAGCTCATGTGTTGGCCGTTCCCTGCAAGTGTCACTGTCACTCAAGATGAAATGGATTTATCACCTTTCCAACCCAACTTCAAGAACGATGGGGCGGTGCGATCACATGAGTCTTGTGCCATGGCATCCGTTTGTTTTGTTTTTGTTGTGCTTTTATCTATGATTATTAAAACATAAGCACAGCGTCATTAAGGGTCATTAATACGTCATTATTATTTATTCCTGCATGCGTATCACATTCTTTATTTTATATTAACAACTGATTACTGCCGGCCACGCCATCTCATACCACAAGCAAGGAAGGGAGCTGAACAGTCCATTTCTGGCCTTTGTGAGTGTCCATTACTGCTCTATGAAGCATTTCATTTTGGACGCATGCGTCAATATGACCTCATGCTGAAATAATATTTGATTAGACTTTCGCGGGGCCTATGTGTTTCACAGTGCCAGCTGATGACCTTGTTTGATTCCAGCTGTGTCTGTGTCAAGCCAACTCTTCTTGGTCTCTCTTTGCCAATATGACATGACCGAATTCAACTGTTTTATAGCGTGGTCCTCTTTGCCACGCTGGCCGATGGATTGTCCACGTGGTAAACTTGTTTGCCAATACTCGACTCTAATTTCGAAGAACAGACAAAATGCAATTTATTAAGCAAGTGGACGACAAAACATTTTAAAAGTTGGGTAAAATGTAGCTTTGCAGATGGGCTTATGTGAAATTAGAGCTTATTACCTAACGAGGAAAATGATTGATGCACCCTTGCTGTTAAATTCTAGCGAGTGAAGTGGTGGAGTTAAGTTTTTAGAAGATGACCATTTGTCTTTATAAAAGGATGCATATGGAACACACCCCAACTTTTTAGGGCTCAATGAAAACGTTGTTTCAATATGTGTTTTCAACATATCTTCTAATCAGGATACTACAACCTGAATAGACTAGTCACTAGATTACAACCTATACCAAATTTTGTTTGGTTTAATATGAAAACGTTACAACCTGAATAGACTAATCACTAGAATACAACCTATACCAAATTTTGTTTGGTTTAATATGAAAATGTTTGGAAAAATAAACTAGCTTTTGGAATAAATTTCCCATCAACCACCATTTAATTGACTTAATTTAAATTCTAAAATCCATTTAACTCCAACGTCAATCATTCCAAAATCCATTTAACTCCTGCCTCAATCATTCTTGAATAAATGATATTATCCAGTAAGCTTTTTCTCTATATATATTATAAAAAAAAATCCATTTAACTCCTACCTCAATCATTCTAAAATCCATTTAACTCCTACCTCGATCATTCTTGAATAAATGATTTTATCAAGTATGCTTTTCTATATATATTATAAAAAAAATCCATTTTGATTACACTTTAATCAATTATAAACATGGAAACAATATTGTCTTTTAAATAACTATAAATATGGAAACAATTCTTACTCTAAAAGTGATATTTGGTCTAAACTTTAGTTATTATAAGGTCAATTAAAGTATTTATCAATCTTTCAAATTGAGTTCCATCAACATTTTGATTTATTGACTAAATCTAATTTTCCTTCTACTTCATACTATGTGACCACTACATATAAACTTATTCTTCAATAAAGTCATTACAAAATGGCCACCTCACATCCATTTTGTGAACTACCCATCCTCAATTAACAATGAGATTTGAAGTGTGGTAGGAAGTATAACAACATTCCCCTCTCTCTCTCTATATATATATTACAATGAAGAAATTTGAACTAAATTTTAAAATTTTCACACAACAATGTAATATAAATAAATAAGGAAATTTGTCATAATCTATATTTTGTATTTTTTAATAGGTAAACAAAAAAACACTAAAATTTATTTAACATGTATTTTAGTCATTATTGTTATAATCATATAAAAATGATCATTTTAAATTATTATAAAAACTGAATATAAATGATATATTTCCAATAAAATAAAATTATTATAATGACGTTATAATAATATTATAAATAATTATATACAAATTATAAATAACCTAAAATAATATTCAATGAAAAAACCATTGAAATCATACTAAAATATATACTACCAATTAAATAAAATAAAAATGACCTCTACCATCACTAAGCAAGGGATGTTTCAGCTAAGTTTTGGGTCACTACAAATGTTTACCTCTTATTTAATTCTTTATTAGATGACCACCCTTTGTTATTCTCATGGAGATGGAATTGTTAACTCATGGTGAGGGGACCAATGTCATGCTCACATCACTAGAAAATCATTGTCCCTCTTTTTAGGCCTTGCCCCATTGACATACCTTCACTTTATCGATGATGAATTTATTGATAAGGGAACTTATGCAAGATTTTCCCATTTTCTCACTCTCTCCGAAGGGAAAAAAATTATAAATTATAACACCCCAAATTTAAAAAAAAAAAATTATATCAATATTTTAAAAAATAGAAATTAAATATGTCAAGAAAACATAAAAATACAATAAAAGGATTTTTTTCGAAGAATATTATTTTTAAAAACACCTCTTTCCTCTTCCACTCCCATGAATTCCATTATCATAGACCTAAGAGTCTTGCCTCTAATTTTTCATTTCGTTGTATTTATTCATTCAATACTACCTTTCCTTCTCCATAGGGGATTGAAAAACGTGTGCCTGCTACAACCATACTACACCTCTTCATGTAATATCCGCCCATAACTCTGCCTCAGACTATAGTATGTTAGATTTGAAACTTTAGTTATATACTTAACCAAGTTATCAAACAATAGCCACACATCTACGCATGGCCTTTAAAACATCCCATCAATATCTATAATTAGAAAAAATTATAACGATTAGCCAACACAATGCATTGTTGAAAACATAATAACATTCATCAAACCAAAGAGAACACAAGACACATGTGCAATCCACACCCAAGATGGGTGCCTTAAAATTTATTGGATGAAGCATGTCACAATGTAGAATAAAGGAGCTAAGCCAACTGCTTGTATCTCATTTTACAAACTACAATTACAAAAGGAATCACTTTCCTAGAATTTTCAATCCAACCCTTGAAGCTACTACAATCCCACCTCCTGTAGATCCTATTCACTTCTCTTTTCCACACAACCAATGAAAACTTTCCCTATTGTGCCAATCCAAGTACTTAGCACAATCATAGAACACTTTGTACTTGTTCATGCTTCCTTTCATGAATGAATTTATTTAGAACAATGAGGTGTCCTCTTATATATATGAGTCATCTTGTAATCCCCTTACCTCTAATATTAATCTAAGTGCCCACATCCAACTTCCATTCCTTTGTTGTCTTTTATCCATTACTCATTCACATTTTCAAGTGTACCTCCAAGTGGACATATCACAAGTATGCTCAGTTCTCATGTTCCCACAAGTATGTCCATTGCAAGTGTGTCCATTGCAAATGTGGCCATCACATGTTTGTCCATTGCATGTGTTCCCACAATTATTCTCATTGCAAGCACATCTATTGCAAGCGTGCCCAATGATTGCATGTAGATGCACCCTTGGGTTTCTATTTCCGAATTGTGCACCCAAGACAACCCCAAGTCTTATAAAGGTAACATGAATGGTTTACCACTCTGTTCATCTATTCAAAAGGAAGCATATGACATGGAAATATTCATTTACACCCATTTTTTCCTTCTTGGCACTGTACCTATTGTTAGTCATAATTGGAGGCCTTACATCCTCCCCCACCAATCATGTTTCCATCTTGACAACATCCAACTAGCACATTCGTAAGTGCCCCAATATTTTTCTTCTCAAACCCTTAGATATTATCTTCATATTGCTAATATACTTCCTTCATTTCCTAATCATTCTCCTTTTCAAGGCTATCCTTCTAGCTGAAAATGTACTCCTACCTTCAATTCTTATCGAATTGCATAACCTTATGTGCAAGTATATTATCCACATTCGTCCTTAGTTTTCCTATGATTATTGCAAGGGGTTTAGATGACGTAATTATGCTACGATCACCTACATCAATCCTACAAGGATTCAACTGGTTGATGTGGAAAACTGAATGGTGCTCTCTCATGTGTTTTGGCATCTTCATTTGTAGGTGGCATTGCTAATATTCTCAAATACCTTGAAAAACCATTTAGGCTTCCACAACAAAGCATCAAACATACCACTTGGTGGCTTTAACTATTCCCTACTCATATTAATCAAGACCATGTCCATGACTCCATTACTTCCAATTCTACCTTCCTCTCATCATGATCCACCCAACACATCATCCTTTCTATTGCATCCATTAACTAAACATCAACCATAACCAATATATTCTGAAATCACTCCATGAGCCCCAATATTGATGGGTTTTCACATAGTATCCTAGCATAATTATGTGGCGAGCCAATGCAAACTTCCCATTTTCCAACTCAAATGGAATGTATCCTATTTCAAATCTCTTATGCATGTTGTAGATAAATTGGGTTGCATCCAACAACTCTTGCTAGTTTGATTGGTGTACATGAATGAAATTCCGTAATTATTGCTCGAAAAGTCCGCATCGTTCTATAGATGATATCTTTAGTTGATTAGCAACTTGATACCAACATGCTTAAACAAATCTATCCAAAAATTTCCTACTAAACTTGTGTCTCTATCTTACACAATGCTCAATGGTAGACCCTAGAACATCATAACATTTTTGAAAAGAAAATAAAAACTTCATCTATGGCACAAGAAACCTTGATGGGGAAGAAGATGGAATACTTTGAAAATTGTCAATAGCCATTAAAATCCCATTGTATCTTTACAAAATTGGTAAATGGGTGATGAATTCCATGGAAACACTTTCCCAAGGTTTCTCTGGCACCGATAAATATTGTAATGGACCAACCTACATTCTAGTATTTTCCTTGTCCTATTGGAATACAAGACAAGTATTGATGTACTTTTTTACTTCTCTTTGAATCTACTCCTAGTAGTATCACTTTTCCAATAATGCCACCACTCTTCGTTGTTCTAGCTGGACAACCCAAAGAAACTTGTGGCACTCCTTTAAGAGATCCTTCCTAATATTGTATGACTTAGCTACATAGATGTGATTACCAAAGTATATAACTTTGTTATCTATTCAGAACCTCTTCGTCTTGCCTTCATATTCTTCATGATGTTCACCATAATGGTTCTTTTTGTGATCCTTGTTTGATCTTATCATACAAGTTTCTAAACATTTACATATGACTACCCATGGGCACTGGTAACTTGTCTTCTTCTAAGACTACAATCTCCACCTTCCTTCTTAAGACATCATGTACTATATTAGCTTTTGTTTTTTAGTACTCAATGATCATGTTTAATTCTAACAAGAAACCTTTCCACTGTGCCTACTTAGGTAAGAAATTTGATTGCATCACAAAGTAGCTCATCAAAACATTATCAATCTTCACATTGGATAAATTTCCTAACAACTAGTGCCTCTATGCCTATAGGAAATGCACAACTGGAGTCATCTCTTTCTCATGGAAAGTGTACCTCTGTTTGTGATCGTATAGTTTTCCACTGTCATATGTCATTTAATGAACCTCGTGATAAAATTCCTCTAATGATGAAGTCTAAGGCATGCATCTATACCTCAAATGATATCTCAAAGTTTGAAAGCTTTAGCACAAGTTCCATCATAAGTTTTCATTTGAGTTTTGTTGAATGTTTTCCACCACTTATACATCCAATTCCATGCTCTATTCTTCTTCAACAAATCATTTAGTATACAAAAATATTAGAGTGACCTTCATCAAATCTATTATAATAGTTAGCCAAACCATGCAAGCTTCTTACCTCATGAATCAATTATTATGGTTTTCTAACTACCATGCCTTATTACATAGGTTTCCTTTGACTTCTCTCCTTCTAGGCTCCTTACTCAGTAGTATCTATGCATCTAGTCCAACTATGAGAATAATTTGTCATTTTCCAACTTATCAAAGAAATCTAATTGTTCAACACATGGTAGTACAATAACATCCTCAACTTAGGGGTGTCCATCTTCTTCAACAATAGGATTGTAAATTTTCCTTTAAAACCAAGCTAGGACTAAAAGCATGCAATTAATTACTTTCAATCACCCAAGGGTTTCTTCACTCATAAATTTGAAGTGGAATTAAAACACTGAGAGATATACCAGTCAATCACACCAATAGCAACAACACAATATTTTTGGGTATAAACCCCTGGAAAAACCCCAAGATGGGAAAACTGGTGCAGCAGTATAAGAGATATTTTATTTAGAAAATATGGAGCCTTTTACAATTTAGAAAAATCGATTTTCAGCCAACAATGGAAAAATCGAAACACACAGAAATACTGAGAAAAACCTGTTGGTTTGGCATGGATCCCGATGTAGCTGCCTACTGCAGTTGTACGACCTACTGTACAGATCCATACGGTCTTGTTGTACATATTCCTTATGGTCTGTACGGACAGTACGGCTGGTTGATGTACGGCTTTGCGGCCTGCCTGCTGTACGGTTGCCTTTGCCCTATCATTTCTGCTTCTCTCTCTCCTCTGCATTGTTCTTCTTCACTTTGCTGCTCCTCTGTCTTCTTCTCAAAAATATTCTCTCTCACAATGTTTCTCTCTCAATCTCTGTCGAAATGAATGTGTGTCCTCTCAACCAATTGACCTTTCCTTTATAATCATTGGCTAAGAGAAAAACCTAATCTCACTATAGATCTATGGATGATATCTTCTGGTGAGATCAATGGCTAAGATTAAATCAGCCATTTACTTTTTATTTTTTCACTTTTACTTTTATAAAAAAGTATTCCAATAATTAATTAATAATCACTTTAAGTAATTTTCCAAAACTTAGGAAGAATTAATTAAATACAATTGGTTTCCAATTAATGTCTTCTGCATGCAAGGACACATGCATGCACTGAAGACCGTCCTCAGTTGTCATAATCTAACACTCCCTCTCAACAAGGAAGGGATTCGGTAACAACCCCAACTTGTCTCTGAACTTCACAAACTTGATTTTTCAAAGTGCCTTGGTGAATATGTCTGCCACCTGCTCATCTGTTTGAATGTACTCCAACCGAATGGTTCCCCTCTGAACACAATCTCTAAGGAAGTGATACCGGATTTCAATGTGTTTACTCCTGTCATGGAACACTGGATTCTCAGAAAGTTTGATACCACTTTGATTACCACAATGAACTATAGTAGTCTCTATCTCACTCTCGAATAATCCTGAGAGCAACTTCCTCAGCCACATCCCCTCACATGCAACCATGTTGGCTGCCATGTACTCAACCTCAACTAAGCTCAATGTAACTGACTTATGTTCCTGCTGAACCAAGAGACAACTCCTGACCCAATGCTGAAGCAACAACCTGAATTTCTCTTCCGATCCTCTACACATCCTACCCAGTCAGCATCCGTGAAACCTGCCAACTGTCACTACTCCCACTGCGCTCATAAACCAATCCATACTCCACTGTACCTCTGATGTAGCGAAGTATATGCTTCGCAGCTATCCAATGTACTCTTCGAGGGTTCACCATGAAATGACTCAAAGCGTTGAATACAAAGCTGATGTCTGGTCGAGTGTTGACCAGATACATAAGCGACCCGATAAGCTTCCTATACAGAGTAGGATCAAACTCCTCCGATCTTGATGCATCAATATTCCTCCAGTTGGAAACTAGAGGTATAGCCATGGACTTGTAGTCCTCCATCTTGAATTTCTTCAAGATCTAATCTGCATACTTCCCCTATCCAATGAAGAAGCACCCATCTCTCTGCCAAACCTCCAGACCCAAAAAGTAATGCATCAACACAAGGTATTTCATCTCAAACTCTATTGTAAGGTTGGACTTGCAGTTCCCAATCAGCCTCTCATCTCTTGTAAGAAAGCGATCGTCCACATATAGGACCAGTATGAGAGGTACCTCACCTGACAAGAAGTACAGGTTATGGTCTGCCTCACTCCGCTTGAAACCCATCTCTCGTAGATAGTTGTCAATCCTCGAGTACCAAGCTTGAGGTGCCTGCTTGAGCCCATATAGAGCTCTCTGCAACTTGCATACATGCGACTCACTGCTCTCCTCCTCAAACCCCTATGACTACTCAATATAAACCTCTTCCTCAATCACTCCATTGAGGAAGGTTGTCTTCACGTCCATTTGATGAACGCGCCAACCCATCTTTGCTGCCAATGATAGGATAGTCCGAATAGAAGAATGCCTAGCGATAGGGGAGAAGGTTTCCTCATAGTCAATACCTTCCTTCTGCGAATACCCCTTCGCCATGAAGCGTGCCTTGTACTTCTCCACACTTCTGTTTGCTGCATGCTTTACCTTATAGATCCATCTAGAACCCACCACCTTCTTACCCTATGGTGTCTGAACAACCTACCATACCTTATTCTTCATGATTGAGTCATATTCCTCAACCATGGCCTCTTGCCACACATCATGTTGTGCAGCCTCCTCGAAACTAGAAGGTTCAGAGTCAATCAACTCTGTCATCAATGCCATATAACTCAGTCTATCTGGTTGTATGCTACGTCTAAAAGATCTCTGAGGAATACTCACCTGTCTGGAATCCTGAACTGTGGACCTATACCACTTAGGTCATGGCCTAGTGTCTGCCTGCTGCGGCTGCTGGATGTCCTCCTGCTGCTGCTTCTCATCCTCCCCATCAAGGAGAGGAGGATCCTGTCCACTCAAATCCCTCTGACTATCAGAGTTTGTGATCTATGTCTGAACCTGTACCTGTGACTCCTCCAACTTGACTCCTCCTAAGTCCTATGCTGGTAAGTCCATAGATCTTCTCAAGGATTTGTCCTCGTCAAACTGGAAGCCCCTCGTCAAATCATTTAGTGAGATATATACTCTATAATCCTTGGAAGTCTCACTATACCCAACTAGAAGCCCCTTCTCTCCAGAAGGATCCATCTTCTTCCTAGTGTCAGCATGAATGTGACAATAGCAGATACTCCCAAATATACACAAATGAATCACGTCTGGTCTAGTACCTGTAAACACCTCCTTAGGTGTCTTCCTCCCCAATGCAGTGTGGGGACACCTGTTCTGGACATATATTGCAGTCTGAAATGCCTCAGCCCATAGGAATGGAGGTAATATTAGAAAAATAGGATTGCAGAGCAATAAAAATAAATAAGATGCAAATACAATCACACAAACATATTACAATACAATCACACAAACATATTACAAGAGAGACACCAATATATAGTGGTTCACCCAAGATGGGCTACGTCCACACTGAAATTGCTAGTCCTTATTTTTATACCATCCAGCAAATGAAGGGATACAACCTGCAACACATCCGCTGCACTTCCTCTTCACTGTCTCATAGTCTCTCTTCACAATCTCAGAGATCTTTACGATGCATAATACCTAATACATCAACCCTAGCCATATTACAATGTCTTTCTTATAAAGTGGAATACAATGGGAAAATACCACGGGTTACCCAAAACCATGGGCCCATAATCTGTTGGAAAAAAACCAACCCATAACAAAAATTTCTTTCAGGGGTGCTACCACCGAACCCCCGACGGGGGACTACTGGCCCCCGTGCCCCCCAGCCGGGGGAGTGCACCACTCCCCCAGACCCCTTGTTGCACGTGTTAGGATCATAACCAAACTTGGGGTACAAACACGGCTGAATCATCATATATGATATTGAAAGATTAGGCTCGATAACCAACAGGTAATCCCTGCTCAAATAACATGGCCTTAGCTGCACTCACCAGTGTCCGGTTCTCCCTCTCTGCCACTCCATTCTGCTATGGGGTATGAGGAACAATGTGTTCCTTCCTGATCCCCTCTAATGCACAATACTCCACAAATTCTCTACCCGTGTACTCACCACCGTTGTCTGTCCTTAATATCGAGATCTTTCTCCCTGTTTGGTTCTCCACGAGAGTTTTGAACTCTCGGAACCGATCGCAGACCTCTAACTTGGCCTTCAGAAAATAGATCCAGGTTTTCCTGGAATAGTCATCAATGAATGTGATGCAGTAACTGTAACCACTGAATGAATGTACACTCATCAATCTACATACATCCGAATGCACCAAGTCTAAGGCTCCCTCAGACTTGTGCTCAATATGTGGGAAATGTCTCCTGATGTTCTTCCCCAACGCACAACCCTTGCAGTGGTTGTGCTTGTCCTCCTGAACTAAAGGAACTCCAATGACTTCCTGTCTCAGATGCCTCAGTGCACCCTGGTGTAAGTGTGCCATCCTCCTATGCCACAACTCACAATCACTACTGCTACAGCTGACCAAAGCCTTTGTAGGCTCAAACTGAAGTCTGTAAACCTTCCCACTCCGAACTCCAATCACTTTGTCCAATCTCTGATCTGGCCCATTAAGTATGATATATACTTTCCTGTAACGGAAAGTCACAAGAAAACCCTTGTCTTCTAATGTGGATACTGATATGAGATTCTTGGTCATCCCTGGGACATATAGCACATCAACAAAACTGATAGGCTTTCCAGACTCCCTCTAAAACGATACAGTTCCAACACCTTGCGCTTGATACCGCGCATCATCTCCTAACTCAATGTGGAGATTCACTCCACTCTCCTGCAAGCTCTTGAAGAGCCCTCTGTGTCCTGTCATGTGACAAGATGCACCACTATCAACATACCAGATATTGCTGCTAACGGATCTTGCCATGTAAGATACTAAACAAAAGTCTTCCTCAAAACTAGTACTGAACTCATCCGCCTCTGCAGATCCTTCCATCTGTGTGTTGTTGTTCTTCTTTTTCTTCTCAAGGAACTGGGAAGCAAAGTGACCCTGCTTGTGACAAACGAAGCACTTGACTTTTTCCATGTCCAAGTTCTTCTTGCCACCTTTCTTCTTCTTTGCCTTCCCCTTACCTTTGCTCGATAGGGCTAGAGCCTCTTCATCCACGATCTGTGTAGTATCGCTGGATGAAGCTGAACCTTGACCCATGAGGGTCTCTTCCTACACGAAGTCATCCCACAATCTTTGCCAGTTAGGGAGCTTCTCCCTAGCCACCACGCCTTTAACAAAGACGTCCCATGGCTTAGAAAATCCATTGAAAGCTATACGAACTAGCTCCTCATCCTCATTCTTAGATCCCACTGCTCCAAGATCATCCCTAATATGTATGAGCCTTGTAGGATAAAGCACCACTCCTTCACCCTTGGCAATCTTGGTACTGCGTAATCTCTCCTGTAGCACCATCTTCTGGTTTTCATTCTTGCTCTAGTAAAGAATCTCCAAATCCTTCCACATCTCTAATGCGGACTTCTTCCCAGATAGGTGAGGGACTATGTGGTCCTTCACCTCATCTAATATGATCAACATTGCCCTGGAATCAATCTTCTTCCAAGCAACTAAATATGCCGGATCTTTGGGAGCATCCTTGGTACTATCAATGTGCTCTTCAACATCACTGACATCCAGGATCCTGGTAATCCTCTCTTTCCAAGTAGGAAAGTTTTGTGCCCCCTGGAGTCTATCCTCAACTCTCAATTGTACGACCATAGTGAATAGTGCCAATAAACCCTTGGATAGATATGCAGTGATCTATCCAAGCACTTTGCTGCTATCTCCCAGTCTACTTAGAAGAGCTCTGATACAATGTAAATTTTCCTTTAAAACCCAGCTAGGACTAAAAGCATGGAATTAATTACTTTCAATCATCCAAGGGTTTCTTCACTCATAAATTTGCAACGTATTGAAACACTGATAGATATACCAGTCAATCACACCAATAGAAACAACACAATATTTTCGGGTATAAACCCTCAGAAAAACCCAAGATGGGAAAACCGGTGCAACAGTATAAGAGATATTTTATTTAGAAAATATGGAGCCTTTTACAATTTAGAAAAATCGATTTTCAGCCAACAATGGAAAAATCGAAACACACAGAAATACTGAGAAAAACCTATTGGTTTGGAATGGATCCCAATGTAGCTGCCTGCTGCAGTTGTACGACCTGCTATACGGATCCGTACGGCCCTGCTGTACGGATTCCGTACGGTATGTATGGATAGTACGACTGGCTGCTGTACGAATGTACGACCTACCTACTGTATGGTTTCCTCTGTCCTGTCCTTTCTGCTTCTCTCTCTCCTCTGCGCTATTCTTCTTCACTTCGCTGCTCCTCTGTCTTCTTCTCAAAAATATTCTCTCTCACAATGCTGCTCCCTCAATCTTTGTCGGAATGAATGTGTGTCCTTTTAACCAATTGACATTTCCTTTATAATCATTGGCTAAGTGAAAAACCTAATCTCACTATAGATCTATGGAATATGAGATCTTCCGGTGAGATCAATGGCTAAGATTAAATCAGCCATTTACATTTTATTTTTTCACTTTTACTTTTATAAAAAATTATTCCAATAATTAATTAATAATCACTTTAATTAATTTTCCAAAACTTAGGAAGAATTAATTAAATACAATTGGTTTCCAATTAATGTCTTCTAGATGCAAGGACACATGCATGCACTGAAGACCTTCCTCAATTGTCATAATCTAACAAGGATAGGTGCACCATACAGGGACGTAGAAGGTCTAATGAGGACAACATCAAGTAACACTATAAGCTTCCTTCATAACTCTTCCAACTCGGGGCTTGAATGTTAGTATGAAGCCTTTTCCAAAGGATGCAATAGTAGTATTGTTTGTTTGGAATAGTCCTACATGGAATGAATTCTAGGTAAAAATATAACGAACCAATGACTAATATATATGGTTTGAATTCAATATTGAAAGGAGACATGATAGAATTATAATAATAAACTATAGATTGATAATAATTAAGAACTCAACACAAAGTTCAAATCATAGGATCACAACTATCCATGAAAAGGAACATTATCAAGTCATAACATAAGGGAGAAACAACATCAATTATTACGATGACATCACAATGGTGAGATCAATTGATCAGGGTCATTGATGGTAAATTAAATGTCTAGGGTATAACACATAGGAACTTTCCATAGAGGGTTTAGACCATATCACACAAATAATATCATTAGATCTAGTCCATTCACACAAAGAAACATGAGCATGGTAGAACATGAGGGTCCTTTCCTTGGATGGCTAAGATCGTATCATCACAAGGAGGTAAATCAATCATGTTCATTTTTGCAAAGTGACATGATTGGTTTATAACATGGGGCAATTTGTCATGAATGGCTGAGATTATATCGATCATCTTAGATCGGTTAATATGGACCTTCACACAAAAATATGTGATCAAACCATGATATGAAGGGAAATTGTGTTGATATTTTAGATGTGATCAAATCTCTAGATCGATGATTGAGATTGCCTCATAGAATTTAGTTGTAAAATAAAGGATCCTATGATGCCACTTTATATATTAGATAGAATATCAAGGTTCCCCATCAACCAATGACTTGAACCAAAGGGTGGGCCATATCCACCTCATCCTGATACAACCAATTACAGGATATCACATGTCCCTTTATATTTGATAAATAATCATCGATGCCACCATACAAAAGGCATGGATGACACTTAATTCCTAGCTCCTTGGCCATAAATGAATATCTTCACTCCATTTAAGAACTCATAATGATTCCCTCATTCATTTTTACAATGCATTCAAACCTCCAAGAAAATTAAGAAAGACTCCTACAAACTGAAGGACCTCAAGAGCCACCTAAGAATTTTCAATCAAGATGTTACTATATGGATATCATCCATATGACACCAGTTATCCATTACATTTCTTGATAAGTCATATTTTAATATTGAAACGAAATGGTTGTTCCTCTATTGTTCATTTATATGTCCAACCCTCTACATCATGTTATCCCTTGTAACTATGCCAAGAGACTTTAAGGACACCTCAAGGAGCTCTTCTTCCCACTACACCAACTTCCAGCCTGATACAAGTGAATTTTCTGTTGGGTATGTTATATCTCTTCACATGGTCGCTGCGTGTACAACACGATCCCTACGGCACCTTCGATTCGCCTGCGCCGGGCGCGTCCGGAGGGGGGGGGTTTAGAGGGGGGGGGTAGCCCGACAGGGCCCACCCCCTTCGTTTCGGACCGTTAGGTTCCGAAACGACACGGAGGGGGCCGTTAGGCCCCCGGAGTCCGCGCGGAGCGCAAAATTTTTTTGGGTTGTTTTTTGCTTTTTCGCGATTTTCGACCCATTGTACTCTATCTAATTCCGGTAGATGGAATAGGGTTGTAACCTAATTCGGGTAAACGAATTAGGGTTTTAGATGCTGCAGAATACCATTTATTGTATTGTACATGTAAAATAAACATATAATGAAAAAGGAGCTATGTGGCTCTAAGTTTTGCTGGTTTTTTCCCGGTTAAGGGTTTCCAGGTGAAAATCTCTGTGTAATGTGTGTGCCATTCTGTGTTTTTCTGTTAATGCTTAAGAATCATATAAGTTTGTACTTCACTGTTAAGGTTTAAAACTTACATTTGGTATCAGAGCATTTTTGGGTTCAGAGGGACGCCTTTGTTTCCAAGGGTTTGGCTCGATCTTGGATTTGTGATAAACCTGGTTTCAGTGGGAGCTTTGCAGCGGTGATTTATTTTTCTTTAAAGAATGGCGAGCAGTTCTAGATTCGAGATTGAGAAATTTAATGGTCAGAGCTTTGAGCTATGGAAGCTCAAGATGGAAGATCTTCTGGTAGATAGAGAACAGTGGATCGCAGTAGATCCAGGTACCATGCCCTCTGGTATGGTAAAAGAAGAATGGGAAAAGCTGGAAAGAAAAGCAAGGAGCACCATTCGTCTTTGCCTCGCAGATTCGGTATTGGTGAACGTATCTGGAGAAGACAGTGCAAAGAAGCTATGGGACAAACTGGGAAATCTGTATCAGTCAAAGTCCCTGGTAAATAAGTTATTTCTGCGAAAGAAATTGTACCTTCTGAGGATGACTGATGGAGACTCTGTATCAGAGCATCTAAACGCCTTCAATACTCTGGTAAGTCAGTTGACATCTGTTGGTATTGCACTTGATGATGATGAAAAGTGTATTAGTCTGTTGTGCTCTTTGCCAGATTCATGGGATAATCTGGTCATAGCTATTGGGAGTAATGCAACCACGCTAAACTTCGAGAATGTGGTTGCATCCCTACTATCGGAGGAAATGAGGCGGAGATCCATAGACAGTTCAGCCAAGGATGCCTTATTTGTAAGAGGTCGCCCTGGAGACAGATCTAAAAATAAGTCTTCAGGTGGTAGATCTAAATCTAGAGGGAGATCTAAATCTCCAGGACCTTCTGTAAGAAAATGCTGGAAGTGCGGAAAAGCTGGGCATTACAAGAAGGATTGTAAATCGAAAATTACTGATAAAAGTAGAGGACCTAATGACGCTCCATCCGCAGATGGGAAAGAATCTACAGAGGAAGGAGGAGATGTGTATCTGGCATCTTCAAGTACACATGCAGAGCATGATTCGTGGTTGATTGACTCAGGTGCGTCTTATCATATGACTCCTCACAGGGAGTGGTTTTCTGAATACGAAAAGTATGATGGAGGAGATGTATTTCTGGGAGACAACTCGGTAGCGAAAATCATAGGTCGAGGAAAGGTCAAGCTACTGCTCAAAGATGGAAGGGTTAAAACTCTTCCCGGGGTTCTGCACATTCCAAAGTTGGCTAGAAACCTTATATCTGTAAGTAAAATGGATGATGCAGGTGTGAAAACTTTATTTGAAAAGAACACATGCAAGATGGTTCGAGAGTCATTGGTGCTGATGAGGGGAGTTCGGATTGGAACTCTATACAAGTTGTTGGGAAGCACCTTCAAAAATGGATGTAACAGCACTATTGTTTCTGAGGGTAAAAATGAAGGAGACAGAGTCCTTACTGTCTCTAGTGAGAAGACATCGCTATGGCATCGAAGGCTGGGACATATTGGAGAAAAGGGTCTTCGACTATTACAAGGTAAAAGTATGGCTGAAGGCATGTCTGACTTCACATTAGATTTCGATTTCTGTGAACATTGCTTATATGGTAAACAGAATCGGGTACGATTCTCATCTGGTGTTGTAAGAGCTAAAGGAATCTTAGAATTAATACACAGTGATGTTTTTGGACCTGTGCCTGTTCCATCACTAGGTAAATCTGTGTATTATGTTTCATTCATAGATGATTTCTCAAGGAAAACTTGGATTTATTTCCTGCGTAAGAAATCTGAGGTTTTTAATAGATTCAAAGAATTTAAGGCTCTTGTAGAGAATCAAACTGAGAAGAAAATAAAAGTACTCAGAACAGATAACGGTGGAGAATTCTGTGAAAGTGAATTTGAGGAGTTCTGTAAAACGTGTGGAATAGCAAGGCAAAAGACTGCTCCATACACACCTCAACAGAATGGGGTTGCAGAAAGGATGAACAGGACATTGATGGAAAAGGCAAGGAGTATGCTCAGTGGTGCAGGGCTAGCACAACAATTCTGGGCAGAAGCTGTTGACACTGCGTGTTACCTAGTGAATAGGACACCCACATCAGCGTTGGTTGACAAGACACCTCATGAGGTTTGGACTGGTAAGAAACCCTCTCTCTCTCATCTCAGAGTGTTTGGGTGTGATGCTTTTGTACATGTTCCAAAGGAGAAAAGGAGCAAGTTGGATAATAAGGCGGAAAAATGTATCTTCATTGGTTACAAGGATGGAGTGAAAGGTTACAAGTTGTGGAACCCAGTAAAAAGGCAAACAGTTTACAGTCGAGATGTGATCTTCAGAGAAGTTGAAAGCACTTCCAGGATTGAGGATGTACCAAAGGAAAAGGATTCAGAGAAGCTACACTTTGATATCAAGGATGAAAGAGGTGACTCTTTTGAGGAACCAGATTCGTCTGAATCAGATGAGGAGGCAGAATCGTCTGAATCAGATGAAGAGGCGGATCCACAGACTCCGGTATTGAGGAGATCTGACCGAGAAAGAAGGCAAGTTGAAAGGTACAGTCCCCCTGATTTTCGTTCTAATTTTGTGTTATCTATTACTGATGATGATCCTAGAACTGCTAAAGAGGCAATGGATTCAGAAGATAGTAAACTATGGAAGAAGGCCATGATAGAAGAAATGGATGCCTTGGACAAAAATGAGGCATGGGATCTGGTTGAGTTGCCAGAAGGAAGAAAGCCTATTGGAAGCAAATGGGTATTCAAGAAGAAGTTAAATGCAGCAGGTAAAGTGGAGAAGTACAAGGCTCGACTAGTTGCGAAAGGTTACTCCCAAATTGAGGGCATCGATTTTGGTGAGATTTTTTCACCTGTTGCAAAATTGACTTCTATTAGATTTCTTTTATCTATTTCTGCTGCTTTTGATCTTGAAGTAGAACAGATGGATGTAAAGACGGCTTTCCTTCATGGAAATCTTAATGAAGAGATCTATATGAAGCAACCAGAACGGTTTGTGGTGAAAGGAAGAAAGGAGCTTGTCTGTAAGCTGAAAAAGTCTCTCTACGGTTTGAAACAATCTCCCAGAATGTGGTATCAAAAATTTGATACTTATATACTGGGACTTGGTTTCTCAAGAAGCAAAGCTGATCACTGTGTTTATTTTAAGCTAATTGGTGATCATTTTATTTATGTAATATTGTATGTTGATGATATGTTGCTAATTGGAAACGACAAAGAAATCATCAAGGATGTCAAGAATCAGCTGTCATCTGAATTTGACATGAAAGATCTTGGTGCTGCAAATTTCATTTTGGGCATGGAAATAAAAAGAGATCGTGAAAACAGGAAACTCTGGTTAAATCAGAGGAAATATGTTGAAACGATATTGAAGAGATTTAATATGCAGGAAAGCAAACCAGTGAAGGTGCCCATTCCTGTAGGTGTAAGGTTATCTGCAGAACAGTGTCCCACTACACAAGAAGAGGTAGAGGACATGTCTCATGTTCCATATGCTAGTGCAGTTGGCAGTCTGATGTATGCCATGGTCTGTACTAGACCAGATATAGCCCATGCAGTGGGAGTTTTGAGTAGATACATGTCAAAACCAGGAAAGGAACATTGGACTGCAGTAAAAAGGGTCTTCAGGTATTTGCGTGGCACTACAGATTCTGCAATCTGCTACCAAGGAAGACCCGGTCTAAACAGAGAGATAGATATACAAGGATTTGCTGATGCTGACTGGGCTGGAGATCTTGATCACAGAAGATCTACAAGTGGCTACGTTTTTAATCTATTTGGAGGAGCAATCAGTTGGATGAGTAGAAGACAAGCTGTAGTTGCACTCTCAACTACAGAAGCTGAATACATGGCAGCTACCCATGCAAGTAAGGAAGCTGTATGGTTGCAAAGATTGTGTTCAGGTATTGGTTTTGTTCAGAATGCAGTAAAAATTGGTTGTGATAGCTCAAGTGCAATATTTTTGGCAAAGAACCCTGCTTATCACTCGAGGACAAAGCACATTGATGTGCAGTACCATTTCGTCAGAGACATGGTTGAACAGAACAAAGTGTTGCTGGAAAAGGTTGACACTTTGGTAAATGTTGCAGACTCTTTGACAAAGTCTGTGAGTACTCAGAAGTTCTCTTGGTGCAAAGAGAACATGGGCATTGTTGCCCTGAATTGTTGAAGTCATAATTTTCTCCTGTATGTGAAGAGAACAACAAGTGGGAGAATGTTGGGTATGTTATATCTCTTCACATGGTCGCTGCGTGTACAACACGATCCCTACGGCACCTTCGATTCGCCTGCGCCGGGCGCGTCCGGAGGGGGGGGGTTTAGAGGGGGGGGTAGCCCGACAGGGCCCACCCCCTTCGTTTCGGACCGTTAGGTTCCGAAACGACACGGAGGGGGCCGTTAGGCCCCCGGAGTCCGCGCGGAGCGCAAAATTTTTTTGGGTTGTTTTTTGCTTTTTCGCGATTTTCGACCCATTGTACTCTATCTAATTCCGGTAAAAGGAATTAGGGTTGTAACCTAATTCGGGTAAACGAATTAGGGTTTTAGATGCTGCAGAATACCATTTATTGTATTGTACATGTAAAATAAACATATAATGAAAAAGGAGCTATGTGGCTCTAAGTTTTGCTGGTTTTTTCCCGGTTAAGGGTTTCCAGGTGAAAATCTCTGTGTAATGTGTGTGCCATTCTGTGTTTTTCTGTTAATGCTTAAGAATCATATAAGTTTGTACTTCACTGTTAAGGTTTAAAACTTACATTTTCCTCATCCCGCATTACTCATTTCAATGATGACCTCACCCATATAAACACTTCTCACATGAATAATTCCTCTCCCAAACAACAAAGAGTGTAGCACCCTATTTTTGACTCCAATATGTAACGATGTAAATACAGAAGAAATGTATAGAAGTCAGACATGAACGGTCTACTATGACAAAGATAATGTAATTATGTACATTTTATGTTCAATATAAAAAAGATGACGTTTGTAGACAAAGAAGGATGAAGAAGAGATGGTAGGCTATGATTCCACAATAGGGAAATTGAAAAGGGAGTTCAAGGGGGAGATGACCCTAGTGACATATAATTTAATTCATTATCCTTATTATTCCTTTTTATCCTAAGTTTTATAAAGCCTCTTCGATTAAAGTGCATTATCTTTATCTTGAGTTAATTATCCTAAACTTGGGATTAGTTGCGAAAAAGGTGAACTTCACATGTCTACCATTTATCTAGTTCTCATCACTCTTGCATGCCACTAACAAGTTATACAACTTGACGAGAACCTGACATTATTCTCTTTTTTTGGGTGTAAAAACCACCAAAAAATAACCCCAAATCAAAAAGTGGTTCTATCGGTAGCACCACTTTTTTTATGGGACTAAAATTACAACTTTTTGGTAACCCCAAGTAGTGCAGTGCAGTGTCGTTGCAATAAAAACCGCAAAATAGACCCCTGAATAGAAAATGGTAGCACACATATTTCTTTTTGAGACTAAAATTACAATTTTTTTGACATCATCACCTTAATAGTTGAGACCTTTACAACATAAATACCAAAACCAACCCATGACTTGAAAAGTAGTCATTCCAATAACACCCATTTCCTTTATCAAGTTAAATTTACATAAATTTATAAACCATACTAAAAAAATATTTAAATTATAAAAAAAAAAATACATAAAAACTTTATGAAAAAATTAAAAACTAAATAAATATTAAAAAAAAACCTCTACAAAGCGAACAATAAAAAGCACATTCTAATTAATTTTTTCAAAAATTAAAGAAAAAAAAACAAAAAACAAAAAAAACTTAAAAAAACATAATAAAAAAAACAAAAAAAAATGTGATGGTGGTGAATTGGTGGCGGGTTGGTGGTTTTAGTGGTGGTTGAGGGGTGGTGAGGAGGTGCCACGATTGTCAAAATAGCGCCCCTCCATCATTGACTCCCCCTTCCTTATCCCCCTTATCCCTACGTACTATCTCCCTTCCCCCTCCCCACTCCGCCTACTAACCACCTCCACCTAACCCCCTCTTTCCCTTATCCCTACCCATTACCCCCTCCCCCTATCTCCACGTAACCCCCTCTCCCACCTACTCCACTACCTACCCCCTCCCACTTAACGTGCCCCTCCCCATTTATTAAACCCCCCCTCACACACATTTTTTTAAATTTTAATATTTTAGTTTGTTTTCTCATTTTTTTTTAAATATGTATTTTATATTTTATATTTTTATTACTTTTCACTTTTTTAATTTTTCGATTATTTCTTCATATAGCTAGGTTTTAATTTTATGTTTTTAATTTTTTTTTGTTTTAAACCTTGTAAATGTGTTTTATTTGATTTATTTTTTTTATTTTTTTTTGGGGTCTCTTTTGTTTTTTATTTAATATTTTTTTAAATTTTTTTTCGAAATGTGTTCAAAAGATGTAATTTTTCTCTCATTTTTGGTTTTGTAAAGTTTTTTGGGTTAAAATTTGTTTATTTTTTCTTGAAATTGTCATGTAATTTTTCACTTTTACAAAGATTTTTTTTTTAAATTTAAATATTTTCATGACATGGTTTAAAAATGTCTTCAAATATAACCCGACAAAGAAAAGGGGTGTCATTAGTAGCACTTATTTTCAAGTTGTACGTTGATTTTGGCATTTGCGTTGCAACGGAGTTGGCTATTAAGGCGATAATGTCAAAAAAGTTGTAATTTTAGCCCCATAAAGAAAAGTGTGTGAAAATCATGTGCTGCCATTTACGATTTGGGTTCTATTTTATGGTTTTGATTACATCGACACTGCCGAGGGTTACCAAAAAGTTGTAATTTTAGCTCTGAAAAAAAGTGGTGCTACTGGTAGCACCACTTTTCGATTCAGGGTTGTTTTTTGGTGTTTTTTATGCAAAAATACAAGTATTTATGGCTAGAGTTCTTGTTTTGAGTATAAAGTTCTCGTCAAGTTGTATAACTTGTTCACTTAGTTAGTTCTCAACATGGATACAAATTATTGAGAACTAGTTCATTCATTATTATTGTATCATTCAGCCAACATTTGTTGCCATCACTAAGATACCATTCTATACCATAGCCTGGAACTTTACTTGAGATACCGGTGTTGGGAAAAATTGAGTTCCCTCATGAGAGAACTTGTCCTACAAATGAGCTCCATGGATTCTCGACACAAAGAATCCCTGTTCGACTTGTGCTAGAGACTTGGAAGGGAAATCAGGGAAATATCCTAGGGGTCAGTTAAATTAGAGAAGGAAACCCAAGGGAATGTTAAATAAGTAAAGGGAACCCCATTCCTTGGGTTGTGCAGGTTTGTGGGGGAGGAGTACTAGTGAAATGGGATAGTTGTAGAGGAGGTTCGAAACCCATGGGTTCATTGAGGATTTCCTTCTATGGATTTATAGCCCCATCTTGGGGGTGGCGTCCATTATAGAGAGAACTAGCATACTGGAGTGCCTATGGATGGGAGGAACATCCTTAGCCTACAATGAGTTGGAGCATATTCTAAGATAAGTATCCAACTGTGTATGTTAGGCCACACACACACACACACTTCTATTATGTTTATTTTCTAATTCAGTATTATTTGAATATCGTATTACATGGATTGCTTGGCATGGTATGTGTGTATTCATGTAGAAATTTATCCATAATGTTTTAATATATGCATATGTTTATTTTTAGTGACTACATATTTAATTTCCATTGTAAATTGATAATTAAACTATGAAAAATGATTTTTGGCAAGTTAATTAAGTACCCATGGACCCGAAGGCATAGTGCATTCATCGTGTATGTGATAGAATAGTATTAGTGTTAAAGGCTATAGCACTCGGATTGAATGGGGTGAAAATTGAATTCTATAGGAAAAGTTTCAATTTACTCAAGAAGTGTTTGACGAAAATTACATGAGGATAATATTGGGGAAACCATTTTTAAAACCCGCATTGCTTACTTCTAAGAGAATTTGTGGTAAACTATATGAATTTTAGTATAATCTAGGAAAAATTGTACATCAGTGTCAAAAGTTTTCCATTATGTTAATTGATAGAAAATTGCCAATATAAGGAAAGAGACAAGAATGTACAACTCTGTTGGTTGATAGAATGATTTTCTAGTATTCAAAATGGCCAGGTATAGATTCGGGTTGGACACATGTTTATGGAAAAATTACAAGTGGAAATTTAGTAGAGCCACTTGTTGAAACTTATAATTTAAATAAAATGATTTTTTTTGAAAAAATTCATATGGACCCCACAAGTGTCGTATGGATAATGTGACATGGAGGTGCCACATGGATCCATGTGGAGCTACCACCTGGATGAGAGATGTTATGTGGTCCAACCACATCAACTGAATTGTGCAGATGAACACATGATCAAAGGTATGGAACCAAAGGCTAAGTAAAAAGGGATACAAATCATTGATGAGCATGATCGATTAGAGGAATCCATGATCAACGGTGTGTGGTTTATTTCGCTCCCACAAGTTGCACATGTTTTAATCAAGGGAAGATGATGCAAAATGCACAAATAGTTGTTTAAAAGTGGTGTCTTTTTATTGGTTTCTCTTTGAGTTGGTGGGTTTCTAGAACCTCTTTCTCTTCAAAGAGAAAACTACCTACCCAAGTACATGTGGTATGGTGACCTAGAGACCGGTGGAGGGTTACATGGGAGTATAAGGGGGTGACACATAGGAATCATCTGTCACATTAGTAAATATGTGTCATGATATGTCAGCACCCTGCCACACCAACAGAAAATTAGAAAATTTATTAAACAAATTATGCACCTAAAAATTGGTTTAGGCATAAAAAGAGCATAGTTGCTCAAAATTGGGTGAGACCAGTGGATTTCCGATGCCATTTATGGAGGCCACATAAATTCAAGAGAGATATGTTATCCTATTCTGCTCTAGCCTTCCCAAAAAATGGAAATAGGGGATTTTGAAGACCAACACTCATAAGATGGATGGGGGATTAGACTGGGATGATAATTTTAAAATAGTGTAGTTATTTTCCATCAAAAACAATAAATTGGGCAGCAATTGGTGAAATTACAAAGGGTATGAAGTGGATATGTCAAAGAAGGCCAAAATACACTATTTAGTGGTATGTAGGATCGATTTTTTAAATATTGGAGGAAAACCTGACCCAAGAATACATAATTTGAAACTTTTCTGATTTCAAAGTTTCTCCTACTCATCAAGTTGAACAACTTTGCTTAGAGGTGATTTTTCTAGTAATGCTTAGTTTGTGACATAGTAGTTTTTAGTGAAAATTCCAAGTTTGGAAGAATTGTAGAAGTTAAAAGTTGGCAATTCCAAAATTTTATAAAATTTGATGAGAGCATAATATTTGAATTCCAAAAGTTTCTAATTAGTACTTACAATAATATGGGCTATTAGCTCCCAATACATTTCTTTTTTTAATTTCTTAAATATTTTCTTTTATATGGCTCAGAAGTCGATCCTTCAAAATAAGTGTAGTTAGAGGAAAAGGGTAAAATTGGGCAAAATTTGTGATTTTAGAGAGATGTAACTTTCAGCTTGTTGGGTCTCAAAATTGACACATTTTACAAATCCATTTAGCCATTTTTCACTCACTCTACCCTTTCATCCTTATTCCTTTCATGACTCATATTCTCGCATTTGTCCATTTCTATCCTATGTGAGCTTCACATGACATGCACACACTAAAATGGTTGATTTCCCATGTTTTTCTGATTACTTAGGGTAGATATTGTGGTTTCCTAAATTACTTGTTGATTTTAACAGTTAAATATGAGAATTAGGAGTTAGTTCTGGTAGTTAGCCAATTATTACCATAAGTCATTTAGCTACCAAGACTCATGTAGGTGGCAGTTTCCAGGGTCAACTTTCCACATAATTACCAAGCAAACAAAGATTAATCGTGAAAATATAAAACATGGGTTTTGTGCAGAATATGATCATTTAGGTAACATGTGTGTTAGATACTTGCAAAATGCAAAACAAATAGGTGTTTTGGTGTGATCTCCAAAACTTATCATTATTTCTAGAATTTTGGTAATCAAGTGGTTTGACCGAGTTATGGCTCTTATGGATGAGTTTGGGCACAAGGATGTCATTCAATATAATATTTGTATGCCTCCCAAAATATCTTAGATCAAATCTAAGATTTGGTTATGGATAGATTCACATGTTTAGGATCTAGGATTTTTTCTTTACTTGTTAAAAACATTTAATGTTGTGTGATGCATTATTAACCATGATCACCAGATTACTATTAAGTCTCCTTTAGAGATTGATCACCTCTAAAGTGAATTACTTTAGCATATGATCATTTGGTCCAGAATAATATAGTATGATCACAACATCCCATAATTCTTCTTAGTATAATGTAATGTGGTGGATAATTAAAGTTATCACATATTGACCATGCAGTAATTAAAGATAAAGAGATAAAGATAAATGTATAGAGAAAAAGAGAATTCGAATTGATCAGGAGATGATTAAGTGAACCCGAATTGTCAAGATTCAGTTAAAGCCACAATGCATGCCTCAGTTAACTAAAGAAATCATAGTGGTCACTACAAGTAAATCAATCAACATGATTTCAGTTAATAATAGTTAACCAAGTATTAAATAAGAAGGACTAGTTAACTAAAGTGTTTTTGCATTAGTTAAACTAAAAGATGACACTTCAGTAAATCAAGGAGAACTTGAATTGATCACTATAGTGATGCTATCGTGAAAGAATCAGTTAAAGAGAGTTAACTAAGTGACAAGAAAGAATATATAGTAAACTAAGTGTTATTGTATGACAACACTTATGTTAAACTAAAATACGACACTTGAGTTGTGATACTTGCATGATGACACTTAAGTTAGCCACCTAAATAAGTGGGAAATATTTCAGTTAAGAGGCGAGCTCATCCTAAGAGATAGATCAATGAGATAAAGCATTGCATGAGAAGTGGGGCGCACTTCTATTAAATTTTGAGCATTAATTCACAATACTCTAGGATCTTTACTAAGAGAATAACATGTACAGTATATCAATGCATAACAATCATAATAAGCATGACAAGCATCATAAGAATCAAAAGCATGAGAGACAAGAGACACAGAGTTTTCGTGGGGAAAACCCTAAGGTGAAAAACCCCACAACTTCCTTAGAGATAGAGAGAGCAATGGCTCAACCAAAGTACAACCAAAATACACTGAGATAGTCTCCTAGTAGCAGATGATCCTCCTCCTCACTAGTGTGCCACTTTCTGAGTGAGAGAACTATAAGTTTCCAAGTGATCAAATAGAGATCTCCCGATCTTTATTTATACTTAACCTATTTTCCCAGTGACACTATGGGGCCGACTTGTCTAGCTAGTTACATCCACAATATAATATATATTTTAGGGCCGACCCCACACATGGTGGTCTAATAACCCATCGGCAAGTTAACACACTTGCGACACTTGTCAATACACATGACGACACTTCCGTATAGAGGAATGACACATCTCTATAGGAGTACAATAATGTATATGAAATACATAGATTAAATACATTCCGAAGTTACATATACATCAACACTCCCTCTTAACTAGGAAGGTATTTCTCGACACAGATCTGCTAGTACATGTCTTCTTCTCGGGATCATCATCATCGATGCATCATCATCATCATCATCGTCACTGCTGCTGCTATCTCAACCAATCTCTGAATCTACTCGTCATAGGAAGTTCTACAGAGCCAGTCCTTTTTCATGCTAGATGTAGGCCCACCACCTATAGGTCTTCATCATCACTGGCCATACTGTAGAATCCTCAGGACTTATTATGTGTGTCACAAAACCCGGCAGTAGCATCCCAGGCTATTACGAGCACATAGCTCTACTTGTCGGATCTCCCAGGAGCACATTACATGTGACCCATCACAAAAACTGGCTGAAGCATCCCAGGCTATTACGAGCACATAGCTCTACCTGTCGGATTTCCCAGGAGCACATTACATGTGATCTCACCACAAAACCTGGCTGAAGCATCCTAGGCTGTTACGAGCACACAACTCTACCTGTCGGATCTCCCAGGAGCACATTACATGTGGTCCACCACAAAACCTGGCTGAAGCATCTGAGGCCTTTTTCATCTTGTCCAGATCTACCAGGAGAAAATTACATGTGGTCATGGCAAAACCTAGCTGAAGCATCTGAGGCCTTTTTCATCCTGTCCAGATCTCCCATGAGCAAATTACATGCAATAGGACAAAACCTCGCAAGAGCATCTCAGGATGTTACAGGTACACAACTTCGACCTGAAGATCTCCCAGGGCACAAATTACATGTCCTCCCAGAGAAATGTATTGAAAGAGCATCCAAGGCTATTACGGGTACACAAATCTGACCTATAGGATCTCCCAGACATACTCATATTCAAAACTTGATCCATGGCCACAAAGTATCATCTTGATACTCACCATACATCATCCTGATGTACACATGATCATCCTGATCATCATCACTGCATCGTCCTGATGCATGTCATCTGGAGAAGCTCGTCATCCACGATCATCCTGATCATACAATGCATCAACCTGATGCATACCAAGTATCTACCTGATACATATCACCATACACAGTGTATCCACCTGATACATAGATACATGATCCACACAATGTATCCATCAACATACATGATCTACCTGATCATACCTGATACATATACAGATACATGGTCCAAGCATCCAACATGATGCATACATACATAAATGATCCAACTGATCATATCCAACATCCAACATGATGCGTACATACATAAATGATCCAACTGATCATATCTAACATCCAACATGATGCGTACATACATAAATGATCCAACTGATCATATCCAGCATCCAACATGATGCGTACATACATAAATGATCCAACTGATCATATCCAACAGAAACTAGAACATCATCCTAATGCTCATCATCCAGCACTTACATCCTCAGCCATGTGAAGGATCCCCCTTCCACCATGCTAGGAATGGCTGCAGCAAATGTCTCCATCACTTCTTCCTCGAAGTGTCATCGATCTGAAGAACACCAAGCCTCTCTCTAAAGTACTCAAACTTCACTCCAACTAGTGGCTTCGTCAACACATTTGCAATCTGCTCATCTGTCGCAACATACAGGAGCTTCACTACTCCTCTCTGCACCATATCCCTGATATAGTGATATTTGATCTCTATGTGTTTCGACCTATCATGAAACATTAGGTTCTCAGACAACTTCACACAACTTTGGTTATCACAGAAGATACCAGTAGCATCCAACAGGAGATCAAATAACTCAGACAGTAGCTTCCAAAGCCATACTGCCTCACAACTAGCTGAACAGGCTGCAACATACTCTGCCTTAGTTGTAGTCAGTGCTATGCAGGACTGTTTCCTGCTAAACCAAGAGATCACACCTGATCCCATATTGAAGTAGCACCCAGATGTTCTCTTCCTATCTGCAGCACTGCCTGCCCAATCTGAATCAACATAACCTTGCAGGTTAAACTTTTGATTCACTTCATACTTGAGCCCATAATCAACTATACCCTTCAGGTACCTCATAATATGCTTTACAGCAACCAGGTGAACACTCCTCGGATCCATCAGGAACTGGCTCAATGTGTTTACTGCAAAGAAAATATCTGGTCTCGTATTCATCAAGTACATCAAGGACCCAATCATTTGACGATACATAGAGACATCAACTGGCTCAGATGAAGCATCACAAAGAAGCTTCAGATTCGATGCCATAGTTGTGGCCATGGCCTTGCAATCCATCATCCTGAACCTCTTCAGGATATCTATAGTATACTTCCCTTGTCCAAGGAAGATCCCATCTGTACTCTGCCACACCTCCATACCTAGTAAATAGTGCATCATTCCCAAGTCTTTCATATCGAACTCGGCAGCAAGCTTCCTCTTAGTATCTGCAATTAATCTGTCATCTCCTGTTACAAATAAGTCATCCACATACAGGAGTAGAATCACAGGATTCCCTTCCTCAACCTTGTAGTAAAGGTTGGAATCTTCTTTACTCTTGGTAAAGCCCAAACTAGATAGGAAGCTGTCCATCCTACCATACCCAGTTTTGGGAGCTTGCTTCAAGCCATACAAGGCTTTCTTCAATATGCATACATATGACTCCTTGTCATGTGTTTAAAACCTGAGTGGCTGCTCCACATAAACTTCCTCTTCAACTACACCATTCAAGAAAGCAGTCTTGACATCCATCTGGTGTATCTTCCATTTCATTGTTGCAGCCAGGGCAAGTACTGTTCTGATGGAAGTGTATCTGGCTACAGGAGCAAAATTTTCTTCATAATCTATTCCCTCTTTCTGAGAGAAGCCACGAGCTACAAATCTTGCCTTGTATTTCTCTATGCTGCCATCTGCAGCATGCTTGATCTTGTAGATCCACTTGGAAGTCACAACAGACTTCCCTTTAGGTCTTGGGACAACATCCCAAACATCATTTTTCATTATTGATTGGTATTATTTAACCATGGCATCCTTCCATTCTTTCTTTTCCGCTGCTTCTTCATAACTGAAAGGTTCTTTATTCATGATGTCACAGAGTAAAGCAACATAGCTGGTATGTGATCTGGTTCTCTTCTTTTCTCTGTGTTCTTCTTCTGGAATGCCAAATCTTTCTGCATCTTGAATGAGCTCTCTAGCCCATGCAGGTTTCCTCTTGTGAGAGTTATCCTCATGGGGTGGATCTACAGGTTCTTGCGGATCTTCAAACTCATGAACAACTTCTGGAATTGCTTCAGTCATGGTAGTGTCTTGTGTTAAATTTTCAGAATTTACTTCAATCTGATCTAGGATCTTAACTGAGAGAACAACATGTACAGCATATCTACAGCATATCAATCATGGAGACAATAATGCAAGCACACAAGAGACACAAAGATTTACTTGGGGAAAACCATAAAGGTGAAAAACCCCAATAACTTCCTCAGAGATAGATAGAGCAATGATACAACCAACCATAAGAGATAGACACAACCTAGCAGCAGATCCTCCTCCTCGATAAGTGCACCACTCCTCCTTGAGTGCATGTGTGAGAAGTGAGTGAGTAAATAGAGTGCCTCCCGCACTCTATTTATACTTGACTTGACTTGCCTTTTTACCTAACTCATGTAGGCTCGAACTTAACCACATAATATAATGCTGACTGGGCTGACCCCCAATAGGGTGGTCTAATAACCCTTTGACCCACATGGTCGACCCCAAATAGGGTGGTCTAATAACCCTTCGACCCACATGACTTATACAGGGCCGACCCCAACAGGGTGGTCTAATAACCCATCAAGTATAAGTTACGACACTTACAATATAAATGACGACACTTCCTTATAGAGGAATAATACCATCTCTATAGGAATACAATATACATATATGTGAAATACATTCCGAAGTTACATATACATCAACACTCCCTCTTAACTAGGAAGGTATTTCTCAGCACAGTTCTTCTAGCACAAGTCATCTTCTCTGGATCATCGTCATTGGATAATCGTCATCGAGTCATCATCATCGTCACTGCTACTGCTATCTCAATCAATCTCTGAATCTACTCGTCATAGGAAGTTCTACAGAGCTAGTCCTTTTTCATACTGGATGTAGGCCCACCACCTGCAGGTCTTCATCATCACTGGCCATATTGTGGAATCCTCAGGACTTTTACGTGTGTCACAAAACCTCGAAAGAGCATCCCAGGCTGTTACGAGCACACAGCTCTACCTATAGGATCTCCCAGGGTGCTATTACATGTGACCCCACAACAAAACCTCGCAAGAGCATCTCAGGATGTTACGGGTACACAACTCCGACCTGAAATCTCCCAGGGCGCTATTACATGTGGTCCACCACAAAACCTCGCAAGAGCATCTCAGGATGTTACGGGTACACAACTCCGACCTGAAATCTCCCAGGGCGCTATTACATGTGGTCATGGCAAAACCTCGTAAGAGCATCCCAGGACTGATTACGGGCACACAGCCCAACCTATCGGATCTCCCAGGGCACTATTACATGCCATAGGACAAAACCTCGCAAGAGCATATGCCAGATATCCCAGGGCGCTATTACATGCCATAGGAAAAACCTCGAAAGACTATCTGCAGATCTCCCAGGGCGCTATTACATGTCCTCCCAGAGCAAAACCTCGAAAGAGCATTTGCCAGATGTCCCAGGGCACCGATATTACATGCCATAGGAAAAACCTCGAAAGACCATCTGCAAATCTCCCAGGGCACTATTACATGCTCATCTGCACAACCTGATCCACGGCCATAGAGTATCAACCTGATACTCACCATACATCATCCTGATGTATCCATGATCATCCTGATCATCATCACTACAACGTCCTGCTGCATGTCATCTGGAGCAACATCCTGAATCTCGTCATCCATGATCATCCTGATCATCACTGCAACATCTTGCTGCATGTCATCTGGAGCAACATCCTGAAGCTCGTCATCCATGATCATCCTGATCATCACTGCAACATCCTGCTACATGTCATCTGGAGCAACATCCTAAAGCTCGTCATCCATGATCATCCTGATCATCACTGCAACATCCTGCTGCATGTCATCTGGAGCAACATCCTGAAGCTCGTCATCCATGATCATCCTGATCATCAATGCATCTACCTGATGCATACCAAGTATCTACCTGATACATATCATCATACATGATCCTCCTGATCATACAATGTATCCACCTCATACAAATACATGATACATGTCACCATACATGATCCACCTGATCATATCCAGCATCCACATGATGAGTACATACATACATAAAAATGATCCAACTGATCATATCCAGCATCCACATGATGCGTACATACATGCATAAAAATGATCCAACTGATCATATCCAGCATCCACATGATGCGTACATACATGCATAAAAATGATCCAACTGATCATATCCAGCATCCACATGATGCGTACATACATACATAAAAATGATCCAACTGATCATATCCAGCAGAAACTAGAACATCATCCTGATGCTCATCATCCAGCGCTTACATCCACAGCCATGTGAAGGATCCTCCTTCCAACATGCTTGGAATGGCTTCAGTAAATGTGTCCATCACTTCTTCCTCGAAGTGTCCTCAATCTGAAGAACGCCAAGCTTCTCTCTGAAGTACTCGAACTTCACTCTGGCTAGTGGCTTCGTCAGCACATCTGCAATCTGCTCGTCCGTCGCAACATACAGAAGCTTCATAGCTCCTCTTTGCACCATATCCCTGATATAGTGATATTTGATCTCTATGTGTTTCGACCTGTCATGAAACACTGGGTTCTCGGACAGCTTTACACAACTCTGGTTGTCACAGAAGATACCAGTAGCTTCCAATGGGAGATCAAATAACTCAGACAGTAGCTTCCGTAGCCATACTGCCTCACAACTAGCTGAACAGGCTGCAACATACTCTGCCTCAGCTGTACTCAGTGCTACACAGGACTGCTTCCTGCTAAACCAAGAGATCACACCTGATCCCATACTGAAGCAGCACCCAGATGTGCTCTTCCTATCTGCAGTACTACCAGCCCAATCTCAATCAACATAACCCTGCAGGTTAAACTTTTGATTCGCTTCATACTTGAGCCCATAATCCACTGTACCCTTCAGGTACCTCAGAACATGCTTTACAGCAACCAGGTGAACACTCCTTGGATCCGTCAGGAACTGGCTCAATGTGTTCACAGCAAAGCAAATGTCTGGTCTTGTGTTCGTCAGGTACATCAAGGACCCAATCATCTGACGATACATAGAGACATCAACCAGCTCAGATGAAGCATCACCAAGAAGCTTCAGATTCGATGCCATAGGTGTGGCCATGGCCTTGCAATTCATCATCCCGAACCTCTTCAGGATCTCTACTGCAGTCTTCCCTTGTCCAAGGAAGATTCCATCACTCTACCACACCTCCATGCCAAAAACAAATAGTGCATCACCCTCAAGTTCCTCAACTCGAACTCGGCAGCAAGCTTCTGCTGTGTGCCGGCAATCAATCTATCCTCACCTGATACAAACAGGTCATCCAAAAGTAGTATCACTGGATTGCCTTCCTCAACCTTGTAGAAAAGGTTGGAGTCGGATTTATTCTTGGTAAAGCCCAAACTGGATAGAACGCTGTCTATCCTACCATACCAAGTTCTGCACACATATATGACTACACCATGCTGTCTTGAAATCCTTTTGGTGCATCTTCTATTTCATCACTTTTGTATTTCTCAATGCTGCCATCTGCAACATGCTTGTTCTGATAGTTCCATTTGGAAGTCATAACAAACTTCCATTCATGTCTTGGGACTACATCCCAAACATCGTTCTTCATGATCGACGGATCATGGTATTCTTCCCGTATCCTGGGAACTTCAGTATCTTCAAAAGATAATTTTGTTGCTGAACAAATGTTGTAGTTCTTCTTTTGTAGGAGATGGAATACGATCTTTCCTACACAACAAGTTAAATTGCATGATTAGAAAACATCTCATAGTTTTCAGAACAAATTCTTACACATAAAGAAATATGTCATATACCATGCAATTATCTTAGCCAATGCTTCAATACAACATTTATCCATATCCCATAACTTTCTAGATGCCTTCCAATCTCTACCAGAACATTGTTAAGAGTGTGCACAACTCCCAACAAGTCAGCAAAGAGGTTTCATTCTAGATAAGTAGCAATGGAATGTTGTACAGTGCCATAGGCCACTTACCCATGTATGTTAGTAGTATACTGTTCATTAATGCAACTATCTTAATATGAACAATACATATCCTAAGTCTAGGAACATGAACATATACATCATTGAACAATTTTATTTAAACAAACACATATGCAAGAAATGAAAATTCAAATACTTATCTTTGTTTGTTTGCTGGGTGGACTTCCCTCTGAGTCTTTGCATCCTTGCAAGAGCTGCTGGAGTCCTAATCTGAAGTAGCTTCTTCTACACCTTTTTGTTGTGGAATGTAGAGAGATGGTCAACTCCCTCTGAATATTTGCATCCTTGCATAAACCACTGGAGTGTACTCCCTCTTGATCTTTGCTTCCTGAATTACCTGTTCTTGAACTCATATTCATCCTTGGTCCCTATGCATGCTTATTAGTATCATGATTGTGTTATCCTTGTGAACTCATATAAAATCATACATTCATTAGTATACTATTAAAACACAATAATCTCAAGCATGTATAGTCATGATCAATTCAAGCAGAAATAATAAGCATTAGCATTCAAGGTTTATGTAGGATTCTTATGGTTAGTCAAATCATAAGAAACATAACATATCTAAACCTGTAATTACTCAAACCTATGACTCTTCGGGTTAGTTGAATCATCAATCAAGATAAGAGATATAATATGCATAAAACCTGTGATTATTCAAACCTATACCTTCATGATTCTTCTAGTTAGTCATATCATCAATTATGGTAAGAAACATAATATGCATACAACCATGATTATTCAAACCTATGACTTCATGAATAATCATTATCAACAACACAACAGTATAAGATCCTAACCCAAGGTAGGATTCTAGCTTGATATAGGAAAAACATACCTGGATTAGCATGCTAGCTATTTATGTCTAACATACCCGCATAATGTCTTCTTGTTCTTCGTCAATGACTTGTGCTAGTAACCTGCATGTCTCATAAGTTAACCATTGCAAAACCAAGTTATACATACCTCGTAAATGGATCTTCTATGGGATCCATGACAATGGATGAATCTTTGTCCTCATGTTATCATGACCATATGTTCTTGGACCAGAACATGATTTGTCTTTCTTGGTGTACCTTTCATGTTAGTAGACAACATAAACCTCATACAACACCATAATGCATTAGTACAATCATAAGTGTCAATACCCTAATCAATGAATATTTTCTATCGTGCATTCATAGTTTTATTAAGGTGATACAACAAACCTAAAATCAAGATTGTACTAACTGTAATAACATGAAGACAAACATACCATAAACTTAATCATGGACAAATATCGAAACATACCTCGATGAGTCATACCTGTCGAGATCGCTTGTAATCTTCTTATGTAAGGCCTTAGCCTCATCTCCCTCTGAAACATGAACTTCTTCACTTATGTAAGTGACCAATCCATCTTCTTCTAGGATTAACCCAATCCACTTGATTTGCAAGAACTGGACCTTGAGCTGGATATGGGTTTGTCAGAGAAACCCCAAAAATTCAAACTTTGAATTTCAAACTTCTGACAGGATAGAAATATTCGCCTTGATGAGCTGATCAAACTGGTATATTCAGAATTTGAAAACTGCAAAGTTTCACTCCTCAATTTTTCTTTTGAAACTTCTGGATTCACTGGACGTGACCCTGAACTAGGGTTTGATGAAGCCCACTCTTCCACCCAATCAAAATGTTTGATCCAAAGCTCTAAGCTTCTATTTTTCTGAGGAGCTTCCAGCCGTGGTCACAGATTTCAAAAATTCCCATTTTTACAGAAGCCCTAATTTTCCACTTTTCTGATCAAAGTCCCGAACTAGGGTCTAATCAAGCCCGGCCTTCTGCCCAACCAAAAATTCTGATCTTGGTCTCTAAATTTCTATTTTGATGAGTAGCATCCAGCCGTGGTCTCCGATTACAAAAATTCCAACTTTCTCCAAAGCCCTAAATTTCGGAAGCCATGAATGAAGGTACTCAAAAATAATTCTGTTTTGACAGAAATATGTACCTGAATGTTTCTAGTGTAACTCCAAATGTTTTGATCCACAGGGTCTGAAAAAGTTTCCTAAGATATCCTGACCTATTATCTTTCCATCCCAATAGGTCTGACCTCAATTGGATTCTCTGAGAGAGAGTTATGCCAAATGTCGCAACGTGACCTGTTTTGGGATAATACAGGAGAGCGAACTTGTACGGCGTGCCACGTGTCACTGTTTCAACTTCGGGATCTGAATTTTTTTTCTGAGATAGCTCGGCCTGTTATCTGTCCATCCTGACAGGTCTGAACTCAATTGGATTTTCTGAGAGAGAGTTATTCCAAGTGTCGCAACGTGACCTGTTTATGGGATAAAACAGTAGATCGAACTTGTACGGCGTGACACGTGTCACTGGTTCAACTTCGGCCTCTGAAATTTTTTTCTGAGATAGTACAGTCTGTGTACTACCTGTCACTTTTTATGAAATTTCATTTGGAGCTTCCTAGCCCAAGTTATGACCTTTTTACCAAGGTCACCTGATTTTGACTCAGATCTGGAAGAGGCAGAAACCCTATATTGCACAGATCATAAATCACAAATTACAACGAATTAGAGGTTGTCCTTTGGACAAAAGGTACCTGGAGATCTTAGCTTCGGCCTGTAACAATTTCAGATCCGAAAACTTCTCCAAAACAGATTTATAGCGAAAGTGCTACGATGACTGGTTTTTTCTATATCAAGCCCTAGCATCGTAAGTGCAACAAGTGTCATACATGCCATATCATGCCTTCTTTCAGGCTAGCTCTGACTCCATGTTAAATTTTCAGAATTTACTTCAATCTGATCTAGGTTCTTAACTGAGAGAACAACATGTACAGCATATCTACAGCATATCAATCATGGAGACAATAATGCAAGCACACAAGAGACACAAAGATTTACTTGGGGAAAACCATAAAGGTGAAAAACCCCAATAACTTTCTCAGAGATAGATAGAGCAATGATACAACCAACCATAAGAGATAGACACAACCTAGCAGCAGATCCTCCTCCTCGATAAGTGCGCCACTCCTCCTTGAGTGCATGTGTGAGAAGTGAGTGAGTAAATAGAGTGCCTCCCACACTCTATTTATACTTGACTTGACTTGCCGTTTTACCTAACTCATGTAGGCTCGAACTTAACCACATAATATAATGCTGACTGGGCCGACCCCCAATAGGGTGGTCTAATAACCCTTTGACCCACATGGTCGACCCCCAATAGGGTGGTCTAATAACCCTTCGACCCACATGACTTATACAGGGCCGACCCCAACAGGGTGGTCTAATAACCCATCAAGTATAAGTTACGACACTTACAATATAAATGACGACACTTCCTTATAGAGGAATAATACCATCTCTATAGGAATACAATATACATATATGTGAAATACATTCCGAAGTTACATATACATCAACATCTTGAAATCTAGTTTCCTTAGGTTCTTCATAAACTTCAACAGGTGTCTTTCTTGATTTGACGAATGCTGAGTTTTCATCAAATGTCACATCCCTGCTGACATCAATCTTCTTGAACCATGGAAAATATATTCTATAAGCCTTCGAGCTTTCACTGTAACCCACAAAGATACCCTTCTTTCCTAAAGGATCTATCTTGGTCCTCTTTTCCTTTGGGACATGAGTGTATACTAGACAACCAAATATTCTGAGATGGCTGACTTCAAGTTTCTTACCAGAGAAGACCTCTTCTGGTGTCTCGTTGTCCAATATCTTGTGGGGTGTTCTGTTCTACACATATACAACTGTTCTAGCTGCTTGTTCCCGTAGATGCATAGGTAGATCCTGGTCATGCAACATTGCCCTTGCTGCTTGAATGATTGTTCTATTCTTTCTTTTTACAACTCCATTCCGTTGTGGATTATAAGGAGCAGTCAACTCCCTCTTAATCCCTAAATCATTGCAAAGCTTCTTGAAGTCACCTGAGGTGAATTCTCCACCATTGTCGGATCTGAATGTTTTGATCTTCTTGTCAGTTTGATTCTCCATCAAGGTTTTGAATTCCTTGAACTTATCAAACACCTCATCTTTGTCCTTCAAGAAGTATACCCAAGTTTTCCTGGAGAAGTCATCAATAAAAAAGACATAGTAAACATATCCACTCAGAGAACTGGATGACATAGGACCACATACATATGAGTGGATGATTTCCAAGATATCTTTTGCCTTGCTTTCACTGCTTGGAAATGCCTTTTTAATGTTCTTTCCTCTTGCACATCCTTTGCAAACACCTTCATGCTTGGTCTTGATTTCAGGAAGACCTTCTACATCCTTACTTGCAATTGGTAATGCCCTGTAGTGCATATGTGCAAGTCTTCTATGCCAAAGTTCACTTGGCTCCATGGAGTCATGTACCATGGCATGTTTAGGTTGTCCCTTCAATTTATACAATCCTCCCTCTTGCTCTCCAATCATTATTACATCATCAATAGTTTTACCTTTTGGCCACATTAGGACTTGGCCATCCACAAATGCAACCCTCATACCTTTTGCATCCAATGTGGATACGGAGAGTAGATTCTTCTTGAGCCCAGGTACATACAAAACATCTTTCATCTTCAAAGACTTCCCAGAGTCTAGATTGTAGGAGGCCTCACCACTTCCTTTGATAGGGTATTGGTAGTCATGCCCAAGTTTCACCTTATGGGGTGACTCATGTTTAGATAGATTAGAAAAGGATTCTTTAAATGCAGTCATGTGTTTTGAAGCTCCACTGTCAATTAACCAATCATTACAACCATGGGAGATAGTACCTGTGAGAGCATAGATTAGAACATACTCTTCTTCGCTTGATGAGTTATCATCATCACTTTCTGCTCTACCCTTCTTCTTGGGAGGTTCATCATCCTCAGCAGCATGAGCATGATACCTTCTTTTGCTGCCCTTCTTCTTCTTGTTGAAGTTGTTGTTGTTCTTCTTGTTCTTGGGACAATTTATGGCAATATGTCCTTTTTCATTACATGTGAAGCATATTCTTCTTTCTTTAAAGTGATGTGAAGATTTCTTGGAATGAGATGGCTCTCTCTTGGACTTCCCTTTCTTGGTGTGAGCTGTGAGAGCTTGATCTTCAATCCCCATCTTTTCTTCTCGTGCCACAAGCCTTGCTTCTTGTTGTGAGCATTCTTCCCGTAGTCTGCTGAAGGATACCAACTTCTTTCTTGCATAGATTCCTTGAATAAAGGAGTCTCATGACCTAGGTAGGCCATTTAGAGTGGTCATGACAACTTCACCACTCTCCACCATTTCATCCACTGCTTCTAGTTGTTCCTTGATCTGGGAGACCCTAGAAAAATAAGATTGAATGGATTCTCCATTCTGAAGTTTAACCCCTTTCAATTGGTTCTGCAGAGTCATCTTCCGATTTATGTTCTTCCCTTCAAATAGCTTGGATAGTGAATCAAATATCTCTTTGGGTGTCTTCAGAGATGACACATGGGGGATGAGATGGTCCTTGATAGAATTAGCAATGATTCTCTTTGCCTTGACCAAGTTCTTCTTATGCAATATCTTAGCTTCTTCATCCTCTGGGATAGGGATGTCTTCTTTTACATATGAGTCCAACTCATTCTCTTCCAGGATTAACCCAATCCTATACTTCTAGGCTCGGAAGTTATCAGCCCCTTCAAGCTTATCCTCAAGCTTGGTGTGGTGAGACATCTTAAAGAGTACTTCAAATGGAAATAGAAAAGATTTAGGTCTTACCACTTGAATTGCTGAAAACTGGATCTGGTCCCGGATTAGGGTTTGTCGAAAAAACCCTAAAAATTCAAAATGTGAATTTCAACTTTCTAAAAGGGTATAAAGATGCACCTTGATGAGATGATCAACCTGGTGTATTCAGAAATTGAGATCTGCAAAGCTACACCCTTCAAAATTGCCTTTTTGTCTTCTCGGGTTCACTGGGAAGAGCCCTGAATTAGGGTTTGAGTTTCCTGGAGATCTACTCAGCCAAAAATCTCGATCCAAAGCTCTAAACTTCGATTTTTGCAAGGAGCTTCCAACTATGTCTTCAGATTCCAGAAATTCCTATTTTTGTGGAAACCCTAATTTTTAGGGCCAAATCTAAAAATGCTCAGAATTGAATTATGATTGGACAGATAGATTCTCCTTGATGAGTAGAGTCAATCTACTATACTACTTTTCCAAAATCTATGGAGAGAAACCCAATAAACAGGAAACCCTGGTTTCTGTGACTGCACAATGTCTTCTTCTCAGGTTAGCTCTGATACCATGTTAAATTTTGAGCATTAATTCACAATACTCTAGGATCTTTACTGAGAGAATAACATGTACAGTATATCAATGCATAATAATCATAATAAGCATGACAAGCATCATAAGAATCAAAAGCATGAGAGACAAGAGACATAGAGTTTCCGTGGGGAAAACCCTAAGGTGAAAAACCCCACAACTTCCTCAGAGATAGAGAGAGCAATGGCTCAACCAAAGTAAAACCAAAATACACTGAGATAGTCTCCTAGTAGCAGATGATCCTCCTCCTCACTAGTGCACCACTTTCTGAGTGAGAGAAGTATAATTTTTCGAGTGATCAAATAGAGATCTCCTGATCTTTATTTATACTTAACCTGTTTGCCCAGTGACACTATGGGGCCGACTTGTCTAGCTAGGTACATCCACAATATAATATATATTTTAGGGTCGACCCCACACATGGTGGTCTAATAACCCATCGGTAAGTTAACACACTTGCGACACTTGTCAATACACATAACGACACTTCCATATAGAGGAATGACACATCTCTATAGGAGTACAATAATGTATATGAAATACATAGATGAAATACATTCCGAAGTTACATATACATCAACAACTTCTTCATGCAAGATTGATACATCCAGTTTGAGGGTGAGTTCACCCTGAAGTTAGAAGAAGCCGATGCATGAGAAGAATGTATAAATATGTTATACTGGATTGATGAATTCAATGTGAAGTGAATTCTCTTGTCCCTTGAAGGCAAGGCGCTTCTCTTTGTGTAGGTTATTTTTCTTCCTTGTTATTGATGTGCTAGGCACATTGGAAAACACATCTGATTGATCTCTCTTATCTATTGCTTCTGTATCTTCACCAAGAGTGTTTTGGTGATCTCTTATCTTTCGAAAGAAATCTACTATGTTGTAAAATAAAGCATTCTCTGCTATCCATTATATTATACTGAGAAGAATATCTGGGGTTTTTGTTCTTATAGTTTTGAAGATTTTCCCCAAGGTATATTTTATGTTATGGATGTATGAATTTCATGTGACTGAATTGTCTCATTGTTTCAATTTTTGGCATCTAAAACAATTAAAGATCAAATATCAACCAAATATTATCAATTCATTCCATTTACTATTCATTCATTTATGCTCTTTTAATTTCTGCAAGCATGGGTTTCCCTATAGAGTTAGGCCTTGAAGGTTGATTTTTATACTAATCACTAAACCAGTTGATGCTTGTGACGTCGATCAAATAAATGTGATTGATGATACCAATTGATGATCTTGCTTGTTGACCAAATGAATGTGGTTAATGATTAAAATATATGTCCAATGACCAAATTGAACTCTATAGCATTTAATTTATGTAAGTGTGATAGGGTGAGTGCGGTGTGGATAAAAGATCTGAATATTTGTTAACCCCATTGTTAACACAAAAAACTCATTCATACATCATAGCCTACTTACCATTTCCACATCATTAATTTTCACACCAAAAAATCAATATGGTGAACCTTCATACACCAAAAAATCCAAAGAAAATACGATACATCATGGAAAGTGGACTTATCCCATAAATTTAGGAAATCCCACCAAAATAGGGACCTCCAATAAAATAGGGATCTCCACCAAAATAGGGCAAATGCCACCAAATTTTGGGAAAGTCCACATTAAAAGAAAGTCCCACTCAAATTAAAAAATTACTAGCAATAAAATGGAAAAGCACCATGGTTTGAAAACCCTAAATCCTAAGTATTTTCCTATTTAAGTGATATGAAGGTTTCCATTTACGATATATCCACATTAGCTCTATTACTCTGTCGGAATTCCCCTTGAGCCATTAACCCTCTATTATTGTTGTCATTTCACCTAGATTGAACTTCAGCACCTTCGTGATAGAGTGTGGAATAATTTCGGCTGCCTAGAACCAAGAGAGACACACTTGACCTAGCTATAAGGGCCACCATTGTGTGAGGTATTCTTTATTCATGTATAAGCCAAATTCTTTTAATAAAGGAGATTAGATTCTTTCATGCGATTTATGTGTGTGTGTTGAAAGGGAAAATTTAAAGTTACTTGCTTGTTTTTACTGTTATAGTTTCACATTCACTGTTTTTTTTTCCTAAGATACATTCACTGTTACTATTCACATTTATGGCATAATATTTTCATTTTAGTTTTCCATTTACTGCATAATATTTCATTTTAGTTTTTCATTTACGGCTCATAAGACGTCATAATTCACGTTATATTACTATTTGCATAGTTTAGTTCTTGTTTTACTGATCTTTAAATCAGTTTACCATACTTCCCTCACACATAGAGCCGTGAGATATATTATCTTACATAATCTATACCTTGGCTTCCCTAAGCTGGTAGATCACCCACTTTCGCCTATTGTAAAACCATTGTTTATAATAGAAAAAATGTTATTTGATTATCATGGCATATCTCTGGGTACTTAGCATTTTAGTTTAGATTTTTATTTGACTACCATAATTTCCAGCATTTTTACCCTTTTGTTTACACTCACACACTACCCATTCACAAACTATTACTAAGGGTTCCATAATCCTCAGTAAGTGCTCTTTTGCACTAGCTTATGTGAAAACACTAGCTACAGTTTTGGCGATCCCATTGGGCCGATTCCCATCAATATGTGGTTTGGTATGATCAATACTTATTTTTGGTTCTTGCACCATAGTCTATTTCATATTTAGTTATTTATTTCAACATTTACTCTTGGTGTATCTTGGGTTGTTTACACCACTTGTGCACCCACCCACTCCCTAAATTTCAAGTGAGACTAAAATTGGTTTAATTGAACACACATTAACCCCACTTGGGGACCCAAAAAAAACTTTGTATCTAGGTAGTACATTGGGGTTATGAATCCAAATAACACCCCCTCTGTCATACACATTTCAGACATAGTTGTTGTCCTTTAGGGATCCAAAATCCCCTATTATTTATTGGTACAATTAACACTGATTTGTTGGATGGCCTCTCTTTTAGGAGGGCAAGTGGTAAGAATGATTCTGAAAGTATGAGTGGAATAACTCCACTATGTACTGAAGGATGCCAACTCATTGTTCTCTTCGTGCATGTGGGACCCCATACCAGGTGCACGGTGGCGAAAGAACTAAATCCACAGGACACCTTTCCGGACGTGCCATGAACGAGGTAGCTTCGTTTCCATTCTTCTAGGAATATTTTAACTTGGATCCATCTCAGTAGAGGGATATCCCTTTAGCTATTTGGCTCTCCATTTCGTATTTACTGACTATGGATTTCATCACCCTGCAGGGGACACGATTTGCATGAGCTTCCATATCTTTTAGATAGTGAGTATTTTTATTTCTAGGAGTGCTACTTGTTGGTATTCTGACCATTTTATTTCCACTCCACATGTTGTATCACTATGTTGTAGTAGGTGTTTTTGATCTTGTTGTTGGCCTGAGTATCGTTTTTTGAGAGCTCTCCTTTTGCACGCATGGTTGCACTAGGATTTTTGAGCATGTTTTTTACCACATCCCTTTAGCACTTTTACACCTATCATCTATAGCATTTCATTTATGTAAGTGTGATAGGATGAGTGTGGTGTGCATCAAAGATCTGAATATTTGTTAACCCTGTGAATCTTAAATATAGATGAGAAGATATAGGAATCAAACCCACAATCATAAGATCCTATGATTTTAATTCATTCTTTTCAATGAGTTTTATTTCTAGTTTGATTAAGATACAAGAATTAGTTGAGCCATGAAGTAGTTAATTGATTATTGTGATAGAGCACTTGTATCCTTAAGTTCAATTCCTGGAAGTGTCTTGTCAAACATAATACATTTAAATTAATCTTGCTTAGTTTAGAGTTAGATTCCTACTCCTGCATATACTTTGTCAGCATGTCACAAGCTTACAAGCTCCCTGGTTAATAATTTAATGGACAACAATTAGAGCAATTAAAATGCTCGACATTTTTGACGTCATTGCTAACGAGATGCTAAAGGGATTAAGAATTAGTGATTTGGTTAATGCATGGAAAGGGGAAATATTCTCATGTCAGTGGAGAACTTGGTGAAAAAAGGGTCCAAGTAGCATGAGTCATCTGAGTACATGCTTTGTTTTTAAATTTGCTTTGTGTATAAGTTTTAATTTTTAATTCAGAAAGACCCTTTCTACACTAATCCATGTGAGAGAGGGAGATTCTCAGCCAGTAGGAAGCCTTCAAGGATGCTCAAGAATTTTTGACTAAAGAGAGATGTTACTCTAAGATATCTCTCAAATCCTAGTAGTAGTAGGAAACATCTTTCCATATCAGGAGGAGCAAAACCTGACATCCATTAGGAACATATTTACATCTCAGAAAGGAATAGAGGAGAAAAAGTTCCATGAGCAACAAGTCGATACAGAATATTTATTGGATTATCTCTACAAATATGGAGAGGAGACCAAAGAGACATGGACAAAATTTGATGGAGAGGAGGTGTTGGAACCTGAGATTGAAGAGTTTCTTGTAATTGTGTGCCCATATCCTTTGTGAAAGAACCATATGTTTGAAGATATAAAAGGTATAACAAAGGAAGACATGCAAACTGGTCTTAATGAAGAAGAGAACAAAGGGGGTAGTGACTACATTGAAGAATGTTTCCAAAAAATCATTAGTTAAGGGCACCACTTCATAATCCAATAGCTATTGGCAGCAGATCAAGAAAATCAGTTGGTTCCTCATATTTTGGTATATATCAAAGCTTAACTTTCGAATTTGAATATGAGTTCATTTGTAATCATGTTGTGCATATGGATTCATTGGGAGTACTCCTACACTTGATAAGAGGTTTTCCCTTTTCTCAAGTAGGGTAGGGTAGTGAATAAAATTTTAAATAAATGTTGGATCAGCTCCAAGTATGGCTCAATATCCTATCTTAACAATAAGAAGGGGTCATTCTTAGAGATCATTGATTTTGGTAGCAACAAAGATCACCTTCATACATGGAAAATTAATTTTCCTCTATTTTGGTTCATCTCCAGTCAATCTAGTTATCGGTTCTTTGAAGCAAGTAGCATCATTGATCCAAGAATAAAACAAAGGTCATACAAGCCAGTTCAATAGTTAGTTTTCAACATTCATCCCTCTAAGATTTCAGCACCAACAACACTTATTTCATAATTCACAGGCATAGAGCATTCCTTCTTAACTTTCATGATCCAAATTCATGTGTAATCTAGAATTTTCAGTTATCCGTGAATTTCCTATAGCAACTTAAAGGGATCCCTTGCAAATGTTGGTAATTCTCAAAATTTTGGTGATATCTTGATATTATCAAACACAGTTTCTTGCAATAGATTTATATGAATTGAAAACTTTAGCATTAGGGGAGTTTTGAGGTCTAAAATGGGCCTCCTAAGGGAAACAATAAAATAAGAGTTCTAAATTTTAGAAAGGAAAAAGAAAAACTATTTTTTCTTATCCTATTTTTGGCATATCTCCTTAACGGTTCACCCAAATTTTAAGTTTGGGAACTCGTTGGATGCGGATTTCAATTCTGCATCCAACCCATACCCACACTGCATACTTCTGAGGCACCCACGACATGAAAAAATGAAATTTCATTTTTTCATGTCGTGGGTGCCTCAGAAGTATGCAGTGTGGGTATGGGTTGGATGCGGAATTGAAATCCGCATCCAACGAGTTCCCAAACTTGAAATTTGGGTAAATCGTTAAGGAGATATGTCAAAACTACGATAAGAAAAAGTAGTTTTTTCTTTTTCCCTTCAATTTGTTTTACAAATTTTACCCTTTTGGTTGACATCATCAACTTGAATCCTATTGGTTCTTATAAAGTGAATTTTTATGGTACATTATTTGTTTTGGGGCCCATTTTTTACCTCAAAACTCCCCTAATGAAGGATGGTGAGAATTCGAATTCTTGTAGTAGTTAGACACCTTCAACCGTTTCGGTGGTATTATAGTATTTTCAATAGACCAATTTTATTACTGGAATCTCCGGTATTGATAGAGGATCAGTTTACTACTAGAATATCTGGTACTTTTGAGAAGATACAACCATTGGGTATAAATTTGTTGAGTACCATGGTGGATAAGGTTGAGAAAACATAAGATCCATACATTTCTTGGACGTTGTTGGGTTGGCCTTCTTCAATATCATATATTTAAACACACACATATAATCTCAAAGGGGGAGTATAATCCATTTTTGGATGCTATTCAGTAAGCAACCACTGGATCAGTTATGCAACCATAACTACATGAAGTCTGGCTAGTTATTTTTCAAAGTAATCATGTTGGATGTTTCCCCAACAGAGCTTGAGAATGAAAATATTTCTTTCCGAAACACCAAATAAATGATTTCATTGCATAGACATGCATCTGGTTACACCATGGTTAAATTGGAAATATTAAATTTTAGTTTGGGGGCCTTGCGATGTTGATTTTGTTTGAAAAAAAATGAGAAACATGAAAAATTATTGATATTCTCCAACTCTTGCACTTATAGTATAAATGGAAAATTAGTTGGAGATCTATCAGAAGCCACTATACGAGTTTCGATAGTTTTACTACTGAAACTGCACTCAACTACTGGAAGTGCATAGGTATCCAACTATTAGAAGTGTAGAGCCTTTGGTTGCTGGATCTGCAGATCTCTTTAGTTACCTAAACCATAGAAAATCATTAACTATCGGATGTTCGAGCTCTAGTTACAAAATGTATAGAATTTGTAATTACCAGATGTGCATACTTCTATGATTACCAAAATACGCTACAAAATTTTCGATAACTCCACAACATTTCCATATCACATTTTACTCACTAGAATTCTTGTAGGTGAAGGTTGCTTTGTATTACTGGAAAATGCTACGAGAGTTTCAGTAATTCCATAGCATTTCCAAAATGCATAATAGATACCGAATTTCTTATAGATGAAGATTGCTCCTTGGTTGAGATATTCCTATCCTTCCAGATCAAAATCATAAATATGAGTTTTGTTCCCACTCATCACTCTTTGGTCAAAATCAGATTGTGATTCCACGCATCACTCTTTGGTCAAAATCAGATTGTGATCCCACGCATCACTCTTTGGTCAACCCAAAGGTCAAATCCAAATTGCACGATGAAGATCCGATTATTTAATAATTATTTCATGCTTCCAGTCATGAAATCACTTGATGGTTAAGTGAGATAGTCCTTACGAGTCACCTATTCCATTTCAGGTATTGATTTACTTTTATTGATGACATAACCTTTTTTTTTCTAAATTTGGCATACAGTTGAGATCCATGTATATAGGATCGATGAATTTATTTGGAATATAGTGCATTTCATAAATATTGTACTCAAAGGGATTTGGATAATACAGACATATGAACAATCTTGCATATAGAAATGGATGGATTATGGACATAGAACTTGTTCTAGAAAGGAAACAAATGTTTCCACATAGTTTTGACACCTAACTATGTACTACAAATTGATTGCACATTGGTTTGAAATTGATTGTGTTGAACTACCAAAGAGATATGGCTCTAGTTGATATGTAAAGTCATGTATATCTTTGCTTAATAATGCTAGTGACCAAGCAACTATGGATGTTCTTTTGCAAAGGTTGTCAAGTGTGACTCTTGAGAACCAAATAGAAGCAACTGGTGAACTCTCTTCTAGCAAAATAAAATGCAGATGACATGGTTTGTATTGCAGATCTAGTTATGAAAAAACCAATGGTGCAATAGTTATGGATGGGAAATTAGTCCTATTGTCGAAGTTCTCAATAATGGTAGAATGGGAGCAAGAGAAAATGTTTTTGTATATTAGTTTAGTTTGTCAATTATCAATGAGAAGAAGGTACCTACTGGTGCATCTAGGGATCATCTTATGCTCTTCATTTTTCAGCATGTTTATCATTTTGAGAGTTTTTAAGATTTTTCATGCCAAAGAACAATCAAGAAGTCAGAGTCAGCAGTGGAATTTCAACCACATTTGGGGATGAGCAATTAAGCATAAAATTCATGGAAGTTAGATCCAATTCTTGTCCTCAAGAATTATCATCCATATGCTTCCAAAAAACTGTTAGAAATTATCTCTATAAGTCTTCATGAAGGATACTCATGCCCCTACTTCACATGCATGGGGACATGAAAGGTTTCAAGTGTTGGAGGATGGAGATGTCCTTTCCATTCAATGTTCATAGAAGCAGTAGGATTTGGACAATTAATAGCATACAACAATTCTATTTGGGATGATCCACCTTTGCACTAACAATCAGGGATTCAAAGTAACTCCTCTTCTTCATCATTGAGATAGAAACCAACTAAATCCAAGTAAGAGAATTCCAAGGTCACGTTGATTGTGTGATCCATAAATTCTCGGGCTGAAGGTTTCATTACTTCTGCACGGAGGTAAAACTTGAGATTATAAAAAATTGCAAATGTTTGTTTTTTGCTCTAGTTGTTTTGAAGCAATCTTCATTTTATCATGTGTATTGTCGATGGATTCTAGCTAGTGGTATGGAACTCTGTTTCCTTCAAATATAATTTTCCTCTCCCATTATGTTTTAATATCTGATTACAAAGCTATTTGGATCAACATGAATCCAAGAATCTCACTAAATGAGAAATGGTGGCCATATTTTCAAACTTTCAAGGGAAGCATAATTTTGGTTGTGAATCTCTATATGATAATAAATCAAGTTTCACTGAAGGAGAGTTGCACTCTAACATCAACCTATATGTCGCACTTAAATTTCATCAGAAGGAAAAATAAACAACATCGTTTCTACCTTCAAGTTTTTTCCTAAACCAACCAATGCAAAATCAATTGCTAGTGTGTGGAAGTGATATAAACATTAATATATAAATAAGAATGAACAACAACGTTGATGATGTGTTGTCAAATCTTGAGAAGGATGGAATCAAATCCATTGGAAAAACCTAAGATTTTCATATTTTAGGGAAGAATGGAAATGGAACAAACTAATGCCCCAACATATTCATCTTTTCTGGAGAGTGCATCTACCACCGCATTATGTTTCCCTTTTCTATAGATGATTTCAAATTCATATCCCAACACCTTGGTTACCCACTTTTGTTTCTCTTCTGAAGATAGTCTCTGTTCCAAAAATTATTTAAGACTATCATGATCTGTTTTGACCTTGAAGTGCCTACCTATTAGATAATGATGCCATTTCTTAAGAGCATGTAGTATTGCCAATATTTCCTTCTCATAAATGGGCTTTTGTAAGCTCTTTCCCTTGATTGGATGACTTGTGAAATCAAGTGGGTGTCCTTCTTGCATTAGAATAGCGCCAATGCCATTTCTTGAAGCATCACATTCCACAATAAAGGTTTTTGTGAAGTCTGGTGTGGCCAATACAGGAGTTGTGCACATTTCCTGTTTAAGTTGCTCAAAAGCTTGAGTTTCCTTTGGAGTCCAATAAAATGCATATCTTCAATAATGTTGTTAGAGGTGCTTTAATTCTTCCATAATTTCAAATAAACTTGCGGTAGCACCCTGTCAGACCTAAGAATCCTTGAAGATTCTTCAATTTTTTTGGAATCGTCCAGTCTATTATGGCTTTAATTTTGTTAGGGTCTACCTTGACACCTTCATGACATACTATATGACCGAAATACTCTACCTCCTTCACCCTAAAGAAAAATTTGGAAGGTTTTTCATATATTTTTTGCTCCTGTAGTAGTTGTAGTACCATGTCAACATGTTGATCATGTTCTTCCCAAGACTAGCTATAGATTAGTATATCATCAAATAATAGTACCACAAATTTTCTAAGAAAAGGCTTGAAAATGGAATTCATCAAACCCTGAAATGTGGAAGGTGCATTAGTGAGACCAAATGGCATGACTAGAAATTCATAATGACCTTCATGAGTTCTGAATGTTGTTTTTGGGATGTCTTCATCTTTCATTCTAACTTGATGATACCCAAAACGAAGATCCAACTTTGTGAATACAATTGCTCCATGTAATTCATCTAGCAATTCATCAATTATAGGAATGGGAAACTTATCTTTCATGGTGATCTTGTTGAGCTCTCTATAATATGAACACATATGCCATGATCCATCCGGCTTGTGTACCATTACCACTGGCACAAAGTAATAACTTTGACTAGGCCTAATTATGCCAGCCTATAACATTTATTCAACCATACGCTCAATTTCACTCTTCTTTCCATAGGGGTATCTGTAAGGTCTGGTGTTAGGAGGAACACTTTCTAGGATTAAGTGAATAGCATGATCGAAATCTCAGACATGTGGAAGAACTTTTGGAATATCTTCAAATACCTTGGAATTCTTATTAATGACCCTTTGGAGATCTGGAGAAATATGAGGCTTAGGTGTTTGAACATCTAATGAGAATAATTGTGCAATTACACCTTGATGTCCCTTTTTCATCTATTTTCTCATACCATTAGAGTTTATCACCTTGCTTGGTTTCCCTGTGATACCCTGTAATTCATATTCCTTTCCTTCCCATAAAAATTTCATGAAAATCTTCTGAAAATTAAAATCCACAGTTCCCAAAGATTGTAACCATTGAACTCCTAATACAACATCAACACCACCCATTGGAATAGAAATCATTGGACTATTCAATACATATTCTCCTATAGTAAGATTTATATTATGGCATTTCCCTCGGCAGTTGATAGTTCCTCCATCTGCAATCATTACTTGAAATTATGGTGCTGGATATACAAAGCAATTGAGGGATTTTGCTAATTTATAGTGAATGAAATTATGAGTATTACCAGAATCAATCAACACTATTACCTTTTTTTTTTTTGATAAATCCTTCGATCTTGAGAGTTTGAGGAGTGCTAATTCCAGCCAATCCATGACATGATATGGTGGGAGTAATCTTTTCTGAAGTAGTTTCTTCTATTCTTCATCTGGAGATGGTTCTTGTTCTTTTGGTTCTTCCTCTTCACCACACTTATGTCCCTTACTATACTTGCTATCAGAATTAAAACATAGGCCTTTTTCTCTTCTTTCCTCTAATTTTTGAGGTGTCAACCTTTGAGGTGGGTTAGAAGAAGTAACAATATTCTCTCGGTATGTGTTGGAGGTGCTCTTTCTAGTAGCCATCGTCATATTTTTACTTTCAACCTTCCTTGCCATCCTGAAGGCCTTCTCCAAGGATGGTGGTTCAAAGAGATGCACCTCATGTTGAATGTTATACTTCAAGGTGCCAATGAAGAGATCCAACATATTATCTTCAAGAATGTTCTTCACTCTAAGACATAGCTTCTGAAACTGTTTGATGTGCTCTACAACTGGACCTTTTTGCTTGAGATTCATTAACTGTCTAAAGAAGGTATTGCTATTAATATCCCCATAATGTGCAATCAATTATTCGGTGAATATAGACCAAGATATAATAGAGTAAAGCCATTAGTACCATACAAATTGATCAGGATCTAAATATAATGATGCAATAGTTACCTTTTGCAAAGTTGGAACTTGGTGTAGATCAAATAATTTCTCCATTTGGAATATCCATGTTATTGGATCATTGCCATCAAACTTTTTCATGTCAATATTGGGAAGTTGGGTACCCCTTGGTGACCATCCCTGATGACTTCCATTACCAAAATAATTTCCTCTTGGAATATTCTTATTCATGTAAGGTTTCTCAACATGAGAATTATCTTTATCATCCCAAGTATCCTGGAACACATCATTACCTGTAGGAAGACTATCCCTTGAATTTTGTATGAGATTAACAATAGTTGTCATATTCCCCATCAACTTCTCCTCTAGATTCAGTAAATAAACTGTTCTCATTGAAAATTTCATATTTTCCTCCATTTTATTCAACTTATCCTCTAAATTATCCAAATCAACTTTTTTCACAGACCCTTTAATCATATCTTCCAACTAGGACACTCTAAAAGAGAGGTCTTCCCTTTCCTCATGCGTCGAGGATGGATCCTCTGGGGGTTTGGATGAAGTGTAGGTATTTACACTTCCTTTTGGTGGAATTTTGAACAATATAAATAGATTTCACACCTTAGGTGTCACCACAATTAGATCTTTCTACTCAAAGTTAATCAAAATTAAAAATGGCATATGTTTTCAAACACTGATTGGAAGACAATTTTAAGGCCGACTTGAACCTGATGTAAATTTTAAATTTATGCTCCTATGGATCTAAAACTTCTCACTGTTGTAGCATGATGTGTCATATTTCCAATTCCATAGGTATTATCTAATTTGGATTTACCAATAATAATTTATTGCGAATCTCCCAACACCTCGTATTTTGGGTCTTTCCAGAATAACAAACTTGTACCATATACCACGTGTCCAATTTTATGTATATAAGGTTAAAAACCCTACCAAAGATACCACGGGACATCTTCTTCTAGATGAAATAGGTCTCACTCAATTTGGATATTGCATGCCCCAGAGATGACCTTTTTTCTCAGAACACATGTTTTAGACTAGTTTTTGGACTAGTAAGAAGCCCTAGCTTCTAGAGTGAATATCTCCGAACCTGTAATGTTTTAGGATCTGAAACTTGGACCATCGTTAGCTCGGCCTTTTTCATAGATGATTTTTAAGTCTCTCTCTCTAAAACATTGTAGAAAAAAATTGATAGCAAAAATTACAAGATGACTCATTTTGAAGAAATCAGTTTCGAGGAAAGGGCTCTAATACCAAATGTTAAATAACAAATTTCCCAAAATAGTATGAAAAGAGAAGAAATAGATCAGAAAGATTACTCCACAACTTGATTGAATAAAATAAATGAATAAAAAGCCTCTTCTAGGGGGTAAACCTCCTTACACAATGTACTAAGTACACAATACAAGACACTCCAAATGAAAGGTTTCCTTCCTATATATAGGAGACTAAGGAGTACAATCCCAACTAACTGACCTAAGCCGACATAACTAATATAACCATACTAATGACAATTACCACTAATGGACCAAATCCTACATAACAAAATAATATAATGAACCACAATATAGGGGGAACTGTTCCCATATTTAGGGCTTAACACAATCATTTATTTCACCCAAGAGTTGGTTGAGGTAGTTAATGATTTGGGATTGGTGATGTATGGCTGTCCAAATTCGGGTATGGGAAAGCCACCATTTTGGAAAAACGTGTCTTGAATTCTTGGCCTAGAAAAGAGCCATGAAATTTCCCCCCAAGTCATTATTCATCAACTAGTTTGGCTCTCTCTGCCATACCCCCATTTTGACCCTTATAATATTTTGGGCTATAATGTAGATATTGTATGCATATTATGTATGATTCCTAGTGTGGAGCTCAAGGCCAAGGCCCCGCTAGTGAACGCTCCACCTTGAAGAGGAAAGTATTGGATATTATGCTACCCATGTGCTAATGAACCATGGGAATTGTAAATATGCATTTTAATATAAATTCCCACAACTTGCTATGCAATGCAACAAGAGATAGGGGCATGCTGTTACAAGGAATTGGGAGGAAAATATTCAAACCCTTGATCCAATCAAGTCAAGCCAAGTGTCAATGAGAGAGCTCATGAACCCTCAACTACCCATGTTGACTTTTGTGCCCAATCATTCATTTCTCCCAAGAGTTGGTTGAGGTAGTTAATGCCTTGGGGAATGGAGAGGTATGGCTGTCCAAATTCAAGTATGGGCAAGCCGCCCTACATGGAAAATCGTGTATGGATTCCTTGGAAAGAAAGGAGCCACAAAATTGCTCCCTAAGATGTTATTCACCCATCAGTTTTGCTCCCTCACAATTTTCGAGCTTCCTAGGCATTTTCCTCCATGGTTTTTCTGTGTTTTCATTCATTTTTCTAGCTGGGAAGGGTGTTTTTGTTTTGGTTAACAGTGGAGAAGAGAGTAAATCAATTTGGGGGTTTTAGAGAGGCCGTTTTGTCCCACTGAATGCTCATACATCTGTGGGAGAAATCGATTTTCTTCCCTGGGGTTGATTCCCTCTTTCCACAATCCGTTTTTGGGTGTGCCACAAGTTGGGGAAAACCCATAGACCCTATTCTGTAAATTTTGTTGTTAAAAATGTGTATCCATGCCCAGTTTTTGAGTTGCTGTGTGTAAAAGAATGTTGGGGTTGAGATGGGTATCCATTACTTTGGGTTGTACTGAGCTTGAGAGTCCCCTTTTCCTTGTAGATATCATGCCCAGCTCGAGGGTGGTATTTGAGTGCTGAAATAATACAGGCTGGGCAGAGACCTACGGTTGGGTGGAACATTGCAGCAACATAGCTAGTTGCTTGGGACAATTGCATAATGAATATAAGTATTCTCTATGTGTGTTTACGTCTGTAATGATTAATTCGATGATTATTTTGATATGCTAGATGAGCATGAAATGTGTGTGGATAATGTTTTATTCCACTGTGCACATTTGATTTGATTTGCATCTCCACACATATGCATTTTATTGAAATGCCATTTGTTTTATTCATGATAAATGGGGCTAATTTTTGTAAAAGCCCAGGTCTTAGTGTCATGATCCCTTCCTTGAGTAGGATTGATGGGAGGGGACGTGACAAATTGGTATCAGAGAGTAGGATACAACATTGGGCCTAATGGGCCAAATTAGGAAACATGCAGAGGTAAGTATGCTTCCTGCTCAGTAGTGATCATTAGGAAAAATTTTAAAATTTCAAATTTTTCTAAGTGTTTCTGAGTTTTCTACCAAGACTGTTTCGGCGAATCTCATCGAGTTGCGCCGACACGGTCAGTGAATCTCGCTGAGTTGTGCCGACGAAGTTTGCGGAAGTGCCAGGGAAAAGAATGAAAAATTTCAAATTTTTCTAAGTATTTTTGAAAATTTTGTCTAAGTCTGTGTCGGCACCAAATTGGGAGTTTTTCACTGAAACAGTCGGCGAGGACTAGCGAGTTGCGCCGAAGTGGTCAGCGAGAACTGGTGAGCTTGCACCGAAACAATTAGAAAGAACTGGCGAGTTTGTGCCGAAGTGGTCAATGAGAAATGTCAATTTGCATTGAAACAATCGACGGAACTGGGTGAGTTGCCCCGAATCAGGTTGGAGGAGACAGATGAGTACGCGTTTCGATGAGTCTCGAAGAGTTGCACCGAAACATGTCATCGAAAGATGGCAAGTCGTTCGATCGACGAGAAATGAAAAATGTGCCGAAACGATTGGCAGAAAAGGGTAAGTGCACCTATCGGACCAAAAGTGCGAGTTGCTCCGAAACAGGTCGGAGGAGAATTGCCAAGTCCGTCGAAACAAGGAATTTCAGTTGTTTTCCAGGGATATTTTTCTGGTGCCAAAATTTGAAAATTTCCATGGAACTTATGAGTCAAATTGAGCGAAATTTCCACAAGGGGGAAAGCCCCCTTGACCCCCGTCATCCCCTAGAGACAGTCGTTGAAAGTGTGAAATGCATTCTCTATGCTTGGAATGAGAAGCAAGAATTGCATAGAAGGTTTGTGGAAGCTTTGATTAAGAGTAATTGGCTGTAATATGAACTGGGGAAGAGAAATGGGAGTAGTAAGGCAACGTTGATAAGAGGGAAATTCCTCACCTTAAACTATTTCTATTCATAGCATAAGAATTGCATGTTTGGAAAATAGAAAGAATGAACGTTATACACGTATGTATATACTGAATTTCTAATTAATGAGAAGGTCATAGCGAATGTTTGCTTGTATGCTTGGTAGGGAAGCCAAGAAAAGGATCAACTGTGATGTGGAGGAGGGGCTCCATGTCATGATGGGGAATTGGAAGGGAGAATCCCTCCACTACCCTCTCGATATTATATTTATAACTCTAAAGTTGTCGTGCATATAAATTATGGAAAAGAATGCTGGAAATGCGAGAAAGTAGTAGATTAAATGCAAATGAATTAGCGGGCATGATTAAAGAGTCATTGCATAGTGCATGTGAATGCATAGGGGTAAAGGTAGTGAAGTTACACATGCAGTGGCCCATTAATGGCGGTGTTTATGGTTGATGACAATTAATGTTGTCTATAATGGCTGTATGAATCAGACCATAGAAACATGACTGAAAATGCACAAGATTAGATAGATGATATGACTATGCACTAAATGGCATATTAAGAAACATTGCACAGTGCATGTGGAAGTGTTGGTGCATATATATATTATATTGCATATTGGTAAAATAGTGAGGTTTTACATATGCAATGAGCCACTTAAGATAATTATGATGGTTGCTAATAATTATTTGTGTTCGCATTGGTTGTAGGACCAAAGGAAACCAAAGCATGTCTAAATATGTTGATGACGTTGTTGCATGTGACCAACAACCTTATGAAGAAAGGTTGGGGCAACAAATCTATGTTCAAAAGGTTGGAAAAAGGACTGTGTAGCCTTGGTAAGAGGCCAACTGATTAGGTAACATCAAGCGATGTTAATGACAACCATGCAGGTAATGGTTATTTGTGATTCATTACATGAATGTTGAAAGAGGGGTTGGTAAGATCCCTTCAACTATCTTTAAACTATGTCGATTTGGCTTATGTGTGGTGCTGAGTGCCTGAATGTTAATGTCATCCTACCGAGTATGGTGAGGTGTGGGTAAGTGAAGGAAAGGAACCTTACACCCTGTAGCTTCTTATAAACCTCAATGCATTCATATGAAATTATATCATGCCATTTGTGTATGTTGGTTGTGAGTTTAACAACCAAAGCAAGTGATGAGTTATGGCCCTGTTGTGGTAGTGCATGCCATATGAGACAACCATGGTTAGGCCATAATATGTTGGAATGCACAGTATTCATGGATTAATGCAAGGTTGTATTGAGGGGTCATGCATTGAGTGAATGCACATTAAAATATTATGTAAATGTTGTGAATGTGCATGCATATGTGTGGGTGCACATGTTGAGATGCATTGTGTGAATGCATGGTTGTGATATATATATGTTTCGATGCAATTAGATGATAGGTGAAATGGTGAACTATTGTTAATGAACCACTGTGGATACAGGAGAATGATTGCATGAAGAAGGTATACATGTGGATGGGCTACCAAGAGTGCTATGTTGAAAGGACAGAGTTGTATAAATAATATGGCTATGAAGTAATGAGTATCTAAAGCTTCATTTAAATTGCATAAATGATGTGACTGTGTCTTGCAATTTTATTATGATAATGATGCATATATATATATATATATATATATATATATATATATATATATATATATATATATATATATATATTTCATTGCATTTCAAATATTAACAGCTGAAAGTGTTTGAGTTATAATTCTGAGATCACTTCAGTGACTGTTGCAGCATTGAAATATTATATGCATAAAGACTTACAAAGTGTTTGGCTGATTGAAGTTTCAGATTTTAGGTAGATTGTTATGGGCATGGAAATGTGGGTAAGTCCATGATGAATATTGGAATCTACCATGTGCAAGAGCAAAACCTCATGAGAAGGGTCTCATAGTTGTAAAAATAGTTTATGTGCAGAACATGTTGTCAATTTTGGAGTTGTAGATTTCAGATTTGAGAATTTGCTTATAATTGCTAATCATCGTTGGCTTGCATAGAACTGTGTCAGGAGGATGTGTTGTAAGTGGATTCTCATGTTATGGTAGAAATCATAAAACCCTAATGGGAAGAGGGGTGCCACTTGAAATGGACAAGCAATATGAGGATAACCTCATGACTAAGCAAGTCAATTTATGTAGTAGACATAATTGCAAATTCATTATTGAATTTAATTCTTAATGCCATTGATTGGATATGAGAATCAAATTTGAATTTTATTGTTAAATGTTGCTGACTATTTGGCTATTTGATAAGTGTTCTAGGAAGACACATTGCAGGAATACCATGTGTGATGGCCTGCAGAATAAAAACTTCATGTGAAGGACCCCATGCTTTGGAAATGGGTTTCGGGTGAAACACCATTGCATATTTTAAGGATGACATCTCCGTTGAACTACATGTTGGAAAGCCATATGAGTGAGATGGTGAAGATATGCCAAGAAGGCATGTGTGGGTTATGGAACGTGAAAGGATTGGGGTGGAAAATCGAATGACTGTTGACTCAGAGAAGGGAGCCTCCATTATTCGCAATGAAGAGAGAATACATCTGAAAAAGGATAAGTATTATGTAACCCTAACTAAGGATATACATATCTGGTTATTATATTTAATATGCAGAGCATGTTTTATTATTTCATTATTATTACAGATTGCTTGAGTGTGATTAGGGCCTACATGGATCACATCGGAAAAGGGTGCACACCTTTCGGGTGTTGGGTTATGTTAGGGGTGTCAATATTGACTACACCCTAAGGGAATGGACGCATTCCCGGTGTTTCAATACTTGATAGTGAATGTTATGAAATGTGGTTGTAATTTGGGATGACAATACCGATGAGCTTGCTTATCCTTCTTGTGCTATCAACTTACACATATGCAATTTGGTGCTGCAAATGGATGAAGCAAAATGAAAGGTTGTTATGAGAGGTTGTGGTGGAAGGGTTTTTGCATGCCTAATGAACCCAGTGGATGCACTGGTTTGGAATTATTTGCTTGGATGTTGTGGAGGTATTGATGAAGGGTTGTTGCATGCCTAATGAACCCAGTTGATGCACTAGTTTGGCATTATTTGCTTGGATGTTGTGGAGGTATTGATGAAGGGTTGTTGCATGCCTAATGAACCCAATCGATGCACTGGTTTGGCATTATTTGATTGGATGTTGTGGAGGTATTGATGAAGGGTTGTTGCATGCCTAATGAACCCAGTCGATGAACTGGTTTGGTATTATTTGCTTGGATGTTGTGGATGTTATGATGAAGGGTTGTTGTATGCCTAATAAACCTAGTCGGTGTACTAGTTTGGCATTAATTACTAGCTGTTGTGGAGGTATTAGTGAAAGGTTGGTATATGCCTATGGCTCCGTAGTAGAGATTTGACCTATAATGGTCAGTGGTGCAGTTTCCTTCCATTGGCCTATGAACCAGACAGATGTGCTGGCTTGACAATGGAGAGGGCCAACCAGGTATGGGACTGGTTGGGCACCACAAATGCTTGGTAAATCTAGAGAGTAAACTGGTTGGGCATTAAACATCCACCTCACAGGTGATCCAAGGCTTGTAAAACAGAGAAGGAAACTTTTGGAGTAGCGAGAAACTTCCAAATACAGATAAGTATTTGATTTTCATTCATTTTTGGATAATGAAAATTTCATGAACAAGTCTTATGACAGCCAAGATGAGACACTGTTGTTTCTTTGTTGGAAACTTTGATCTTTGCAAGAAAGCAAGAAGCCTTGAAAACATCCTAGGAATGCATTTGGACACGTGACTGTCCTAAAAAGCTCAGTATGAGCTGCAATGATAAGAATGATGCTAGTGGACATGTGTGGGTCCTAGCAGCCAAAGGTTCTGTAGGAAACAATGGGGAAGAATTCCCTGATGGAGGAAAACCTTAGACAGACCTTAGACACTAAGTGTCATAGCCAAGAAAGTGCAAGTCAAGCATTCACATTGAAGTGAAAGAGGCTAAGGAGCATAGAACCACAGTGATGGTGTGGCTCTAGATTGGAACAAGAATAAGAGGGGGAAAACTCTTACTTTTCTCTTTCCTTTTTGACTGATGCATCTTAGAAACACAAAATTGTTGAATGCATGTCATGATTGAAATTTGATTGTGTTTACTTGTTTGAATAAATTGTGAATGCTGAAAAAGCTAATTCCCTATGAAAGGATGAACATGAATGAGTTCATATGTATGTTGGGAAAGCATGAAAAGTGTGGAAGTCTCATGAATAAAGCATGGACATTCCATGTCAATTGGGAAATTAATTGACTAATTTTACTGTTTATGTTATTCTTGGCCTAACAAAGAATTGCAATAATGAATTTCAAAGGTGAGAAATTGGAAGCAATTGGTTGCGGCTATTACAAAAAAAAAAAAAAAGTGGTGCTAGTAAGAAAAGTGAGGGAAGCTATGCACATTGACCATGGAAGCAGACCAAGGGCTATTGGATTTAGCTGAAAGTATTCTCCAAACAATTTCCAAGACCCAAGAAAATCTTGGAGAGATGCTCAAGCTACAGAAGCAGCAAAATGCAATGAACCACGAGGTTTTGCAAGACTCTATTCATCTGAAAAAAGAGGTAAAAAGTATTCTAGGAGCAATCAGTAAGGGAAAGGAAAGTGGATCAATAAGGAAGCATTCTTCCAATCACCCCATTAAGAAGCACCCAAGGCTAGAAGAGAGCAAGAATGTTGACAAAGGAAAACAGAGGTAGTTACCTCCAATGGAATGTTGGGGATGTGGAGGAAGTCACCTCCTCCGCGAATGTCCAGTAAGGGGTAGCAAGAAAAGCGACAGCCAGCAGGAGCAATGTGCAAGGGTTAAAGAACCTCACCTTGACATCTCCAATTAATGAAATGAAGGACATACCCGCCACATTTTGTGAATTTTGGACATGTATAAAGCGTGTATGTATTCTTAAATATTGGAACACCGAGGACAATGTTATTCTAAGGGGGAGGGGATTGTCATACCCCAATTTTGACCCTTATAATATTTTTGGCTAGAATGTAGATATTGTATGCATATTATGTATGATTCCTAGCGTGGAGCTCAAGGCCAAGGCCCCGCTAGTGAACGCTCGACCTTGAAGAGGCAAGTATTGGATATTATGCTACCCATGTGCTAATGAACCATGGGAATTGTAAATATGCATTTTAATATAAGTTCCCACAACTAGCTATGCAATGCAACAAGAGATGGGGGCATGATGTTACAAGGAATTGGGAGGAAAATATTCAAACCCTTGATCCAATCAAGTCAAGCCAAGTGTCAATGAGAGAACCCATGGACCCTTAACTACCCATGTTGACTTTTGTGCCCAATCATTCATTTCTCCCAAGAGTTGGTTGAGGTAGTTAATGCCTTGGGGAATGGAGAGGTATGGCTATCCAAATTCGAGTATGGGCAAGCCGCCCTACATGAAAAATTGTGTATAGATTCCTTGGCAAGAAAAGAGCCACAAAATTGCTCCCTAATACATTCTTCACCCATCAGTTTTGCTCCCTCATGAGTTTGGAGCTTCCTGGGCGTTTTCCTCCATGGTTTTTTAGTGTTTTCATTCATTTTTCTAACTGGGAAGGGCGTTTTTGTTTTGGTTAATAGTGGGGAAGAGAGTAAATCGATTTGGGGGTTTTATAGAGGTCGTTTTGGCCTACTTAATGCTCATACATCTGTGGGAGAAATCAATTTTCTTTCCTGGGGTTGATTCCCTCTTCCCACAATCCATTTTTCGGTGTGCCACGAGTTGGGGAAAACCCATAGACCATATTGTGTAAATTCTGTTGTTAAAAATGTGTATCCATGCCCAATTTTTGAGTTGTTGTGTGTAAAAGAATGTTGGGGTTGAGATGGGTATCCATTGCTTTGGGCCGTGATGAGATTGAGAGTCCCCTTTTCCTTGTAGATATCATGCCCAGCTCGAGGGTAGTCTCTGAGTGCTGAAATAATACAAGCTGGGCAGAGACCTATGGTTGGGTGGAACATTGCAGTGGCATAGCTAGTTGCTTGGGACAATTTCATAATGAAGATAAGCACTCTCTATGTGTGTTTACTTCTGCAATGATTAATTTGATGATTATTTTGATATGCTGGATGAGCATGAAATGTGTGTGGATGATGTTTTATTCCGCTATGCACATTTGATTTGATTTGCATCTGCACATATATGCATTTTATTGAAATGCCATTTGTTTTATTCATGATGAATGGGGCTAATTTTTGTAAAATCCCATATCTCAGTGTCATGATCCCTTCCTTGCGTAGGATTGACGGGAGGGGACGTGACACTCTCACATTTTTGGAGCTACTTGGGCATTTTCCCTCCACGTTTTTCTTGTTTTTCCTTCATTTTTAGCTCAGAGAATGTCGTTTTTGTGATATAGAACAGTGGGGAAGAAGATGAATCCGTTTTGGGGCCCCTGGGGTTTCATTGAGGCAGTTTTTGGCCATTGGAATGCTCATAACCCATGGGAAAAAACGTTTTTTCTCCTTGTGGTTATTTCCCCATCCCATAAGTCATTTTTGCTATGCCACGATTTGGGGAAAACCCATGGACATATTGTTGTGAATCCCATAGTTGAAAACATTTACCCATGCCAACAATTGTGCTTGTTGTGTGCAAAAAGAGTATATTGGGGTATGGGTTATGGGTATCCATTGCTTTGGCTTGAGCTTGAGTGCAAGCATCCAAAAATAGAAGGGCTCACATTTGTCTTGATAAACACAACTATGGACTAGCTTGGCGGAGATGTGATGCTTATTTGGCTATGAATGAACTTGAGTGTTCCCTTTCCTTGTAGAAATCATGCCCAGCTCAGGGGTGGCAATTATGTTGAGAGATTGATGAACACAATTGGTCTATGGCTGGGTGGAACGTTGGAGTTGCATAACTAGTTGCTTGGGACAACTTCACCTTCAAGATGAGTATTCTCTATGTGTTTACTTCTGCAATGTTTTAATTATTTGAAGACTGTTATGATTATATGTTGAATGCATGATGCAAATGTGTGTGGATAATGTTTCATTCTGTTGTGTTTATTTGAGTATGAATCTGCACACGTGTTTTTATTGCTTGGGACAACTTCACCTTCAAGATGAGTATTCTCTATGTGTTTACTTCTGCAATGTTTTAATTATTTGAAGACTGTTATGATTATATGTTGAATGCATGATGTAAATGTGTGTGGATAATGTTTCATTTTGCTTTGTTTATTTGAGTATGAATTTGCACACATGTGTTTTTATTGCGTCGAGAGGAGCTCTATAGCCCAGTATGAGGGAGATCTTGTAACGTTTGTCCATGTTTGTCCTTATTGTCGGCCATAAAAAAAAAAATAATACAAAGTAAAAAGTAAATATGAGGGAGATCTTGTAGAGTTTGTCCATATTTATCCTTATTGTTGGCCATAAACAAAAAAGAATAATACAAAGTAAAAGTAAATATGAGGGATATCATGTAACATTTGTCCATGTTTGTCCATATTGTTAATTTGTTGGTCATAAAAAAGGAATAATACAAAGTAAAAAGTAAATATGAGGGAGATCGTGTAAGGTTTTTCGAGTTTGTCGATATTGTTGGCCATAAACAAAAAAGAATAATACAATGTAAAAAGTAATAAATATTATGTCTACCATAAACAAAAAAGAATAATACAAAGTAAAAGTAACGTTTATTCCTCAACTATAACTTAACTATAACTTCTCAGGTATTGCACTCAAGTAGCTTTTCGAGGAGAGGTTTGCACCTCGGGATATTTGATCCTTCTTGGCACTCGATAGAGCCTAGGATTTGGATCTAGGATGGTTTATATGAATTTGATGAATGGGGCTGAGTTTGTTGAAAATCCTAGAATTTTAGTCATGTTCCCTTCCTTGCGTCGGATCAATGGGAGGGGACGTGACATAATTAAAACTAGTCACATCCCTGTCATGCGAGCACTTTCTCTCAGGCTACATCATTGATAGATGATGATTGTACGAGCTAATATGCTGATAGCAAGGTTGATTGATATCATCTGTCACATATGAGCTTGGGGTCTTGGACTACCGCCCAGCCTGTCCATTTCATCACCAAGGCATGTCCCATGTCCCTATTGACACTCCATTCGAAGTTATTAAAATATTTTAAATATTACTTTAATGTTTTATTTTTTTAATCTTTTAATTATTAATATTACTTTAATGTTTTAAACTTTTAATTTTTTAATTTAAAACATTATAGTAAACTTTTAAATTTAACTTTAATATGTAATAAAATTAATATAATACAACTAATATAAACAAATATATTGATTTTTTGGGCAGGGTTGCGAGCGAGCTAGGGTTTCGGGTGTTTCTGCAGGTGGTTGGTTTGACAACGGATATGGCAGACTCAATGGGGGGGAGTCCTACGGCCCCTCAACGCTCTTCTCAATCAAATTTTCAAGTAGGAGGGATCCAGGTCCCGGTAGGTGGTTTGGGTGGTGTTGGAAAAAAAGTGCAGGAGATGGGATCTAGTTTTTCTCAAGTGGGCGGTAAGCTGGGTCAATGCATACACAAGGCTGCGACCATCGCTTTGATGGTTATCATATACAACATGTTGAGAGATAGGATTTAGAATATGTAGGACCATGCCCTCATTGGGAAATTTGTTGGGGTTTTACCCTCTGAAAAGTCACTGATCTGGTGGATTAACTCCACATGGAAACCTAAAGGGCACTATGACCTTCAGCTTGGTTCGAAGGGCTTCTTCACGATAAATTTTATCAACCTAGATGATAGCAACAGGATTCTTGATGGCGGACCCTGCTTCTTTTATTTTGCTGGTCTGTTTTTACAGCTATGGAAAGAAAAATTCTGCCCTAAAAAGGAAGATATGAAGATAGCCTCGGTGTGGATCAGGCTATACTCCCTACCTTCGGAATAATGGGAGACAGAGATCCTAGAAGACATAGGGAACAATTTAGGCACCTTTGTTAAAATATGTGAACAAACGAAGGCTCAGAGATACACGGCTTATGCCTGGATCTATGTCTATATGGATCTCTCAAGAGAATTTTTAGAGGCTATTAAAATGATGTGGGAGGATGAGGAATGGGTTCAAACCCTAGACTATGAAAAAATCCCTTTCAGATGCCGCAGATGCCATCAGCATGGCCACTTATTCAGGGAATTCCCTTTAAACAACCCTAAGCCAACACCGAAGGCGGTTGATGAGGATGTGGACTCGGGATTTACCAAAGTGCAAACCAAAAAACGGGGTGGAAGAAAACAGGGATCTCTGGAAGTTGCCAAGAAGACTATGACGACTAACTCTTTTGAAGCTATGAGTGAACAATTAGAGGATAAGGGCTTGGAGCAAATCACGCCCCCCCCAAAACAATCAATCCCAGGCGATGAAGGCCATCTCCTCTGATCCTATTGGGGTTCTTGTCAATGAAAAAATCTTGGCGGTTATTGGTGATATTGTGGACGAAGAAACTGAAGAGATGGACATAAGGGAGCTAGACCTTGATGGGATTGAACAAGCATGTGATGACCCTAAAACTGGTTATGTCCCTCAAGATCAGGTAATCTTATTAAAGGAGGCCATTCTTAAAGCCAAGGAGCCTAAGAGACTTGGAATCAGCCCTGGATCTCAGAAGGATTGCAAAAGAAAGCACGAGGAGAACTCCAAGAAGCTAGGTTAGAAATCCAATCAGAAAAGAATTGCTGCTGCGGGACTAAAGTTGGTAGAATCGGGACAATACCCTACTATTAGGGCAGCCCTAGGTCTGTAATTCTATCCCTTTCCTTTTTAATGAAGATTGTATCCTGGAACATACGTGGGCTCAACGACCAGTATAAATCTAGAACTCTGAGGAAGAAGATCAAGGAGTCTAATCTTGCAGTTGTGTTTCTTCAAGAGAGAAAATGTTCGAGTGATAGGTTGTAGGAAAAAAGTAGGAAGATTTGGAGAAACTGTTAAGAAGTTGGGATCGATACAAATGGATTTGCAAGTGGGATAGGCATTATGTGGGACCCAAACAAAGTAAGTCTTTCTATTTTTTTTGGAAACCATAGCTTCCTTTCTGCTAAGTTCCAGGTTGTTGGGTTTAGGGTTTCGAGGTTTCTCTCTAATGTTTACAGCCCCCACACCCTTGGATCAAAATCCTCCTTTTTGGATTCTCTCTGCTGGCTGAAAGAGTTGTCTGGAGGAGAGCATTGGATAATTGGTGGAGATTTTAGCCTTATATCCTCTCTTGATGAAAAGAAAGTGTTGAAATATTGTAACTTCTAAGAATATTATATTTGTATTATTCTGGAGATGTTTCATTCCTCCAATGGGACTTTATTATGTCTCCTGAGATGTCTATTCCTATGATGAATTATGGTAACTAGGGTTATTATATCTCCCATGTGGGGCTTGGCCTCGAGTTAATTTACTAGGGGTTATTAGACTCTCTTAGGAGAGGTTGGCCCCATAGGGTAAAAAGTCAGTCGAAAAACTAGTATAAGTAGAGGAGGTTGTTCCTCACTTATCTCACTCTTCCATAGCTTAGAAAGTAGCGCACAAGTGAGAGAGAGGTCTGCATAGGAGGTAGAGAAGGAGCTCTAGTCTTGGATTACATCTTGTATTTGGTTGATCATCTTTATTGAGGAAAGCTTTGCTGGGTTTTCTACCCCATGAGGGTTTCCCAGGGTAAAATCTCTGTCTATCTTGTGATTGTGTTTCTTTCAATGATCTTGCTAGTCAAATTAGTATAAAATTAACATGGTATCAGAGCTAGCCTGAATAGGACATCTTTCACAAGGTGAAAATCTCTCTCTCTCTCTCTCCTCCAGTGGAAATTAGGGTTTCTGCAAAAGTTGGTATTTTTAGTTTTTGATTGCATGGATGGATAATCCTTCTCAAAATCAAAGTTTTGAGCCCTGGATCGAGGTTTTTGGTTGGGTAGAACTCCTGAAAAGTCAAACCCTAGTTTGACCAAAAGTGCGGAAAACCAGAAAACCAAAAATTCTTTGCAGATCCAGAAGGTGAAAAGTTGAAGTTTCCAGAAGCAGAACAAAACAGAACTTCCAAGCACATCTCCTGGTAAGTGATATTCTATCTCTTGTGAAACTTCAATCTCTTTGACCCCTGGAGAAGATGGCTCCAAGCACTAAGCTTGAAGACAAGCTAGAGGGTATAGAAAATTTTCGGGCATAGAAATACAGAATTGGCCTCATTCTTGAAGAGAATGATCTTGTCCAATATAGTAAAGATGAGATTATAGAACCTGAAGAAGATGAAGCCAAAGAGAAACATAGGAAGGACCTAATTAGGGAAAAGAGAATCATTGTTGATTCTATCAAGGACCACTTGATTCCCCAAGTGGCATCCAAGAAGACTCCAAACGAAATGTATGATGCCCTAGGCATAATGTATGAAGGAAAGAACATCAATAGGAAGATGAACCTGAGAGCTCAATTGAAGAGCACCAAGATGAATCAAGTAGAATCCATTCAAGAGTATTTCTCAAGGGTTTCCCAGTTCAAGGAACAACTAGATGCCATTGGAGATACTCTTGATGAAGATGAACTAGTCATGACTGCTCTAAATGGTCTCACTAGACCATGGGAGTCATTTATCCAAACCATGTGTGCCAGAAAAGAAAGCATGAAGTTTGATGTGGTATGGGAAGATTGCATCCAAGAAGAAGCTAGGGTTTCTAACAGAGAATCCTTGCTCAAAGAAGGTGACCAAGCCTTGGCCACTCACACCAAGAGAAGAAGGAATAAACCCTATTTCAAGAAGGATAGTCACAAGGAGTCTCAACCTCCACAAAGATTTCAAAAGAAAAGAGGAACTACTTAGGGAAATAAGTTTTCCACATTCCAATGCTTCAATTGCCATAAAATAGGACATATTGTTAGGGATTGTCCCTCAAAGGGAAAGAAGAAGGGATTCCACCATAAAATACATCAAGCACACCTAGCAGAAGATGAAAGTGAAGAATAAGAAGAAGAGGAAGAAAGGCCTCACAAGAAAAGATCTAGGAGAGAATAAGAAGAAGAAGAAGAAAGGCCCGTCTTCAAAAGAATATCTAGAAGAAATGAAGAAGAAGATGCAAAAGAGTATGTTCTATTCTCTGCACTCTCTGGATCTATAACACCTGGAGAAGATACATGGCTTATTGATAGTGGTGCTTCAAAGCACATGACTGGACAAAATAAAACTCTTTCAAAACTGGAAGAGAAGACCTCCCACAAAAGGTGTCATTAGGAGATGACTATTAATATCTCATCAAGGGAATTGGTGAAGCAAGCTACAAGCTTGATTCTGGAACACCATTGAAGATGAAAGAGATATTATATGTCCCAGGATTGAAGAAGAACTTACTTTCTATCTCAACACTAGATAAGAAAGGGTATAGGGTTGCATTCATAGATGGACAAGTACTCATGTGGTCCAAAGGAAAATCAATTGAGGATGTAATTGTTATTGCTGAAGAGGAAGGAGGTCTATACAAACTCAGGGGACATCCAGAAGCTGCCCTTGTTCATGAAGCCACTAACCCTAGTGAACTATGGCATAGGAGGCTTGCTCATATTAACTACAAAGCACTACCTCATGTGAGTAAGGTTGTCATAGGACTACTAGATTTGAAGATTGATCATGATGGCACATGCAAAGGATGTGCAAAATGAAAGAATATCAAGAACCCATTTCCAAAGAGTGAAACAAAGACTAAGAGTATTTTGGAATTGATTCATTCAGATGTATGTGGACCAATGCCTTCCACATCCTTGAGTGGATATGAATACTACCTTACATTTATTGATGACTACTCCAGGAAGACTTGGATATACTTTATAAAAGGGAAGAATGAAGTCTTTGGAAAGTTCAAGGAGTTAAAAGCATTGATAGAGAATCTTTCAGAAAAGAAGATCAAAATACTCAGGACAGATAATGGTGGAGAATACACTTCAAAATATTTTGAAGTTTTTTGCAAAGAAGCTGGAATCAAGAGGGAATTAACCACTCCCTACAATCCTCAACAAAATGGTGTTGCGGAAAGAAAGAATAGAACCATTATGGAAGCAGTGAAGACAATGATACATGATCAATACCTACCTATGTATCAATGGGATGAAGCAGCTAGGACAATAGTCTATGTGCAGAATAGACTATCTCATAGTGCTCTTGAATTTAAAAATCCAGAAGAAGTGTTTACAGGAAAGAAGCCCGAGGTAAGCCACCTCAAGATATTTGGGTTCCCTGTATATATTCACATTCCAAAAGAAAAGAGAACTAAATTAGACCCTTCCGGAAATAAGGGGATATTTGTTGGATATTGTGAAACATCCAAGGCAATCAGAATTTACATCCCAGGATTCCACCATATGGAGATTAGTAGGGATGTGACATTTGATGAAGAGATAGCTCTCAAGAAATCTAGGAAGTGCCAGTATGAAGAAGTATATGAAGAAGATGCACCTCCCAGAATTGCAGAGTCTGTTCCCATCCTTGAAGATGTAACACCTGAAGACCATGATATGATAGAACCATAAGAACCCCCCATTTCAAATATTTCAAGGAAAAGAAAGCCAGCATGGGAAAGATATATTATATTAGGAGCAGAAAAATATGGAGTTCCTGAAGGCTCTACAAGAGAGTAAGAAACCAAAGCCCTTCTCCAACTATATGGATTTGATGTGTGATCTTGTAGATCAAGAACCTACTAGTTATGAAGAGGCAGTTCATAAGAAAGAGTGGGTAGAGGCAATGATAGAGGAATACCAATCAATAATGAAGAATGATGTTTGGGATATAGTTCCTAAACCTAAAGACAAAAGTGTGGTATCCTCCAAATGGATATACAAAATAAAGCATGCTATAGATGGTAGCATTGAAAAATATAAAGCAAGATTTGTGACCAGAGGATTCTCTCAGAAAGAGAGAATTGACTATGAAGAGACATTTGCACCAGTTGCAAGGTACACTTCTATTAGAACCATCATGTCACTTGCATCCATGATGAAGTGGGACTTACACCAGATGGATGTGAAGATAGCCTTCCTGAATGGTGTGATTGAGGAAGAAGTGTACATAGAACAACCACAAGGTTTTGAGGTGGAAGATGGAAGAACCCATGTATGCAAACTATAGAAGGCTTTGTATGGGTTGAAGCAAGCTCCCAGAGCTTGGTATGGAAGAATTGATAGTTTCTTGACAAACTTGGGCTTTACCAAAAGTAAAGCTGATCCTAATATTTATCTCAAGGTTATGAATGATGAACCTGTCATATTGTTGCTATATGTGGATGATCTATTTATGACTGTAAATAAGAAACACATTATCGAGTGCAAGAAGAAGCTCTCATCAGAATTTGAGATGAAAGATCTTGGATTGATGCACTACTTCCTAGGTTTGGAAGTATGGCAAGGACCAAATGGAATCTTTCTCAACCAAGGTAAGTATGCTGTGGGAATCTTGAAAAGATTCGATCTGTTGGAATGCAAGGCCATGGCCACTCCCATGGACTCCAACTTAAAACTATTAGTTGATGACTCTTCAGAGTTAGTGCATGTGACTCTGTACAGACAGATTATTGGGTCATTAATGTATCTGACAAATACCAGGCCAGACATATGCTTTGCGGTGAACACTCTGAGTCAGCATCTAGTGAAACCTAGACGAGTTCACCTAATTCCTGCAAAGCATGTGATGAGGTACCTAAAAGGTACAATAGATTTTGGTCTCTATTATCGTGGAGATAATGACTTCAGATTATATGGCTTCACAGATACTAATTGGGCAGGAAGTGTATTAGACAGGAAGAGTACATCAGGTGGATGTTATTGTATGGGATCTGCCATGATCTCATGGTTTAGCAAAAAGAAGTCAAGTGTGGCTCTTAGCATAGCTGAAGCAGAATATATAGCTTCCTGTTCTACTAGTTGCGAAGCAGTATGGCTTCGGAAGTTATTATCAGGATTGTTTGACTTAGAGATGGAACCCACTATGATTCTATGTGACAACCAGAGTTGTATCAAGATGACAGAGAATCCAGTGTTCCATGATAAGTCAAAGCACATAGAGATCCGATATTTCTATATATGGTATATGGTGCAGAAAGGAGCTATCAAGCTCGAGTATGTAGGAACTGATGAACAAGTTGCTGATGTGTTGACCAAACCTCTGTCTCAAGTAAAGTTTGAGTATTTCCGAGACAATATTGGTGTAGTTTAGAAGGACCCTCCTTGAAATGGGGAGTGATATGGTCCATGATAATATTTTGGGTATTGGTATCGATGTGGATACCTATATCGATTATTAGATTACCTATATTGATGGTAAGGTCAATATTAAGGATACCTGCGTATACTTGTATTGGTGTGGATACTTGTATTTGAGGATGTATACTTGTATTGGTGTGGATACTTGTATTTGATGATGTATACTTGTATGGGTGTGGATACTTGTATTTAATGATGTATACTTGTATTGGTGTGGTTACTTGTATTTGATGATGTATACTTGTATTCGTATGGATACTTGTATTTGATGATGTGGATACTTGTATTGTTATGGATACTTGTATTGATGATATTGAGGCTACCTGATCCAACAATGAGGTTGATGATGAGGTTTCCTGTTCTAATGATGAGGTCAGTATATGGTACCTAGTTGTACCTAGTTGATATGATAGGACTGTATCGTCCCTGAATGCCTAATTCAAAATGTATGTGATGGGGATTGCATCATCCTGGAACCACTAGTTCAAAATGTACATGATGGGGATTGCATCATCCCGGAACCACTAGTTCAAAATGTACGTGATGGGGATTGCATCATCCCGGAACCACTAGTTCAAAATGTACGTGATGGGGATTGCGTCATCCCAGAACCACTAGTTCAAAATGTACGTGATGGGGATTGCATCATCCCGGAACCACTAGTTCAAAATGTACGTGATGGGGATTGCATCATCCCAGAACCACTAGTTCAAAATGTACGTGAGGGGATTGTATCGTCCCCAGAATTCAGTCCCTGAATTGATCCGTAGACAAATGTCTCCAAGAAGTGGTCCCTAGTGGACGAGAGGGGATTGTATCGTCCCCGGACTTCAGTCCCTGAATTGATCCATAGATAGATGTCTCTGAGAAGTGGTCCCTAGTGGACGAGAGGGGATGGTATCGTCCCCAGGCTTAGGTCCCTGAATTGATCCGCAGACAGATGTCTTCGAGAAGTGGTCCCTAGTGGACGAGAGGGGATTGTATCGTGCCCAAACTTCGGTCCCTGAATTGATCCGTAGACATATGTCTTCGAAAATGGTCCTTAGACTTTGTATAAGTTGACGAGTGGACTATATCGTCCCTAGACATGTTATGGTGTCTTAAATGGATCATGTGTTTTGCAGGTGACGATGCTGCTGATCATGATGGTCTAGATGACGATGCTGCTGATCGTGATGGTCTAGATGACGATGCTGTTGATCATGATGGTCTAGATGACGATGCTGATGATCGTGTGATGACGATGCTGATGATCATGTGATGATGATGCCGATGATCATGTGATGACGATACTGATGATCGTGTGATGACGATGCTGATGATCATGTGATGACGATGCTGATGATCATGAGGATCCAGATGATGATGTTGCTATAGCTGTTCGAGTGTTGCAGAATATGAAGACTCAGTACCGAATATGTTGATGTTCCAGTGACTGCTTGAGTTACTAATGATGTTGAGAAAGCTTCCAATGATTTATAGATGTATCATGTATGATGTAGTCGATGACTCCTTGCTCCTGCAGATGTTGTTATAATATCCTTCTCGTTAAGGGGGAGTGTTGAAATATTGTAACTTCTAAGAATATTATATTTGTATTATTCTGGAGATGTTTCATTCTTCCGATGGGACTTTATTATGTATCTAGAGATGTCTATTCCTTCGATGAATTATGGTAACTAGGGTTATTAGATCTCCCATGTGTGGGTCGGCCCTGAGTTAATTTATTAGGGGTTATTAGACTCTCTTAGGAGAGATCGGTCCCATAGGGTAAACAGTCAGTCGGAAAACTAGTATAAGTAGAGGAGGTTGTTCCTCACTTATCTCACTCTTCCATAGCTTAGAAAGTAGCGCACAAGTGAGAGAGAGGTCTGCATAGGAGGTAGAGAAGGAGCTCTAGTCTCGGATTACATCTTGTATTTGGTTGATCATCTTTATTGAGGAAATATTTGCTAGGTTTTCTACGCCATGAGGGTTTCCCAGGGTAAAATCTTTGTCTATCTTGTGATTTTGTTTCTTTCAGTGATCTTGCTAGTCAAATTAGTATCAACTTAACAGAAAGGGGGTAGGAGGCGTCTAGATGACGAATGTATCCGATTCAGGGATATAATAGAAAAACTGAAACTAGTTGATATTGTCCCGGGGGATGGTAAATTTACTTGGAACAAAAAGAGGCAGGGAGACCGCCACATTGCCTCTTGTCTTGATCGATTTTTGGTCTCAGAATCAGTGATGGATTCTGGAAGTGAGATTGCTTCATCCGTTCTTCCAGCCTCGGGTTTTGACCATTGGCCCATTGACCTTTGGTGGAGCAGCTTGGGCTCTCCATTTAAAAAACCCTTCCATTTTGAACAATTTTGGTTAAGCCACCCTAATTTCAAGGAGAAAGTCTCTCAGTGGTGGGGGGAAATGGATCCGGGAGAAGGCCACACTATGTACAATTTCCAGCATAAACTGAAAGCCCTGAAAGCCAAAATCAAGAAGTGGAATAAGGAAGAGTTTAGGAATATCTTCGAGGACAAGAAATCCCTTGAAGCATGCAGGCAGGAGATCCTAAAGATGGGAATGCTTGAAGGCTACACTCCTGAACTCCAGAAAGAGGAAATATTGGTCCACAATAAAATCCTGGAGAGGGAGAAACATGAAGAGATTCTATGGAGATAGAAGGTGAGAGTGAAGTCGCTACAGGATGGGGAACGGAATACAAAGTTCTTCCATCATTTTTCTATTCAACATCGTCAGCAGAGTAGAATTCTCAAACTTAAGAATAGGGAAGGGAATTATTTGGAAACTAGGGAGGTGATTGAAGGTGAACTGAGTCACTTCTTCCAAGATATTATGAATGAAAATGTGGTAGAAAGACAAAGAGATATAGAGTTAATCACCAACAATATTCCTTCCCTCGTTACTTTGGAACAGAATGATCTCCTTCTAAGACTTGTCACCATGGAAGAGGTTGAGGAAGCAGTGTTTCAGATGGCTGATGGAAAATCCCTAGGGCCCAATGGCTTCACTACAATTTTTTTTCATCACTTCTAGGATCTGGTGAAGTCGGAGGTTTGGAAAATTGTTGAGTCTTCCCGTTGCTATGGAAAGATCCTTCCAGCGTTTAATGCTACCTTCCTCACCCTTATCCCTAAGACTGAGGGAGTTGATTATCCCGACAAGTTTAGACCCATCGCCCTGTGCAATGTCATTTACAAGACTGTTACAAAGGTCATTTCTAATTGCCTAAAAACAATCTTACCTGCCATCATTTCACCTGAACAGTTAGGGTTTGTTGAGGGAAGGCATATTTTGGATGGCATTATCTTGGTCCATGAGGTCCTACATTCTTTAAAAAGAGATAAAATCCTAGGGATGATGTTAAAACTCGATATTGCCAAATCCTATGATAAACTAAATTGGCAATTCATGAGAGCTATGGTGCAGGCCTTCGACTTCTCTGAGCAATGGACTAGGTGGATCATGAATCTGGTTTCCTCGTCCTTCTCTTCCATTCTTCTCAACGGTGTCCCCAATGGCCTGTTAAAACCATCGAGAGGGATTCGGCAAGGGGATCCCCTCTCCCCCTTTCTTTTCATTATTATGGAAGAGGGTCTTGGAAGAACCATTAAAGCTATGCAAGGAAGCCAGGAGCTATAGGGTCTGATTGTTCATCCTAGAGCTGACTGTCAGACCCATCACCAATTCGTCGATGACACTATGCTTATGGGTCATCCCTCTGTTCAGGAGGCTTGGGCTATTCGTTGGTGTCTTGATACCTTCGGCAGGGCCTATGGTCTTGAAGTCAGTGCTCAGAAATCCCAAGTGTTTTTCTTTAACACTCCCAAAATTACTAGAAGAAACATTTGCAGGATTCTGGGTTTTTTGGAAAGCTCCCTTCCATCCAAATACCTTGGGGCTCCAATGGTGAATTCTCAGGTTAAGAAGGGCTCATGGAGAGAACTTGTTGATAGAATGAGGAAGCGTCTCTCTAATTGGACCTATCGTCCCTTGAATTTTGCTTGTCGCCTCGTTCTTCTAAAATCGGTTCTCCAGGCTATTCCCACTTATCTCTTCTCGGCTATGTTAGATCCCAAAGTTACTCTTAAGGAGCTTAGGAAAATTCAGAGGCAATTTCTGTGGAGTGGGTCAGGAGATAATAAGAAGTGTGCTTTGGTCAAATGGGATGAGATATGCTCTCCAAAGTACCAAGGTGGCCTTAATCTCAGAGACCTAGAACAGGCTAATGTTGTTTCGGGAGCAAAAACCGGGTGGAGGTGGGTCTCTCATAAGGAGGAACCATGGGCAAGACTGTGGCACTCCAAGTACGTGGCTGAGTGGGAAAAAGAGGACCTAATTAGATTCTCTACACCAGGCTCTGGGTCTCACATTTGGAATTCGGCTACCCTTGGGTAGAGTCTGGTCCAAGACCATAGCTTTTGGGAGATTCGGGATGGCAGCCGTGCCTTATCTTGGGATGATTCGTGGCAGCAAATGCCCTCACTTGGGATCTTTGTCAACGCCCCTAGTGTAATGCAGAGCTATGCTAATAGGAACATGGTCAGGGTTAGGGATCTTTGGAATGATGATCCTCAGGAAAAAGACTTTAGAGTCTGGAAAAATCATGAGTGGTGGACTTCTCTAGGTCCAGAGGAGGAAGTTCTGTCGGTTGAGGAAGAGCTAAACAATAGTAGAATCAAAAAACAGAATGGGGAAGATCAACTTTGATGGGGACACAAGCCTAAAGGATGCTTCAACATGAAAGAGGCTTATGACATTAAAATGGGTTTCAATCAAATAGATCCCATTCCTAAATGGAAGCAATTATGGTCTACTAAGATTTGGCCAAAAATAACCATCTTCATCTGGCTTACTCTGAAAAAACGTATCCTCACTGGGGAAAATTTAAAAAGGAGGGGTATCCTAGGCCCTCACCTGTGTGTCATGTGCAACCAAGATGAAGAAACCATGTCACACCTCCTTGACTCGTGCTCTTTTTCCTCGGAGATGTGGGACCGTGGAGCAACCAGCTTTCGTCGCTTGGACATAAAGCGAAATGATCCAGTTTCTTCCATATCGGAATGGTCTGAGGACCCGTTCCAGAGCCGGGTGGTGAACAGATTATGGAAAATTTTTCCATTTTCCCTTCTATGGGAGATATGGCTCGAATGGAACTCACGGATATTTCAGGATAAAGGGAAAAACCTGGGAGGCAATGAAGAATAAGATTATGGAAACTCTTAAGCTTCAACATTGGGAGAACCCAGACTGGGAAACCATTGACCTTGAGTCTAGAATTATGCAGGAATGTGGCATATTGGGTCCTCTGCCCTACTGTGGAAAATCCATTCACTCATCTTAGTTGTCGGTAAGCCTGACCACCTGGTCCCCTCCCCCTGAGGGTTTTTACAAAATGAACTTTGATGGGGCCTCTAAGGGTAACCCTGGTCCTATGGGTTATGGTTGTGTCTTCCGTAGCCGGGTGAAAACGTGAAGGTGGGTAACACTTTCGTGAGAAACGAGTGCAAAATCGTCTTAGCGGAAGTTATTCGGCCGAATAATAAACATTATTCGGCCGAATAATAAACATTATTCGGCCGAATAATTTACATTATTCGGCCGAATAATTCAAAGGTTATTCGGCCGAATAACCACAAACAGTTCTCCGTCCAGTCTAACGGAGATCCTCAGAATGTGTGCAAAGTTACGGAGATCCGACGTAATTTTTTTCCCGTTTCGTTATTCGGCCGAATAACCTTCGCCATAAGTTACGGCACCGTTACGGAAAACAGTTATTCGGCCGAATAATTATTCGGCCGAAGAATTATTCGGCCGAAAAATTATTTCGGCCGAATAATCTCTGAAACATGACCGATTCAGATCTCTGCAAAATTTTCAGGTTTCTCCATTTTCGGAAGGATAAAACCACCTCTTACACAACAAAACGAATGTCGGACTTCATACCAGTAGATTCATCATTGAATCTACTTTACGAGGGTATAAATTTTGTTGTATATAGATAAGAACTGATATTTTTTAAGTTTTATATTTGTAACATGTGTCGAGTTATGATTCAGCTCTTTAAAAAAACAGCGAGAAGAAAAATCCATAACTTTGTAAATACAACACCAAAAAAATCGAAGAAAATGTGGGTCGATTCACTGACGTGTCTACTTCAAAAGGGTGGTCGTAGATTTTTTGATTTTATAGCGGATTGAGAAAAAAGTGGTGCAACAAAAAGGTTGTTGAAAATCGACTGAGTTTCCCCATGGATCAACTTTAAAAAAATATAATAATTAGTATAGAGGTCCATTGGATGCAAACTTATAGTCAGGCGTTACTACATTGTGTGTAGATTGTCGTAGCATTTTCAGTTTTTGCAAAACACAAGTCTAACAACGATTTTAGTGGTGCAACAAATCATAACTCTTTTGTAGTCTTTTCATTTTATAAGAACACACTGTCAAACATTTGCGAAATCGACATATCAAATCTTAATAAAAAAATTGAAAAAATTATGAGTAGAAAGCTAACATAATTCTACAAAAGTTTTCTTTTTACGGCAAAGTGAAATTTTAAATAAAAATATCACTTTTGTTCGCCCAAAGTTGGAAGACATGAAAAAAACAGAATTATTTTCTCACGAGACCCCCCAAAATAGACACCCATCTTCATTTTTTCACCCAGCCATGATGATACTATGGTGGGTTTCATGGTGGACTTCTTGGGTACGAAGACGAACAATGCTGCTGAGTTGGAAGGTTTGTTACAGGGTCTCAAGATGGCTTCCTAGAATGGCTGGACCCCTCTAATTATGGAGGGAGACTCAAGAATCATTCTCTAGATGGATAGTAAAATCCAATGTGGTAGATCTAGTGCATTGGTGGCCTTGTCCTGGCGCCTTGAGAACAAGTTGGCTGATATTTCTGTAGTTATGTCACAGGGTATGGCGCTAACCTTTTCACATGTCAAGCGTAGTGGTAAAAAATTGGTAGATGTGCTAGAAAACCTTGGAATTGGTGTTCACATGAAGATCAGTGGTAACTCGTGGGAAGCTTTACCGGAATTAGCAGTTCGAGACAACTGCAAGGTTACCCAGGACGCTGACATTATGATCTTTCGTGCCGCTCATGCGAGGTGACATCAGGTGGAGGGACCTTGGGACGCATAGCCATCATTCCCTTATATGGATCATCTCGACTTTTAAAAAAGGGGGGTGGAAGTGTCTTTTCATCCTACGAAATGGTTCAGGAGGCGTCCTTTCCAAAGCTTTGAGAAATAATTCAGGCAGGGGATAATGGATCTAGATTTGAGGAGAACGTCACTATGGGTACTTCCCCCATTTAATTGATTGTACCTGGTTAATTATGAAGGAAGGTGGCAAACGTGTCTATATGAAGGAGCAGGGCAACGCAAGGGCTTGTCATTGCCTTCCCTTTGCATGCATGCAAGTGCTATCTGTTTACTTAGTTATGGAGCCAGAATCTGTTAAGAGACTTGAGGATCAGGGGGTTTCCAATTTATGCCCGGATGTTGGAATGAATTCTGGCCGCAATAAGAAACAACAATGAGAGGATCCTTCTGGTGAGCTGGGTGGTGGGGTTTCCCGGGCCTGCTTAAATGCTCGTTGTGAAGCCAATGCTTTCTCTATGCATGTCCCAGAGGACATCTAGAGGGATATCCGTGAATATGAATTTCAATGGTGGATGAGGCTGAGCAAGGAGACTCTCTTGGGGGAATGCAAACAACTAGAAAATTGGATTATGGACCCGGGAAACATTGCTGGTCGGCTTAGTCTATATGAATGGACGATCGCTCTTTACTGGATGATGAAAAACCTTGTGGGTTTTTCCATTCGTGATCGTCAAGCTCTCAAAGATGATTCGGCTCCGCTTCTTCTGACGCAGCGACTTCTTAAGGAATCTTGCTCGATGAATTGGAAGATGGAATTCCTTCTGCACGTGATGGAACTCCATCCTCCTCCGTGTCCCTCGTCCTCTACTGATTTCGCCCATCCGGGGAATTCTCCTGAGGCTCCGTTCATCATTCACTGATGTTTGGTTTAGTGTCTGTTTTTTCCTTTCTGGTAGATAGTGCAAGTTGTAAATCTAAATGATTTTTGTTAACTCAGGGTTAGATGTTTTTCGAAATTATGCTGTATCTGGGCCTGTGAGCCCATGTAAGGTTGATTTTGGAACAATTGTCTCTTGGGTTAGCTGTGGGTATGTGGATTATTAGAGTCTCTGGTTTAGACAGTTCAGGGGTAAAGAAGATTTTCATGAGACCTGGATGTGTTGGAATCAATCCTTCATGGTTGATTTTGTAAGTTTGGTCTTGCATGGAGTTTTTGGCTGTATATGCCTGTGTTATGGGCAGGTTGCACCCGTTGTAATTTCCTTTTGATATAGTATAAAATTTTTTACTTACAAAAAAAATATAAACAAATATATTATAATTAAATATTATATTATATGTAGATAAAAAAATTAAAAACAAAAATTAAATTAACAAAAAAAACTATTGAAAGCATTGAAAATTAAGAGGCTGGAAGGGCTAGACATAATTTATTATTTTAATTGGGGACTTTTTTTCTCTTTTCCCACATCTTGTGATACAAGACCCTATGCCCACACTTATCGGGGTTTCACTTTGGTGTTTTAGATGGTTTCATTGCAGAGGATCCAAGGTAAAGGTGAGTCTTTAGTATATTAGATTGTACTGTATAACAAAGCCAAACCACCTTTTTTATTTTTTATTGTTGTTTCGTTTTAGAATTTTTACTATGCCATTTGCAGCAAGGGTTAAAAATTATTTGTTTTCTAGGGAAAAGAGAGGTGACGAGTAAGAGAGACTATGAACACAATGGATAAATTTGATTTGATATATGTAAGAGAGTTTACAATCAAAATTTGGATCGTGCAGATCAATCTCATCGCCTAGAATGTTTTTTTTAAGGCTAGGGATTTCTCTAGGCTATGCCCAGATGTGAAAGCTATTGTTGGTTAATTTTGTTTTATTCTACAAGGAATTATGATATATATATTTTTAATTCTACTATGAACTATCAATTTTGTTAGCTTTAGAATTGGTGAGTATATCTTTCAGGATGTTCATAATATTCATCTCTACTTTCTGTAGCTAATATCTCGTGATGCTTGGCACATAAAATATAGACATTCAAGTTAGTCTATTTCGGATCGAAATATTCAAAGACCTATAAAACTTGCTAGAAATGTCACATCTTAGGAAAAGGGTTTGAGAAGGTTGTTTTATAGGACTGGTAGCAAGAAAGCAATGCCTTTTTCTTTTAACACAATGATTGTTGGGAAGATATTCATACAACCTAGAAGCTACTTAGTACTCATCCCCATATTGGAGTTTTGCAGTGTAACTATGCGAGTATTGAGCAGTAGGTACAAGCCTACAAATTCCATGGCATTACCAAAGAACCATAATCTAGTGAACTTGATGGACGCTAATGAAGAAGATTCAATAGTTTGTTATGGGAAAAATTCAAGAAACATGCAGCGTGTGTACTATATAATCCTTTTGTGGTAGCTCTGGTGATAGAGACATGGGATTTTACGTGTTTTGAGAATTACATTGCCCAAGATGTTTATTATCTGGAAAAATATGTCAAAGCGTAAGATTTGGGCCATGAAAATTTGGAGTTTGATTTTATTTTGATAGTAGTGGTCCGATCTTATTATTTCAACTTCAACCCATTGGTGTCTTACCATCATATAACTCACTGAATTGTTCTAAAAATAATTGAAATAAGTCAATCAAAAGATCTCGAGAAACTTTGAACCAATGATTGGCCGTTGTTATTCTACCAATGATGAATAGATGTTTCATTGCTTCTAAAGTTCTATATAGATGCAATATGACAGCGGGTTGTGAAAACAAGAAGGAGGAGGATTTAGTTATGAATCTATGAGAAGAAGCAGAGAATTACGCTCAGGAATTGTGGGTATAGTACTATTCTATGTCTTTCCAGATGAATTTTCATTTTTTGTTCTGAGTTTTATATGTAATTTGATGGATCTTTTTATGTTTTTGAAAAGAAAGTGGGAAATATTTACAAAAAGTACGAGTGCTCTCCCAATATGGTCACACTAAAGTACTCAAATTTTTTATTAGCAACGGTTGTTGGCAAGGTGGAAAAAGGGAAGGGACGAAATCCTATTGGAAAAACAAAAAGATTGGCATACAATATAGCTACCATGACCCCTTGCTCAAAGATTTATAGTTTCTTGGGGTAATAAATTGACAAAACCATTCTATCTATACATTGGATTTCTTTGGATCAACATGCATGTTATAGATTAGTCTATCTAAACACCCTACAACTATGCATGTATTATAGAAGGAAAATGGTGTGCATTCAATACAACCTATTGAGACTCCAAAGGAATGTATTATAGAAGGAAAATGGTGTGCATTCAATACAACCTATTGAGACTCCAAAGGAGATCATTGATGCATTCATCATCCTTGGAACCTTAAGTGAGAGGGTGGAGCATGTGCAACCTTTAGTGTCATAGAGACACGCATGGTTAGTTCCATTTGACATTCATTGTCATTCCTCATGGGACCTAATCACACATGGTTGTGGCACACTAATATATGGATGAAAAGGGGTTCAATACTTGAATGGCTTAGGATGTTGATACTCATACGGTAGTTATTTATAGTAGTCATTCATATGGCTAAATGTCGATATTGATATGATTCCATTCTTACTGATGAGTTGTATGGTTGTATGTGTAAATACTTGTTCTTGAAAGATCTCATACATATGTTTAATGCCCAATGTTTACAAGGACACTTTTGAGATGACAAATACTCTTAATTGTTGCTCCCTTGTTTATTTCTTAGAGTCATGACAACATATGCTTTTTATTGCTTGAATATTTATCCAACTTTGCTACTTTGTAATTTCTATGAGCCAACATTTTTTTTGTACATGCAACATATTTATATGAATACATTTTTCTCTTTTCCATGTTCATTTCCATACAAATTGTGTAGAGAAATCCATACAATAGATTCTAAGGAAGAAAATATTTGTGCAATTGCTGTAGAAATGTCTTACGATTTTCAGAATTAGTTATGAAAATATTGGTGCAACTACTGTGGGAAGGTCTTAGGATTTGCAGGATCAAGTATGAAAATACGAATGTAATTTTTGTAGAAAGAGGTCTTAGGATTTGCATAATCAAGTATTTTCGAATGAGGGCGATGTATTTTTGAACATCCCCACTTAGTAACTATAGGTCACTCTTATAACTAACATATGATATTGGCATATAAAATAGTACATCAAAGTAAGTATCAATATGTTCACCATTGAGCTTGATGATTTTTCTCTTCATAATAGTGTTGGATCAATTGCCTATCAATGGGAATTAATTGGAAACATTTTCCATAGAATAATTTTTATCAATATTTGCACCTTGTATAAATGTTTGGCGAGTTCCTCCAATTGAAGTTCTATTCTCCTGAATCCCCATTCAATTTTAATTCTTTCACTATCTACAATCAATTGATATTCACCAATTGCTTGGAAGCATTGAAGAGATGCAAATAATTGTAACTTAAGTCAAGTGGTCATCTATGGAGGCCCCTCATAAAAATTCAAGTCATTACCATGGCTTTTTTTTTTTTTAAATTGTCATAAAGTGATGGTATTAAAAAAGTAAAATGTTTGGACTATTTCATATTTCCTAAGTTGTTTGACTTTGGAAAATAAGTTTCAACTCTCATTGGGTTATGTGAAATAATTCAATATGCAAATTTACAAACATATTGACAAATATTGAAGTTGTAATAGACTCGTTGACATTCCTATAATCAATATGCATATAAGTTGAAGACCAAGGCGTTTTTATTCAGAGGTAGTTGCAAGTGATCATGGTTACGAATATTGATGGAAGATAAACATGCATGTTGTAGCACATGACAATATTAAATCTTATTTGAGTCTAATTGATGCTTATGGAGAAGGAACATCAAACATGGACAAAATTGTGAGAAAAAGATATCTAGGAACACCCTAAAGCATTACATGCATTTTGATGAGGAATGCAATTTCTCATAAAATAATGTTATTTATCTATTTTGTGCCTTTTTCATTCAATTACATGTGTTTGTTATGTTGGAGAGTTGTCAACCTTATGTGTCGTTCCTAGTTCTATGGTTCTCTAGCTCATTCAGGTATTACCTTTCAATCTTTCTATAATCTCTTACATGTTTATATAGGTCTGTTTTTTACCTAATTAACAGTTAGTGATAGAAACTTATTGTTAGATATTCATAATTTCTTGTAGGTCTTCGCAATGGAAAGGCAATTATTCCACTCTTGGAATTCCCATATACTTGTGAATCTTGCCTTCTTCTTCTATATAGAAATGGATATCAAATAATGGCCACAATTAAGGTCTTCATGGAACACCGACATACACATTTTGGGGGGGTCGTGTTTCCAAGCCTTACTACTTCTAAAACCAATAGTTATTTCCAAGTTTTGTTATACTTAGATTGTAAGTAATAGTTGTCCTTGTCTTGATTACCTCATACCATTATCCTTGTCTTCTTTACATAGGCCTTAATTTTCTGATGGTTGCACAAGTTGGTTATTACAAAAAAGAAGTCATAAAAAGCATTGTTTTCAATCTTAATTTTGAATGAGTTCCAGCTTCTTGAGTTTGTACCTTGGAAATTGAAGAAAGTTTCATAGAACCTTTTCGAGGCCCTCCTTACTTTCGAAGTGCAGAGTGCTCTAGAGAACCATACAATTCAAGAAGCTCTCTAAGTTCATTTTTATCCTCTGAAGGGTTTGCATCAGTTGCATTTTTCATATCTGAGACTGCAATATTCATTAAAACTTCCAAAATTCCCAAAAATACACGAGCCTGTTCAACATTTGTTTCTCCTTCTGGAGTTTCCAGAGAAATTCTGGGTCTTATCTAAACTGTATTATGTGACAAAAAAAATGATTACATGGTCAAAACACCACACAACTCATAATTAGGAAGAAACCTATGCAAAGATAATCAAGCTTATCAGGTATTGAAACATGCACCTTCCAATTTGCAACTTCGTAAGCTCTTTCTTAGGTTTATAAAGGCATTTGCAAATGATTCTCCAGCTGGGATTCCACCAACCTATAAATCTTATGGGCATGTTAAAAACTTAAATGCAATCATCTCTTGAGATGCTCACATTAGTTCTTAGTCTACAATATTTCAACGTGTTGAAATTGGGCAAATAGATTGGCAAAATACCTCATTCTCTTGAGATAAAGAAAACCCAAAGCATGCCAATGAGTATTCTGACTGTCGACCTGTTTTATTTTGTGGCTGAAGGACAAGAAGTTGATGTACACAAGAAAGTAGATAGTCTAATGGCTCATCCAACTAACTATACCATTTTGGAATTTAACACAAGCACTGAGTTTCAGTAGGAGTCCCACCACCTTGCATAACTACAATAGGTGAGAACTAGGAGTAGTACACTTCAATGACTTCTTTGGCTTCCATAAACCCTTCATCAAGTATCTATTATTAGCAAGGCCATGGCATATCGAAAGGGCATCTTAGCTACTCCATGATTGCTTTAAGTTATTCAAAAAGTTGTGGCACCATGCCAATTTTATCAAGCAAATAAAAAATAGTAAAAAAGTTAACTAGGCACCTCTTGGGGTATGCAAAATTGAAGGAAATGAGGCGATAATAGATCAAAGACTGCCCCTGCAGCTTCAGGATCAACTAGTGCAAGCTTCACAAGCCCTTTGTACATAGCCTCCTTGACTCGTGCCTGTTGAAGGAATCTATACAAGTAATTAAAATCTATGTGTCATAACCTAGAAAAAAATATCATGGATCACATTGTTTACATACCTATTGAGAAAGACACCTTCGCAATAACCCTTTGAGATCTTGAAATAGATTCAACCCTACAGGACCAGGGGTTTTTGTTTGCTAACTACAACTAGCTTGACTTGAAGATGGAAAAGCTTCTGAATCATTTCCTGGAAACTACTCTTCTGATATAACTAAGTCTATTTTGGCTCTAGTTGCATCCATGCATGCAGCCTCTTCCCATCCAAACATTGCCTTTCGTAGAACTAGAACGGTGTAATTCTATGAATGTGAGAGTTGTCAATGATGGTTATTTTTATTAGATTTTTTCTTTTGAAATGAGTGTTATTTTAAAATTGGGATAATCACTTGAAGATCATGGCTCATCTGAAAAAGTGAGCATATAGCTTTGATAAGAGAGGAAGCAAAAAAGGAATTCAAAAAGGTGAAATAATCTAAACACTCCTTCAAGCAGGCAGTGTGCTCCAGTAGCAGATGTGGATATTGATGGACTAGTTGATCAAGTAACCTGAAAAAAAAATTAGATATTTGTACAGAATAATACAAAACAGTCATGAAACTGTGCTCATATGAGATCACCTGATGAATGGCGAGCTTTGTTGAGGCTTCAGAGAAATTATGCGAAATTTACTCTGCTCAATAATTTACAAATTACAATAATTGCATAAATCAAAGAATTGCAAATAGAATTTCCCAGTCAAGAGACCCAAAACAAAATTTAAATTATAAGACTTTTCCATAGTAAGAAACCAAAAATACAGTTAGCACAAACCTCATTCCATGCCATCTCATGAACTTTGAATGTTGTTTGCAGTACTTGGATACCTAGCTCCTTGCTCCCTACCAATCCTTCAAAATTGATAGATTCTGCTGCAAAAGACATCTTACCGGCTTCAAAAGATTCAAGCAAAGCAAAACCAATCCTGAATACACTTGGTATAATATGGTCTCGTCCAAGGACCAAAACTGCTATATTGAACTTGAGATTCAAAAGCCGAGAAAGGACATCAAATGGAAGTGCAGAAAGTAAGAGAACATGAAATTTGGCTATGAAACCAAACACCTACACTTTACATATTTCTATGACAAGAATTGAGACAAGAAATAGTCAGATTTTGATTATTGATGTCATGGAAAAATATTATGCTAAAGCTTGACAATAGACATGAATTGAAAGACATATGGTAGAGCTGAATTCAATTGATTTTCCTTGTACCATTTTGGATTGAGAAGCTGAGCTTCAATCCTTTTATATTGCAGATCTTGCTGGATTAACTTCAAGTCTTGTTCTTTGTGTTCTATTGCTTGATAGCATTCAAAAGCTTAATGGACCCGAGTAGACATTTTAGGAATAGACTTGAATTCATAAAAAACTTTATTTTTCCCTATAATAAACCATATGCCTTTCTTAATCCAAATATGAAAACAATAATCACTAAGGTATTCACTCCAATATAGAAGAGATAACTAAATTTAAGAAGTGAAGTGGATAATAGATTCACATGTTGATCCCAAAAGATGCTCTTTAAATCTGTACAATGATCATCTTCTTCCACTTAAATCAATCCACATTTTTGACTTGTCACATAATCAGATAGTTTTTTAGTTGAATTCTTTAAATTATGTGGTATATCCTCCAAAATAGTTGTAAATTCCAGAGCACTCTGTAGTATACAACTTGGTTGAGAAGGAAATCTTGACAACTTATAGAATGACCTGGGGACTGTTTGTTGCTTTCCTTGAATTTATTTTACAGCCTATTGCTGATCTAAGATGAGAAAAAAATTCCTATCTTAACAAGGATGGTTTTGAGTCTAGGAAATGAATGGTCCTAGTTCACCTTCCATTGTTGTTCTTGGACCCTCTTCTACCCTTCTTTCGGTGGATCTTTGTGGCTAGGATTTCTTGGTGGAGGGGACATATTCCTCACTAGATATTCAGATGGTAAATTGGATAGAAGAGTCTTAGATTATACTTTCACCCTCTGTGGTTGCTTGAATCCTTTTTATCCTTTGTGATTCCTCTATATAGTACCGTTTCGTTTGTTCCCCCATTCCCTACTAGAATTCCCATAAAAATCCATTATATTCTCATTATATCCTTTTCCTTCATTGTCTTCCGCTCTAGGTGTTATTTTCACTATCTTTCCCTTCTTCCCCTTTTTTTCCTTTCTTGGTTCTTGTCTAGTGTTTTGTCCACAAAATAAAATTCCTATGTTTCCTTTTCAGGTGCTACTAGGCAATCTGGTGTTGCCTCTTCATGGCCAAAGGCCATTTGCATTTCATGAGATAGATTGAAAGCCCTTGGTTTTCTTGCAAAGACGGGAAAGATTTAAAGGCTTGGTTTTCTTTGAGTAGTAGACAAGTTTATCCCTACTTGAACTCAAAGCAGCTTGAATCTTAATCATGTTCTCAGTGTCAAGTATGAAAATTTCGCATTTTAAAAGAAAAATGAGTGAGATATATATGTTTTCATATCTATGAAAATCTTGTTTTCATATTATTTTTCTTGATATCCATCTAGATATTTGGTTCGTTAGCCAGTTTAATCTAGACTTGCAACTAGGTTATGTCTTCGTTGTAGATCAATTTAGCTCAAAATCCACTAGATTTGGATCCAAGACTCTAGAGTTTTGATATTTTTCCACATACCTGTAAACTTTACCATCAGAATATGATCATCAAACAAAATATTGGTTTTTGTCCCTGTATACTGAATGCTTAGTTTGGGAATGTTTTATAGTTGTTTGACCTATATTAATTGATAGTTGATGGTGTTATAGGTCAAATCTGCACTTCTTCGTCTGTGATCACATTGCCCTACTGATCACACAAAAGGACACTATGGATGGAAGAGCTAGGTTGACCTTGGATGAGTTACTGCTGAGATCACACATCTTCAGCTGAAAAATATTTTTTTTTTCTGCATATTTCAGTGGATATGCGCTACTCTTATAAATGGAAACCCGTGCACATATCCTAAATGTGCGCAGGTTTCACTATAGACAACCCGCGTACTTATCATGAAAGTTGTATGTGTTAGTCATTAAGAGCACTAGTTGCGCACCATGCTCGAGTTTGCTAGTGTCATACCTGCTCACATCTTAAGATGAAATGAAAAAATATATTATGATTATGAATTGGGATTAGTTGAAGTTGGTTTTGCAACTTCCCCAACCTCCCAATTCAACTGCCTACCTTGTCCCATAAATAGAAGGAGGATCCATGAGAGAGGAACCTAGAAGAAATGCTTTAACTGCTATTACGCTGGAGGAATTCCCAAGTCATTGTGAAGAGTAGGAGCCTAGGACTCGGTTGCAGAAGTGTCTGGACAGATCAAGTATATCTGTACTTATCTACATTTCTTTGACAATAAAAGGTGGAAATACCCTTCCCGTCCCAAATTGAATGTCTATTGGATTGAATGTTCATTTGGTTTTATATCTGATTATATTTGATGTTAAGTTGTTTCTGATTTCATCATATTTATTAAAGTCAAGATACGCTGGGGAAGGTTTACTTTGTGTTGCAGGTTCATCATAGAGGAAGATCAAGCGAAAGCTAGTACCAACTGTCGATAAAAAGGTACTTCTTTTGATATCTTGATCCTTTTCCATTTGTAGTAACTAATGAAAGACAATGAATGTATTTACCTGTCACCCCACCCAAGTTGGTAGTGTCATCTCCCCACTATAAGGTATTTTTCCTGCACAATAGACTGTCGACTCCACTGGGGAGTAACTGGTTGTTTTTCTACTCTAGGAGACTTTGTTAGGTTTTCTTCAGGTTTATTTCAGTTTTTTTGTTCTCTAAGAGGTCTTATAGGTCTTTTTGCATGTTCTTTCTATCTTGATTCATCTCAGTTTTCTTTGGCAAATCCTTTTGTTTTCTTCAAGTCCCTGTGCACTGGTTTACCCTACTTACAGTGGTGCATTTTTGGCATGAACATTGATTTGTCTTGAACATAGTAGTGCACATTTCCTGGCAGGCGCTGGTTGCTATATCACACAGTAGTGCATGTTTCCTATAGGCTCAAATCCTCTGTTAGGGTTTGATTTCCAGATGTTTGGGTTCACTTCTATCCTTTTGCTTTTCTTCTCTGACTGACTCCCGAGACTTGTATGTCTCTTTTGAGTCTGGTTTGCCTCTCTGAAGTCCTTTAGTTTGCCTTTACTTGCTTGAGTACTTGTTTAAGGTATCTTTACTATTTTTCAACCCTGTTCAAGGCTGTGCGCTACTCTCTGCTAGACATAGCTGCGCATGTTTTTCCCTAGATGCTTGTTGTAGTTATACAGACCTGCGTTCTGAACGCTTGTTGTCTGTGACAATAGTATCCCACTTTCACTGTGTCTTATCCTTTTTATTATGGTTTGACCCCAGTCTGAGTTCTTAGGGTGGCTTTGGAAGGTTGTTTAGTCTAGATACCTTCTGAATATATTTTCAGATCAGTCTGAGTGAGTTAAAGCTTTCTAGTTAGCTTTTCTTTTGAGTCTGTGTGTTGGTAGGGTTACTTTTTGGTTTGCTTACCTACTCCTTTGTTTGGAGAGTGTTTTCTTTGGTTTTGGTGCTAAGGAACAGCCTTTTAGGTCTGTCATTCCGCTACAAGCATCTCTTTTCCTTGCTTCTTTTACACTTTGTTCCAAGCCTAGAGTTTTTTCCATCGAAACAACTCGGTAGGTCAAGTATTCCTCAAGTCTTTTGATTTGATTGTTTTGAGCCATTAGGTTGTTCTTCCTTACTCACACTTTGTGTTAGGTCTTGCTTTCTCTTTTTCAAGTTCATCTTCTTTTACAAATATTAGAAAAGACAAAAAATTTGAATTTGGTGGCTCAGTAGTGAGATTTATCATTTTTTTGAAGTAGCATAGTTTTCTTTGTTTTAAAATTTAAAAGAAATTTAAAAAGAAATTTGATTTAGGATTGCCTAGTTTTAGTTTTTGAAAGAATATAAACGAAAATAAAAGAGTCTTTTGTGAATTTGAATGCATTATTTCTTTACGCACTTTGCTTTCTGTTGAACCATTCCACACACTTCACTACCCTTATTGAGTAAAAAGTAGCCCTTAAAAAGAAATCTTAATAAAATTAACTAGCAATTTTTTTCTTTTTTAGGTATACACATCATCAACTAGCTTAGGCAAGGGTTTTGGGTTTAAATCACCTTAAACTACCCGAAATTGGCTTCATTACTCAACAATCGTAGTAATACTATGTATTAGGTAAATCCACCTCTATCAAAATATCCTAGGAACACTCTACTCAAACCAGAGTTAACCACGAGGCCATGGGCGATTGGAATTGCTGAGGATACTCCATCACTTTCCTCTCAACCATAAACCAGAGTTGATTCACGTCCGGCGGTCCACTAGTACTTTTAAAGTGCTTTTGGATTTCGAGCTTTGCTACCCTGCCCATGCGTCTTGACTAGGTTGACGACTGTTCCCCCAGGATTTTTTGTATTGGTGGTATCCTTAGTATCATAACCCTAGGGCTCTACATAGGTAGAGTGGAAGGATATTTCCACTTCACCTCGGACAAACGTGGAAGGTAACCCTTTGGCAGTAATCCCGGGAGGGCGGTTTGGTGATTCAAACACTTGCACCCAGAGGACCTCCATTGGACGTCATGTAATTGACCATCGATACTCTATTAGTTTGTTCTGGTCCCTCATCATCCCAGAATTGCTTCTGAGAGTATTTTCCTTGCTTTCCTAGTTTGATCAATGTAGGAAATTTTTAGTGGTGTGCTCTTTGTGCTGCTTGTTTTTAGTTGGCCTTATAGATTTATGGCTTGTTGAGTCGAAAACAATCGATAGCATCCCAGTGGGTACCAATCAAGGGACCCTTGTTCAAGGGGATCCTTGTGCTTTTCCATTCATTGGGAACATTGGTACTCCCTTAATGGCTACCTTGAATCTTCTGGGATTCATTATAGGGCTACCGGTTTGGTTGTTTTCCACTCTGAATTCCTTGCATGCTCCTGATGCTTCTCAAGTAAGCACTTCACATCAAGAGCATCAGAACCCTATTCCTGCTTTGCCAGTAACATCTTCTCCTCCTCCTTCTACCTCATGTGGTGAAAGTAGTAATACTAGTAACCAACAGTCTAAAAGGAATAGACAGAGGAAGAATAGGAAGAAGATGCCAAAGCAAGGGGGCAGCCACCTAGCCTTTGGAAGTCATGTTGGAGGCACCTACCCAACCTCTAGAGATCATGTTGAGAGAAATCACTCAGTCACTGTGAATCATACTGAACCTAGTCACCTAGCCTCTGGAAGTCATGCTGGGGGCACCCACCCAGCCTTTGAAAATCATGCTGGGGGCACCTACCCAGCCTCTGGAGGTCATGTTGTGAGTAAAATTTCAGTCACTGCAAATAATACTGAAAGCATGTCTTCAACCATTGTAGGTCATGTTGAGGACACGTCATTGATCAGTGATGATCATATTAATGACAAGTCATTAGTTGCTGTGAGTCATACTGGAGACAATGGATCAGCCACTGCAAGTCATGCTAAGAAAGTTGACATTGCTGAAAAACCTAATAAACAGAAGCTTAAGTTCCCTTGTAAGTTTTGCGAGGGAGACCAACCGACCTATTTGTGCCCTGTACTTCCAGAAGTGCAAAGTGTGTGGTCCATAGTTCAAAATTATTCTGCTTCTAAGCAACCATCCAATGCAAGTCATGCTGGGGAAAGCTGTCAGCTAATGATAGTCATGCTAAGAGTACTGTTGTTTTAAAGGATTTTAAGCTTATAGGACGCAAGCCAAAGTTCCCTTGTAAACTCTGTAAGGGAGATCACCTTACTCACCTGTGCCCTACTATTCCAGAGGTGCAGAGAGTGTGGTTCATGTCTGAAGGATCCTCTACTCCTGAATTTTCTATAGATTCCCAACAACCTAATCAACCTTTGGTTGATAAATTGGTTGAACCAATGCAATCTTCGGTCAACCCCACTCTTCCTTCGGAGAGTGAAGTGATCGAATCGATGCAATCTTCGACCGATCCCATCAGTCCTTCGCAGACTGATGCACCTATCCCTGAAGTCTTCTGCATTACTAGTTTAGATGTCTCTGAAATGTGGGGCACTTCATCTGTGCCAGGTGAACCCCTACCAAGCTCTGGGATCATTTCCTTTGATTGGAATAGTCTAACTGGGCTTCGCCTTCCTTCTTATTCACCTTTCCAGATAAAGGTTGACATCGAAAACCATGTGGTTCACCGATGTATTGTAGATGAAGGAGCCTCTGTTAGTATCTTATCGCCTTATGCTTGGAGAGATTTAGGTTTTCCTAACCTTGTTCCAGCTATTAATTGGACGTTGACCTTCGATAGAAGACCTAGTGAACCGGTGGGATTCCTCCCTCAAGTACATGTTACTTTGGGTGGAAAAACCGTCTTAGTTGATTTTATGGTTTTAAAGGACCCTATGGATATTGATATGATCCTCGGCTGTGATTACGTATATGCTATGCAGGCTATGTTGTCTACGCTCTTTCATGTGATGCATTTTCCTCACAACGAAAGCATTGTCACTATCGATCAGCTTACATTTGTTGATCCCTCTTATTACCCAAATATAGACCAAGTATGTCCCCCGTTAGTAGGCACTACCATGTCACAATCAAATTATGTGGCATATTGTTTCTTGAGTCCAATTGCTACTAAGAAGAAGCCTATGAATTCATGCTTACCTTCTCGGGACTGGGTCCTAGAAATTCACCAGGCGATAACTCCATCTGAATTTTTAGACATGCATTCTATTTGGGATGATATACTTCCATCTGATGAACTTTTCCTAGAGTCTATAATGTAGTCTGCCATTCATTTGGACATTGATCCACCAACGAGCATTCTTCCACCTTCACTTTGAGCCCATCAAAAACAGTAAGGAAGCTACGAACATTCTTCCACCTTCACTTCGAGCTCTTTGAAAACAGTAAGGAGGCTATGAGAATTCTTCCATCTCTCCTTTGAGCTCGTTAAAAACAGTAAGGAGGTCACAAGTTTACTTTTTCGGGATCGTTAAAACTTTACAAAAAATATTTTTATAGAGTTATTTCATGCTCTTGTTAGACTCTTTAAATATGACAAGATTGTCGAGCATACTTGTTCTCTTCAGACTCGTTCAAGGAACTGAAGGAACATCCGCTTAAGTATAAGTTTAACCCTTTTTTGGACTTTTGCGGATTACTTACGAAAAAGGAATACTCTAGTCATATGTGGCTAGAAGAGTTCTTCTCTCATCGTTTTACACTTTTTTGGGGGAGGAGACTAACTATACGAAAAAGGAATTTTGGAGCCTTCTTTAGGGTTTTCAGGCTCTCAAAACATGAAAACACCAAGTGAGCCTTCACCTACTCATGCTTGATGTGAAATCCACGAGAGGGTATATAGAGGATTGTTTAAGTTTTTCAAACTCTATAAACAGGAAAACACTGGTGAGCATATACCAACCCGGGCTCGATACTAAAATCCATGGGTAGGTGTATGGATTTATTGTTTAAATTTTTCAAACTCCTTAAAATTGAAAACACCGGCGAGCAAGAACAGATCTTGGCTCGATATTAAAATCCAGAGATCAGTATTATGGAGTATTCTTCAATCTCTTCTTTGAACTCCGTAAACAATGAAGAAATTAGAGAGTCTTCCTCCCATGGGCTCATTAAAATTTTACATGGTTGGGCTTATTGCTCACCAATTTGTCTTTTATAGAGAGAAACTGAGCATAATTTTTTTGTAAAGGAGCTAATTTTTCATTTCTTGATATATTTAGGTGAATCTGAATTCCTGTACTCTAAATTTACTTGTGGAATATTGTTAAAACCTAGGACATGATCAGACAATGTTGAACCAAGAAACACATCCCCACCAATTGCAATACCTACATGAGTGTAAGGTTTCCAAGGTGTGTGAATTATATGGGATGCTAGTAGATACTAGAATCTACGTAGAAAAAAAGTTTTCATATAATTAGCTAACGACAACAATAATAAATATCAGTTACCTTCATATATTCCATCAGTTACACGTGCAATAGTATTGTAGAGTTCATTTGACATCCCCCCCTGCAGGAAACTAATATCAACAATGCCTAAACAAAAAACAACTCAAAAAAATGAAATAAAGCTAAGCCATTCAAAGAACACAAAATAATTCCACAAGGAACAAATGACTTAGATGAATGCCTGTAGATGACCAAAAGCAATCAATGCAACTGAAAACTATGCCATGTCAAATGTAGCAAAGTACTGCTTAAGGCAACTCCAACCTAAGAGAGAGCTTGGGATGATTACATATTTAGAAACAAAGGCAATAGATCCAAATAAGTTATTCCTTGTCTCCATTTCCATACATCTTCACAACCTTCATGAATCCTTCAACTCCTCCTTATCTTGCAAGGAAAGTTGTGCTTTGCACTTTATATTTCATGCCATTTAGTATTCAAACTAAATGATGCTCTTTGAAGAGGAATATTCAACTGTTTGACTTGCCATTTGGCTCTCTGTCAACAAAGAATGCAAGCAAATAACTTTGTTGGCATTGATGCAGTTAATCCTCTCTCATTGAGTATGAATTTTTTGTAAGATCTTAGAGTGAAGGCTATATATACTACAAAGTGAACCAGTTCACAATTCATTTCCAGAAATCAACCACAAATTCGACAATAGTCCAGTGTTGATCATCAACAAACATGTACCTATTGTGGAAGATTCCATATACCAAATTTGTTGGACAAGTTCTTGAGGTTCAAATTTCTACACTAAATATAGCAACTTCTAAGAGCCCTGCCAACGTGCCAAACCAAGAATGTAAGCTTCCAAAGTGTCTTTTCAACTCACCATTATCTAGAAGAATTGGTAGTACTCTCAGTCAGCATGCTCGAAAAAATTTAAGGAAAAATATCGAAATTTGGTAAATATCATGACCCAACAAATATATTTCCGCAAATAAATTTGAATCATTCATAACATTGAAATACAAGAAGAAAATGTATAATATAAAGTGAAGGAAAAAACATAAAAACTTAAAAGATAATGTTATAATTAAAAACTGTAATCTTCTAAGTTTATGCACTAGAGTTTCTAAACATAATGTTTAAATTTTGAACTATGTGTTTTCTCAAACTTTATGCCGAAGTTAGGGAATTAATTATGAATTTAGTTGTCACTGAATTTGAACATGGACACAAACCAGGTGACTTAGGTAATACTTATATTTTTGCATATATGTTCTTGAAATTGAAAAGAAACACTATCTACTTCAAAAGGAAATTGTTGCTACAACTATGTTAACATTTTGCACACTTTAATAGCTATCACTTACTATGATGAAATACAAAAACCAGAATTGCGAACTTATCACACCAACTACTAAAAATAAAGAACAAACCCCAAAAAAAACAATGTGAGAAGAGGGGTGACCTATCCATGCCACTATGAGGCCCTTCCAAGTAACAAGTGGTCCTGAATGCACTTAATATGCTAAGGCAAACCAGATACAAGGTGAAAATCAAACTTGAGCTAAGAACTCAATTCATCTAATTCCCTCTTCTACCTTCCAAGATGGTAGGGGAAGAGTATTTATACAAAAAGAAGTGAATAGTCATGATGGCTCATAATGCCCTTTACTAACACTAACTAATCATAATATGACTAATATCATTAAATATTTTACATGTTTATTTCTCACTGGCTTCCCCTTGAAGGCAAAAGCAAGAAATAGACAAGAAGGAAACGATGCAAACAAAGGAAAGATCCTGCTTTCAACCATGTAAAGGTGAAGCCATCTATGATGTGGACCAGTGAGTAACTTGCTCATCATTGTCAACAGCTATAATTTCTGCCAGCAATTGGAAAATAGTGTGTTACAGGACATAGATCTTTGGGTATCATCCTAACCATTAAAACAGGTGGGGTTTGATCTATGCTGCACAAGTTTTTGGAATGTGGGTATTGTGGAAATATGGGTGTGGGTGTCCAGAACGGCTATAAACTTCACCCAAATTCCAAGAAACAACAGATTGGTGTTGGACTTCTGATGATGTACATGAGAGATGAAAGATAAAAAGAAGAATTTTATCATTCAAGAAACCATCCTATACAATGAAGGGGATCCTCTTTTATTACATCAATTGGGTGGTTATAGTATATACTACCTAATTGTTTTAACTTATTAACAAATGACCTAATATCATTTTATTGAGTCATTAATAACACCGTAACTTTATTACATTTAAACTTTAGTATTGTAGTGTAAATTCCCCAACACCCCCCTTGAAGTTATTTTATTTTCAACTTCCTTATATTTCCAAATTCCAGGACCTGTTTTGGTACTCCATCAAATTGTCATCCACTCAAATTTGAAGTTAGAGTTCATTGGCATCCACCTATGTAATCATCTCACCATCTCTTTTACCCCGAAGCAAAATCCACCTAAGCAACCTTGTTTCCATCACTTATCACCAAAGCAGGAATCCACCTAATCAAAAAATGTATTGTCGTCTTTTCTTGATGAAGCAAGATAGAATTCACCTTGACAGGTAGAGTAATCAACCCATGTACCTTGCTGGAAATTTCCCTGTGTCAGTGTTTAAAAAAAATAGTCTCCCTTCATTGTTTTGAAATATTCTTCTTCATCTTTATCATAATTTTCCATTCGAGTTTCGCACATTGTGAAGGTAAGATTCAAAATACTTAGTTATTATTTTCTTCAAATTAATTTTTTGAATTATTTTAAACAAATTCTGGACAAGTCTAGTTGAAAATTGTGACCAGAGTGTTACCACCCTTATTGCATAGATGTTCGCCTAAATTTTTCATGAGGATTCCTGAGCTTGCTGAGAAGATTCTGTGGGAAAAGGAAACAATTCTGAACCTATTCTTAACCTTAAACAACACTAGGAAACATTTCTGTTATGTTTTGGGCAAGATCTGTGGGTTAAAACTTAAAACATCCATAAATCTCTATTTTATGGGTATGTATCAGCAGTGAAGACCGTTCCTTTCAAAAGTTTGGTTGTAATACCAATAGGTAGACAAATAAATGAGAATTCTAGGTGTAACAAAGGACTTCCCTAACTCTCAAGCAGCAGTAAAGGGGCATCAAATCTCACATTCTGGATAGATCTATGCATAAAGTCATTAACAGAGTTTTTTCTGGGTGCATTCCTCAGTAGCCTGTGCATGAAAACATTACGATTTCCAATCCTGGGTGTTATCTAGGGCATGGGCATCCAGTGTACTGTTTGACATGTTCCTACAATAGTGTACTGTTGGACACCAAAAGGTGTGGGTTCCATATCAAAATGCGTTAGTACTGTTCCAAATGGTCCTGACATCTGAAAAGTCTCTTTTCTGTGCTCAAAACAGTGTTCAAGACATATGTAGGAAGACAACACTAGTGCAGAAAGAGTTGTATGATGGGCCCTTTTGGGAACCCATCATTCCCCCTTGCCTAAATTCACTCACCCCAAGTGATCAGTAAACTTTTGAAGGAGAAGTGAAGTCATCAAAAATGGACTAGAAATCCCGCATCTTGTAATTATCAGAAAAATTCATCAAAACCATCAAATCACTCAGATCCATGTCATAATTTATCGATCATGTTGAAATCCAAGACAAATCATGACTCTTGTGCAACTATAATTTGAGTGACAAATCTAATTGCAGAAACATAATAGACACTGCTAGAGTACCCTCTCCCCTAGGGTTTACACAAACTGAATGATAATCAATTATATGTGGATTGAACCATTTAAAATTATTTTTCTAAATAATTTTATTTGAAAACAATAGCCTGTACTATAATCCTCTAGGCTTGCAATCCTTCTCAAAGTTTCAATATGAGTTCTGTGATGTCTAACGTGCTCAGCACATCACAATAAGCGCGACAACAAAGTATTAACATTCGACATCTTCTTCTTGTCACTACATAAATTATTGCAGTGATGGGTTATGAAGAACATCTATCAAGACCTGTGGCTGGGGTTGGTTTCAGAGCTTACTATATGTTGTTTGAATATGGGACGGACTAAAAGAGGATCCACAGCTTCTTTTTAATGGAGATTGAAGTACCAACATTCTTAATTACAATATTAGATAGATGGCCATTTTTGCTTGAGGAAAAATGAGTTTTTTCTCCCCCACACCACCCATCTCTAACTTTTTAGTGTTGAAATAAGTATTCACACTATAATTTTATCTTCTTCCCATCAAATTCTACAGACCAAAGGATTAGAACGCATACCGATCCCTAAGAAATTTTATTTTCCACCATAGGTGCCTAATTTCAGCCTATCAATTTGTTTTTCATATATATGTTTCCTTGGGTGATTGATTTGATAATCCATAACAAATTCATTAGAATTCAATACCAACTAGACCAGATCCCCAGTCAGCCCTAATATCACAATCTGTTCGCAATTGACATAAATAAATTCACAATCAGAAAATAGATCTATGCAGATCCAGACAAGGCAACCAATGATAAAAAATACTAGATCTGAATGCAGAAAGAGCGTACCTGGTTGAACAGTAGAACAGAAAGCTCATCACCCACAAAAGACAGACCACGCAGAGCTGAGAAGGTAAAAAAATTGGATTTCCATTGAAAAAACCCTTGGACTCCAACCTGAAGATCTGAGATCTGAGATTAATATTTCATTACATTTCACTCGCAGAAGGGGAGTTGCCAAAATATCCAGCGATGGTTAGATACATGGAGCTAGTTCCCAACCCAAAATTTATGTATTCATTTTGCATGCCCTAGCTTCCATACAATGCTATGATCGACTTTTCCACTAGCACCTAGGTTATTTTCTTATGCAAGTGAGGCAAGGAAGTAGCAGGCTGGACAGACAGAGGACTTGTCTGGGCTGTAAAAAAATTCATCACTTCACCGTATCAATCTGATCTTCTGCAATATTTCCAAGCTTGAATTCATAACCAAGCACCCAGTAATGGCCCAAGTTTTCTGATGTATTGAAAGCACTTGGGCACATTCTGCTCATCTACGAGCATCCCTAGCTGCAACACATAAACCTAAAAATAAGAAAAATATGCATCAATAACCTGTCATATCCCTAGCCGCAATGCATAAACCTAAAAATAAGAAAAATATGCATCAACAACCTGTCATATATAGCCTAACGTCCCATATACACCTTCTCTATATGGAAATCAATATTGTTTTTCAAATTTGTTGGGTATATCAATATAAATTCAAACATATGTAATTCACACAGTTTTTTAAATAATGTTGTAGATTCCCAAGAGAGATGATATCCCCTAGAAACCAAAGGGTACTATGCGCAGGGAACAATGGCTATGCACGATCTATAAAAAAATTACCTTGCGCCTTCCATGAGGATATCAACTGTCTTCAGGAAACTCAAACACTCTTTGAGACCCTTTGGATATTTGGCAGCTCAATGAACATGCAAGAAAAAACCCATTTACTGGATATCCTCTAGGAAGGATGAAATTGTTGTCATTTAGTTGCATAATCTGTAATGGGTATCTTATCAGTGGATGTCTCGACTGCCTCATTCAGGATGTTTTGTATAAGTTTTGTAGGATGTTTTGTATAAGCGAACCAACTTGGTGCAGAATGTGCTCGGGTGCTTTCAATACATCAGAAAATGTGTTATAGAATTAAAATAAAAAATATAGTGTGAAAATAATTAATTTTCATAGAATTAAATAGTTTTTTAAGATGTAATGTGCATTATAGAATGAAAATAATATAAGAAATCTTTTAAAATGTAATATGTATTGTACAATTAGTTTTATATAAAAATAAAATTTATTGTGCATTGTAGAATTAGTTATAAAAGTGAAAAGTAAAATGTTATATATATACATTTCTCCTTTAATATATATTCGGGTCAAAACCCTTTCATGGAATCAAGTTTATTCATCATCTTAGATGTTTTTCAGGATAATGATATGACCTAAAAAGGATTTGGAAAGAAATGACAATCCTAATATCTCCTATAACATTTAAATGAAGATTTCATAATATGGTTTTAGATGTGAAGTTGAAGTGTATATGTGGCTTCAAAGAAAAAACAAACTAGGCTTTAGGTGTCCGAGGCACATAATAAAAAACATAAGTTAAATATAGCCCTTCATCACGTAGAAGGGTGAACACATACATGGCAAGTAAGGTGGATCACCACACATCCCAAAGGAACTTTTAGTAAGTTCATACTTGCAATATCCCAAAGAGTTGACCAACATTTCACAACACCCCCTATAAGCCCAAATGTCACAAATGCTCTTATCCTTGGTCTAAAATCCCCAAATGTCACAAATGCTCTTAGCCTTGGTCTACAATCCATGTATGTACCCTCGGAAAACTTTTATATCGATGGCCTCAAAGAAATGATCCCTTAGAAGACATGTATTGAAAAATAATCCAAGTTGTATACTATTAATGTTACAATTTACTAAATTTTAACACCGCAGATGGATTCAGAGACCCCCTAACACCGTAGATGGATTCAAAGACCCCCTTCTAACACCGCAGATGGGGGTCTCCGAATCCATCTGCGGTGTTAGAAAGGGGTCTCCGAATCCATCTACGGTGTTAAAATTTAGTAAATTGTACAAATTCATTATCAAAAATATAATTTTCCACTGTTGGAATGACCCAACTAAAAATGACCACATAAATGACCAATTGTTATGTGGTCATTTTTATTTTAGTTCTTATCTTGTGACCAAATTGGTCATTTATCTTGGTCATTTTTAGTTTAGTTTTTATCCCGTGACCAAATTGGTCATTTATCTTGGTCATTTTTAGTCAGTTCACTTAAAACTTCTCAATTTTGGTCATTTATCCCTTGAAAAAGCTGCAATGACCAAATTTTTTGGTCCCCTGGTCACTTATCTCTCATTTTGTACTAGTGAATCTTTGGCATACTTATCCAAGATATCAGAATGTACATTTGTTTGATTTCAAACTATTTCCTTTCATTAATAAAATAGTCTGTCCACTTGTTGAGCAATGTGGTTGCATGTTTGGCTTAATCCTTAGTCCATGTTGGAGATTCCTGTGCACTCCCCTTTCCACACTTATATTTGTTGTAATGGTAGGTTCCATTTGTCATTTTTGTATTCTTCATTTTCAACCTCTATCCATACATGGAAAAATGCATTGTAAGAGAGAATACTACAAGGATTTTACTAACGTCATCCATGCTTAGTACTAGAGTACCTCTGCAAGCTTAATTTCCCTTTATGTTATGGATTCTTCATTATTTCTAGTATTAGTTTGAGATACCTTGGGCCTTTTTCTAGTATATTTGGTACCTTTTCCTCATTTTTGGTCATCCATGGGCATTAATACATTGTCTTTGTTTTCTTTGCCACAAAAATGGTTCTCATTATCTAGCAGATTCCACCACTATTTTAGTTGTAATAATTTTTTAAGTGGAAGCTTATCATGCATTAGAAAGATAGAAAATAATCCTTTAAATTTATTTCTTATATATGTATTATTTGTTTTTTGCCATATTGACCTTTTTCCATATCAATTTACAAAATTCATGCAATTAGTTAAATTTCATTTTTTTTTATGAACTTTTGTTATTGAAAAAGTGCTTTACTAGATTTTTTTGTTTGCCATTGTAATATTTAGAAAAGTCATCATGGTAATGTCCTATATCATTGATGTATAATTATATAATATATTCTATTTAAGGTTGCTAACTCAATGGAAGAGCATCTTCCTTACTGGCAAGAGGTTGGTGGTTCGATTCCTCCGTTCCCTATCTACATAAATCAGTGACTAATTAAATGACTAGTTAATAACAATCAATGACTAAATAAATAACTAGTTAACAACAATCAATGCTTTAATAAATGACCATTCAAATGCACTTAATGACTAACTAAATGATCAGTTAACTGCAATCAATGACTAAATAAATGACCAATTAACAACAATCAGTGACTAAATAAATGATCAGTTAACAACAATTAATGACTAAACAAATGACCAGTTAACATCAATCAACGACTAGAAATAAATGACCAATTATCATCAATCAATGACTAAATATACGACTAAATTGATCAATCAAAACAACCAATAAATGACAAAAATTTTCTAATCACGTATTTAGTTGCGTTATAAGTGACTAGCAATAAATGTCTATTAGTCACGTGACTAAATTTAGTCATTTATATGCAATTTTTAGTAGTTTTTTAAGTCATGTATCTCACTTTTTTCTACTAGTGTAAGCTAATAAAAAGAACTAAGTTTTAAGATCCGTTGTGAAGAACTAGTCTTGTGGAATATCCATGAAAATTTATGGATCATATTGGTAGCAGAGAAATTTCATTTGGGGTTTTGTGGAAAATCATAAGATCTAGTGGTAGAATAAATAAAAAGTATTCAAACACTAGCCATGTTGAATGACTTCGGTGAAGGAGCGGAAGACAATTATGAGTATTTATTTAGAAATATGGAAATAAAAATCGATGATATCTCGCACAACATGTCAATCCTCATCACAACTTTGCACAACAAGTTTGGACCTTTTGGTGATTTTGGAGGCTCTAACTCAGAGATTGAATCAAAGGGGAAATCAAAAGACAAACGTGACTCAGAAAATGAGCCAAGGAAAGACACCAAGAAAGAGAAGCCAACTTCCGATGCCATTACCCCTTCGTAGTCTTTATTTAAGATGGAAAGACAAGTGGATATCAACTTGTACCAAGGAGAGATCAATGCTTTAAATTTGAATAATTGTTTATAGCAATTAGAGGTCTATTTTAGTATCCACAACATAGACAAGGAGTGTTGGCACTTTTACTTAAGCTAATAATTTATTAAAAAGAACATAAAATAACCATAGATTTCATAATAGAGAAAATATCCATTCTACAACTATAGAAAAAAATATAAAAACATCATGACACACAAATGGAACAAAATAAACCAAATATGATTTTATTCATAACTGAGAACCTAAACATGAATACATCAATGCCTCCCTTTCCCTTGTGGGAAAGGGAGATGTGGAAAAACCCCAATATTTTCATTCTCTCAACACTCGAAACCTTGCAAATAAAGATAAAAGATTTTACAATGAATGGGTGCATAATAATGACCTCGTGGAGCATTTCTTTTACACTAGGATTATGGTATGTCTTTACAATAAAATATTCATTAAATTCCCTTAATTCATGGAACAAACCCTAAAATACTCATAACGGACCCCCATTATTACATAATGGCCATCATAATGAGAACTTAGGGCCCAACATGCCCCCAGTGTTATCCATTGACTGATCCTTGAGTCAATCAGTACCAAAGCCATGTTCCCATGTAGGTGTCGAATGACGCTAATCTACTTGCTACTCTTTCGGTGCCCTCATTTCATGGGCACAACCTCTACGTCTATCTTATATGCTCTTGATTCAATTCACTCTTCTCTTGGCATATCCTACTCAGTCGACCAATTCCACCGCAAGTTCTTCTCGAGTGTGGCTTACTCAGTCGACTATCACAAGAAGTGATGGTCGACTAAATAGGCACAGACCCAAGAATCATAAGTTGAAGCATAATTTATTCCCAGAAGAACTTATGCTTCAACTTTTCCCATGCCATAATAAATAAACTACCACTTTTCAAGATATTATTTTCCATTGTTATTCGACCATTCAATAGCAATCCTTCCGCAACATGCCGCAACTCCAAACATTGTGTGAGATTGTTCCACAACCACATGTAATAGCATCCCTTTCCACAAACTCCAAGTTAATTTTGCAATGTCCTTAGTGCATTGTGAAACTCCTCGGCATGAGTAGCATCTTCAACCATTGGGTAATTAACAACAAAAACCAAAGGAAGTGATATAGCATCACTACCGCAACTGATGCAATCACAAAAATGCTTTTGTAATTCTTCAAGACATTTATAACAAGGAGGGACCATTGCTGCAACCGTTGAACATCAACACATACAACCGAATGCAAGAATACAATATGTCGGAATCGCTGAGATCACCATTTTGGGGATTTCCCAAAAGCTGCTCTTAGAAGCATGTAGCCACTACTAAGTCCCTTATTTTATTCAACATCTTTGTATATTTCTGCAACCATGTACAATCTCCTTCCATAATCAAGGGCTATGATAGTCTGGATTTCATAGTATTTTCCACAATAATGTAACTTCCACAATATTTCATTCTCTTCCAATTCATATTAGCGTTTTGCAACTGCTCCTATAAGGGTGCATTTGTAGAGCATGCCAAGGAAACATCGGCTACTTCTAAGTCACCAAGAATTAATAGAAACTTTGGGCAATCGCCTAATAATAGATATAACATTTTCAATAATAGTTAGCATCCAAATCAAGATTATAAATGGATTTTGGAACACAAATTTGATAAGGTTTATACAAACTACTTGTGGCTTAAGATGTGATATTGCATTCATGTGTCGATAAGAAATGAGGCCTCCACCTTCCAGCTTTACCACATTGGTGCAAAAGTAGCTTTATCGACTATTCACACTAAAAATGATACATCTGTTAAAACCCAAAAAGTGCTCACTACCTCATCTACCCTATTACATGATGCATTTTTCTATATTTCCTACCATATTTACCTTCAAAACCTTAAAATCCCATTAAAAAGCCTCCAAAAGGCCACAAAACCATAAAAAAATCCTCCAAAAGGCTAAAAAAACCCCTTTTCCCCCTAAAATTGTCCAAAATTCCTCCAAAATAGCAAAAACCCTCTAAAAAGGGAATAAAAAATATAAAAAAAAGAGGAAAAAGAGGGAAAAAGGAGGAAAAAACCCTATATAGCTGACCTAAACCATATGGTTCCCAAAACCATGGGCCAGCACTCCACCACTAAAAACCTATAAATAGGTGATGGAGACCCCTCATTTCATATCCACAGTCAAATACACCCTTACTCTGCCAAAATCACTGTTGAAACCCTAGCTCACCCTTGAGTGCCCCTTTTGGCCCATTTCCAACCCTTTGGAGAAAGAGAAAGGAGCAAAGCTGGAGTTTGGAGCAACCCTCTTGGACTATTGCAAGAACTTCACCAACCTCTACACCTAAGGTAAAATTTTGATACAAAAAAGAAAGATCTTCACCATATTTCAATGTTTTGTTATGTTTATTAATGCTCATGCTAGTTTAGAATTTGTATTGTTTTATTACTTTAATTTACTGTTTATTGAACTGCTACTAAGGAGTCCATTCTCCTTAGTAGGTGCTCATTTGCACAAGCTAGGGTGAAAACCCTAGCTATAGTTTTGGCGACTCCCCTTGTGTTCCTTTTAATTTCTGGTTCTAGTTTTAAAAGTTTTAAGCATTTTCAATTTTCTGCAATATTTTCCTGTTTTTTCCTTTCGGCTGCTGTAAACTGCGTCTTTTATCCTTCACAGTCACGTCCCGACCACGTCTTTTAGGCCTTTACTTGCGATCCGGCAGCGGCTCTCAGACTGTTTTCGGCGACCTGCCACCAGATTCAAGTCCATTACTTGCGATCCGACTGTGGATATTAACCTGTTTGTTGCGATCCTCCTGCGCCTGTCGGCCTTTTTCCCACGTCCCGACTGCGGCTTTCAACCATTTTTCTGTAACCTGCCTGCGCCTGTCGGCCTTTTTCCCCGCATCCCGACTGTGGCTTTCAGCCATTTTCCTGCAACCTGCCTGCGACTTTTGACCTGTTTCCCGCGGTTCGACTGCATCTTTCGGCCAAAATCCCGCAACCTGTTCGCGACTGTTGAGCTGTTTCCCGTGGTCCAACCGCCCAGATTTTCCATAGACCCACGGTCTGTTTTCTGCATTTTTTCCTGTTTTGAACCCAGCACTTTGCTGCACTTGCACAACCATCTGTCCTACCTGCAGCCATCCTTCCCTACAACCTTTTCTACAGTATTATGTCTGTTCCCTTTACATAATATTTTTAATTTTCAACATTTTAATTGAAAAAGAGAAAATTTTGCATTTCAAAGTTTAAATTCAGTATTGTTATTTTTAGTTAGCAAGTTGCCCACCCCCGTGGCACTTTTTATTTGGGTTCATCATCTCACACGCACACACTCTGTCACCTAATTCAAGTGAGCCTTAAAAAACTACTTAACACAACCAACATTCTAACCCCACTTGGGGAACACATAAGAATTTTTGTAGTTAGGTAGGATCGGGGGGATAGGCATCCAAATAACACCCATTGGTTGCTTACACTTGAGACATAGTTGTTGTCCATTAGGGAACCAAAATCCCCTAGTATTTTTTGGCACGGTCACAACCAGTTTATCAGAGGGCCTCTCCCTTAGGAGGGTTGAAGTCGCCAGACTGGTTCCGGAGGCCTGAGTGGAATACCGCACTCCATTCAGTAACCGAAGGCTACCTTTCGCAGTTCTCGGGGTATCACCTGTATGGGGATACCACGACAATAGAACCAAACGACAGATTCATGTTTTCTGGACGTGTCATGAACAGGGTATCTTAGTTGCCTTTCTTCTAGGATTGACTACCCGGTGTCCCTCCCGGTAGGGGGATATCTTTAGCCACTTGGCTCTCCTATCCATATTGTCTGACTTGGATTTCATCACCTTGCAAAGGATATGTCTAGTTGAGTCAGAATACTATTTAGCTAGGGGTTTGCATGCTCCCTTATCTCCTTTTGGTCTAGCGAGTCCACTATTTTTATTTTTTAGGAAACCTGCTGCTTGTTGGTATTCTGACCATTTTTGTTGATACTCAACTTATTGTAGCATAGCTGTTACAGTAGGTGTTTTGAGTTAGTTTTTGGCCTGAGTGCCATATTTTTTGAGCTCTCCTTTTGCACACTCGGTTGCATTAGGTTTTTTGAGCTGTTTTTTTCACTCAACACAACCCCTCGATACCAGACACCATTTGTCACCATTGAGTCCCTGAGACATTCTCGGTGCCTCCGGGGTGAGCCCCCACAGCACGGTTTACTTGACACCACCCATCACAGACATAGATCTTCATCACTTGATACCACTCATCATAGATCTCGAGCCCTGTCACTTGACTCCACTCATCAATGGCATAGAACTCTGTCACTCGAGCTAGATGCCCCTTATTTTACCTCTGATTCCGAGGCAGAGTCCAAGAACCCCATTTACACTGCACCAACCAGCCCCATGGCTGGCGTGACTTCCACCCCTTTCGTTGTAGGGACCATTGGTGGAGCATCCACCACCACACCAGCTACCACCCCTACTTTGGGTATGCCATCGATGGGGCCCACATCTACCATTCCGATCACTGCACCCATTCCAGTAGCTGGCATTCCTATTCCCACTCCATTAGTGACTCACACTACCATTGGCGGTGCAGGACTGTCCCATACCACTTTCGTCCCTTCACTTGGGGGAAACATCCCAAACCCTACCCCTACACTTGGGGGCATTGGCCCCAACATGTTCCAACCCACTAGTATGTCCCATCCTTCTACTAGTTTTCCATTCATGGCTAGCCTCAACCTTCCTAACCTAGCTAGACTGACTAACGATCCCATCCGATAAGACCCTGCATGGCCTCACATGCCCACCAAGCTTCCCTCTGACATCCCTAAGTTTCAGGGCAAGGCAGGTGAGGACCCCCAAAACCATATTATGTCCTTCCATCTATGGTGTTCCTCCAACTCCATAGTGGATGACTTTGTCTGCCTCCGTCTATCACAACGCACCCTCACTTGCTCTACAGCTAAGTGGTACATCGAGCAGCCCCATGGGACCCATGCCACCTTTACTTCCCTTGCCTCGATTCCTGCAGTTCTTTCAGTTACCTGTCACTATGACGCGGGCGTTGAGATCCTCTTGTCTTGCAGACAGAACACGGCTACCCATATGACTGACCACATTCATGAGTGGCGTCACCGCCGCAGCCTCTACAAAATCAAGTTAGACGACCGTATATTCTTAGATTGGTTTCTCAAATCCCTCCTTCTTATCATTGCCAAGGATGTGGCATCCGAACGACCCCAGTCCGAAGAAGAGGCCATCCTCAAAGCCCAGCAATTTGACCTCATTTACACCCAGTCAGGTTATCTATATACCATCATACCTGATGCCCCTCGAGGCGATTCCTCCCAAGACGATGCGCCGGGAGCATCCCATGCCGCAGACAACATCATTGGCCGTGTTGCCTCGCATCCCCAACCCTTTTCCATAGCACGTCCTAGCCCTGGCCTCGACCTTTCGCGGGCTACATCTCAATCCGAAGCAACCAATTCGTACGCTCCTATGACACATCACCACCATTCCCACAGACCCTCATGTCCACCTCAGTGCTTTGGACATGCATCCCCCACTTATACCCCCCCGGTCACACCTCAGCCATATTACCATCCACAGGCTGCACCAGCTCCTGTGTCCTCTCAATCCCAACCTGCTTATTACCCGCCATAGGCAGCCCCTGCGGCAAACCCCCAACCCGTTCCATAGACGTATCAGCAACCCCCACAAGGTTCATCACCTGTGCAACCTCCCCCTACTTATTATCCACCGCAGCCTGCTCCCGCACCTACACAACCCCAGAACCCACCTGTTTCCCAAGGGCAAGTCTACGCCCAACAAAATCTGCAGCAGAACCAAAACAACCAGCGCCAACAGGGCCAACAAAACCGTGGCAAAGGCCATAACCGTGGGAACAACCCCCCTCCAGACCAAGCTGGTCAACCTCCCAATCCCCCAAACAACAATAACGCGGCACCTGCCAACCAGAACCCTAATCGGCCTCCCAAGCAGGCCAAAAATCCTAATTTGCGAACAAACCATCCTTGTTCTATTTGCGGGGTCTATGGCCACAACACACATGATTTCCCACATTTGGAGCGAGTTCGAAAACTCTGGACTGATGATGCCCATCGCCAAGGGCACGCAGCTCCTCAGGCGCCACCTAACCCCCCACCCTCTCAGCAGCAACCTTTGGTGCTGCAAAACCCCTTACCAACCCAAGGCGTAGTGAACACTCAGCCGTTGGCTCCCCCTCAAGGCAATGCGCCACCACAAAAATAGATCACTTATGCCGCTCCTGATCAACCCATGTTAGACTCAGGTACCCACCACTTATTAATGATGTCATCCGCTGATGTCAACCTCCAAACTCGTCGAAACCAATATGGCTCCACCCCTGAGGCCTCTCTGTCGACAAAAACACTAATGCTCATCCCACTGATCAGATGTTATGTATACCTTCGGCTCCACTCGATGGCGCCTCTAAAGCACCTCGCTTCCCACTTCGTCGAATCAACAATAACCCCAATGCTCGCGCTGCGTCAAATTACAGCATTGTAGATGACTTAGCCCAATCTCCCACAGCCATGTCTGCGTTAGAAGTTTTAAAAAACTATCCTTCACATCGCAAGACTTTGCTCTCTGCCATTGGTGCTATTGACCCAAATGATTCACAATTGATGGCCTTCGATTTGGACTAGTTCGAACCACGCTTGCCTTCCACTTTAGCATTCCAAGTTTCTGTTTCCGTTTGGAATCTTGTCATCCATCGGTATTATCGATGAAGGTGCCTCTACATGCATTATGTCCACATTCGTTTGGCAGAAGTTGGGATCCCCTACTCTCCAGCAGTCCACCACTGCATTGCGAGCCTACAACGGCCGTTTGGCTCAACCCCAAGGTCTCTTAGCTAATGTCCCCGTCCAGTTGGCTGGTAAAACCGTGCTCATTGACATAGAGGTCCTCAATGCCCAACTTGATTATAAGCTCTTACTTGGCCGCAGCTACATGTATGCCATGCGGGCGGTTGCCTCATCCGTTTTTCGTACCATGATGTTCCCCCATGACGGATGCTTGGTCAAGGTTTACCAACTCACCTATTACGATCCAAATGCCCCTGTTGCACCTGAAAATGTTCTCCCCATGGTTGAACAACCTGTTGGTGGTGCAACTACCTTGTTTGTTTCCTCCGTGGGACCCGGAGTTTACTCAGATCCGCCAATGACCTCAACATTCCAATCCATCCCCCCCCCCCCCGTCACCTACGACTGAAGTATCTGACCTATGTACCCTTTCCCACAATACACAAACACTCAACAATCAACCACCCTCGTTACCCAAACCGCCATTGGTACCTAGTCACATTGGTGTTACACCCACCCACACAATCCCCTTCCTATTCCCTCCCTCGGGAGTAGTAAGTGCCCCGGTTATGGCTACTCTCAGCCTCCCCGGGTTAACCTTAGGATTACCCATGTGGTATATTTCACCTCCCGTTCCCCCACCGACACCAAATATCTTCCTACAACCGGTGCAACCCATTATCACTACTAGTCAACCACCTCCCGGTGTCACTACCCCTTCATCATCTACGAATCCCCCTCCTCTTATCAAGCCCATTGGGGGTAGAGGCCCACAACCATAAACTATTGTACCCCCTCCTAAGGCAGTTAAACCCCCCCCCCCCCCCCCCCCCCGGTGTTTCGTGCTCCCCCAAATTCTCATTGTGTGATGAGTTAGGCCATCCGACTCATCAATGTCCACAATTACTTGCATTACAAGAACACATGCAAATGCTTGACGACGATCCCAACATCCCGGTTGTCGAACTAGATCCAACCCCTAAGCCTCATGATAAATCACTGCATACCAACCACCCTTGTGCAATATGCAGTATTTACGGCCATTACTCACATCACTGTCCTAATCTCCCAGATTACAGAGCAGCTCTCTACAAGATGAATAATTTGGACCTTGAGACGGCACCCCCCACAATTGAGGAGATCCACCCCCCAGTGTCATCCCCATTCGGAGAGATTAACACCATTTATATGATCTCTTCGACTACCACTCCCTCGTCAACCGATTTGACCACTCAAAGTTTCTACAATGATGAGGAAATTCTAGAGGCTCTCACTGCCCCGGATTATCCCTGGGATGACATGCACCATCATTCCTATTTCCTCCTAGAAGAATCCTCCTCTACCACAGCTACCCAATTCGATGTTGAGTCCAAAGATTTCCTTCCCACCAAAGTTGACTGGTTTAAGGATCCTATTCCCCCTCCCGATGCTTTTGAGGAAGGTAACATGGCCAACATCTCACCCGTCATCCACATAGATATATCTGACCCACCTGGTGCTCTTGAAATAATTACCTTAGGAGCCTCCTACAATGAGTATGAGATTGACGCATAGAAAAAACTTTTCCAAGAGTTTCGTGATGTCTTTGCCTGGTCCTATACTGAAATGGCTATTCTCTACCCTGCTATTATAGAGCACCACATTGACACATGGCCCGATGTACCCCCCGTTCGCCAGAAACTGTGCCCCATTCATCCTTCAAAGCTCCCCGCTGTCAAAGCCGAGATTGAAAAACTTCACAAAGCAGGATTCATTTATCCTATTGCATATACCACTTGGTTTTTAAACCCCATTCCTGTTAACAAAAAAAAAGGAACCATTAGAGTATGTACGGACTTCCACAATTTAAACCGCGCTTGTCCCAAAGACAACTTACCCACGCCATTCATTGACCAAATCATCAATGCGTGTGCGGGACATGAAGTCCTATCTTTCATGGACGGTTTTTTTTGGATACAACCAGATTCAAATCCGTTAGGAGGATCAGTACAAAACTGCCTTGACCACCCCTTGGGGCACCTTTTCCTATCGCGTCATGCCTTTCGGCCTCAAAAATGCTGGTGCCACCTTCCAACGGGCCATGACCTATTTTTTTCACGACTTGGTCCATATCTTGCTAGTCTATCTTGATGACCTTACAGCTCGTTCCCGGAAATGATTAGACCACCTTAATGACCTGCGGCAAGTTTTCTTGCATTGTTGCAAATATCGAATCCGCTTGAACCCACACAAGTGTGTCTTTTGCATTCCGACAGACCGGTTGTTGGGTTTCATTGTTTCCCAGAAAGGAATTATTGTCGATCCCCTAAAAGTCCAAGCCATCCTAGACCTTCCCTCTCCTCGCACGCTCCGGCAACTCTAGAGTCTGCAGGGGCGATCTAATTTCCTTCGTCACTTCGTTCCTGATTACACCACTACTGTTCACGGTTTCTTACGCCTGCTTCGTACCCATATACCCTTTGTTTGGGATGAGCAAGCAGAAGCTACATTCGCAGCCCTCAAGAAAGCTCTCACACAAGCCCCTTTGATCTCCCCTCCGGATTTTTCTCAGGACTTCATCCTTTACGTCTCGGCATCCGAACATGCCGTGTTTGGAGTTCTGGTTCAAGAAGACGTCGCTCGCCAAGAGCATGTCATTTATTATGTCAGCCAGACCTTGTCTGGACCACCCCTACGTTACCCTTATGAGGAAAGACTCACCCTTGCTGTGGTCTTTTCCGTCCAAACATTTTGACACTACATTTTACTTAGTCATACCACAGTCGTTGTCGACTCCAACCCCATGGTCTATCTCTTAAACCGGCAACTCCTGCAAGGTCGTGTTGCTAAATGGGTCATTATCCTCTAGGAATATGACCTCACTTTCCGAACCCCTAAGAACACTAAAGCCCTTGCGCTTTCCCAGCTCATCACTAATCTCCCCTCCCTTCTGCCGTCCTCACAAATCTCCGATGAGTTACTCGACAATCACTTGTTCATCATCTCATCTGATGACCCATGGTACAGTGATATTTTGCTATACCTTCACACGCAGAAGTTCAGACCCAACATCAATCTTGATGGACGCCGTCGTATCCATCACCAGGCCTCTCTATATCTCCTCTTAGGCAATGTCCTTTACCGACGAGGGGTTGACACGATTCTCCGTCGTTGCCTTACACATGAGGAAGCCGAACACGTCCTCAATGACTGTCATAGCGGTGCCTGCAGCGGCCATTTCTATGGAATGGACACCGCCCAAAAGGTTGTCTGTGCTGGTTACTTCTGGCTCACACTCTTTACCGACTGCATCACAGCGGTCAAACATTGCCATAATTGTCAACATTTTTCCCCCAAGGCCCGGACTCCACCCACTCCGTTACACCTAATCATCACCGTTGGTCCCTTTTGTAAGTGGGCCATCGACTTGATGGAATGTAAACCCCCATCCACCAATGGCCATAAGTACATCATTGTTGCCGTTGATTACTTCACCAAATGGGCAGAAGCCATGCCCACCTTCAATTGTACAGCTGACATCGCTGCCCATTTCTTTTTCAACCACGTTATCACTCGATTTGGGGTACCCAAACAGTTGGTCTCAGACCATGGTTCACACTTCAAAGATTCCATTTGGAGCGAGTTATCCACCTTACTAAAGTTCCAACATCAGTATTCCTCTGCTTACTACCCCCAAGGGAACGGCCAAGTAGAGGCCATTAACAAAATCTTAAAAACCATCCTTCAATGCACTGTTGACTGACATAAGTCCAATTGGCACCACATGTTGTTCCCTGCCTTATGGGCTTACCGTACATCCACCAAGACCGCCACCGGTTTTACCCCGTTTCATTTAGTTCACGGTGTAGAGTCTATCCTCCCCATCGAGTGTCAGATACCTGCCTTACACATCGCCGTCGAGCTTCTCCCAGACACCTCCCCACTCGAGCAACGTCTGCTATCACTAGAACAAGCTGATGAAGACCATCGTGCCACTCTCCAGACCATTGAAGCCACCAAGACCCGCTCCAAAGCTGGTTACGACAAACATGTACACCCTCGAACTTTCCATGAAGGGGACCTTGTCCTTGCCTATGACCAAGCCCACGAAAAAACTGGTAAAGGAAAGTTTGAATCCATGTGGCAAGGCCCTTATATCGTGCAGACCTGCCTCGGCAATGGGGCATACATTTTAACTGACGCAGAAGGTCACCCTTTGCACAACCCTCGTAATGGGTTGTATCTTAAACGCTTTTATCCCTAAATAAACCCGCGGCCTCATTGGTCCTTATTGTACAGTTTGCTCTCTTTTTGCTTTTCACCTTTTTTACCACAATCTTACATTCATCATTTTTTTTTTTGCATGACCACAGATGGACCATCTTCCACCTCATTACATTGGCTTCACTGATGGAGCAAGCTGTTGGTCTCCCAACCTGGCTTCTGCAGCATGGGTCTTATATTCCCCTTCACATGAATTGATTCACCTTGACAGAATATGTATAGGCGTTCCTACCAATAACTAGGTGGAGTATGATGCTGTGATCGGTCTCCTGACTGCTGCCCTCCAGATGGGCATATGTCACCTTCATGTGTTCCTTGACTCCTAGCTACTTGTCTCCCAGCTCAACAACTGCTACCAGGTGCGTGATCCCTACCTCTTTAGAAAATTCCCGCGCACAAAAAAACTCAGCCAACAGTTTGAATCCATAACATTGACCCATGTCCCAAGAGCTCAAAATAGTGTCGCAGATCAAATGGCTAACAATATCCTAGATTGGCACATCAATCACACCATGTAAGACCTTCATCATGCATCATCATCCCATAACATCTCATCAAAAACTACATAAAAACCCAAAAACGATTGCAAGGGGCATCCACGTGCCTATCATCACATAAACATTTGCATCCATGTGCAATATAAATAAAAACACATTCACATACAGGGGCATCCACGTGCCTAATCCTACATACATCATGTTGCATAACATACAATACACAAGGGGCATCCATGTGCCCATAATTCTACACTACTTGCATCCATGTGCAGTACAACAATACAACAAACCATAAGCGCATCCATGTGCGTACCCTAAATCATCGTCGCAAAAAGGTGCATCCATGTGCATATATATATATATCAAAAAATGAATGTCAATATGCTACACATGTCCTGAATACCCTCGTACTCAGCTATACAAAAAATATCTATACATCCCTATGCCTCATAGAATACATGCCGTAGCTACAAAATCGGGGGGGAGTCCCCTGTACTCCCTAATGAGAGTCATACCCTGTGTCATTGCCTACATCAGCTGCCTCTGAGTCCTCCCCTCGCTCCTCCTCCGGCAGCTCCTCATCCCCTGCGGGCCCCTATGCACGACCCCTATCTGCCAAGATAGCCACCTGGATCACGATCGACCGAAACTCCCGTGGCGCCCTCATGCAATCCTGAATCACCTCCGGGTCCACGTCCCATCACCCATCATCAGTGACTCCAACCAGCAACTGGTCTAGAAGCATCCGTACGGACTCCAGAGTCCCCTCAACGTCCCGTCGACGCACCTCCCCTCAGCCTAGCAGGGCTGGTACCGCCACATGCCCCCTATGCACTACATGTCCTGGTGGTGGTCTCGGGCCAACATCTGTAGATCACACATCAGTCAGCAACAGTATATCAAAAAAATATCATACATAAGACTTGATATCCATAACATGCAAGCAAAACCATACGTACAAATGACACTTGTCATGTTGGACCCACTCACTATTTATAGTCCGTTGACTTTTTCTTGTTTTGGCCATTCTGAACTCATATGGAGTCCATTTTGCGAACCGTTTCCACCACTGGAATTAGCACGATGAGATCGTCATGATGGTCGACTTGTTCTCTAATTTTTTCCGCATCATTTTTTGTGCATTTTTTAGACGCCACTAGTCGCCTCGGTTTGCATGCCACTTCTGCTGCTCTCCATTTTTAGTATATTTTATATCATCGGATTCATTTTTTCGAGCCGGTGATGATGCTTGAGATCATTTCTCACTCTCACCCCCTGATTTTTTGGGTATTTTTTCCAAAACACCCCCCATCGCCTCGGTTTGCATGCCACGTCGGTCATTATCCATTTTTGACACTTTTTATATCGCCGGATTCATTTTTCTGAGCTCGTGATGATGCTTGAGATCATTTCTCGCTCTCACTTGGTACAGTTTTGACATTGTGTCCCGACACCTTGCTGCCTCGATTTGCGCACCACATCGACCGCCATCGGATTGTTCCACATTTCTACATGAGCCATTCACTCCTGTCACACTGCAATTATTTCATTATTTTTCCACCATTCATTATCCCGCAAGGAGGCCTAGAAGTGTTCCCCCCTACCCTTGTTCTTACTCATCATCAATGTTCCTTGATTGAGCACTTCCTCCTTGCTTGACCATTCCTTTTGTTCAGTATAATTTTATCCCTTTTTCGGGCCGGACAAGTCCTTTACAAAAAAGGCACTCAGGGAGTTTCTGTTAAGCTCTTTTCTGATTCCTAAAACAATGAAAAGATCGCCGAGCAATCTTGCTTCCTTTCATGCTTGTTAAAGTACCTGAAAGGGAGTCTATCTGGTATAAGTTTAACCCTTTTTCTGACCTTGTAGACTAATTACGAAAAATGAATACTCTAGTCACACCGGCTAGAAGAGTTCTTCATTGCATCCTTTTATGCTTCTTCGAGCCTTGGAGACTAACACACAAAAAAGAAACCCCTGGAAGTCTTCTTATCGCTTTCAGACTCTCTAAAATTCAAAGGAACCACGAGCATGAACTGTCTTGGGCTCGTACAAATCCACACGACAGTACCAATCCATTATTTCAGAGTCTTCTTATCGCTTTCAGACTCCTTAAAATTGAAATCAATCACGATCATGAACTATCCCGGGCTCGTATAAATCCACACGACAGTACCATTTTACACACACTTCTTCTAGTTCCTTAACCCATGAAGAAGCCCCCCCGTGCATCCCGGCACTATGATCGATCATCTCGGCAACACCCCCAATCAGGTCACCTTTGTTCAGAGTATTCTACAGTCTCCTGCCATTTTACACCAGCTTGAGTATCACTCATCCCAATGACTATCCTTGATCCCTTACAGCTATGATCCCTTTCCACTCAGTCAGTTTCATATGCTGCCCGATTGTCCCCACCATCATACTCTGAACAAAGGAAGTTTGAGTCCACCCACTCTACTTGCCCAATTATTCCCCACAGTATGATAGTCCTACCATCAGTACTCTCACACTTCGGTTCTCCACCTCGCACTCCTATCAAGGAAACATCATTGCCTTGCTAGTTGCAGGTCTCCCTCTGTCGATGACAGCCCCTCTATTCCAGAGGATAGACCCAGAGGTCCCTGCGCCTTGGACCCATCACCATTTGTGGTGAGTGCCTACGGACCATTTTGAGAGGAGTCATCATTGCCTCTCCGAGTGGTTGTTTCTCACATGCTCGACTTCAACACCTTGATCACATCGTTGAGAATCGCGCAGGGTATATATCCCTTCAGTTATTGGTCAAAGACCCCGGATTTCCCCCGACTCTAGCACATTGGTGAGTCACTTCAGAACGCCCAATTATATGTTCCCATGGATGTCCGAGTTGCGTTGGCGATTGTATTCGGAAGCCATCCAGTTATATGCTTCCTTGAGTACCCAGTTCAGTTCCAGTTTAGTGTACCATTGAGAGTATGACTCCCCGTCACTATGATCCAGCAGCTCATCAGTTCTTCTGGTACCCCACTTAGTAGCATTGTTGTCATTCCAGTGTATCAGTTCTTCAGCTCAGACATGGTTTGCCCAGCAATATGTCCCAGATTTGTGTCCCCTCTGGACCCTTATGATGTATATAGTGGTTCTCTATGTATCTTCCAGGTCCTCCTTGTTTGGGCCTCTCAGTTATTTTTTATGTATTTTGATAGGAGGATGGGTATTCCCGCCTCGTCCATATATTAAGATTCTTCCTCCTTCATTATTTGAGGTCATGTATATTTTCGGTCCCCATATTTTGGACCCCATTGTTATTATTGTTCTATATCTTGATACGAGCATGGGAATGCTCGCCTTGTCCATATGATTAGATTATTCCTTATCCATTATTGAGGGCATGTACTTTTAGTTTTTGCAGTTTGTTTGGGACCGTTGTTTCGAGCTCTAGTTCGTTTCTTCTCTTCTCCACACCCCAGGAAAACCATACAAGACTTATGATGTCTATCGGCCATACGATGAGCTCCTGCCCTCACACATTAGGGGGCAATCTGTTAACACCCAAAAAGTGCTCACTACCTCATCTACCCCATTACATGACGCATTTGTCCATATTTCCTACCATATTTACCTTCAAAACCTTAAAATCCCATTAAAAAGCCTCCAAAAGGCCACAAAACCATAAAAAAAGCCTCCAAAAGGCTAAAAAAACCCCTTTTTCCCCTAAAATTATCCAAAATTCCTCCAAAATAGTAAAAACCCTCTAAAAAGGGAATAAAAAATATAAAACAAAAAAAAAGAGGAAAAAGAGTGAAAAAGGAGGAAAAAACCCTATACAGCTGACCTAAACCATATGGTTCCCAAAACCATGGGCCAGCACTCCACCACTAAAAACCTATAAATAGGTGATGGAGACCCCTCATTTCATATCCATAGTCAAATACACCCTTACTCTGCCAAAATCACTCTTGAAACCCTAGCTCACCCTTAAGCTACTTTCACCCTTGAGTGTCCCTTTTGGTCCATTTCCAACCCTTTGGAGAAAGAGAAAGGAGCAAAGCTCGATTTTGGAGCAACCCTCTTGGACTATTGCAAGAACTTCACCAACCTCTACACCTGAGGTAAAATTTTAATACAAAAAAGAAATATCTTCACCATATTTCCATGTTTTGTTATGTTTATTAATGCTCATGCTAGTTTAGAATTCGTATTGTTTTATTACTTTAATTTACTGTTTATTGAACTGCTACTAAGGAGTCCATTCTCCTTAGTAGGTGCTCATTTGCACAAGCTAGGGTGAAAACCCTAGCTACAACATCCCAGACATTCAATACCTTAGCATGAAGCCTAGGGTAAAACATGTTATATTGTCTTAACACCGTCTTAAAGTCGAAAAATCCATTGATGTAAAGTTGGTGGACAGGTTGTTGCATTAAAATCTAAATTGCCAACTCTACTATTTTTCTAACATAGTTATGATGCTTCTCCACACAAACAACTCCCAACTAAAACAAAAAATCCATTTAGAGGAAGAAAGGAACATACCACTTGGATGTTTATATTTACTATTCCCGTTAGTGGAAACTAAAACAATTGTGAGTGAGTGGAGATATTGACGCATGGCCGTAAATAGCTTCCCATAATGTGGCATGACATTCTTTTTCCTGGGTCCTTACTTGTGAAAACCAAGCTTCCAAGAATGGTGATTGTAGAACAACATACAAAATTTATTCCTTCCCTCCATTGAGAAATAGGAGCCTTCCATTGAGAATTATGAGCCTTAACACTATCTTTATCTTGGAAACAATGGCATAAATCTCTGACTTCTTATCAACTTACATGGGAAAGACCACGTTAGCTATGTAGTGGCACCCCATTAATGAAGCATGATAGGTACACTTTCTTTAACCCTCTTTTTGAAGCGCGAGTTAATGGTTTTCTATCCATAGTCGCCTCTTAACTTTTCAAGCCCTAATATCTTCATCGTGAACATAAGTGAGCAAGTACGCAATCAATTTTTTTTTCAGCGAAAAAAAAATACTATTGCTATTCAATCGTGAATCAAATAGTACAAATACACATAAGTCTACTTATCAAAAGTTCCAAAATGATTGTAGTTTTCAGTACATAGACTTCAAAAATATGAAAACATGTTCAAGACTGTTGGCAAAAAAACATTCCATGATTTCAATTCATGAGCCAAAATGAGTAACACGATTAGATGTCGTAGATATGGATCATCCTAGAGTCTATCAGTGTTGTTTCCAAGTGTTCCTCCCAGTAAATAACCCCCTCATCACCAGCATAAGCTTCCTTTGAAAGAGAGTCAGCCAAAGAATTATACTACCCATAAATGTGATCAAGTGTGTAATGTTCAAAGTGCTGCAATAATTCTTTTATCCTTTTGCACCAGTGGTATAGGGGCAGATTATCCAATTTATAGAAGCCCTGAGCCCATTTAATAGTCACATGGGAATCCCCAAAAATCGCCAAATCAGATAGACAAAAAATATAAGCAACAGTAAGGACACACTAGAGTCGAAGAATCTCTGCTTTCATATTAGTGCCAAGACCACAGTTCAATTTCATTGTGTAGTAGTGTTCCAAGTTGATGAAGATGACCCCACCCGAAGCACACAATCCAACATTTGCAACACCATCAAAATAGATAACAACTTTTTGATCTAGGGGATGAAAGGTGGGAATCAAATTTGAATTCACTCTCTTGTAATCGGAACACTGCTCAGAGATCATCCTAAAGATACACTTAAGTGTCCAATCAATACATAGGACATCACCACTCCTTGTACTATGGAAAATGATGATAGAATTCTAATAACATTGTGAAGTTTGTAAACCAGCACGTAAACAAGAAGTAGGACAAAGACCCATACCTTCAATAACTTTCATGTAAGGAAGCACTTAGAGTTTTCACAAAACATTGACAATGAATTGAAAATCATATTTATTCTTAACACTTGATTTGGTGTATTTATTTTCTTACCTACGTTTGTGCACAGTGAAAACACATTCATATGCTTTAGCTAACGTAGCTAAGTAAGCCTCAGGGTATCGCGTAGGACCCCTTTCATCATCATCTAAATTCAAACTGTTAGAACCTTGCCAAGAAAACTTTATCGCAAGATAAATTCAATTACAGTAACATAAGCAAATCTAATGCTATAATTGTCTTCAAAGAAGTATGATGTGTCGTTTTCATTGAACTGTTATTAGTTAAGAGTTTTAGTGATTAATTTGTTTTCTTATTAATGACTTCAGTATTAAATACTGCTTTGTTTAAGCATTTATTATTTTTGCATTTGTAAATTTAACATTTAATGCTACTTTAAAAATTTTAAAATTTTTATGAAATTATCAGGATGTTACATGTGGTATTAGAGCTCATGTTCGAACTCTAGGCCTGAAAAGGTCCAAAGAACATGCAACAGAAAATTTTAGGACAACAGAAATCTTTATTAACTCACTTTAAATTATTTTGTTATACAGAAATTTGTTTTCTAAGCTACAGGTATGGAAGGATCAGCTTAACACATGGAGGACAGATTGCGACCAAACAATCATAGTACTGGACAACATCATGAAGAAGAATTCCATGGTGAATTAAATGATAATTCATCAGAATTGTTACGTGCATTTCAGGAGTTAAAAGCAGAAATAAGATCTGTTAAACAGGACAATGAAAGAATTCTGAAGGTAGAAGAGAAACTTAACCAGGTACTATTCGAGCTGTGCCCAACTAATGAATAGGATAGAGGGATTGAAGATTTCTTTAAGTTTGAACACTTACCTCAATGACATAAGGGTAAAAAGGTGAAAACTGATGATGTGAACAACAACTCAACATCATAAAAAGCTACCAATGAAAAATGCAGAAAGAAATGTAATTATTCAAGTGATAGTAGCAAAGGGGATTACAAACCCAAAAGAAAAAGCCACAAACAGTATGAACAGATTTATGGGGAATTCAAGAAAAATCAAACCCCCAATGTTAGCACCTATATATTTTTTTCTCTTTTACAACATAAAGACCTATACATGAAAGAAGGAAGGTCAGACGACTACCTGAGAAAAAGCTTGAAGTGATCTCCATTGGTAATGGCCAGGTGTTAAGGCATGAGACAGAATGGTCTAGAAGGGGTCCAATTAAATAAAGGAGCTAATGTCAAGGGCTAAGTATTAATAGGAAAATAAAGTGACTAAAAGCAAGCAAAGAAATACCCTAAAACCTATAGTCCTTGGGAAAATTTATGAAAGATTAAGTGTCGCACAGATCGGCACCGTTGATCAAGAGTGGGAGCAAGATCTACGGATTTAAATCAACTGTCGCATGGCCAAGTTGCGCGGAGGAAGGAGAATAAATGGATGTGATGGGTCGGGTCCCGCCGAACAGGTGTCATCTTAGGATCGCATCGCAAGGAGTAAGGAGCAGTGAGTAATTCCATATTGGGCGCATGCGATGGTAGGGACAGATATAAGGATCTATTACAGAGGCTATCCTTTCGAGATCCAAGGGTTCAGGTTCATTCACCACAGAAAGGGCCTGAGCCTCCACTAGATCTACGATTCGGATGGCGAGGAGAGCCACGTCAACGGCTGATGGAAGTTGCACAAGATATGATCGGGAGGGCCCTGCCAACAGATGAAAGATCTGAGAGTTAAATAGAGTATGAGGACTCACCATGGACACACATTGAGAGAAGATGGATGGTTCTCACACATAGTCATGTCAAGAAGTAGCATGCTAGATAGTGGTGAGGCAGACGTGATGGACCTTTCCTACCTGCTAGGTGTCAGCTCTAAAGCCTGTTGCATGGAAGAAAGGAAATATAATAAAGGCTCTTTGGGTGCATGTGATAACTACCCCATAGACTCATCCGGTTGAGGTCAACGGCTTAGATGAGAACTAGCAGGATGATCCTACAGTGGAAATAGATGGGTTTTCAAATCAGTGGGTAGAGAGAAGGTTAGATCTGACAGCGGAAAGTGAACATGTGAGAGTTTGAACGGTTAGATCAAAGGACAGCTAGCCAAAGAAACTGAGGGTTATGGAGACCGACTTATATATATAAGAACACCTGTGAATGTTGACATTTGTTTCGGAAGCTTGTCGAAGTCAGAAAGCCTCTCGGCGTGTGGCAGACGACGAAGGCAACAGAACCTTCGACAAGGTGCATGTAGGATTCCAAAGTGACAGGTAGGATCTGTAACTGCCATTCTCTAAATAAAATCTAAGTCTTTTACAGTCAATAGATGGGGGAAGACGAAGCTTCTACTAGTTCTAGGGTTAAAGTTGCCTTGGAAGATAGGGACACAGATGTATTTGACACATGCATTCAGCTCCCAGTTCCGGAAATTAAGAAGAGACCGGAAGACTTGCATGAACAGGGATTGGATATAAATGAAGTCTTTAGGTCGTCATTCATTTTCTTTTTCCTTGACCAGGTGTTCTCTTTTCCTGAGGTTGTAGCGTGGTGTTCTTCTAATTACTCAGAACCTCAAAGAGTAATTATGGATGCCCGTAGGTCCAGAGTCATCTGTAATATAGATACGTCGGCCGTTAGAGATTCCTTTTTCATTCCCGAGTCTCAGTACCATGAGTTGGAGGGTTTTTTTGAAGAATCTGTGGTTTCCTTGTACCACCAAATCAACCCCGAAATCCGTCAAGCTTTCTTAGCCACATGCCTGAAACTCGACTCCAAAATCTACGAAGAACCCTACCCCCTAAGTGTTAGCCTTTTTTATGACAATTCCCAGTTGATTCTTTTTTTGTTAGATAAGTTTCTAGGGTTGGATATTGATTTTTGGGTGAATGAAGTCCAATTAGGTTTACTCTTTAGGATTAGCATCAGTTTGGCCATGTCTGAAAGCGGGCTTATCGCACCCCTGAGGTTTGATGAATTTTTGGCAGAAAAAGTACATGTACAGTTAAGCAATTTCCTGAGTACTAGGTTTTTTAGATATCAGATATAGTTGATGAAAATGATTATGTACAACAGCACCGAAAGGCCACATTTCTCCTCACTACTTGAGACCGATGTTCTGGTAGACAATGTTTTCAATTATTTGAACTATGTTTTGCCCCCTGTTTATAAAATCATCATTGGGGAAGAATTGCCTAGAGTGTTTCCTGAAATACAAACAATGATGCAGTTGAAGGATGAACTAGCTATCGGTGATTGGTTTTTGTTGAAAGAAGCTACAGTCATTAGGTTGTACAGTTTTGTACAGGAGCCCTATGTTTTACCCACTTTACTAACATTGCGGGTCTTTGCTCTTGCATTTATCAGATAGAAATTGGCCCTAGAAGAAGTGCAATTCCTAAAACATAAGAAGAGCACGGATGTGAAATATCCTTGGAAGGTAGGCCCTTTCATTGTAAAGAGTAAAGAATATTTGTCAGAGGTGGAAGAATTATTGAATCCTCTAGGGTTCAGAAAAGATGTAGCCATCAAATACGACCCCTTGCACTATATTTCCAAGAGAAGGAAAGAATGCAATCTCAACGCTTTTGAGCATACAGAACAAGAAGGGGTGCTGAAGGGGCAAAATTTGTTGCATTAGGAACCCGAGGCGAGAGAAGCCGTAGATACACAGGGCGGAGATCTCATGTTATCTGATTTAATAATGAATTTAGATCAAGTGTTAGACACCGTGGAGGTGGGCCGAGAAAGGGACTTAGAAGAAGTCAGAGATATGGATATTGAAGAAGGTAATAGTGACAAGCGGCCTAAATTAGAAGTACAGGACGAGTTAGTGGTTGTGGCTATTCAAGCTGAGTCAATCGCTTCCCCAACTAAAGAGGAGTTGGTTGTTATAGCGGTTCAAGAAGAATTGACTGTCCAAATGGATGGTGGAGGGGCAGATGATGAGGAGTCTTCGGCTCCTGAGATCCAGGTTGTAGAATATAAGTTTCAAGATGTCCAAGAGGGAGATGTTAGTAATAAATTTCAGTCCAAGGCTGACCTCTATAAAAAATACGATCAAAACAAGTAGGCCTCGGTCGAGAGGCTGTTTGATTTGATGCCTATAGCTAGAGGTTTGTCTAAGACTTCCTTGATGACTAGCAGAAGTATAAATGATAACATCTTAAACTTAGCAGTATTGACGGAAGATGGAGTGACCGACAGAAGGATCAATTGGCAAAAGATACCAGTACCAGATAAAATCCAGTTTCACAAACAGGTTAGTGACCTTGTGTATGATGATTTTGTGAAAGCAGTGTTGAAAAGCGACAACTTGCTGGTTACCGTGAAAATGTTAGAAAACCAATTAAAGCAGGAGAAAAGTGAAAACGGAGCTCTTCAAAATCAGGTCAAAAAGGTGCAATATAACCTAGTTATAAGTGATGGTGGAGGTAAAAGCATGAGCAAGCTGTTGGCGGAGAAAGCCAATTTAATTCTTAAACTACAGAAGAAGGAAAATGTTCCAAATATCCGGTTAATTGAACCTCCCGAAGAGACAAAATTTGAAACACAAAAAGAAGACTTGTCTAAGGAAATAAGTGGATGTAAAGAAGAATTGTTGAAGCTTGCAAAGAAGGAAGATAGCTAGAAAATAGAGAGAATAAACTTAGAAAAACAGCTTGATGACTTGAAAAGTAACTTGTCCAAATTGGACATGCGGCCTACCAATATGAACCAAAATGGGGATCAGTAGTACTGAAAATATTGTGCAGGCTATGTCTCACGTTAGCCTGAAAGATGTGGAAATCAAGGAGCTGAAAGAAAAAGCTCAAAGATTGGAAGAAGAGAGTAATCAAAAGGAAGAAGAGGAAAAGGTCCTCAAATGAAGCACAAAGAGTTAATTGACATCAACAAAAAGCTCACTCATCAGATTAACGGGCAAGCAACTTTACAAGGGTGCAGACATTTGGTGTGGGACTAGATCACTAAAGAAACTGAGATCTTTAGACCCTACTTAGAGTTCATAAGAATAAAATAGAAGACTATTAGTGATGCTCTTGAAGGTTGTGGAGTTGCAAGGGAGACTCTAACCCAAAGGCCTAAAGAAATGGCACTAAGTGCTATCACTTTCTTGAATGATCTATCCGAAGAAGAAATGATTAAATTGAATATTGGGAACTAGATCACAACACTTGCAGCGGCACTAAGGGTCTTGTGGAAACATGCAGAGATTGAGAGTGTGGAAGCTAAAGTCAAAGAAATGAAGGGACAAGTGGCAGAGTTCAAAGGGTTGTTTGATAAGCTGGTTGAAATGGGGTTACCTTCGTTTTGGAAGGATGATCGGGAACTAATCTCCCATAATGCTTATAAAAACCTACTATGGGAAATAAGGATGGATCATACAAATTTCAAACGTCTTAACCAGCTGCTTGTAGGCAAGGCTCTGATGGAGTTGGTTGAAGAGGAATTTGAAATCTTGAATAGGTTGATTGCTATTGGCGAAAGGCTTCCCCCATTTTCCTACGTAGAGCATATCGAGATATGGGTGATGGTAAAGGAGATGGTGGACTATGACCTCCCACTTGCATACCAATGGGATAATGTAGAAAAGTATAGCAGGTCGCTATACTATCTCCGTCTTCCACAGTGATATTTGACTTTTTATAGTTGTTGATGCTTGTTTGGAAATCAGAGACTTCTAAGAAACTTTCCTATTATTGAGAAATTTGTAATATTTTTTGAGGCGGCTATATAAATAGCCAGCTGGAACTATTACTTTACTATCTTTACTTTTTTACTTAAGTAAATGTTACTTAGTAATAACACCGATAGATTGTATGAAAACAGTTAAGTCGGTTCTACCTATTTCTGATTTGTAGTGGTAGTGGCAAATAAACCTGGATGAGGTGTCACTTCGATATAATTGTTCTTGGTTTAGATGAGTCGAGCAAGAAGACTCCCGGCATCTATATATGCGATGTAATGGAATGATAAAGTGTTGAAAACTTTTATGGGAATTTTTGTGTATTGTTCTGTAAGACATTTTTGAGCTATATTTTGAATAAAGATTTGCAGAGCTGAGCCAATGTTTTCAGGGATTCTTGTGTAACTGGTCTTGTAGTCTATCCTTTCTTTTCCTATGTGAACTTTTTATCTCTCATTGTTAATTCCAGTCCGTAACATTCTTTCATACTTGGTGTAGTGTGATAGCTAAGTGGAATTCATAGAAATTATGCTCCACTTATCTTTTTCCAAGTATTCCACCATTACTTCTCTGCTAAAATTGATGTAGGATTCATCATTGTATGCCTTATATCAATGGATTGTTTCTTTCTCTTCTGTTTCACCAATTAAAATCACTTTGACTACAAGCTGTTTACTATCTCGCCCCTGTGTTAATGCATTTGTGAAGCATTTGTACATGAATTTTCAGAGTTTTTTTAAATGTGACTCCATTTCCCAAATAGAGATTCATATGTTTCAGCCAAGCTATGTTTAAACCATTTTGTTTCCAATAGAAATTTGATCTTCTATATTGTTGTAATTGAATATATTGAATGATGAATGCTGGTGTATGTTTTCATTGTTGACACCTTTGATTATTCCAGTCTTTCATAGAGCTGTAGAGAGAGCCCTCTCAGATTAAGCTGGATTAGTAGCTTAAGTCTAAAGATTGGTTAGTGGTTAACCCAGTTTTCCCTCTCCCACAACCTAGGGGGTCATTTTTGGTGATAACAAATTGGCTCCGTTGCCGAGGACATGATTGTTTTATTATCCCTGGAAGAACGACAATGAATTCTGAAGATTCGACGAAAAGAGAGATCCTTGCAGGAAAACTGAGATTTCCAAATTTCTAGAGGGTTGTACAATTTTTCCCTGGTGACTCCACTCCTAAAGATCCGCATTCAAGAAAGACTCCACCGGGGAAGATCGACGTGCCAAGTTCATTTTTGTAGAGATCTGGATACAGGCATCCTGGCCTCAAGAAGGAGCCATACGAGAGGTAATTTTGTTCCAAAATTTTGTTAAGTGTGGAAAATCCAGAAATATTACTTAGACATAAGACCAGAAAAGACAAGGCTAATACTTCCAACCTTAAAGAATTGGGTCTAAAGAAGAGTTACTTGTTTTACAAGAACTGGATATAGAGATAGATATCAGGAAGCCTTTAGCAAGATCAAGATCTGAATCTTATCTAAATATGGGTGAAGAAGGCCTGAATGCCCCTGAATCTTATTTGTTAGGTCCTGTCTAGCTTCAGTTACAAAATATTATCAAAGCAGAAAGAGCTATAGCTGGTTCTCAAATCCCTCAACCCCATACCAAAATTCCTGCAGGTAATTCTGCCCAGAATATTCATTCCCAAGCTCAGAATCCACCTAGACCCATGGCTTATAGATTTGCACCATTGGCCCTGCTAGCCGCTTTGCATGACCTCCCTCAGAACTATGCCCAGAGAATTGTCTCTTATGATGGAGAAGGAGGTTTTGATGCCAAGAAGCATGTAGACAGATTTGAAGATTTTATTGATTTGGAGGAAGTAGACCAAGATGATGCTAAGATGAGGTTGCTTGCTCAAAGTCTGTTTGGAAAACCCAAGAAATTGTTCAAACAGTTGTCGATTGCTTCTATAAATGATTTTGTAGCCTTTAAGACCCTATTCTTAGAGAGATGGGAAACAATAGGGAGCCCCGCCCTAGTCTTGTCCTAGTATAACCACCTGAAGAAAGGAGGTTTTGAATCAGTCCATGAGTTTTCTTCCAGGTTTATGAAAGCTTATAATTCTATTCCAAATGACCTAAAACCCTCAGTAGGCACGGCAAAGCTCCAGTACGCAGATGCCTTTGATGAAGACTTCTCATGCACGTTAAGAGAAAGGAAATCTGCCACCCTTCCTGCTATGTTGAAAGATGCAGTAGAGGTGGAAGCCAACACGATGGCTTCGGGGAAAATGAAGGGAAAAACAGAAGTAGATAAAAAGAAGCAAGAAAACCAAACCCCTTCCTCCTCCTCCTCTAGTGATGCCAAGTTTGATACTATGATGAAAACCATGGAAAAGCTGATGGATAGGTTAGCCATGGAAAATAAACCTCCTGCTAGGGAACAACTCGAAAATCAGATAAGAAATATTAACTTTAGAATGCTGCCCCCTCCAAGAAATCAGGAAGACCACCAGATGAGGACTCCTTTCCCTGAAAATTTGGTGGATGAGGAAGGATTTGAAGAGCCTGTTGGAGACCAAATCCGTCTCTTTGACACTCTGGACCATGAAATACATTTAACCCAAAGGGAGCATGACTTTTTCAACATGGGGAATGCTAGTAAGGTTGTTGAATTTGATTCTGAGCAATACCAAATGGGATACATGAATGTTGTGGATGATATTCAAAGGAAGGTGAAGTTAAGGAGCAGGGAGATACTGATTATTGAAGGGAAGGCCACCCATATTCAGCCCTCCAAAACTTAGCAGAATATGGAGAAACTAAAAGAAAAACAGCCAGAGGTTGCTACACAGAAAACCTCAGAAGATAAGGGACAACATTCCAAAGAAGGTAGGCATTCAGAAGTCACTGAAGTAGGGAAGCCAGCTTCAACATTCAGCTTGAAGGATGAACTGTCTAAGGTAAAGATCTCTATCCCCTTAAATGAACTGTTGAGAAACAATGAATATAGGGAAGAGATAAATAGCCTAGTAAAGGGGCAGGCAGGAAGTACGCAAGACATGTTGGAAGTGACGAATGATGCCCCCACTATAATATTTGGTTCCAAGCTGGAAGAGCCAGATGATGAAGAAGTCCCTCCCTTTTATTTGAGTTTGAATATCCATGATAAGTTATTGCACAACGCCCTGATAGATTCTGGGGCTTCACACAACTTGATGCCAAAGTCAGTGGTGGACTAGTTGGGATTAGAAGTCACTAGACCTTATAAAGACCTATATTCTTTTGATTCCGGAAAGGTACCATGTTTGGGTTTAATTAAAGATGTGGTAGTAACCCTTGCCCAGATCCCAGCGAAGAGCATCATGATGGACATAGTAGTAGCTGATTTGCCTGCTAAGTTTGGGATGTTGTTATCAAGGTCTTGGGTAAAAAAGTTGAAAGGGACCATGCAGATGGACTTATCTTACGCCACTATACTGCTTTTTGGGAGCAATAGAAAACTATATAGAGAGAAGAGAATGGCCTATGTGGTCAGTATTGAGGTCAAATCGAAAAATCACCCAGTGTATGCTGTAGACACAGGCATAGGTTCCTCTATTCTTTTCAATGAGGAAGACAAAGAGTTTGTGGCAAGCATGAGGCCTCAGAGAGGCAGAAAAATGAGGAAGGACTATGGAAGATGTATTTTGATGGATCACTGAGTAAGAATGGCGTTGGTGCCGGAGTTTGGATCATACCTCTCGACCAGGAGTCCAGAGCCTTATCATACAAGCTAACTTTTGAGTGTACTAATAATGTGCCTGAGTATGAAGCTTTACTCTTGGGGCTAAGAGCTTTGAAAGATTTGGGGGAAAAAAGGATACACGTTTTTGGAGATTCAGAATTGGTGGTCAATCAAGTAAATGACAGTTATCAGACAAACCACCTGAGGATGAGGGCCTATAGAAATGAAGTTTGGGAACTTTTTCACCGAACACAAGATCCGGGTGATCCCGAGATTTGAAAATCAGGTGGTAGATTCTTTAGCCACCACTGCCGGTGGTTTTAAAACTCCTATTTTCTCTCAAGAAAAATATGAGGTAGAAGTGGTGAATAGGCCATCTATCCTGGACAATGCTAAATACTGGAAAGTATTTGAAGATGATTTACAAATCAAAATATTTTTGGAATTGTCTGATGAGTTTGCTAATGTTCAGATTGATACTGAAAATGAGAACATAGAAGGAATGATAGACGAAGAGCAATCAGAGGGAGAAGACAGAGAAGATAAACAATGGAAAAACATGTTGGGTGGGAAAGATATCTTTCAATTGAAAAGTAATTATATCCCCAAAGGATTGATACCCCTAGAGAGGTTGTTTGACCAGAATGATGTGGCAAAAAACCCGAAGTTTGAACCCCCCAAAGAGGTGGTAGAAGAGCAAAAATTGGGCACTAAAGAAGAGCCTCAGATGGTAAACTTATCTAAGAAGCTACCTGCTGAAAAGAAGGAGCGATATGTAGAGTTGATGAAGAAATATGCCGCTACATTTGCATGGAGTTATGAAGAACTGAAGGAATATGATACCTCTATAATACAACACTCTATTCCAATTAGACCAGGAGAGAAACCCTTCAAGCAAAAGCTGAGAAGGATAAACCCTAAGCTGGTGCCTGTGATAGAAAAAGAGATTAGAAGATTATTTAATGCAAAAATCATTGTCACCTTGATATTCTCTCAATGGATAGAAAACCTAGTTCCAGTAAGGAAGAAGAATGGCGAAATTAGAATCTGCATAGATTTCAAGAATCTGAATAGGGATTCACTAAAAGATAATTACCCCATACCCAAAATGGAGCATATCTTACAAAAGGTAGTAGGGGCAGAAATGATCTCTACTATGTATGGTTTCTCTGGATACAATCAAATCAAGGTCTGTCCCGAAGATTAAGAGAAGACTACTTTCACCACTCCTTGGGGTACTTTCATGTATGCTAAGATGCCTTTTGGGATGATGAATGCAAGAGCTACTTTCCAGCGGGCAATGGACATAGCATTCGCTAAAGAAAAGGATAAGTTTGTGGTTGTATACATGGACGACATAACTGTGTACTCAAAATATTATGAAGAGCACCTGAAGCATTTGGAACAAGTTTTTAAGAAATGTATAAAATACGGTATTTTCCTTAATCCTAAGAAATCACATTTTGCATTAGAAGAAGCTAAGCTCTTGGGTCATATCATTTCCAAGGGAGGTATCAAGATCGATCTTGAAAGGGTTAGTGCTGTCCAGAAAGTTGGAGAGCCAAGAAACAAAAAGGAGGTGCAGCTTTTCATTGGGCAAGTGGGATTTCTGAGAAGATTCATTCCCAATTTCGCCGAAATCATGATGAGTATTACAAATATGTTAAGAAAGGAAAATCAGGTTAAGTGGACTGCGGAAGCAAGAGATTCATTTAAGGGAATTAAGAATGCTATCACTGAAGCCCCAGTATTAGCCAGTCCATATTTTTCTAAAGATTTTTCCTACGCTTTTGAGCACACCGTGGCAGGGGTATTGTTACAAAAAAATTCCCAGAACGCTGAAAAACCAATTTCCTTTTTCAGCAGGGTACTAAGAGATGTAAAATTGAAATACAACATCATGGAAAAGCAGGCCTACGCCCTAATTAAGTCACTAAAAGATTTCAGGGTTTATATCCTACATTCTTACATCATTGCTCATGTCCCAAATAGTGCTGTGAAGGGTATCCTCACCCAAGAAGACCTAGAAGGAAGAAGAGCTAAATGGATCACTGTATTGCTAGAATATGACCTAGACATAAAACCCACCAAACTGATAAAGGGGCAAGGGTTAGCAAAGTTAATGCCCAAGGCCAACTGTGATTCTCTGCAACTAAACTTCCTACAAGGGTATTCAAATCAGCTAGATATGGGAGTGCAAGTGAGGCCAGAATTCTCTGCATCCTTCTAGTATGCTGACATTGTGTATGTATTACAAAACTTACAAGCTCCTCCGGGATTGAGCAAAAGCAGAGCTAGAGTTGTGAAACTCAAAGCTGCGAAGTACTATATTATGAATCAATTCCTATATTGGAAGGACCCTGGAGGTGTGCTGCTGAATTTCTTTGTTGAGGAAGAAGCTAAATACACAAAGGAGGAGTTTCACAAGGGTGACTGTGGCGGTCATCATTCATGGAAGGTGACAGTCAACAAAATCCCGAGGGCTGGTTTCTACTGGCCTACCATGTTTTCAGATGTATACAAAGAAATAGTTGTTTGTCACCAATGTCAGATTTTTGAAGGAAAAAGAAAGGTCATTTCACTACCCCTTCACCCTGTCATAGTAGAAGCACCCTTCTAGCAGTGGGGTTTAGACTTCATTGGAGAGATAAATCCTCACTCCTCAAGGAAGCATAGATGGATATTGACAGCCACTGGATATTTCACTAACTGGATAGAAGCCATACCAACTAGGAGAGCAACCAAAGGTGTTATCATGGATTTTCTAGAAGACAATATCATGTCAAGATTCAGGTGTCCTAAAAGAATAGTGACAGACAATGCACCAACATTTTGTTCTAAGAAAATGATAAATTTTTTCCACAAGTACCATATCAGCCTGAATCATTCAAAAACATACTACCCTCAGGGAAATGGACTAGCAGAATCATCCAACAAAAGTCTAGTAAGAATCATAAAGAAGCTGTTGGAGGATAATAAGAGAGCTTAGCACACAAAGCTGAAATATGCCCTGTGGGCCAATAGAATAAGTACAAAGAGGGCCATTGGGATGTCCCATTTCCAGCTGGTGTATGGAGATGAGGTGGTTTTTCTAGTTTCTCTGGGATTGCGAGTTATGAGGTTGCTGCAGGGGATAGAAGAAGAACCAAACCACATGCAGAGAAGGGTAAACTAGATAGTTGAATTGAATGAGTTAAGAAGTAGCGCCTATGACAAAGTATAGGGGCACCAAGAAAAGATAAAGAATGCCTTTGATAGAAAATAAAAAGAAGACCAATTTTAAGGTAAATGACCTAGTCCTGAAGTGGGATGCTCCGAGGGAAGATAAACATGGGAAATTCGACCATATGTGGATGGGACCCTATATTATTGCAACAAACCGAGGAGAAAATTCTTTTATCCTGGAACACCAAGATGGGTCCGCCTGGTTGGCGGGTCTAGTCAATGGAAGGTTTTTGAAGCACTACCTGTCCTAAGAGAAAGTAGGTAACCCATGTACCATAGCCTGTATATATATATTTTCATTTTTTCACATTTGTTTTAGGGTTTTAATGGCGAAACCAGAAAGACTTGAAGCCCGAAGCAAAGGCCCTAAAGTCTAGAAGGGGAAGCCATGCTTCATGTTTGAATTGTCAGCCTTCCTAAGGAAACAGGCGCACTTTTAGTTTCTAGAGAAATTTTTCAATCTCGGGTTTGCAGAACCTGCACAATGGATTAGGCACTTAGTCTATGGATTTCTTTTCTACCTCACTGGGAGGATATCATCCCCGGTTGGAGCTAGTTGTTATCACCTATATATTTTTTGCTCTTTTACAGCATAAAGACCTGTACATGAAAGAATGAAGGTTAGACGACTACCTGAGAAAAAAGCTTGAAGTGATCTCCATCGGTAATGGCTAGGTGCTAAGGCATGAGACAAAATGGTCTAGAAGGGGTCCAATGAAATAAAGGGGCTAATGTCAAGGGCTAAGTATTAATAGGTGAATAAAGTGACTAAAAGCAAGTGGAGAAATACCCTAAAACCTAGTCCTTGGGAAAATTTATGAAAGATTAAGTGTCGCACAGATCCGCACCGTTGATCAAGAGCGGGAGAAAGACCTACGGCTTTAAATGGACCATCGCATGGCCAAGTTGCAAGGAGGAAAGGGAATAAATGGATGCGATGGGTCGGGTACCAACAGACATGTGTCATCTTAGAACCACATCGCAAGGAGTAAGGAGCAGTGAGTAATGCCATATTGGGTGCATGCGATGGTAGGGATAGATATAAGGATCTACGGTGGAGGCTATCCTTTCGAGATCCAAGGGTTCGGGTTCATTCACCACAGAAATGGCCTAAGCCTCCACTAGATCTATGGTTCGGATGGGGAGGAGAGCCACGTCAATGGCTGATGGAAGTTTGAAACTGTGAAGAACCTACAATAATTAATTAATGCAAATACACGAGATATCATAAATAATAGAACTTAGAATCACTTTTATAATGATCACGGGCCACTTCAAGGAGGCAACCTCCTTTGAGCAAGCTCAATACAATTAACTTCACGGTGCCTTCAATGACCTCAACACACACTTATATACTAAGTCTATGCCCAATACTATGAGTCAAAACCATGGGACATATAATACTATGGGATGACTTACAAAGCATATGCGTCCAATACTAGGGGTCAATACTATGGGCTAATATAAACTATTGATCAACAAATACTATGGGACGACTTAAAAAGCATATGCGTCCAACAACAATATACTAACATGGTAAAGAGAAGGGTTGACACGGGTTCCTAACATCCCCTCTCCCTTAGAAAAAGCTTTGTCCTCAAAGCTTTGGTTGGAGAAATTGCTGCAGAATCTGAAGAAGTGGTTCCCTGATAGCATTCTCGGGTTGCAATTCAGGCCACTAATGCCTTTGGAGTGTTAGGGAGGATTGCTTGGAAAGATGTAGATGAAGAAGAACCCCATCAGCTACACGAAAAATGCACTTAGAATGGTGTTGGTCAGCTTGTTGTTTCAAGCGAATTTTGGCCATGTGAAGATTGTCCTGCAGAATGAGAAGACTCTGATCGCGGTTTCGAAGAATCGAGTCAATTTCCTGAACTGGGGAGCTGCTAAGGGTGTATGGAAGAAGAACTGGTGGTGTTTGTCCATAGACTGCTTCATATGGTGTCCTTTGAGATGTGGTATTGTACCACCAAAGCGCTTCTAGGAGATCCATAGAAATAGTTGGCCAAAGCTATGTAGGGATGGGCAAGGGTTTGAGAAATCCCGAAAGGAGTGTCGTTTCACCCTTGTTGACCTGGAAAGTATCACAGTCAGCCACCATCTGTTGAATTGTCATTTTCAGTCCCTGCCAAAAGAAGTTACATTGTTCCTAGTCATACATTTTGAAGAACCCAGAGTGCCCTACTGATGAAGAAGCATGGAATTCATAGAAGAGATAGCCCTGTTGAACATATTGCAACCAATTTGGAACAAGCAGGGAAAGAGCTGTAAGAGAAACTGGGTCATCAATTGTGCAAGAAGGAGCATCTGCCACCATATTGTGCTTACCCTTCTTGTAAGTGATCGCATAGGGATAACCCATGAGTTGGATAACCCATTTCAGGTGTGTTGGGGAGGAGACCCATTGTTCCAGAAAATTTTCTAGACTCTAGAGATCAGTCTTGATGCAGAAATAATTCCCTGATAGGTATGGCTGCCACTTCTGTACTGCATGCAAAATAGCCATCAGTTCCTGCTGAGAGGTAGATGCGACTAAATTCTTACCGGAAAGGTCTCTTGAAGGTGGAAAGCTCATTGGTTCAGCAAAGACACCTGCATATCTATCCAAGGAAGTAGTGGAGACCGTTGATGGGTGCATATGAAGGGAATGGAGTTGAGCGATGATACCATGTGAATTCTTCTTAAGGATTTTTTCCAGGCGATGTGAACTGATGATGCAGAGAGACCCTGGTTGTAAGCCCATTAATTTGTGTAGTTCCCCATTTACTGAAAACTGCATCCAAAGTTTCGAAAAATCCCATAAGATGGGGCCAAGTGTGCGTAACCATTGAACACCCAAAACCACATCACATCCGCCTAAGGACAAGGCAAACATGTTAGAGCGCAGGTTATAATATTCCATAGAGATACGCACATTGTGACACTTCCCCTTGCAAGGTAAGGTGCCCCCATTGGCAACCATGACTTCAAAGTTGGAGCAAGGATGGACAAAACAATCAGCCTGTTTGGAAATCTGAGGGTCAATGAAGTTATGAGTGCTACCAGAATCAATGAGTATGGTAAGAGGGAGCTTCTTGAAGTGTCCCATGACTCGCATTGTTTGTAGGGTGGTGACGCCGATTACAGCATGGAGAGAGAGCTTGGGTGGTTCATCCTGAGATGGGGTGTCAACAGGTGGGTGTTGAATGTCGACCTGATCATCTACTGTATCTGGAGCTTCTTCATCAAGTTCTGAGGTAGGTGGAGAATCCACATCCAAGAGATAGAGCTTTTGTTGAACACATCTATGTCCCTGAGTGAATTTCTCATCACAATTATAACAAAGCCCTTTTTCTCGGTATGCCTACATCTCTGTTTCAGACAAATGCTTGATAGGAGTTGGTTGCGGGGCAGGAATGATGGGAGGTCGTTGGGAACCCATATTTCTGAAGGGAACAAAGGTGGGTTTGGAGCGTTGTTGAGCTGCGATCTTGTCCTCTATCAACTTAGACAACCCAAGGACTTCCATCATTGTGTTGGGACAGAACATTTTGACCTCTGAGCGGATTTCATCCTTGAGACCACTGATAAAAAAACTCCTGTAGAATTCATCAGACAATCCTTCTGTGTGATTGGCCAATTTCTCAAATTCTATCTGATACTCTCTCACTATGCCAATTTGGTGAAATTTAGTGAGTGCTCCTGTGAAGTCATCAAAAGCACTAGGACCAAATCGTGGCAAAAGGAGTTGGCAAAAATCTGTCCAGTTTGGTTTTGGGATGAGCTTTGATGTACCAACGGTACCATTGAAGGGCATCTTGTTCCAAATGAAAGGATGCAAGTGGAACTTTCTGGACATCAAAAGTATTATGCAAACTGAAATATTGTTCTGCTCGGTATATCCATCTAGTCGGATCAGTACCATTGAAGCGAGGAAAATCAAGCTTCGGCCGACGAAAATTGCTGGAAGAAGAGAACCCGGTGGCTGCAAAAGATTCTGGCTATCGGTTATTGGTCATGGCTGAATGCTGAAGATGGAGGCTGAGAAATTTTTCATCAAGATCTTGGAGTTTGGTTTGGATGGCTGCAAGTGCTTCTTCCATGGTGTTTGCTCCTGCGTGGGTGACAACCATAACTAGGATTTTTTTTTTTTTGGTTGAATGGGTAGAAAAACAAAAACAGAAACTGCTTCAGTAAAGGAAAATCTGGATTTGGGAAAAAATCTGAAGGGTAATTGGGGTTTGACTAGGTTTTGGACACTGTCGAAGAGACAAGGAAGCAAAAATGAGGATTTCAGAAGCGAGGTGAAAGGATGGGAAAATTTGGTAGAGGGAGACAAAGAAGCAGAATTCGGAAAGGAACCATATGGTAAAATTTGAAGGTGATTGGGTGAAATCTGAGGAAGTTATGGGAAACCCTAAAAATAGACAAATGTGGGATTTCGGGCTTTGGGAAGGCAAATTGGGGATAGGGTCCTCAGGAATGAAATATGCAGAATGGGATGACAGGGGTTCCCCAAAAATTTCAAGGGAAACAGAGTGAAAACAAGGGAGATATGGAGAAAAAACTAAATTATATATATATATATATATATATTTTCAGACTGGAGCGGCTACGGTTCGGAAGGGATCTGGAACAGATAAATCTGCAACGGCCCAGAAGTGAGCAGAAATAGAGGGATCTGAAATGGCGTTGAATGGATTGAAAAAAGATGGATCTGGAACGGCTTGCAGAATGGATCTGAAGGGATGGATCTGAAACGGCGTAGCAGTGATCGACAACAGTTCAGCTGAAAATAGATATGGACCCTAGGTATGTGCGGCTTCCTAACAGTTCAGGGGTTTCACTCCACCACCAATGCTGTTTGACGGCTTGCGTATTGGGGCAGTACCCCTCCCTCCACGACTCAGGTAAAACTGATAACCACTTTGCCACCAACGACAACTCTTGGTTTACCTCATGGGTGGGAACTAGTCAATCAGGTAGGGGTCGTTGCCCTTTTTGCTGGCAGGTCCTCTCAATGGGCCAGCTACTTCGGGGTTCCTATGGTACTCCTCACAATGAGTTTTAGGGCTTATGCCCAAGTATTTCCAATAGTTAAGAGGATAGGGATTATTCCCAAATCCGAACCTACAACAGATGCGAAAAAATTTTGGCAGAAATTTCACCCAGCGAGCCCAAGAAAGTGCTCTGATACCAGATGTGAAGAACCTGCAATAATTAATTAATGCAAATACACGATATATCAGAAATAACAGAACTTAGAATCACTTTTATATTGATCACGAGCCACTTCGAGGGGGCAACCTCCTTTGAGCAAGCTCAATACAATTAACTTCACGGTGCCTTCAATGACCTCAACACACACTTATATACTAAGTCTATGCCCAATACTATGAGTCAAAACCATGGGACATATAATACTACGGGATGACTTACAAAGCATATGCGTCCAATACTATGGGTCAATACTATGGGCTAATATAAACTATGGATCAACAAATACTACGGGACGACTTACAAAGCATATGCGTCCAACAACAATATACTAACATGGTAAAGAGAAGGGTTGACACGGGTTCCTAACGGAAACGCACACAATATAATAGGGAGGGCCTTGCCAACAGATGGAAGATCTGAGAGTTAAATAGAGTATGAGGACTCACCATGGACACACGTTGAGAGAAGATGGACAGTTCTCACACATAGTTGTGTCAAGAAGTAGTATGTGATATAGTGGAAAGGGAGATGCGATGGACCTTTCCTACTCGCCAGGTGTCAGCTCCAAAGCTTCTCACATGGAAGAAAGGCGATATAAGAAACGCTCTTTGGGTGCATGTGATAACTAAGCCGTAGACGTATCCGGTTGAGGTCAATAGATCAGATGAGAACTAGCAGGATGATCCTACGGTGGAAATAGATGTTGTCAAATCAATGGGTAGAGAGAAGGTCAGATCCGACGGCGGAAAGTGAACATGTGAGAGTTTGAATGATTAAGATCAAAGGGCAGGGCAGATAGCCAAAGAAACTGAGGGTTATGGAAACCTGGTTATATATATAAGAACACTCGTGAAGGTTGACATTTGTTTTGGAAGCCTGTCGAAGTTAGGAAGCCTCTCGGCATGTGGCAGATGATGAAGGTGACAGAACCTTCGACAGGGTGTGTGTAGGCTTCCAAAGTGACAGGTAGGATCTGTAACCATCATTCTCTAAAGAAAATCTAAGTCTTTTATAGTGAATAGATGAGGGAAGAGGAAGCTTCTACCAGTTCTAGGGTTAAAGTTTCCCTGGAAGATAGGGACGTAGATGTATTTGACACATGCATTCAGCTCCCAGTTTTGGAAATTAAGAAGAAACTGGAAGCCTTGCATGATCAGGGACTGGATATACATGGAGTCTTTCGGTCATCGTTCATTTTCTTTTTCCTTGACCAGGTGTTCTCTTTTCTTGAGTTTGTAGCGTGGTGTTCTTCTAATTACTTAGAACCTCAAATAGTAATTATGGATTCCTGTAGTTCCAGAGTCGTCTGTAATATAGATGCGTCAACTGTTAGGGATTCCTTTTTCATTCCCGAGTCTCAGTACCAAGAGTTGGAGGGTTTTTTTGAAGAATCTATGGTTTCCTTGTACTGCCAAATCAGCCCCGAAATCCATCAAAATTTCTTAGCCACATGACTGAAACCCGACTCCAAAATATCCGAAGAACCCTACCCCCTAAGTGTCAGCCTTTTTTATGACAATTCCCAGTTGGTTCTTTCTTTGTTAGCTCAGTTTCTAGGGTTGGATACTGATTTGTGGGTGACTGAAGTCCAATTAGGTTTACTCTTTATGATTAGCATCAGTTTGGCCAAGTCCGAAAGCGGTCTTATCCCACCCCTGAGGTTTGATGAATTTTTGGTGGAAAAGATACATGTACAGTTAAGAAATTTCCCAAGTACTAGGTTTTTTAGATATCAGACATAGTTTATGAAAATTATTATGTACAGCAACGCCAAAATCCCACATTTCTCCTCACTGCTTGAGACCGATGTTTTGGTAGACAATGTTTTGCCCCCTGCTTATAAAATCGTCTTTGGGGAAGAATTGCCTAGAGTGTTTCCTGAAATACAAACAATGATGTAGTTGAAGGATGAACTAGCTGTCGATGATTGGTTTTTGTTGAAAGAAGCTATAGTCATTAGGTTGTACGGTTTTGTACAGGAGTCATATGTTTTACCTGCTTTTCTAACATTGTGGGTCTTTGCTCTTGAATTTATCAGACAGAAATTGGCCATGGAAGAAGTGCAATTCCTAAAACATAAGAAGTGATCAGATGTGAAATATCCTTGGAAGGTAGGCCCTTTCATTGTAAAGAGTAAAGAATCTTTTTCAGAGGTGGAAGAATTATTGAAGCCACTAGGGTTCAGGAAAGATGTAGCCATCAAATATGACCCCTTGCACTATATTTCCAAGAGAAGGAAAGAATGCAATCTCAATGCTTTTGAGCATACAGAACCAAAAGGGGTGTTGAAGGGGCGAAATTTGTTGCATTGGGAACATGAGGCGGGAGAAGCCGTAGAGACACGGCGAGGAGATCTCATGTTATCTGATTTAATAATGGATTTAGATCAAGTGTCGGAGACCGTGGAGGTGGGCCGGAAAAGGGACTTATAAGAAGTTAGAGATATTGTTAAGATCCTAGTGGGAGGCCTTCACTAACATCTTGAGGTTTTGGTGTAACGGTTCGTATCATTTGGTATCAGAGCCTTCACCCAGGTTCAAGTCACAGAGCGGGTGGCAACGTCGGCATTGTAGTGCCTGCCCAAGGCTCGTATGACTCAAAGGGGACACCACCGTACGGGCGCACATCCAGCCTAGAGTCTGGACTGCGGAGTGTGGTGGGATGTTAAGATCCTAGTGGGCGGCCTTCACTAACATCTCGAGGTTTTGGTGTAACGGTTCGTATCAGATATAGATATGGAAGAAGGTAATAGTGACAAGCGGCCTAAATTAGAAGTACGGGATGAGTTAGTGGTTGCGGCTATTCAAGCCGATTCAATTGCTTCCCCAACCAAAGAGGAGCTGGTTGTTGCAGCGGCTCAAGAAGAATTGACTGTCCAAATGGATAGTGGAGGGGTAGATGATGAGGAGTCTTCGTCTCCTAAGATCCAGGTTGTAGAATATAAGTTTCAAGATGTCCAGGACTGAGATGTTGGTAATAAATTTTAGTCCAAGGCCGACCTCTGTAAACAATACGATCAAAACAAGCGGTCCTCGGCCCAGAGGTTATTTAATTCGATGCCTATATCCATAGGTTTGTCTAAGACTTCCTTGATGACTGGAAGAAGTATTATTGGTCGACGCACTATTCTAAAGGTTTTCCAATGTAGACCCAGGTACTTTTCAGTACAAATACCAACAAAACCCCTATTCATCGACCCTTTCGGCAATAGATTGCAAGCAGCCTGAGGTCTCACCCGAGGCGAAGTTGATGCGGTGGTTGCAGAAGTAGGTTTCCACAACCTTGTGATGCGAGTGATTCAGCTTCTTAATGCACAACGTGGAGTTAGACTACGTAGCTATGTTTAGTGATCGTGCGGAGTCTCCTACTCCGCGCCGAGTATTTTCAGGAACGAGGATATTGGCACCCTTAGTGCGTTCAGAGGCCATGCAGTGGGGTTTAGGAGACTGATCACTTCTATTCACTTTGTAGTCACTAAACCTTAATCATTCATCATTACTTATCTTGGTAAACAACATAACTTATGCAAATATGTGAGAGGCGCGGTGCTATGAACTTTGTTACTGTGATTCAACCCTTAATAAGTAGCTATGTGGTTATCTCGTTGATCCATTCATTCAAGACTTATAGGTGCTTACTGTTTAATACTTCTTCATACATGAACTAATTAGCATTTTATTCCATCCTTGCCTCGGTGAATACAGATCATAGTAAACATATAACAAGCAACAATAAATTCATGCATGTACTGTAAGTAATTTAAATCACCAATTAATGACAATCACACACAACAAACACATAGCACAATGATTTAACGTGGTTCACTTCCTCGAATGGGAAGCTACGTCCATAAGAACTGTTGTTTATTTATCTCGGAAAGGGGTACAATAGTTCTTTTCCTGTGCACTCAGTTGCAGATGCTCTTCTCTCTCTCTCTTAAGATTAGGTCTTTGTGTACTCATCTTGCAGAGCCTTTACAAAAATGTCTCTTAACAGAGATCTATTCAATCAACAATGAGAAAAATAACAAACATGAAGAGCCCCTTTCCTATACAAAATTGCCCTATATATAGATCATGCCCTTAGGTCATGTCTTTACATTACAAAGGTGAAACCCTTAGGTTTTACAAAACTATCACGATTTTCCCAAAACTGGACTTATTGATATCTGGTGGTGGATCTTCAGTCATATGCGTGCCAACCTCGGTGTAGACATGTTGTTATCTGTTCCTCTATCGTGCATGCCAACAGCTTGCTTCTGCCACACTGTTGCTCCAATCATGGCCTTAGATAATTGGTTCAACTAGTAGTTATCTGGTGGTGTAACCAATTTGTCTATCTCAATTTTTACCTACCCACCGCTTCGTAGTTATCGGTGATATTTGCCAAAAATAGGTCTTCTGTGACCTAACCACATTAACTGCCATCCTCCATGCATGCTTTGCTTGGCTGGATGTCCATCGACGTGGCACATCGTAGTGTTGTACTCCTCGTGGCACTGACCTTGTAGTTCTTCTGCAACTGCACTGTGGGCACTGTCGCAGCATACCAAAACTATGGTGTGCCTCTCCTCACAGTTTCCAAAGCTGTTTTCCACAAAAAGTCTCCATCCATGCTGCGCTCGGCTTCGCAGTTCACAAAAATTAATACGTTCAAAATTTGACCTCCTTGGGCCAGGCCTAATAGGCCCCTAACACTTACTTCTGGCTTGCCCTCGAGCCACCTGCAATTTCTGCATCTTCTACTTGTTCCTCTTCTTGTGGTCCGGTTGACGCAACGAATTCATTGTATTCGACAATTAATTTCTTAACTGCTACCTTGGTGTCCCTTTTTACTTGCATTACTGTGTCTAGCATCTCAGGTGTTATCTCTTGTCCTTTTTGTTCTTCTACCTGTTGCTGACCATTGCGCAATTCTTTTAGTTTCTCTTCGATCTCTTGTGACATGAAGCTTTCTTTTTCTAGGAAGGGTTGTGTTTTATCCCCAATTGGAGCCTCTTTCTCTCTTAAATTCTGCAATTCCTTCTTTAGCACGTTGACCTCCTTGTATCTGTGGAGTCGTTCTCGTGCTGGTAATGCATTAACTTCTTCATCCAATGTTTCAAATTCTATCTGTTTTGCTTTTAGTGCATCCTTTTTTCTTTTTTTTGCTGCACAGCTTCAGCAGTGCTACACGGTTTAGAGACCTTTCCTGGTAATTTATATGTACAGACTCAGTAATTTCTAGTGCCTAATTTGAACCATTTTTGGCACTCTGAATTTTCCCTTTCTTCTAGTCATACAGGATTTTGCGAAGTAGGACTATCGCGGTAAAGCTTTAGTCTACTTCCATTTATCAGATTAGGTAATGTATCACCAGCTAAGTTAGCTAAATGGACTGTGCCACCATGAGTAAGATGTATGACAATATATGGTCCAAGCCAATGCATTTTGAACTTGCCTTGAAATTTCATGAATTTACTGTTGCACAGAAGGACTAGATCACCTACCTGAAAAGACTGATTCTTAATGTGGTGATCGTGCCATGCCTTTTCTCGTTCTTTCTGCACTTGCTGGTGGAATCCCGTAATGAAGCATTCTTCTTCCAACCCAACCAAGTGTATTAGTCTTTCTTCCAGTGTTGCGTGATCTGCCATTCCTATAAGTGCAGCTATTCTCAAGCTAGGAAGAATATATCCCACTGGCATTATTGCTTCTTGCCCATAAGCCAATCTGAAAGGTGTATGTCCAGTTAATTTCTTGCATGTCATTCTGTATGCCCATAATATTGGTGGGATGCGAAGGTCCCAGTCATCGCGGTTTACGTTGCATATTTTAGTTAGTGCATTCTCAAGTACTTTGTTGAATGCTTCAATAGTTCCATTTGCTTGTGGGTGATAAGGTGTACTGCACTGATGATGGATGTAGAATTTTTCATTCAAGGCTTCAATAGTTTTGTTCAGAAAGTGGGTACCCTGATCACTCATTAGAATTTTGGGGCATCCAAACCTTGTGATGATATTTTCAAAGATAAATTTGGCCACTGTGGCTGAGCTGCAATTTTTCACAGGTTTAGCTTTTGCCCATCTTGTGAGGTAGTCAGTCGCAGTAATAATGTACCTCGCACTAGTTCTCTTCCCTGGTGGATTAATAGGTCCTACAAAATCAACTGCCCGATTTTCGAATGCCTGCAAGGTTAGCTGAGGATTCAATGGCATCTCATCTCTCCATGATGGATTCCTTGTCCTTTGATAGACATCGCAGTTTTGGCAATGTTCTTTGGAGTCCTTATGGATCGTAGGCCACCATAGTCCCACACGCAATATCTTTTGCGCAGTAGTCCTTCCTACATAATGACCACCTGCGACTCCTGAATGTGCATAAGCTAATATAACTGGCTTCTCATGTTCTAATACACATCTTCACAACACTTCGTTAGGTCCTATCTTGTAGAGATGTCTTGCGATAATGGTGAAGTTTGCGGCTCGCACTACCAACTGTTTCTTCTACTATGTAGTGAATTCTGTAGGTGCGAATCCAGTAGTTAAGAAATTGATTATGTCTTGATAATATGCATCAGCTACCTGTATAGCGAACAACTGCGCGTCAGGAAAATTGTCTTCCAGATTCATAGGTTCCTCTCCTGACTCAATCCTTGATAGATGATCAAGTCCTAAATTTAATCTGCTAGGTTTAAAGACTATTTCAAAATCATACTCTTGGAATAGTAATAGCCATCTACATATCTGCCCCCCTAACACTGGCTTATTGACTAGGTATTTTAATGCAGAATGGTCTGTAAACATTGAAAAGTGTGCACCAAGCAAATAGTGCCTGAATTTCTGTAATGCATATACCATTGCGAGTCGTTCTCTCTCAGTAGTTGTGCAATTCATTTATGCTGATGATAGCATTTTGCTCAAAAATGCAATGGGATGATCAATGCCTCCTTCTCCCGATTGTGCAAGGACAACGCCTAATGCGATGCAAGAAGCATCCACATGTACGTGAAATTGCTTCTCCCAGTCTGGGAAGACTAAGATCAGCACAGTAACCATTTTCTCTTTCAATGTGTCCAATCCTTTCTCACACTCCTCATTCCAAATGAATGGTGCATCATTCTTTAAAAGCTTCTTCATTGCTACAGTTATCTATGCATAACCCTTAATGAATTTTCTATAGTATCCGGTATGGCCCAGTGTAGTGCGCAGTTGTTTAACTGAATTTGGTGTAGGCAAGTTTACAATAACTGATATCTTTGCTGGATCAACCATCAACCCTTTCTTACACACAATATGTCCCAGTAGAATCCCATACGGAACACAGAAAATACATTTCTTTAAATTTAATGAAATCTGATGCTGTCTGCATTTTTCTAGCATCATCCTTAGGTTCGCGGCATGGTTCTTCAGTAACCCAAGAATGGTCCAATCATCAAAGTAAACTTATAAAAACTTGTGGATGAATTCTTTAAATGCTGCAATCACCACCCTAGAAAATATGGTTGGTGCGTTCTTCAGGAAAAAAGGCATTACTATATACTAGAACGAACCCCATTCTGTGGCAAAAGTGGTCTTGTGCCTGTCTGCTGGATCAATTTTTATCTGATGGTATTCAGAAAATCCACCAGCAAAAGAGTATGCTTCATTCCCTCCAATGTTATCAAGTACTTCATTGGTAAAAGGTGTAGGAAATGGATCATGCATAGAGGCATCATTCAGCTTTCTGAGATCAAAATAGATTCTAATCTCACCCTTTGTTTTCTTGTCTTGGATGACCATCGGGCTTATCCATTTAGATTCTTCAACTGGCTCAATGATTCTTGCGTCAAGCATCTTGCCGAGTTCTGTCTTAACTCGTTCCTTATAGCGCGAATTTAATCTATATGGTCTTTGCTTTACAGGTTTTGTGCCAGGATTAAGAGGAATTTTCATCACTCCTAAGTATCCCAAAATACATTTCATCTCGGTGAATTTGGTTGGGAATACTTCCTGATATTCCTGTAATATATTTGCGATCTCTGCAACTGTGTTATCATCCCAATAGTCTCCTATTGCTATGAACCTTGGCTCTTCAGGGGTGCCGATGTTCACTTTTTTTTTTTTAACTGGTCCACTCATATTTGGAATTTCTAGTGGAGGTCCCTCTACCTCGCATAATCCTTCTGATTCCTAAATCTTTATGTTGCATGGGTTCTCCTCATTACTATCTTCAACTTCTTCAGCTATGTTATAGCAGTCTAAAGCCTGCTCTATCTATTTTGACCAATCTGGTTGTAGATCTGAAAGTACATTGTCTACTTCAAAAAACTCTTCGGCTATTATGTTTTCCTTCAGGCAATCTTGTCTGAATATGCTTTCTTTAATAAGTTGCAGTGCGTCATTGATAGTAGGATGGTCATCTGTAAAGCTAAAATCCTTCTAGAAGCTTGCAGTGAGTATAGACCAATCCGCGGGTTCTAGACGCAGCTCCTTATCCAGGTACCATTTCTTTGGAATAGGCTCCTCCAATTTATGCGTAAAGAGATGTGCCCATTTTGTTTGCGGTATTTCCTTCCAAGCTTCGACACAAGCTGCAATATGATCTGCTGGATCCATCTGACCACTATATTTCTTAAATGGCAATGTGACTTTATCAACAAACCTGATTTGTAGTTTTGTTCTGCAATGATCCCAAGTTGTTAATGTTTTTTGATGTGTAGCCCACCATCTGCCGAGTGTCTCACGAAGTGCCACATCTAATGTTGAGACACAATGTTCATCTGCAACTGCTGTAGTATATTCTTTGATAAATGAATAGACGTTAGTTGTACCATCATAAGTGGGGATTGGACTTACTGCTTTCCAATCCAGCGGAGTGATTTTGTAATTGTTGCGCATCTCCTGGAAGATACCTCATGCATTCTTTGTTGCCACTTTTCTAATCCTGCTTCAGAGTCTGATATGCAAGAAATATTGCAGTGCTAGCTGAGCATTCCATCCGCAGTAGGGTCAATATAATCTACATCATTTGTTGTCATTTGATAGATCCGATCAAGGTCTTGAGAGCGGTACTCTTCTTGAATAGGTTCAGCATATCGTTCGCCCTGCGAAGGATCCAATGGTGCAACAACCCTTATGTCATGGCCTTCAAATATCATTTTTATTGTCTTTAGATTGATAATGGTAGAGTTCGTCATGGCCCAGTCGATGCCCAGCAATGCTGGATACAGATTGCTATCATCCACAATTTCAATTACTTCGAAGTTTGCATAACTTCGCACTCCATCAATATCGAAAATGGTGTTGGTTAACCTTCCCAGTGGTATAACTATGCCCTGGTTAGCCATTCTTAACTAAATTGGTGACCATTGTAACTTTGGTTTTCCCATTGCCTACCATGTCTACTTTGTTAGGATGCTCACTTCAGAACCGAGATCAAGAATGATCTCGTCCATCTCATAGTCTCCTATCTGTGCAGTGAACCGCATTTCCCTGCCAGTTCTTTTGGGACTCCTAATGTTATGTACTACGCCCTGTGCTGATCCTTTCTTACTGGATGATTCATACTGATTTATCAGGTTTTCAAATTCCATAAGAGTATCCTTGTGTTTTAATAACTTGATGCAGCTGTGTAGAAACTATGTAATAGAATTAGATGCATACAGTGCAGTGCATGTCTGATTATAAGCTAGTGGCATGTCTTCTATTTGTGGTTCTTGACTTCGTAGCAGGATCCTTGGAGAAAACATGTCCCACGCTTATTTAAATAATTCTTTGTTTTTTTGTAAGCTTAATGGAGGTGCTTTCCTAGGAGCTTTTATTATTCCTATTGTTTCTTCAGGCTTGTTTTTAGGATTAGTTGTTCCAGAAGTCGAGGATTTTATGATGTTGTCTTTTCCTATATCAGTGCCACTTCGCATTACTGCATTGACACTTGGACCTACAGATTTTTTCTCTGATGTGATCAACTGGATGTTAGGGTTTGGTGTTTTTGTTCTTCTCCTCTTGTGCATTTCTACCTCAAGCACCGGGAAATATTATATCATGTGATCAAATGATTTACAGTAGTTGCATGTGGTGCATGGATTAGTACAGTCTCTTGATAAGTGACCTGGCTGGCCACAATTATAGCATATTACCTGGCCTCGTCCTCTTCCTTGATTTTGACCAGTATTTCTTCCTCTTTCACGATATCCACCATCGTGGCCTCTATATGCTCCTTGATCATACTGGGTGTTCTCTTGCTTTGGTTGATTTTCCTCTTGAACGCGGTATATTCCAGCACCTCGCATTGCGTCCATATCTCGCTTTCTTTCATTCATCAGCTCATAAGCACGACAGTTGGACTCATCATGGCCAATTGACTTACAAAAATTGCAGTATAAGTTTTTAGGTGTCTTCACGTATTTCTGTAGCAGGTAACAGTCTTCAGGTCGATGTCCTTTGCTCTTACAAATTTCACACCATGGTGCTTGGTTCTGATTCATATTTATTGGGTTTGGTGCGCCACTATTAAGATAATCCTGAAATAAGGGGCAATGTTCTCTAGTATGGCCCTCTCCTTTGCATCCTATGCACCAAACTTCATGTCATTGTTCATGTCTTTGTTCCTTTCCGTTCTTCATACCTTGTAATTCTAATGTTAAGGTAGCTAATTGGTTCTGGATCTGTATCATCCTAGAACTACTTTCTCCAATTGGTGAATCTTCCAACTTCATAGGCGATCTCCAAGGCCTTAGCTTGAGATACAATCTTATGTTGCATTAGTGGTTGTTAGATATGGGGCAATAACACAACAATAAACCATTCTTGATGTTGTTGCGGAGCTATAACAAAGCTCACTTGGTCCAACAATGTTTTGAATTTTTGGTCGAATTCCCAGACCGATTCAGTGGGTTTTTGCTTGATTTCTTTCAGCTCTCTTATGCACTGTGATTCTGACTTGGGTTTCTTAAATTCTGCTGCAATCACAGTTTTGATATATACTAAAGTTCTTGGTTGTGCTTGAGAATATTTCATAAACCAATTCAACGCTCTGTCTCTAAAAGTAGTTATGAGCTGCACTCTCTTTATAGCATCATCTGTCACTTGCTTAACACTCCACATGGCTTCACATAGAAACCAGTGCTGATCAGGGTCTTCCTGACCCGTTCCTTTGAATATCGACAGTTTTATATCGTTATCTGTCATTCTTCTTGAATCCAGATTGTGTACTGTTTTGGAACTAATTCCCTGTGGCAAACTTAGATAGAGGTTGCTGGATTGTACTAGGGACAGTATTCTACAGAATAGTCTAAGTCGTAGTGCTGTGAGCACTTGCTCCTGCGATGTTACTAGTATTACTGATCTGTGGGATGGGCTGCGCGATACTCGCAGCAGGTGGGTTCTGGACTGAGTGATTCTGAGGTAAAATACGGTGGATTATGGCTGATAACTGAGTGTTTGTATTATTGAGATCACATGGAACTTCGGTATGGTTTCTTGATGGTGTGGGTTTCTTCTTGTTAGTAAGCTTGTATCTCTTTCCACTTTTCAAAGTATGGTTTTCTTTGTCAGAATCAATGTATGTATTCTCTACCATGACAGATCTAGGGTTATTATTTCATTCTTAAAACACCTTTCTTGGCTAAAAGCCTTTTAATGTATAGACTAAGGTTTTTCAAGAACTTACCTCTAAGACCTTCAAAGAAATATGCTTCTACTTGGCTATAGGATTTCAGTGTGTCTACAGCAAACTCAGTCGCAAATCCTTCAAGTATGCTATCAACCCAAAAGTCAACTGCTTGCGACAGTGGGCTATCGATTGCTTTGAGCTGTTCAGTAAGCTCTGGACTCCACTCTGTAGGTACTCCGCCTTGGGAGCAATTCTTTCTTTTTGCGAGGGGTGATATCCACTCGTGGAGCTCTATTGGAAATGATGCCCAAAACTTTTTGTGGATATCCATCCACAAGTATCTATTTAACCACTCTACGTCAAATAGATGTGGGTGCCTATTTTCTTTCTTTGTGAAGTTCCTTTCTATCTTATCGCACCAAGCTGTGATCTTTGTCTTTTCTGGATACCAACTATCGGACATTACTTTTCTGAATCCACTATCGCATCATTGGTCTTAGCGTGGCAATGGAACCATTTGCTGGTCGATGCACTGTTCTAAAGGTTTTCCAATGTAGACCCAGGTAATTCGTGGTATAAATACCAACAAAACCCCTATTCATTGGCCCTTTCGGCAACAGACTGCAAGCAGCCTAAGGTCTCGCCTAAGGCGAAGTTGATGGGGTGGTTGTAGAAGCAGGTTTCCACAACCTTGTGATGCAAGTGATTCAGCTTCTTAATGTGCAGTGCGGAGTCAGACTACGTAGTTGTGTTTGGTGATCATGCGGAGTCTCCTACTCCACATCGAGTATTTTCAGGAATAAGGATATTGGCACCATTAGTGCGTTTAGAGGCCGTGCAGTGGGGTTAAGGATACTAATAACTTCTATTCACTTCTTAGTCAATAAACCTTAATCATTCATCATTACTTAGCTTGGTAAACAACATAACTTATGCAAATATGTGAGATGCGTGGTGCTGTGAACTTTGTTACTACGATTCAACCCTTAATAAGTAACTATGTGGTTATCTCGTCGATCCATTCATTCGATACTTATAGGTGCTTACTGTTTAATACTTCTTCATACATGAACTACTTAGCATTTTATTCCAGCCTTGCCTCGGCAAATACAGATCACAGTAAACATATAACAAGCAACAATAACTTCATGCATGTACTATAAGTAATTTAAATCACCAATTAATGACAATCACACATAGAAAACACATAACACAATGATTTAACGTGGTTCACTTCCCCGGATGGGAAGTTACGTCCACAAGAAATGTTGTTTATTTATCTCAGAAAGGGGTACAACAGTTCTTTGCCTGCGCACTCAGCTGCAGATGCTCTTCTCTCTCACTCTCAAGATTAGGTCTCCGCGCACTCAGCTTGCAGAGCCTTTACAAAAATGTCTCTTAACAGAGATCTATTCAATCAACAATGAGAAAAATAAAAAAAATGAAGAGCCCCTTTCCTATACAAAATTGCCCTATATATAGATCATGCCCTTAGGTCATGTCTTTACATTACAAAGGCGAAACCCTTAGGTTTTACAAAACTGGTGCGCCAACCTCGGTGTAGACACACTGTCATCCGTTCCTCTGTCATGCGTGCCAATAGGTTGCTTCTGCCACGTTATTGCTCCAATCATGACCTTAGACAATTGGTTCGACTGGTAGTTATCTGGTGGTGTAACCAATTTGTCTATCTCGATCTGTACCTACCCACCGCTTGGTAGTTATCGGTGATCTTTGCCAAAAATAGGTCTTCTGTGACCTAACCACATTAACTGCCATCCTCCATCCATGCTCTACTTAGCTGGATGTCCATCGATGTGGCACATCGTAGCGCTGTACTCCTCGTGGCACTGACCTCGTAGTTCTTCTGCAACTGTGCTATGCGCACCATCGCAACATACCAAAACTGTGCTGCGCTTCTCCTTGCAGCTTCCAAAACTGTTTTCCACAAAAAATCTCCATCCATGCTACGCTCGGCTTCGCAGTTCACAAAACTTATTACGTTCAAAATTTGACCTCCTTAGGCTAGGCCCAACAAGTATAAATGATAACATCTTAAACTTAGCAGTATTGACGGAAGATGGAGTGACCGAGACAAGGATCAATTGGAAAAAGATACCAGTACCAAATAAAATCCAGTTTCACAAACAGGTTAGTGACCTCGTGTATGATGATTTTGTGAAAGCAGCATTGAAAAGCGACAACTTGCTGGTTACCGTGAAAAAGTTAGAAAACCAATTAAAGTAGGAGAAAAGTGAAAATCGAGCTCTTCAAAATCAGGTAAAAAAGGTACAATATGACCTAGTTATAAGTGATGGTGGAGGTAAAAGCATGAGCAAGCTGTTGGCAGAGAAAGACAAGCTGATTATTAAACTACAGAAGAAGGAAAAGGTTCCAAATATCTGGCTAATCGAACCTCTCGAAGAGACAGACTTTGAAACACAAAAAGAAGACGTGTCTAAGAAAATAAGTGAATGTAAAGTAGACTTGCTGAAGTTTGCAGAGAAGGAAGATAGTTGGAAAAAAGAGAGAATAAACCTAGAAAAACAACTTGATGACTTGAAAAGTAACTTGTCCAAATTGGGCATGCGGCTTACAATATGAACCAAAATGGGGATAACAGTAGTACTGACAATCTTGTGCAGGCTATGTCTCATGTTAGCTAGAAATATGTGGAAATCAAGGAGCTAAAAGAAAAAGCTCAAAGATTGGAAGAAGAGAGTAATAAAAAGGAAGAAGAGGCAAAGGTCCTCCAAAGGAAGGACAAAGAGTTAATTAACATCAATAAAAATCTCACTCATCAGATTACCGGGCAGGCAGCTTTACAAGGGTGTAGACATTTGTTGTGAGACCAGATCACTAAAGAAGCTGAGAACTTTAGACCCTACTTAGAGTTCATAAGAATAAAAGAGAAGACTATTAGTGATGCTCTCGAAGGTTGTGGAGTTGCAAGGGAGACTCTAACCCAAAGGCGTAAAGAAACGACACTAAGTCCTATCACTTTCCTTAATGATGTATCCGAAGAAGAAAGGATTAAGCTGAATATTGGGAACCAGATCACAACACTTGTAGCGGCATGAAGGGTCTTGGGGAAACATGCACAGATTGAGAGTGTGGAAGCTAAAGTCGAAGAAATGAAGGGACAAGTGGCAGAGTTCAAAGGGTTGTTTGATAAGCTGGTTGAAATGGGGTTACCTTTGTTTTGGAAGGATGACCGGGAACTAATCTCCCATAATTCTTATAAAAACCTACTATGGGAAATAAGGATGGATCATACAAAGTTCAAACATCTTAACTAGCTGCTTGTAGGCAAGGCTCTAATGGAGTTGGTCGAAGAGGACTTTGAAATCTTGAATAGGTTGATCGCCATTGGCAAAAGGCTTCCCCCATTTTCCTACACAGAGCATATCGAGATACGGGTGATGGTAAAGGAGATGGTGGACTATGACCTCCCACTTGCACACCAATGGGCTAATGTAAAAAAGTATAGCAGGTCGCTATACTATCTCCGTCTTCCACAATGATATTTGACTTTTTATAGTTGTTGATGCTTGTTTGGAAATCAGAGACTTCTAAGAAACTTTCCTATTATTGAGAAATTTGTAATATTTTTTTAGGCGGCTATATAAATAGCCAGCTTGAACTATTACTTTACTATCTTTACTTTTTTACTTGAAGTAAATGTTACTTAGTAATAATGCCGATGGATTGTAAGAAAATAGTTAGGCTGGTTCTACCTGTTTCTATTTTGTAGTAGTAGTGGCAAATAAACCTGGATGAGGTGTCACTCCGATATAACTGTTTTTGGTTTAGATGAGTCGAGTAAGAATACTCCTGGCATCTATATATGCGATGTAATGGAATGATAAAGTGTTGAAAACTTTTATGGGAATTTTTGTGTATTGTTCTGTAAGACATTTTTGAGCTATATTTTGAATAAATATTTGCAGAGCTGAGCCAATGTTTTCAGGGATTCTTGTGTAACTGGTATTGTAGTCTATCCTTTATTTTTCTATGTGAATTGTGTATCTCTCATTGCTAATTCTAGTCTGTAACATTATTTCATACTTGGTGCAGTGTGATAGCTAAGTGGAATTCATAGAAATTATGCTCCACTTAACTTTTCCCAAGTATTCCACCATTACTTCTCTGCTAAAATTGATGTAGGATTCATCATTGTATTCCTTATATCAATGGATTGTTTCTTTCTCTTCGGTTTCACCAATTAAAATCACTTTGACTACTAGCTGTTGTTGGCCCGGTTTTGCAACCAGGCTTAGTGCTATGGGCACCTACTAACTAGTAGCAGCAGTTTCAATAGAATTAAACAAGAAACTAATCCAAACAAAACTAATCATGGATCTATGCAAGAATATAAGCAAATAATGTAAACATTTAAAAAACAAGAACAAGAAAATATTAAAGAATGAATTTGTATTGAAAAATGGGGGGCAAGCAAGTGCTTGCGATAATACCTTCAATGGTGAAGGTTGATGTTTAGCAACTCCCAAGATGAGTAGCTCCAAGCTCCAAGAGGTCTCCTTCTCCAAGGTTGCTTACAATGGCCAAAATGCTCAAGGGAGATTTCGGTAGCATGAGGATGAGATAATGGATGGATGTGAAATGAGGAGCCCCTACCACCTTTTTATAGGTTTTGGTGGTTGGGAATACCATTTGTGGTTTTGTGGAAACCAAATGGTATTGACCAACATGGTTTAGGTACTTTTCCCTCCTTTTTCCTTTTTTGAATAAAATTAATATTTTTATTCCCTTTTTAATATTTTTGGGAATTTGGACCCTTTTTGAGGGTTTTTTATGCTTTTTTAGGAAAAATAATCCTTTTTAATGGAAAAAGGGGTGTACTCAGGTCTTTTGGTGACCTTTTGTTGGTTTCAGAGGCTCAGATGGTGAAAAAGTGGACAAATGGGTCATGTGAATAGGGAAATGAGCTAGTGAGCACTTTTTGGGTGTTAACAGCTGTTTACTATATCGCCTGTGTGTTAATGCATTTGTGAAGCATTTGTAAATGAATTTTCAGAGTTTGCTTAAATGTGACTCCATTTCCCAAATAGAGATTCATATGTTTCAGCCAAGCTATGTTTAAACCATTTTGTTTCCAATAGAAATCTGATCTTCTGTATTGTTGTAATTGAATATCTTGAATGATGAATGCTGGTGTATGTTTTCATTGTTGACACCTTTAATTATTCTAGTCTTTCATAGATCTGTAGAGAGATCCCTCTCAGACTAAGTTGGGTCAATAGCTTAAGTCTAAAGATTGGTTAGCGGTTACACCAGTTTGCACTCTCCCACAACCTAGGGGGTCATTTTGGGTGATAATACCCAACTTTCAATGGTGAAACTGAGAAAGGAGAGACAGCTGAAGCATGGCTATCCGACATGAAAAAGTACTTTCAAATTTATGATTATTCATAATCATTGAAGGCAAAGATGGCAATATATAACTTGATCGGAAAGGCATACATTTGGTGGCAGGACATCAAAAGGGTGAAGGGCATCAAGGACAAGGATGTAAATTGGAGCACTTTTAAACGACACTTCAAAAAGAAGTTCCTCTCTGAACAATACTATGAATAAAAGTCCAAGGAATTTATGATTTAAAACTAGCCACTATTAACATGAAAGAGCTGAACAACAAATTTTTGAATTTGCTAAGATATGTACCATACTTCGTGGAGGAGAAACCAAAGATTCAGAGGTATCTGAGTTGCCTACCTTTCAACATCAAGGACAGAATAGAGTGTGACAACCCAAATACCTTAGAAGAAGCCATGAGGAAAGCAACTTTCTGCTATGACACTAATCGGAAAAGAGAAGGGATATCTAACTGGAAAAATCATAAACTCAACAACTTTGAGCTAAAAAAGAAAAATTTCAGGTTCAGTGAAAATTCTGGCTTCTAAAAGAAAAACTTTCCGAATCGAAATTTCTAAGGAAACAATCCCAGAAATAATCAGCAGCAGAATTTTACAGCTCCTAGAAATACTCCCAATGTTACCAGAACTAATGACCAAAAGGCACCTATAAAATGTTTTAAGTGTCAAGGTCCTCATTATGCTTCAGAATGCCGCAAAAGGAAGCAGACAGTTAATAATATTCATTCCATACAAGCTGAACCAGCTGTGGGAGACTTGGCAAGAGAGATACCCAGAATTAATGTAGCTCTGGACAACAGGCAAGCAAAGCATCAAGTCTCTATGGTATAGATTGAAGGTAGAACAAGACAGCGATTTTCAGGTGGAACTGGACTGTGTCCTCAAAAGGAGGGAAAATATACTCTGGAATCACATTATTGGGCAAGTAAAGGTGCAATGGAAGCACCTTAGCCCAGAAAAGGAAACCTGGGAGTTGGAGAGTAGTATGCAGGCAACATACCCAGCTCTGTTTCAGGAACATTCAGAGAGTGAATAAACAACATCGAGGATGATGTTGAGACTTAAGGGGGGGTGTATGTCACCTACCCAAATTTTGAGAATATTTATTTTATTTTCAAAATACATTATATTAAATTTTAATTACAAATTTTTGTAATTATGACCAAATCTGGACAAGGGTGATTATAATGACTTATTATTATTATTTAATAAAATAAAACAGGAGACAAACACCAAAGGGAACTGTTAAATGAGTGTTCACTGACCCACTAGGAGTAATGGAAGCCGTTAGAAGGAATTGGACATATGGCAGCATTTGCACTCCACCACTAGTTGTTGGTTATGGGACAACTACCTCTAAATTTGTGGCATTATCCGCGAGGTGGGTGGAAGAGAGCTGTTAGCTCATTATTGACCAGGTTAACCACTAAAAGGCCTAGGCATCCTAGATAAGGCAATTCGAATTGAGCAGGCATCTCCACAATATTTTCTGCAGAAATATTTCCTCAAGTGTATCAAGTGATCACTGAGAGATTCGAATAGGGAGGCTAAGTAGAAGTGCATTGTGAATCTGCTAATTATTTTTAGAAGGAAACTAGAGGTGCTGGTGTAGGTCTCTTTGACTGCTAAATCTTTATAACTGGATGATCTACATTTCTACTGCAAATTGATGAACTAAAGATTCTACAGACTCTTCTTCCTGGTGGGTCAGTGAACAAGCTCGAGGGTCCTAAGGCAATAATTTGGCTACCGTCAGGAGTAGGCTGGGTGGAACAGGCTCCTTGGGTTGTTTGTTTCTCCTACAGTCAATCAAGTTCTACTATTCTGTCTTATTATTTACAGTAAAATGATTTTTTTGCAATTGTAGATTTAGAAATTATAATCATACAGAAGAAAAATGTTTCAATTTCTGACTTAGATATGATTTCATGATAGTTAAGTAAATGAGATGATGGATTAAATAACTTCTCTGCATTTTTCCCCATGTTGTTTTCTGCATAGTACTCTAGTACAGAGAAGTGGAATTAAATCATATGATTGATGTAGAGAATGCTAAGGGAATGGAAAGACTATACTGCAACGTCCTTTTAATTTCTGAAATATCTTTTATATATGTTTAAATTAAAAAAAAAAACAATGTAGCTAAACAACCATATAGTATTTTCTTTTACGTAGAATAAAAGTAAAACATTTCATTTCTACACAGTGATAGAATCTCAAAGTAATACTATCTATTTTTGAATATTAACACTATGCATTCTATTATCGTTCGTTCCAACATTAAGGTATTATATTTTCACTTATTTCAGGTATTTACAATTTTAGAAATCTAACAGCTACAAATATTTGTTATTACAGAGTTGATACACATAAACTAGATAGATACTTATTAATAAAAAATATTAACATTATTCTATTATACTATTTCTTTTCAGTATTTTTATATCATCTTTTGATTTAGATAACAATCATAATCTTTAAATTCAAACACTTCCTATTATAAACATAACCTAACTTTGTTTTACCCTTTTACAATAACTCAAACATAGGATCGAAACTTTTAATAGAGAATAACTTAACATCTACGTTACGACAGTAACAGGTTCGATGGACAAAACTCTTTTTTTTCTTTTATTAGAATTCCAAAAACAAAACATTCTATGGTTAACCATCATAGGTACAACAACCATCTATTCAGATTAAGCTCAGTTCAGAGCGTTATTTTTAACTGAGTGTTGGATCAATACCAACTAATGAGTTCTCATCACTATTCAGACTTTAAATTGAAACGACATGGTTACTCTTTTGTGATGAAAGTTAGCCATGGCTCTCGGTCGGTTCCACTATTGTAAATTACCAGTCATTTTATCAAGCGTAGTGTTCATTTAAATGAAGGATGCAAACCTATCTGAATCTCACAACTACCTAAATGGCTGCTTAAAACATAAATTGCACAGAAATCTCGTATGCCAATAAGTTAAACCTTGGCTTTCATCTTTTAACATGGCATCATTGCAGTCAAAATAACATTATAGATAAACATAAAAGAATTCTTATTTATGACTATTCCAAACTTAGGGTTCTTCCCTCATACATTTTTTTTAATAAAAACCTTAGCAGAAACGCTATAAGGTTGACAGGGTGAGGATTCAACCCCTGCCGAGCATAGTAACATTCTACAAACATCATCCTCTTCACGACAAAGGAAAACCTGGCCAAACCCTAAAATAACATACTCTTAACATCATGGAAACATTGACTACACCATGCCAGGGGTGTCTACAAGGAAGTGAACCTCCAAGGTTTACCAGACGGCTAAGCAACACCTTTCCCTTCAGGATTCAAATACTAAAACCACTCAATGAAGTGAAAAACCTGCCACAAAAATCACAAGTGGTCAAATGATAAACTACAGAGGTTTTTATATTTTATTAAAGCAATAAGAGAGCTTAAAAACTTAAGTCGAGACGTTACCTAGGCTTGTAGTTCCGAGTAGGATTCATATAAAACCAACAACTCTTGACAAAGCCAACCTTCGAGTTTGACAAAGAAGTTCCAGTTCTGTAAACAGTAGTATATCCTTGCTCAAGGGTCGATCTTTGGTTCCTTATCAATAGCGAGAAACCCTGAAGACTACTCCCTCAACATACAAAGAAAGACAAACCCTAAATCTGAACCTCCAATGCCTAAAACTACTGCAATCTCTCGCAGAAGGCGCAGTCCTTATATCATTTACAAGCATCAGAACCACATTCACCAGGTCATGATATCGAGTCTTGGGAAGGATCCCTAAGCATTAGTTAAGAAAAACCCTAGATTTTCTCGGCCTGTCGGCCTCTCCACAAAACTACTTCCAACATAATGAATGACAAAGAAATCAACAAACCACATAAACGTAGTGGAGTTTGTGTCACCTACCCAAATTTTGGGGATATTTATTTTAAATTTTGCAAAATACTTTATGTTAAATAATAATTACAGAGTTTTGTAATTATGACCAAATCTGGTCAAAGGTGACTAGAATGACTCATTATTAGTTTTTAATAGATTAAAATAGGAGACAGACACTCAAGAAAACTGTTACAAGAGTGTTCACTGACCCACTAGGAGGAATGGAAGCTGCTAGAAGGCATGGGATAGATGGCAGCAATTGCACTCTACCACTAGCTGTTGGTATGGGAAAACTACCCCTAAAATTATGGCATTTCCCCTCCAGGTGGAGGGAGGTGAGCAGGTAGCTCACTAATGACCAGTTAACTACAAAAAGGCCTAGGCAACCTATATAAGGCAATTCGAATTGAGCAGGGAGCTCTTACAATATTTTTCTGCAAAAATATTCCTCATGTGTATCAGGTGATGACTGAGAGATTTGAAGTAGGGAGGCTAGGTGAGAGTGCAAATGTAAGTCTGCAAAATATTTATGATAAGCGAAACTAGAGGTGATGGTGCAGGTCTCTTTGACTGCTGAGTCTGTCAGAATAGATAAACTACTTGTTGTTGTAAGATTGAGGACCTAAGCCTGAAAGTTTCTTCCTCTTGGTGGTTCAATGAACAGGCCCAGGGGTCCTAAGGTAGGCTTATTGGCTGTTTTCAGGAGTAGATTTGGAGGAACATGCTACTTGGGTGTTTGTCCTCTTATCTACTAGTTCGGGTTCTACTTTCTATATCTGTCACCCTTGTTTTTACATTAAAGGTGGTTGATTCTGTATTACATTGATGAATAGATGAAATGATTGATAAAATAACTTCACTGCATTTTTCCCCATGTTGGTTTCTGCATCGTACTCTAGTACAGGAAGTAGAATTAACATTAGATAATTGATGGGCAAAATGCCAAGTGAACAGATAGATTCTGACTGTAGCATTCTTTTAAATTCTCTCACTTGCATGTTTTAAAATAAGAAAACACAATAGTATATAATAAGTAATTACAGGAAGCATTCTACTGTACTTAGTTGTAAAAGAAAAGCAATTACAGATCTATGTATCACCAACCATCGCTGCAAAATTATTACCATGTATTCCTTGCAAAGATGTTTTGAATATCAGACGTTTGAGGCACTATGTATCAGAATTTATTTATTCTAGAATTCTAACAGCTGCAAACTCTTGAAATCAGAGTTATTCATTCAAATGACAATAGATACTTATTTTTCGTATCAAAAGGTTATTGCAGTCAAGATATCTCCTGTTCTTTAAAACTAGCACTAGGGTTTTCTTTTTCCAAGCTTAAATCATAGCTAAAATCCAAGTGTTCTATCTTCTTATCAGTTGTTTCAAAAAAATACTGTATTCTTCTATCTTCTCTTTTTAATATTCCAAACTGAAAACATGAAGTCTCGGCTCTTGGCCTCATTCTCATAAAATATTAAAACCTAGATGCGAATGCTAGATAGCCATCGAAAACCCTTAGCATGTAGAAACTATTGTTTAAACCAAAGTATAAACTATTTAGTTGGATGGAAAATATTACTAACTTTTCTACTTTTTGCAGATCCACATTTCCATTCTTATCTCTGTATCATCAATCTTTTCCTAGACTAGAAGACAACCAAATGAATGGAAACATTCGACCTGAAATAGTGCCATACATTTTAGAAAAAGATGAAGACATGATACAGCATGAAATTGAAAGTTTATAGTTCTTCATTCAACACTCAGATCGCACAATCCATCATTTCGACTCACCGAGACATTTTCAATAAACAACATTTGTCATCAAACCACATTACCGACGACTGGAATTCCAAACATACATGGTAAACCTTGAAGTTCAAAACTTTAAGTAGCAACCAAAATGACGAGGGTTTATCCCCTTAGGGTTTACAAAAAAAAAAGGAGAACCATTTCCACTGACGTTCATAACAGATGTTGCATCAAACACACTAAGCCAACACCATAATAACTGAGCACATAGTGTTGCTGTCCACAAATCCCTTGGACCAAAAAAACCGTGCCAGAAATCCAAACACTTAGAACCATGTGAAGAATCTTTCGTAGGATGACCAACGAGGTAAGGATAACACCGAGGCTTACCGATGGACAAGCAGGGCCCCTCCACTATCTTCAAGTGAATGATCCTCCGATGAAGGCCAACCTGTCATAACAATGGCAGTGATTAAAACAAGTTACTGGATACAAGTATGAAGGCTTTTAAAATAACAGTGTTTGGGTAGAAGAATTCCTTACCTTCGTGTGAAAGGACTCATCCGCAAAATGAAGTTGACAAGCTACCATCCAGCTCGGGAGACGAAAGTTCCAGCCTTGAGAACATTAAGTAACTACAGCTTAACATTCGAAAACGTTGCCATTACTTCACTAAGACCTTGAACAAACACCCTTTCAACCTATGCAGCATTCCAGCTTATGACCCAATCTACCCACGACCAACTGTTGTCGCTTCCAGTGACACTTGGCAGTTTAATTAAAAACAAACACTTGCAGGTTACAAGTTCCTAGATCACGAGTTCGATCTTGTAAACCCCCCACCGATTACCAAAGCTGACTATCACTTTCACTTGTAGGAATGTCACACACAGGTCTCAATATCGAGCCTAACGAAGGGTAAAAACATCAAACCCTAGGACCGCTCGTCCGGTTGGCTTCCCCCCTCCAAACCACTACAATAGAAATGTTTCCAAGAAAATGTTTTCAACGCCTTGTAGGTTACATTTAGGGTTTTCATTACTATCTAAAAGATTCACAAATCAACGGTGAATATTGTTGCCAACCGGGCGTGCTGGAGGGTGGACAACTGCCAAATTTAATATTTCATTAATTATTACAACCACGACGATGTCAACACCGTTACCAAGGGACAACATGACATCCAGCTGGGAGGAGAAACGTTTTATCAATGTTGCCAATTCGAAAGATTACAGATCAAGCCTGCTACAGCTCGATAGATCTAGTTAAAGTGTGAAAACTTTCACGTGTCCTCCTCCACGAAGGCATCCACGCATCACCACATTCAATGACTTAGTCAAATAACTTAAATGTTGAGCCAACCCTTGGAACAATCGATATCGTACCATAAGCTTTTATTACTCCATCATTTCATCTGCCAGGTCAAGGTATCGACATTAAATACATTTCATATCGTCCATATTTTAACATATCAAAGTTGTGTTGAATGATTTGGTTGTATATAGGTCGACTATGGAATATGTGATATGTTCCATTAATTTCTTTTATATAGTTTGCACCATCGTTTAATTTGCATAATTCTCAAAGGAATCATATATAGTATATATATATAATTTATACGTTAATACAGTTAGTACTCTATAGTTAGAATTTATATATTGTTTGTACATAGTTTATTTTGTTGTAAAACTATAGTAGAATTAAATTAAAGGTACAATTGCATCATAACATTCATATGGTATATATGCATAGTTTAAAAGCTTGCACAAAACAAATATCCACAAATCTATGCATTTTACAGTAATGGTTCGAATAGATAGTAAGAGCATCATTGTAATACTTAGTTTTGTAACTTAGCCTCTATCATAGAAAATCATAGGTAAAAGTATCTCCTTGACCATTTCATTCCTGAAGAAGTATTGTTTGAAGTTTACGACCCTTTCTAGATAAATATATTTACAAACATCATAACTAGGATAGACAAGGATCCATTCCTATAGCAAGGAGTCACATAGAATTTTCTTCCAAGACATTGACGACCTTTGAAAATTCTTAAATACTCTTAATATTTGTTCTGTCACGTTTCTCTTACCTATGAATCTGTGCATGAAGGACGGGTACAATGCTTTTTCTTCACAGCTAAGTAAGCGTTGGGGAACCTCGAGGGACCCCTTTCATCACCATCCAGAAATTAAAACTATCAGCACCTTGTCACGGATAACTCTATCTCATATGTGTTTTAAAAATTCAGTTAAATTCAAAAAAACAATCAAACTAATATCGTAATCAATTATCTTGGATTTTTGATGTATCACTGACACTAAACATCTTTAGTCAAAGGTCACTATAGTTAAGATGTTCCTGCTATTATGGCGTAATCATTATTACTGCCGAATACACATTATTTATTTCCGCATTTTACAATTATTAACATTCTAGGCTGATTTAAAAATTTTAAATTTTTATGAAATTATCGAGATGTTACATGTGGTATCAGAGCTCATGTTCGGACTCTAGGCCTAAAAAGGCCCAATAAACATACAACAGAAATTTTCTGTCTTCAAAAATTTTTACTAACTCAAGTTAAAATATTGTTATATATAGAAAAATTGCTTTAAGTTACAGGTATTGAAGGATCAGCTGAGCATATGGAGGACAGATTTCCACCAAACAACCATAGTACGGGACCTCAATTTGAAGGAGGATTCCATGGCAATCTGAATGACAGTTCATCCAAATTATTACATGCTTTTCAAGAATTAAAAGCAGAGATAAGATCAGTAAAGCAGGACAATGAAAGAATTTCGAGAACATAAGAGGAGTTGAAGCAAGTACTGTTCGACCAATACCCAATAGATGAACATGTGTTAGAGATAATGTAGAAATGCATCATCTATTGATAGCATGAGTGGTTTGTTAGTTCCTAATTCATAGGATCTGATCCATTATTCTTGGATCTAGTTTGGTTTGGGTTTACCTATAAATGTAATGTTTATTCAGTAATATAATGTGTGGAGTGTTTCTCCTATCGTGTGTGTGTACGAGCCTTTGGCTCTACACTTCCTTATTTCTATTCTTAATATGGTATCAGAGCCTGTGTGCTGATCTGTGAGAGGCTGAGAGACAAAGCCTGTTGTATTAAGCCGTGCTATGAGAGTGTGTTAAAAGAATCAGTGGCTGCTTGTATCGAAAGTTGGAGAATCGATTCCTAATATAATGGATCTGCTTCCCGTAGACACCGTGGAGGAAATCGTCCAGGCCATCGTGGAGGAAGAACTACTGCCCAGCCAAATTGAAGAGGCCTGCTATTGTGAGAAGGAGGCCGTGAAAGCCATTGCGGCCTGTCCGCGTGCCCAACCAAAGGATCCATTGCCCGCATGTATAAGTGTGAGCCGTTGTTGCACGACCAGAGGACCCATTGCTGCCGACATGGGCGACTTCACCATACCCATGTAAGAGTCACGCATTTTGCCCGTGCGTATGCCCATTGTGAAGAGGCCGTTTGTGAGGAAGCCGTGAATACTAGTGAGGAGGACGTGAATGCAAATTGTGAGGAGGCCGTGAATGCCAATTGTGAAGAAGCCATGTTGAAGGAGGATCCACGATCTGAGAAATCTCGGGGTAGATAGAGCATTCGCCCACGATCCACGAGCGTGTGTAGAGGAGGATCCACGATAGCTCGCCCACGGAATCAGAAACTTAGCTCACCCAAAGACGTTTCTTTCCTTGTTATTCGAGCAAAGACGTGGCTACGTATTCAACTGTACTCAGACAGACATTGGCAAAGGTAATTTTTTTTTTTGAAACGCATTTGTGTTTCCTGGGAACACAGACTACAACGTGCATCTCCACTGATACAGAGCGGTACATCAGAACTACTGCCGATACATCCACTGCTAGGGCGCGGTAATTCCAGGAGACAGGTGGTATTTTTCTAGGCTTCTACCACGCCGGTGCTATATTCCCGAGGGCGGTACTGCATTCTTTGGCTGCAAATCAGCTGTAAAGATTTACTGCTAGGGCGTGGTACTGCAGATTGCTACGATCTTCAGCATTGAAGGTAATTATTCCATTCAAAATGGACTTCTTCATGAGACTTGCTTTTGAAAGCATATTTGAAGACGAAGAGGAAGATGATTAATTCAGTCAAGTTCCTGTAAATGATGAAGGAGACAAAGAGATCTCGCTGGAATCAGATCCACCTTTGCATGATAATCCTGTAGCTATTGATATGGATGACGAAAGTGCAGAAAGGAAACTGCAAGATTCATTTGCAGATGAAGAAGGAGATGAGGAGATTCCGCTAGAGCAAGAGCAGGTTATTGAAGATATGGAGAACTTAAATATATTTGATGAGATTCTCATCGATTTAGTTCCATTCGCTGAAGCAAATCAAATTGACTTTGATGCAGAACTAAAGTTTCTTGAAGACTGGCTTGAAAAGCCAAAGAATGTTGACTGTGTTTCTGATGCAGAATGTATCAGGTTTGCAGATGCTGATGAGATTTTGTTGCAGATTTCCACTACATTGCACATAGCTGATTGTAACCCAGCATGGAGGACAATTATCAGTGAAAAGTTCACAGAATTTGCAGAAGCACAAGGAAGATTTAGGACAGCAGATGCTCAATCAAATTCCATAATGAACAGTGAAGACTTCAAGCTCTCAAACTGGAAGAGCAGGAAACGAGAAAACATAAACAAATATTATCTTACAGCAAATAAGGTCAAAATAAAGAAGAAGGAGGACTGTAGAGTTCAAGGCCTGGAACCCTAGATCGTGAAATTGCTTTGCTAATTTGTAAGCCTGAAACTACAGGCATATTTAGTATTTTGATCCATTTCTACATTAAGGGAGGATGTTAGAGATAATGTAGAAATGCATCGTCTATTGATAGCATGAGTGGTTTGTTAGTTCCTAATTCATAGGATTTGATCCATTATTCTTGGATCTAGTTTGTTTTGGGTTTACCTATAAATGTAATGTTTATTCAATAATATAATGTGTGGAGTGTTTCTCCTACCGTGTGTGTGTGCGAGCCTTTGGCTCTGCACTTCCTTATTTCTATTCTTAATAACATGAAATTGAACGTGCTTCTGAGACTGAAGACTTACCTTATGAGGGCAAGAGTAAGCAAGCGAAAACAACTGATGAGAACAACAACTCAACATTCTCAAGAACTGCCAAACGTCCACGTAAAAAGAAGCATAACTATTCTAGTGACAGGAGTGAAGGAGATTTCAAGCCAAAGAGGAAAATAAATAAACAATACGAACAAATATCTGGCGAATTCAAGAAAATCAAACCCCCAACCTTCAATGGCGAAACGGAGAAAGGAGAGCAAACTGAGGCGTGGCTATCCGGCATGAAAAAGTATTTTCAGATCTACGATTATTCTGAATCCTTAAAGGCAAAAATAGCAATTTATAATTTAACTGGGAAGGAAGATATTTGGTGGCAAGACCTCAAAAGAGTAAAGAGCATGAAAGATAGAGATGTGAGTTGGAGTACTTTTAAAAGATACTTCAAGAAGAAATTCTTATCTGAGCAATATTACAAAGAAAAATCTAGAGAATTCTATGATCTAAAACTCGGAATGATGAACATGAAAGAACTGAACAACAAGTTTTTAAGTTTGCTAAGGTATGCGCCATACATGGTGGAAGAAAAACCGAAGGTTTAGAGGTACCTGAGTTGTCTACCCTTCAACATCAAGGACATAATAGAGTATGATAACCCTAAGACATTGGAAGAGGCCACGAGGAAAGCAACTTTTTGCTTTGACCAGAACAGGAAAAGAGAAGGGGTGCCTAACTGGAAAAACCCAAAACCTGGTAAATTTGAACAGAAAAAGAAAAATTTCAGATATGGTGGAAATTCTGGTTTCCAAAAGAAAAATTTCCAAAATCAAAATTTTCAAGGGAACAATTCCAGAAATAACCAGCAGCAGATATTTACAGCTCACAAAAATGTTCCCAATGTTGCCAGGACTAATGAGCAGAGGCCACCTATAAAATTCTTTGAGTGTCAAGGACCTCATTATGCTTCAGATTGCCCCCTTAAGAAGAGGACAACTAACCTTATTCACTCCATACAGTCTGAAGCTACTGTAGGGGATTTGGCAAGAGGGACACCAAGAATTAATGCAGCATTGGACAATCGGCAAGCAAAACACCAAGTCTCAATGGTAGAGGTTGAGGGTATGTTACAAAACCATTCAGTTTCTATTTTAATTGATCTAGGTGCTAGTCTGAGTTACATATCACCAGTTATTGTCGAAAATTTTAAGTTGAAAACAGAAAAATTCAATAAATCATGGTTGGTCAGACTGGCAACAGGAACGAAAAGAAAGGTTTCTGATTTTGTGGAAAGTTGTGTTTTAGCTATGAATCAACTAAAAACACAGATCAAGTTAAATGTTTTACCTTTAGGATCTTATGACATATTAATTGGAATGGACTGGTTGGAAGCCCATCATGTCATTCTGAATTGTTATGAGAAGAGTTTCACGTGCTTAAATGATGAAGGAAGAATAGTCTAGGTAAAGGGTATTCCTAGAAGGACATCCCTCATATATATTTCAACAATGCAGGTAAATAAAGCAATTAGAAAGGGATGTCAAATGTTTGCAGTAAATGTGGTAAATGAGGAGTTAAGTACTACGGAAGACAAAATGAAAATTGAAGACATACCTATCTTAAATGATTTCCAAGATGTTTTTCCTGAAGAGATTCCAGGATTACCTCCTAAAAGAGATCTAGACTTTACTATTGATTTAATACCTGGTGCAGTCCCAAATTCTAAAGCTCCATACTGAATGAATATACTAGAGTTGAATGAGTTAAAATCTCAGTTGAAATAATTGATTGATAAGAAATATATAAGGCCCAACGTTTCTCCTTGGGGAGCACCGGTCATTTTTGTTAAAAAGAAGGATGGCACCCTAAGACTTTGCATAGATTATTGTCAATTGAATAAAATGACGATCAAGAATAGGTATCTGTTGCCCCGCATTGATGACTTATTTGACCAGCTACGCGGAGCAACGATATTCTCAAAGTTTGATTTACGGTCAGGATATCATCAGGTTCGGGTGAAGGATGAAGACATTTTCAAAACAACCTTTAGAACTCGATATGGAAATTATGAGTTTGTGGTCATGCCATTTTGGTTGACTAATGCCCCTGTTGTATTTATGTGTTTGATGAATAAAATTCTGCACAAATATTTGGATAAGTTTGCTGTTGTGTTTATCGATGACATTTTAGTATATTCCAAGAGCAGGGAAGAGCATGATGAACATCTGCGTATCATTCTACAAGTTCTGAGAGATCACTAGTTGTATGCTAAGTTCAGCAAGTGTGATTTTTACAAAGATAAGATTCAGTACTTAGGACACATAGTCTCTAAGGAAGGGATTTATGTTGGTCCCGCTAAGATAAAGGCCATTAATGAATGGCCAGTTCCTAAAGATGTGACGGATGTACGATCATTCATGGGTATTACTGGGTGTTACAGGAAATTCATTGAAGGGTTTTCAAAAATTGCAAACCCCATAACATCCTTACAGACTCAAGGGAAAGAAGTTTGTATGGGATCAAAAGTGTGCGGACAGTTTTAAAAGGATGAAAGAATTACTGACTACAGCATCTATTTTGAGGATTGCGGACCCTAATAAATATTTTATAGTTTGTACAGACGCCTGTAATGAAGGACTGGGAGGATTCCTAACACAGGAGGGACATGCTGTTGCATACGAATCTAGAAAGCTGAAAATACATGAGAAAAATTACTCTACTTATGATCTGGAATTATTAGCAGTAATTCATGCTTTGAAAATGTGGCGTCACCACCTTATTGGTAGAAAATTCACCTTGATGACAGATAATATGGGGCTTAAATATTTATTAGATCAAACAAATCTGAATGCTAGACAAGCTAGATGGCTAACTTTTCTGAGTGAATATGAATTCAAAATTCAGCACATTAAAGGGAAGGAGAATAAGGTTGTTGATGCATTAAGTCGTAATGCAAGGATACATTTGATTTTAACCATCAGCACGTATGCCACAGACTTGGAAAAAAAGATTTTTGAAGGAATAAAAAATGATGAAGAATACAGAAAATTACATGAAAAGAGGGCTGAAAACAATTCTGAAAATTCTATGACAAATTACAATTTGAAGGAAAATGGCTTACTGCTGTAAAAAAACAGATTGCATGTACCAAACATACCAACAGTAAAAATTCTGATTTTGGATGAGATGCACAAAAGCCACTACTCTTGCCATCCAGGTTATCACAAAACCATCACAATGCTACGGAAAGAGTACTATTGGCCCAAAATGAAGGATGAAGTAGCAGAATATGTAGATAAGTGTTTTGACTATAAAAAAGTAAAGGTGGAACATCAGCATCCTGTTGGGTTGCTACAGCCATTGCCTATACCCAGCTGGAAATGGGAAATCATAAGTATAGATTTTATCACTAGGCTGCCAAGGAATAAAAAACAGAACGACTCCATCATGGTGGTATTAGACAAACTTAGCAAAGCAATGCATTTTATCCTTGTAAAAACTACCCATAAAGCCCCTGACATTGTAGAAATTTTTATGAAGCGGATTTTTCGACTGCATGGGATAGCAAAAGTAATAGTTTCGGACCGCTATTCAAAGTTCACAGGAAATTTTTGGAGGTCCTTGTTTAAAGGGTTGAATACAACCTTAAATTTCAGCACCGCGTTTCATCTGCAAACAGATGGATAGACTGAAAGGGTGAATCAGACATTGGAAGACATGCTCAGAATGTATGTTAAGAATCGGCCTGGTAAGTAGGAGGACTACTTGCATCTAGCAGAGTTTGCATATAACAATCACTACCATGCATCAGCCAAGCTTAGCCCATTTGAAATCCTTTATGGTAGGAAATGTAGCACACTTGTTTCGTGGAGTGATCTAGTTAGCAGAGTCATTTTAGGGCCTGAATTGTTGCAGGAGTTAGAACTAATTGTGAAGCAGGTACAAGGAAATCTTAAAGCTTCCTAATATAGACAGAAAAGTCAAGCAAACCTTAAAAGAACTCATAAAGAGTTCCAGGTTGGGGAACATGTTTTTCTTAAGGTAAGGCTGAAAAAGAGTTCATTGAAGTTGGGAAGTTGTGCCAAACTAGCACCCAGGTATTGTGGCCCTTTTGAAATTTTGTCAAGGGTTGGACCCATGGCATATCAATTGGCCTTGCCCACAAACCTCAAAATACATAATGTTTTTCACGTTTCATTGTTAAAGAAGTATGTGCATGATGCTACTCATATTGTAAATTGGAATGATGTTCAGGTGGAACAAGATGGCGATTTTCTGATGGAACCAGATTGTATCCTCGCAAGGAAGGAAACCCTACTCCGGAATCGCACCATTGGACAAGTAAAGGTGCAATGGAAGTGCCTTGGCCTAGCAGAGGCAACCTGGGAGTTGGAAAGTAGTATGCGGGCAGCATACCCAACTCTGTTCCAGGAATGTTCAGAGAATGAATAAAGCAACATCGAGGACGATGTTGAGACTTAAGGGGGGGTGTATGTCACCTACCCAAATTTTGGGGATATTTATTTTAAATTTTTGCAAAATACTCTATGTCAAATAATAATTCCAGAGTTTTTTAATTATGACCAAATCTGGTCAAAGGTGACTGTAATGACTCATTATTATTTTTTAATAAATTAAAATAGGAGACAGACACTCAAGAAAACTGTTACAAGAGTGTTCACTGACCCACTAGGAGAAATGGAAGCTGCTAGAAGGCATGGGACAGATGGCAGCAATTGCACTCTACCACTAGCTGTTGGTATGGGACAACTACCCCTAAAATTGTGGCATTCCCCCTCCAGGTGAAGGGAGGTGAGCAGGTAGCTCAGTAATGATCAGTTAACTACAAAAAGGCCTAGGTAGCCTATATAAGGCAATTCAAATTGAGTAAGGAGCTCTTATGATATTTTTCTGCAGAAATATTCCGCATGTGCATCAAGTGATGATTGAGAGCTTCGAAGTAGGGAGGCTAGGTGAGAGTACAAATGTAAGTCTGCAAAATATTTCTGAGAAGGGAAACTAGAGGTGTTGGTGCAGGTTTCTTTGACTGCTGAGTCTGTAAGACTAGATAAACTACCTGTTGTTGCAAGATTGCGGACCTAATCTTATAAGTTTCTTCCTCCTGGTGGTTCAGTGAACAGGCTCGGGGGTCCTAAGGCAGGCTTATTGGTTGTTTTCAGGAGTAGGTTGGGAGGAACATGCTACTTGGGTGTTTGTCCTCTTATCTACTGGTTCAGGTTCTACTTTCTATATCTATCACCCTTGTTTTTACATTAAAGGTGGTTGATTCTATATTACATTGATGAATAGATGAAATGATTGATAAAATAACTTCACTGCATTTTCCCCATGTTGGTTTCTGCATCGTACTCTAGTACAGGAAGTAGAATTAACATTAGATAATTGATGGGAAAAATGCCACGTGAATAGATAGATTCAGACTGTAGCGTTATTTTAAATTCTGTCACTTTCATGTTTTAAAATCCGAAAACACAATAGTATATAATAAGTAATTACAGGAAGTATTCTACTATAATTAGTTGTAAAAGAAAAACAATTACAGATCTATGTATCACCAACCATCGCTGCAAAATTATTACCATGTATTCCTTGCAAAGATGTTTTGAATATCAGACGTTTCAGGCACTATGTATCAGACTTTATTTATTCTAGAATTCTAATAGCTGCAAGAACTGTTGAAATCAGAGTTATTCATTCAAATGACAATAGATACTTATTTTTCATATCATAAGGTTATTGTAGTCAAGATATCTCCTGTTCTTTTAAAACTAGCACTAGGGTTTTCTTTTTCCAAGATTACATCGTAGCTAAAATCCAAGTGTTCTATCTTGTTATCAGTTGTTTCAAAAAAATATTGTATTCTTCTATCTTCTCTTTTTAAAATTCCAAACTGAAAACATGAAGTCTCGGCTCTCGGCCTCATTCTCATAAAAGATTAAAACCTAGATGCGAATGCTAGATAGCCATCGAAAACCCTTAGCATGTATAAACTATTGTTTAAACCAAAGTATAAACTATTTAGTTGGATGACAACTATTACTACCTTTTCTACTTTTTGTAGATCCACATTTCCATTCTTATGTCTGTATCATCAATCTTTTCCTAGACTAGAAGACAACCAAACGAATGGAACATTCGACCTGAAACAGTGCCATACATTTTAGAAAAAGACGAAGACATGATACAACATGAAATTGAAAGTTTATAGTTCTTCATTCAACACTCAGATCACACAGTCCATCGTTTCGACTCACTAAGACATTTTCAATAAACAACATTTGTCATCAAACCACATTACCGACGACTGGAATTCCAAACATACATGATAAACCTTGAAGTTCAAAACTTTAAGTAGCAACCAAAATGATGAGGGTTTATCCCCTTAGGGTTTACAAAAAAAAAAGGAGAACCATTTCCACTAACGTTCATAACAGACGCTGCATCAAAAACACTAAGCCAACACCATAATAATTGAGCACATAGTGTTGTTGTCCACAAAGCCCTTGGACAAAAAAAACCGTGCCAGAAATCCAAACACTTAGAACTGTGTCAAACACCTTTCGTAGGATGACCAACGAGGTAAGGATAACGCTGAGGCTTACCAGTGGACAAGCAAGGCCCCTCCTCTATCTTCAAGTGAATGATCCTCTGACGAAGGCCAACCAGTCACAAAAATGACAGTGATTAAAACAAGTTACTGGATACAGGTATGAAGGCTTTTAAAATAATAGTGTTTGGGTAGAAGAATTCCTTACCTTCGTGTGAAAGGACTCATCTGCAAAACGAAGTTGACAAGCCACCATCCAGCTCGAGAGACGAAAGTTCCATCCTTGAGAACATTAAGTAACTACAGCTTAATATTTGAAAACGTTGCCATTACTTCACTAAGACCCTGAACAAACACCCTTTCAACCTATGCAGCATTCCAGCTTAAGACCCAATCTACCCACTACCAACTGTTGTTGCTTCCAGCGAGACTCGACAGTTTAATTAAAAACAAACACTTGCAAGTTACAGGTTCCTAGATCACGAGTTCGATCCTGTAAACCCCCCACCGATTACCAAAGTTTACTATACTTTCACTTGCAGTAATGTCATACACAAGTCTCAAGATTGAGCCTGATGAAGGGTAAAAACATCAAACCCTAGGACCGCTCAGTCGGTCGGCTTCCCCCCTCCAAACCACTACCCTCGAAATGTTGCCAAGAAAATGTTTTCAATGCCTTGTAGGTTACTTTTAGGGTTTCCATTACTATCTCAAAGATTCCCAAATCAACAGTGAAGATTGTTTCCAACCGGGCGTGCTGGAGGGTGGACAACTACCACATTTAATACTCCATTAATTATTACAACCACGACGATATCAACACCGTTACCAAGGGACAACAGGGCATCGAGCTGGGAGGAGAAACATTTTATCAACATTGCCAATTTGCAAGACTACAGATCAAGCCTACTATAGCTCGACAGATCCAGTTAAAGTGTGAAAAATTTCACGTGTCCTCCTCCACGAAGGCATCCACGCATCATCACATTCAATGACTTAGTCAGATAACTTAAATGTCGAGCCAACCCTTGGAACGATGGAATCGGTATCGTACCATAAGCTTTTATTACTCCATCATTTCATCTGCTAGGTCAAGGTATCGACATTAAATACATTTCATATCGTCCATAGTTTAACATATCAAAGTTGTGTTGAATGATTTGGTTGTATATAGGTCGACTATCGAATATGTGATACGTTCCATCAATTCTTTTATGTAGTTTGCACCATGGTTTAATTTGCATAATTCTCAAAGGAATCATATATAGTATATATATATAATTTATACGTTAATACAATTAGTACTCTATAGTTAGAATTTTTATATTCTTTGTACATAGTTTATTTTGTTACAAAACTATAGTAGAATTAAATTAAAGGTACAATTGCATCATAACATTCATATGGTATATATGCATAGTTTAAAATCTTGCACAAAACAAATATCCACAGATCTATGCATTTTACAGTAATGGTTCGAATAGATAGTAAGAGCATCGTTGTAATACTTAGTTTTGTAACTTAGCCTGTATCATAGAAAATCATAGGTAAAAGTATCTCCTTGACCATTTCATTCTTGAAGGAGTATTGTTTGAATTTTATGACCCTTTCCAGATAAATATATTTACAAACATCATAACTAGGATAGACAAGGATCCATACCTACAGAAGGGAGTCACATAGAATTTTCTTCCAAGACATTGACGACCTTTGAAAAATATTAAATACTCTTAATATTTGTTATGTTGCTTTTCTCTTACCTGTGAATTTGCGCATGAAGGACGGGTACAATGCTTTAGCTTCACAACTAACTAAGCCTCGGGGCACCTCAAGGGATCCCTTTCATCACCATCCAAAAATTAAAACTATTAGCACCTTGTCACGGATAACTCTATCTCATATGTGTTTTAAAAATTCAGTTAAATTCAAAAAAACGATCAAACTAATATCGTAATCAATTATATAGGATTTTTGACGTATCACTGACAATAAACATTTTTAGTCAAAGGTTACTATAGTTAAGATGTTCCTGCTATTATGAAATAATTATTATTATTGCCGAATACACATTATTTATTTCCGCATTTTACAATTATTAACATTCTAGGCTGATTTAAAAATTTTAAATTTTTATGAAATTATCCGGATGTTACAGTTAGGGTTTTCATTGTTCAATCCCAAGAACGTGTGAAATCAACGACGGAGGTAAATCCAACCTAGCACATCGAAATTTGTGTATCAACTACATTAATATCTCATTGATTATCATAACTATCACAACCTTTAGCTCTGTTAACCAAAGTTCATTTTAGTGAATAGGTCGACACTTCAGTAGCATTTGGGTTCACTACTATCATGCACTATAGCCACGATGGTTCCAATTAGGAAGTCCACTCAACATTGAAGACATGAAAATTTAATACTAGATCTGATACGAAAAACCTGCCAGTACAGTAACCTTTTAATGCTCAGTCACTTTCACATCTCAATACAAGAATTAGGTTTACAACCTTTAGTTCATTTCATATCCATAGCATTAGTCTTTTAAATGCTCGGTCTACTTCATTTTAGCACTTCATTTTTAATTAATATCATATTCCATGTAAAGGTTTGATGCTTAGTATATAGTTTGGGATGCACTACTATTGCAAATCGTGATATTTGTTACACTATTCTTCCTTTTCACAAAGAACACTTTACGTTCTAATGCACAAATATTATATTAGAAGGACATAATCCTTCAAGTATAGTAAATCCACAATAGAATTAGGATGATAATATCAAGAGATCGATGCTACATTAGTATTTCTTTTATATGCAGGATTATAAAAGTTATTATAATTATTTGATAACATCAAGTGATTTCTTGTGTACATTGGAACCTAGCACTCATATTTTAAAACACATAGGACATCACCACTCCTTGTATTATAGCAAATGACGATAGAATTCTAATAGCATTGCGAAGTTTGTAAACCAGCACGTCAATGAGAAGTAGGACAAATACCCATACCTTCAATAACTTTCATGTAAGGAAGCACTTAGAGTTTTCACAATACATTGACGATGAATTGAAAATCATATTTATTCTTAACACTTGATTTGGCGTATTTGTTTTCTTACCTGCGTTTCTGCACAGTGAAAACACATTCATATGGTTTAGCTAGCATAGCTAAGTAAGCCTCAGGGTACCTCGTAGGACCCCTTTCATCATCATCTAAAATCAAACTGTTAGAACCTTGTCAAGAAAACTTTATCGCAAGATAAATTCAATTATGGTAACATAAGCAAATCTAATGTTGTAATTGTCTTCAAAGAAGTATGATGTGTCATTGTCATTGAACTATTACTAGTTAAGTATTTTAGTGATTAATTTGTTTCCACATTAATGACTTTAGTATTAAATACTGCTTGTTTAAGCATTTATTATTTTGCCATTTGTAAATATAACATTTAATGTTGCTTTAAAAATTTTAAATTTTTGATGAAATTATCGGGATGTTACATGTGGTATCAGAGCTCACGTTCAAACTCTAGGCTTGAAAAGGTCCAAAGAACATGCAACAGAAAATGTTATGACAGCAGAAATCTTTATTAACTCACTTTAAATTATTTTGTTATACAGAAATTTGTTTTCTAACCTCCAGGTATGGAAGGATCAGCTGAACACATGGAGGACAGATTTCGACCAAACAGTCATAGTACTGGACAACATCATGAAGAAGAAGTCCATGGTGAAGTAAATGATAATTCATCAGAATTGTTACGTGCATTTCAGGAGTTAAAAGCAGAAATAAGATCTTTTAAACAGGACAATGAAAGAATCCTGAAGGCACAAGAGGAACTTAACCAGGTACTGTTCGAGCAGTGCCCAACTGATGAACATGATAGAGGGATTAAAGATACCTTTAAGTTTGAATACTTACCTCAATGACATAAGGGTAAAAAGGAGAAAAATGATGATGTGAATAGCAGCTCAACATCATCAGAAGCTTCCAATGAAAAATGCAAAAAAAATGTAATTATTCAAGTGATAGCAGCAAAGCGGATTACAAACCCAAAAGAAAAAGCCACAAACAGTATGAACGGATTTCTGTGAAATTCAAGAAAAATCAAACCCCCAACTTTCAATGGTGAAACTGAGAAAGGAGAGACAGTTGAAGCCTAGCTGTCTGACATGAAAAAGTACTTTCAAATTTATGATTATTCATAATCATTGAAGGCAAAGATGGCAACATATAACCTGAACGGAAAGGCATACATTTGGTGGCATGACATCAAAAGGGTGAAGGGCATCAAGGACAAGGATGTAAATTGGAGCACTTTTAAATGGTACTTCAAAAAGAAGTTCCTATCTGAACAATACTATGAAGAAAAGTCCAAGGAATTTTATGATTTAAAACTGGGCACTATGAACATGAAAGAGCTTAACACCAAATTTTTGAATTTGCTAAGATATGTACCATACTTCATGGAGGAGAAACCAAAGATTCAGAGGAATCTGAGTTACCTACCTTTCAACATCAAGGACAGAATAGAGTATGACAACCCAAATACCTAAGAAGAAGCCATGAGGAAAGCAACTTTCTGCTATGACACTAACCGAAAAAGTAAAGGGATATCATAAACCCAACAAATTTGAGTTGAAAAAGAAAAATTTCAGGTTGAGTGGAAATTCTGGCATCGAAAAAAAAACTTTCCGAATCGGAATTTCAAAGGAAACAATCGCAGAAATAATCAGCAGCTGAATTTTAAAGCTCCTAGAAATACTCCCAATGTTACAAGAACTAATGACCAAAAGGCACCTATAAAATGTTTTGAGTGTCAAGGTCCTCATTCTGCTTCAGAATGCCCCAAAAGGAAGCAGACAACTAATAATATTCATTCCATACAAGATGAACCTACTGTGGGAGACTTGGAAAGAGAGATGCCCATAATTAATGCAGCTTTGGACAATAGGAAAGCAGAGCATCAAGTCTCTATGGTAGAGATTGAAGGTGGAACAAGATGACAATTTTCAGGTGGAACTGGATTGTATCCTTGAAAGGAGGGAAACGCTACTCCGGAATCGCACCATTGGGAAGGTAAAGGTGCAATGGAAGCACCTTAGCCCAGAAGAGGCAACCTGGGAGTTGGAGAGTAGTATATAGGAAGCATACCTAGCTCTGTTTCAAGAACACTCAGAGAGTGAATAAACAACATCAAGGACGATATTGAGACTTAAGAGGGGGTGTATGTCACCTACCCAAATTTTGAGAATATTTATTTTATTTGCAAAATACATTATGTTAAATTTTAATTACAAAGTTTTGTAATTATCACCAAATCTGGTCAAGGATGATTGTAATGACTTATTATTATTATTTAATAAAATAAAACAGGAGACAAACACCCAAGGGAGCTGTTAAATGATTGTTCACTGACCCACTAGGAGGAATGGAAATTGTTAGAAGGCATTGGACAGATGGCAGCATTTGCACTCCACAATTAGCTGTTGGTTATGGGACAACTACCCCTAAATTTGTGGCATTATCCCCCAGGTGGTTGGAAGAGATTTTTTAGCTCATTCATGACCAGGTTAACCACTAAAAGGCCTAGGCAGCCTAGATAAGGGAATTTGAATTGAGCAGGCAGCTCCACAATATTTTTTGTAGAAATATTTCCTCAAGTGTATCAGGTGATCACTGAGAGATTCGAATAGGGAGGCTAAGTGGAAGTGCATTGTGAGTCTGGTAATTATTTTGAGAAGGAAACCAGAGGTGCTGGTGCAGGTCTCTTTGACTGCTGAATCTTTATAACTGGATGATCTACATTTTTATTGCAAGTTGATGAACTAAAGCTTCTACAGACTCTTCTTTCTGGTGGGTCAGTGAACAGGCTCGGGGGTCCTAAGGCAAGTAATTTGGTTTCCTTCAGGAGTAGGTTGGGTGGAACAGGCTCCTTGGGTTGTTTGTTTCTCCTAGAGTCAATTAGGTTCTACTATTTTGTCTTATTATTTACAGTAAATGATTTTTCTGCAATTGTAGATTTAGAAATTATAGTCATACAAATGAAAACTGTTTCAATTTTTGACTTAGATATGATTTCATGATAGTTAAGTAAATGAGATGATGGATTAAATAACTTCTCTGCATTTTTCCCCATGTTGTTTTTTGCATAGTACTCTAGTACAAAAAAGTGGAACTAAATTATATGATTGATGTAGAGAATGCTAAGGGAATGGAAAGACTATACTGCATCGTCCTTTTAATTTCTGAAATATCATTTATCTATGTTTAAATTCAAAAAAAAAGAAACGATGTAGTTAAACAACCATATAGCATTTTCTTTTACTTAGAATAAAAGTAAGACATTTCATTTCTACACAGTGATAGAATCTCAAAGTAATACTATCTATTTTTGAATATTAACACTATGCATTCTATTATCGTTCATTCCAACATTAAGGTATTATATTTTCACTTATTTCAGGTATTTACAATTTTAGAAATCTAACAGCTGCAAATATTTCTTATTACAGAGTTGATACACATAAACTAGATAGATACTTATTAATAAAAAATATTAGTTCACCATTCTATTATACTATTTCTTTTCAGTATTTTTATATCATCTTTTGATTTACATAACAATCATAATCTTTAAATTCAAACACTTCCTATTATAAACATAACCTAGCTATGTTTTACCCTTTTAGAATAACTCAAACATAGGATCAAAACCTTTAATAGAGAAGAACTTATCATCTACGTTACATGACAGTAACAGGTTCGATGGACAAAACTCTTTTTTTTCTTTTATTAGAATTCCAAAAAAAAAAACATTCTACGGTTAACCATCATAGGTACAACAACCATCTATTCAAATTAAGGTCAGTTCAGAGCGTTATTTTTAGCTGATAGTTGGATCAATACCAACTAATGAGTTCTCAGCACTATTCAGACTTTAAATTGAAATGACAGGGTTACTCTTTTGTGATGTAAGTTAGCCATGACTCTCGGTCAGGTCCACTATTGTAAATTACTAGTCATTTTATCAAATGTAGTGTTCATTTAAACAAAGGATTCAAAACAATTTGAATCTCACAACTACCTAAATGGCTGCTTAAAACATAAATTGCACAAAAATATCGTATGCCAATAATTTAAACCTCGGCTTTCATCTTTTAACATGGCATCATTGCAGTCAAAATAACATTATAGATAAAGACAAAAGAATTCTTATTTACGACTATTCCAAACTTAGGGTTCTTCCCTGATACATTTTTTTTTAATAAAAACCTTAGCAGAAATGCTATAAGGTTGACAGGGTGAGGGTTCAACCCCTACCGAGCATAGTAACATTCTTTAAACATCATCCTCTTCACGGCCAAGGAAAACCTTGCCAAACCTTAAAATAACATACTCTTAACATCATAAAAACATTGACCACACCGTGCCAGGGGTGTCTACAAGGAAGTGAACCTCCGAAGCTTACCCGACGGCTGAGAAACACCTTTCCCTTCAAGCTTCAAATACTAAAACCACTCAATGAACTCACAAACCTGCCACAAAAATCACAAGTGGTCAAATGATAAACTATAGATGTTTTTTATATTTTACTGAAGCAATAAGAGAGATAAAAAACTTAAGTCGAGACATTACCTAGGCTTGCAATTCTGAGTAAGAGTCATATAAAACCAACAACTATTGATGAAGCCAACCTTCAAGTTCAAAAAAGAAGTTCCAGTTCTGCAAACAGTAGTATATCCTTGCTCAAGGGTCGATCTTTGGTTCCTTATCAATAGCCAGAAACCCTGAAGACTACTCCTTAAACATACAAAGAAAGACAGACCCTAAATCCACACCTCCAATGCCTAAAAGTACTGCAATCTCTCGCAGAAGGCACAGTCCTTAAATCATTTACAAGTATCAGAACAACATTCACCAGGTCATGATATCGAGTCTCGGGAAGGATCCTTGAGCATCAGTTAAGAAAAACCCTGGATTTTCTCGACCTGTCGGCCTCTCCATAAAACTACTTCCAACATAATGAATGACAAAGAAATTAACAAACCGCATAAACGTAGTGGAGTTAGGGTTTTCCTTGTTCAATCCTAAGAACATGTGAAATCAATGACGGAGGTAAAGCCAACCTAGCATGTCAAAATTTGTGTATCAATTGCATTAATATCTCATTGATTATCATAACTATCACGACCTCCAGCTCTATCAACCAAATTTCATTTTAGTGAACATCTCGACACTTCAGTAGCATTTGGGTTCACTACTATCATGCACTATAGCCACGATGGTTCTAGCTAGGAAGTCCACTCAACATTGAAGACAGGCGAATTTAATACTAGATATGATATGAAAAACCTGCCAGTACAGTAAGCTTTTAACGCTTAGTCACTTTCACATCTCAATACAAGACTTAGGTTTACAACCTTTAGTTCATTTCATATCCATAGCATTAGTATTTTAAATGCTTGGTCTACTTCGTTTTAGCACTTCATTTTTAATTAGGATCATATTCCATTTAAAGGTTTGATGCTTATTATATAGTTTGGGATGCACTACTATTGCACATCGTAATATTTGTTACACTATTCTACCTTTTCACAAAGAACACTTTACGTTCTAATGCACAAATATTATATTAGAAGGACATAATCCTTCAAGTATAGTAAATACACAATAGAATTAGGATGATAATAAAAAGAGATCGATGCTACATTAGTATTTCTTTTATATGTAGGATTATAAAGTTATTAAAATTATTTGATAACATCAAGTGATTTCTTGTGTACATTGGAACCTAGCACTAATAGTTTAAAACACATAGGACATCACCACTCCTTGTATTATGGCAAATGACTATAGAATTCTGATAGCATTGTGAAGTTTGTAAACCAACACGTAAACGAGAAGTAGGACAAAGCCCCATACCTTCAATAACTTTCATGTAAGGAAGCACTTAGAGTTTTCACAATACATTGACGATGAATTGAAAATCCTATTTATTCTTAACACTTGATTTGGAGTATTTGTTTTCTTACCTGCGTTTCTGCACAGTGAAAACACATTCATATTCTTTAGCTAATGTAGCTAAGTAAGCCTCAGGGTACCTCGTAGGACCCCTTTCATCATCATCTAAAATCAAACTGTTAGAACCTTGTCAAGAAAACTTTATCGGAAGATAAATTCTATTACATTAACATAAGCAAATCTAATGCTGTAATTGTCTTCAAAGAAGTATGATGTGTCGTTGTCATTGAAATGTTATTAGTTAAGAGTTTTAGTGATGAATTTGTTTCCGCATTAATGGCTTCAATATTAAATACTGCTTTGTTTAAGAATTTATTATTTTGCATTTGTAAATTTAACATTTAATGTTGCTTTAAAAATTTTAAATTTTTTATGAAATTATCAGGATGTTACATGTGGTATCAGAGCTCACGTTCGAACTATGGGCCTGAAAATGTCCAAAGAACACACAAAAAAAAAATTATGATAGCAGAAATCTTTATTAACTCACTTTAAATTATTTTGTTATACAGAAATTTGTTTTCTAAGATATAGGTATGGAAGGATCGGCTGAACACATGAAGGAAAAATTTCGACCAAACAGTCATAGTACTAGATAGCATCATGAAGAAGAAGTCCATGGTGAATTAAATGATAATTCATCAGAATTGTTACATGGATTTCATGAGTTAAAAGCAGAAATAAGGTCTGTTAAACAGGACAATGAAAGAATTCTGAAGGCACAAGAGGAACTTAACCAGGTACTGTTCAAGCAGTGCCCAACTGATGAACAGGATAGAGGGATTGAAGATACCTTTAAGTTTGAAGACTTACCTCAATGACATAAGGGTAAAAAGGCGAAAACTGATGATGTGAATAGCAGCTCAACATTATTAGAAGCTGCCAATGAAAAATGCAGAAAGAAACGTAATTATTCAAGTGATAGCAGCAAAGGGGATTACAAACCCAAAACAAAAAGCCACAAACAGTAAGAATAGATTTCTTGGGAATTCAAGAAAAATCAAATCCCCAACTTTCAATGGTGAAAATGAGAAAGGAGAGATAGCTGAAGCATGGATGTCCGGCATGAAAAAGTACTTTCAAATTTATGATTATTCAGAATCATTGAAGGCAAAGATGACAATATATAACCTGATCGGAAAGGTAGACATTTGGTGGAAGGACATCAAAAGGGTGAAGGGCATCAAGGACAAGGATGTAAATTAGAGCACTTTTAAATGGTACTTCAAAACGAAGTTCCTATCTGAACAATACTATGAAGAAAAGTCCAAGGAATTTTATGATTTAAAACTGGGCACTATGAACATGAAAGAGATGAACAACAAATTTCTGAATTTGCTAAGATATGTACCATACTTCGTGGAGGAGAAACCAAAGATTCAGAGGTATCTGAGTTGCCTACCTTTCAACATCAAGGACATAATAGAGTATGCCAACCCAAATATATAAGAAGAAGCCATGAGGAAAGCAACTTTCTGCTATGACATTAACTGGAAAAGAGAAGCGATATCTAACTGGAAAAATCATAAACCCAACAACTTTGAGCTGAAAAAGAAAAATTTCAGGCTCAGTGGAAATTCTGGCTTCCAAAAGAAAAACTTTTCGAATCGGAATTTCCAAGGAAACAATCCCAGAAATAATCAACAGCAGAATTTTACAGCTCCTAGAAATACTCCCAATGTTACCAGAACTAATGACCAAAAGGCACCTATAAAATGTTTTGAGTGTCAAGGTCCTCATTATGCTTCAGAATGCCCCAAAAGGAAGCAGACAGCTAATAATATTCATTCCATACAAGATGAACCTACTGTGGGAGACTTGGCAAGAGAGATGCCCAGAATTAATGCATCTTTGGACAATTGACAAGTAGAGCATCAAGTCTCTATGGTAGAGATTGAAGGTGGAACAAGATGGCGATTTTCAGGTGGAACTGGACTGTATCCTCGAAAGGAGGGAAACTCTACTCCGGAATCGCACCATTGGGCAAGTAAAGGTGAAATGGAAGCACCTTAGCCCAGAAGAGGCAACCTGGGAGTTGGAGAGTAGTATGCAAGAAGCATACCTAGCTCTGTTTCAGGAACACTCAAAGAGTGAATAAACAACATCGAGGATGATGTTCAAACTTAAGGGGGGGTGTATGTCACCTACCCAAATTTTGAGAATATTTATTTTATTTGCAAAAGACATTATTTTAAATTTTAATTACAAAGTTTTGTAATTATCACCAAATCTGGTCAAGGATGATTGTAATGACTTATTATTATTATTTAATAAAATAAAACAGGAGACAAACACCCAAGGGAGCTATTAAATGAGTGTTCACTGACCCACTAGGAGGAATGGAAGCTATTAGAAGGAATTGGACAGACGGAAGCATTTGCACTCCACCACTAGCTATTGGTTATGGGACAACTACCCATAAATTTGTGGCATGATCCCACTGGTGGTTGGAAGAGAGTTTTTAGCTCATTCATGACCAGGTTAACCACTAAAAGGCCTAGGAATCCTATATAAGGCAATTCGAATTGAGCAGGAAAATCCACAATATTTTCTGCAGAAATATTTCCTCAATTCTATCAGGTGATCACTAAGAGATTTGAATAGGGAGGCTAAGTGGAAGTGCATTGTGAGTCTGTTAATTATTTTGAGAAGGAAACCAGAGGTGCTGGTGCAGGTCTCTTTGACTACTGAATCTTTATAATTTGATGATCTACATTTCTACTGCAAGTTGATGAACTAAAGCTTCTACAGACTCTTCTTCCTGGTGGGTCAGTGAATAGGCTCGGGCTCCTAAGGCAAGTAATTTGGTTGCTTTCAAGAGTGGGTTGGGTGGAACAGGTTCCTTGGGTTGTTTGTTTCTCCTACAGTCAATCAGGTTCTACTATTCTATCTTATTATTTACAGTAAATGATTTTTTTGCAATTGTAGATTTGGAAATTATAGTCATACAGAAGAAAACTGTTTCAATTTCTGACTTAGATATGATTTCATGATAGTTAAGTAAATGAGATGATGGATTAAAAAACTTCTCTGCATTTTTCCTCATGCTATTTTCTGCATAGTACTCTAGTACAGAGAAGTGGAACTAAATCAGATGATTGATGTAGAGAATGCTAAGGGAATGGAAAGACTATATTGCAACGTCCTTTTAATTTCTGAAATATCATTTATCTATGTTTAAATTCAAAAAAAAAGAAACAATGTAGTTAAACAACCATATAGCATTTTCTTTTACTTAGAATAAAAGTGAAACATTTCATTTCTACACAGTGATAGAATCTCAAAGTTATACTATCTATTTTGAATATTAACACTATGCATTCTATTATTGTTCATTCCAACATTAAGGTATTATAATTTCACTTATTTAAGGTATTTACAATTTTAGAAATCTAACAGCTGCAAATATTTCTTATTATAGAGTTGATACACATAAACTAGATAGATACTTATTAATAAAAAATATTAACATCATTCTATTATACTATTTATTTTTAGTATTTTTATATCATCTTGTGATTTAGATAACAATCATAATCTTTAAATTCAAAAACTTCCTATTATAAACATAACCTAACTTTGTTTTACCCTTTTACAATAACTCAAACATAGGATCAAAACCTTTAATAGAGAAGAACTTATCATCTACGTTACATGACAGTAACAGGTTCGATGGACAAAACTCTTTTTTTTCTTTTATTAGAATTCCAAAAAAAAGACATTCTACAGTTAACCATCATAGGTACAATAACCATCTATTCAGATTAAGCTCAGTTCAGAGCTTTATTTTTAACTGAGTGTTGGATCAATACCAACTAATGAGTTCTCATCACTATTTAAACTTTAAATTGAAACGACAGGGTTACTCTTTTGTGATGTAATTTAGCCACGGCTCTCAGTTGGGTCCACTATTGTAAACTACCAGTCATTTGATCAAACGTAGTGTTCATTTAAACGGAGGATTCAAACCAATTTGAATCTCACAACTACCTAAACGGCTGCTTAAAACATAAATTGCATAGAAATCTCGTATGCCAATAAGTTAAACCTCGGCTTTCATCTTTTAACATGGCATCATTGCAGTAAAAATAACATTATAGATAAACACAAAAGAATTCTTATTTACGACTTTTCCAAACTTAGATTTTTTCCCTCATACATTTTTTTTAATAAAAACCTTAGCAGAAACACTATAAGGTTGACAGGGTGAGGATTCAATCCCTACCGAGCATAGTAACATTCTTTAAACATCATCCTCTTCATGGCCAAGGAAAACCTTGCCAAACCCTAAAATAACAGACTCTTAACATCATAAAAACATCGACCACACCGTGCCAAGGGTGTCTACAAGTAAGTGAACCTCCGAGGCTTACCCAATGGCTGAGAAACACCTTTCCCTTCAAGCTTCAAATACTAAAACCACTCAATGAACTGAAAAACTTGTCACAAAAATCACAAGTGGTCAAATGATAAACTATAGAGGTTTTTCTATTTTATTAAAGCAATAAGAGAGCTTAAAAACTTAAGTCGAGATGTTACCTGGGCTTGCAGTTCTGAGTAAGAGTCATATAAAACCAACAACTATTGACAAAGCCAACCTTCGAGTTCGACAAAGAAGTTCCAGTTCTACAAACAGTAGTATATCCTTGCTCAAGGGTCGATCTTTGGTTCCTTATCAACACCTAGAAACCCTGAAGACTACTCCTTCAACATACAAAGAAAGACATACCCTAAATCTGAACCTCCAACACCTAAAACTACCGCAATCTCTCACAAAAGGCGCAATCCTTAAATCATTTACAAGTATCAGAACCACATTCACCAAGTCATGATATCAAGTCTTGGGAAGGATCCCTAAGCATCAATTAAGCAAAACCCTGGAGTTTCTCGACCTGTCGGCCTTTCCACAAAACTACTTCCAACATAATGAATAACAAAGAAATCAACAAACCGCATAAACGTAGTGGATTTAGGGTTTTCCTTGTTCAATCCCAAGAGCGTGTGAAATCAACGACGAAGGTAAAGCGAACCTAGCACGTCGAAATTTGTGTATCAACTGCATTAATATCTCATTGATTATCATAACTATCACGACCTTCAGCTCTGTCAACCAAATTTCATTTTAGTGAATAGCTCAACACTTCAATAGAATTTGGGTTCACTACCATCACGCACTATAGCCACGATGGTTCCAGCTAGGAAGTCCACTCAACACTGAAGACAGTCAAATTTAATACCAGATCTGATACGAAAAACCTGCCAGTATAGTAAGCTTTTAACGCTCGGTCACTTTCACATCTCAATACAAGACTTAGGTTTACAACCTTTAGTTCATTTCATATCCATAGTATTAGTCTTTTAAATGCTCGGTCTACTTCGTTTTAGCACTTCATTTTTAATTAGGATCATATTCCATGTAAAGGTTTGATGCTTAGTATATAGTTTGGGATGCACTACTATTACACATCATGATATTTGTTACACTATTGTAGCTTTTCACAAAGAACACTTTATGTTCTAATGCACAAATATTATATTAGAAGGACATAATCCTTCAAGTATAGTAAATCCACAATATAATTAGGATGATAATATCAAGAGATCGATGCTACATTAGTATTTCCTTTATATGTAGTATTATAAAAGTTATTATAATTATTTGATAACATCAAGTGATTTCTTGTGTACATTGGAACCTAGCACTCATAGTTTAAAACACACAGTACATCACCACTCCTTGTATTATGGCAAATGACGATAGAATTCTAATAGCATTGCGAAGTTTGTAAACCAACACGTAAACAAGAAGTAGGACAAAGACCCATACCTTCAATAACTTTCATGTAAGGAAGCACTTAGAGTTTTCACAATACATTGACGATGAATTGAAAATCGTATTTATTCTTAACACTTGATTTGGCGTATTTGTTTTCTTACCTACGTTTTTGCACAGTGAAAACACATTCATATGATTTAGCTAACGTAGCTAAGTAAGCCTCAGGGTACCTCGTAGGACCCCTTTCATCATCATCTAAAATCAAACTGTTAGAACCTTGTGAAGAAAACTTTATCACAAGATAAATTCAATTACAGTAACATAAGCAAATGTAATGCTGTAATTGTCTTCAAAGAAGTATGATGTGTCGTTGTCATTGAACTGTTATTAGTTAATATTTTTAGTGATTAATTTGTTTCCGCATTAGTGACTTCAGTATTAAATACTGCTTTGTTTAAGCATTTATTATTTTCGCATTTGTAAATTTAACATTTAATGCTGCTTTAAAAATTTTAAAATTTTTATGAAATTATCGGGATGTTACAATTATGACTATCTGCAACCTTCCACGCTATGTCCTTAACCATCCCATTGAAGATCTTTAAAAAAACACTCCAGATCTTGGATACACTGTGTAAACTCTTCACAGGATGACGCAACCATCTTATCACATCACCATTCAAATACTTTATTGAGATAAGTTTAGACCACAGGGTGGTCCCAAAGAGAGATCTCCATAAAGATTTCATTATCAACACAATGCTGAAATATGGAATGTTGTGGATTCCCCAACCACCCTAACAGGTATGGAGGGTAATAGATTCCCACCTGGTAAGAACCATCTTTTTGCGTTCAGTGCCACCTGTCCATAAGAAGTTGAAGTATAATATTCGCAGTCTAGTGAGGATAGATAAAATAATTTGAATTAGTGAGAGCCAATACACCGAGATGCCAGTAAGGACTGCCTTTACAAGGATCAACCGACCCCCGATTGATAGCATTCGAAAAGTCCATTCAGAGATCCTCTTCTCCACTTTTCTCAATAACCAGAGCCAGTCAACAGGTCTATAATCATTTGGATTGAAAAAGTAACCGAGATACATAAAACCTTCCTGAAGTTGTTGAAAGGTATAAGGCAAAATATTTTTTAGATGCTCTATCTGCTGGTCAGAAAGTCGAAAGTGGTGATTACAGGATTTTCTTACACTGATCTTCATACCTAAAGCTGCGCAGAACATAGAAATGATATCCAAATATCTCTACCATTCACGATCAGTATCCAATCCATCAATTAAAACATCATCAGCAAATAAAACATGTGTGAACACTAGCTCTGGTGTGAGTTTGGTGCCAGTAATACTCCCATCCACCTTAGCAGCAGAGATCATTCTACTCAGACCTTCAACAGTTAAGAGAAAAATCAAGGGTGAAAGTGGGAAACCTTGACGTATTCCCCTACGCATACTGATGAAACTAGAAGGAGCATCATTAATAAGAACTGAGATGCTGGTAGAGGAGACGCAAGCCATGATCCAACGAATAACCAGTGGTGGCATACCAATCTGAATAAGAACTAACCTTAAGAAAGACCAGTCAACTCTATCAAATGCCTTTTCAATGTCCATCTTCAGAAAAAAAAATCCTTCATCTTTTTCATTTTAATAGTATGCATGATCTCTTGTGTAATTCCGATAGCATCAAGTATCTGGCGATCTTGCAAAAAACCAAATTGTTCCACTGAGATATGGGTAGATAGAATAGGTTTCATCCGAGTGGAGATAATTTTAGTGATCAACTTATAGGCCAGATTGCATAGCGCAATTGGACAAAAGTCACCAAAGGTAGTGGGCTTACCTTTCTTTGGTATAAGTGCAAGGAAGGTAGAATTGAGTCCACCAGAAATGTACCCTTCCGAACGAGAGTATTCCACCATCTCCAAAATATCGGGTCCCATAATATCATAAAAATGAAGAAATAACTCAACAGTCCAGTCATCCGAGCCTGGACTTTTCTCCTTAGCAAAACTCTTGAGTACAGCTTCGATCTCCTCAGACAAAACTTCTTGACTTAGTACTTTAGCATCTTGTTCAGTGATGAAAGCAGGGTAAAATATCGCAACATTTATTTGAGTGATTAAGTCATTCTGATCAGAGATTGAGTATAGTTTACCAAAGTAATCAAGAGCTAAATTCTGTAGAGCATCTTGGCCATAAATCTCATTACCCGAATCATCAAGGAGGTCCCTAACAACATTCAAATTCCTTCTATGCGAAGCATAAGAATGAAAAATTGGTATTGGCATCACCGTGACCAATCCAAGTGGCACGACTCTTGAGTCTCTAATCTTTTGTTTCCTGAATCAAAATTTCCTCTTTTTTCTTTTCAATGTGTTTGATCAAATCAAACTCTTCATCACATAAACCAGTAATGAAATTCCGGCTATGTAACTCCTGTAATAGAGCTTCCAAAGCGTTAAGTTCCAACACATCATTCTTTTGTTTATCATGAGTCCACTTAGAACAAATACCTTTAAGCTTATGTAGCTTCTGAACAAAAGCATCAAGTGGATTCAGCTCACCCTCCATACAATAATTTAACCATAACTCTTTATTAACAGATAAGAAATCCTCATTGCCCAGCCAAGTAGAGTTAAACTTAAAAGGGTAATTTACTTTGCAAACAGCCATATCAATCTGAAAAAAGATCGGCCAGTGATCGAAAAACTTGTTATCTCCAAGCCACGATCTGTGTCTCACCCATCCATGGATAAGCCCAGATTTGACTAAAAATTTATCTAGTCGCTTATGAATCCGTGCCAAGCCATCCCTTCCATTATTCCAAGTAGGACCAGGTGCACAAGGAAGCACATCAATAAGGTCAAAAGTAGTCAACATCCCATTGAAAAAATCTTCCATGTCATCCAGATGAGCATGAGAACCCCAAATATCTCCAGCACTGCAAGTGGAATTGAGATCACTTGCGATGATGAGATGAGGAGTATTAAGTATATTCAAATAACAAAAAGACTCCCAAAATCTGCCACGGTCTTTGTATGGACCATATATATTAAAAACAGTGAGGGGAAAATTTAGGCAAAGACAGTAACCAGTTAATAACAATCCCCATTGTGTTTTGTAAGCATGAAAATTAAAAAAAGTAGGGTTCCAACCCATGAGAAGACCCCCTGACAGTCCCAAAGCATTAATAGCAGAAAACTCCCAACAAGGGAGGATAAAGGCAAGTTTACGAACCGTAGCAAGTTCAGTGTACATGGTTTCTTGTAGCAAAATCAATTGTGGACTAGTAGCCTTGAATAAGTGGTTTAGGGCCCTAGTCCTAGAGCCCTTTCCCAAACCTCAAATGTTTAAAGTGAGAAACAACATTAAAGAACCCCAAGTGGAGGAAAATTGTCTCTAAGAGCCTCAGAAATTGGAGTAGGAGTAGAAACATCACTGGTATCCACATGGGTAGCAAGTCTAGTCGAAAGTGGGGAAAAAATCACCTCAGAAATTGTGCCCCCCATACCCAAAGATTTCCTTCTGTTTTTTCGAATGGTGACATTCATGAATTTGTCTGGGGTGATAGGTTTGACCAGAGGGTTAGTAGACAGATTCCTTGAAAAAATAGCCAATGGCACAAAGCTCTCCAATAATGGTGTAGTACCCGACTAAGAGCACAAATGGTCCAATTGGTCATCTAAGGGCATTGGACCATCCGGACCACAATGAGACCCAACAGGAGGAGAGGAGGTATTTTGGTTTGTGCCCAAAGTGGAGAGAGAAGTAAAATATGACATAGTAGCCAAAGGGAAACCCACCGACAGTAACCCTTCATGGGGGGAAGAACACTCACTAATAGGAATTAGGGTGGAGGTAGCAGGACTATCAAGACCAGGAAAAACCACCGGTGAGAGGGTCCCCGAAACCGGACAAGTGGCAGCCACAGGTGGAGAACAAGTTGTTTTTTTGAAAAATCCCTTAGGGTTCAGTCTGAGGTTTTCCTTCACAATGCATCTATCAAAATATTTTTCTACATCTAAAATGAAGTCAAGTTCTTCTTTGGGTAGTTCCTTCTCATCTAAAGAAGATGTGGTAGTACACTTACCCGAAGAAAGATGTAAAGGTGGAGAGACGTTCTCCTCTGTTGCACAAGTCGATGTAGATGAAACCCCAACCTTCTTAGATGGTGAACCAGGGTGAACCAGAAGGGGACAACTAGCCAAAATATGACCAGTACCACAACACTTATAGCATTGAAAGGGAACCCCAAAATAGTCCAACCTCTGCCTGAAAGTGACCTCGCCCCATATGATTTCTACTTTTGCCGGTAACCCCTTGTTGAGATCAAACTCAACCATGACTCGGGAAACCTTTTTGTCCATTCCATATAAGGATTTCTTGTCAGACCTGATAAACTTACCCACTTTGTTGGCCAGTCCGATCAAAATAATCTCAGTCCAGAGGACCAGAGGAAATCCTGGAAGCAGCATCCATAGATGTCGCTTGGATTGCACCTCCTTCAATGGGTCAAAGTCCAAGTGCCATTTCTTCAAGATAAGAGAGCCATCTTTGAACACCCAATTGCTGGAAAGAATGGTCCCAACATGCTTCGATAAGGGTAAGATAAAAAGGATCTAGCCATTGAGTAACAAGTTTATCCGAGGAGCAAGACCCAAAATAGGGGTCCAATGTTTATTGAACCACTCTAAAATATCCTCCTTAGATCTCGACGTGAACTCTAGGCGGCCCACGATGGCCCTTCGTGCCAACATCTCAACCCTATCCAGGTTGGAGTCAATCTTAATAACGTATTGATCAAGACCATCACGTGCCTTGAGTGCCTTTTGTCGACGACGACATCTTTCCTTAGAACCAGAAATCCCAGCTCGTCTGTCTCCCTAATATTGTGTGTCACCATCCAGAGTAGGAGTCTCCACCAGCTGAGAGACAAAGGACCCATACATATTTGGTGTGAGATAGGTAAGATAGCCAAAAACCTCCCGAACGGAAGACAACAGGCAGCTGTCGAGAGTGATTAGAAGGGACAAAAGGAAAAAGACTATAAAAAGAATCCTGCAGAATGACACTAGTGAAAATGACAGTGAGTGAACCACCAGACCAAAACAGGAAAAGGACAAGATTTACCCTCAGCAAGACAGGACCTCCAAAACCTCAGAGAAAAAAGAGATAACTGCAAAATATGGTTCCCACTTTTTATTTTAGGTTTGGTTGGTACTAGAGTTATCTCATAGAAGTTGGTTGGACTCCAAACCCTGTAGTGAATTCATCCATCTCCAGTTGCAAACCAGGCCTGTAAACCCCAAAACCAGAAGAAGTGTACCATCTTTCCACCAGGTGTAACCAGAATGCAACAGGTGTAACAAGAATCACCCCAAAGTAGGGTAGAAGGGCATGGCCCTAAATATAGCAAGTACGCAATCAATGCATAAAGGTATTTATGCATATTTTATTATTTTGCAACACTCCAACAGAGCTCCATCACAATAACTATTGCCATTTATTCTAGAAAGTACATATATATGGTATAAGTGGCATGAATTGCATCTTGACTCATCACTATGCTCAAAGGAAAATAATGAATGTCCATAAAACTTGTCACCGCATATTCATAGAAGACCACCATCGATAATTTCTAGTACTCCCTCTCTACAAGCAATCTCTCTCAATACTTAAAATCTCATCAAGTATTTAAGTTGGGCATGTTCCCCACATGTCTCACAGAAGTTGGAGAAACTATATATCATATATTGATACATAGCCTACCAACACTTTCTCGAAACTAGTTGACGTACCAACAATACGACATGTGTGAATAAAGCACATAGGTTATCCCTCATCCATAATAATGCTAAGAAGGATTACATGACTAAATCCCTCAGGGTATATTTCATCCCCACAACACCATAAGATTGTTACTAGCATATATATGCCCATTGTTAACATCTAAATTTCGCACACATGTGACATTTCGATGATTCTTGTAGTAAGGTGTCATCAACATAAATAATGCAGTTCACTAAAGACATCCTCAACAAATACAAAAGACAGCATGAGTCCAAAATTCCCAAGATCAGTCAAAATAAGAGGTCACACGGCTGAACAATTGTTAACCCGCGCTATAGCACTAAGCACATGTTATCAGTTCAGTACCCACGCAATACTCATGCAACTATTTCTTCGATAGTCACGCTACTATCAAAAGAACGAGACCACCTACTTATCGTGGTACATTGAAGGCTCCATCACCTCCAAGGATCTGAATTCGGCTCCTCACATTCTTGGTGGCATTAAATATCCCCCTTGGTGTACCTTGGAACTAGTTCATGGAAGATATGAGTTCACATTTGGATCTAGTTGTTTGTTGGCCACCTCTTGGCCTATATAAGGAAGACATTGGCATGCATTTTGTAGAGATAAAAGAAGAACAAGTTCATGCTGTTGGATTTGTGTTGTAGCTTCCTTATATCCCACCTATTCCTATGTTTGTAAGCATTCCCAAGCTCCCTTGCCACCTTCCTTCAAGGGGAAAGAGTTTCTCTCCATTGTTCTATCACTCGCTTAGCATATAGTTTGGACAAAAATGATCTCTCAATGGGAGATTGTTGGATTCCCTTGAATCCCACACCTCCTAGGTGTTGTACAGCTTGACCATTGGGAAATACAAAGTGGTTTGGCATACCTTTTATTGTTGTTGGACTTTTCATTCTTTTCCCATTTCCTTTTTATTTATATTTTGTTCAATTTTCTTTGTTTTATGTGAATTCCACTAACAATAATTTGCAGGATTACTTGGAGGACAACCATACCAACCCCACAGAGGATCCACGGACTGAGTTCTTGTTGCAGCCTACAAGGCCTAGCCCCTTACCAAGTGGATGAGTGTACACTTATGCTACTTTTTCCAAAATAGTTCTAATGGTGGCTCCACTTATTTTTGTTTATTTATTTTAAATTAGGTTGTTTTATGTTGAATGACTAATTCTAGGTGTTTATCATTTGCAGGAGATCAGGTCTACCACCCCCCTACTCCAAAATTTGGCCCCCTGTCAGCCATAATTAATTTTTACACAATAGCATGGATCCTGGCCTCTCAGCCATGCTACAGGTGTGGAAATGTCGTCGATAGTCATGCGAGTCACGGAGGTAACTAGTTCACTACCTGCACGGCCTACCGTTGTTTGACCCATGCACCTTGTCTATGTTATACCTATGCTACAATGCGTCTGTTTTGTATTTTTCCATGCTAATGCACAGTAGACTATTGTTTGGAAGCACTACAATATTTTGATTTGATTTTTATCTGCATACTATAATCTTGGATCCCCATTCTTGTTCAATAATGAACTTACATTAAGTTAATTTACGATAATTACTTATGTTTTTAGTAATTAGTTCACTTAGACCAAGCTTAAGGAGTAAATAGTTAATATCTCTCGAAACTTACCTAGGTAACCAACCTTCAGGCTTTCAATGGGCCTCATTGTTGTCACTAGTATTCAAGACTGTTCTTGTTTATGCACAATTGACATTTGTTTAGGATTAGAGCTAGCCTAGAATCCACATTTTGCACACAATCAATGACCTAAAGACTCTTGTTCCCCTAAGTATACTCTTCGCCTCACACTTCTTGTGAGCTTGGTGAATTAGAAAAGGGTGAGAAGTGTGAAATACCTCCATTGCACACTTTTTAAATAGTTATGATTTTGATTCGCAAAGAACCTTGAGCATATTTTAGAGTTAAAAGAACATCTACTTTTATATACTTTTCTAGTTAATTTGTCGATAATTGGTTGGATTTCATCACATGTGTTTGCACCAATTGCACACACTAAGAGACCTAAAGACTGTTCTAATCCAAGTATGCTCTTCACCTTGCACTTCTTGTGAGCTTGGTGAATAAGAAAAATAGGAATTGTAAAATACCTCTCTTACACTCCCTAAGTGAAATTCAAATCCCTTAAAATCAACTTTGTAATTGTCTAACCAACTAAAATCCTCCACAGGAGGTCATAAAAGAACATTTTAGTTATGTAGGATTGATTAGGTTAGCCATCCATTAATACCCACCAATCTAGTTTCATTAGCGATATTTTGAAACATAACATTGTTGACTTATAGGGTGCTTTCAAAAATCCTGCTATAAGCAAGTGTTCAAAGAAAGCCTAGATCAGAAGTGGATCGTAACCAAGGAGGTAAAATTTGAGGTATAGTTTCCCTACTCTCCCCTACGAGTCACTCAACACGTTTTAGGGAGACGACACTATACCGTGCAGGCCCAACCACCAATCCACACTTGACGCAAGGTATCTTAGTGGCCAAACTTAGGATATCACCAATGAACAATTGTGGGTGCAAATGACTCCTAAAGTTAGCTATTTCCATTGGGAGTTATTTCCACGTCATCTTGATTGGAACATTGCCCCCATTACTGGTAGAAATAGCTCTTTGTTACCTCCACTAGTCAATTAGTGTGTGGATCCCATTGTCACCATCAGTTGTACTTTTGGGAGGCCCAGTTACATTTGATAGGAAGGATGTTAGGTCTTTTTAGGAAATTTATATTTATTTTCTTTTTAAATACAAGTTCCCTAACTCGTAATTAAAAAGAACCTACATGTGGGAACACTTGCACTAAAAATGACTTTTGCACATGTCACTCACTTATTGCACCATATTTGCATCTGTTGTGGATGTCATATTTTTGCATTTACTCAATTGTAATTAATTCCACCATCATGCTCATTTGACACAAATTATCCACCATTGAGGAACAAAACAACCCCCTCAGGCAATCCCAAAGACTGCAAGGCCTTTCCCCTCTCTTGAGGGGTGCTTTTACACCTTCTCCCCGTGGTTCACGTGGAAGGTACTCTAGCCAGGGCCTCTCCCAAAGCACATTGATATGATCTTCTGGGCGAGGACGAGCCTTTCTAGGTGCATTTTATCCTCTCGAAAAAAGTGTTGATCCCTCCACCTCTAGAAGAGGTACCCCTTTGTCTTTTCCTCTCAGAGACCATTTGGACCCCTTTGACCCCTCCTATCTCATAGGAGGTCAGTCATTGTTTTCAACACCACCTAGGACTCCCCCTTGTGGAAACCACACCTAATACATAATGGAAAGATCAACTCCTCCTACTCTACCTTTCATGGCTACTTTAAATCTCTCCGATTTGGACAAACTAGTCAACAAACCCATTGCACATGATCCAACATGGCCAGCTATGCGAGATAACTTCCCTCCGACATTCCTAAATTCGAAGGAAAGTAAGGGGATGATCCCACCAACCATGTCATGTCTTTCCACTTATGTTATTCTTCTAATAGCATAGTGGATGATCTTGTGAGGATTCACCTCTTTTAGTGTACCCTCACCGGAATGGCAGCCAAATGGCATGTAAACCTACCGAGAGAGACCCATGCCACCTTTACAACATTGACCACCGAATTTCTCACTTAATTCTAGCTTCCGATTCGACATGACCTTGGTGTTGAAATTCTCACAGAGTTTCAACAAAATACATCCACCCACATTGCGGACCACATCCACGAGTGGCATAGGCACCACACATTGTGTAAAATCAAAATACAACCACCCTTTTTTGTTGAATTGGTTTATCAAATATCTCCAACTTGCCATAGGTAAATATTTCACCACTTCCATGCCACAAAGCGAGGAAGAGGAAATTATGAAATCCCATCATTTCAATCTCATATATGCACAATGGGGATACCTTTACACCATCCTTCCTAATACTCCTCGGCATCAGTCATTGGATCCTACACCTGTGGGCTTGCCATATTCAGTGGATGGGATTATTGGGACCATTTCCCACATGGAAAAGGTTCCTCCTACCACTTCGGTGCCATTTAACATGGCTCTGCAATACCCATTCATGCCACCTGTGTCGGTACCCCCTACACTAGTACCAACCCATCAGTTGGTCAGTTACATCATGGACCCTATAGTCCTACTTATCCAAATGTTACCCAAACGACAACGATTCCTACACCGTCAATGGCACAAGCCATCCTTACATCCATGTATTATGGAGCACAAACTACATTTATCCCACCCCCGAGATATAACCCTTATTACTCATTTCCATGCCCGTATGATCAGCAACCCAAACCTTACATGGGGGTAAACCTGGCTCAACTTTCTTATGCTCAACAAGCTCAACAGTTTGAAAATTGAACACCGCCAATCCCTAGAATCCTCAGACTCAAGGGAAGAAGAAAGGGAAGAACAAGCAAAACCAGCAACTGAGGAAAGGGGGAAAACCCCCTCCCCAGCAAGACCAAAATGAGAGTAATCCAAACATGAGGACTAATAATCCCCCAAATATCTATATGTTGGATGTTAATCTTCATAGTCGAGCCAAGGGTTATGATAGGCCTGAAAATCCCCATGTGGGAGACACTCCTATCCCATCAGGGGGGCTCTCCAAATACTAGGCCAAAGTGCCAAACAAATCCCACAGATTCACAAGGTTCCACTATAGTGGACCCCTAATAACCCCCACATGAAATTCGACCACAATTAAACACGTTATACAACTTGACGAGAACCCAACATTGTTCTCGTTTTTTTTATGGTCAATTTTAGTAGTTTTTTTTCCCCCGTTTCAAAAAGTGTGTATATTGGTAGCACCATTTTTCATTTTGAGCCATTTTTTTGTGATTTTGAAACTTCTTGGTCATAAGAAAACTATAACTTTTATTTACAAGGGTGTTTTTCAAAGTTTACAAAAAAATCTACATTTAGTAGATAGTTGTAATGAAAAAATACACAATTTTTTGAATTTTTTAACTTTTAGAAACCATTTAGAATGAAAAATATATGTATTTTTAAAGTTTTTTTTTAAATAAATTTTCTCCTAAATAAATTATTTTATGAGCAAATTTGTAAAAAAAATGAAAATAAAAATCATTTCAAGGTTTTTTTTATTCATTTTAAGTCTTTTCTATGTATACAACTAAAGAATTTTTTTTTAAATTTTTTTCTTAAAGTTTGAAAAAACACTCGAAACAAAAAAAATTAAAAACAAAACAAAAAAAATTAAAAACAAAACAAAAAAACAAAAATTAAAAACAACAAAAATAATTAAATACAACCAAATTTCAAAATTTCAAAAAATAAAATTTTAAACTGATAAATAAATTTAAAAAAACAAAATTCAAAACTATTAAAAAAATTTAAAATAAAAAACATATATTAAAAAAATTATATGTTAAAAAAATTAAAAATTAAAAATTATTAAAAAAAAACAAAAAACATTACCACATCCTGCCCGCATCCCCTACCTCCCGCACCCATCACCTACTTCCCTACCCCTCCTTCCTCCCTCCTGCTGCTCCTACCTCCTCTCCTCCTCCCCTCCCGTGGCCCCTACCTCCCCTTCCCCCTCCCCTCTACCCCCTTCCCACAACCCCTGCGCCCCCTTCCCTCCCCTCTCCCCTTTTTCCTACACCCCCGCTCCCCCGCCCCCGCCCCCGTCCCCCACCCCCTCGTCATCGTCCGCACGTTTCCCAGCCAACCCTCCCACGAGCGGCCCAATTCTCAGAATCGTGCCTCCCATGGGAGGGCTGGTTAGGAAGTGCGTAGACAATGAGGAGGGGGGAGGGCGTGAGGGGCACAGAGGGGGAGGGAAGGGGGAAGGGGAGGTAGGGGGAGCGGGGAGGGGGGAGGGGAGGTAGGGGCCACTGGAGGGAGGCGGGAGGGGTAGGGATGTAGGGGATGGGGGCGGGAGGTAGGGAGATGGGGGATGGGGGCATTAGGTGGTACTGTTTTTTTATTTTTTTTAATAGTTTTTTGTAAATTAATTTTTTTTTAGTTTAAAAGTTCTATAATTTTTAAAAATTTTGTTTATAATTTTTAAAAATTTATTATTTTAATTTTTTTTTCAAATGTTTATTTAAATTTTTGAAAAAAAATTGTTTAATCTGAAAAAATTTAAGAAAAATTAAAAAAATAAAAATAGATAGAATTTGATTTATATTTTTTTAAAAATGTTAATTTTGGTTCTTAAATTTGTATTTTTTTGAAATTTGTGTTTTTTTTTTGACAATTTGTTCTAATATTTTTTAATTTATTTTTAAAATTTTTTGTTTTATAGGTTTTCTTGTAAGGTTCTATTTTTTTTTTTTTTTTAAATTTGGTTTTTGAATTATTTTAATAAATTTTGCAGTTTTTAATTTTCATATTTTTGAAGTTTGTTTCTTTTTAATTTTAGGAGGTCCACTTTTCAATCTGATGGTCGGTTTAGTGTTTCTATTAAAATGATATCACCCATGGTTCATTTTGATGTGTTTTTTTGTTGTTTTTATGCAAATATAAGAATTTTTATAACTCGAGTTCTAGTTCTTTATAAATAGTTGTTGTTTTAGAGTATACTGCATTTCATCTTTCTCCTGTGTGCCCCCAAATATCATAACTTCTATATTTTATGATTTAATCTATAGTTTTATTATGAATAATATCATAAATCCTTTTATTTTATATGAAAAGGTGAAGTAATTTATTGAAAATTTGTGTTTAACTCAATGCTAGATTTATATAGTGTTACTAAGACATTTAATAGATACAATTTTAAATTATGATACAATGATATAATAATGCCATTTTTTGAAAAAGTGTGTTACCGGTAGCATTAGTTTTCAATTTAAGGCTTGATTTTGAGGTTTTTGTAAACAACAATAAGGATTGTTTTGGTCTATGTCTATATTTTTAACCAAAAAAAAAAGTGGTGCTACCGGTAGCACCACTTTTTTATTTGGGGTTGTTTTTTGGTGTTTTTTATGCAAAATTATGAGTTTTTATGGCTAGAGTTCTCGTTTTGAGTATAAAGTTCTCATCAAGTTGTATAACATGTTATTACAGTATTGTGGATGACTTGGCTCATTCCCCTATAGCCATGTCCACATTAGAAGTACTATAGTCATGCTCAATCCAACTAAAGTCATTACTCAATGCACTTGGCACCGTCGATCCTTCCAATTTGCATCTCATGACCTTTGATCTTGAAAAAGGTGAACCACGACTATCCTCATTAGTTGCATTTCAAGTCCTAGTAACTATAACAGACATTATGATTCATCGTTGTATCATCGTTGAAGGAACATCCACTTGTGTAATGTGCTTGAAAGTTTAGAAACAATTAGGGTCACCCAAGCTGGTCCCCTCATCCATCACTCTTCGCACATATGATGGGAGACCATCCCAACCAAGAGGATTATACCAAAATGTCCCCACAGAGCTGGAGAGCAAGATGGTTATGATTGACATCGAGGTAGTCGACGCAAAACTTGACTATAATATCCTCTTGGGGCATAGTTACATGTACGCCATGAATGCGGTAGCCTCCTCGGTCTTCTGTATCATGATGTTCCCCTTAAATGGGAAGGTCGTCACCCTCGACCAGTTAACTACTATGATCCCAACATCACAAGTAATATTGACAATATCCTGCCAACTGATGTAGGCGTCGATCAACCATATGTCGATATTTCTCCAAGCGTGTATAAGGAATCCAACTTATTAGGAGTATATTCAAGACCACCACCAAAGATCCCCACATCAATCAATGGCCTAATGTGCACAATTTTCACCACTGAAAATGGATCCGCCTCCCCCTCAACACCATCATCAACACCACCACTCAGTCATGGCATTGAATAAACGTTGACTCCATCAGTTCCACCAATCTTCCAAATCCCATTTTTGTACCCTTCCACAGGAATACAAGGGATGCCAGTTATGGCTTAGTTAAATCTACCTGGGCTCACTTTGGGTATCCCGGTATGGTACCTTACACCACTCTACCAAGAAATGGATTCCAAACTAGTCGCTCATTATGAGTTTGTTCTTGTGTTGGTTACTACGCCTACAAGGCCCATAACACCCTCGGTTACCACAAACCCACCTATGACATCTGTTAGGACTAGAATTGTACCTAGTCCCTATTTGATTTTTTCTTAATTTTTCATTCCTTATTACTTTTATTTTTCTTTATTTTAAGTTGAATGGTTTTGATTTTCTTACTATTTTCTATGTTATGAGTTTTACTTTATTTTATTTTATTTTACCCTTATCTTAGGTTATATATAGTGTCTTATTAAGTGTTTCATTTCTTTAAAAGGTCTTCAAAATACTTATTAATATTTTCCCTAACTCCTATGTTGAAAATTTAACCTCTATGTTGAGCTTGTTTGCAAAATTTTCATATGGAGACATTCCTGCAGTGTGGTAACTAATCTGCATACACTACGGTGCTGTTGGAATCTGAAATAATGGAGGATCGTGGTTGATTCATGACAAGTGTTGGCACATTACATTCTATGATGTTCGAAGACCTCGAAGAAGATACTCCTTATATCATAACATTTTTCAAAGCCCATGATGATTCATCATTGAAAGAGCTGAGGACAGGGCAAACCACGAATTCTTAATTTTGAAGCCACGTATGCTGACATTTGTTAACATTTCCAATTATGGTTCGTTCCAAGAAGCTAGTCAGTGAATAACTGTAGAAGTTATGGGTAAGAGTGGTAAACTGAGTCGTTTTGAGCCAACAAACACTAGCTGGGTGATGAATTTTCCTGAATGTGCAACGTTGTTTAACGTAGTCGGGTGGTTTTCTTTATTTGAGAGAATTACAGGATTTAATGTTGATGTGACTCACACCTTTGCTCAAAATATTACCAATATCACTATAAGCTTCAATACTTTGAAGTTTGAACTGACAAAGGATCTAAATAAAGAAGCTACCGGTGCGCCCATGGATGGAGAATCATGGTTTAAGAAAACCCCTTTTGACTTTAACCCAAGCACGTTTCTGCTACCAGGTTGTCAATCCCTTGACTAGAGAAAAGGGCTTCATTTAAAAAAATTCAAACCAGAATGGAAGGAGATTATTGGAACTGTGCAAAGCTATCTTACATGTGAAGGAAGGTTTTCATTAGTGTTTAAATATCATATCAAGTTTTTGCTGCACTTAAATCAACAATCCAAGATGAATTTACCATTTTTCCCACTTAGAAGTCTTCAAAAGATGTCAGCTAGGGTTAAGGGTCACACTGATCACACGAGCCAGTCACTATTTCATCATGGCTTGATCAAATTGATTGTTTTGATAGTCTTGCAGAAGAAGAATCAAACTTGGGACCATTTTTTGTTTTGGTCAGGGTTTGTAACTGAGAAAGGCGAGCATGGAAAGAAACCTTTTCCCAATAAACAATCTAGTTTTGTTAAAAAATTCAGAAGGGATGCAGTTGAAGACATAGTACAAGATAATTTGCAAAAGGATAATCTACAGGAATATTTTATAAACCATGATGATGCAGAGCAAGGAAACATGACTGGAGATGAGCATGAATGCATTCTTGAAGATAATATAATGGAAAATATAGCTAGTTCAAATCAGGAAGAAGTTGTATGTTCAGTAGAGGTAAAGAAGAGTTATTTTTATAAAGAAGAGAGCTCAGTCCTAATTTCTCTTGCTGTCAATACCAAGGAGAAGATCTTCCATATTCCATATTTTAGTGTTGATGTGAAATCTCTGGCAGAGCTTGAAAAACCTAAATGGAGACTTAAGACTAGAGCCACAAATAAACTCAGACTGAATGTGAAGAGGATTTTAAATCCTAAGCTAGAGAAGGAGAAGGTCACCATCATTCAGGATTCTTCAAGTGAAGAAGATGGTGATAATAAAGAAGAGTCAAAGTCAAAGCAAATTCAGACAAGCACAGGGAAGGATCATGAAATGATAGTTGAAACAATTAAAGAATGTGATGAGGTTGTAGAACAGGAAATTATTCCAAGTGTTGAACAGGGAATGACTTCAATTGCTTCATTTTCAGATGCAGCAGTGAGGAATAGGCACGAAGAAGACTTGATTTTCAGAAAATTGGATATTCCATTGCTATCAAATCAGAATTCAGCATTGCATGGAGATGTTCATATGGACTTAGAGATAGAAAATCTAAAGAAGATAGTACAACAACATAGGACACAAATAAAGTTCCTGAATGAATCAAATGAAAGAGTCATGACTACAAATAAAAGACTTAGAGAAGTCCTGGAAGATGTAAATGCCCATTATCAAGAGTTGATTGTAGTAGCAAAGGAAGATTTAAGAAGAAAATTAGGACATGCAGAGACACAAGCTGAAGAATTAACTAAGCAGATCCAGGATTTGAACAAACAAAATAAAGTGCTATGAAATAAGGTTCAAAGCATGGAGACAGAGCAAGTTCGACATGAAAAGAAATCTCATGCATTGGAGGGAATAACTATGTTAGCAGAAGTTGCGAAGCAACTATAAATGCCTCCTAATTGCACAACTGTCCAAGTATTGTTACATTTCATCTTGTTTTTAGTTGTTAGAAGTTACTTTTGGTTAACTAGTCCTTAGTCATTCGAAGGTTCGTCCATGTAACTTCTAGATGTAACTGATTAAAGAGTTCGAGGCCTAAAGAGGTGGTTATGAAACTACTTTATTGTGTAATTATAAAATAGGGAAACCAATACACTAGCAGGGTTGGTTTTTGTTCGGGAGAAAGGCATTAGGGATAAAGATACTATGTTACATTCAAACTTATGCTATACACTCTCATGTAAGTTCTTTTTTGAAGACTGGATATTGATCTAAATACATTATATAAGCCACTCATTGACTCTTTTGATGGTTATGTTTATGGCCTATTTGACCACCTAATTTGTGATTTCATTTCTTGATTAAGGTATTATTCATGTGAATGCTTATGAATTTGTGGATGGAACTAGTTTCTTGTTTAATCGATGCTTATGGTTTATCTATGTGTTTATTACCTTTATATCTCAGCTCTTCAGGATTTCTTTGTGATTTAGTGGTGTATATGTTTGGTTATCAATTACTCCTTTCTTCTAAATGAAACCTTCAAAATAAAACTAAAAAAAAAAATTCATTTTCCTTTATTTTTCTTAAGATTGTTCTAGCTTGTACCTTCGTAGTCTAGGTACAATTTCTAGCACAAACAACATCCATGACTCAACCACAACCGGTCGCCAAAAATATTACCAATGGGAGCATCAACAAACTAAAGCTGAAAGGCCCCTCTTACCGAACCCCACATATGACTCATCATAGGTCACTAAGACTAAAGCAGGGGGCATCAATCAACAATGGTTAAAATCCCTACTTATGACCAATACTCCCACTCCAAGAGTCACACCACCATATTCTCTTTGCGGGAAACAAGTCCATGTGACCAACCTATGTACCACCTTGCTGAAGCTAAGAAACCTACTTAACACTTCAGTTATCATAACCCACGCCCCACCGACTGTACAAGGGGGCACATATTCCTCGTCCACACCTAAGTCCAAGGAATTATGTACGAACCATGCATGTGTCATCTGTTCTCAGTATGGGCACTACACACACCATTACCCTAATCTCCCTCGATTTCAGGATGCTTTGGAAACCATTTTCCTCACTCAAGTGAAAATTGAGGACCTTCCTTCCTCAATCTAGGAAGAAACTTCTATTAACATGGTCACTACATTAGCGACACCACCAACTCTACATCCCACACATGCTGCCCTAGTAGAAACTCTGTTTGAGGAGCCTACAACTCCACAATATTATCATCATCCTATTCTTATGTCGACAACACCACATGATGAATTCTCTTCCTATGGTAATTACACACATATGCTTCCTCCTCATGCCATCACTTGCATTTTGGATCAAGTCAAATCCCTGAAAGTACAAGAACACTTCTATGCTCGACTACCATGACCCTGTTGGTCTCGCAACGAGATCTCTCACTTCTTATTCTAGTTCCCCATTCTACACATCGAACGAGAAGCTCACCTCAAACTAATGAGACTCCAAGGTCAAATTGCTCCCTTCCATGTGACACCATATGGGCCACAAACCAAGGGGGTAATACCTACCTTGTCAGATACCATCGACGTTGAATCTCCTGTCGGATACCTACTTGCAGTGATTCCTCATCTTCACATGAAGACACTAGTCGCCCACAAGCATTCCCAAATAATTAAAAATTGTACGGGGCTCACCATGTTAAATGATTGGATAACCTCCCATGTATGGTGCTAATGAATAGTACCACAGGATATTCCGACATTTAACAGCCCCAAAACACACAAGAAGACACCCAACATTTCCTGTTGTATTTCTTATTTGTGTCACATTTCATAGTTTTCCATCATTTGAGAATTAGTCTATATCCTCTTTGTGCAGATGGCCTCTCAAACATACATCTACATTTACTACATGAACGGTGCAATTGAATGGTCCAAGAAACTAGCATCAGCTGCTTGAGCTATATACTCTCCCTCCCATGACCTCCACCACACTGGAGGCATATGCTTGGGGGCTCTTACAAATAACCAAGCAAAATATGATGCCGCCTTAGGTCTCTTAAGTGATTCCATTCACTTGGGAATTCACCATCTGCGGGTCCACCTAGACTCACAACTAGTTGTCTCGCAACTAAACAATGTATTTCTTGTCCTCAACCCATTCCTATTATGAAAGTTCCTGTATGTGTGCCTTCTCATCCTAAATTTTGAAACCATTACTTTCACACATATACCGAGAAACACTAATGCATTCGCTGACTCCATTTCTAACGAGGTTTTGATTTAGCACTTGATACATAACTCGACCCCATATTCCTACACACCCAAAAAACAAATGTACATATCTATGTGTCACACCTACTACTACACATACATATATATCATCATCATGAATCCTAAGTTGATAATCGGTTGCAAACATACATGTTAGTATCTGCTACTACATATGCATCACATCAACATATAGGAAACATGGATCACACGTCCATAACATATAAACCATACACAAGAGAATTATAAACATATGCTGCAAAAATGGTGTATATATATATATATATATCACCATTCAAATCAGGATTCCAATATGTTCACAAATATATGTATATATATATATATATCGTCAAAAAATGTGTCATGTACAAAATGTCCCTCTTAGGGAATATAAAAACAAACCTTATGGGGGATACATCAAATATAAACTGCCTCCCATATGCTCATTGAAACCATATACAAAATGGGCTTCATAGCCCTATACATTATCAAGCTGCTCCACTAGCTAGTGGATCTTAGGGTCCCATGATGGTCAATGGCTGCACAACCTCTCATCACGCTACCTCCAAATCTGGTCCTTGAGCTGGTCTGGGTCCTAGCCATTGCCTCTATCATGGAGAAGGGGTTGCACCCCATTGTACCTCTTGTGACACATGGAACACCACTACTAACCACCGCATAATGGGCCTCCAAGCCAGAACGCATTCTGCTAGTTGATGAAGCGTCAATGCCAACTCATCGTCCTTAATATCTACGACACCCCAGTCATTAACTCCTGCGAACATAGCTCCCATCCACTGCTTTAGGTTAGCCATGAATGCTACCATCTAATCTCCTGCGGTATCCTCTTAGGTAGGATCTCCTCATGCACCTTCCCGTCCAACCGCTGCTCCACCAGCCACGACTGCACCTCCAATAAACAGACCAACTCCAGCTATGTGTTGATCTACCCTAGTTTATGGTTACCACTATCTCTCCTAATGAGCCAATCGTATAGGACCAATATCTACATCATAAGAGGGAAACTGTCATCAGTGTATGATAAAAATAGATATATATATCAAATGTGCATAAATCAAAGTATGTACAACAATATATAAAAAACCATAAAAGCATACTTGAAGCATCGAATCCCCCATCTGGAGGAGGCAACTCCAATTCTCCCCTCTAATCCATACCACTCCAGGGGTATCTCTCCATATGCCCTATGAACCCCTCCCACACATCCAAAGTTTGTGGGGTGAAATAATCCCCCATAGGCCCACCTCTAGACTAAGGGATGATCCATCCCCAATACATCATGCGGGGCTCCTGAGGCCCCCTCCCAGGCACCACTATGGTTCACCTCAAGGAAGGGTACCACTCAAACAAATATGCACACATCAAATTCCCGAAGCAGAAGGTCCTCCTCTGACCTTCCAACAAAAGATACGTCATCTTCCTAGTCATAGTTTGTAGTAACGTCGATCCCCATGCCATCGACCAACAGGAAAGCACTTGCTCCACGAGTGCCATATTCCCTCTAGTAATATGGTTGGTGGATGCAACTCCCTACATTCTCACCATGGATGTTGCACCAACCCTCACCGACAGATCTGTCAGATGGATCATCAGAATCTGACCAGAGTTCATAACACTCTGGTCACCGCCACAAAACTGATCCACTAAACCGTGAATCATCTCTCCCTCCATTTGAGGAAGGACTGGCTCTCGCACTCGCTAGTGCAGAAACCCCATTAGAAAATAGATGTCCTGAGCCATGATGCTCATTTACTTCGCAAAAACCCTAAATACCCCTCTATCAGGGTCCCACATGTCCAATAGTCTCCATAGGAGATACTCTGATGACCTCATCAAGGGGCACTTGAAGAACTTCAAAATCCCCGCATCCCGTAATGTCTGGTTTGTCACCATGTCCCCCAACACCGATGGATAGAAAGTATCATACTCCCTCTCCCATCAATATACGACACCCACAACCACTATGAAGAACTCAAAGATCACATGCACAAAGACAAGGCCGATCCTATTAGGCATGCATATATATAAACCATAACACGTGTGTCCTCCCCTAAGGGGATCCACCTATAGCATGATATTCATCAAGAAAATTGTGCTAAGTGCAACTGAATCTCGCTTCTTTGTGCAAAACCAGTGCATAGATCATGTGTTGTTCGGTTGTTCTATGTAGCGCGACTGACCAAGGTACAATCATGCTATGCCAGTACACGGTCGAACAATTGACATCCAACGCGTAGTGTGGAACAATATGTTTCTTCCATTCTACATGCCTATGCTACACCATTTGAGATTTTGAGAAAATCCCATGCTATAGTTGCATGTGATTTTCCAAGAATATCATGCTATAGTGTGGGATTTTCCCAAAAACCCACGCAGTAGCCACATAAGGGATAAATCAAGCCCCTAGCAGCGCAATGACCCATTTTTCCTAAAAATAACGAGCCCAAATCGAATAGCTAATGTTATATTATACATGTAACTCACAGCTTGTCGAATGGGTGCTTAGATCTCCCAGAATCACCAAAAATGCGCTCTAGGAGGTCGTTAATGAATAATACAAATGATTTCGAAATGTGGGCCCCACCCCCTATTTGTATTCATTTGGAACGAATTTCAAACCAACCCCACAAACAAATTGTAGCTCTATTTTACAAACCATTTTCACAACCACAATTAGTGCCTAGAGCTATTCAACCTAGAGCTTACCAATCCTTATTTTCAATATTTTCATCTAGACACTATTTTTTCCACAAGTACCCCTCAAGTACAGCTTTTTTTTGTTACATGATTTCTGCATTGTCAATACCTTGGTCATGTTCTTTACTACACTTGGTTATGTGCGCCATGTGTGCAAGATAATGACCAAGACAAGTAGCGGACTCTTGTTTTTCCTTTATAAGAACATGACTCCATACTACAACAATGGTTCTGGGCACCCTGATAACCATATGACCGAAAACCTAGTCTTGACGTGCCATCAACATCATCACCGGGAATAACATGTTCCCCCATGGGTGTGCACACCATTAACATCCTGGTCATCGATTGAAACCCATGATGTCAACCCCCAACAAGTTCGATAAATCTGATACATATTGAAAATATCACCCCTAGCTTATCATTTTATAGTTGTGCATTTACTCCCTTGAGAAGACACCATCAGATTCCCCGACCCATATTACAACAAAGATTAAAAAATACCACTCATTCCTCCATGAGAACGTTATCCCACATAATTTTCCTCGTATCATCACCCCTACGAACACACCTATGGGCCCCCCACCATCCGAAGTAACTAATTCTATCTAGTTATCCCACACTCATACACAATCTGTCTTAGCATCTCCAAACTAGCCCCCACTTCATCTTGGAAAGAGTCCCTTCACCCAATCAAAACCATGGGGACTCCGCCCATCATCAAATTGGTCCCCCAACTCACCCAAAATGGTGGGGACCCCACCATTATTCTTTATCTACAAACAAGTTCCCCCATCACCTCACATTGCGGGAAAACCCTATTCTTTTGGCAGCAACCCATGGTTTCCTTTAATCGATGTATTTGAGTCTCACATGTGCTCGGTAGTATTGATTTTGATTGGTCACCATTACCCTTTGTATTGTATTTCCATCAAATCCCCTTCATTTGCAGTTTCTCTCCATCCGTCTCAATCTATACCGCTCCGAAAGGAAATTAGCCGCCATACCCACTCCCCATGTTTACATCGATCAAAGGAAGTTATGATCCCCACGCTTATCAACCATTCTTGTGTCAGGTTCGTCCATCCACCAGTTGGTTACAATATACTCTTGGTTCTTAAGATAAGACCCTCATCTTATCATGTACTTCAGCTCTCGTCGACGCCAAAATAATACATTCCAAGAGTTGCAGTAGTTGCAGATGTATCCTGGTATCCCTTTTAATCACTATAAGGGATCACCTCAAACTTGGTAGGGAGAATCCTTAGTGCTCCCTAACCTAGTGGTTTCTCCTATGCTCAATGTTAAAACATCTATTGCATCAGGGGGGGAATACTTTTGAAGGTAGTAGTGTTCACATTTGCAAGCCATGGTAGCAGTCAATCTTGAACTGTGAAGGTCTATTCAGGTGACTTCACATTCACACTAGTCCCCCACCCCCATGGGCTTACCATGATCATCAATGGTACTGATTCTTTAGCACTCCGCAACAATTCCTGGGTTATTTACTCTCACATGGATCAAATCCACATTTGTTCATGTCCCAACATTATAGTGAAGTGACCCCTTGGTCCTCTCTCATTTTAATCACCTTGACAACTTTTCACGAGCATGGATATACCCGCCTCGTTTGTATAAACAACTATTCTTTACTATAGCTCCAATGGTCGTCACCAACAATATTCCCCCATGGTAGGCCCCTATTGTCCACATATGCTTTTCCCTACAAAACAAGAGAGAAACATAAGAAAACATGATGCATTGTAGAGTCTAAAGTTCCTTCCGAACCCCATACAGCGGGGGGCGTCGGTTAACGCCTAAATTCTGTACACATGTGACATTTTGGTGATTCTTGCAGTACGACATCATCAACATAAAGAATGTATTTCACCAAACTCACCCTCAACAAATACAAAAGTCAACATGAGTCCAAAATTCCCAAGATCAGTCAAAACAAGAGGTCTTGCAGCTAAACCGTTGTTAACCAACGTTTTTGCCAGAGAAGGTTTAAAAAAGGCTTTTAAACTTCAAATTGAGATGAGTCAAGCAATGGAAGCAGGCTACAGTAACCTATAGAGTCTCTCAGAGGATCAAAACGATCAAAAAGTGCTGGAAGGAAAGTTAAATGAGTCTCCTACAACAGACAACAACCGGTCCCAAGTATGGTCACCAGTCTCTTGTTCGGGAATTCTACCCTATAGCGAGGAGAGGGACACTACCAACTTCTGGGGTGATAGGTAAATACATTAATCATATCACATAGGCTTCTACAAAAGGAAAGAGATCAAGGTTCTTGAAGGCATACCTTATTCACGAAGTTTGATCCTAGCTTTCGCTTGCTCCTTCAATCGATCCTCCACTTGATCTTCCGTTTGACGAACCTGCAATACAAATATACCTTCCTCAGCGTATCTTGATTGATATAACAATGATGAAATTGAAATACAATTTAGACATCAAATACAATCAAGCATTTAATCCAAACAAATATGCAATCCATTAGACATTTGAATGGGACGGGAAGGGCATTTCAACCTTTATTGTCAAAAGAAAATAATCAGTACAAGTATACCCGATCATTCAGAGTGCTTGTGCAACCGGATCCTGGGCTCCTACTCTTCACACTAACTTGGAATTCCTCCAGCGTAACAACTCGTAATGCATAGTTTCTTCACCCTCTCTCTCATCTATCCCCCTTGTATTTATGGGACAAGGTAGGCAGTTTGGATTGAGAGGTAGTTTGATTGGGAAGTTGCAAAACCAACTTCAACTAATCCCAATTCATCAAATTAATATATTTTTGATTACTTTTTAATGTGTACGTTACTTTTCTTAAGTGGAGTAGCGTTCAACATGCAACTTCCCTGCTTTACAACTAGTGTTTGCAAGATTTTTTGAGCTGTATGCTACTCTATTGAAGCAGAGTAGAGTATTTTAAGAGGAAAACGCTACTTTATTTAAGTGGAGTAGAGTATTTTAGCAGGAAAACGCTACTATGATGCTTATAGGGTATCGTTTTTCCCCAAAAGTAGGTGAAAAGAGAGTTTTATCAGCTGTGAAGGGGTAAGTCTAGTCCATTCATCATTTAAGGTCATCATTCCCTTCAATCCCAGTTGTCCTTTTGTGTGATCGACAACTAAAGGTGATCATGGATGGAGAAGTGTATATTTGACCTATAACAAATCCCCCTAATGTGTGAGGTCAGAGAGAAACGATGGCCGAAATACATTATAATACCAAGTCAGTGGAGGAGCAAGAAACCAGAGAACCAACTCCTAAAAGTACCTGAAAGAAAGATCAAGGTTAGCGAGAAATTGCAATCTTGACATCATATAGATGTGTAGCATGATACAACATGATATCCGATACATAACTAGAAGATGTATATATATCATGGCCACTGAAATACAAGCATGGATCCATGTCAGAATGAGAGATCATAGCCATAACAACAAACTGGATCTATGTCTCATGGAGAGCCAAAATGAACGAGACTCAGTCTTGCGCAACTTGGGTGATAACATAATGAGGTAATGCTATCGAAATCCCAAGGTCTTCATCCAAACAACCCAAGGTACAAATCCTAACCATGTGAATAAATGAGCTTAAGTTGAACATGGGCGGTATCGTTTGATTATCGGTCATTGATGTATACCATTAACAAATGCGAGGGCTTCCACTGATAATGATAATGGGGCCCAAGGTACCTAGTACGATCCAACAAGTGTGAATAAGTGGACTTGAAGTCGAACACTTGAGGAACCCGTCGAATAAGAGACATTGATGTATTCTCATTATTCAATGACGAGAGAAACTGCCACTGATGACTGCAATCCCCAATGTACTAACCGAAACTGTAAATTTCATTCCCAGAGCAAAATGAGTTGATGTCGATGGGAAGAAGTCCGTTGGAAGGGAGGCATTAAGGAATCCTCCATCATCCAACACGAGGAACACTCAAACGGTATGAGTTGATATGAAGTAGGACATGTAATAAGACTGACACTAAGATGGCCAACACATGAGGTCAAGGTAAACTACAGAATGGCCGACATGGGTTATATCCTTGAACAGTGAGCATGACACAAAGTGACTTAGGCAGTTTTCAATGTAACGGGAAAGTGATATAAGCCTGCAATGTAGGAGACATTAGAAGACCCTCCATATGGTTGGAAGAATAACCAACCGAGGGAATAAACAACTCGGAGATCAGGTTCATCTTAAGGAAAAAAACTAAACCCAACTAAAATGATAGACTAAAAATAGGTGTTGTGTTCAAGGATAGGACTGACTGAACTGCCTTTGAAACTGCAAGATGTGATATACCCTTCTTATTCCTTATTCTTTTTAGATAAAAGAATACCTTTCTTGTTGTTTTAATGAGTCCAAGAAAGAATGAAAACTCAATATATCCAACCATGTAAAGAGTTTAATGAGCCCATGGGAGGAAGACTCGGGACCTTCTTCATTGTTTACAGAGTTCGAAGAAGAGATAGAAGATTACTCTATAGTACTAATCTCTGGATTTTAATATCGAGCTAAGATCTGTTCTTGCTCGTCGGTGTTTTCAATTTTAAGGATTCTAAAAAACTTAAACAATAACTCCATTCACCTACTCGTGGATTTTAATATCAATCCCAAGTAGGTTAATGCTCGCCGGTGTTTTCCTGTTTATCGAGTCTGAAAAACTTAAACAATCCTTTATACACACTCTCGTGGATTTTACATCGAGCCTGAGTAGGTGAGTGCTCGCTTGGTGTTTTCATATTTTGAGAGCCTAAAAACCATAAAGAAGGCTCCAAAAGGTCCTTTTTCATAAAGTTAGTCTCCTCCCCCGAAAAAGTGTAAAACAATGGAAGAAGAACTCTTCTAGCCACGGATGACTAGAGTATTCCTTTTTTGTAAGTAATCCGCAAAAGTCCGGAAAAGGGTTAAACTTATACTTAAGCAGATGTCACTTCAACTCCTTTAACGAGTTTGAAATGACAACTATACTTGGAAATCTTGTCATATTTAAAGAGTCTAACAAGAGCTTAGAGATAACTCCATAAAAATCTTTTTCGTAAAATTTTTAATGAGCCCAAAAACATAAAGACGTAACCTCCTTACTATTTTTAACGAGCAAGGAGAGATGGAAGAATTCTCATAACCTCCTTACTGTTTTTAACGAGCTCAAAGAAAAGGTGGAAGAATGCTCATAACCTCCTTACTGTTTTTAACGAGCTCGAAGTAAAGGTGGGAGAATGCTCGTAGCTTCCTTACTGTTTTTAATGAGCTCAAAGGCAAGGTGGAAGATTGCTCGAAGCTTCCTTATTGTTTTTAACGAGCTCGAAGGTAAGGTGGAAGACTGCTTGAAGCTTCCTTCAAGTAAGGTCGATGCCTAGAATCTCCTCATGAGACTAGGCAATGATGTCACGAAATTTGTTAAAAAAATTGGTATACATAACGATATCTTCAAGATAACAGTCTGCTCCAATGAAGATGTTTTTGGTGACCCCAGGTTCAGTGGAAATGTTAATCAAGATGGTTCTCGCTGTACTCGTCCTATTCCCTTCGAAAAAAATAGCTTGTGAATTGGAAGGGACAGAGGACCAATCAACATTTTCACTGGGTCTCGGAAAAAACTGACCTCTCTCAATCAAGTCTAGAACAGGAAGTAGATAGGTCCTGGGATGTAAATGTTCCCAAGCGTGTCTCAGGCTTATCATAGCTTCACAAAATGTTTTATTAGAAGGAAAAACCATGTCTAAACTATCAAGAGAGAGGGTAGAGTCCATTGACCATGCAGGAGCAGGGTCCATATCTAACTCGACATAGACCAACAGAGTCATGATATGTTCTGTTGCAGGTTGTTGTGAATCCAAGTGGGTTACTTCTGCAATAGGTTGAGGCACACTTGGTTCTGGTTCAGTAGGAAGGATCCACGGATCAGTCCTTAAACTGACCATGAAAGTTTCAGTAGATGTACCTTCATCAGAACGCATGAAAAGAATGGGAGCGGGTAGGTCAAAAGTTCCCATTAATGACCCATAAAGCCCTGCTCCTAAACTCTCGCTTGTTGGGGCAGATTGACCAACCAAAGGAACTGTGGATTCAGATGAAATCTGATTGTTTTGCAGAGAGAACAAAATTTGATCGACCGTGACGATCTTTCCTTCGTGGGGGAACATTATAACTCGAAAAACTGTCGATGCAATAGCTCGCATGGAATATGTCCAGCTCCTGCCTAACAACATATTGTAAATAAGCGGAGCATCCAGAACTTCAATCTCTATAGAAACTGTCTTACTGGCAAGTGTGATGTCAAATTATGGAAAGACTCCATGTGGACGGAAAGTTCTGCCATCAAATGCAGTAAGCAGTGTGTTAGAGGGGGCTAACTCAAGAGAACCCAAGGCTTTCCAAAAAGAAATTGAAATTACACACGTAGACACACCCTCATCTATGACAGCTCGTCTCATGGTCATAGGACCATGAACTACCTCTATCTAAAGGGAGGCATGGTACGGAAACCGGTATTTGATATCAGACATATCAAAACGTGCAGTCATGTTGGATGATTCCATACTTCCAATCGCTGCCAGAAGTGCATTTCGTTATAATGGACAACTTTGCAAAACTTCTAAGGTGGACATAGCACAAGGGGTATGGGATAGATCTTCAACCACATTGTAGTTGGCAGCAGCCCACGTGTTGGGATTGTGCGAATCCCGTTTCAAGACACCTTTCAAGATCTTGGGCAGTGAATCCACAGGTATGTGGAGAGGAGTGGAATATTTAGGAATATATTTATCCTTATTCTGCGAATACGGGGTATAATTTATTACCCGTGTTTGTAAAAGAGTGTCTGAGTTAGCCATATTAATAAAAGTTTGATCAGCTGAAGCATGGGTGGTGCCCCTAGCGTTGGAGGTGCCAAAAGCTAAGCCTTGCCCTTTGGGAAATGGATCTTTAAGGATGGTAGGTTTCTTTTCTTGAAGCAACTTCTGGGCGTCTTCAATTAGAGGGCATTTGTGAGTGAGGTGGTTCTGCTTGCAAAGTTTGAAAGGGAACTTAACCTTCTTCTTTTCTCCATTACCCTCCTCGGAATTTTCTTTGTTTTGGGACTTTTGTTGGTTCCCCTCCCCTTTCTTTCCCTTCTTTTTGTTTTTGGGATGCTGATGGCCCTTTTGATTAGTCTAAACCTATTGTACAGATTCAGTAGTAGAAGGAGAGGTTGTGACAGGAGTCACTTCTGCAATCGATTGTTTGACCGATAAGGCATGAACCTATTTAGTCAATGCTTCGAAGGATACAAAATCAACTGAACCTACTATGCCGTCTGCATGTGGTCCAGGTTTTGGTCTACCTAGATCAATGTTTGATCGTGGTGCATCAGGTATAATCTCGTAAAGGAGCCCAGACTAATCATAAACCAAGTCTAGTTGCTGGGTCCTTAAAATGGCTTCTTCCTCCGATGATACCCTAGAAATAGCTACTTCCTTAGAAACATAAGGAAGGAGTGATTTTAGATATCACTCTAATAAGAATTATTGGGGGATATTGGCCTTAATGAGCCTCTTCCGTCTTCGCCACTCCTGAATATGATCAAATAAATAGGTGGCTTTGTTTTGTCTAAAGGTAGACAAAAGATCTATCCCGACATCGTACTGAACAGGAAGCTGGAAGTGGTTCAGAAAGACTACGGCGAGATCCCGAAAGTTAAAAAAGGTGACTGCAGGTAACTCAACGTACCATTTGGCTACAGCACCGGTTAGGGTTCTTTGAAAAATCCTCAACCTAACGGAATCTTTGTTCAATGAGTTCAAAGAACACCAAAGATGAAAAGTGGTAACATGATCACCAGGATCCTCACTAGTTTTACCTTTGAATTTTGGAATGTTCGAAGGTAGCTTAGTAGGAACTGGTGGCCATGTAACATTATGGCACACCGGATCATTCGTTAACTTGGAAAGATCTGGCAAATTCAGGGTCTCCAGTAATGGTAAACGAGGTCTATAAGATGGCATTTGATGAGCTGGAGTCATAAAGGTGGAACCTCCCATATTTTGACCCATAAAATGTTGGTTAGGGTTGCCCCCTGCCATCTGCTGGTAGGGGTTTCGCCTAGCCATCTGCTAGTAGGGGTTTCCCCCAGCCATCTGCTATTGTGTGAAAGTGTTATTGAAATTCCCACACCCAAATGAAAGCGGGTTGGTACTCTGTGCATTTGTCCACTATGGCTGGGTATTAGCCTCGCCATATTATTGGTTAAAAATATTACCCCCTCCTCCAGAAAACAAAGAAAAAGGGATATTTCCTGCAGGTATATTACTTTGATTCATATTGTAACCTGCAAAGGTATTAAAACTAGGGGTAGTCGAGGTGGATGGTGCAGTCATGATACTCATGACAGGCATAGTTGCAGAGGGATTCGGCCCAACATTGGGTGTAGAAATCCAAGTACTAGGTATATGGTATGACTATTGAGTTGTAGGAGGTGGAATGCCATTCACTGTATTATTGGGTCCAAAAGTAGGGGTAGAGGCAGATGTCAAAGCTGTTGATATTGGCATGCCTAACGTACCAGCGTTAAAACTAAAGGACGGAGTTGAAACAGAAGTTGTCTGCATCGAACTCACTATAACAGTGGAAGAAGGATTCACAATACTTGTATTCATACCCATTGTGGGAGTCTGTGGGACTCCTTGTTCATCTCTTGGATTAGTCATAATATGCCCAGGTGTGAAAAAATATGCGCTATACTCGGGTTGTTGGAAACCAACAGGTAACAGAAGCGGATCGTTAAGTTCGATAGGAGGAGTGTTAAACTCACCATAAGTCATATCCTCAACCTCAACAGTATTGAAAACTTGTTGATCCGGGGTTCTAGGTTGTGGTTCACCAGGAACCTCTATTTCACCAATTTGTTCAAAAAGACCACTGGAGTTAGTCCTCCATTGTCGTGGTGGTGGTAGTGGCTCCACACTGAGTGGGGGAAGGTTTTGCACCCTTTGAGACCTATGAAGTTGTTGGTCTTCCACAATTATATAAAAATAACACTAAGTAAAAACCTAGTGGCCACTAATATTAAGGGGCAAACATCATACCACTAAAAAATCCTAAGTATTCAAACCAATCAAACGGATAGCAAATACTCTCAGAAGTAAGTCTGGGATGATTAGGGCTTAGAACAGGCTAACAGATTACTGATGGTCAGTTTCATGGTGTCCACCAAAGGTCCCCTGGGTGCAAGCGCTTGAATCACCAAATTGCTTTCCCGGGAGTACTGCCAGAGGGTTACCTTCCATGCCTGTTCGAGGTGAAGTGGGAATAACCACCGACTCTACCTGTGTAAGATCCTAAAGATATTATACTAAGGCTACCATACATACGAAATATCCTGGGGAGATAGTCGTCAGCCTAGTCAAAATGCATGGGCAGGGTAGCAAAGCTCGAAGTCTAAAAGGACCCCCGTACGTGAATCGACTCTAGTTTATGGTCAAAAGGAAGGTGAGGGGATATCCTCAATGATTCTAGTAACCCACATCCTTGTGCTTAACTCTGGTTTGAGTAGAGCATCAGAGGGTTATTAATATATGGGTTTACCTAAATGAAAGTTGTACTACGATTGTTGCATAATGAAGCCAGTTGCGAGTAGTTTAAGGTGATTTAAGCTCGTAACTCTAGCCTAAGCTATTTGATGTCGTGTATACCTAAAAATAAAATGTTTCTAATTGATTTTATTAAAAAATTCTTTTTAAGGAAACGTTTTACTCAACGGGGTAGTGCATTGTGTGGAAATGGTTTGAGAAAGTAAAGTGCAAAAGAAATAACTTTCAAAGCAATAAAAGACTCTTTTTCTTTTTTTTGTTTATGCTCTTTCCAAATGAAACTAAGCAAATGAAAAACAAATATCTTTTTTCTTTTCTTTTCAAATTCAAAACAAAGTAAACTACGCTACTTTGAAATGATTATAAGTCTTACTACTTTAAACTACCAAACTCATTTTTTGCTTTTTCTGATATATGCAAAAGAAAAAGAACTCAAAAATGGAAGCAAGTAAGACCTAAAAGAGCACTCAAAAATGGAAGCAAGTAAGACCTAAAAGAGCAATGCAAGTAAGGAAAAGCAACTCTAAGGCTCACAACAATCAACTTGATGTTTTGACAAAGACTTGTCTTGCAAATTTTTTAAAGAGAAAAAACCTTGGGCTTGGAAAATAAAGTGGAAAGAAAAGAAGGATAAGAGATGCTTCAAAGGGAAAGGTAAACCTCAAAGGTCACTCCAAAGCATCAAGAACCCTAAAGAGCACTAAGCCAAGCAAATGGTAGGAAAGCGAACCAAAGATGGCCTTACAATCACAAAGACTTGGATGGAAGCGAACTAAAAGACTTCAAACTTACATGAAACTGAAACTAACAAAGTAATTAGGAAGTGTCTAGACTCAAAAAGCTTTTGAAAACACCCTAAGGACTCCAACTTGGGGTCAAACCCTAAATCAAAGGACAAGACACTGTCGAAGTGTACTAGTGTTGCAAAAAACAAAAAATGTCATAAACAAAGGTTTGTATACCTGCAACAAGCAACTAGGGTACGAACATGTAGCTATCTTCGACAAGGAACAAGGCACGGTTTCCAAAAAGAGCCACAAGCAAACAAGACACCTCAAAAGTACTCAAGAAAGCAAAAGATTACCTAAGGGACTTAGGAGAGGTAAACAAGACTCAACAAATCCATAAATACCTCAAGGATCAGTTAAGAAGGCAAAGCAAGAGGTTGGAAATCAAGCCAAACAAGCAAAGATCAAATCCCAACAGGAAACAGAGACTTATAGGAAAATACCTTACTGTGCAGTAGGGAAACCTGTGTTTTTCAGGAGATGTACTCTACTGTGCAAGAGGAAAACTAGGGTTTTTAGGAGATGTACCGTACTGTGTAAGAGGTAAAATAGCATTTTTCAGGAGGTGTACCCTACTGTGTGCAAGGGATACCAATGTTTTTTCCAGAGAAGGTTTAAAACAGGCTTTTAAACTTCAAACTGAGATGAGTCAAGCAATGGAAGCAGGCTACAGTAACCTACAGAGCCTCTCAGAGGATCAAAAAGATCAAAAAGTGCTGGAAGGAAAGTTAAATGAGTCTCCTAGAATAGAAAACAACCGGTCCCCAGTATGGTCGCCAGTCTCTTGTTCAGGAATTCTACCCTATAGCGAGGAGAGGGACACTACCAACTTCTGGGGTGACAGGTAAATACATTAATCATATCACATAGGCTTCTACAAAAGGAAAGAGATCAAGGTTCTTGAAGGCATACCTTATTCACGAAGTTCGATACTAGCTTTTGCTTGCTCCTTCGATCGATCCTCCACTTGATCTTCCATTTGACGAACCTACAATACAAATATACCTTCCTCAGCGTATCTTGATTGATATAACAATGATGAAATTGAAATACAATCAAGCATTTAATCCAAACAAATATGCAATCCATTAGACATTTGATTGGGATAGGAAGAGCATTTCAACCTTTATTATCAAAAGAAAATAATCAGTACAAGTATACCTGATCATTCAAATTGCTTGTGCAACCATATCCTGGGCTCCTACTCTTCACACTAACTTGGAATTCCTCTAGCGTAACAACCCTTAATGCATAGTTTCTTCTCCCTTTCTCTCATCTATCGCCCTTGTATTTATGGGACAAGGTAGGCAGTTTGGATCGAGAGGTAGTTTGATTGGGAAGTTGGGGAAGTTGCAAAACCAACTTCAACTAATCCCAATTCGTCAAATTAATATATTTTTTATTACTTTTTAAGGTGTACGCTACTTTTATTAAGTGGTGTAGCGTTCAACATGCAACTTCCTTGCTTTACAACCAGTGTTTGCAAGTTTTTTTGAGCTGTACGCTACTCTATTGAAGCATAGTAGAGTATTTTAAGAAGAAAACGCTACTTTATTGAAGTGGAGTAGAGTATTTTAGCAGGAAAACGCTACTATGATGCTTATAGGGTAGCATTTTTCTCAAAAAGTAGGTGAAAAGAGAGTTTTATTAGCTGTGAAGGGGTAAGTCTAGTCCATTCATCATCTAAGGTCATCATGCTCTTCAATCCCAATTGTCCTTTTATGTGATCGACAGCTAAAGGTGATCACGGATGGAGAAGTGCATATTTGACCTATAATAGCAGCCTGTAAGGCCTATCCCATTACCAAGTGGATGAGTGCACACTTGTGCAATTTTTTTCCACAACACCCGTCCACATGGTTATGTAACAACATTTCTCACTAGTTAAATGATATAATAATCTTGATCTTGAAATTGCTTTTTGACCACATCATAATACAATGCTTATAGATAAAAATGGTGCCAAAGCACATTGTAATAGGGACATCTCTTCATGGTGAATAAATCCTTCACACATCCACCAATCGATTTTGCAAAATATTAGCAATGTTGTAGCTTGGTTTGTTTTTTTGGTAGTTGATCTATCCTTTCACATCTTCTTAATAGCGAAGATATGAGCAATACAAATTCCTGGAGTTGATATAGATGTTGAAGCAAGGAACCCATCCCACCATCAACTAGAATGTTTTATACCACTTCAACCAATGGTATATAAATCCCTCAACCAAGGTTTTTGTATCACTCCTCTTCCCCTCCCACTGCTACCACCCAACCAAGGGAGGATAGAAAACAAGTCATTTTCCTAACTAGTGAAATTTGTTGGAACTTTTCCTTAAGTTAGTAATTTATTAATAAGGACCTAAAATAACCATATATTTCATAACAGAGAAAACATCCATTCCGAAACTATGCAACAAAAAATAACATCATGAAACATGAATGGCACAAAAGAAACCATATCTGATTTATTCATAATTAAGAACATGAACATGATTACTTTAATGCCTCCCTTTCTCGTACACATAAGGGATCTATGGAAAAACCCCAATATTTTCCTTCTCTTAACATATGAAACCTTACAAATAAATATAAAATATTTTCCAATGAATGGATCCATGATAATGACCTCCCGAAGCCTTTATTTTATAATAGAATTATGGTCCATCTTTAAAATAACATATTCATTTAATTCACTTAATTCATGGAACAAACCCATAATGAACACCCATTATTACATAATGACCAATAAAATGAGCACTTAGTCCCCAACAAGGAGCATAAGGTTTCATTTGGCCAACCAAAATTAAAGGGCCATGCATTAAGTTGGTGGGAAATCCACATGGAGGAACTTAGGTTGGAGTGTGATCTACCAATAGCTAAGTGGGAGGATTTCAAAAACCTCATTAATTCTTTGTTCTACCATATCATGTATGTATAGGACCAGTATAGCATTGGCATTACACAAGGAAAAATTAAGGGTAGAGTGTGCAAGAGTAAACCACCAAATTTAGGAAGATGGATATAATGATCAGTATCTCACCCAAGAATACATATGTACTCCTCAAGTATTTGGGAGATTTACTTAGTCATTTACATAAGCAAGTGATGCTCTTCAAGCCAAGACAATTGTTGAGGCCTATGTGCAAGAACAATACATGGAAAATATAGGCCATAAGAAAGGACAACCAAGTGGTTCACAACAGAAAGAGAACCAAGATGCTTCCAAGAAGGGGAATAATAAGTGGAAAGGAAAGGATAAGAAGAATACAACCACATCACATCAATACAAGGATACAAAAAACCATTGTAACCATTGAAGTAAATTGTTGGAACCTACATCTACAATTGGACCCTAAGAACTGCAAGAAGGATGCTAAAAAGAAGAACTTTCTATCCACGGATTCAAGCAAATAGATAGAAAGAAACTCAGATGTAGATGATAATATTTTCTTCACTTAGTGAAGAAGGAGGTGAATCTGAATGACCTTCATCACAATAAAGAAGAAGATATGAGAAAACTCTTCCATATCAAGGTCTAGCTCAAGAAAACAAAGGTAGATGCTCTATTCGATTGCAGTTCACAAGAGAATCTTATAGAAAAGGATCCGGTAGGTAACCTTGAATTGGAAGTACATGATCATCCTAGCCCTTGTCCATTGGGATGGGTAAAGTTTTCATTGATGTCAACAGGGTCAAGAGATCTATTTCATGATCTTATAATATTATTGCGTGATGTTGTTATTGATGTCAATGTGGTAATGATTATGATGATGTGACAATGGTAGTGATGATGTGTCAATGCTAATGATTATGTGGAAATGATGATTATGATATGGCAGTGATAAAGGGATATTGTTTGGCAATGCTGATGATGATGTAACAATGGTAATGATGATGTGGCAATGGTAATGATGATGATGGTATGGCAGTGATAAAGGGAGATTGTTTGAAGCCTTGAAGAGATTTGAAGGATCCTTGACATAAGTGTATATAAATCCAAAGTGGTTCCCTTATGGTGTAGTTGTTAAGAATGGTCCTCACGGGATGTAATAACATGTGGTTATTTCCCACTTTTTGTTGCACACAAATGGAGCAAGCCCCTAAATCCTTTGAAGAATCCCCTAAGGAAATGTTGATATGTCCATCTGAAGTGTCTTCAAGAAGTGTTTAAAAAGGCCAATAAAGAAGTCCCTAAAGTGATGATGACGTGTACACAAGACCATGATGATGAGAAGTGAGAAGAAGACCCTCAAGCCAAGTGCATATATTTATCTACACTCGACTTTCCCACGTGTGGAGGAAATAAACCCTAAGCAATATGAAAAAATTATGTACTAGTACCACCTTGATGATGTAGAACACCTCGATATAGTGATGAAGTAACCTATCATAACACTTGGCTATGAACAAGTTTCTTTGGTCTTGAAGGCATTAATTACAAGGTATGTTCCCACTTGTGAAGAAATGAAAATGTTTGAAGGGTCAAGTAACCCCATGTGGTTTTATAAACTTGTAGCCTCCTAGAGAAGGAAGGAATCCCCAAATCCCCTTGATCAATAGATGAAGTGGTCAAGAATATAAGTCAAATCCTCTTGTTGAATTCATGAAGTGGTCACTAACCCATTGAAGAAGCCTCTAAAATGTGGAAGAAAAAATTAATGTTAACTTGTAGGCTAACCTAACCTAAAATGAACTAAAAAGTGACCTTGGAATTGTATATATAAGAGGATCCTAATTTGGCATTATGATGATAAAAATTCGACCAAGCCAAGGAAGAGGAGCGAATTTCATCCTTGATGAGTGAATTTCCAAGGAAAGATGAAGTGGAGGGAGTTGTGAAATATGTTTCAAGTCATATTGGAATTTTCGCTATATATTTTTTTATGGGATGTTTCAAACCATGAAATTTTTATGTGATAGAGGTCAGATGCATACATACCTGTGGTAAAAATTCCATATTTTGAGGAGATATGACCTTGGAAAGTTAGGGTTTCTGAATTATCTTTAAACATGTCAGTTTGGCATTTTCGCTATAATTTAAGTTCTAGAAATATTAATACGGTGCCCTTCGAAAGGAGATGATGTTGAAATATTGAAAAACATGTGGTAAAGGTTTCAGATGATGATTCACTATATATTCAGAGATATGACCTTGAGAAGTTAGGATTTTTGGATGATCATGAAATTAAATTTAAACAGGTCAGCTGGGCATTTTCACTCTAACTTATGCTCTAGTAAGATTCATATAGTGCCCTCTGGATGATATGATGTAGATATATTTAAGAAAAAAATTTCATAGATATTCCCTTTGGAAGTAAGGTGTTAGTACGGATAAATTAAAAAAAATAGAATAAGTTTTACAATCTCTAGAAAGCATGGAACACAAGGTCAAGAGGCATGTGTAGCACCAAAGGGATAAAAGTAAAAGATTTTTTTTAGTCAAATGTTCATAAAAAGAGACTATAAATAGAACCAAGGGCCATAACCTTGGTATTAAAGGGAAGCAACGGAAAACCATTGATCACTAAAAAGATCAACAGTCAAGAACAATAGCGCGCTAGAGAGATGCTCAGGTGATAGTGAAAGTGAACGAGAAGATAAAAAAGGTGATCGATAAATCAACGGATCACATTCAACGTGCATTGATAAGAAGCAAAGGAGATAGTTTATCTTATGGATGAGTTGCACCGACACCTAAAGACACGTGGAGCATCTTGATTGATAACTCCTCACAAGACACCTTTAGAAAAACCACCAAACCTTGGGGATTTACCACTAAAATAAACCACTCTGCTTTCCATCAAAACCACTAATTAATAAAGTTGAGATAGTGCATTTTCCCCATGGAATCCACATCATCTTATTCCATGTGTGCTTTGATAGCTAGGGCCAAGATCTCATTTAATGACACTTGAATAAGAGTCAGATCAATTACTGAGAACTATTTGAAGATTCCCTTTTTTATTTTTCAAATTTACTTAAAGGGTAAAATTACAAACTCTCAAGTCATCGACTAATCCTGAAGAAAGTTGCAATCATTATCCGATGGAGATATCCGGTAAGCATCGACAACCATAACAAGATCCAAAAACCATTTACCTAGGTACTTATAAGTTTTCAACCTTTTGACCTATTATCAGTTTTAAGAGTAAATTAATCAGTAATTGGCCCTAATTTTCTCAGAAAATACCTACTAGCCCAAACCAATTTGTTCACTATGTCACAACCTCATAAACGACCCTGAAAGATAAATCCAAAGTCAATGTTCCTCTGTTTTCTGGAGATGAACACATATACCATAAGCATGCTAATGTTTTTGACACCCTAGTAACTAGCTCAGAACTAAGTGAAATTCTTCTTGAAGCTCATTCACTAGCCATTGTGAACCAAGATACCCTTCACCTATGGGATTCCACCCTAGCCCAAGTTGTTTTCCCCAAGTCAGTATACTTCCTAGAGTTCATAATTTGGTGTGCAAAACAATATTCCTCAAGTCAAAGGTCCATTTTGTCATCAAAATTGTCTAAAAACCTTTGCGACATAAATGCCCTAAACCTCCAAAAGGTGTTGTGTATCCTTTTTTTTATGACCATGCAAGAAATAAATGAAAGAACACTTGCATCATCCTACCAAACCATGTGTCCTTTAGAGATGAATTAATTTCTACTACATCACTTAGAAGAGAGAATTTATCTTCCTCCAACTCCTCCATATGAGATTGTAGTGTTTTCTGAAACATCAACGAAGGCCATAGCCCTGATTTGCGCAACTCTAGAGTATTCAAATGACAATAAGGTTGATGAAATGATTCTAGGTTTCCTACTTGATTTGAATCCCATGTTAACAAATTCCTTCCCTAGGTTCAACATTCGTAGCTTCATAATTCAGAATATACATGAACAGCTAGAAGAGTTCCCAGCAGTTGGAATTTTTAGATATCCTTCACATCTTTTCTATCTATTTGTTTAACAAAATTTTGAGGAATTCAAAGTTTTAAATATGAAGATGCATGATGAGGATGAAAACTGAATACCAGTATATAAATGGAATGATATGTTCCTGAGGACATTTAGTAACTCCAACTATTAAGAATTATCTAACAAAGTGATGAAGATTGTATACACCTTTATGCATTACTCAGTACCACCAAGGAAGCTTCTATAAAATAAGAAGTGGCACCAATTCACTCCTGACACAATGAGAGGGGATTGGTTTATGTTTAAATAATATACAGTGATAAGAGTATATGGATTTGAGGAAGAGCCATATAAACTCCTATCATTATTGACCCCAAGATTATTTTCTATGGAGTATGCAAGGAAAAGATTCAAAGCAGATGAAATGCATTTCAGGCATCTAAGGACTTTCCTTTTACCACAAGAAATAGGCCCTTTCCAACTTAGATTTCTAAAGGCCCAATAATAATCAGAAGGATTCCTACTTAAATTGAGTTTACAGAAAGCATAAGATTTTCAATATGAACCTTATGGGGTTGTTTCTAAGAATATAATAGCAAATACAATTTCTTCCTATGAACTTGAATCAAGGCCATGTTGGTAGAGAATTGCCAATTTAGAGACCTGGGAATAAGTCGCATAAGTTTAGAGAAGAATTCAAGAGGAAGGAGATAAAGAGAAGCAATCAGTGAAAAAAAGGAGGGCAGATGAGACTTCTACAAATATGGAAGTAGATGGCCCGGAACAAAGTCATCAAGATACGAGGACTTGAATAGAAGAAGGGGAGTCAAAGAAACCCCTAACAGAGGCGGAACCAGATATTAAGTTTTCTAGTGACCTAATTGTTATTTTTTGAGAAAATATGATGAGCTTTGAACTTTAAAATTTAAAGTGCGGAAATACTAAATACTTGAATCAATGAACCATTCAATAACATGAAACATTCAACCATAACACAAGATGTACCCTAGAGAAAACCCTCAAAATAATGAGGATGAAAAACCCTAGGAAATATTCAGAGTATAATTATGATAGATAACAGAGAATGTCCTTTACATCAAGCACCCCCGATGCAATTTCAAAGCAAGAGAAAGATAAGGAAGAGAGACTCAGAATAATATCCTACACAAATAGAAGTGCCTTTCCTTCAAAGGAGAAGAGAATTCGCTTCACATTTAATTCATCAATCCTATATAACATATTTATATATTCTTCACATGCATTGGCTTCTATTTTTATCTTCTAAATTCATGATGAACTCGCCCTTTATTTGGATGAATCAATCTTTCATGAAGATGATTGCCCCACTTATCATGCAGTGCATTAAATCACTGAACTGAGTCTTAGGATGAACTCACCCATTAACTAAAAGCTTTCCCACTTAGTTAGTTGTCTAACTTAAGTATCATATTCTAGTTTAGCATACGTGTTGTCATGCAATAACACTTAGTTAACTCTGTTTAACTGATTCTTTCTTATTAAGATCACTGCATTGATCAATTTGATTTCTCTATTTAACTGCGACATACATTGGGGATTTAATTGAAGCTTAACAATTCAAGTTCACTCAATCATCTCATGAGAAATTTGAATTCCATTTTTCTCTATGCATTTAGCTTTATATCTTATATTTACTGCATGGTCAATATGTGTTAACTTTAATTATCTATCATATCAGATTATACTCAGAAGATTTGTCATATGCTATGATCATATTATATTACTCTCGGACCAAATGATCATATTCTAAATTGATTCACTCTAGAGGTGGCTAGTCTCTAAAGGATACTTAATAGGAATCGGTGACCATGTTTAGTAATACATCACACAACATTAATGCTTCAACATGCGAAGCATCTACCTCTATCAAGCCAAGTAAAGGGATAGAAGCCTAGATGGACTTGAATCATCCTTTCTGTGCTGATTAGACAGTCCCTGTTGGTTGTTGGGTCTCACTCACTCAAGGAGGAGTCCAAAAGGTATTAATACTTTTGCAGTGTAATTTCGCGTCCACTCATTTTGTTAAACTCCTGCCACTTGTGCGAGCAAAATGATGTACAATCCGTTGATCACTTCGGAGGTATTTCTCGTCCATTGATCTGTGATCATGGGGAATGATCACTTTGGAATTTCATGGACCAACCTTCCACTAACTCCCACGCAATTCATCTAGCGAACTGCTATGTGGGTTGTCGATCATTCTCGGCCTTGATATCCACCTTACGATCTTTGTTTGTTCCATAGCTCTAACAAGCCTGTATCTTGGTCTTCTAAAATCTATTCTGGACCGTTGATTCTTCTCCTCTGATCTTGACCATCCAGTATTTACTCCCTTTGTTTAGTCAAGGAAAATATCTTATTAAATTTATCAGTGAAACAATCAATTTCACACACCTTGATTCGATTGAATACGTCACAGCCTTCGCCTTTTGGGAATTTTTGATAATGACACTTTGTTCACTCATACACAAATAATTTAAACATATTTATGGTTATTAAAAGAAGACAATGAATATTCAATCAAATGATCAATTTCACACACCTTGTATTCAAGTGAATACATCACAGCCTCAAGCTTCTAGGCATTTCTGATAATGACACTCCGTTCACTCATACATAGAGAATTTAAACATATTTCTGGTTATTGGAAGAAGGAAATGAATATTCAATCAAACACAGAGTCTTAGAGTTATGTGAAATTCATTTCATCAACCATTCTTTCATCAATTACATTCGATGATTAAATAGGACTTCTCAAACCTATCAGATCTAGATAAACAGGATCTGTACTCCTGAAGAAAGCAAATTCACAATAAACCTATAATTGAGCAACCTCTTGCAAGAAATGAGGATATCCGTGGCAAATTTCCATTACTAAAATCAAACTAATCCTATCTCAAAACCAATTACTGCTACTCAAAATCTAACCCTGGAATTCTAGAAACTATTACAAGGAAGCAAAAAAATAGCATTGGCTTATTATTCAGAAAACAAAAAACTTTGAGTTGATTCTCCTGCATCATACTATGGGGGAATAAAATAATTCTTCAATAGGTCTTCAGGGTTCACATTATACTTGGAAACATCCATTGCTATCATCCACACTGCATCACCAGATGGTTGACCTTTCCACTTAACTAAATACTGAAAATAATCCATGTTCTTGGTTTTCTTTGAAACCCTCTTGTCAAGTATAGCCTCAATCTATGGCTACTCCTTCTTAGGTAACTATTATTTCCAATCTACCAATTGACCATCCTTACCTGAAATCATTTCTTCTGTCTAAACACCTGAATCTTTAAAGGGATATAGGGATGAAACATTAAAAATTGGAGAAATTTCAAGGTTAGAAGGAAGTTCTATCTCATATGCATTTGCAAAAAACTTCCTCAAAATATTACAATGCCCAATTTTCCTGAGTTTCAATTTATTGTAAGCTCCCTTAGGAAACCTCTCTTTCCTAAGATATGCCAACACTAAATCTCCAACCTAAATATTAACTTCCCTTCTCTTCAAATTTGCTCTCTGTTTGTACTTTCTAGCACTTTCCTGCAATTTATTTTTCACATTTTCTTGTAGCTCTTGCATACTAGATGCAATTTCTTCACCATCCACACTCCTCATTTATAACTCTCCCAGATTTTTGAGTTCATACACTCCTCTTGGATGCATCCCATACACAATCTGAAATGGGCTCATACCTGTACTCCTGTTAGGTGAATCATTGTAAGCAAAATCAGCTTGAGCAAGAACTAAATACCATTGTTTTGGATTCTCATAAACAAGACTTCTCAATATATTTTTTCAAGCTTCTATTTACCACTTTATTTTGACCATCAGTCTGAGGATGATAAGAAGAGATAAAATTTAGATTGGTTCCCAATTTCTTCCATAAAGTTCTCCAAAAATTAACAACAAATTTAGTGTCCCTATCTGACACAATGCTCAAAGGAAGATCATCTAACCTTACAATTTATGAGAAGAACAAATTAGCAATATTTGTTGCATCATTAGTCCTTTTACAAGCAATGAAATGAGCCATTTTTTAAAATCTATCCACTACTACATAAATAGAATCATTCCCCCTCCGAGTTCTAGGAAATCCCAGAACAAAATCCATACTAATGGAATCCCAAGGCCTAGTTGGAATAGGTAGGGGTTGATACAGTCCAGTGTTTTGTCTCCTTCCTTTGGCATGTTGACATATCCTACATCTCTCAACAAACTTCTTTACATCTTGCTGCATTCCTGGCCAAAAATAAAAAGTACTCACTTGAGCGAATGTTTTGTCATGTTGAAAGTGACCTGAAAAACCTCCACTGTGCTCTTCTTTTATCATATTTTCTCTCATAGAATAGTTAGGTATGCAAAAATTATCATTTTTGAACATCAATCCTTCTTCTAGCATGTAGTGCAACCATTGACTTCTATTGTAGGCAATTGGATTCTCACAGGTTGCATATATATCCTTGAAATCCACATCCTCCTTATACATATTAATCAAATTTTCAAATCCCAAAGTGCTGATCCTAATTTCCTACAAGATCAAATTTACTTTTCTGAAGGCATCAACCACCTTATTAGATTTTTCACTTGTATGCTTGATCACAAAGGTAAAATTCTGAAAAAAAATCCACCCACTTAGCATGTTTCTGATTCAATTTAGGTTGACTATTTATGAATTGCAAAGCATGATTATCTGAATATAATATAAAATATTTGGGAATCAAGTAATGCCTCCACTTCTTAAGAGCTTGCACAACAACATACAATTCCTTGTCATACGAGGAATACTTTTGTTTTGATTCATTTAACTTCTCACTCAAATATGCTACTGGTATTTGTTCTTGACTCAGAACATCTCCTATTGTTGTCCCACTAGCATCTGTCTCCACTTGAAAAAGTTTGTCAAAACTTGGTAAAGCCAAAATAGGCTTCTCAATAATATTCTTTTTCAACAGATTGAAATTTCTATCAGCTTCTTCTATCCACTTGAAAGGTTGTTTACTTCCCCTGAAGTTGTCGATTATGGGTGCACAAATTTGACTAAAATTCTTGATGAATTTTCTATAAAAACTTGCAATACCATGAAACAGTTTGGCCTCAAAAGTACGCTTCTGGATTGGCCAATTGAGAATTGCTTTTATATTTTCTGGATTCATCTTTAACCCTTCTTTTGAGGCTACAAAATTCCAATCAATCAACTATTTCTTCATGAAACTGCACTTTTTAAAATTTATCAGCAGCTTTGTAGCTAGGGTTTTCACCCTAGATTGTGCAAATGAGCACCTACTAAGGAGAAGGGCCTCCTTAGTAGCAGTTCAATAAACAGTAAATAAAAGCAGTAAAACAGTATGAAATTTAACCTAGCATGAGCATTAACATAAATAACAAAACGTGAAAATATGGCAAAGATTTCTCTTTTTTGTATTAAAGATTACCTCAGGTGTAGAGGTTGGTGAAGCTCTTGCAACGGTCCAGGAGGGTTGCTTCTAAGCTCCAGTGTTGTTCCTTTCTCCTTCTCCAAAGGGTTTTGGAAATGGGCCAAAGGGGCACTCAAATGTGAAAATAGATCAAAAGGGTGAGCTAGGGTTTCAGGAGTGATTTTGGTAGAGTAAGGATATGGATGACTATGGATATGAAATGGGGAGCTTCCATCACCTATTTATAGGTTTTTAGTGGTGGAGTGCTGGCCCATGGTTTTGGGCACCATATGGTTTAGGTTAGCTGTCTAGGGTTTTTGCTTCCTTTTTTTCTCTTTTTCCTCTTTTTTGTATTTTTTATTCCCTTTTTAGAGGGTTTTTGCTATTTTTGGAGGAATTTAACTTATTTTGGGGGAAAAGGGGGGTTTTTGGCCTTTTGGAGTCTTTTTTAATGGTTTTTTGGGTTTTGGAGGCAAATATGGTAGGAAATATGGACAAATGAGTCATGTAATGAGGGAGATGAGGTAGTGAGCACTTTTTGGGTGTTAACAGATTGCCCCCTGATGTGTGAGGGCAAGAGCTCATCGTATGGCCGATAGACATCATAAGTCTTTTATGGTTTTCCTGGGAGGTGGAGAGGCGAAGAAACGAACTAGAGCCCGGAACAACGGTCCTGAACAAACTGCAAAAACTGAAAGTACATGACCTCAATAATGAATGAGGAATAATCTGAACATATGGACGAGGTGGGAATTCCCATGCTCGTATCAAGATATAGAACAATAACAAGGGGGTCCAAAAAATGGGGACCTAAAATATACATGGCCTCAACTGAGGAAGAATCTCAATATATGGATGAGGTGGGCATACCCATGCTTGTATCTAGATATATATAAAAAATAACAATGATGCCCAAAAATGGGGGCCTGAAGGATACATGGAGAACCACTGTGTACATCATAAGGGTCCAGAGGGGACACAAAGCTGGGACATACTGCTAGGCTGACCATGTCTGAGCTGAAGAACCAATATACTGGAATATCGATAGTGATGCTGAGTGTGGTACCAGAGGAATTGATGAACTGCTGGATCATAGTGATGGGGAGTCATACCCTCAATGGTACACTAAACTGGAACTGAACTGGGTACTCAAGGAAGCATATAACTTCATGGATTCCGAATACAATCACCTACGCAACCCAAAAATCCACAAGAACATATAATTGGGCATTCCGAGGGGACTCACCAATATGCTAGAGTCGAGGGAAATCCGGGGTCTTCGACCAATAACTGAAGGGATGTATACCCTATGCGATTCTCAACGATGCGATCAAGATGTTCAAGTCGAGCATGTGAGAAACAACCACTCGGAGAGGCACTAATGACTCCTCTCAAAATGGTCCATAGGAACTCACCACGAATGGTGGTGAGTCCAAGGCGCAGGGACCTATGGGTCTATCCTCTAGAATAAAGGAGCTGTCGTCGACAGAGGGAGACCTGCAACTAGCAAGGCAATGATGTTTCCTTGATAGGAGCATGAGGTGGAGAACCGAAGTGTGATAGTACTGATGGTAGGAATGACATACTGTGGGGGTAGGGAATAACTGGGCAAGTAGAGTGGGTGGACTAAAACTTCCTTTGTTCATAGTATGATGGTGGGGATGATCAGGTAAGAAGTTAAGAAGGAAGAGGAATTGAATTTTTCCCCAGAGCGAAAGTCGTAGGCGGAAAAATTGCCTTTGGTTTTCCAATGATGGTGGGGATGATTGGGGACTCAAACTTCAAAATTACCTTTGGTTTTCCAATGAGGGAAAAATTCAACTCCTCTTCCTTCTTGACTTCTTGTAGCATCTCTTTCCTAGTCATCAACAAAATATTAGATCCTGTATCTTCTTGGGTTTCTTCATCCTTCAAAGGTAGCAACACATGCTCATTTCCATCCTTTTCCAGAGAATAAGTGTTTCTCCTCCCATCATGAAAACCATTTATGTCATATTTCCATGGCCTTCCTAAGAGTATATGGCACACATCCATAGGAATTACATCACATAATACCACATTCTTGTAAGTACGAATTTGTAACTCCGCCTTGCACTGCTCATTCACCAAGACCTGATGTCCTTTATGCAACTAGGACACTTTATAAGGAGTGGGATGTTTCATTCTCTTCAATCCCAACTTCTCTACCATATCAGTGGAGTCCAAATTATCTGCACTACCACTATCAATGATCACCTTGCAACAATTCCCTTGTGACTTGCACTTAGTCTTGAATAAACTCTTCCTTTGTGTTGGTTCATGTACTTCCTTTTCTGTTTTTACCAAAACTCTCTCCATCATAAGAGACTCTCCTTCCTCGGGAGGGTTTTCCATCTCTGCTTTCACATTGGACTCTTCTCGACCGTCAGCAATGTTTACATTCCTCTGAGCTGCTGGTTTGTTCCTTGGAAACTCCCATGACATGTGTCCTATCTCACCACATGTATAACACTTCACTTCTTTGTTTCTACCTCTTTTTCTAGCACCAAATCTACTTCCCCTGAATCGTCCTCTTTGTGGTATTTGGTTGTTGGAACCTTCTACTTCATTATTAGATAACTGAAACTTTTCTCCTCTATTTTAAGATCCTTTCCCTCTTTATGTACTTCTCCCTCTACTCTTCTAGTTCTTTTTTCTTAGTAGCTTCTCTTCTACCCTATAGGCTACTTGATAAGCATCTTCAATAGCTCAGAAATTTAACAAGTTGATCTCATCTTGTATCTCATATATTAATTCATTTATATACCTGGCCACTCTTTCTATGTCTCCTTGTATCTGTCCAGCTCTAATACTCATCCTAAAGAACTCTTATGTATATTCTTTAACAATCATACATTTTTGTCTAAGATTCTGCAGCTATCTAATGAGAGTTAACTAATAATCCTTTGTCATAAACTAAATTTTAATCTTATCCAACATATTATTCCAATTTTTTATTTTGGACTTACCTTTTTATTTCCCTATGGATCTGTAATTTAGCCCACCAAATGGATGCATATCCTTTCAGTCTAGTCGTTGCATATTTCACCTTCTTTTTGTCTTCAATTTCTTCAAAGTCAAAATACTTTTCTAAAGCATTGATCCAGTCCACGAGCTCTTCAAAATTCAGATTACCTTCATGCTGTTAAATTTTGAGCATTAATTCACAATACTCTAGGATCATTACTGAGAGAATAACATGTACAGTATATCAATGCATATCAATCACAACAAGCATGTCAATCATCACAAGAATCAAAAGCATGAGAGACAAGAGACATAGAGTTTCCGTGGGGAAAACCCTAAGGTGAAAAACCCCACAACTTCCTCAGAGATAGAGAGAGAAATGGCTCAACCAAAGTACAACCAAAATACACTGAGATAGTCTCCTAGTAGCAGATGATCCTCCTCCTCACTAGTGCGCCACTTTCTGAGTGAGAGAAGTATGAGTTTCCAAGTGATCAAATAGAGATCTCCCGATATCTATTTATACTTTAACTGTTTGCCCAGTGACACTATGGGGCCGACTTGTCTAGCTAGGTACATCCACAATATAATATATATTTTAGGGCCGACCCCACACATGGTGGTCTAATAACCCATCAGTAAGTCAACACACTTGCGACACTTGTCAATACACATGACGACACTTCCATATAGAGAAATGACACATCTCTATAGGAGTACAATAATGTATATGAAATACATAGATGAAATACATTCCAAAGTTACATATACATCAACACTCCCTCTTAACTAGGAAGGTATTTCTCAACACAGATCTGCTAGTACAAGTCTTCTTCTCAGGATCATCGTCATCATCATCGTCACTATTGTTGCTATCTCAACCAATCTCTAAATCTACTCATCATAGGAAGTTCTACAAAGCCAGTCCTTTTTCATACTGGATGTAGGCCCACCACCTGTAGGTCTTCATCATCACTGGCCATACTGTGGAATCCTCAGGAGTTATTACGTGCGTCACAAAACCTGGCGGTAGCATCCCAGGCTGTTACAAGCACACAACTCTAGCTGTCGGATCTCCCAAGAGCACATTACATGTGACCCATCACAAAACCTGGCTGAAGCATCCTAGGCTATTATGAGCACAAAACTCTACCTGTCAGATTTTCCAAGAGCACATTACATGTGATCTCACCACAAAAATTGGCTGAAGCATCTCAGGTTGTTACGAGCTCATAGCTCTACCTGTCGGATCTCCCAGGAACACATTACATGTGGTCCACCACAAAACTTGGCTGAAGCATCTGAGGCCTTTTTCATCCTGTCCAGATCTCCCAGGAGAAAATTACATGTGGTCATGGAAAAACCTGGCTGAAGCATCTGAGGCCTTTTTCATCCTGTCCAGATCTCCTAGGACCAAATTACATGCCATATGAAAAAACCTCGTAAGAGCATCTCAGGATGTTACGGGTACACAACTCCAACCTGAAGATCTCCTAGGGCACAAATTACATGTCCTCCCATAGCAATGTCTCGAAAGAGCATCCTAGGTTGTTACGGGTACACAACTCCGACCTATAGGATCTCCCAGACATGCTCATCTGCACAACCTGATCCATGGCCACAAAGTATCATCCTGATACTCACCATACATCATCCTGATGTACACATGATCATATTGATCATCATCGCTGCAACATCCTATTGCATGTCATCTGGAGCAACATCCTGAAGCTAGTCATCCATGATCATCCTGATCATACAATATATCTACCTGATGCATACCAAGTATCTACCTGATACATATCATCATACATGATCCACCTGATACATATACAGATACATGGTCCAAGCATCCAACATGATGCATATACAAATACATATAAATGATCTAACTGATCATATCCATCATCCAACATGATGCGTACATACATATACATATAAATGATCCAACTGATCATATCTAGCATCCAACATGATGCGTACCTACATATATAGAGCAGTAATTGGAGCATCGTCTTGATGCTCATCATCCAGTGCTTACATCCACAACCATGTGAAGGATCCTCCTTCCAACATGCTTGGAATAGCTTATGCAAATGTGTCCATCACTTCTTCCTCGAAGTGTCATCAATCTGAAGAACACCAAGCCTCTCTCTGAAGTACTCGAACTTCACTCTGGCTAGTGGTTTCGTCAGCACATCTGTAATCTACTCGTCCGTCGCAACATATAGGAGCTTCATTGCTCCTCTCTGCACCATATCCCTGATATAGTGATATTTGATCTCTATGTGTTTCAACCTGTCGTGAAACACTGGGTTCTCAGACAGGAGATCAAATAACTCATACAGTAGCTTCCAAAGCCATACTGCCTCACAACTAGCTGAACAGGCTGCAAGATACTCTGCCTCGGCTGTACTCAATGCTATGCAGGACTGCTTCCTACTAAACCAAAAGATCACACCTGATCCCATACTAAAGCAGCACCCAGATGTGCTCTTCCTATCTACAGCACTGCCTTCCCAATATGAATCAGCATAACCCTGTAGGTTAAACTTTTGATTTTCTTCATACTTGAGCCCATAATCAACTGTACCCTTTAGGTACCTTAGAATATGCTTTACAACAATCAGGTGAACACTCAGATCTGTCAGGAACTGACTCAATGTGTTCACAGCAAAGCAAATATCTAGTCTCGTGTTCATCAGGTACATCAAGGACCCAATCATCTGATGGTACATAGAGATATCAACTGGCTTAGATGAAGCATCACATAGAAGCTTCAGGTTCGATGCCATAGGTGTGGCCATGGCCTTGCAATCCATCATCCCGAATCTCTTCAGGATATCTATTGTGTACTTCCCTTGACCAAGGAAGATCCCATCTGCACTCTGCCACACCTCCATACCTAGGAAATAGCGCATCATTCCTAAGTCTTTCATATCGAACTCGACAACAAGCTTCCTCTTAGTATCTTCAATCAATCTATCATCTCCTGTTACAAATAAGACATCCACATACAGGAGTAGAATCATAGGATTCCCTTCCTCAACCTTGTAGTAAAGGTTGGAATCCGCTTTACTCTTGGTAAAGCCCAAACTAGATAGGAAACTTTCCATCCTACCATACCAACTTCTACGAGCTTGCTTCAAGCCATACAAGGCTTTCTTCAATCTGCATACATATGACTCCTTGTCATGTATTTCAAAACCGAGTGGCTGCTCCACATACACTTCCTCTTCAACTACACCATTCAAGAAGGCAGTCTTGACATCCATCTGGTGTATCTTCCATTTCATCGCTACAGCCAAGGCAAGTACTATTCTGATGGAAGTGTACCTGGCTACAGGAGCAAAATTTTCTTCATAATATATTCCCTCTTTCTGAGAGAAACCACAAGCTACAAATCTTGCCTTGTATTTCTCTATGCTGCCATCTACAGCATGCTTGATCTTGTAGATCCTCTTGGAAGTCACTACAGACTCCCCATCAGGTCTTGGTACTACATCCCAAACATCATTCTTCATGATCGACAGATCATGGCATTCTTCCATTTCCTCATCCTAGATCCTGGGAACTTCAATATCTTCAATAGATATATTTGTTGTTGGAACAAGTGTTGTAGTCCTTCTTTTGTAGGTGAAGGTATACAGCCTTTCCTACAAAACAAGTTAAATTGCGTGATTAGAAACATCTCATAATTTTTAGAACAAATTCTTACACATAAAGAAATACGTCATACAATCATGCAATTATCTTAGACAATGCTTCAGTACAACATTTATCCATGTTCCATAACTTTCTAGATGCCTTCCAGTCTCTACCAGAACATTGTTAAGAGTTTACATAGCTCCCAACATGTCAGCAAAGAGATTTCATTCTAGATAAATAGCAATGGAATGTTGTACAGTGCCATAGGCCTACTTACCCATCAAATGCATATTGGTAGTAAGATGTTCATTAATGCAATCATTCTAATATGCATAATACACATCCTAAATCTAGGAACATAAGCATATACATCATTGAACAATATTATTTAAACAAACAAATATGCAAGAAATGACAATTAAAATACTTATCTTTGTTTGTTTGTTGGGTGGACTCCCTCTGAGTCTTTGCTTCCTTGCAGGAGCTGCTGGAGTCCTAATATAAAGTAGCTTCTTCTACACCTTTATGTTGTGGAATGTAGAGAGATGGTCAACTGCCTCTGAATATATGTATCCTTGCAGAAACCACTGGAGTGTGCTCCCTCTTGATCTTTGTTTCCTAGATTACCTATTCTTGAACTTATATTCATTCTCGATCCCTATGCATGCTTATTAGTATCATCATTGTGTTATCCTCGAGGTCTCATACATAATCAAACATTCATTAGTATAATCAAAACACAATAATCTCAAGCATGTATAGTCAGGATCATTTCAAACAGAAATAATAAGCATTCTTATGGTTAGTCATAAACATAATATACCTAAACCCTTGATTACTCAAACCTATGACTCTCCTAGTTAGTCATATCATCAATTAAGGTAAGAAACATAATATGCATAAGCCCTAGATTACTCAAACTTGTAACTTCAAGACTAATCATTATCAATCATACACAAATATACGATATATATAACAAAAACATACCTGGTCATCATATTTGCTTGTTATGTCTAGCAATGTGTTCTTGTTCTCTTCAATGACCTGCATAACTCATTAGTTAACCTTTGCAGAAACAAATTATACATACCTCTATGTGATCCATGACTATGGATGAATCTTTGTCTTCATAGCATGTTCAAGTTGTCCCTTAATTTGTACAATCACTCCCTCTTGCTCTCCAAACACTACTGCATCATCAATGGTCTTTCCCTTTGGACACATTAGAACTTGTCCATCCACAAATGCAACCCTCATACCTTTTGCATCCAATGTGGATATGGAGAGTAGATTCTTCTTGAGCCCAGGTACATACAAAAAATATTTCATCTTCAAAGACTTCCCAAAGTCTAGATTGTAGGAGGCCTCACCACTTCCTTTGATAGGGTATTGGTAGTCATCTCCAAGTTTCACCTTATGGGGTGACTCATGTTCAGATAGATTAGAAAAGGATTATTTAAACCCAGTCATGTGTTTTGAAGCCCCACTATCAATTAACCAATCATTACAACCATGGGAGACAGTACCTGTGAGAGCAGAGATTAGAACATACTCTTCTTCGCTTGATGAGTTATCATCATCACTTTCTGCTCTAGCCTTCTTCTTGGGATGTTCATCATCCTCGATAGCATGAGCATGATACCTTATTTTGCTGCCCTTCTTCTTCTTGTTGAAGTTGTTGTTGTCCTTCTTGTTCTTGGGACAATTTATGGCAATATGTCCTTTTTCATTACAGGTGAAGCATATTCTTCTTTCTTTATAGTGATGTGAAGATTTCTTGGAGTGAGATGGCTCTCTCTTGGACTTCCCTTTCTTGGTGTGAGCTATGAGAGCTTGATCTTCATTCCCCATCTTTTCTTCTCATGCCACAAGCCTTGATTCTTCTTGTGAGAATTCTTCCTGTAGTCTGCTGAAGGATACCAACTTCTTTCTTGCATAGATTCCTTGAATAAAGGAGTCCCATGACCTAGGTAGGCCATTTAGAGTGGTCATGACAACTTCACCATTCTCCACCATTTCATCCACTTCTTCTAGTTGTTCCTTGATCTAGGAGACCCTAGAAAAATAAGATTGAACGGATTCTCCATTCTGAAGTTTTACCCCTTTCAATTGGTTCTGCAAAGTCATCTTCTGATTTATGTTCTTCCCTTCAAATAGCTTGGATAGTGAATCAAACATCTCTTTGGGTGTCTTCAGAGATGAGACATGGGGGATGAGATGGTCCTTGATAGAATCAACAATGATTCTCTTTGCCTTGACCAAGTTCTTCTTATGCAATATCTTAGCTTCTTCATCCTTTGGGATAGGGATGTCTTCTTTTACATATGAGTCCAACTCATTCTCTTCCAGGATTAACCCAATCCTATACTTCCAGGCTCGGAAGTTATTAGCCCCTTAAATCTTATCCTCAAGCTTGGTGTGGTGAGACATCTTAAAGAGTACTTCAAATGGAAATAGAAAAGATTTATGTCTTACCACTTGAATTGCTGAAAACTAGATCTAGTCTCAGATTATGGTTTGTCAGAAAAACCCTAAAAATTCAAAATGTGAATTTCAACTTTCTGAAAGGGTAGAAAGACGTGCCTTGATGATCTGATCAACTTGGTGTATTCAGAAATTGAGATCTGCAAAGCTACACCCTTCAAAATTTCCTTTTTGTCTTCCTGGGTTCACCAGGAGAGCCCTGAATTAGGTTTTGAGTTTCCCGGAGATCTACTCAGCCAAAAATATTGATCCAAAGCTCTAAACTTCGAATTTTGCAAGGAGCTTCCAGATATTTCTTCATATTCCAAAAATTCCTATTTTTGTGGAAACCCTAATTTTTAGGGCCAAATCTAAAAATGATCAGAATTGAATTCTAACTAGACAGATAGATTCTCCTTGATGAGTAGAGTCAATCTACTATACTGCTTTTCCAAAATATGTGGAGAGAAACCCAATAAACAAGAAACCCTAGTTTTCGTCACTGCATAATGTCTTCTTCTTAGTTTAGCTCTGATACCATGTTAAATTTTGAGCATTAATTCACAATACTTTAGGATCTTTACTGAGAGAATAACATGTATAGTATATCAATACATATCAATCATAACAAGCATGTCAATCATCACAAGAATCAAAAGCATGAGAGACAAGAGACATAGAGTTTCTGTGGGGAAAACCCTAAGGTGAAAAACCCCACAACTTCCTCAGAGATAGAGAGAGAAATGGCTCAACCAAAGTACAACCAAAATACACTGAGATAGTTTCCTAGTAGTAGATGATCCTCCTCCTCACTAGTGCGCCACTTTCTGAGAAGTATGAGTTTCCGAGTGATCAAATAGAGATCTCCCGATCTCTATTTATACTTAACTTGTTTTCCCAGTGACACTATGGGGCCGACTTGTCTAGCTAGGTACATCCACAATATAATATATATTTTAGGGCTGACCCCACACATGGTGGTCTAATAACCCATCGGCAAGTTAACACACTTGCGACACTTGTCAATACACATGACGACACTTCCGTATAGAGGAATTACACATCTCTATAGGAGTACAATAATGTATATGAAATACATAGATGAAATACATTCTGAAGTTACATATACATCAACACATACATGGGGACTTCCATTTTAGGCCTACTACTAGCCTTTACCAGCATCCTCAATACCTTACTTCTTCAACAAACTCCTCTGGTTTCTCATCAGAGGATTCTTCTTCATTTCTTCTCCACATAGCTTCCATCCTATCTCGGAGTTGTCTCAATTCGCTTTGCATATTTGCATCTGCAGCTTGTCTTCCTCGACCACCTCCAACTAGAACTCCACACACTCGACCTCATCTTGGTGTCATCCTTCTTCTTGCTATGGACCCTCTCTGATACTAAAAATGATGCCAGGTAAAGGGCTAGATTCCTAGCTGGACCTGAATCATCCTTTCTGTGTTGATTAGACAATCCATGTTGGCTGTCGGGTCTCAATCACTCAAGGCGGACTCCAAAAGGTATTAATCCTTTTGCAGTGCAATTTTGCGTTCGCTCATTTTGGTAACCTCCTACCACTTGTATGAGCGAAATGTTGTATGAGCCGTTGATCACTTTGGCGGTATTTCTCGTCCATTGATCTGTGATCACGGGGAATGATCACTTTGGAATTTCATGGACCAACCTTCCACTAACTACCGTGCACTTCATCCAACGAAATGCTACATGGTCCGTCGATCGTTCTCTACCTCGATCTCCACCTTACAATCTTTGTTTGTTCCATAGCTCTAACAAGCCTATATATTGGTCTTCAAGAATCTATCCTAGACCGTTGATTCTTCTTCTCTGATCTTGACCGTCTAGTCTTTATTCCCTCTGTTTAGTCAAGGAAACTATCTTATTAAATTGATCAGTGAAACGATCAATTTGACACACCTTGTATTCGAGTGAATATGTCACAGCCTTAAGCTTCTAGGCGTTTTTGATAATGACACTTTGTTCACTCATACATAGAGAATTTAAACATATTTCTGGTTATTGGAAGAAGGAAATGAATATTCAATCAAACATAGAGTCTTAGAGATTTGTTCTTCATTTCATCAACCACTCTTTGATCAATTACATTCAATGATTAAATATGACTTCTCAAACCTGTCAGATCCAAATAAACAGGATACAGACTCCTAAAGAAAGAAAATTCATAATAAACCTAGCCTTGTGCAACCTATTGCAAGATACAAGGATATCAGTGGCAAATTTCCATTACTACAATCAAACTAATCCTATCTCAAAACCAGTTACAGTTAATCAACAACTAACCCTAGAATTCTAGAAACTATTACAAGGAAGAAGAAAAATAACATTGGCTGCTTATTCAGAAAAAAATAAAGCTTTGATTCGATGCTCTTGCATCACTCTATAACTGGAGATCCCCCCCATGGGTACCTACTGTGACTAGAGGTCCACGTGAGAATCTGAATTGAAACACAAGTCATGACCCTTGTCCAACAAGGCTTTACAACATCATCACTTTGATACATCAAAGCATTCACCTCAACACATGAGGAATAACCTTTTACAACTAAAGGCTTTGTCATTCTTGAGTCCAACTCAAGAATCTACTCCAAGTTCGAGAGTCCAACTTAGGCTCCCTACCTCAACACATGAGGCCCAACCCTGGATGCACAAGATTGGCTTGGAGAATGACTTGTGATGTTGTACATTTAATACTCCCTTTTAGCGAGGGAGGCATTCTCTACTATACCAAGCTTATCTCGGAAGTACCTGAACTTCGTCACTAACAGATGCTTTGTTAACACATCTGCAATTTTCTCATCAGCAACAATGTACTAAAGTTTCAATGTACCTTTCTGGACCATGTCATTGATGAAGTGATAATTCATTTCAATTTTCTTTGACTTATCATGAAACACAAGGTTTTTGGAAATCTTGATGCAGCTTTGATTGTGACACTGAATGACTGTAGACTCAAGCTTCTCACCGAACAACCCAACAAGTAGCTTCCTAAGCCACACTGCTTCTCAACATGAAGTACTAGTAGCAATATACTCTGGTTTTGTAGTACTCTGGTCTACAGAACCTTGATTCCTGTTGGACCAAGAGATCATAGCAGAACACAAGCTAAAATAATAAATGGATGTAATCTTTTGGTCCACAATGCTACCACCCCAATCAGAGTTAGTAAAACCAATTAACAAGACCCCTCCATAGGAGGCATATCTAATTACATAATAAATCATACCTCGAAGGTACCTAAGCACATGCTTAACATCAACCAAATGTATGTGTGTCATATCAAACATAAACTGACTCATAATACTCGCAGGATAACATATATATGGTCTTGAGTGTATCCAGTACATAAACAAACCAATAAGATGTCTATACAAAGTGGGGTCCACTAGATTCGATCTAGAATATGACTCATGTAGTTTCCTCAAATTGGAAACCATCGAAGTACTCATGGATTTGCAATCCATCATGCCAAACCTGTTCAATATATCAACAATGTACTTCCCTTGAGAAAGAAATATCTCATCTTTTCTTTGCCAAATCTCAAGGCCAAGAAAGTAATGCATAATACCTAAGTATTTCATCTCGAACTTAGAAGTGGGCTCCCTCTTGCACCAAGCAATCAATTTTTCCTCTCCAGTAATGAACAAATCATCAACACATAGAATCAATATCAACAGTTGGTTCTTCACTACTTTGAAGTACAAATTTGGACCATCTTCTCTCTTAGAGAATCCTAGTCTCTCAATATAGTTGTGAATTCTCGAGTACCAAGCTCTGGGAGCTTGCTTAACCCCATATAAGGATTTCTTAAATTTGCACACATGGGACTCCTTCCCATGAACCACAAAACCCTCAGGATATTGAATATAAACCTCTTCCTCAACCTCACCACTAAGGAAAGATATCTTCACATCCATATGATGAAGCTTCCATCCTAGAATAGATGCAAGTAAGATCGTTGATTAGTGGTGCAACTAGCCACAGGAGGGAATGTCTCCTCATAGTTTATGCCTCTTTTTGAGAGAAACCTAGGGAAACAAATATGGCTTTATACTTTTCAATACTACCATTAGCAACATGCTTTATCTTGTAAATCCTTATAGAAGTAACTATGGACTTCCCTTTAGGTTTAGGAACAACTTCCCAAACATCATTCTTCATAATAGACTTGTATTCCTCTACCATTGCATCTTTCCATACTTGATTCTTTGCAACTTTTTCATAGGTGGAAAGCTCTAAACCACTAATGTGACTCATTTGTGCAACATACCCTAAATATTTGTTAGGTTTATTTTAGTTTCTGGAAGAGGATATGGTGCTCCATGCCTCTTTGCATCTTGTAGTATATCTCAGCACCATGCAAACCTCCTGTTGGCAGGAGGTTCATCAACTAGCTCTACTGGTTCATCAGGAGCTAGCGAATTTGAAAAATCTTCTAGATTCTCCCTTTGAACATTTGAATGGGGAAAATTAGTATCTGGGTCCTCCATCATAGGAGTCTCATGCTCCTCGGTGTATGTATCATACTGAAGCTCTTTCGATCACTTGAATGTTGCCTCTTCATGGAAGGTCACATCTCGGATGACCTAATTGTGTCTTTCAGATGGCACATATATTTTGTAGGCTTTGGATGATTCACTATAACCAACAAAGGTTCCCTTCTTTCATGATGGATCCATATTTTTCCTCTTTTCTTTTGGCACATGAATGTATACATGAATCCCAAAGATCCTTAGGTGTGAAATGTCTGGTTTTTCACCAGTGAACACTTCTTCAGGTGTCTTTTCATATAGAATGGAATGGGGACTTATATTTTGGATATATACTATTGTACTGGTGGCATCTTCCCATAATGAGGTAGATAGGTCTTGATCATGCATCATGGCTTTTGCAGCCTCACATATGGTTCTATTCTTCCTTTCAACAACCCTATTTTGCTAAGGGTTGCAGGGTATAGTTAACTGTCTACAAATTCCTATATCACTATAGAACTCATTAAATGCATGTGAATCAAATTCACCTCCATTATCAGATCTCAAAGCACATATGTTCTTTACTATCTCATTCTCAACTAGGGATTTTAATTCCTGAATATTGCTAAAGGTTTTTCTCTTAGCCTTTAGGAAATAAATCCATGAGTTTCTAGAGAAGTCATTTATAAATAATACATAATATAAATAACCACTTAGGGAAGGGGATGGCATGAGACCACATATATAAGAATGTATAAAATCTAAAATTCCTTTAGATCTAGTTGTACTTCTAGAGAATCTCTTTTTAGCATTCTTCCTAAGTGCACAACCCCTACATACACTATCATGCTCAAAATAAAAAAATTGGAATACCTTTCACCATTTGTTGTAATCTCGGTAGCACTTTGTAGTGGAGGTGACCAAGCCTCCTATTCTATACCTCACATGGACTAATAGTGTTGTGAACCATAGCTTGAATGTACTTCCTGGTTACCTTGTAGAGACCTCCGTCTCTAACTCCAATCGTTGTTGCATATTTCAAGTCTTTGTTCTTCGACCATAATAGTGCTTGATTATCCATGATGATAAAACAAAATCCCTTATCCTCAAGAACTGAAACTGATAATAGGTTCTTCTTCAATCTTGGAACATAAATAATGTCCTCCAGATGTAAAATATCTTTTAAAATCAGCTTGAAGGAGGTGGATCGAACTTCTTGGATCGAATAGGTTGTGCTGTCTCCCAACTCTACCTTGCCTACAAACTTTTTCTCCTTGAGATTGGTGATGTCACTCTTATAACTAGTCATATGTTTGAATGAACCACTTTCAACCAACCATGTGTCCTCACTTGTGATGACGGATCTGGAAAATGTCGAGACTAGGTAATACTCCTTCCTTGTCTCCTTTTCTTCGGTTGCATTCTTCTGAGTAGTTGAACATCTTCTATAGTGGTAGAAGCATGAAACCTTCCTTTTACATTTATATTTTCTTTGCACTCCCTTACATAATGACCCTTATTGTCATAGTTGTAGCATCTAATCTTCGACTTGTCAAATTCCTTATTGTATACCTTCTTCTTATAATGGGAAAACTTCTTTTGAGAGAAGTTCTTCTTTCCTTTCTTCATCCTTGTCGTGAGGGGGAGGTTCTATTCTTTGATGCACACTAACTTGATCTAGATTTTCCCCTCCTCTTGGAGGTATTCATGCCACCACATTTCAAACTTAGGTTGTACCTCTTGGCCATTTATCGCAGTCAAGAATGTCTCCCACGAGGATGGGATACCATCAATAGTGGTTTGGAGAAGATCATCTTTATCCACCACTAGTCCAATACTAGCAAGTTGATCTCTTACCTGAGATATCTTGGTGAAGAAGGAGGCCATTGTCTCATCCTTATCCATCTTTAGGTTTCAAAGCTTATTATTCAATGCCCTCTTTTTACTTGGTACTTTCTCCTCATATAGGTTTGTCAATGTATCAAACACTCCTTTGTGGTGTTCCACAGAGTGATCACGAAGATCATATTGTCCTTTACCATATCATAGATGATCTGTTTGGATCTAGCTTGGTTCTTCATGAAGTTGATGCACCCTGCATTAGATGTAGGCTCCTCCACCATAGTGGATATGTATCCATCCAAGTCATGTTCCTCCAATATGTTCAAGACCCTTGCCTTCCAAGTGTTGAAATTCAAAGTGCACTCAAGACAATCTTCCGGTTGAACAGAGATCGATGCCATGGCTCTCAAGTATTGTGCTCAATTCCTCAAGATCTATGTAGGCTCAAGTTTGCTTGAAAAATATTAGCTCATTTATGCCTTGAGATATGATACCATGTTAATTTTTTAGCAAATATGATGAGCTTTGAATTTTAAAACTCTAAGTGCAGAAATACTGAATACTTGAATCAATGAACCATTCAATCACATTAAACATTCAACCATAACACAAGATGTACCCTGCGGAAAACCCTCAAAATAATGAGGATGAAAAACTCCAGCAAATATTCAGAGTATAATTACAATAGATAGCAGAGAATGTCTTTTACATCAAGCACCGCCAGTGCAATTGCAGAGAAAGAGAGAGAGATAAAGAAGAGAGACTCGGAATAATATCCTGCACAAATAGAAGCGCCTTGCCTTTACGGGAGAAGAGAATTCGCTTCACATTTAATTCATCAATATTGTATAACATATTTATATATTCTTCACCTGCATTGGCTTCTAGTTTTATCTTATGACTTCATGATGAAATCGCCTTCTATCTGTATGAATCAATCTTGCATGAAGAAGAGCACCCCACTTCTCATGGAGTGCATTAAATCACTGAACTGAGTCTTAGGATGAACTCGCCCATTAACTGAAAGATTGCCCACTTATTTAGGTAGCTAACTTAAGTTTAGTCATGCAAGTGTCACAACTCAAGTGTCATCTTTTAGTTTAACATAAGTGTTGTCATGCAATAACACTTAGTTAACTAGATCTTCTTTGTTATCACTTAATTAGCTCCCTTTAACTAATTATTTCTTGTTAACATCACTATAGTGATCAATTCAAGTTCTCTAATTTAACTGAGGCATGCATTGTGGCTTTAAATGAATCTTAACAATTCGAGTGCACTTAGTCATCTCATGAGCAATTCAAATTCTCTTTCTCTATATGCATTTATATTTATCTCTTATCTTTATTGCATGGTCAATATGCGTTAACTTTAATTATCTATCATATCATATTATACTCAAAATATTTGTCATATTCTATGGTCATATTATATTACTCCTAGACCAAATGAACATATGCTAAAGTAATTCACTCTAGAGGTGGCCAGTCTCTAAAGAAGACTTAGTAGCAATCAATGGCCATGGTTAATAATACATCACACAAAATTAATTATTCAACAAAGCATCTACCTCTATAACTGGAGGTCCACCTGTAGCTAGGTTATTCACACTAGTTAGTGCAGAAGCACTTACTAAGAGTTGTGGAAATCTTAGTAACAATTTGTGAGTAATGGTATGTGCATGCAAATAAAAATAGTAAAAAGTAAAAATGATTGAAATTACTACAGTAAAATAAAAACTAAATTAAAACATTAAGAACTTGTGTATCAAATATTCATCTTGTGAATCAAATAATGCTTTTTCATTACAGTAAAAATGCTTTTAGGACATGGGCGTACCTAAATAATGGTGAGAATGTATGGGCCACTGCAGTCGTATAAATGGTGGTGCTTCGGGTCTCCAATGTCTCTTGCTCTCCACTGAATTCTCACGGGTATCCAAAACTCAACTATAGGGGAACACAAGCTCAAATATGGAGGCCAGGATTTTGTAGGAATATCGACAAAGTTTTGGTAAGGAAGAGTGATTATGTGTGAAATGGGGGCTTCCACCACCTTTTTATAGGAATTTTTGGTGGTGGTATTTTGTCTTGTGGTTTTGGGAAACCACTAGTATTGGCTAGTGGTATTTTGACCTTTTCCCTCATTTTTCTTTTATTTTTCTTTTTGGGGGATTTTGATTATTTTGGAGGAATTTAATTAATGTCTTTAGGGAAATAATAATTTTTTTCCCATTTTCTTGCAAACTTAGGGATTTTGGGTTTTTGGAGGCCAAATATTAGGAAAAATGGATGAATAGATTATGTGACTAGGGGGATGAGCTAGGTGATTGATTTTTTGGTGTTAAACCCACCCCATGAGTACCTACTATAACTAGAGTTCCACAAGAGAATATGACTTGAAACGCAAGTCCTGATCCTTGTCCAAAAAGAGTTTACAACATCATCACTTTGATACATCAAAGAAGTCACCTCAACACATGAGGAATAATCTTTTACAACTGAAGGCTTAGTCATTCTTGAGTCCAAATCAAGAATCTACTCGAAGTTCCTGAGTCCAACTCAGGCTCCCTACCTCAACCCATGAGGCCCAATCCTGGATGCACAAGATTGGCTCGGAGAATGACTCGTGATGTTGTACATTTAACACTAATTGATCTGATCCCACCATCTCCATTCAAAGGGAAAGGGTCACCAATCAAATTTACACACTACCCTTCTATGGATTTTAATGAGACCAAGATATTATAGACATTACCCGACCAATCACCTACAACAAGCAAGGTACAAGTGAAAACAAACTTGAATACCAAGTATAAAAATATAGCAGAGTCTTTATCCCTTCACGTAGAGAGTAAATATGTTAAATCATAACCTATTGGGAAAGGCCCTAATCATTATGCTAAAATGTTAAATAGTAATGTAACAAGCAACATTATTTTTCAAAGATGAATTGCAGTAAGCACAACTTACAAACCGAGCTTCAAGATCTGTGGCAGTAAAGAATTTGGTCTCCCTTATGATGCCATATCCCTCCTCAATGTTGGGCGATCTAAATTCCTCTTGCATGCTGTTATAGGTAAAATATGCACTTCTCCATCCATGATCACATTTCTCTGTCGATCATACAAAAGGACACAATGGATGGAAGAGCTAGGTTGACCTGGATGAGTTATTGCTGAAACTACACTCTTCAGCTGAAAAACTATTTTTTTTATACAGTTTTCATGACATGTGCACTACTATTGCCACAGTGAACCAGCGTTCTGAACGTTGCTCTGCTTGAAGACAACTAGTGCACATCCCTTAAAATGTTGCAAACGCTGGTTGTAAAGTGCAAAAGTTTCTTACTGTGCGCTACTCTAGTTGTATGAAACCTGTACACATCTTAAGATGAAATGAAAAAATATATTAAGATTATGAATTGGGATCAGTTGAAGTTGGTTCTGCAACTTCCCCAACCTCCCAATTCAACCACCTCTTGATTTAAACTGCCTACCATGTCCCATAAATACAAGGGGGATCCATGAGAGAGGGACCTAGAAGGAATGCTTTAACTGTTGTTATGTTGGAGGAATTCCCAAGTCATTGTGAAGAGCAGGAGCCCAAGACTCGGTTGCGGAAGTGTCTGGACAGATCAAGTATATATGTACTTATCTACATTTCTTTGACAATAAAAGGTGGAAATACCCTTCCCGTCCCAAATTGAATGTCTATTAGATTGAATGTTCACTTGGTTAAATATCTGATTGTACTTTATGTTAAGTTGTTTCTGAGTTCATCATATTTATTACAGTCAAGATACACTAAAGAAGGTTAACTTTGTGTTGCAGGTTCATCATAGTGGAAGATCAAACGAAAGCTAGGACCAGCCATCGTTAAAAAGGTACAACTTTCAATATCTCGATCTCTTTCCATTTGTAGTAACTAATGCAAGACAATGAATGTATTTACCTATCACCCAACCCAAGTTGGTAGTGTCGTCTCCCCACTATAAGGTATTTTCCTACACAACAGATTGGTGACTCTGTTGGGGAGTAACCGGTTGTTTTTCTGCTCTAGGAGACCTTGTTAGGTTTTCTTCCAGTTTATTTCAGTCTTTTGTTCTCTGAGAGGTTTTATAGGTCATTTGTACCTGTTCTTTTTATATTGATTCATCTTAGTCTGCTTCAGCAAAGCCCTTTTTTGTTTGCTTCAAGTCCCTGTGCACTAGTTTGTTGTACTTACAGTAGCGCATTTTTTGTCATGAACACTACTTTGTCTCAAACACAGTAGTGCATATCCTATGATAGGCATTGGTTTCTCTACCAAGTAGTAGCGCACTTTTCCTGTAGGTTCAAGTCCTTTGTTAGGGTTTGATTTCCAGATGTTTGGGTCTACTTCTAGCCTTTTGCTTTGCTTTCTTTGACATACTACTAAGACTTGGATGTCTTTTTGAGTCTTGTTTGCCTCGCTGAAGTCCTGTAGATTGCTTTTGCTTACTTTAACACTTGTTTAAGGTGTCTTTTCTGCTTTTTTAACGTTTTTAAGGCCGTGTGCTACTCTTTGCTAGACATAGTTGCGCACTTTTTTCCCTAGACGCTTGTTGCAGTCATACAGACCTGCGTTCTCAACGCTTGTTGTCTGTGGTAACAGTAGCGCACTTTTACTGAGTCTTGTCCATTTGGTTAAGGTTTGATCCCAGTTTGATTTTTTAGGGTGCCTTTGAAGGGTTGTTTGATCCAGATACCTTATGAACATCTATTCAAATCAGTTTGAGTGAGTTTCAAGCTTTCTAGTTGCTTTTCTTTTAAGTTTGTGTGTTGGTAGGGTTACTCGTGGTTTGCTTACCTACTCCCTTGTTTGGCAAGTGTTTTCTTAGGTTTTTGGTTCTTAGGAGCAGCCTTTTAGGTCTGTCCTTCCATCGCAAGCATCTATTTTCCCTTCTTCTTTTACACTTTGTTCCAAACCTTGAGTTGGTTCATCGAAACAACTCGGTAGGTGGATTCTTTCTCAAGTTCTTGTGATTTGATTTGTTTTGAGCCATTAGGTTGTTTTTCCTTACTCACACTTTGCGTTAGGTCTTACTTGTTTCCTTTTTCAAGTTGATTTTCTGTTACAAATATTAGAAAGGACAAAAATTGAGATTGGTATCTTAGTAGTAAGATTTACATCTTTTTCGAAGTAGCATAGATTGTTTGCTTTGAAATTTTAATAGAAAATTACAAATTTGTATTTATTTAGGATTTCCTAGTTTCAGTTTTGAAGAATATAAACGAAAAGAAAAGAGTCTGTTGTGAATTTGAATGCATTATTTATTTACGCACTTTGATTTATGTCGAAACCATTCCACACACTTCACTACCCCTATTGAGTAAAAAGTAGCCCTTAAAAAGAAATCTTTATAAAATTTACTAGCAAGTTTTTCTTTTTAAGTATACACATCATCAACTAGCTTAGGCTAGGGTTTCGGGTTTAAATCACCGTAAATTACCTGAAATCGGATTCATTACTCAATAATCAAAGTAATATTATCTATTAGGTAAATCCACCTCTATCAAAACATCCTGGGAATGCTCTACTCAAACCAGATTTAAGCATGAGGCCGTGGGCGATTGGAACTATTGAGAATACCCCCTCACTTTCCTCTCAACCATAAACTAGAGTTGACTCGTGTATGGGGGTTCACTGGTACTTTCAAGTACTTTTGGATTTCAGGATTTGCTACCCTACCCATGCATCTTCGCTAGGCTGACGATTGTTCCCCCAGGATTTTTCGTATTGGTGGTATCCTTAGTATCATAACCCTAGGGATCTACATAGGTAGAGTGGAAGGATATTCCCACTTCACCTCGGACAGACACAGAAGGTAACCCCTTGGCAATAATCCTGGGTGGGCAATTTTGTGATTCAAATGCTTGCACCCAGAGGACCTCCATTGGAAGCCGTGTAACTGACCATCGATGCTCTATTAGTCTGTTCTGGGCCCTCATTAGCCCAGACTTTCTTCTGAGAGTATTTTCCTTGTTTGCTTGGTTTGATCACTTAGGAAATTTTTAGTGGTTTGCTTTTTGCTCCTTAGTCATAGTGGACACTAGGTTTTTTACTTTGTTTTCTTTTATATAGTTGTGGAGGACCAACCTCTTTGTAGGTCTCGAAGGATTCAAGACCTTCCCCCACTCACCGTGGAGCCTCCACCGCCATCGCGACGTTGGAGTACGGATTCCCATGGTTCGTATGAATTTATGGGTGAAACAAAAGTACTTGGAGAACCACAGCCCAAAGTTCAGGATCAAAAGGTCTTTGATACTGTTGAAGTTGAGGACATAACTTCTAGAGAGTTTAGTACTCCTTTCAACCCTCCCCTGAATACACCCAACGATACACTATTGGTACCTGTAGGATTTCTAGGACAACTTGAGTACAATGAATATTGGTTTACCCCTGGTCACCATATGGCTACTTCTAGAGATGAAACTGGAGTTCCCCAAACTCCTTCTGTTTTCATGGTCACGAGAGCTCTCTCTCATTCTTTCACAAGCACATCGGTATCTACCTAGTTGTAGGTTACATCTACTTCAGCTCTTGCCTTTAGTTTCAGTACTAGTACCGTAGGGATGTCTAGTTCTCAACATTTGACAACCACTGCCCCTATTGGTTCTACTGCTGGACCTTTTCAAATTCCTGTCACTTGGATATCGTCGATACCACCTACTACATCTCCCTTTATGCAACATTCACAGGTATTCCACAAACTGCTCCTTTCAGACAAGGTTTCCCTTGATTTGGAGGGCACATAGCTCCCTCCATGCCCTTTGTAGGCTCGATGCCCATCCTATTAGCAACTATAGGAGGCTCGATGCCTGTGCCATCCATTACATCTACACCTGGGTTTAACCCCTACCCTACATAGGTCAACATGTACATCAGTCCAATGTGCAGACATCTCATGTACATGTAGGGAGTATCCATTTTTCACTGTTCAATGGAGGAGGTGGTAATGCTTTTAACCCACATTACTGAGCGGCTAACACCTAGCCGCAATGGACACACAATCAAGGGACTAACCCTCTCTCTTTTGGTTGGAGCAATTTTAGTAATGCATTTGCTTCACAACTAGTGGCTAGGGGAAACCCCAACCAACAGTACACGAGTTAGGCTTTAGGTGGTTCTTCCTACCAAAACCCTACTAACCATGTGCCATTGGCAAGACCTCGTTTACCTTTTCTAGCAATTCTGAATTTGCCATATCTTTCAAAACTTACAAATGATTCGGTACGCCATCACCCTGCATGGCCACCTGTCCTGACCAAACTTCCTTCGGACATTCCAAAGTTCAAAGGCAAGACTGGGGAGGATCCCGGTGATCATGTGACAACTTTTCATCTTTGGTGCTCTTCGAATTCGTTGAACGACGATTCCATTACTATTGAGGCTCTTTCAAAGAACCTTGACCAATGCTGCAGCTAAATGGTACATTGAACTGCCCATGGCTACTTATGGCACCTTTTGGGATCTATCTACTATTTTTCTGAACCACTTCCAACTTCTTGTCCGGTATGATGCCAGTACAGACCTTCTGTCAACCTTTCGGCAGAACAAAGCCACTCACTTATCTGACCATATTCAGGAGTGGTGAAGGAGGAAGAGGCTCATTAAAGCTAACATTCCTCTAGAGTTCTTATTAGAGTGGTATCTCAAAACACTCCTTCCTTACATTTCGAAGGAAGTAACAACTTTTGGGGTGTCCTCCGAAGAAGAAGCCATCCTTAGAACCCAGCAGCGTGATCTAGTATACGCTCAGTCTGGGCTCTTATATGAAATCATTCTTGACGCACCAAGATCCAACACAGATCTAGGTAAATCTAAACCTGGACCACATGCCAATGGCATCGTGGGTTCAGTAGATTTTGCAGCGTTTGATGCTTTAATGAAGCAGGTTCACTCCTTATCGGTCAAATAGTCTGCTGCAGAAGCAACTTTAATTGCATCCTCCCCTTCGAAAACAGAATCTGTACAACAAGTGTAGACCAATCAAAAGGACCCTCGGCAGCCCAACAACAAAAATAAGGGAAAGAAAGGGGAGGGAAACCACCAAAATCCCAAAAACAATGAAAATGCCGAGGAGAGAAAAAAAGACAAAAAGAAGGTAAAGTTTCCTTGCAAGCTATGCAAAGAAGATCACCTTACCCATCAATGCCCTCTAATGGAAGAAGCCCAGAAGTTGCTTTGTGAGAAGAAACCAGCTACCTTTAAAGTTTCATTCCCTCACGGACAAAGTTCAACTTCTGGAAACTAGTATTGGGGGCACTCATCATGCCTCAGCTACTGATCAGTCATTCATTAATAGGGTTAATTCAGATGCTCTATTGCAAACTCGAGCTAGAAATTATACCTTGGATCCACAGTAGAAGGATGTTCTTGAGTCATCTGCCCCTCTCCACATCGAGATACCGGTGGATTCATTACCAAATATACCAAAAGGTGTCTACAAACGGGCTGTGCACAACTCCAATGCACGGGCTGACCCCAACTATAATGTTGTGGAGGATTTAGACCAAACTCCTTGTTCCATGTCTACTTTGCAAGTACTGCAAAGTTTCCCATTGCAACACAGTGCACTTCTCGCAGTGATCGGGAGTGTGGATTCATCCAATATGCTTGCTTGGTTTGATATGAACAATATCAAACCCCATTTGTTGTACCACGTCGCTTTCCAAATAGAGGTAATCCATGGTCCCAAGACCATTAGACGAGCTGTTGTAGATGAGGGTGCGTCTACATGCATAATGTCCATTTCTTGCTGGAAGGCTTTAGGTGAACCTGAGTTAGCCCCCTAGAACACGGTACTTACCACCTTTGATGGAAGATCTTTCCATCCACATGGAGTCTTACCATCATTTGATGTTGAACTTGCGGGAAAACTAGTATATGTAGAGGTTGAAGTTTTGGATGCTCCACTTGACTACAACTTGCTGTTGGGTCGGAGATGGACATATGTGATGCAAGTTGTTCCATCGGCCATTTTCCAAGTCTTAATGTTCCCTCACAAAGGCAAGATCATTACAGTTGATCAAATTTCTTTTGCTTGGAAGAACAACTAGAATTCATCGGATTCATCGATTCCATTGCTTGATTAGTCCCACCCAGTTACTGAAAGTTTAGGAGTAGGTCTCTATGGGTCATTAATAGGCACTTTTGACCTAGCTTATTCTATTCATTTTATCGGTTCTGAAGAATGTTCTTCATTTGAGATTTTCACGGTCAGTCCGATGACAGATCCATGGATTCTCCCAACTGAATCAAAACCAGTGGTGCCTTTATCTATTGCAGAGGTAGCTTACTTAGATTCACAACATGCTGCAACAGAACATATCGTGACTCTGTCGGTCTCTGCTGAGTCAGATATGGACAATGCTCCTACATGGTCAGTGCACTCTATCCACTCTTTTGATTGTCTAGACACTGTTTTGCCCTCTGATGAGGCAATATTGGAAGCAATGATTGGCCTAGACCATCCTTGGAAACACATGCACCATAGGTCTTATTTTCTTCCTGATATGGACAGGATTGAGAGAGGTGAGTTTTCTATGAGACCCGGTGAGAATGTTGATTTGTCAGCTATCCCTTCTACTTCGAAAGCTGTTTATGCCAAAGGGAATATGGAAAATATATCAAGAACCATCCCGATCAACATTTCCACCAAATCTGGGGTCGTGGAAAATATTTTCATTGGAGCAGACTATTCTCCTGAAGAGATCATTTTGTATACCAATCTCTTTAAAGAATTCCACGATGTCTTTTCCTGGTCTTACGAGGAGATGCTAGGCATTGACCCCACCATTGTCGAGCATGTCATCACAATGTATCCTAATGTTAAACTTGTGAGATAGAAGCTTTATCCAGTTAACCCTTGAAAACCAGCTGCCATCAAGGCAGAAGTAGAGAAGTTGTTCAAAGCTGAATTTATCTATCCGATAGATATGCCAGAATGGGTGTCAAATACTGTTCCGCTAGACAAAAAGCAAGGTACCATTAGAGTCTGCACTGACTTTCGAGAGCTAAATAAAGCTTGTCCGAAAGACAATTACCCCACACCATTCATAGATAAAATCATTGATGCATGTGCAGGCCATGAAATGTTCTCCTTCATGGACGGGTTTTCAGGATATAATCAGATATAGATCAAACCTGAAGACCAACACAAGACAACTTTTATTTGTTGCTGGGGCACCTTTTCCTATCAGAAGATACCATCTGGCTTGAATAATGCTGGAGATACCTTTCAGAGAGCAATGCATTTTTCTTTTCATGACATCAAGCATGTAGTCGAACCTTACCTTGATGATATCCTAGCACGATCTCGTAAGAGATGGGAGCACCTGATCATTTAAGACTTGTGTTTGAAAGGTGCAGATACTACAAGATTTGATTGAATCCCAACAAATGTGTATTCTACGTTGAATCTGGATGATTATTGGGTTTCATAGTATCCAGTCGTGGCATAATGGTGGACCCATTGAAAGTTGAGGTGGTTGTAAATCTGCCTGCTCCTCGAACCCTGAGACAACTTCAAAGCCTGCAGGGCATGTCCAACTACTTGAGACGCTTTATCATCAACTATGCCAAAATTAAAAAAGGTTTCATGAGACTACTTAAACAAGACACCTACTTTTTGTGGGATGAGGATGCTCAAGCATCATTTGAGGCCTTGAAAAAGGCATTACTTTCAGCCCCCTTGTTAATCCCACCAAACTATACGAAGGATTTCCTCTTATATCTAGCTGCATCAATATACACAATAGGCATAGTACTTTCTCAGGAGGATGGAAAGCTCCAAGAGCATGTCATTTATTATCTGTTGCGCGCCTTGATAGCTCCTGACATAAAGTATTCTCACGTAGAGAAGTTGGCACGAGCTGTTATCTATGCGGTCCAGAGGCTACGTCACTACATATTATTGCGAACTACCACAATGGTTGCGGAAGTCAACCCATTTCAATATGTTCTCACTCGATGAATAATCGGTGGGAAATTTAATAAATGGATTGTAATCCTGCAAGAATTTGACTTGGTTTTTCAGTCCGCTAAGTCAAATAAATCACTGGTGTTTGACGAACTGATTTTTGAATTCCCTAGTGACATAGTACATGTCGATGAAGAGTCATCATTCCCGGATGAACATATCTTTCTCATTGCATCCTCTGACCCATGGTATGGGGATATCCTGGTATATCTCTAGACTTTGAGGTGCCCCGCCACTTTCTCTAGGGATGAATGACGCAAACTTAAGAGTCATGCGAAGAACTACCTCATCATTTTTGACACTTTGTACAGATGTGGGGTAGATTCCATCTTACGCCGTTGTTTGACCCTGGAGGAAGCAAAATCAGTATTGAATGATGCCTACAGTGGAGCTTGTGGGGGTTATCTTTCTGGGTTGGCAATAGCCCAGAAAATACTACGTGCCGGTTATTTTTGGCCCACAATCTTTAAAGATTGTGTGGAAGCTGTGAAACGCTGCCATAAATGTCAGTTTTTCACCAGGAATATGAGAGCACACCCAGCTCCTCTCCATCCTATAATCACAGCAGGCCCCTTCACTAAGTGGTGGATTTATTTTATGAATTGTAATCCAGTTTCAACTGGAGGGCATCACCATATCATTGTTTCCATCGACTACTTCACCAAGTGGGCCGAGGCAATGCCTATTGTTAAGACAGATGGGGAAACGACCGCTTATTTCATTTTCAACCAGATCATTGCAAGATTTGGTATACCCAAAGAGATCGTGACTGATCACGGCCGTCATTTTCAGAACAACATCATGACCAATCTATACACCATGTTAGGTTTTCGATAGGAACATTCGTCTTCGTTTTATTTGTAGGCGAATGGTTAGGTTGAAGTGATCAACAAAACTTTGAACACCATCTTACAAAGGACTACTAATGCCAGCAGAACTAACTAGCACATTATGTTGTATCCTGCTCTTTGGGCCTACCGAGCCAATGTAAAGACTGCTACCAGGTTCTCTCCCTTCCAACTTGTGCATGGGATAGAAGCAGTCATTCCGGTTGAGTGTGAGATTCCTTCATTAAAGTTGGTTGTCCAACTACTACTTGACACTTCAGTCTTGGAAGAAGGTTTGTTGCATTTAGAACATCCGGATGAGTAGCGCCGCGACACGCTCACAGCAAACGAAGCGCATAAGAATTGAGTTAAGGGACATTACAATAAGTCTGTCAAACCTAGGGTCTTTCCTGAAGGAGACCTTGTTCTACTCTGGGACCAGGACAAGGAACCTTTAGGAGCTGGCAAGTTTAAGTCCATGTGGCTCGGTCCCTACATAGTTTCTAGGGTGCTGAAGAAGGGTGTATACGAGTTAACAGACTATGTGTTGGTTGTGGAGCCTAATCTTCTAGTCTCATAGATGATGATTCAGCCATGTTTGTACCCCAGGTTTGGTTATGATCCCGGCGTGATCCCCAGGGGGTCCAATTTTGGGCTATTTCGCCAACATATTTCGGGCCCATGGTTTTAGGTAACCCGTGGTATTTTCCCATTGTATTTCCCTTATAAATGAATGACATTGTAACACATCTAGGGTTGATGTATTAGGTATTATGCATTGTAAAGATCTCTGAGATCGTAAGAGAGACTGTGAGACAGTGAAGAGGAAGTGCAGCAGTTTTGCTGCAGGTTGTATCCCTTCACTTTGCTCGATGGTATAATAATAAGGACTGGCAATTTCAGTGTGGAGGTAGCCCATCTTGGGTGAACCATGATATATTGGTGTCTCTCTTGTAATGTGTATGTGTGATTATATTTGTATTTCTGTTTATAGTTATTGCTCTGCGGTCCTGTTTTTCTAACACTATGAAGGTAATAAGTTGTTAGAGCCTAGAAATGGACTTTATCTGAAGAAGTACTACGCTTAGGCATATGTGCTTTTTCATGTATTATAGTTGTACATTTTGTAGAGTTAGCTTTGTTTACAGTTGTAGTTACATCTTATGCATCTTTTGCTTCATGTTTCAGATGTCGACTGAATACTTTATAGGGTTTGCTAATGGCGCTAGCAGCCACACCCGTCAGTTGGCCGTAGCTGCTTGGGTTATTTAATCACCAAATGGCCAACTGGTTTCTTTGGGAGGGGCTTGTTTAGGTCCCACAACGAACAATGTGGCTGAATACAGTGCAGTCATAGAGATACTTCAAGGTGCTATGTTCCATGGCATTTCACAGTTCGAGGTACGGCTCGACTCCCAGCTAGTTGTTTTTCAATTAATGGGTGTTTATCAAGTTAGAGATCCTACTTTGCTACATCAGTTTTTGCGCATTAAGTTACTTGAGAGACAGTTTGATTACATCACATATCAACATATTCCAATAAATTTGAATGCATTAGCTGATTCATTTGCAAACTACGTTTTAGATTGGAATTTGCATCATTCACATACATAACAATTCATGCATAAAAGACAATAACACACATGTAAATAACACCGATACTATATATATATCCATATCAAAAAATAATATGAGTTTAGGTCATAAGTGTGTCACAGAGTCATGTCATAATATACAAAATTGGGCTCGATGACCTAAAAAATATACACAAATATATCCTTCCCCTATGGAGAAGGAGGGGCCTCATCTGCCTCTACTGCCTCTCGGTAGTAAATGACCAACCAATCTACTTTTCTCAGTAGCCTAATCCATGCTGGGGGCACACCCACCACATCCTCCTGCATGTCAAGCGACATTCGCTTGATCCTGTATGTTGGAATGTCATGATTCAACTGACTCATCTTCCCCTATATTTTTTCCAGCATGGCATCAACTGCACCCACTATCACTGGTCTCACGAAGGTATAGGGGTGTCCATTAGGATGCACTATTCTAACATTTGCATATGACATTTTTGTTTCAGTACTTCAAACTCATCATAAAAATCATATATATAAAATTGAAAAAATTAAAGAATTTTTCAAAAAGTAAAACTTACCAATCTCTCCCCAGGATGCTCCTAGAGGGAGATCCATCTCAGGATCGTTGCGGAAGTCTATGCCCGCATATGGAAATTGCTCAAGAGATAGAACCTGCCGATCCCACCATGCCTAGAAATCATTCTCATTGTAACAAAAGTTTCTCTCACCACCACCCTGGTGGAGGAAGATCTCTCCCCAACGACCCATCAGTGGCTCACAGGGTTTAAGTGGGGGCAAAGACATCCCCAGACTCATGGCAGGCACCCTTTCAAAGAAAAAGGTGCACAGTATGCTTCCGTACCAAAAATTCTTCATCCTCCTGGTCTTACACCTGTAAAGTTGAAGCTTCATGTTAGCCAATAGACTTGAACACCAGTCAAATACTATTCCCCTTAGGAATTCAGTACTGATGTGCATAAAGTTCCTCGAAGCTAGATGTTGCATAGCACTTCCATCCATCTGGTTGAGAATACTCAATATTACCTTGAGTGGAAAGCTTGCAATGGTAGAGATGAGGACTTGGTTGTCGGTCTTCTCTATACCCGGTACACAATATGTATTGATGTAATCCTGCATGGATAGGGCACCCACATTGCGAGAGGACCCTTTGAGATTTACTATGTCTCCTCTTCGGGAGAGACCCGTGATGAAATAGATATCATCAATTGTTAATTCCAATATTTCTCCTTGGATATTGAGAACCAATGCATGTGCATCCCAGTATTGTACAAGCCTCTCAAGTAAGAGGATTTATGCTCGCATATTGACCATTCTATAAAATTTCAACAAACCACATCTTCGTAGTGCATGGAAGGTTAATGGATCTTGTAATGCTTCTCAATCCATCTTCTCATGGTCCCTTTCACGCCATATGAGAACCATCCTGTCATTAAAACCATTAAAACCATTAAACATTGATCATCTTTGTTTTTTCCCTAGTTGTTGTGGGGAACGCTACTGTTCATTATGGAAAATGGCATCCCAAACGTGACTGTCTTACAGGCATAGTAGCGCACTTTTTCCAAGTACGCTACTTTCTTACAAGCAAACCAGTGCTCGCGCAGAAACGGTTTTAAAAGTTGGATAAAAAATAAATTTGACCACCAAAATTGAAAAACTTTGTATGTAAATGCAAGCTCAGGATGAGACTACTTACTTGGTGAAAGCTGATTGTGGATTGGTGACCCGGTTCGACCGCAACGAGCAAAGGTAGCTTGAGGTTGTTTCTCCATTTTTTCTCTATTTCTCAAATTGTGATATTTGATTTTTATAATTGGAACTATTTATAGAAATTACCTTTTAATTTTACCCACTTTTCCAAAATGGGTATAGTTTCATTTTTTGTTATTTTAATTCATTAATATCTTTCAAATTTTGATCAATTAGACTAACCATATACTTCAAATTTTCACTATAACCTCAAACATCAAACTGTTAGGGCTTATTTTCTTCATTGACAGGATCAGTATAGGTACCATATTGTTTCAATATTTTGTCATTTTGGACAATTTGTCCTAGTTACTAACTTGGTTGTCGAGATTTCATTACTTGGCAGGTCATGAGCTTATGAGTGTGTGATGAGTAAGATATTTTAAACCAATAGAATTTTAGTATTTTGGTCAACTGTCATGGTTGAGTTGGATAATAACTAACTACATATAAAACTCACCTTGGTTAATATTTTGAAAAGTTCATCTTGAAATATGGTAAATATACTTGAAATAATAAATATATAGTATTTTATATTATCACTACTTCTAATTTCTTTAAAATATAAATTTCACATTAGTTAAAAAGATAGTGGAGCAATTTTTAAATAATAAATATACTTGAAATAATAAATATAGAGTATTTTATACTATCACTACTTCTAAATTCTATAAAATATACATCTCATATTAATTAATATGATAGTGGAGTAATATTGAAATAATAAAAATATTTATATAACTAATCTCTTAAAAATATAAATAAATAAATTTAAAAAATGTCATAAATAAAAGAAAAATAGGAGAGAGATAAAATAATTTTCACTATTTTTGCGATAATTTTCTCCTCTGAACTTGGCATTTGACTTTTTTTGTACCATTGGAAAGTTCTCAATGAGACCTTTCCAAAGATACCAAAAACATCAAATTCCTAGTTCGTGGGGAAAAGTTATCACAAAAATAGTGAAATATTATTTTGTCTCTCTCCTATTTTGGAGGAGAAAGTTATTTTTGCGATAACTTTCTCCTCCAAACTTGGAATTTGATGTTTTTGGTATGGCTGGAAAGGCCTCGTCCCAAAATTTCCAACGGTACCAAAAACTTCAAATTATGAGTTTGGAGGAAAAAGTTATCACAAAAATAGTGAAATATTATTTTATCTCTCGCCTATTTTTCTTTTATTTATGACATTTTTTAAATTTATTTATTTTTATTTTTAAGAGATTAGTTATATAAATGTTTTTATTATTTCAAGATTACCCCACTAGCATTTAAAAGACTTCAAAGTAGTGATCATATAAAATAAAAATAGTGATTGTTTATTTTTAGTATTATTGTAATTATATTTTTCATTATAATTTTAGTTTTTTTTTAGTTTTAAATTTTATTAAATATATAAAAAGAAGTAGCGGTACATTTATTAAAAAATTTACCACTATATCATTTATTGTGTATGCACAAGAATCTAAACCTTTCATTATTATTTTCAATCATCATCTCTTAACTCTACACAAACCCAGCATACTTGTCAACTACCATTAATGAGATATTATAGGTTGAGCTTCACTAGATAACACCTTTAAATTAGTGTGACATGGCATATTTGTAGTGTGATGTGGATTTTTTTATTATTTTTCTTACGAGGCCCATTTTAGACCCCAAATTTTCTCTAATGTTGGGTTTATATTTTGACCTTAGGGTGAACCTGATCTCCTAGTTTTCAACTCCCCCGATTGGTTATTCTTCCAATCATATGGAGGGTCTGATAATGTCTCCTACGTTCCATACTTATATCACTTTCTCATGTTAAAAACTGCCTAAGTCACTTTTGTGTTGTGCTCACTATTCAAGGATACAACCTGTGTCATCCATTCTGTAGTTTACCTTGACTTCATGTGTCGGCCATCCTGGTGTTAGTTGTTTCATCTTGTTACATGTCCTACTCCAAATATGCTCATATTTTTGAGTGTTCCTCGTGTTGGATGATGGAGGATTCCTTAAGGCCTCCCTTCCAGCGGACTTCTTCCCATTGAATTCAACTCATTATGCTCTGGGAATGAAGTTTAAAGTTTTGGTTAGTACCTTGGGGATTGCAGTGATCAGTGGCAGTATCCCTCACTATTGAATAATGGGAATACATCAATGTCTCTTAGTCAACAAGTTCCTCAAGTGTTCGACTTCAAGTCGACTTATTCACACTTGTTGGAACATACTAGGTACCTTGGACCCCATTATCATTATCAATGGAATTCATCGCGTTTGTTAATGGTATACATCAATGACCGGTAATCAAACAATACCCCCCATGTTCGACTTCAGCTCATCTATTCACATGGTTAGGGTTTGTACTTTGGGTTGTTTGGATGAAGACCTTGGGACTCTGATAGCATCACCATATTTATCCTATCACCCAAGCTACGCAAGACTGAGCCTCACTCATTTTGGCTCTTCATGAGACATAGATCCAGTTTGTTGTTATGGCTATGATCTCTTATTTTGACATGGACCCACACTTGTATTTCAGTGGCCATGATATATATACATCTCCCAGTTATGTATCGAAGATCATGTTGTATCATACCAAACATCTATATGATGTCAAGATTGTAATTGCTCACTGACCTTGATCATTGTTTTCAGGTACTTTTGTGACTTGGTTCTGTGGTTTCTTGCTCCTCCTCTAACTTGGAATTATAATGTATTTCGGCCATCATTTCCCTCTGACCTCAGACATTAGGGGGCATCTGTTATAGGTCAAATTTGCACTTCTCCGTCCATGATCACATTGCTATGTTGATCACACAAAAGGACACTATGGATGGAAGAGCTAGGTTGACCTGGATGAGTTATTGCTGAAACTACACCCTTCAGCTGAAAAACTTATTGTTAATTTTTGAGCATTAATTAAAGATACTCTAGGATCTTTACTAAGAGAATAACATGTATAGTATATCAATGCATATCAATCATAGCAAGCATGTCAATCATCACAAGAAGCAAACATAAGAGACAATAGACACACAGAGTTTCCGTGGGGAAAACCCTAAGGTGAAAAATCCCACAACGTCCTCAGAGATAGACAGAGCAATAGTACAACCAAAGTACACAGAGATAGACTCCTCCCAGCAGCTGATCCTCCTCCTCACATGTGCGCCACTTTCTGATTGATGGAAGAGTGAGTTATGAAGTGATCCAAATAGAGATTGGAAGATCTCTATTTATACTTGTCCTGACTACCCAATAAACTTATGGGGTCGACTTGTCTAACTTAGTACAATAACCCAATGTTAACTTAATCAGGGCTGACCCCACACATGGGGGTCTAATAACCCATCGTCAAGTTACGACACTTGCGACACTTGTCAATACAAATGATGACACTTCCGTATAGAGGAATAATAACATCTCTATAGGAGTACAATATACATAGATGAAATACATGGGTGAAATACATTCCGAAGTTACATATACATCAACACTCTCTCTTAACTAGGAAGGTATTTCTCGACACAGATCTTCTAGCACAAGTCTTCTTCTCTGGATCATCATCAGCGAATCATCATCCTCAAATCATCATCATCGTCACTGCTACTGCTATCTCAATCAATCTCTGAATCTACTCATCATAGGAAGTTCTACAGAGCCAGTCCTTTTTCATACTAGATGTAGGCCCACCATCTGTAGGTCTTCATCATCACTGGCCATACTGTGTAATCCTCAGGACTTATTACGTGCATCATAAAACATGGTTGTAGCATCCCAGGTTGTTACGAGCACACAGCTCTACTTGTCGGATCTCCTAGGAGAACATTACATGTGACCCATCACAAAACCTAGCTGAAGCATCATAGGCTGTTATGAGCACACAGCTCTACCTTTCGGATCTCCCATGAGCACATTACATGTGATCTCACCACAAAACTTGGCTAAAGAATCCTAGGCTGTTACGAGCACACAGCTCTACCTGTCGGATCTCCCAGGAGCACATTAAATGTGGTCCACCACAAAACCTGGCTAAAGAATCCCAAGCTGTTATGAGCACACAACTCTACCTGTCGGATCTCCCAGGAGCATATTACATGTGGTCGTGGCAAAACCTTGCAAGAGCATCCCAGGCTGTTATGAGCACACAGCTCTACCTGTCGGATCTCTCAAGGACACATTACATGCCATAGGACAAAACCTCACAAGATCATTTTCCAGATCTCCCAGGGAGCTATTATATGCCAGCAGAAAAACCTAGCAAGAGCATTTGCAAATATCCCAGGGTGCTATTATATGTCCTCCCAGAGCAATGCCTCAAAAGAGCATCTGAGGCCTTTTTCATCCTGTCCAGATCTCCCAGGTCTACTTACATGATCATATGCACAACCTGTCCATGGCCATAGAGTATCCACCTGATACTCACTATACATCATCCTGATGTACACATGATCATCCTGATCATCATCACTGCATCATCCTGATGCATGTCATCTAGAGCAACATCCTGAAGCTTGTCATCCATGATCATCCTGATCATACAATGCATCCACCTGATGCATACCAAGTATCTACCTGATACATATCATCATATACAATGTATCTACCTGATAGATACATAGATACATGATCCACATGATGTATCCATCAACATACATGATCTACCTGATCATACAACGTATCCACCTGATACATATGCAGATACATGGTCTAAGCATCCAACATGATGCATACATACATAAATGATCCAACTAATCATATCTAGCATCCAACATGATGCATACATACATAAATGATCCAACTGACCATATCTAGCATCAACATGATGCATACATACATAAATGATCCAACTGATCATATCCAGCATCCAACATGATGCATACATAAATGATCCAACTGATCATACAGAGAAGAAACTAGAACATCATCCTGATGCTCATCATCCAACGCTTATATCCATAGCCATGTGAAGGATTCTCCTTCCACCATGCTTGGACTAGCTTCAGCAAATGTCTCCATCACTTCTTCCTCGAAGTGTCGTTAATCTGAAGAACACCAAGCCTCTCTCTGAAGTACTCGAACTTCACTCTGGCTAGTGGCTTCATCAACACATTTGCAATATGCTCATTCTTCGCAACATATAGGAGCTTCACTGCTCCCCTCTGCATCATATCCCTGATATAGTGATATTTGATCTCTATGTATTTTGACCTGTCGTGGAACACCGAGTTCTCAGACAGCTTCACACAACTCTGGTTTTCACAAAATATACTAGTAGCCTCCAACAGTAGATCTAATAACCCAGACGGTAGCTTCCGAAGCCATACTGCCTCACAACTAGCCGAACAGGCTACAACATACTCTACCTTGGTTGTACTTAGTGCTACGCAGGGATGCTTCCTGCTAAACCAAGAGATCACACCTGATCCCATACTGAACCAACACCCAGAAGTGTTCTTCCTATATGCAGCACTGCCTGCCCAATCTGAATCAACATAACCCTGTAGGTTAAACTTTTGATTTGCATCAAACTTGAGCCCATAATCAACTGTACCCTTAAGGTACCTCAGAATATGCTTTACAGCAACCAGGTGAACACTCCTTGTATCCGTCAGGACCTGGCTCAATGTGTTCACTGCAAAGGAAATATCTGGTCTCATATTCGTCAGGTACATCAAGGACCCAATCATTTGATGATACATAGTGACATCAACTGGATCAGATGAAGCATCACACAAAAGCTTTAGGTTCGATGCCATAGGTGTGGCCATGGCCTTGCAGTCCATCATCCCAAATCTCTTCAGGATATCTACTGCATACTTCCCTTGTCCAAGGAAGATCCCATCTGCACTCTGCCACACCTCCATGCCTAGAAAATAGTGCATCATCCCCAAGTCCTTCATCTCGAACTCGACAGCAAGATTCCTCTTTATATTGGATATCAATCTATCATCTCCTGTTACAAATAGGTCATCCACATACAAGAGTAGTATCACAGGATTTCCTTCCTCAACCTTGTAGTAAAGGTTGGAATCCGCTTTACTCTTGGTAAATCCCAAACTAGATAGAAAACTGTCCATCCTACCATACCAAGTCCTAGGAGCTTGCTTCAAGCCATACAAGGCTTTCATCAATCTGCACACATATGACTTCCTGTCATGTGTTTCAAAATCGAGTGGCTGCTCCACATACACTTTCTCTTCAACTACACCATTCAAGAAAGCAGTCTTGACATCCATCTGGTGTATCTTCCATTTCATCACTGCAACCAGAGAAAGTACTAATTTGATGGAAGCGTACCTAACTATAGGAGCAAAAGTTTCTTCATAATCTATTCCCTCTTTCTGAGAGAAGCCACGAGCTATGAATCTTGCCTTGTATTTCTCTATGCTGCCATTTGCAACATGCTTGATCTTGTAGATCCATTTGGAAGTCACAACAGACTTCCCTTCAGGTCTTCGGACAACATCCCAAACATCATTCTTCATTATTGATTGGTATTATTCGACCATGGCATCCTTCCATTCTTTCTTTTCCGCTGCTTCTTCATAATTGGAAGGTTCTTTGTTCATGATATCATGGAGTAAAGAAACATAGATGGTATGTGATATAGTTCTCTTCTTTGCTCTGTGTTTTTCTTCTGGAATGCCATATATTTCTACATCTTGAATGAGCTCTCTAGCCCATGTAGGTCTTGTCTTATGAGAGTTATTCTCATGGGGTGGATCTACAGGTTCTTGCGGATCTTCAATTTTACGATCAACATCTGGAATTGCTTCAGTCATAGTAGTGTCTTGAAATCTAGTTTCCTTAGGTTCTTCATGATCTTCAACAGGTGTCTTCCTTGATTTGATGAATGTTGAGTTTTCATCAAATGTCACATCCTTGCTGACATCAATCTTATTAAACCTTGGAAAGTATATTCTATAAGCCTTCGAGCTTTCACTGTAACCCAAAAAGATACCTGTCTTTCCTGAAGGATCTAGCATGGGCCTCTTTTCCTTTGGGACATGAGTGTATATTGGACAACCAAATATTCTAAGATGGCTGACTTCAGGTTTCTTACCAGAGAAGACCTCTTCTGGTGTTTTGTTGTCCAATATCTTGTGGGGTGTTCTGTTCTGCACATATACAATTGTCCTACCTGCTTCTGCCCATAGATGCATAGGTAGATCCTGGTCATGCAGCATTGCCCTTGCTGCTTCCATGATTGTTTAATTATTTCTTTCTGCAACTCCATTCTGTTGTGGATTGTAAGGAGCAGTCAACTCCCTCTTAATCCCTGAATCACTGCATAGATTCTTGAAGTCACCTGAAGTGAATTCTCCACCATTGTTGGATCTGAATGTTTTGATCTTCTTATTAGTTTGGTTCTCCATCAAGGTTTTGAATTCCTTGAACTTATCAAGCACTTCATCTTTGTTCTTCAAGAAGTAAACCCAAGTCTTCCTGGAGAAGTCATCAATGAAAGAGACATAGTAAGCATACCCACTCAGAGAACTAGATGACATCGGACCACATACATCGTAGTGGATAATTTCCAAGATACTTTTTGCCTTGCTTTCAGTGCTTAGAAATGCCTTCTTTATGTTCTTTCCTTTTGCACATCCTTTGCAAACACCTTCATTCTTGGTCTTGATTTCAGGAAGACCTTCTACAACTTTACTTGCAATTGGTAATGCTCTGTAGTGCATATGTGCAAGTCTTCTATGCCAAAGTTCACTTGGATCCATGGAATCATGCACCATGGCATGTTCAAGTTGTCCCTTCAATTTATACAATCCTCCCTCTTGCTCTCCAATCACCACTGCATCATCTATGGTCTTTCCCTTTGGCCACATTAGAACTTGGCCATCCAAAAATGCAACCCTCATACCTTTTGCATCCAATGCAAATATGGAGAGTAAGTTTTTTTTGAGCCCAGGTACATAAAGAACTTTTTTCATCTTCAAAGACTTTCTAGAGTCTAGGTTGTAGGAGGCTTCCCCACTTCCTTTGATAGGGTATTGATAATCATCCTCAAGTTTCACCTTATGGGGTGATTCGTGTTTAGATAGATTTACAAAAGATTCTTTAAACCCAGTCATGTGTTTGGAAGCCCCACTGTAAATAAGCCAATCATTACAACCATGAGAAATAGTACCTGTGAGAGCAGAGATTAGAACATACTCTTCTTTGTTTGATGAGTCATCATCATCACTTTCTGCTCTAGCCTTATTCTTGGGAGGTTCATCATCCTAGACAGCATGAGAAAGGTACCTTCTTTTGCTGCCCTTCTTCTTCTTGTTGAAGTTGTTGTTGTCCTTCTTGATCTTGGGACAATTTATAGAAATATGTCCCTTTTCATTATAGGTGAAGCATATTCTCCTTTCTTTATGGTGATGTGAATATTTCTTGAAGTGAGATGACTCTCTCTTGGACTTCCCTTTCTTGGTGTGGGCTGTGAGAGCTTGATCTTCATTCTCCATCTTTTCTTCTTGTGCCACAATCCTTATTTCTTCTTGTGAGCATTCTTCCCGTAGTCTACTGAAGGATACCAACTTCTTTCTTGTACAGATTGCTTGGATAAAGGAATCCCATGACCTGGGTAGGCCATTCATAGTGGTCATGACAACTTCACCATTCTCCACTACTTCTAGTTGTTCCTTGATCTGAGGGACCCTAGAAAAATAATATTGAATGGATTCTCCATTCTGAAGTTTTACCCCTTTTAATTGGTTCCACATAATCATCTTCTGATTTATGTTCTTCCCTTCAAATAGTTTGGATAGGGAATCAAACATCTCTTTGGGTGTCTTCAGAGATGACACATGGGGGATAAGATGGTCCTTGATAGAATCAACAATGATTCTCTTTGCCTTGACCAAGTTCTTCTTGTGGAGGGATTTAGCCTCTTCTCCCTCTGGGACAGGGACCTCTTCCCTTATATGATTCCAACTCATTCTCTTCTAGGATTAACCCAATCCTATACTTCCAGGCTCGGAAGTTATCAGCCTCTTCAAGCTTGTCCTCAAGCTTGGTGTGGTGAGACATCTTTAAAGATTACTTCAAAAGGGAATATAAAAGATTTAGGTCTTACCACTTGATTTGTTGAAAAATGGATCTTGTCCTAGATTAGGGTTTGTCAGAGAAATCCTAAAAATTCAAAATGTGAATTTCAACTTTCTGAAAGGATATAAAGATGTGTCTTGATGAGCTGATCAACCTGGTGTATTCAGAATTTGAGATCTGCAAGGCTTCACCCTTCAAAAATGCCTTTTAGTCTTCTTGGGTTCACTAGGGAGGACCCTAAATTAGGGTTTGAGTTTCCCAGAGATTTACCCAGCCAAAAATATCGATCCAAATATCTAAACTTCGATGTTTCCAAGGAGCTTCCAGCTATGTCTTCAAATTTCAGAAAGACTTATTTTTGTGGAAACCCTAATTTTTAGGGCCAAAACTGAAAGTGCTCAGAATTGAATTATGATTGGACAAAAAGATTCACCTTGCTGAGGAGAGTCAATCTATCATATTGCTTTTTCCAAAATCTGTGGAGAGATGTTAAGATTTAATATGCTAAGACAGAAAATAGAAGCATTACATTCCATTTCACAATAATAGCATATACAGGATCACTGAAGAAACAACAAGCACAGCATAAACACAAGAGACACAGATTTATCCTGGGAAACCCTCATGGGGTAGAAAACCCAGCAAAACTTCCTCAATATAGATGACCAGCAAATACAAAATATGTAACCTTGAGCATAAGCTCCTCCTTCTCCATAGCATACCTCTCTCTCATAACTGCACCACTCTCAAGTGAGTGAGTGCGTGTAAAATGAGGAATACACCTCCTCTATTTATACACTACTCCGGCTTGTCTTTTACACAAATCATGTAGGCTCGTATTTAACCATTGGGTTAAATACCCCACTACAATTGACTGGGCCGACCCCTCTAGGGTGGTCTAATAACCCTTTGACCCACATAACACATATAGGGATGACCCCCACTAGGGAAGTCTAATAACCCAAGTTACCACAATCTGACGGAGGAATAAACATCTACGGATATACAATAAGATCTTCAAGGAGGAATGAAACATCTCCAGAATAATAAAGTACAAATATAATATTATTTGAAGTTACAATATCTCAACACTCCCCCTTAACGAGAAGGATATTATAATAGCTTCTGTACGAGCAAGGAGTCATCAACATCATACATGATACATCTATAAATCATTGGAAGCTTTCTCAACATCATTAGTAACTCAAGCAGTTATTGGAACATTTTCAATACTGGAACATCAACATCTTCAGTACTGAGTCTTTATCTTCTGCAGCACTCTAACAACTACAACAACATCAACATCTAGATCCTCACGATCATCAGCATCATCATCATACGATCATCAGCATCGGGATCATCTCGATCTATAGCATCTAGATCATCACGATCTATAGCATCTGGAACATCTCGATCTACAGCATCTGGATCATCATGATCTACATCATCTAAATCATCTCGATCTACAACATCTGGATCATCTCGATCTACAGCATTTGGATCATCTCGATCTATAGCATCTGGATTATCTCGATCTATAGCATCTGGATCATCACACGATCATCAGCATCGTCATCACACGATCATCAGCATCGTCATCACACGATCATATTACAGGATGATCAATCCTGCTCTCTTTAGGACATAGGTCCATGGATGATGGAATCCTGTCATGTACATTTTGAACCGAGGTCCAAGGACAATCCAGTCCTACCATTCAATTTTCAGAGACCTCATGCCTACGGCTCAATTCAAAGGACCAAAGTCCTAGGACGATCCAATCCCCTTACCTGTTCATTCAGGATTTTATTTTCGGAGACATCTTGTCTACGGCTCAATTCAAAGGACCAAAGTCTAGGGACGATCCAATCCCCACCGTACATTTAGGACTATGTCCAAGGATGACTTAATCCTCAACTGTACATTTAGGACCATGTCCAAGGATGACTTAATCCTCACCATACATTTAGGACCATGTCCAAGGATGACTTAATCCTCAACCGTACATTTAGGACCATGTCCAAGGATGACTTAATCCTCACCGTACATTTAGGACTATGTCCAAGGATGACTTAATCCTAAACCGTACATTTAGGACCATGTCCAAGGATGACTTAATCCTCACCATACATTTAGGACCATGTCCAAGGATGACTTAATCCTCAACCGTACATTTAGGACCATGCCCAAGGATGACTTAATCCTCACCGTACATTTAGGAATATGTCCAAGGATGACTTAATCCTCAACCGTAGATTTAGGACCATGTCCAAGGATGACTTAATCCTCACTGTACATTTAGGACTATGTCCAAGGATGACTTAATCCTCAACCGTACATTTAGTACCATGTCCAAGGATGACTTAATCCTCACTATACATTTAGGACCATGTCCAAGGATGACTTAATCCTCAACCGTACATTTAGGACCATGTCCAAGGATGACTTAATCCTCACCGTACATTTAGGACCATGTCCAAGGATGACTTAATCCTCACCGTACATTTAGGACCATGTCCAAGGATGACTTAATCCTCACCATACATTTAGGACTATGTCCAAGGATGACTTAATCCCCACTTGTCCACTAAGGACTTCATTCTCAGAGACATACGTCTATGGCTCTCTTTAGGACTGAAGTCCAGGGATGATCTAATCCCCACATGTCCACCAAGGACTTCATTCTCGAAGACATACGTCTACGGCTCCTTTTAGAACATGTGTTCAAGGATGTTGCAATCCCTCTTCTTTCTCGGAGACACCTGTCTACGGCTCCTTTTAGACATATGTTCAAGGATGATGCAATCCCCTTGTCACCTTAGACCTTGTCTAAGGACCATCCACCAACCTCTCTATCGGCATCACCAATATAGGTATCCACATCATTGACCTCACTATCGATGCGGGAAATCTCATCATAAGTGATCACACCACTCCCCCTTTTGAGGAGGGTCCTTCTAAACTATATTAAGTTTGTCTTGGAAAAATTTACTTGAGGTAGAGGTTTGGTTAGTACAACGGATCGGTAGAGGTTTGGTTAGCACATTGGTAACTTGTTACAAATTCAAACTTTAATTCCTTTCTACACCATATCTTCTATATAGAAATGTCATATCTCTATGTGCTTTTGACTTATCATGGAACACTGGATTCTTTGCCATTTTGGTACAACTCTATTTGTCACATAGGATCACAGTTGGGTCCATCTCTAAGTCAAACAATTCTGAAGCCATACTGCTTCACAATTACCAGAGCAAGCAGCCATATATTCTGCTTGTGCTAAGAGCCACACTAGATTGTTTCCTGCTAAACCATGAGATCATGGCTGATCCCATACAATAACATCCTCTCGATGTGCTCTTCCTGTCTGATACACTTCCTGCAAAATCAACATCTGTGTAGCCATCTGAAGTCATGATCTCCAAGATAACACAGATCAAAGTCTATTGTATCCTTTAGGTACCGCATCACATGATTTGCAGCTTATCAGGTGACCACATCTAGTTTCCACTAGATACTGACTCAAGGTGTTCACAACAAAGCATATATCTGACCTACTATTCGTTAGATACATCAATGACTAAATAATTTGTCTATACAGAGTTATATCCACTAACTCTGATGAGTCATCCACTAACAGGTCCAAGTTGGAATCCATGAGAGTGGCCATTCCAACACATCAAGTCCTTTTAATATTTATCGGCATATTTTCCCTGGTTGATAAAGATTCCTTCTGAGCCTTGCCATACTTCCAGACCTAGGAAGTAATGCATCAATATGAGATCTTTCATTTTCATTTCTGCAACCATCTTCTTCTGTTTCTCATTCCTTGTCAGAAAGATATCATCGTCATACAATAATGGTATGATAGGTTCATCATCCACAACCTTAAGGTAAAGGTTAGGAACAACTTTACTTTTGGTAAAGCCCAAGCTTATCAAGAAACTGTCAATTCTCCCTTTGTGACTGAACATCATTCACACTCTGCATTGAATGATCTTCTGCATATCTATCTGTGCCATCTCTCGTTAGATGGGTCTATTGATATGGGCCTCAATATCATTCGAACTCTGTGGCGAGTTCCTTCTTGCATCCATGTCATCTATGTCTAGAAACCATATTCAAAGGTTGAGATCCACATCACCCATGGTGATCATTAAGCTCATCAATTGATTATCGATCCTGGGTACCCATACAGAACCTGATTCACACTTCTTCTTTAATTACATCATTAAGAGAATGGTCTTATCTAGTCACTTGGAGCAAACATCTCGTCATGATTCTCTTCCTTTTTTTTCTAAGAGAATCTTCTAGCCATGAGCCTTCTATATTTTGTTTGATTTGTAAATCTTCTTGTTGAACATCCATCACTTGTTCGGTGTTCATCATTCTTCATGATCTTTCCTACATATCAAAATTAAGTACATGATTAGTAATACTTCATAATCATGAAATCATGTTGACATGATAACCTATTATGCATACAGATATCATTTACATAGTTATGCAACTATCTTGACCAATACTTTGGCACAACACTTTTCCATATCCTGTATGCATACAGTGGCTATCTAGATGCCTTCCATCTCTACCAGAACATACTATCGAGAGTGTGCACAGCTCTCAGCATGTCAGTAAAGAGGTTTCATTCTAGACAAGCAACAATGGAATGTTTGTCCAACTTACCAATCATATGCATATTAGTAGTATATTGTTCAATGCTCTATGAATGTTTATATTCAACATGATATATTCTAGGAATACAAATATGCATACAACCTATTACAGGAAATATCATTTACTATTTCAAATAACAACTCAAATACTTATCTTTTATGTTTGTGTGGTTGCCTCCCGCTTGATCTTCTATATGTCTTTTGGACTTTTATTCATTCTGTACCACTGTGCATGCTCAAGTGTGCACTATTGTCATCCTCATGATCTCATATACAAACATACATTCATTAGTATATTCTCAATATTATCAAAACATTATAATTCTAAATAATCTTGAATATGTATAGTCATGATCATTAGTATCCAGGGTTTCAGGGAAGTCTTCTTTTACTCATGCACATTCTTGTTTGATCATGGGACTCTTCTGGTTAGTTAAATCATCAATCAAGATAAGAGACATAATGTGCATAAACCCTTTATGAATAAGTATAACCAATCATACCAATTATACTTATATAAGGGATCCTAACACAAGGTAAGATTCTAACATGTCATAGGAAAACATACCTGGATTAGTATACCTGCTTCGTTATGTCTAACATACCTAATCAAATATCTTCTTTGTTCTCTTCAATGATTTAGAGATCCTATGCTAGAACCTGCATATCTCATAAGTTAAGCATAATAGAACAAAGTCATACATACCTCGTAAGTAGAACTTTTATGTGATCAAAGATTATGTTGTCATGGTCATGGAACTTGATTTGTCTTTCGTGATGTACCTGTATGTTGTTAGCAGACAACATCAACCTCATACAACACCATAATGCATTAGTACAATCATATATCCCTAATCAATGAATGTCTTCGATCATTCACATGCATTCATACTGTTACTAGGGTGATAATACAATTCTAACATTAATCAAGATTGTACTAATAAATAATATTAAGACAAACACATTATGAACTTAATGAGGAATCAGATTTCAAGGCATACCTGTATCTCCTTAATTCATACCTGTCGAGACTTCTTGTAGTCTTCTTATGTAAGGCCTTAGGCTCAACTCCCCCTGAAACTTGATCTGGAGCTTTATTAGGGTTTGCTAGAAAAACCCTAAAAATTCAATCTTTGACTTTCACACTTCTGAATGGATGGAAGGATGTGTCTTGCTGAGCTGATCAAACTAGCATACTTCAATTTTGAAATATCCAAAATTTGACCCCTCAAAATTGCCTTTGAAACTTCTGGATCTTCTGGACAGGATCCCGAACTAGGGTTTGATGAAGCCCACCCTTCTTCCCAATCAAAAGGTTTGATCCAAGGCTCTAAACTCTTATTTTTCTGAGGAGCTTCCATCCATGGTTACAGACTTCAAAAATTCCAACTTTTGCTGAAGCCCTAATTTTCCATCTTTCCAATCAAAATCCCGAACTGGGGTTTGATCAAGCCCGATCTTCTACCCAACCAAAAAATTCAATCTTGGACTCTAAATTTCAATTTTCTTGAGTAGCATTCAGCCGTGGATTCCGATTCCAAAAATTCTAACTTTCTCCGAAACCCTAAATTCCGGAATCCATGAATGAAGGTGCTCCAAAAATAATTCTGTTTTGACAGAAATATGTACCTGATTGTTTCTGCTGTAACTCCAAACTTTTCGCTTCACAGCATTTGAAAACGTTTTCTGTGGTATCCTGACCTGTTATATTTCCATCTCGACAGGTCTGACCTCAATTGGATTTTCTGAGAGAGAGTTATCCCAAGTGTCGCAATGTGACCTGTTTATGGGATAAAACAAGAGAGCGAACTTGTACGGCATGGCACGTGTCACTGGTTCAGCTTCGGCCTTTGAAAACGTTTCCTGAGATATTAGAGTTTGTGCACTACCTGTCACTTTTTACAAAATTTCATTTGGAGCTTCCTAGCCCAAGTTATGACCTTTTTTCCTAGGTCACCTGATTTTTACTGAGATCTAGAAGAGGCAGAAACCCTAACTTGTACTGATCATAACTCACAAAGTACAACGAATCTTAGGGTTCCCTTTGGACTCAAGGTACCTAGGGATGTTATCTACAACCTTTAAACTTTTCATATCCTGAACCTTCACATAAATGGATTTATAGCAAAAGTTCCACGATGACTGGTTTTTGCTATGTAAAACCCAAACCTTCAAATTGTCGCAAGTGAAGCAAGTGTCGTAAGTGCCATACATTGCCTTCCTTCAAGTTAGCTCTGATACCATGTTAAGATTTAATATGATAAGATAGAAAATAGAAGCATTACATTCCATTTCACAATAATAGCATATACAGGATCACTGAAGAAACAACAAGCACAACATAAACACAAGAGACACAGATTTATCCCGGGAAACCCTCATGGGGTAGAAAACCCAGCAAAGCTTCCTCAATATAGATGACCAGCAAATACAAAATATGTAACCCTTAGCATAAGCTCCTCCTTCTCCATAGTACACCTCTCTCTCATAAGTGCGCCACTCTCAAGTGAGTGAGTGTGTGTAAAATGAGGAATACACCTCCTCTATTTATACACTACTCCGGCTTGTCTTTTACACAAATCATGTAGGCTCATATTTAACCATTGGGTTAAATACCCCACTACAACTGATTGGGATGACCCCTCTAGGGTGGTCTAATAACCCTTTGACCCACATAACACATACAGGGCCGACCCCAACTAGGGAAGTCTAATAATGCAAGTTACCACAATCTGACAGAGGAATAAACATCTCCGGATATACAATAAGATCTTCAAGGAGGAATGAAACATCTCCCGAATAATAAAGTACAAATATAATATTCTTTGAAGTTACAATATCTCAACAAGAGAAACCCAATAAACAAGAAACCCTAGTTTCTGCCACTGCACAATGTCTTCTTCTCAGGTTATCTCTGATACCATGTTAATTTTTGAGCATTAATTCAATATACTCTAGGATCTTTACTAAGAGAATAACATGTACAGTATATCAATGCATATCAATCATAGCAAGCATGCCAATCATCACAAGAAGCAAACAAAAGAGACAATAGATAGACAGAGTTTCCATGGGGAAACTCTAAGGTGAAAAACCCCACAACTTCCTCAGAGATAGATAGAGCAATAGTACAACCAAATTACAACCAAAGTACACAAAGATGGGCTCCTCCTAGTAGCTGATCCTCGTCCTCACATGTGCGCCACTTTCTGAGTGATGGAAGAGTGAGTTATGAAGTGATCCAAATAGAGATCGGAAGATCTCTATTTATACTTGTCCTGACTTCCCAATAAACTTATGGGTCCGACTTGTCTAGCTTAGTACAATAACCCAATGTTAACTTAATCAGGGCCGACCCCACACATGGTAGTCTAATAACCCATTGACAAGTTACGACACTTGCGACACTTATCAATACAAATGACGACACTTCCGTATAGAGGAATAATAACCACTCTATAGGAGTACAATATACATAGATGAAATAAATGGGTGAAATACATTCCGAAGTTAGATATACATCAACACTTATTTTTTTCTACAGTTTTCATGACATGTGCGCTACTATTGCAATAGTGAACCAGCATTCTGAACACTGCTCTGCTTGAAGAAAACCAATGCACATCGCTTAAAATGTTGCAAATGTTGGTTGTATAGTGCAAAATTTTCCGTTGTGCGCTACTTTGGTTGTATGAAACCTACACACATCTTAAGATGAAATGAAAAAATATATTAAGATTACGAATTGGGATTAGTTGAAGTTAGTTCTGCAACTTCCCCAACCTCCCATATCAACCACCTCTCGATTTAAACGGCCTACCTTGTCCCATAAATACAATGGGGAGCCATGAGAGAGGGACCTAGAAGGAATGATTTAATTGTTGTTACGCTGGAGGAATTCCCAAGTCATTGTGAAGAGTAGGAGCCTAGGACTCGGTTGCAGCAGTGTCTGGACAAATAAGGTATATCTATACTTATCTACATTTCTTTGACAATAAAAGGTGGAAATACCCTTCTCGTCCCAAATTGAATGTCTATTAGATTGAATGTTCATTTGGTTAAATATCTGATTGTACTTGATGTTAAGTTGTTTCTGTGTTCATCATATTTATTACAATCAAGATACGCCGAGGAAGGTTAACTTTGTGTTGCAGGTTCATCATAGCGGAAGATCAAACAAAATCTAGGACCAGCCATCATTAAAAAGGTACAACTTTCGATATCTCGATTTCTTTCCATTTGTAGTAACTAATGCAAGACAATGAATGTATTTATTTGTCACCCCACCCAAGCTGGTAGTGTCATCTCTCCAGTATAAGGTATTTTTCCTGCACAACACATGCATATATTGAAAATGCGAATTATATTCATGGGAAGAAACATCACTCTTCCCTTCTATCAACTAAATGATCGAATTCATTCTTCATTTTCTCAACGCAGTAGTTAGAGGTAATAATTGCGTCCCTTCCTTTAGAGATAAGGTATATCCAAAAAAGGATGGAGACCATCCATTCCTTATGCAAAATCGTTTTGTTAACCAAAAACCATAGCCAAAATAACAAACTCTAAAATATTTCTTTCAAATATCATCTTATATCATTTGATTCCTCAATTTTGTAATTACCTCTATGTTAAGGTTTCCTTGGAATCCCTAATTAAATACTTCTTTTAATATATTTTTGATGATAGTATTTACTAGCCTCTTGAGAGAAGTTTAAAGTTAATTATCTATTTTTTTCATACTAACCATTTCCAAGTATAAAACAATTTTTTTTCAATTTTTTTTTATATGGTTCATTATATATATACAAAGGAATATATGCATAATTAATTATGATATTCGTATAGAAATATACCTTACTTACATGTTTTACTTAAGTTGACTATAACAATCCCTTAAAATAAGAAAACTTTAGCTTCTTATTAGAATTCTAAGGGTAACTCCTTGGTACTTAATGCCCTAATTAGAACGATTATAAAAATTAATATAGTCAATAAGTATTATAATCACCTAATAATTATAATTAGCTTTATGCTAATAGATAGGTCGTATGTGCTAACTAAATGCTTGCGGCTAATAGTTATTGTCCTCAACTAAGGAGGATATTAAATTTTTAGGTCATTAAATAAGTAATTTCTTTTCTTCAGATGCCCAAGTCACCAAGATGACATCCATCATGAAACTCATGGATTCCTAGCCATTAAACCTCTCCCCCTAGTGGATTCATGCCCCTTCTGTTTAGTTGTGTCAAGCGTTTCAGTCTCCCAGGTCTACAAATTCAAAATACAAAACAACTTAGGAAATTACTTACAGAGTTTACTAACAAGGCCTTGGCTTTGAGCTCCTCATTAGGAACTGATACATTGTACATTTATATTTTCATTTCCATTATAGAAAAATTTGGTTAACATGGCTAAGCAAATGATCACCAAGAAAACTCTTATAAAAAGAATTCAAATACATATGAAGATTATGTCTAAAGAGGTAACTACATTAAAGGTGATGTTTGATAAAATGATAAAATTAGGACTACCTCACCCTTGGGATGGAAATGGATATTTATGGACCAAAGAAGTGTATTAGGATAAGCTAACTGAAAAAAAGGAATGAAATACCTCATACAAATGTATTGGAAGGGATTATAATAGGATATCAGGTCATTGATGGATTAAAGCCCCAATTCCAAATATGGCTTTATCTAAAAAGAATGTTTAAAGAGTTGGAATCTATATCATATGGGAAATACACAAATGCAGAGATAGATTTAGAGGCATTAAAATATAACCAAATGCATGTAATTCCTTGATCTGTTATCAGATGATATTATCTCAAATATAACTTTAAAAATTAGAAAATTGTAAACAGTAACTAGTTATCAAAATTAGTGAAGAAGGAACAAGAACAGGTCATTAGTTAACCCACCCAGAACTTGACTATTGGACACTTTTGGATATTAAAAATGTACCGGGGAGTGTGCAACATGAAGTAAAATAGCATCAAGACTAGCTTATGAGATCTAAGCACAATGTATTGGGGCCATTTATGTTTCTAACATAAGCTAGGATGAAGTCTACTCCAATGCTTCCTGGGCGCACCAACATATTCCTACTAAACTCTTCCACTTACACTTGAAATAAAACATAGGTGGATGATAGGTCATTAAACCCCTAATATGATGATGGAAAAGAGTTACTGATTATTTGGGAGGATCTGGCATTGTTTGGAGGAAAAGAGAGAAAGAACGCTAAGTGGGATTGCTCCACTAGCTTGTTTCTAGGATTTTCCAAATAGACTGATATGATCACAAATTTGAAATATGATGGTGGGATGATATTAAAAAATGTATCAGGGTCCCATCATAGTTTTGACATAATTGAAATTGGGCATACAGATACTCGTTAATTGATCAAACTGCAAAACTAGTCAAATTCGGGTGCCCAATGAGCTAGTCTTGATAATTATGGACTCAAACAGCCAGAGAGGGTCACAAATATATGATTTTTGGATTGGAATGGATTATACAGGAATTTAAAAAACTACATAAACCTTCATAAAGAGAAATAGTTACTCTGATCTCTATTTAATGCATAACTTAGAAAACTAGTCAATTTAAAGTGTAAATTGAACTAGTCTTGAAACATAGGACTCAAACTGCCAAATGAGGCTCTCTAAATCCTCTTATAATATTCAATGTGGCTCTGATATGAACTGTACAGCAAAAAAAAAGAAAATGATTTTATTAATCTAATCATTAAAGGACATAGCGTCAAACATCATAGATAGTCACTATGCTTGAATTTTTACAATGATATAAGAAGGAGATACAAAAAGGAGTAAGAAGAGAAGGTGTGGTCACTGTATCAGATCTATAGGATGAATATGAGCTTCTGGATACTCATGGAAGGAGCACGAGGATTCTGGATCTTCTTGCAATCTCTCCAACTGATTACGTTCTCTTAGTTACGTTCTCTTAGTGAAGCTCTAAAGAACCACCTCAAATCACATGGATCTTTGCATCAAATGCCGAATGATGGATATTCACATGAAATGGCTAGCTAAGATCTTAAAATTGGTATCAATGGCTGTACTAGATCATGTGCAGAAGAATGGAACAAGAACTATGGGGCACATCTTCCACGGGTGGCTAAGGGTGCATCACCAAAGCCGAGGGAAGCTTGAGCTTTACCACATACAAACTAAACTATCAAAATATGTGAATGTGGTGTGCCCTCCTCATTTTATAGACTGGGTGACTTGTTGAGCAAGTCAACCTCCTTGGCCTCACTCAATGCACCATCCTTGACTAAGTAGGAAATTTCCTTCTTTTCTAAACTTGCTTACTTTCACTCTTTTTGGAAGCTGCGATTTCCTGACTTTTCCAAATGTTTCCTGCTTTTCATACTGATTGGATTTTTATACTTTTAGGAAACTGTGCCCTCCCTACTTTTCATGAGGTTTCCTGCATTTCATACTGAATGGATTTTATCCTTTTAGGAAACTGCGCCCTCCCTTTCTTTCTAGAATTTTCTACTTTCCTCACCTACCTACTTTGTGCACTTGCATGCTTTATGCCTTGCTTTTGTTAGTTTCTTTCTTTTTTTCCTTGAAACCTTGCTTTGTGCTACATTCCTCCACTTTCTTCTTTGGTGTGACAACTCATAAGGATAGAATTATCTCTCCATGCGCCATAATGGGTTCTTTATCATCATCCAACTCATCAAAACATATAATTAATAATTAAATATAAAAAATTCCTTACATCACTTCTAATTTAATTAATTAAACAACTATAGGATAAATTATTGCTAGTTAATAATTGCCTAGGATAATGTTATCCCCCCTCTTATTAATTAATTAATTGGTATTCACTAGGATCCATGGGGGTTTGGTATATTCTCAGTAGCCCTTGGTACTGGCAAAATTGGGGACATGAAAATGTCAATAGGGAAAACTTTTCAGTCAATGGAAATATTTTCCTAGTCCATTCCAGCTAAGAAACAACCTATATGATAGTAATCAAATATGCCACAGGGTCAGACGAGTAAGAAACAATATCCCACTATGCCAAGACAATTTGTGAGTCATACACACCCTTATAATTCATTCCAGCTAGAGGGTAGGAAAACATTCAGATGATCGCTAGTAGAAAATGAGAGATAAATGACCAGGCGACCAAAAACATTGATCACGACAGTTTTTTCAAGGTATAAATGACCAAACTTGAGTGAGCCTACTAAACAGCACCAGAGGAATGACCAATTGGGTCATGGGATAAAATATATGACCAGATAACAAGTAACTAATCTAAAAAATATAACATGACAATAAAATTAAGAATATGAATTGGTCATTTATTTGGTCATTGTTAGTTTTGTCACTCCGACAATGGAAAATTGCAATTTTGACAATGAATTTGTACAATTTACTAAATTATAACACTGTAGATGGATTCAGAGACCCCTTTATAAATTGGTCTCTAGATCCATCCGCAGTGTTAGAATTTAGTAAATTGTAGGCCCCCTCATGTGTTATAGCTCAACATTAATGTATGAAGCATATTTAAACCACTATTTACATTAACGACCTTGTACACAGTCTTATGTTCTTTGAGCAGAATCAAATTGCTTATAAGCTTTACATCCTTCCCAAGGTATCATAATTAATTTTCAATGCATTTGTGGTACACGCATTAATAAACACCATCCAAAGTTGAGATATTGCAAGCACCACAAACCTAAACTAAAAATGACCACATAACAATTGGTCATTTATTTGGTCATTTTTAGTTGTTTCACTCTGACAATGGAAAATTACAATTTTGACAATGAATTTGTACAATTTACTAATTTTTAACATTGTAGATGGATTTAGAGATCCCTTAGAAATGGGTCTCTGAATCCATCTACAGTGTTAAATTTTAAGGGGTCTCTCAATTCATCTGTAGTGTTAAAATTTAGTAAATTAATGTAACATTGTAGATGGATTCAGAGACATGGGTTAGTGTCGAAACATGAAGCCATAAGCGAACCTACTGAACTTTTTTGCAAGATCATTTCATCTGTACTATCACATCTAGATCAATGTGTTTATCATGTCCATATCGTATTTCACCAATTTTTCTTTCGTATTATCGCTTCGACAGATCTGCCAAGTTGCATCATGTGCATCATCATAGTGTGGTTGAGTCAAGTCTTGGATATTTGTTGTCTTTCCCTCTCAGCATTTCCATGTCATAAATTTAGTGGCATTGTGTTTGGTTCATCATACTAGTCACATTCGTATTTTGTTTGAACAAAACCATCGTCATTTGAGCCTCTCAGTAGTCTGTTAAATTTTCGAAAAGTTCATATATTTTGTGTCTTATTAGCTAAAAATTGTCAATTTCACAAACTCTATTAATTCTCCATATGCATCCATTCATCATAGTTCTCCTTGCTCCTGAGTTTGGAAAGTTCTAAATTTCCCCTCGGGTCTCTCCCCTGCAAAAAATCACCAATATCCTCCATTTTGAAAAGAAAAAAAATCCTCCCTTTTTGTAAAATTATTTAAAAAAAAAAGAGTTACCATGATTCTAATATTTCCTCACGTTGACATTGAATAAATAAATTCTTAATGGTATAAAATAAAACTCTAAAAGAGAAAATGGATACACAACATTATATCAAGCTAATAAAAAATAAAAAAAACCATTCAATTAGAAAATATAGTTTTAGTGTGTGTATATATATATATATAATACTAAATTTAAAAAAACATATAAAAATTATTATTATTTTTTAATTAGAAAAAAGAGGGAAAGATTGTACAAAGGGATAAAATGAATTTCCTACATGAATTTGGGAAATCTATAATATATATTTCTAATATTTATATATATTAATATTAATGTATTAATATATATATATATTAATATTAATGTATTAATATATATATATATATATATATAATAAATTAAAATAAATATAAAAATAATTATTATTTTTAATTTAAAAAAAACAAGAAAGATTGTGCAAAGGAATAAAATGAATTTCCTTCATGAATTTGGGAAATTTGGGGTTAGATTAGGGTAAATGAGGGGAACGGGCATGATGTGCGTTCTATCTTCCACATCATGGGAAAATTGGAGGGCAAAACCTATGCCAGAAAACGGTTCAACAAATCGTGCTCTATAGTTTTTTCAAAGGGTTTGAGATGCTTTTCGAGGGTTTGGTACACAATTGTGAAGTCTATTAAACTTATTAGAGAAACCCTTGTTTCTAAACATCATTTACTCAATATCCCGATATAAGTCCTAGTTTTCCCTTTGTAATTTATTTTGTGCTTCCCTCAGTTGTTTTCCGTAATTAAAATCAAATTCACTATGATTTTGTTGAATGCCATTTCTTAGTAAAATGTTTATTTGATTGAAGTGGAAATTGTTCTAAATATTTTGGGTGGGTTTTTGGACTACAGATTCCCTATGGATGGGTGGATTTTTGGATTGTAGATTCCCTACGGATGAGCAAGCAAGAGATGCAATTTGAAACAAGACGTATTTTCTAAACATGTATTTACGGCTCTGTTCACAAGTTTAAAGGCTTGGATTGATGCTTAATGTGGCAAAGCCAATACAAAAACCCTAACTGTTTTTATTTTAAATTCATGCTTAGTGATCTATAAGCAAGCTCTTGGGCTATAGCACAAAGTTTAATTTATTATAATTAGTAAAATTACACTTTCAAATGCCAATAAAAATATAAAAAAAACTTTGTTGACAATAGATAAATGAAAATTTTCACATATTTGATGACCCATTCTCGCATATGCTTCCTTCCCCAGTGTAACCCATAATTGTTTCTCGAAATGAACGAGGAAAACATCATTTGCATCTACAATGTACAATAGACGAAATATTGAGTTGGCTTTATGGAAAGTTTGGTGGCATTGTTTATGTGTCAGAGATTAGACTAGAGATTGGGCATGAGTATTGGCGGCAGTATAGGTGGCCACGATTTGAGATTTTTCATTTTCATTAATGGGATGAATGGGTCGTGTTTGGGTTCTGAATTCCTGGAAATTATTATATGTATCCATTGTTTGAAGGCATAATAGCATCAATAAATATGTTGAGATTGGAAATTAGAAGTTGTTATCTTTGTGTGTTTGGATTTGGACTCTGGCAAACCAATGAGAAGGTGTTGTTGCAGTTTATTTTCCAATTTTCGATTTCATTATTAGCAAGATGAATGTCGTAAAGTCATAGGCCTGGAATATTTGTAATCGTAATCATTAGAATATGAAAAGGGAGGATACAGATCTACAGTTGAAGCTATCTTTCCCTATCGAGTCCTTTTAGTGTAGATCCAGAGGAAATCAATCGAGTCAGAAGTGGTCCTATTTTTTGTTCTTTGCATTGTGTGTGTATTGAGAGGGAATGAGATTTCACTTTGTTCTTGGAGTTTCCTTTCCACGTACTTATTCTATAGAACTCTTATGTGCGGATTTTTATCTTTTATCTATATGTTGAGAAAATTTCCTCTCCCATGCCCCAATTGTTGAGCCATTATGTTAATTCTAGGGCCCAAGCAGTTTTCCTTCTTTAAAGTCTTCTTAGTGGATCTTGTTGGGTATACTTTTGTTTTCCAGGTATTACACCCTTTCTTTGTATAGAATTAACTTTATTAATAACAAAATCCTCTCATTAAACTTTATCCCATGTATTTGTAGTTTTGAATAATCGCTATATGCTCTTTTCGAAAGTTGATTCAATATGGTATAATTTATTTATAGTGAAAATATCACCATCCTAGTGTCACCCTTCTTGACATTTTTAGCTCCACCAAAAATTCTCCAAGGACAATAATTTTTCCTACAAGCCATTTAATGTCCTAGCTATCAACTATATATCATTTGCATATACTAGGATTTTGGTCACAAACCTTGCAGATCGATTCTTATTAGCAGATGACATATTTAAGTACAGTTTGTAATAAATAGTATGCATTTCTGAATTGTGAGATGTTTAGAGGTTTGGGATCTATTCTATATAGTTTGAAAATTGACTTCTCATGTGGGAAAAGCCATTCTTTCTAGATACTAACAAATTGTTGGTGTGTTTGAGCCTTCAAAATACATTTTAGAGCTAGAGTGATGCATTTATTTTCTCATGGGGGCATATATTTTTATTGAAAACTATTTCTTTTGATTATCACTTTCAAAAATAAAATGATGAATAGCCAACTTATTATGCTTGTAGTACCATATAGTCTATCTAATTGTCAAGCCAAAGTTGGTCCTGTATCCATCTATGGGTATTATATTATAAATTGCTTCATTTTAATTGAAAATGACATAATACTGCTAAATGTCTAATTGGGATGGGTTCGTTCTTTCTTTTTATGGAATTTTTTTTTTTGAGTTGATCTTTTTAGATACCTTATGGGGCATGTTTTCAATTTCTATTTATTCCACCTTTGATTATCTCTTCCAAAAGCTGCTTATTTTAGATTCAACGTAGAAATGAAAGTCTCACAATTTGGGTGGTAGTTTGTGATTTATTTTATTTCTTCAAATTATATGAGTGATGCCTCTAGATCTTAAATTATGTTATTGGTGTCTTTATAAGTTTAATGCCCCAAATTCAACCATTCCCAAGGTGATTTTGAGTAACATGGATTTTTTTTCAAGAAATTGATTGTTTTCTTATTTATTCCCCAACCTATGTTTTTCATATTTTCTGTTTTTTTTTCTTTGATTTATCAGTGTTGTGAGATTTGGTAGGGACTTGTGAATCTTTCAGAGTCTCTTTTTACATGAGTATGTGGGGATAAACTTGCCTGAAAATGAAATTTGCCAAAATTTCGCAAACCTCCAAATTTCCTATAATTTGAGTTTTTTAAAAAAAATTCTATTTGCCTAGTTTCATTCATCCTTCTAGGTTTAGCCAAGTCGTTGAACCCCAAGCTGGAAATTTATTTGGAGTCCAAGTATTACAACCTTTCAATTTATTCTCCTTGCTTGCGATATTTTGTCAAGTCATTCCAATTTTTTTTTATTTGTTGACCCCTGCCAGGTTATTCCCAAACCCGATTTTTTCAACAATGAATTTGAGCACATACACATAAGATATCATTTCCATTAGATGGATAGGCTTTAACTTCTTGCTTTCAATGGTACTTGGTATATGCCTATACTTGATGTTGCAAGAGGTGGAATCTATTCTTTTAATGCTATATGATAATTTGTAATATGGTTATGTTTAGGTCTTACTGTGAAATTATGTGCAAACTCAATGTCTTAATAGGTTTTGTAATTCCCAGTTTTGTTGGCAACTTTCATCATTGGTGGACATTAATACAATTTCTTTCTTCTCAATAAAGAGCAATGCCAATGTTTTTGAAACTTAGAAAATTGACCCAATTTAAGTGAATTTGATGCTTTGGTCAAACTTCATTGATATCATTCACAACTCCATATGGCTACTGCAGTTCAGCATGTAGTCATTTCCTTTACATACTTTTACCATGTATTATAATAATTTAATTTTTTGATATAAACAGCAAGTTTCCAAAATCCAAGGAGAAAACAAAATAGAATACCACCATTGTAAAATACTTCGATGTTTACATTTCTGATTCTATCATGATTTTTGGTTGTTGAAACTTGAACCGAATCAAAGTAAAATGAAATGGATAAACTATTGTTGCAAAATGCTAAGTTGATTACATTTTGATGCTATTGTTATTTTTGGTTGTGTGGAGTGAATCAAGGGAAACAAACATATATAAAATAAGCACCTTTATTTCCTATAGATTTATTGTATAACATAACCTTGTTGTCTTAGAGCCTTCTTAGTAATTAATATTAAAAATGTAAACCTGTTCAATTGTTGATGAGGACTAGCATTTAGTTGCTAGACATTTTATTTCTCAAATCCAAGGGAGTGAAAGAAGTCGTTTTTCAGTATTTTAATGGGAGATTCAAGGGTCTAAAAGTGGAGGCTTTGGATACAACGTCTAGTGCTGGAGATGCATTTGTTGGTGGAATTCTAAACTAGCTATATTGTGACCTTTCCTTGTATTAGGTATGATTCTAGTCATTATGTACTTTAATGTATGGTATTTTGTCATCTATTGGTGAAGTATGAATACAGATAAGCAATCCTATGAATAATGGATCACAAATAGTTTAATCATTAATGGGATTTCACGGGTACTAGATCAATGAAAGAGCACCTTCCTTACAAGTAGGAGGTTGGTGGTTTGATTCCTCCATGCCCTCTCTACAACAATTTGTGAATAATTCCATTACAAAATGAGAGATAAATGATAAAAAACCCCAACCAAAATACACATATAAATTACCACTTTTGAGTTTGCGACCACTGGTGGAAAATTAGTGGTCATTTATCACACGACAAAAATGTGGTCATATTTAGCTTAGTTATGTATATCTTGTCTTGTGGTCATATATTTGGTCGTTAATTTGGTCATTACTTGTGACAATTAATGACCAAATATATGACCAGCAGATAAGTTATAAATGACCAAGTTAAATACGACTACGTTTTTGGTCCCATGATCAATGACAACTAATTTTCCACCAGTGGTTTCCAACTCAAAAGTGGTCGTTTATATGCGGATTTTGGTCATTTGTTTGGTCATTTATCCCTCATTTTATGCTAGTAGATGCATCATATGAGGTAGGATAGAGTACCTCCAAATATCCAATTAGCAACAAAAATGATGGGTCAACCAATAAGTCAATCAAATGTGTACATGCAAGGCCAAAAGATGCATACACCTAGCAACAAGAAGGGGTCCAACAAAAAGAAGTAAAAGAATAAAAGAGATGAAAATAAGTTAATGACCTTAGATGAAAGTGACAGACTTACAAATTGAATTCAGTTATTTTTCTCAGAAGAAAGTGCTATATAATATAAACCAATTTAGTAACTCAAGGATGGCAATTTTAGATTTAGAAGTCTTCTGTCTATATTGTTGAGTCAATGAATATTTTTGCCTTGTAATATTGTTTTTCAATTAAGTATACATAGTATCATAGAGATTTCTTCTTCTATTTCTCAACAGTAATACGGTTTCATTGTATATGAAAGGGTTCATGAGAAGATCAATAAGTTGCTGCGGCATATTTAGTCTCAATTGAGTATCTATGATGCTTTATTGTGGTTAAATGTTGAATTTTATGACAGATATTAAAATATATGTTTGCCTATAGTGTATTCTTTAAATATTTATGTTGATACGATTGTGTATGAAGTTTTATGCCCGCATTGTATACATGAATGTCTTGTTTCATGTAAATTCACAAATAAGTTTATGTAAAGAACTACTGAATTCTTTCTTTCGAAGCTCACTACGTTCACTATTTTGTCTCAATTTAGGAAACTCGCCCACATGCACTTCTTAAATTCACATAGGTTTTTCATCTATTAAATACACGTTCATTTCCCTTTTGTTCTATTGTACTATGCAAAAGTCCTATGCAATTCACTCTTATAGCCAGAAGACTGTTCATAATCTTTTAGTTACCACATAATACTAAGAATGACCCAAATTCCAATTTATTTTAAGATCTAGCTCTAACATCTATAAAGTTTGAGCCCCTATCATTCTTGGGCATAGTCTATTTTCAACCTAGTCTACCTCTACGACTAACATGAAAAATGGAGACCATATTGAGGAGTGCATTTGAATAAAATATTTCCTCAGATACGACATTGAAGAAGATATGATTTATGTGTGGTGAAGTAGAGAAGACATTATTGGTTGAAATTTTCACCTGGCAACTTCATTGGATCAAGTTGGATCCTAGTAACATGAATACAAGATCAAATCTTCAATCAAAAGAGTTCTGTAGCATTCCTAACTCTCGAGATCACTAGAGGAACATCCGTTCAACTCAAGGGAGATATATCCCTCTTTTTAATTCACCTTTGATATCTCTTACAATAGATAATCAAGAAATACTTGATGATTTAAATGATCAAGAAAATCCTCATAATATCCTTGAGAGTCCTTTAAATCAGGAATTATAATATGAATTTACATCTCCATCACTATCTGCTAGCACATCTAGCCCTGATCAATCTCGTGTTCAACTTCAAAGAACTCCACTGGCACCTTAGGCTCATAATGTTGTTGGTGTTTTCACACTAGCACATGCAAAGATGCACCTACTAAGGATTGTGCTAAAATTAGTAGAGTCTCAATGGAAAAGAAAATAAACAAAACATAAATTAAACAACTAAACTAATCAAACATGCAAACTATATTAAAATAAATCTATATTAATATTTTTCTGCACTTTTTATTAAGCAAACAAATAGAAACAAAAAATAAAGAATGCTACTTCATTATGTATAAAATGGAATTTACAAATATTTAATATCACCTTTGAGTTATAGTAGGAGAGGCCCCTACATATCTCTGAGGGAGGGTTTCCTTGGTCTCCTTGCAATCCACGGTTCTCCGACCACACGCCACATACACAATCTCCAAAAGGTTGAGAATGGAACACAAAGGGAGTTCTGGTCTCAGAGATATTTTCACGGAGTACTGACTTGAGTAATGTATGGAGAATGAGTGTTGAGTGATGGACCTTGATGGATAGATCTAGGATAAGGATAAGGATAAGGCTTTGATTTTTAATTTTAATTTTTGGTTTTTGGTTTTTTATTTTTGGCTTTTGGCTTTTTTAATTTTTGGCTTTTGGATTTTTTAATTTTTGGCTTTTGGATTTTTTAATTTTTGGCTTTTGCCTTTGATTTTGTGCCTTTCACTTTTTTATCCTTTTTCCAAATTTGGCTATCATAGGTGTCATGCCATGTTTTTTTTTTGAGTGATAAAAAGTAGAAACATCCAAAAAACAAGTCAGGGCATAAGTTGCTCATTTTTTGGATAATTGAGCAAATTAATTTTGTAAAATAGCACTTTTATGTGAAACTTGGGTTTTTTGGTTTTACTAAGGTAAAAATAGTGGAAATAGAATGTGGTAATTATGTATAAGTGTGATTGGGATACTGACAAGGTAGGCAGAAAACAATTAGGTGTTAACAGATTGCCCCCTGATGTGTGAGGTCAGGAGCTCATCGTATGGCTAACATACATCATAGGATCTTCTATTCCAGTGTGACCATGGCATGGAGAATCAGGACTACATATGAGGAACTCACACTTCAATGGGACAAAAAGGGCCTTACCTATACATACAATACTCAATATGAATGAGGTGCATATAATCTCAAATATATGGACAGGGCGGGCATTTGTTAAATTTGAGCATTACTTCAATATACTCTAGGATCTTTACTGAGAGAATAACATGTATAGTATATCAATGCATATCAATCATAGCAAGCATATCAATCATCACAAGATGCAAACATAAGAGACAATAGATACACAGAGTTTCTATGGGGAAAACCCTAAGGTGAAAAAACCCACAACTTCCTCAGAGATAGATAGAGCAATGATACAACCAAAGTACAACCCAAGTACACAGAGATAGTCTCCTCCTAGCAGCTGATCCTCCTCCTCACATGTGCGCCACTTTCCGAGTGATGGATCAGTGAGTAATGAAGTGATCAAATAGAGAGATCCCACTCTCTATTTATACTTGTTTTGAGCAGCCTAATAAACCTATGGGGCCAACTTGTCTAACTCATCCTAATAACCCCATGTTAACCTAATCAGGGCCGACCCCACACATGGTGGTCTAATAACCCATCGGCAAGTTACGACACTTGCGACACATGTCAATACAAATGATGACACTTCCGTGTAGAGGAATAATACATCTCTATAGGAGTACAATAAAATACATAGATGAAATACATTCCAAATTTACATATACATCAACACTCCCTCTTAACTAGGAAGGTATTTCTCAACACAGATCTGCTAACACAAGTCTTCTTCTCTGGATCATCATCAACGAATCATCGTCATCATCACTGTTGCTGCTATCTCAATCAATCTCTGAATGTACTCGTCATAGGAAGTTCTACAGAGCCAGTCCTTTTTCATACTAGATGTAGGCCCACCACTTGTAGGTCTTCATCATCACTGGCCATATTGTGGAATACTCAGGACTAATTACGTGCCTCAACAAAACCTCGAAAGAGCATCCCACGACTAATTACGAGCACACTGCTCAACCTATCGGATATCCCAGGATTTTTACATGTTGACCTTCACAAAATCTACTCAGAGCATCCCAAGATGTTACGAGAAAACCGCTCTACCTGTCTGGATCTCGATAAAGCATCCCAGGCTATTACGAGCACACTGCTCTACCTGTCCATATTTTAAAGAATCTTTTCTATGTGAACTTTCGCAAAACCTACTTAGAGCATCCCAGGATGTTACGAGCAAACTGATCTACCAGTCTGGATCTCGATAGAGCATCCCAGGCTATTACGAGCACACCGCTCTACCTATCCATATTTTAAAGGATCTTTTCTATGAGAAACTATAGAAAAACCTACTCAGTGCATCCCAGGATGTTACGAGCACACCGCTCTACCTGTTTGGATCTCGATAGAGCATCCCAGGATATTACAAGCACACCGCTCTACCTGTCTGAATTTTAAAGGACCTTTTCTATGCTACCTGCACAACATGTCCACGGCCACGGAGTATCAAACCGATACTCACCATACATCATCCCGATGTACATCATCACATGATCAACTTGGTCATCATCATAGCATCAACTTGATGCGTATCATCTAGAGAAACATCCTGAAGCTCGTCATCTGTGATCATCTTGATCAAATAGTATATCCATCTGATGGATACAAAGTATCTACCTGATACATATCATCATACATGATCTACCTGATCATACAAATGCATCCATCTAATATACCTAATGCATCCACCTAATACATACATAAGTACATGATCTACCTAATCATACAATGCATCCACCTAATACATACATAAGTACATGATCTACCTAATCATACAAGTATCCACTTGATACATATACAAATACATGATCTACCTGATCATACAAGTATCCACCTAATACATACACAAATACATGATGTACCTAATCATACAAGTATCCACCTGATACATATACAAATACATGATCTACCTGAGCATACAAGTACCCACCTGATTCATATACAAATACATGATCTACCTGATCAACAAGTATCCACCTGATACATATACAAATACATGATCTACCTAATCATACAAGTATCCACCTGATACATATACAAAGCAATAACTAGAGCATCGTCCTGATGCTCATCATCCAGCGCTTACATCTATAGCCATGGGAAGGATCCTCCTCTCACCATGCTTGGAATGGCTCTAGAAGATGTGTCCATCACTTCTTCCTCGAAGTGTCATCGATCTAAAGAACACCAAGCCTCTCTCTGAAGTACTCGAACTTCACTCTGGCTAGTGGTTTCGTCATCACATCTGCAATCTGCTCATCCATCGCAACATACAGGAGATTCATTGCTCCTCTCTGCACCATATCCCTGATATAGTGATATTTGATCTCAATGTGCTTCGACATGTCGTGGAACACCGGGTTCTTAGACAACGTCACACAACTCTGGTTGTCACAAAAGATACCAGTATCCTCCAACGGGAGATCAAGTAACTCAGACAGTAGCTTCCGGAGCCATACTTCCTCACAACTAGCCGAACATGCTACAACATACTCTGCTTCGGCTGTACTCAATGCTACACAAGATTGCTTCCTGCTAAACCAAGAGATCACACCTTATCCCATACTGAAGGAACACCCAGATATGCTCTTCCTATCTACAGCACTGCCTGCCCAATCTGAATCAACATAACCCTGGAGGTTAAACTTTTGATTTGCATCATACTTGAGCCCATAGTCAACTGTACCCTTCAGGTACCTTAGAATATGCTTTACAACAACCAGGTGAACACCTCTGGGATCCATCAGGAACTAGCTCAATGTGTTCACCGCAAAGCAAATATCTGGTCTAGTGTTCGTCAGGTACATCAAGGACCTAATCATCTGACAATACACAGTGACATCAACCGGATCATATGTAGCATCACACAGAAGCTTCAGGTTTGATGCCATAGGTGTGGCCATGGCCTTAAAGTCCATCATCCCAAACCTCTTCAGGATCTCTACTACATACTTTCCTTGTCCAACAAAGATACCATCTGCACTCTACCACACCTCCATTCCTAGAAAATAGTGCATCATCCCCAATTCCTTCATCTCAAACTCAGTAGCAAGCTTCCTCTTGGTATAAACAATCAAACTATCATCACCTGTAACAAACAGGTCATCCACATAGAGGAGTAGTATCACAGGATTGCCTTCCTCAACCTTGTAGTAAAGGTTGGAATCCTCTTTACTCTTGGTAAAGCCCAAACTGGATAGAAAACTGTCCATCCTACCATACCAAGTCCTAGGAGCTTTCTTCAAGCCATACAAGGATTTCTTCAATCTGTACACATATGAATTCCTATCATGTGTCTCAAAACCAAGTGGCTGCTCGACATACACTTCCTCCTCGACTACACCATTCAAGAAAGCAGTCTTGACATCCATCTGGTGTATCTTCCATTTCATCACTGCATCCAGAGCAAGTACTGATCTGATGGAAGTGTGCCTGGCTACAGGAGCAAAAGTTTCTTCATAATCAATCCCTTCTTTCTAGGAGAAGCCACGAGCTACAAATCTCACATTGTATTTCTCTACACTGCCATCTGCAGCATGGTTGATATTGTAGATTCATTTGCAAGTCACAACAGACTTCCCTTCAGTTCTTGGGACTACATCCCAAACATCATTTTTCATTATTGATTGGTATTCCTCGACCATGGCATCCTTCCATTCTTTCTTTTCCGCTGCCTCTTCATAACTGGAAGGTTCTTTGTTCATGATATCATAGAGTAAAGAAACATAGCTGGTATGTGATCTAGTTCTCTTCTTTGCTCTGTATTCTTCTTCTGGAATGCCATACCTTTCTGCATCTTGAATGAGCTCTCTAGCCCATGCAGGTTTCCTCTTGTGAGAATCCTTCTCACGAGGTGGATCTACAGGTTCTTGCGGATCTTCAATTTCATGATCAACATCTGGAATTGCTTTAGTCATAGTAGTGTCTTGAAATCTGGTTTCCTTTGGTTCTTCATGATCTTCAACGGGTGTCTTTCTTGACTTGATGAATGTTGAGTTTCATCAAATGTCACATCCCTACCGACATCAATTTTCTTGAACCCTGGAAAGTATATTCTGTAAGCCTTCGAGCTTTCACTATACCCCACAAAGATACCCTTCTTTCCTAGCTTTGTCCTCTTTTCCTTTGAAACATGTGTATATACTGGACAACCAAAAATTCTGAGATGGCTGACTTCAGGCTTCTTGCCATAGAAGACTTCTTCTAGTGTCTTGTTGTCCAATATCTTGTGAGGTGTTATGTTCTGCACATATACAACTGTCCTAGCTGCCTCTGCCCATAAATGCATAGGAAGATCCTAGTCATGCAGCATTGCCCATGCTGCTTCCATGATTGTTATATTCTTCCTTTCTGCAACTCCATTCTGTTGTGGATTGTAGGGAGCATTCAACTCCCTCTTAATCCTTGAATCACTGCATAGCTTCTTGAAGTCACCTGAAGTGAATTCTCCACCATTGTCTGATCTGAATGTCTTTATTTTCTTATCAGTTTGATTTTCCATCAATACTTTGAATTCCTTGAACTTATCAAACACTTCATCTTTGTTCTTCAAGAAATAAACCCAAGTCTTCCTGGAGAAGTCATCAATGAAAGAGACATAGTAAACATACCCACTCAGAGAACTGGATGACATCGGACCGCATACATCGGAGTGGATAATTTCCAAAATTCCTTTTGATTTGCTTTCACTGCTTGGAAATGCCTTCTTTATGTTCTTACCTTTTGCACAACCTTTGCAAACACCTTCATGCTTGGTCTTGATTTCAAGAAGACCTTCTACATCTTTGCTTGCAATTGGTAGTGCTATGTAGTGCACATGTTCAAGCCTTCGATTCCAAAGTTCATTTGGCTCCATGGATTCATGTACCATGGCATGTTCAGGTTGTCCCTTCAATTTGTACAATCCTCCCTCTTGCTCTCCAATAACCACTGCATCATCAATAGTTTTACCCTTTGGCCACATTAGGACTTGACCATCTACAAATGAAACCCTCATGCCTTTTGCATCCAATGCAGAGATGGAGAGTAGGTTCTTCTTGAGCCTAGGTACAAATAACACATCTTTCATCTTCAAGGACTTTCTAGATTCTAGGTTGTAGGAGGCTTACCCACTTCCTTTGATAGGATATTGATAATCATCCCCAAGTTTCACTTTATGCAGTGATTTATGTTCAGATAGATTTACAAAAGATTCTTTAAACCCAATCATGTGATTAGAAGCTCCACTAAAAATTAACCAATCATTACAACCATGAGAAATAGTACCTGTGAGAGCAGAGATTAGAACATACTCTAATCTTCGCTTGATGAGTCATCATCATTACTTTCTATTCTAGCTTTCTTCCAGGGAGGTTCATCATCCTCAGCAGCATGAACATGATATCTTCTTTTGTTATTCTTCTTCTTCTTGTTGAAGTTGTTGTCTTTCTTCTTCTTGGGACAATTTGAAGCAAAGTGTCCCATTTCATTACATTCGTAACATCGAACATGAGATAAATCTTTCTTCTTGTGATGAGGGTGAGAATGTTTCTTGTTATGATATTTCTCCCTCTTAAACTTGCTTCCCTTGGTGTGAGCTATGAGAGCTTGACATTCATTCCCCATCTTTTCTTCTTGTGCCACAGGCCTTGCTTCTTCTTGTGAGCATTCTTCCCACAGTCTGCTGAAGGATACCAACTTCTTTCTTGCACAGATTCCTTGGATAAAGGAATCCCATGACCTGGGTAGGCCATTCAAAGTGGTCATGATAGCTTCACCTTTATCCACCATTTCACCCACTGCTTCTATTTGTTCCTTGATCTGAGAGACCATAGAAAAATAAGATTGAATGGATTCTCCAATCTAAAGCTTTACCCCTTTCAATTGGTTCCACAGAGTCATCTTCCGATTTATGTTCTTCCCTTCAAATAGCTTGGATAGGGAATCAAACATCTCTTTGGGTGTCTTCAGAGATGACACATGGGGGATGAGATGGTCCTTGATAGAATCAACAATGATTCTCTTTGCCTTGACCAAGTTTTTCTTGTGGAGGGCTTTAGCCTCTTCTCCCTCTGGGATAGGGACCTCTTCCCTTATGTAAGTATCCAATTCATTTTCTTCCAGGATTAACCCAATCCTATACTTCCATACTCATAAGTTATTAGTCCCTTCAATCTTATCCTCAAGCTTAGTGTGGTGAGACATCTTAAAGAGTACTTCAAATGGAAATAGAAAAGATTTAGGTCTTACCACTTGATTTGATGAAAACTAGATCTGGTCCCGGATTAGGGTTTGTCAGAGAAAACCTAAAAATTCAAAATGTGAATTTCAACTTTCTGAAAGGATAGAAAGATGCGCCTTGATCAGATGATCAGCCTGGTGTATTCAGAATTTAAGATCTGCAAAGCTTTACCCTTTAGAAATGCCTTTTAGTCTTCCCGGGTTCGCTAGGGAGGACCCTGAATTAGGGTTTGAGTTTCCCAGAGATTTACCCAGCCAAAAATCTCGATCCAAAGCTCTAAACTTTGATTTTTCCAAGTAGCTTCCAGCTATGTATTCAGATTTCATAAATTCCTATTTTTGTGGAAACCCTAATTTTAGGGCCAAAACTGAAAGTGCTCAAAACTGAATTATGATTGGATAGAAAGATTCACCTTGCTGAGGAGAGTCAATCTATCATATTGTGTTTCCAAAATCTGTGGAGAGAAATCAAAAAACAAGAATCCTTAGCTTCCACAACTGTGTAGTGTCTTCTTCTCAGGTTAGCTCTGATACCATGTTAAATTTGAGCATTAATTCAATAATTATACTCTAGGATCTTTACTGAGAGAATAACATGTACATTATATCAATGCATATCAATCATAGCAAGCATATCAATCATCACAAGATACAAACATAAGAGACAATAGACACACAGAGTTTCTGTGGAGAAAACCCTAAGGTGAAAAACCCCACAACTTCCTCAGAGATAGATAGAGCAATGATACAACCAAAGTACAACCCAAGTACATGGAGATAGTGTCCTCCTAGCAGCTGATCCTCCTCCTAATTTTAGGGCCAAAACTGAAAGTACTCAGAACTGAATTATGATTGGACGAAAAGATTCACCTTGCTAAGGAGAGTCAATCTATCATATTGCTTTTCCAAAATCTGTGGAGAGAAACCCAAAAACAAGAAGCCCTAGCTTCCACAAATGCATAGTGTCTTCTTCTCACGTTAGCTTTGATACCATGTTAAATTTGAGCATTAATTCAATATACTCTAGGATCTTTACTGAGAGAATAACATGTACAGTATATCAATGCATATCAATCATAGCAAGCATATCAATCATCACAAGATGCAAACATAAGAGACAATAGACGCATACAGTTTCTGTGGGGAAAACCCTAAGGTGAAAAACCCCACAACTTCCTCGGAGATAGATAGGGAAATGATACAACCAAAGTACAACCCAAGTACATAGAGATAGTCTCCTCCTAGCAGCTGATCCTCCTCCTCACATGTGCGCCACTTTCCGAGTGATGGATGAGTGAATAATGAAGTGATCAAATAGAGAGATCCCACTCTCTATTTATACTTGTTATGAGCAGCCTAATAAACCTATGGGGCCAACTTGTCTAACTCATCCTAATAACCCCAGGTTAAGTTAATCAGGGCCGACCCCACACATGGTGGTCTAATAACCCATCGGCAAGTTACAACACTTGCGACACATGTCAATACAAATGACAACACTTCCGTATAGAGGAATAATACATCTCTATAGGAGTACAATAAAATACATAGATGAAATACATTCCAAAGTTACATATACATCAACAACATTCCCATTCTCGTATCAATGTATCAAATTAAAAAATGGATGGAGGCCAAAAGGAGGACTAATCAATACATGGACAAATTGTTGTATGCATCATATATGTCCAAGATAGACTCAAATCTGGAATGTATTCATGGTCCAACCAAGGCTAATATGAAGAACTGGAATAGGAACTGTTAGTCCCAGAGACATTTTAAGGTTATTTTAGAACTGTGTGTGGGCATCAATAAGTTTTACTCTTTGTCTATTTATACTTAATCAAAATCACATTTATTTGAATACCGTGCTAATAACCAATCTTGGAGTAATGTGGGAAGTACTTCAATATGCCAATGAAAACTTGAATGAATTTTGTGTTGATGAAATGACACAAGAAAAGGTACTTAATAAAAGTAAATCTTTATCTTATGTGTATAGAAAAACGTACTGAGACAAAAAGTAATTCAGTAGTTTAAACAAGATGATCATAGAGATAAAATCCGAAAATTATGAGGATAATATAACTAGATCATATACCATAAATATTTCATGACATAAACATCTAGAAATAGTAATTTAAGTTGGTAGCACTCATATTTTGATCAATAGTAACTTTGCAAATCATAGAAAATATATGAAAGGGATGAAATCACAAGAGAAGAGATTACGAACGAACACATCAAAGCTTTGAATCCACAAAACACCAAGATGGAGCTTGAAGTTCTTTCTTTATATCTTGATCAGACTTTAATTATCTGAAGTTACATTTCTTACACAAAGAGATGACCCTGGCGCTTTGCCCTTTTCTTCTATATATAGCCTTATCAGGCATTACAAAATGGTTTGTTATAGCTCAATGGATTACAGTTTTATGTTTGTACTTTTAAAAAAAATTGCTTACAAAAAATAGTCTGTTGGACTAATGTTGACTTGTTTGTTGTTGCGACTAGGGTCCACCCTGATGAGGTGGAGGGATGTCCTACTGTGTTGAATATGATCCTGTTGTTGGTTGTGTTGATGAATCTCTGACCATTGCTTGTGCCTTTGTAGACTGTTCTAACTACTAGATCTGGAGTAATCTTGTGATGCTTTTCCAATCCTTACCCATATGATACTGGAAAACTCCGAGTTCTCTGAGAGATGAATCTATATCGGTATACCGCTCAAAAGAGTCCTTTGGAAGACTTATGAAAATAGTCTGAAGGAGATTGAGCATCTCAAAATTGGTATGCAACCTGTCCACGATCATTTTTCCATTAAGCTCTTGCAGAATATCCGCCATGTGAATTTCAGAGTTCCTTGCATCTAACATCATGACATTATAGTTTTCTTTCGGATAAAGGTCTCCATGTCCATCCCATAAAGATGGGAGGCGAAGGGGAAAGAGTGATTTGAATGGTTCATTGAACGAGTACACATCCTACTTCGGCTGAGCTTCCATGTCGACGACGTTTTGAGCCAACATTCCCTTGGTAATCACATTATTTGTTTCCACGATGACTTTAGTTCAGTCATGGAAATAATACGTCTGGAGCTCTTCAAAGGTTTTCTCATTTAGGAATTCAATTGCCGCTTTGGATAACTTAGTCTTCTTACTTACAATGTTCCCCATTGATCGTGCATCTTGTGAGGTGGCTTCAACAATCTCAGATTATTCTTGGGACATGATGAAATGCCCCCATTGCGTGGTTATCAAAGTTGCTACCTCCTCCCATATTGCAATATTGGAACTTTTTATCAGGGGCTTACTGGTCAACTTCCTAGACAACTCTTGGAATTCATCGCGGAGCTCCTCCTTATATTGTTGTAGCTACGTGATGACCTGGTCTCTTCGAACCAACTTTTCATTCATGCTGAAAAGATCCTCACATTTGACTTTCAGCTGGTCATGTGCTTGGCTTAGCTACGCATCCTTGAGGCTCATCTTAGCAACTGCCTAAGCCATTTTGTCTATAGGATCTGCAGATGATGAGGCTTGTAGTGAGGCGGCCCTCTATTGGAGGATGCCTTGATTCAACTTTCTTACCTCATCCAACTCACTTTCTAAAGTGACAATATTTTCTTTTAAATCCTGAGCATCGGTCATTGATTTCTCTAACTTTGATTGTATAGTAGATACTTCTTCAGTCTATGAATGCTCAATCGTGGGGATGCTAAGCTTCTTCAGTTAGGCCTGCAATTTCTTTGTCCTTATCTTTCATCATGGCTTGTAATGGATCCATGTCATTTGGATTCTACACCATTTTTACAATTTGTTTCTCTAAGTCAACTATTTTCAACTGCTTAGCCTTGTTAGAATATTTGACATTCTTCAACTGCTTCTCCAACTTCTGGACAGTGGTCTACAACTTATTGGTGCTCATAGTATACTTCAACATGACCCTGTATACTCCTTCACCTATATGACGGTGAAGATCCATGATGTCTTTGGAAGAGAATGTGTCTAAATTCACGCTCACCTGAGTAGTTTTGAAATTCGAAGTTACTTTATTCCCCCTAGGCACAAGTGGTTATAGAATCACCATTTTTCAGGGTTCCTTGTCGCAAATCCAGTGGAGACAGCATCCTAGATTGATTCCCTATGTCAAGTTCCTTCTTTGCAAGCAAATACTTCTCCAGGTCGACGTTCTCGTATTTAATCTACGCGTATAGCCCAAACAAACCCGATTTAATAGGTGATGTGGTGACCAAATCTCCTTCTGTGGACTGAGATTCCTGCTTTTGGGGCCACATTGCAGATGTGGAACTTTCCAGGATGACAGGTTCCAAAGAGGTGGGCGTTGGAATGACTTTCGATGTTTCACTGGACGTTCCTTCCGCTTTCAATATATTCACTCTTGATCCCATGCTCCCTGATCCTTCTTTTTCAGTTATAGATGTGGTATTTGGTGTGCCCCTTTTTCCCAATGTGTCCACCTTAAGAGGTTTTGGGATGACCGGTGCCCCGACGGCCTTGCTAGGATCCAATGAATCTTGGCTCTGCTCCTAGCTGTCTAAGTTGGATATTTTTTACAACAATAGATGAGGTTCATGGGGGTAAGCTGCAGACCTGGCAACTTGTCTTTTTTGGGAGATGATCCCTCTAGGATCATACTTGTGCACTACGCTCAATGGGAAACTGAAATATGCTAGTAGTTCTTCAACTACTTTGTGAGCAACTCTGCTCCTGACCTTGAATGGTCCAACTTCATTGGGGACCTTGAAAGTCCTGACACTATTTCCCTTCATAAAATGTACATCATCACAATTGAATCTTTGATGGATGTACTCCAAGGAAAAAAATATAGGGGTTAAGAAAATTGGGATCTTGTAAGGAGCTATTTCTGCTCCATACACCTGGATTTCAGTGTGAGTATCGAAACAAAACCAATCACCAACAACCTCATCTGGGTTGAGCTGAAGCAATTGCTTGCACTCTAGGAAGATTCTGGGCAGAGGACAATCAAACAACAATGAATATGTATTAGATATAACTGTGTCTATGAACACAGAGAAATCCTTCTGTGGTGGGACTGGGATAACTGATTTTGTCAAGTTTACCTTTAAGAAATTCTTATTGTGATAGAAAATCATGTACAAGAGGAGGGAATTGAATTTGAACATCTTAGTAGATGAACAACTTTTTAGCTGGAGGTGGATGGAATGGGAAAGAAAATATGACAAATCTAACAAGATGGGGGTCTCCTACTGAGATAGGTTCATGAGAAAAATAAAACCCAAAGTTGTGTCATCGATCACCAGGTCATGGTCATATCCAAGGACCTGACATATCATTGACAGTACCAACCTGGTGGAACCTGCAAACACCTCTAAATTGAACATAGCCTAAGTACTAAGAAAATTGGTCTCAGGTGGGACTATCATATGAACAAAATCATCTCTTCTTTCCGGGTAAAGCTCTCGAATCTTGATTATTAGAAATTCCTCGTCGAACTGAAGCCTTGAGGCATCTTCATTAGTGTCAGTTAACTCCATGATGAGCTCCTTGCTAATTGGGAAGAACACGGTTCCCAAACTGGATATAACAGCTCTTCTTTCAGGTGCATACCTCTCAACGCACCATTGTATCATCTTAGGGAAAAGCCTGGCCTGTGGTAAAATCATTTTGGCCAATTTAGACTTCCACACATTAAAAAGGTCACTGTCGCTTTTCTCCCACTCCTCGGCTTCATGGGCTAACTTATGTAGGTTCAGGAAAGAGGAGAAATAATCATGGATGTCGAAGAAACCGTCGCCAAGGTGATCATATTGACTGAGGGCTGTGGATTAGTGGGGGATTCAGGGGGAGAAATAAAGAAGTGCATGCTGACCTGATGTTTGGATTTTGGAGACAGGAAGGCTGGTGTAGAGAGTGATGAGTGAGGAGCTGGGAATGTTGGAAGCAGAGTGCCTAGTAGTTTCCCTGGGCATATTTATAGGGAGAAGTTTGAATTTGGTAGGTTTTAATGCGAGGTATACATGGCACATAGAGACTGGCTCACTAGCTAATGGGTATTTGAAACTTTGGATGCGGGGAAACATTCATCACCTAAATGGCGGCGGTAATGACCATGTACTTTATGTGCATCATTATCACAATAAAATTGCAAGATATAGTCACATTATCTATGTAATTTAAATAAAACTTCCGATTCTCATGATTACACAATCGTATCCTTTCAGGAAACTTTGTCCTCCCAACAGAGCATTCTTGGTATCCCATCAAACATGAATACCTTCTTCATGCAATCATTTTCATGCATCCATAGGAACTCATGAAATCATCTCATAATTGCCAATAATTCTATCATTTCAGTTATTAATGAATTACAATGAAATATATATCACAACCATGAATTCACACAATGCCTCTCAACATATGTACCCACATGTAATATCCCGATTTTGACCCCATTTAATTAAAATGTAAATGATGTAAATGTGCTAGTGTGAATTCCTAGTGCAGAGTTCAAGGCCAAGGCCTGACTAGTGAATGGATAGGCATGTGTGATGTTATATTTTAGTTGGACTGTTTGGTTGGCTTATTATCCCTAATTCGAAATGTATGTAAATATTATGCTGAAAATTAATAGAATGGTCCAACAATGGTTGTGTAAAGAGAAGCAAAGGGACTATGATTCCACCAGAGGGGAAGAGGAATGGGGATTATGGGAAACCCAATCCTATGTCGCCATGTGTCGAACTTAGAGCTCACCCTAAATTCTATCATGTGATGAGAATAAGCCAATGATCTCCTTTTGACCATTTTCCAATCATTTATTGCACATGTGAGGTTGGTGGGGAAGTCACTTCATCTAGTTATTGAGCATGGGGATTGTGTCAGTTATGTCAGCTGTCAACGGTCCTATTTCTCCTTTGGTCAGAAGCCACGTCAGATACCTTTTCACCCTTACCTCATATACTTAGAGTCGACAATCTTTGGATGATTATTCCATTCTCATTCTCTGGCATGTAAGTTGCTACACTATGTAGATTCATTCCATTGTTGTTGATGTCCATTTTACCAGATTGTTTATTAAACCCAGAAATTCAAATTAGAAGAAGAGTTTCATTTTTGGAAGGGAAGATATAATCCTGTAGGCATTTCCTTCACCATGGTGGACTCATAGCCCAGCTTGGGGGTGGCCTCCCAGCAAAAAGAGTATATGCTGGATGAAGTGCCTATGGTTGGGTGGAAAATAACTCTTACATAGCCAGTTGCTTAGATCTGCGTTGAATAAAGACAAGTACTCCCATGTATTTGAATCTGAACTGTTTCATTTGATGCCTGTAATGTTTATGCTTGCATTTTCTTGCTAGATGTGTGTGGATGGATTTTAAATTCCACTATGCATGTTTATTTATGTTCTACACACATTCTATTTGTTTAAAAATCGTATTATGCATTTGGGGAAAATTATTAGAGCCTCGGTTTGGCCAACGTCCCCTCTCGATGATAGGATTGGGTGAGGGGGACGTTACACCACACATATGCATAAACAATCACAAAGTTTACATAATCTTTTAATGTATATCCACTCAGTTCCGCCTTGCATTGATTCATGGATACCATAATGCTATGTCATGTTAAATTTTCTGAATTTACTTCAATCTGATCTAGGATCTTAACTGAGAGAACAACATGTATAGCATATCTACAGCATATCAATCATGGTGACAATAATGCAAGCACACAAGAGACACACATATTTACTTGGGGAAAACCATAAAGGTGAAAGACCCCAATAACTTCCTCAGAGATAGATAGAGCAATGATACAACCAACCATGATAGATAGACATAACCTAGCAGCAGATCCTCCTCCTCCATAAGTGCGCCACTCCTCCTTGAGTGCATGTGTGAGAAGTGAGTGAGCAAATAGAGTGCCTCCCGCACTCTATTTATACTTGACTTGGCTTGCCTTTTTACCTAACTCATGTAGGCTCGAACTTAACCACATAACATAATGCTGAGTGGGCCGACCCCCAATAGGGTGGTCTAATAACCCTTTGACCCACATGGCTGACCCCCAATAGGGTGGTCTAATAACCCTTTGACCCACATGACTTATACAGGGCCGACCCCAAACAAGGTGGTCATCAAGTATAAGTTACAACACTTACAATATAAATGACGACACTTCCTTATAGAGGAATAATACCATCTCTATAGGAATACAATATACATATATGTGAAATACATTCCGAAGTTACATATACATCAACACTCCCTCTTAACTAGGAAGGTATTTCTCAGCACAGTTCTTCTAGCACAAGTCATCTTCTCTGGATCATCGTCACTGGATAATCGTCATCGAGTCATCATCATCGTCACTGCTGCTGCTATCTCAATCAATCTCTGAATCTACTCGTCATAGGAAGTTCTACAGAGCCAGTCCTTTTTCATACTGGATGTAGGCCCACCACCTGCAGGTCTTCATCATCACTGACCATACTGTGGAATCCTTAGGACTTATTACGTGCATCACAAAACCTCGAAAGAGCATCCCAGGATGTTACGGGTACACAACTCCGACCTGTAGGATCTCCTAGGGCGCTATTACATGTGACCCCACCACAAAACCTCGAAAGAGCATCTCAGGATGTTACGGGTACACAACTCTGACCTGAAATCTCCCAGGGCACAAATTACATGTGGTCCACCACAAAACCTAGCAAGAGCATCTTAGGATGTTACGGGTACACAACTCCGACCTGAAATCTCCCAGGGCACAAATTACATGTGGTCCACCACAAAACCTAGCAAGAGCATCTCAGGATGTTACGGGTACACAACTCTGACCTGAAATCTCCCAGGGCACAAATTACATGTGGTCATGGCAAAACCTCGAAAGAGCATCTCAGGATGTTACGGGTACACAAATCCGACCTGAAATATCCCAAGGCCCAAATTACATGCCATAGGACAAAAACTCACAAGAGCATCTCAGGATGTTACGGGTACACAACTCCAACCTGAAATCTCCCAGGGCACAAATTACATGTCCTCCCAGAGCAATGTCTTGAAAGAGCATCCCAGGCTGTTACGGGTACACAACTCCGACCTATAGGATCTCCCAGACATGCTCATCTGCACAACCTGATCCACGGCCATAGAGTATCAACCTGATACTCACCATACATCATCCTGATGTACTCATGATCGTCCTGATCATCATCACTGCAACGTCCTGCTGCATGTCATATGGAGCAACATCCTGAAGCTCATCATCCATGATCATCCTGATCATCACTGCAACATCCTGCTGCATGATCCACCTGATCATCAATGCATCCACCTGATGCATACCAAATATCTACCTGATACATATCATCATACATGATCCTCCTGATCATACAATGTATCCACCTGATACATGATACATATCACCATACATGATCCACCTAATCATACAATGTATCCACCTGATACATATATAGATACATGGTCCAAGCATCCAACATGATGCATATACAACATACATACACATGATCCAACTGATCATATCCAGCATCCAACATGATGCATACATACATAAATGATCCAACTGATCATATCCAGCATCCAACATGATGCATACATACATAAATGATCCAACTGATCATATCCAGCATCCAACATGATGCGTACATACATAAATGATCCAACTGATCATATCCAGCATCCAACATGATGCGTACATACATAAATGATCCAACTGATCATATCCAAGCAGAAACCAGAACATCATCCTGATGCCCATTATCCAGCGCTTACATCCACAGCCATGTGAAGGATCCTCCTTCCAACATGCTTGGAATGGCTTCAGCAAATGTGTCCATCACTTCTTCCTCAAAGTATCCTCGATCTGAAGAACGCCAAGCCTCTCTCTGAAGTACTCGAACTTCACTTTGGCTAGTGGCTTCGTCAGCACATCTGCAATCTGCTCATCCGTCGCAACATACAGAAGCTTCACAGCTCCTCTCTGCACCATATCCCTGATATAGTGATATTTGATCTCTATGTGTTTCATCCTGTCATGAAACACTGGGTTCTCGGACAGCTTTACACAACTCTGGTTATCACAGAAGATACCAGTAGCCTCCAACGGGAGATCAAATAGCTCAGACAGTAGCTTCCGCAGCCATACTGCCTCACAGCTAGCTGAACAGGATGCAACATACTCAACCTCAACTGTACTCAGTGCTATACAGGATTTCTTCCTACTAAACCAAGAGATCACACCTGATCCCATACTGAAGCAACACCTAGATGTGCTCTTCCTATCTGCAGCACTGCCAGCCCAATCTGAATCAACATAACCCTGTAGGTTAAACTTTTGATCCGCCTCATACCTGAGTCCATAATCCACTGTACCCTTCAGGTACCTCAGAACATGCTTTACAGCAACCAGATGAACACTCCTCGGATCCATCAGAAACTAGCTCAATGTCTTCACAGCAAAACAAATATCTGGTCTCGTGTTCGTCAGGTACATCAAGGACCCAATCATCTGATGATACATAGTGATATCAATCGGCTCAGATGAAGCATCACACAGACTCTTCAGGTTCAATGCCATAGGTGTGGCCATAACCTTGCAGTCCATCATCCCAAACCTCTTCAGGATCTCTACTGCATACTTCCCTTGTCCAAGGAAGATTCCATCACTCTGCCACACCTCCATGCCAAAAACAAATAGTGCATCATCCCCAAGTTCTTCATCTCGAACTCGGCAGTAAGCTTCCGATGCATGTCGAAAATCAATCTATCTTCACCTGAAACAAACAGGTTATCCGCATACAAACGTAGTATCACTGGATTGCCTTCCTCAACCTTGTAGTAAAGGTTGGAATCCACTTTACTCTTGGTAAAGCCCAAACTGGATAGAAAGCTGTCTATCCTACCATACCAAGTTCTGCACACATATATGACTGCACCATGCTATCTTGAAATCCATCTGGTGCATCTTCTATTTCATCCCTTTTCTATTTCTCAATGTTGCCATCTGCAACATGCTTGATCTGATAGTTCTATTTGGAAGTCACAACAGACTTCCCTTTAGCTCTTGGGATCGCATCCCAAACATCATTCTTCATGATCGACGGATCATGGCATTCCATTTCTTCATCCCAGATCCTGGGAACTTCAATATCTTCAATAGATATCTTTGTTGTTGGAACAAATGTTGTAGTCCTTTTGTAGGTGAAGATATACGGTCTTTCCTACAAAACAGGTTAAATTGCATGATTAGAAACATCTCATAATTTTCAGAACAAATTCTTACGCATAAAGAAATATGTCATACAGTCATGCAATTATCTTAGCCAATGCTTCAATACAACATTTATCCATATTCCGTAACTTTCTAGATGCCTTCCAATCTCTACCAGAACATTGTTCAGAGTGTGCACAACCCCCAACATGTCAACAAAGAGGTTTCATTCTAGATAAGTAGCAATGGAATGTTGTACTGTGCCATAGGCCACTTACCCATGTATATTAGTAATATACTGTTCATCAATGCAACTATTCTAATATGCACAATACATATCCTAAGTCTAGGAACATGAGCATATACATCATTGAACAATTTTATTTAAACAAACAAATATGCAAGAAATTAAAATACTTATCTTTGTTTGTTTGTTGGGTGGACTCCCTCTGAGTCTTTGCTTCCTTACAGGAGCTGCTGGAGTCCTAATCTGAAGTAGCTTCTTCTACACCTTTCTATTGTGAAAAGATGGTCAACTCCCTCTGAATATCTGCATCCTTACAGAAACTACTGAAGTGTGTTCCTTTGCTTTCTTGCAGGAACAACTGGAGTGTGCTCCCTCTTGATCTTTGCTTCCTGGATTACCTATTCTTGAACTCATATTCATCCTTGGTTCCTATGCATGCTTATTAGTATCATGATTGTGTTATCCTTGTGATCTCATATAAAATCATACATTCATTAGTATACTATTAAAACACAATAATCTCAAGCATGTATAGACATGATCATTTCAAACAGAAATAATAAGCATTATCATTCAAGGTTTATGTAGGATTCTTATGGTTAGTCAAATCATAAGAAGCATAACATGTCTAAACCTGTAATTACTCAAACCTATGACTCTTCAGGTTAGTTGAATCATCAATCAAGATAAGAGATATAATATGCATAACACCTGTGATTATTCGAACCTATACTTTCATGATTCTTCTGGTTAGTCATATCATCAATTATGGTAAAAAATATAATATGCATACAACCATGACTTATTCAAACCTATGACTTCATGAATAATCATTATCAAACAACACGACAGTATAAGATCCTAACACAAGGTAGGATTCTATATTGATATAGGAAAAACATACCTGGATTAGCATGCTAGCTATTTATGTCTAACATACTCACATGATGTCTTCTTGTTCTTCTTCAATGACTTGTGCTAGTAACCTGCATATCTCATAGGTTAGCCATTATAAAACCAAGTTATACATACCTCGTAAATGGATCTTCTATGAGATCCATGACAATGGATGAGTCTTTATCCTCGTGTCATCATGATCATATGTTCTTGAACTGGAACATGATTTGTCTTTCTTGGTGTACCTTTCATGTTAGTAGACAACATAAACCTCATACAACACCATAATGCATTAGTACAATTATAAGTGTCAACACCCTAACCAATGAATATCTTCTATCATGCATTCATAATTTTGTTAAGGTGATACGACAAATCTAAAATCAAGATTGTACTAACCGTAATAACATGAAGACAAACATACCATAAACTTAATCAAGAACAAATCTCAAAACATACCTCGATGAGTCATACCTGTCGAGATTGCTTGTAATCTCCTTATGTAAAGCCTTAGCCTTATCTCCCTCTGAAACAGGAACTCCTTCACTTATGCAGGCGACCAATCCATCTTCTTCTAGGATTAACCCTATCCACTTGATTTGCAAGAACTGGACCTGGAGCTAGATATGGGTTTGTCAAAGAAACCCCAAAAATTCAAACTTTGAATTTCAAACTTCCGAAAGGATAGAAATATGCGCCTTGATGAGCTGATCAAACTGGTATATTCAGAATTTGAAAACTGCAAAGTTTCACTCCTCAATTTTGCCTTTGAAACTTCCGGATTCACTGGACGTGACCCTGAACTGGGGTTTGATGAAGCCCACTCTTCTTTCCAATCAAAAGGTTTTATCCAAATCTCTAATCTTCTATTTTTCTGAAGAGCTTCCAGCCATGGTCATAGATTTCAAAAATTCCCATTTTTACAGAAGCCCTAATTTTCCACTTTCCTGATCAAAGTCCCGAACTAGGGTCTGATCAAGCCCGGCCTTCTGCCCAACCAAAGATTCTGATCTTGGTCTCTAAATTTTTATTTTGATGAGTAGCATTCAGCCGTGATCTCCGATTACAAAAATTCCAACTTTCTCCAAAGCCCTAATTTCCGGAAGCCATGAATGAAGGTACCAAAAAATAATTCTGTTTTGACAGAAATATGTACCTGATTGTTTCTGGTGTAACTCTAAAATTTTTGATCCATAGGGTCTGAAAACGTTTTCTGAGATAGCCTGACCTGTTATCTTTCCATCCTGACAGGTCTGACCTCAATTGGATTTTCTGAGAGAGAGTTATGCCAAATGTCGCAACGTGACCTGTTTTGGGATAATACAGGAGAGCGAACTTGTACGGCGTGCCACGTGTCACTGTTTCAACTTCGGCCTCTGAAAATATTTTCTGAGATATCTAGGCCTGTTATCTTTCCATCCTAACAGGTCTGACCTCAATTGGATTCTCTAAGAGAGAGTTATGCCAAGTGTCGCAACGTGACCTGTTTATGGGATAATACAGGAGAGCGAACTTGTACGGCGTTCCACGTGTCACTGGTTCACCTTCTGCCTCTGAAAACGTTTTTTGAGATAGTACAGACTGTTTAATACCTGTCACTTTTTACGAAATTTCATTTCGAGCTTCCTAGCCCAAGTTATGACCTTTTTCCCAAGGTCACTTGATTTTAACTCAGATCTGGAAGAGGCAGAAACCCTATATTACACAGATCATAAATCACAAAGTACAATGAATTAGAGGTTTTGCTTTGGACACAAGGTACCTGGAGATTTAATCTTCGTCCTGTACCAATTTAAGATCTGAAAACTTCGCCAAAACGGATTTATAGCGAAAGTGCTATGATGACTGGTTTTTGCTATATCAAGCCCTAGCATCGTAAGTGCAACAAGTGTCATACATGCCATATCATGCCTTCTTTCAGGCTAGCTCTGATACCATGTTAAATTTTCTGAATTTACTTCAATCTAATCTAGGATCTTAACTGAGAGAACAACATGTATAGCATATCTACAGCATATCAATCATGGTGACAATAATGCAAGCACACAAGAGACACAAATATTTACTTGGGGAAAACCATAAAGGTGAAAAACCCCAATAACTTCCTCACAGATAGATAGAGCAATGATACAATCAACCATGAGAGATAGACATAACCTAGCAGCAGATCCTCCTCCTCCATAAGTGCACCACTCCTCCTTGAGTGCATGTGTGAGAAGTGAGTGAGCAAATAGAGTGCCTCCCGCACTCTATTTATACTTGACTTGGCTTGCCTTTTTACCTAACTCATGTAGGCTTGAACTTAACCACATAACATAATGCTGAGTGGGCCGACCCCCAATAGGGTGGTCTAATAACCCTTTGACCCACATGACTTATACAGGGCCGACCCCAAACAAGGTGGTCATCAAGTATAAGTTACGACACTTACAATATAAATGATGACACTTCCTTATAGAGGAATAATACCATCTCTATAGGAATACAATATACATATATGTGAAATACATTCCGAAGTTACATATACATCAACATGTCATGCATTCCACCATGATGTGTTAGAATTTATAGCTAATTCCTTGACACATCACCCAATGATCACCCCAATCACTTGGTTAACTTATCTGGGTTCCTTCCTTCTCCACCTGAACAACACATTAGGAGTTTACTCACTCCTTGGTTGTTGGAAAACAGGTTTCATCCCAAATTAACACCAATAGGGGGTTCATGGGATACTTGTGTAGCACTATAGCATTACCATTCCAACCACATTATGGCCTTTACCATGACTATCTCATATGGCATGCACTACCACAAAACAACCATAAGTTCTCACTTGCTTTGGCTATTAAACTCATAATCAACATACACACATGGCATGATATTATTTCATATGAATGCATTCAAAATTCTAGACAGTTTGATGGTATAAGGATCATTTCCATTGCTACCCCATACCTCACCATATCCGGTGGAATAATGTTCACATAAATGCATCCAATATCACATGCAAACCAAGTTATGATAATTGAAATATGGCTAAAGGTATTCTTATCCAATCCCCTTTTTGTACTTACGCAATCAACATAAATAAACCATTACCTACATGGCTTCCATCAACATCTTTGATGTTACCTGATCGGTTGGTATCTTACAAAGGATTACACCATCCTTCCACCAACCTCTTGATCATAGATTCCTTGCCCCAACCTTTCTTCATAGGGTTGTTGGTCACATGAAACAAAATCATCAACATCTTTATCCATGCTTCGGTTGTCTTTGGTCCTACAACCAATGCCAACACCACTAATTATTAACAACCACAATAATTATCTTAAGTGGCTTATTGCATATGTAAAACTTCACTATCTTTACCAACATGCAACATCGTATACATGCACAAGAATCTTCACATGCACTATGCAATGTCTATTAATATGCCCACTAGTGCATATTCACTTCATCTGTCTAATCTCTTTCATTTTCAACATTCCTATGCCATAATTTTATGTATATAAAAATTATAAAATATAAATACAATAGCAAGAGAGGAGTCAAAGAAATCTCCGTTTACAATACCTCATCATGGCACGGAATTCCTCTTCCACATCATAGATGATCCAATTTCATGGCCTCTCTAATCAAACACACCAGGGGTCATTAGCTATGATTTTTTCACCAAGTAGCAATTCAATACATATACTCATGTATAACATTCCTATTGTCTACTTTCCAAGCATACAATTCTTATGTTATAAACATAAATAGTTTAAGGTGAGAAATTTCCTTCTTTATCAACATTGCCTTATGGAGATTATTCTCCAATTTATGATGCAACCATCTTATTAGCCCTATGTAGCTTTACTTGATCATTGCAATAGCTCTCATTGCACTATGTTCGCATGCCTTTCTACTCATCTTGTTTTGGGCAATTCTAGTCAAGTCTATCTTTCCTCTAGAAATATTTTCCACAATTCTAGATCATACCATAGATTCACACATGACATGGAAATGCCTCATTCCCTAAAGGGGAATCCTTTGCATGCGAGCACTTCCGTCACTATCATGAACCACATGGTAGGTCCACATACTAGAGTGTCTTATTCCATTCATGACAACTTCCTTTTGCATGCATACACTTTCCCACAAGGCTAGTTCACCTATCACCTTCACCAACTGAATATTCCTTACATGCTATCCTAATCCATACCTTGTTGAGAATTACCGTATCGAATAAAATATCCATATCCCATAACAAATAGTTCCCATGGATTTTCCCTGCAATTCATAATGTATGCATTAATCACAATATTACTTTGGATGCATCCTTATCCATGGCACCAATGTCCCTTTCAATCTCTTTTATTCTCTCCTGAATAGAAATGGTTGGCACTCCTCCATCTTGCATGTTACCAACTATGCCTCCACATTATTGTGAGAGTATCATTACATTAAAAGAATTAAACAATTTTGATTTTCATGTATTCTGGGAACTACCCAAATTGACATTTTTTGTCAAAACAAGGTTATAGGCACTTTTCTATTTTGATATCTGAGACATCCAAATTACCAATTCAGATTCTAAATGTGCATCGTTATCCCCTCCTGGATAATATTTCCAATGCCTATCTTCATGAACCATTTTGATTCCGGATATGGAATATACACCCTTCCAAAAATGTCAACTTTGCCCAATTATGCACTTTTCCCACAGGTGCAATTAGCATCGGTGACCAACTTCAACCATTTGTAGAAGTAAATCTAGAGAGAACTATGATAGCACTCAATTTTTCACCAAAATTTTGAGTGTCTTTAGCATCCTTGTGCTATAATTTTTAAATCTCTTTTGCTTCATTTGACCCAGTTCATAACTTCCAGTTTTCTTCAATGAGTCAGGAAGAGTCTTATTCATAAATCTTTTCTCCAAAACTCCTATGGCCTTTGCCTTTCAAGCTAAAATACACAAAATGAAAATAAATCTTACCTAGTCTATAAATCCTAGCTTTATTAGATTTTATATTTTATGCATTTGTGTTGAAGCGGTGGGTGCTTCAAGTGATTCTTAAGCAATTCATATTACAATCAAGATTCATGATACCGAATCCTGAGTTCATGTCACATATGCCAAAAAACCAAGTTACTGCATTATCCTAAAAACTAGTCACTATCCTAAGTCTAATTCTAAATTATGCTAAGCTATCGAATATCAATCATATCCCAACTTTGAGTTATATCAAAGTTAAGACCCAAGCCATGAGTTAAATTTCAGTCCATTCACAAACTAAGTCGACATGTCAAGTCATGATTCAACTATAAATCAATCCACAAGTCAACACATGAGCCAAGCAAAGCCAAATGCAAACGTTGAAGCTTTAATAAAAATTGGTTAATAGGTGTATTGCGCTGGTGTCTTGCGATTTTAGTATGATTCAGTTTTTGGGGCAGGTCATGCCAAAAAGCCACAAGTTGTGTCATATGCCTAAAAATACACGGGTCAAGCTTTAAGCTTAAGCCACAAATAGACAAACCAAGCTACAAAGGTAACGTATAGCTCTAAATCGCATGCCAAAAATGACAGCTTCAGGTTATGTGATGTGGGGCACTGCCACGAGTCTTTTATTCATAGCACTTGGCACAGGAAGCATTAATCCCTGTGCAACAACTTTTGGAGCAGATCAGCTAGAATTCTCTATGGCCGAAGGTCACACCAAAGAAGGGCTTCGGGTCACATTTTTCTCTGCATTTCACTTTGCAATTGGAGTGGGGGCCTTCCTCTCAATGTTCCTTTCGCCACTGTTGAGTGCCAGTGTCTCATATGTAGCTTCCTTTGGAATGTCTTCCCTTCTCATTGTTTTTTTTATAATTATATTCAGGTTTGTCCGAGGATCCTTTGTAGATAGGTCGGCTGTTGGAAGTGTTTTCTTTTTCTACTATGGTTAAAGTCATAGTCAATGCGGTCAGGCTGAGGAAGAACAAATTTGGTTCTATAAATTATGAAGGAGTTAATTGTAGTGGAGAATCGAGCAGTCCTGCTCATTGGCTTGATGCTGCTAAGATAAGATGCAATGTAGAAGATGTCAAGGATGTAAAGGCTCTTATGAGAGTATGAGTTTTCATCTTTCCTACTTCTCTATTTTGGCACCTGTGTAATCATAACGCCTCTACTTGGGTATTTCAAGTGAGCCAAATGAATGGGCAGGTGTCCTGGCTGGGAAATATTGTCATAAACCCCGATCAGATGTAGAGGATTCCTCATCGTCGACAGAAGGAGAGACACCAAGTTTTGTAGAGCATATGGATTCAGATGTGAAAATGTTGTAATAATTTTACAACTTTTGGATGAGCATAGCCATTTCAGTAAAACAAAACTTTCGGTGGCTTAGTTGGGCTTTCACAGCTATTCTTAGCCACCGAAAGCAAAGCTTTCAGCGGCCTACAGGTTCAAGTCTTGGTTTCACTAGCCACTGAAGTACAGAACAGGGAAGAGAAGCATATTTTTGCACAGATCTGACTTGTGCTGATCCAAACACCTCGAGGATGATTTCTAATGCTAGATAATAAGTAAAGGCATCAATATTAAGGTTCTGTTTTAGTTTCTGGAGGTGCCAATGAGGTGAATAAGATAAGATTTCTTGTCTATTTTTGGGTAAAAAATGACCATCTGCCAGGTAGCAGTCTCGACCTCCTCCAGTGAAGGCTTTTTACAGCTGTTGAAGATACGAGGACTAGCAAGATGTCGATTACCCTTTTAAATAGGACGCTTCCCTATTTTCTAGAAAACTATTTTAACTATCTGTTTTTAGCAAATTCGATTCAGTTTTTCAGGATCTGGAACTGTTTTGTAAAGGCTATAAAGCCTGTAACTTCTGTAGAACAAGGATTCGACTTTGAAGAATCTAATACACTATTTTTGTAGAAAGACTTCTTCTTAATATATTCAGTAATACAAGCTTCTTTCATTGTTGTTTTCATACCATTATCTTCTTCTTTCTGTGCTTATGAGCAGAGGTTCTCTTGTCTATGTTTACTTCAAAAGCTAGTGATTGTTATCTCACTTTCATATCAGTAAACTAGGATCATAAGTAACTATTGCTAGTTCTAGTGACCCATCATATGCATTGTTTCATATATGTATGTTCTGGTTAATATAGTTAGTTTTTCTCCCCCATCTAATTCAGCAAAACTATCTGATTAATGGCTTTTGAAGGCCTTGTCCTATCTGGATATTACTAAGTTGTCTTGAGTGAGGAGATTCAGTGAGTGTGTTATTCATCTTAATCCAATTACATACTCATCATTGAGTTATTAGTTAAGTTACCAGGCATCTCCGAGATACAACCTAGGAGAGTTTCCTGGAGAGTTAACAAACTAGAAATATTTTTTTATTGCGAAGAGTTAGTACATATAACAAGGATCACTCAACAATTTTCATATTGTCGATCCAATGCACCAGTGAACCTCTATAAAATTATGGGTTTGACTACTTTTGACTTTTGCAACTTTTCAAGATCTTGGAATTTTTGGCAAAAATGACTATCTCCCAAACTAAGCATTTCTCGGAAAAAAATTTCTAACGAAAGTTGCTTGTTTGAATGATTGGATAAAATGTTATGATCAATCATTTTTCTGGTTTTGACATCTAGGGTCACTTTTGCCTTCTGCAAGATTTTCAAAATCCCCAAAAAGTGCTCCAGAATAGTGCATTTTGGCCTTCTTTTGCATCTCGGCTTGACACGTTTTGGAATTTGGCTCCGATATTTAAAATTTAACTACTTTCCTGGTCCATGAGTGTACCATAGCAATTTCATCCCGAATTGAGCTTCCATGTCGTCTTGGGACACCGATATTTCAAAGTCTATATTTCAAAATTTCTGCCAAATCGAAGAAAAACTGGATCGATCCTTTCACTGTTGATTTCATGACCTTCTCAAATGGCATTCCAATGCTGTAAGTCTCATCCAATTCTGAGTTGAATTGCTCTTGTTATGGCCGAAACAATTTTTAGGCTCTACTTTGTTTTTCGATTTTGCGCAATCTGCTAAATAAGTTCAATGACATTTTTCAACTTATGGTGCCTGAATATCTCCCTGGAAAACTGCTCAGATTCTCTATTTCGGTAGACTTTTCAATTTGTCGCCGACCTATTTCGGTAGACTTTTCATTTTGTCATCGATCGACGCACTTTTCACTTTATCGCCAATCGACACAATTTCCAATTTTTTGCTGACCCGTTTCAACGACTTTTGAATTTGTCGTCGATCGGTGCAATTTTTCATTTTTCGCCGACCTATTACGACGAACTTTTGAATTTGGCACCGACCAACACAATTTCCAATTTTCCACCAACCTTTTTCGGCGACCTTTTGAATTTGTTGTCGATCAACGGAATTTTGTGTTTTCTGTTGACTTGCTTCAACGAATTTTTGAATTTGTCACCAATCGATGCATTTTTTCGTTTTCAGGTGACCTGTTTCAGTGACTTTTTGAATTTTTCGCCGATCGGTGAAATTTTGCAAAACTCGCTGAAACACATCGGCACAGCTCCACAAATTTTGCCAACACACACTTAGGCAAAAAAGCTCAAAAACTTAGAAAAAATTACCTTTCCTCTATGATGATCAATGCTTAGTAGGAAGCGATCTTACCTTTGCAAACTGTTATATGTAGCCCATGTAGGATCAATGTTGTAACTTGTGCTCTGACACCACATTGTCACTCTTGTCCCATCAATCCTGCTCAAAGAAAGGAACATGACAAAAAATCTGGTGATTTTCAAAACTCATCAAATTCATACAAATAAAAACACATGTCCAGATGTATAATTCAAATAAACACAGTGGAAATGAGATCTACTACACACATATCTAACATGCATTGATTTTTATAATCATAACAGTCTTCAATTAAAGACATTATAGAATTTAAAATACAAGAGAACACTTGTCTTAATTGTGAAGTTGTCTCGAGCAACTAGCTATGCAACTGTGACGTTCCACCCTGTTGATGTATATGTAACTTCAGAATGTATTTCATCTATGTATTTCATATATATTTATTGTACCCTTATAAGAGATGTGTTATTCCTCTATAAGGAAGTGTCGTCATGTGTATTGACAAGTGTCGCAAGTGTGTGTACTTGCCGATGGGTTATTATACCACCATGTGTGGGGTCGGCCCTAAAATATATATTATATTGTGGATGTATCTAGATAGACAAGTTGGCCCCATAAGGTCACTGGGAAAACAGGTTAAGTATAAGTAGAGATCAGGAGATCTCTATTTGGATCATTTGGAAATACACACTTCTCTCACTCAAAAAGTGGCGCACTAGTGAGGAGGAGGATCATCTTCTCTAGGAAACTATCTCAAGTGTATTTTGGTTGTACTTTGGTTGAGCCATTGCTCTCTCTATCTCTGAGGAAGTTGTGGGGTTTTTCACCTTAGGGTTTTTCCCACGGAAACTCTATGTCTCTTGTCTCTCATGCTTTTGATTCTTGTGATGCTTGTGATGCTTATTGTGATTGTTATGCATTGATATACTGTATATTTTATTCTCTCAGTAAAGATCCAAGAGTATTGTGAATTAATGCTCAAATTTTAACATGGTATCAGAGCTAACCTGAGAAGAAGACATTTTGCAGTGACGGAAACTTGAGTTTCTTGTTTATTGGGTTTCTCTCCACAGTTTTTGGAAAAGCAGTATAGTAGATTGACTCTACTCATCAAGGAGAATCTATCTGTCCAATCAAAATTCAATTTCGAGCAATTTCAGATTTGGCCCTAAAAAAATTAGGGTTTCCACAAAAAATGGAATTTCTGAAATCTGAAGCCATAGTTGGAAGCTCCTTGCAAAAATTGAAGTTTAGAGCTTTGGATCGAGATTTTTGGCTGGGTAGATCTCTGGGAAACTCAAACCCTAATTAGTGAATCTGAGAGGACAAAAAGGAAAATATGAAGGGTAAAGCTTTGCTGATCTCAAATTTTGAATACACCAGGCTGATCAGCTCATCAAGGCACATCTTTCTATCCATTCAGAAAGTTGAAATTCACATTTTGAATTTTTAGGGTTTTTTCGACAAACCCTAATCCAGGACTAGATCCAGTTTTCAGCATTTCAAGTGGTAAGACCTAAATCTTTTCTATTTCATTTGAAGTAATCTTTAAGATTTCTCACCACACCAAGCTTGAGGATAAGCTTGAAGGGGCTGATAAATTCCGAGCTTGGAAGTATAGGATTGGGTTAATCTTGGAAGAGAATGAGTTGGACTCATATATAAAAGAAGACATCCCTATCCTAGAGGATGAAGAGGCTAAGGTATTGCATAAGAAGAACTTGATCAAGGAAAAGAGAATCATTGCTGATTCTATCAAAGACCATCTCATACCCCATGTGTCTTCTCTAAAGACACCCAAGGCTATGTTTGACTCTTTGACCAAGCTATTTGAAGGAAAGAACATAAATCGGAAGATGACCCCGTGGAATCAATTGAAAGGGGTCAAGATGTCGAATGGAGAAACCATTCAATCCTATTTCTCCAAGGTCTATCAGATCAAGGAACAACTTGAAGCTGTAGATGAAATGGTGGAGAATGGTGAAATTGTTATGACTACTTTGAATGGCCTACCTAGGTCATGGGACTCTTTTATCCAGGAGATCTGTGCCAGAAAAAAATTAATCTCCTTCAGCAAATTATGGGAGGAATGTTCTCAAGAAGAAGCAAGGCTTGTGGCAAGAGAAGAGAAGATGGAAAATGAAGATCAAGCTCTCACAACTCACATTAAGAAGGGCAAGTTCAAGAGGGAGCCATCCCATCACAAGAAGAAATCTTCTCATCATTTTCACAAAGACAATAAAGATCTAAGGTGTTTCACTTGTAATGAGAAGGGTCACTTTGCTTCAGAATGTCCCAAGAACAAAAGGGACAAACACAACAACAACAACTCTAGCAAGAAGAAGAAGGGTAACAAAAGAAGGTACCATGCTCATGTTGCCGAAGATGATGAACCTCCAAAGAAGAAGGCTAGGGCAAAAAGTGATGATAGTAATGATGACTCATCAAGTGAAGAAGAGTATGTTCTAATCTTTGCTCTCATAGGTACTATTTCCCATGGTTGTAATGATTGGTTAATTGACAGTGGGGCTTCCAAACACATGACTGGGTTTAAAGAATCCTTTATAAATCTGTCTGAACATGAATCACCCCATAAAGTGAAACTTGGGGATGATTATCAATATCCCATCAAAGGAAGTGGTGAAGCCTCCTACAACCTAGATTCTGGAAAATCTTTGAAGATGAAAGAAGTCCTTTATGTACCTGGTCTCAAGAAGAACTTACTCTCCATCTCTGCATTGGATGCAAAAGGTATGAGGGTTGCATTTGTGGATGGCCAAGTCCTAATGTGGCCAAAAGGAAAGACCATAGATGATGCAGTTGTGATTAGAGAGCAAGAGGGAAGTTTCTATAAATTAAAAGGACAACCTGAACATATCATGGTGCATGAATCCATGGAGCCAAGTGAACTTTGGCATAGAAGACTTGCTCATATGCACTATAGGGCACTTCCAATTGCAAGCAAGGCTGTAGAGGGTCTTCCTAGAATCAAGACCAAACATGAAGGTGTTTGCAAAGGATGTGCAAAAGGAAAGAACATTAAGAAGGCATTTCCAAGCAGTGAAAGCAAGGCAAAAGGTATCCTGAAAATCATCCACTCAGATGTATGTGGTCCTATGTCATCCAGTTCTCTGAGTGGGTATGTTTACTATGTCTCATTTATTGATGACTTCTCCCAGAAGACTTGGGTATACTTCTTGAAAAACAAAGATGAGGTGTTTGATAAGTTCAAGGAATTCAAAACCTTGATGGAAAATCAAATTGACAAGAAGATCAAAACATTCAGATCCGTCAATGGTGGAGAATTCACCTCAGGTGACTTCAAGAATCTTTGCAGTGATTCAGGGATTAAGAGGGAGTTGACTGCTCCTTACAATCCTCCACAGAATGGAGTTACAGAAAGGAAGAACAGAACAATCATGGAAGCAGCAAGGGAAATGTTGCATGACTAGGATCGACCTATGCATCTATGGCTAGAAGCAGCTAGAACAGCTGTATATGTGCAGAATAGAACACCCCACAAGATATTGGACAACAAGACACCAAAAGAGGTATTTTCTAATAAGAAACCTAAAGTCAGCCATCTCAGAATATTTGTTTGTCTAGTATACACTCATGCCCCAAAGGAAAAGAGGACTAAACTAGATCCTTCAAGAAAGAATGGTATCTTTGTGGGTTACAGTGAAAGCTCGAAGGCTTACAGACTATACTTTCCAGGGTTCAAGAAGATTGATGTCAGCAAGGATGAATATAAGTTCAATGATAGGTAATCCAGGAAGCAAAGATCAAGAGGGAGCACACTCCAGCAGCTCCTGCAAGGATGCATATTTTCAGAGGGAGTTGACCATCTTCCTACATTCCACAACAGAAAGGTGTAGAAGAAGCTACTTCAGTAGCTCCTGCTAGGGAGCAAAGACTTAGAGGGAGTCCACCCAACAAACAAACAAAGATAAGTATTTCAATTATCATTTCTTGCCTATTTTGTTTGTTTAAATAATATTATGCTTATGTTCCTAGACTTAGGAGATGTATTGTGCATATTAGAATGATTGCATTAATGAACAGTATACTACTAATATGCATGTGAAGGGTAAGTGGCCTATGGCACTATACAACATTCCAGTGCTACTTATCTAGAATGAAACCTCTTTGCTGACATGTTGGGAGTAGTGCAAACTCTTAACAATAATCTGGTAGAGACTGGAAGGCATCTAGAAAGTTGTGGAACATGGATAAATGTTGTATTGAAGCATTGGCTAAGATAACTGCATGACTGCATGACATATTTGTTTATGTGTAAAGAATTTGTTCTGAAAATTATGAGATGTTTCTAATCATGCAATTTAACTTGTTTTGTAGGAAAGACCGTATATCTTCACCTACAAAAGGACTACAACATTTGTTCCAACAACAAAGATATCTATTGAAGATATTGAAGATATTGAAGTTCCCAGGATCTGGGATGAAGAAATTGAATGCCATGATTCATTGATCATGAAGAAGATGTTTGGGATGCAGTCCCAAGACCTGACAGGGAGTCACATGTGTACAGATTGAAGAAAGCCTTGTATGGCTCGTAGCAAGCTCCCAGAACTTGGTGTGATACAAAGAGGAAGCTTGCTGCCGAATTCAATATGAAGAACTTTGGGAATGATGCATTATCTCCTAGGTATGGAGGTGTGGCAGAATTCAGGTGGGATCTTCCTTGGTCAAGGGAAGTACACAGTAGATATCCTGAAGAGATTCGGGATGATGGATTGCAAGGCCATGGCCACACCCATGGCATCGAATCTGAAGCTTCTATGTGATGCTTCATCTGAGCCGGTTGATGTCTCTATGTATCGTCAGATGATTGGGTCCTTGATGTACTCGACGAACACGAGACCAGATTTTTTCTTTGCAGTGAACACATTGAGCTAGTTCCTGATGGATCTGAGGAGTGTTCATGTAGTTGCTGTAAAGCATGTTCTAAGGTACCTGAAGGGTACAGTGGATTATGGGCTCAAGTATGAAGCGAATCAAAAGTTTAACCTGCAGGGTTATGTTGATTCAGATTGGGTTGGCAGTGCTGCAGATAGGAAGAGCACATCTGGGTGCTGCTTCAGTATGGGATCAGGTGTGATCTCTTGGTTCAGCAAGAAGCAGTCCTGTGTAGCACTGAGTATAGCTGAGGTAGTGTATGTTGCAGCCTGTTCAGCTAGTTGTGAGGCAGTATGGCTACGGAAGCTACTGTCTAAGTTATTTGATCTCCCATTGATGCTACTGGTATATTCTGCGATAACCAGAGTTGTGTGAAGCTATCTAAGAACCCATTGTTTCATGACAGGTCAAAACACATAGAGATCAAATATCACTATATCAGGGATATGGTGCAGAGAGGAGCCGTGAAGCTCCTGTATGTTGCGATGGACGAGTAGATTGCAGATGTGCTGACGAAGCCACTAGCCAGGGTGAAGTTCGAGTACTTCAGGGAGAGGCTTGGTGTTCTTCAGATCGACGACACTTTGAGGAAGAAGTGATGGACACATTTGCTGAAGCCATCCCAAGCATGTTGGAAGGAGGATCCTTCACATGGCTGTGTATGTAAGCGCTGGATGATGAGTGTCAGGACGACGCTCCAGTTACTGCTCTGTATATGCATCATGTTGGATGCTGGATATGATCAGTTGGATCATTTATATTTATATGTATGTACGCATCATGTTGATGCTGGATATGATCAGTTGGATCATTTATATTTGTATGTATGTACGCATCATGTTGATGCTGGATATGATCAGTTGGATCATTTATATTTGTATGTATGTATGCATCATGTTGATGCTGGATATGATCGGTTGGATCATTTGTATGTATTTGTATATGCATCATGTTGGATGCTTGGACCATGTATCTGTATCAGGTGGATACATTGTATGATCAGGTAGATCATGTATGTTGATATGTATCATGTATTTGTACTTGTATTAGGTGGATACACTATATGATCAGGTGGATCATGTATGATGATATGTATCAGGTAGATACTTGGTGTGCATTAGGTGGATGCATTGTATGATCAGGTTGATCATGATGATGAGCTTCAGGATGTTACTCCAGATGATATGTACCAGGATGGTACAAGTGATGATGATCAGTATGATCATGGGCATCAGGATGATGCCTTGTGCGATGATGATCTGTTGGATCATGAGTATCAGGTTGATACTTGGAGGTCAGAGATGATATGTGGCAGGTTGTGCAAATAGCATGTAATCAGTCCTGGGATATCTTGTCGGTCGTGTTGCGGCACATAAATGTTCCTGGAGTACTCTTTTCGGTATTGCTATGTAGTATGTAACCAGTCCTCAGATATCCCATAGGTTGAGCTGTGTGCTGGTAATCAGTCTTGGGATGAGGTATTACTACGGAGACATGTAATCAGTCCTGGAGATCTGAGAGGTTGAGCTGTGTGCTTGTAATTAATCGTGGGATGCTCTTTAGAGATCTTGTCAGTCGTGCTGCGGCACATAAATGTTCCTGGGATGCTCTTTAAAGGTTTTGTCTATCCACATGTAATCAGTCCTAGAGATCCGAGAGGTTGAGCGGTATGCTCGTAATAAGTCCTAGGATGCTCTTTAGAGATCTTGTCGGTCATGTTGCAGCACATAAATGTTCCTGGGATGCTCTTTAAAGGTATTGTGGAGGAGATGCATGTAATCAGTCCTGGGAGATCTTGCCAGTCATGCTTAGGCATATAAATGTTCCTGGGATACTCTTTCCGGTATTGCATCCGCACATAAAATTAGTCCTGAGAGGCCACCTCTATCAGACCATTCGCATAGATGATGAAGACTTGCAGGTGGTGGGCCTGCATCCAGTATGAAAAAGGACTGGCTCTGTAGAACTTCCTATGACGAGTAGAGTCAGAGATTGGTTGAGATAGCAACAGCAGTGATAATGATGATGACGATGATCCCGAGAAGAAGACTTGTCTAGCAGAACTGTGTCAAGAAATACCTTCCTAGTTAAGAGGGAGTGTTGATGTATATGTAACTTCAGAATGTATTTCATCTATGTATTTTATATATATTTATTGTACCCTTATAAGAGATGTGTTATTACTCTATAAGGAAGTGTCATCATGTGGATTGACAAGTGTCGCAAGTGTGTGTACTTGCCGATGGGTTATTAGACCACCATGTGTGGGGTCGGCCCTAAAATATATATTATATTATGGATTTATCTAGATAGACAAGTCGGCCCCATAAGGTCACTGGGCAAACAGGTTAAGTATAAATAGAGATCGGGAGATCTCTATTTGGATCATTCGGAAATACACACTTCTCTCACTCAGAAAGTGGCGCACTAGTGAGGAGGAGGATCATCTGCTCTAGGAGACTATATCAAGTGTATTTTTGTTGTACTTTGGTTGAGCCATTGCTCTCTCTATCTCTAAGGAAGTTGTGGAGTTTTTCACCTTAGGATTTCCCCCACGGAAACTCTGTGTCTCTTGACTCTCATGCTTTTGATTCTTGTGATTCTTGTCATGCTTATTGTGATTGTTATGCATTGATATACTGTATATGTTATTCTCTCAGTAAAGATCCAAGAGTATTGTGAATTAATGCTCAAATTTTAACACACCCATCCATAGGATAATTGTGTTCATCAATCTCTCAACGCAACTGACACCCTCGATTTGTACATGATTTCCACAAGGAATGGGAACACTCAAGCTCAAGCCAAACGAAAGCATACACTTAACTCATACCACAACATAATCTTCCCACACACAGCAAGCACAAATGTTGGGCATGGATAAATGTTTTAACTATGGGATTTACAAAATAGGATTCCCATTGGTTCATCCAATCCATGGCACACCCAAAAATGAGTTGTGAGAGGGGAAATTAACCCTTGGTGAACAAAATCGAGTTTCTAACTAGTATATGGGAATTCCGAGGGAAAAAAACAACAAGGGGTTCACTTAGTGAACTTGTTACATAGCACGATTGTTCGCATGATATTTAAGAATATCCCTAATTTCACTAAATATTGGAAAATGCATCCTAAAATAACATTATTGAACCCCCCTCCTAATATGTTTTTCCAATTAAGAAAACCCCTAATTTCACCAAATATTGTAGGTATCCATTTTTATCAACCCATTTTTAACACCCCCTTTATATCATATTATCAAGTTATAACAAACAGGATCCCTAACACATCCTAGTATAAGAAAACAATATGCTGAATAAAATAATAGTATAATGTTAATAATGATCCCACTAGGATTGTAGGGGTGACTAATCAATTTGTAGCATTGGATGGTGGAAGACCCAACAAAATAGTACTAGGGAAGGAAAAATGCGTAAAAGGAAACCTAGCCAAGAGATAAACATACCAAAGAATATAGAATACTGATAGTCCAATAGTTAATGCAATGCTTAGAAAAGATGAGAATTGCATATGTTTCACACCACACCTTGCCAATCTACCAATTTTATATCATGTAAATACAAGTATATCCATAGAGAGATCATGTTTTCTATAAGCTTAATAAATTAAAATCCATAAAAATGAAAAAATGAAACCCTTTTGTGGACGGAATCCCCTACCTCCTTATCAAAAGAAACATCATTGATGTTTGAATCCAAATGAACATAGAAAAATTCCTCTTATTTTTCAAAAAAACCATATGATCATGTGCATAGCTTGGATTTGGGTCATTCACAAGATCCAATGAATTGCCTTCACTTCCTCTACATTTATTCTTGCAATCAAGGGAATTAATAGCATTTAGTTACCTTTTCTTAGGTTATATCTAGTTTTTTTTAATAATCTTGACAAGATAGGAAAAAATCTAGTTTTTAGGTTTCAGGCATGAAATAGTTATAAAGATACACAGATGGTAAAACTTATATGATACCATTTCATGGTGACGATAACACATAAGGTATGTAAATAAGGATTTAGATTTTCATCTATGTTCATGTTAGTTCCAATACAATATTAAGACAAATTCCTTGCATATAAGAATTTAAATTACAATTATGAATGTGCCAAATATAACTCAATCTAACAGCTATTCCTAACTTGAAATGTGAAAATATTAAAGAAGAATACAAAAAGTTGAAAGAAATAATTAGTCAATAAACATTGATCTAAATTTTCTTGGTTTAAGTGATCCAATAAATATTCATCTCACTTTTCTTGTTTGTCGTTGAGCAAGGTTTAATTGAATCTCGGTACCCACCTAAACCCCAACCTAAAAAATGAAGATTTAGATCTTTTACTTGAATTCCTACAAAAAATACAATACAATTTTTCAAATATGGAACTCCCGATTAGCTACATCTCTTAACTTAAATATGAAAAACAATATAGCGTCAATTCAAACCAACTCTAAATAAGCTATTAAATAAGGATTTCTCAAGGCCAATTGTTGGCTTGGTTTTGTAACCAAGCTTAGTGCAATGGGCACCTGCTAACTAGTAGCAGCAGTTTCAATAGAAATAAATAACAAATTAATCTAAACTACGTTAACCATGGATCTATGAAGCAAATAATGGAAATATTATGGAAAGTAAAAACGATTGACAATATATGAAAAAGATTTTTGTATTGAGAATAAGGGCAAGCAAATGCTTGCAATAGTAATACCTCCAAATGATGAAGATTGTTGAGTAGCTCCAAGGGTGAGCAGCTCCAAGCTCCAAAGGTCTCTTCTTCTCCAATGCTTCCTGGTTTGTGCAAGGCTCAAAAGGTGGGCAATGATCAAAGGGGATTTTGGCAGCATGAGGATAGGATGATGGATGGATGGAAAGTGAGGATCCCCTACCACCTTTTTATAGTTTTTGGTGGTGGGGAATACCATTATGGTTTTGAGGAAACCAATGGTATTGACCAACATGGTTTAGGTACTTTTTCCCTCCTTTTTCCTTTTTTGAATATTTTGAATATTTTTATTCCCTTTTTAATATTTTTGGGAATTCTGGACCCTTTTTGAGGGTTTTTTATGTTTTTTTAGGGAAAATATTCATTTTGAGTGGAAAAAGGGGTGTATTAAGGTCGTTTGGTGACCTTTTGATGGCTTTAGAGGCTCCAATGGTGAAAAAGTGGACAAATGGGTCATGTGAATAAGGAAATGAGCTAGTGAGCACTTTTTGGGTGTTAACAGATTGCCCCCTGAGGTGTGAGGGCAGGAGATCATCGTATGTCCAATAGACATCATAGTTCTTTTGTCTTTTTTCTAGGTTTGGGGAAGAGAAGAGACCAGTTGGAGACTGGATCCACGGCCCTTGAAAGCTGCAAAAAACAAAAAATATTACATGGCCTCAATATGAATGAGGAATAATCTCTGATAATGGACGAGGCGGGCATACCCATGCTCGTATCAAGACATATACATAACAATTAGTCCCAAGAAGGGGGACCTAATACATAAAAAATCTACTGGTACATCATAATGGTCCAAAGGGGACATTATTTCGGGATATACTCATGATCATAACATGACTGATCTCAATAACTGATACACTGGAATAACTAATGAACTGCTGAGACTGAAGGTGTCCAACATCTATGGGGACTCAATGATTGTGAGTCATCTCCGAGAAATATATGTAACTGTATACTCGAGGGAGTATAAAACCGGGGTACATCTGAATGCTGTCGCCATGTGCAACCCGGATATCTATAGCAAAAATGTAACTGGTTGTATCCATAGGTAGACTCTCAAATGTGGAAGAGTCGGGTGGTATCCGGGGTCTTGAACAAATAACAGAACGGACCAATACCCTGTGCGAGTCTCAACGATGCGATCAAGGTGTTGAAGTCGAGCATGTGAGAAACAACCATTTGGAGAGGCACTGAGGACTCTTCTCGAAATGATTCGTAGGCACTCATCGTAAATGGTGATGAGTCCAAGACACAGGGACCTCTAGGTCTATCCTCTGGAATAAATTTGGTTGTCGTCGACAGAGGGAGACCAAAAACTAACAAGGCAATGATGTTTCCTTGATAGGAGCACGAGGTGTAGAAATGAAGTGTGGTAGTACTGATGGTAGGATTGACATTCTTGTGGGGATGGGAAGTAATTGGGGTCATATAGTGGGTAGACTCAAACTTCCTTTGTTCAGAGCACGATGACATGGTTGACCTGGCAGCGTAGGGAACTAACTTGTAGGTGCAGGGATCATGGCTTTTAAGGACTGAAGGGTATGTATTAACTGAGGGGACGAGCTGGTGGGTGCTGTCGAGGGATTCTTAGGGTGACATACTGTAGAATACTCTGAGCAAAGGCGACCAAAATGGGGAAGCTGCCATATGAGTAGACGTGATCTGTTGTGACGCCAAGAAGCACCATTGGGTCCTTCTTCGTAGTTTTAATGAGCTCCAAGAAGGGATAAAAGTGTGCTCTGAAATGGTACTATCCTGTGGATTTTGTGAGCCCAGGACTGTTCATGCTCATTGGTGCTTTCATTTTTAAGGAGTCTGAAAACGGTAAGAAGACTCTGCAGTGGTTGTGAGTACTGTCCTGTTGGTTTTACGAGCCCAGGATGGTGATTTCTCGTGGTCGCTTTCATGTTTAGAGAGTCTGAAAGCGGTAAGGGGACTCCATTGTTGTTCTTTTTCGTAAGTTAGTCTCCAAGGCCCGAAAAAGCATAAAATGATGCAAATGGAGAACTCTTCTAGCCGATGTGACTAGAGTATTCCTTTTTCGTAATTAGTCTACAAGGTCTGAAAAAGGGGTAAACTTATACCAGGTAGATGCCCGTTCAGATACGTTTAGAGAGCATGAAAGGAAGCAAGGTTGCTCGGTGATCTTTTCATTGTTTTAGGAGTCAGAAAAGAGCTTAACGGAAACTCCCTAAGTGCCTTTTTTGTAAAAAGGGATTACTCGGCCCGAAAAAGGGATAAAACTATACTAAACAACAAGGGATTGATTAGAGCGAGAAGAGGTCTCAAGCATCATCATGAGTGCGGAAAACTGAATCCGGTGATATAAAGATTGTCAAAATGGGGCTACGGCTGATGTGCCCCACGAACCGATGCGATGAGGGGGCATGGGAAAAAATGCCCAAAAAATATGGGCGTGAAAGCGAGAAATGATCTCAATCATCATCACGAGCGCGGAAAACTGAATCCGGTGATATAAGACTTGTAAAAAATGGGCGATGGTCGATGTGGCACACAAACCGAGGTGATGTGGGGCCATGGGAAAAAATGCCCGAAAAATATGGAGGTGAGAGCGAGAAATGATCTCAAGCATCATCACGAGCACGGAAAACTGAATTCGGTGATATAACACTCGCCAAAAATGGACGACGGCCGATGTGGCATGCAAATCGAGGCGATGAGGGTGTCCAAAATATGGTCAAAAAATGGACCTAATGAAAACAGGAAAAGGAAAGAACTATCATGAAGTTCTCGCGGTGCTGATTCCAACGGTACCAATAGTTTGAGAAACGGACGTCATATGACACCGGAATGGTTGTTTGAAAAATGGTGGAATTTCTATAAATAGGGCGTGGGGCCCATATGACGTGTCATTGTTACGTGCGAGTTTGGCAGAGCAGTCAGAGCTCTTTCTTGATTTCCGGGAGATTTGACCGTTGGTTTTCGATTCCGCGAGTTTTAGGTAACCCTATTTGCCTTAGCCTTTTCAATTATGTCTTTTTTGTTTAGCGGCGGGCCCCCGAAGGCTGCGAAATTGCATGTTGGCATTCCAACGTGGAATATCGCGGGTTTTGGCTCTTTTGCTGCGATGGACATCGCGGGTTTGAGGCTGATAGTCACGATGTTCATCGCGACTGTCAGGTTATAACCCACGATGTTCATCGCAAGTATGGGAGAGACAGTCGCGATGTTCATTGCAACTGGATGGCCTATATCTGCGATGTTCATCACGGGTTCTTATATGGAGGCTGCGATGGGCATCGCGGCTTTTGATGGAAAAGCCGCGATGGTATTTTTGGAAAAAAATTTGCTGGTGCTAAAAATTTCTTTGCTTTTTGGTAGGATGCTGAGGAGGCCATTGCCATCGTGGCAAGAGTGAGAGGTGGAGGAAGATTTGATGGTCTGGATTCGGACTGATCAGCATGTTCGACAGGTTCTGGCGGAGAGTGGACTCTTGAAGTTCACTCAGATTCCACCAATGCGTTCAGTAAGACCATTACTGAACAAGTTGGTGAGTTGGTGGGTACCTGCAGAGGGTGCTTTTGTTGTTGGGGGTGAGAGGTTGGAGATCACCCTCACAGATGTTTATTTTCTTACTGGGTTGCCTCGGTTAGGGGAGGTGGGGGATCTTCTGTCGAGGATCCCGGCAGGTGTTGACATGGAGGATCTCCTGGAGACTTTTTGTGTCGCTGGGTCGATTGTGCAGAACAACGCGCTGAGTCTGAGATCACTGCGAGAGTGGGACATGCGGGCTGTCGGAGCTTATGTTCTGCGGGTGTTGGGTGCCGCTGCGCCACATCGTTTGTCAGGGGGACAAACGATGATGGTGGATTCTGTGCTGAGGGGGACCTATTATGCATGGGGTCAGATGTTTTTAGCTGGTGTCCGGAGAGATCTGGACAAGGCTAGTCGGGAGGGGGGAGAGTTCTGTTATGCTTCCCTTCTGTGTTCTTTTTTCTTTGAGCGAGTACCGACTTTGCAACCACGGGTGCCCATTCATGATGGTTTGGTGAGTGAGCCGCGCATGGTGCGGTGGGGGCAGATGATGCCTCGCGGTGGTGGTGGTATCCGGGGGTTCTTCTCGTAGGAGATGTACGAGCAGTGGGAGCAGATCCCCCTGGTGATTGAGGACTATCCATATGCTGGTATGGATTATGGAGGAGATCCGGAGATGCCTCGAGCCCAGGGACAGGCCTGGGGTTTATATGGTACGTTTCTGTGTTTTGTTCTCTACTATATCATGTGTTTCTAGAATTATCTGTTATGATCATAGTTAGATATATATGATGGTTTATTTGCATTGTGCAGAAGTTGGTCCTGTTTCACCGGCTGATTATGTGGCTCGCAGGGGATGGGCGATGGTGGTTGCTCCACCTCCGGCAGCTGTACCGCCTCCACATGGTCGAGGATTTGGGGCTTGTGGTCGAGGGGCTGGCCCTCGAGATGATGATGTCGATGGTGTCCAAGAGACATTGGATATGATTCTAGCAGGATTCCCAGAGGATGGGTGGAGAGACTTAGATTGGGACATCGTCGAGCGATGTTTCGATGCGCCACGTGAGTGGTGCTCGATCCTGCTAAGGGCAGCGTTGCTGGCGGCCGAGTACAGGGATGGTGGTCGGGATGATCTGGCAGGGCCGACGGAGAGGAGGATTCGTCTACGAGACGATCCAGCGGGGCCGGCAGAGCGGAGAGTTCGGGCTCGGCATGATCTAGCGGGGCCGACGGAGGAGGCGCCAGAGGAGCCCAGGGACCGTGATGAGTAGATGATATGTATTTTTGTATATTGGGTGTTGAGGGCACCTATGACATGTTTTGACTATATGATGATGTATATATTTATATATAGATGATGTTGGTCTATAGTCATGTATGCACATGGATGCATTTATTGTCTTTTTGTTCGCCCGTGGAGGCGTGTTTGGTTTTCTGTATGCCCGTGGAGGCACATGTTATGCACGTGGATGCAACATTTTTTATTTTTTTATATGCCCGTGGAGGAACGTGTTATGCATGTGGATGCTTTTTGTTTATGTTTATATATGCCCGTGGAGGCACATGTTATGCACGTGGATGCATTATTTGTTTATGATATGATGTGATTAGTGTGCCAGTCTAGAATGTTGTTGGCCATATGGTCTGCTACACTATTGAGGTTCCTTGGGACGTGTGTAAATGAAATTGATTCAAACTGTCTAACCATTTGTTTAGTGCACAGGAATTGTTTGAAAAGACAGGGGTTGCGTACCTGGTAATCATTGTTGAGCTGGGAAACAAGGAGTTGTGAGTCCAGGAAAACGTTAAGGTGACGTATGCTCATTTGGAGAGCTGCGGCCAAGAGACCGGTCACGGCATCGTATTCAGCTTGGATGTTGGTGGCAGCACCTAAACACACTTCGTCGATGTGGATCAACTCATGTGAAGGTGAATATATTACCCAAGCTACAGAGTCCAGATTGGGGGACCAACGGCTTGCACCATCAGCGAAGCCGACGTAGCAGAGTGGAATAGGATCCATCTGTGGTCATGCAGAGAAAACAAATATTTAGGTTTTTTGAATTTTTTGTGGAAAAAAGAAAATAATACTGTACAATAGTGGACGGTGGTGTCCATCAGATTTACTATGGGTAAAATCGCTTGAGGTACAACCCATTGCGTGGGTTGCGGAGGGGGTTTCCTTCTGAATCGGCTATAATGTATGCCCCCTGTCCGAGGCAAGCGTGGATAATATATGGGCCTTGCCACATGGATACAAACTTTCCTTTCCCAGTTTTGTCATGAGCCTGATCGTAGACGAGGACAAGGTCCCCTTCAGTAAAAGTTCTTGGGTGGACATGTTTATCATAATTCAATTTGGATTGGTTCTTAGCTGCTTCCATGGTTTGAAGGGCTGTGCGCCGATCTTCATCGGCTTGCTCCAGGAGTAGTAAGCATTGCTCGATTGGGGAAGTGTCCAGTAGGAGTTCAACTGCCATTTGTAGGGTTGGGATCTGGCACTCAATGGGGAGGACGGATTCGACACCGTGAACTAAGTGGAAATGGGTAAAACCGGTGGCGTTTTTGGTTGACATGCGGTATGCCCATAGTGTCGGGAACAGCATGTGGTGCCAATTTGACTTGTGTTTGTCTACAGTGCACTGGAGGATGGTTTTTAAAATTTTGTTGATTGCCTCGACTTGGCCGTTTCCTTGGGGGTAGTAAGCGGAGGAGAAATGGTGTTCAAATTTCAGTAAAGTTGATAGTTCTCTCCAGACGATGTCTTCGAAGTGAGAGCCATGGTCTGAGACTAGTTGCTTTGGAACTCCACAACGAGCGATCACATGGTTCAGAAAAAATCGTGCTGCGGTTTCGGCCTTGCAATTGTAGGTTGGCATCGCTTCTGCCCACTTGGTGAAATAATATACGGCCACAATGATGTGTTTGTGACCGCCGGCTGACGTGGGATTGCAATCGAGGAAATTGATAGCCCATTTGCAGAATGGTCCGGCAGTGACGAATGGATGAAGGGGGGCGGGTGGGTTTCTTGCTTTTGGGGTAAAAAGCTGGCAGCTTTGACAATGTTTGACTGCGGTGATGCAATCAGTAAATAATGAAGGCCAAAAGTAACCTGCGCGGATTATCTTTTGGGCGGTAGCCATGCCGGAGAAATGGCCTCCGCAGGCACCGCTATGGCAATCATTAAGGACTTGTTCTGCCTCGCTATGGGATAGGCAGCGTCGTAGGATGGTATCAACACCGCGTCGATAAAGTACATCCCCTAACAAGAGGTATCGGGGGGCATGGTGTCGGATACGACGGCGTCCGTCGTGATCGATGTGGGGTCTGAACTTCTGTGTGCGAAGGTATAACAAAATATCACCGTACCATGGGTCATCGGACAAGATGATGAAAATGTGGTCGTCAGTGAGATCCATTTTGATAGCGGGTGATGACGAAGAGGATGGGAGATCCGTGATGAGTTGAGCTAGTGCTAGGGCCTTGGTGCTCTTTGGGGTCTTGAATGTAAGGTCGTACTCTTGTAGGATAATTACCCATTTAGCTACGCGGCCTTGAAGAAGGCGACGCGTCAAGAGGTACACCATAGGATTGGAATTAGCTATGACTGTGGTGTGGCTTAGGAAAATATAATGTCTCAGCTTTTGCACTGAAAAAATGACGGCAAGGGCCATCTTTTATTCATGTGGGTATCGGAGGGGTGGGCCGGACAAGGTCTGGATCATGTAGTAGATGACATGCTCTTGGCGAGCATCATTTTCTTGTACAAGCACTCCAAATACAGCATGTTCGGATGCTGAAACATAGAGGATGAAATCTTTGGTGAAATCTGGAGGAGAAATCAACGGGGCATTTGTGAGTGCTTTCTTTAAGTCAGTGAAAGTTGTCTCTGCTTGTTGGTCCCATATGAAACGGGTATGTAGACATAATAGTCATAGGAAACCATGGACCGTTGTGGCGTAGTCAAGGACAAAGCGGTGGAGGAAGTTGGACCTCCCTTGTAGGCTTTGTAGTTGTCTTAATGTCCGTGGTGACGGTAACTCTAGAATGGATTGGACTTTTAAGGGGTCTACAGTGATGCCTTTTTATGAGATAACAAACCCCAGTAGGCGACCTGATGTGACGCAAAAGACACACTTGAGGGGGTTCAAGCGGATGTTGTATTTTTGACAATGCATGAAAACTTGTCGAAGGTCGTCTAAATGGTCAGATCGCTTTTTGGATCGAGCTGTGAGGTCGTCCACGTAAACTTTTATGATCTTGTGGAGATCGTGGAAGCAATAAGTCATGGCACGTTGGAAGGTGGCTCCAGCACTCTTGAGGCCAAAAGGCATGACGCGATAGGCGAAGGTGCCCCATGGGGTGGTGAAAGCCGTCTTATACTGGTCTTCTTTACGGATTTTTATTTGGTTGTATCCAGAGAAACCATCCATAAATGAAAGGACCTCGTGTCCTACGCATTCATCAATTAATTGGTCAATGAAAGGTGTGGGGAAGTTGTCCTTGGGACAAGCGAGATTGAGTTCTCGGAAATCAGTACAAATACGTATAGTGCCCACTTTTTTGTTTATTGGTACTGGGTTTGAAACCCAGGTGATGTAGGCAATAGGATATATGAATCCTGCTTTTTGAAGTTTTTCAATCTCAGCTTTAACAGCTGGGAGTTTGGATGCGTGAATGGGCCGTTGTTTTTGTCGGACAGGAGTTACATTGGGCCACGTGTCGATGTGATGTTACGCAATTTTGGGATCGAGGCCAGGCATCTCGGTGTAAGACCAGGCGAAGACATCACGAAACTCTTGGAAGAGTTTCTTATATGCCTGAGTTTCCACTTGAGTGCAAGATGCACCTAGCGAGATGAGCTCAGGTTTTCCAGGAGTGGTGGAAATGTCGATTTGGATAATAGGGGAAATGTTCGACATGTTCCCTTCCTCGAAGGCATCAGGGGTAGGAATAGGATCCTTAAACTAGTCGACTTTGGTGGAGAGGAAATCTTTGGACTCGACTGCAAACTGGGTAGCGGTGGTGGAGGAGGACTCTTCTAGGAGGAAGTATGAACGATGGTGCATGTCTTCCCAGGGGTAATCAGGGGTAGTAAGAGCCTCTAAAATTTGCTCATCACTATGGAAGTAATCCGACCATAAATCGACGGGTTCTGGTTTGTATGTTGTCGAGATCATGTAGATGGTGTTAATATCTCTGGATGGGGATGCTACAAGAGGGTAGATCTCCTCAATTGTGGGGGGTGTCGTCTCAAGGTCAAAATTATTCATCTCGTAGAGAGCTGCTCTGTAGTCTAGGAGATCAGGACAATGATGAGAGTAGTGGCTGTAAATACCGCATATAGCACACGAGTGGTTGGTACGCAGTGATTTATCCCAAGAATGAGGGGGGGAGTTCTAGTTTGACTACTAGAACGTTGGTGTCGTCATCAAGCATTTGCATGTGTTCCTGTAATGCAGGTAATTGTGGGCATTGATGAGTTGGATGGCCTAACTCATCACACAACAAGCATTTAGGAGGAGCATGAAACACAGGGGGCAGTTTAACTGCTTTCGAAGGAGGTACCGCAGTGTATGGTTGTGGGCCTCTGCCCCCAGTGGGATTGATAAGAGGAAGGGGATTTGTAGAAGATGAAGGGGTAGTGACACCGGGAGGTGGTTGAGTAGTAGTGACAATGGGTTGCACCAGTTGCAGGACAACATTCGGTGTCGGCAGGGGAACGGGAGGCGAAATATACCACACGGGTAATCCCAAGGTTAACCCGGGGAGACTAAGGGTAGCAATAACTGGGGCGCTTACTACTCCCGAGGGAGGGAATAGAAAGGGGATTGTGTGGATGGGTGTAACACCAATGTGACTAGGGACCAATGGTGGTTTAGGTAATAAGGGCGGTTGATTGTTGAGTGGTTGTGTATTATGGGATAGGGTACATAAGTCAGATACTTTGGGTGCTGGTGACGGGGGTGGAATGGATTGGAATGTAGAATTCATCGGCATGTCGGAGTAAAGTCCAGGTCCCACAGAGGAAACAAATGAGGTAGTTGCACCACAAACAGGTTGTTCAACCATGGGGAGAACATTTTTGGGTGCAATAGGGGCTTTGGGATCGTAATAGGTGAGTTGGTCGACCTTGACCACGCATACATCATGGTATGAAAAACGGATGAGGTAACTTCCCGCATGGCATACATGTAGCTGCGACCAAGTAAGAGGTTATAATAGAGTTGGGCATTGATGACCTCTATGTCAATGAGCACGGTTTTACCAGCTAGCTGGATGGGGACATTAGTTAACAGACCTTGGGGTTGAGCCGAATGGTCGTCGTAGGCTCACAACGCAGTGGTGGACTGCTGGAGAGTAGGGGATCCCAATATCTTCCAAACGAATGTGGACATAATGCATGTAGAGGCACCTTCATCGATAATGCACCAATGGATGACTAGATTCCAAACGGAAACAAAAACTTGGAATGCTAAAGTGGAAGGGAGGCGTGGTTTGGATTGGTCCGAATCGAATGCCATCAGTTGTGAATCATTAGGGTCAATAGCACCAATGGTAGAGAGCAAAGTCTTGCGCTATGAAGGATAGTTTTTTTAAGACTTCTAAAGCAGACATGGCTGTTGGAGACTGGGCTAAGTCATCTACAATGTTATAATTTGACGCGACGTAAGCATTGGGGTTATTATTGATGCGACGAAGTGGGAAGCGAGGTGCTTTAATGGTGCCATCGAGTGTAACCGGGGGTATACGTAACGTTTGATCAGTGGGATGAGAGTTAGTGCTTTTGTTGACGGGAGGGTCCTCAGGGGTGGATCCATATTGGTTTCGATGTGTTTGAAGGTTGACATCAGTGGATGATATCATTAACAAGTGGTGGGTACCTGAATCGAACATGGGTTGATCAAGAGCGGCATAAGTGATCTGTTGTTGTGGTGGTGCGTTTCCTTGAGGAGGAGCCAACGGCTGAGTGTTTACTATGCCTTGGGTTGGTAGGGGGTTTTGCAGCACCATGGGTTGCTGCTAAGGGGGTGGGGGGGTTGGGTGGCACCTGAGGAGTTGCATGCCCTTGGCGATGGGAATCATCAGTCCAGAGTTGTCGAGCTTGCTCCAAATGTGGGCAAGCATGTGTGTAGTGGCCATAGACCCCGCAAATAGAACAAGGGTGGTTTGTTATGAGGTTATTGTTTTTAGGCTGCTTGGGATGACGATCCGGATTCTGGTTGGGAGGAGCAACGTTGTTGTTATGCGGAGGATTGGGAGGTGGTGGACCTTGCTGATGTTGTTGGTTGTTGCCACGGTTACGTCCTCTTCCACGGTTTTATTGCCCACCCTGGTTGCACTGGTTGTTTTGATGTTGGGGCTGGTTGTGTTGTGTGTACACTTGCCCTTGAGCAGTGGTAGGAGTTTGGTTTACCGCAGGTGCGGGAGCAGGTTGTGGTGGATAATAAGCTGGTGGGGCTGGAGGTGGTCCAGTTACCTGCTGGGGTTGTTGGTAACCCTGAGCTATTGGAGGTGTTGGGTTAGCTGTCGTAGTTTGTTGTGGGTAGTACATTGGTTGTGGTGGGAACTGAGTCAGGTTCTACGTGGCCGGCTGGTTATAGTATGTGGGAGGTACATATGCCGATGGCGCTTGCCCATAGCAATGTTGTGGACAAGAGGGTCCATGAGTGTGATGAGTCATTGGAGCGTAGGAAGTTGTCGCTCCAGAATTTGATGTAGCCCTAGAGAGGTCCGAGGCATTTATGGTGCTCACCATGCTAAAAGGTTTAATTTGTGGTGTGACCTGGCCAATAATACCATCGGTGGCATGTGATGCCCCTGGTGCGTCACCGCGTGAAGAATCACCTCGTGTGGCGTCTGGTATGATGGTATACAGATAACCCGATTGGGCGTAAATGAGGTCAAATTGTTGGGCTTTGAGGATGGCCTCTTCTTCAGACTAGGGTCGTTCGGAAGCGACGTCTTTTTCTATGAGGGGTAAGAGTGATTTAAGGAACCAGTCCAAAAATATCTGGTCATCCAGTTTAATCTTACAGAGGCTACGGCGCTTGCGCCACTCATGGACGTGGTCCGTGATGTGGGTAGCAGTGTTCTGTCTGCAAGACAGTAGGATCTCGACACCCGCATCATAGTGGACACGTAACTAAAAGAACTGCAGGAAGGTCGAGGCAAGGGAGGTAAAGGTGGCATGGGTCCCATGGGGTTGCTCAATATACCACTTAGCTACAGAGCCAGTGAAGGTGCGTTGTAACAGATGGAGGCGGACAGAGTCATCCACTATGGAGTTGGAGGAACACCATAGATGGAAGGACATAATATGGTTCTGGGGGTCCTCACCTGCCTTGCCCTCAAACTTAGGGATGTCGGAGGGGAGTTTGGTGGGCATGTGAGGCCACGCAGGGTCGTGTCTGATAGGATCGTTGGTTAGCCTGGCTAAGTCTGGTAAGTTCAGACTCGCCATGTAAGGTAAACTAGCAGATGGATGTGGTGAAATGACTGGGACATGACTATTCATGGTGGCATGATGTAGTGGTCCAGTAGCCCCTAATGGTATGCTAGGTATTGAAGGTATGTGTCCTCCAACAGTTGTGGTTTGGTATGGTCCAGTGCTTCCAAGTTCAACATGGGTTACACCGGGGTTAGGAATAGTAGTAGGAATTCCTAGAATCTGGGTTGTGATAATGAGAGGGGGTGTGACCCCGATGTTTGGCATACCCATAATAGGAGGTAGTCCTGTGTTGGGCATTCCTAAAGTTGGGGTGTTCCCCATATTAGGCATACCTAGGGGGGTGGTTGTTGCCATGGATGGCACAGTAGTAGAAGGGTTTGTGGATGTATCTCCTATGGTACTGGTAAAAAGTGGGTCGAATTGTGTTCCAACCATGAGGTTGGTTGGTAATAACTCGGTAGGGTTTTCGGATTCAGCCTCAGAATCAGATGTGAAGTGAGGCATGTCAGAATCGGATGACTGTATGTTTTCCCGATGACGTGTCGAGTCAAGGGATAAGGCTCGACATCGGTGACGTGGAGAGCCAAGTAGACTGAACTCTGGGGGTTCACCCTGAAGACGACAAGATCGTCTAAAATTCTCAATGGTGAGAAATATTTTTTTTGTTCAAAAATTTTTGGTGTAAGATGGTAATGTATAAAAAACTCGAAACCCTAATGCAACCAAGGGTGCAAAAAGGGGAGTGAAAATAAAGGCTCTCAGGCCAAAAAATCAACCTCAAAAAGCACTTATTATAGCAGCTGTGCTATAATAAGTGGAGGGATGCAACAAAAATGGTCAGAATACCAACAGTCAAACAGCTTCTAGAAAAAAGAGGTGCTACTAGACCAAAGGTGGAATATATCATGCAAACACTTAACTAAAAGTATTGTGAATCAACAAACGATATTCTCTGCAAGGTGATGAAATCCAAGTCAGACAATATTGAGTGTTGAATCAATGGCTAGATATTCCCCTACCGGGAGGGACACCGGGTAATCAATCTTAAAGAATGGCAACTAGGATACTCCGTTCATGACATGTCTAGAAAAGGTAAATCTACCGTTTGGTCCTTTTACCACAATACCCCCATACAGGGATATCCCGAGAACTGCGAATGGTAGCCTTCAGTTACTGAATGGATTTCAGTATTCCACTCAGGCTTCCGGAACCATCCGCGACTTCAACCCTCCTGGGGGAGAGGCCTTCCGATAAACTGGTTGTGACCATGCCAAAAAATACTAGGATATTTTGGTTCCCTAATGGACAACAGCTATGTCTCAAATGTAATAACTGAGGGGTGTTATTGGAACACCTATCCCCTTAATTCTACCTAGCTACAAAGTTCTTTTAAGTGCTCCCCAAGTGGGGTTAAAAGTTGGTTGAAGTTAGGGTAAATTTTAAGCTCAGTTTAAATTATGTGTTTGAGTGGGTGCACGTGTGGTATTTTAAACTGAAATTGAAAATGTAAATGCTTTGCAGAAAATATTCAAAAAACAAAGGATCTTTTGAAATAGGAAAGAAAATAATATGACTTCTTCAAGAAATAAATGGATTTCTTTTAAAATTTGCTATGGGCAAAATATCAAGGAAGTAAACAGTAAAATTTTTTATCTAGATAAAATGCAAATAAATCCTTCTTTCAATTTCTGAAAATTTTTAAAAAGACTTTTTAAAGGAGCATTCTAAATAGTAAAATATTTCTATGGCTGTAAAAAATGCAGGAATTTTAATATTGTAAAATAGCTAAGTGAGCAGAAAATACAGTAAAAATTAATTTTTTAAATGGATTGGCTGAACTGAAAAAACTTGCATCGCGGGTTTTGGCAGAACAGCCGCGATGGACCGCACGGGTTTCTGTTAGACAGTCGCGAAGCCGCAATGTGCAGCGCGGGATTTCGTCACACAATCGCGATGTGCAGCGCGAAAAATGGTTGTGAAGCCGTGATGTGCAGTGCTCAAATTGGCAGCGAAGCTGCAGTGAGCCGCGCGGAAAAGAGCCGCGCGACTGTTGGGAAAAAAGTCGCGAGGCGAAAGCCATACATGAACGCCGAAAAATGAACCCAAAAATTGAAAATTTTGGGCTGTTAATGGCAATATAATGGGCCAAGATCTAGAACAGCAATGGATCTGCTATCCAGGGTGGAAGATCTATGAATTAAACTAACTAATACTAACAAAAACTAAGATCTAAAGCAAAAAATAAAATTTGAGATCTAAGAATTCAAGCCAGCGGAGTCACCAAAAATTCTTGGTTTGGTTTTGCAACCAAGCTTAGTGCAATGGGCACCTGCTAACTAGTAGCAGCAGTTTCAATAGAAATAAATAACAAATTAATCTAAACTACGTTAACCATGGATCTATGAAGCAAATAATGGAAATATTATGGAAAGTAAAAACGATTGACAATATATGAAAAAGATTTTCGTATTGAGAATAAGGGCAAGCAAATGCTTGCAATAGTAATACCTCCAAATGATGAAGATTGTTGACTAGCTCCAAGGGTGAGAAGCTCCAAGCTCCAAAGGTCTCTTCTTCTCCAATGCTTCCTGGTTTGTGCAAGGCTCAAAAGGTGGGCAATGCTCAAAGGGGATTTTGGTAGCATGATGATAGGATGATGGATGGATGGAAAGTGAGGAGCCCCTACCACCTTTTTATAGTTTTTGGTGGTGGGGAATACCATTATGGTTTTGAGGAAACCAATGGTATTGCCCAACATGGTTTAGGTACTTTTTCCCTCCTTTTTCCTTTTTTGAATATTTTGAATATTTTTATTCCCTTTTTAATATTTTTGGGAATTTTGGACCCTTTTTGAGGGTTTTTTATGTTTTTTGAGGAAAAATATTCATTTTGAGTGGAAAAAGGGGTGTATTAAGGTCTTTTGGTGACCTTTTGATGGCTTTAGAGGCTCCAATGGTGAAAAAGTGGACAAATGGGTCATGTGAATAAGGAAATGAGCTAGTGAGCACTTTTTGGGTGTTAACAGATTTCCCCCTGATGTGTGAGGGCAGAAAATCATCGTATGGCCGATAGACATCATAGTTCTTTTGTCTTTTTTCTGGGGTTTGGGGAAGAGAAGAGACCAATTGGAGACTGGATCCACGGCCCTTGAAAGCTGCAAAAAACAAAAAATATTACATGGCCTCAATATAAGATGACGGTTTCAATTAAATAACTCAACCACTCATAAGGGGGGAGTCGACTTCTCGTCATAGAGATTTCCTTTTCATTTGAGACTCTAGCGACTCTATAAGCAAAAAAAATGGCAAACCTTTAATGAAATTGTAATTAAACTCTTGATGGAATTATGCATTCTTGTTAATAGTAATACTTTGTAATGAATATATCACTTTAGTATATTGATCTATTAATAACTCATTCACCTCATAAAGCGGATGACACATTGTCTCTCAATGCTCAATGGCAAATGGGGAGCACGCATGTATAACCATAGACTTTTCGGCAAATAGTGGGAATTAACAATTCACTTCCTTTCAGTATCCCAAAGTTACCATGATGACACTAGGTCATCATCAACTGGATTCCCAAGGATTCACTAGCCTTTAACCCCCCTCCCTCCCCTAGTGGATATCATTGCCCCTTTCATCTTTTGTTTTCAATAAATAAAACTCATATATTTGGAAAGGTGATTCAATTTCCTACATTTCATCTTTTTTGTTGAAAACAAGACTCATTGTGTAGGTATCTCAAACTATCTATGTAAGTTGAGGGATGTTTTTTTTCTAGTTTTCTATTTAATATAACAGGTCAAAACAAACCATCATTACTTTTCTCTCATCTTGTGATTTTTTAAAATTTTGTATTTTAGTTGCATTTAGATTTAATAGTACTTACTTTTAATCTTTCTTTGTCATTTCCATTTAAAAAAAAATTGAATTAATGATGGTTTTATTTATAAACTATTGATTTGCAACTCAAATTATAGAAATTCAATATATATGAATGTTAAGTATTTGCTATATTTTATTGTCTTGTTGTGTCAAAATTAAAGTGGGGCCGATGAAAAACACAAGAATGAGAAACTGTATAAATCCATCTTTTTATGGTAGTATTTATTGATATTTGTGCTGGTAGAAATACAATTATTGTGAATGATTCCATGAAAAGTAATAGATGTGAGAGTGAAAAGATATATATAGTTACAAATATTTATTATTATAAAAACATGAATTATAATTGATGTGTAATATATTTTAAAGCTATTAATGATATATATTAAATGTGATAGTAAATTAAGTAAAATTTAGATATTTCTAAAATGGAAAATCTAAAATATATCAAAATTGGATTCTAAAATTTCAAAATCACATTCCAAGTATCAATATTTCCAAAGGTACAAAATCAATATTTGAAAATTGGTATATCACAAAGTGAATATCTAATCTAATTTTACAATTTTGAAATTACAAAATTTATTATAAAAAAAACTTTAAATTGGAATTATTCCACATTTAATGAAATTAATGTCGTATAATGAAATAATTCAACTATCACATTTAGTTATCTAAGTGTACTAATTATGATATTCTTAAAAGGAAATTATTTTTATAAAGTAAAATTTGTTAACAATATAGTATTAAAATATTATCATATTCGATTAGAGTAGTAGCAGAGGGGTTAGGAATGAGGGATATTGTATTTTATTTCTCAATTGTTTCATAAAAATATTATATGTTTCACTACAAGACATTGACTTCTACATGCCATAACAAATACAAGTCATCATCATTACATTAAGACCTTCAAAAAGCTTTATCAACATTTGGTGAACTAATTTTGAGCTTTCTTTACTTAGATAATTATAAAAAAATTAAAAAGCACTATTTTTTTGGAAAAATAACATCCAACAAGTAATATTTGTTATCTACATGTTTACCATTTTTTTGTATAATGATTCCATCATTTAGGCACTCAAAGGATACAGGAACACAAACATATACCTTATCATTTTCAAAAAAGAATAAATCAAAATTGAACTAGCTAAGAAAATTTTCAATAAATAAAACTCATATATTTGGAAATGTGATTAAATTTCCTACATTTCATATTTTTTGTTGAAAAAAAGATTCATTGTGTAGGTATCTCAAAATATCCATGTAAGTTGAGGGATGTCTTTTTTTCTAGTTTTCTATTTAATCTAACGGGTCAAAACACACCATCATTACTTTGCACTCACCTTGTGATTTTTAAAAATTTTATGTTTCAGTTGTATTTAGATGTAACAGTAGTTACTTTTAATCCTTTCTTGTCATTTCCATTTTTAGTATTTCCATTTAAACAAAAAAATTGAATTAATGATTTTTTTATTTATAAATGATTGATTTGCAACTCAAATTATAGAAATTCAATATATATGAATATTAAGTATTTGTTATATTTCATTGTCTTGTTATGTCAGAATTAAAGTTGGGTGGATGAAAAACACAAGAATGAGAAACTGTATAAATCCATCTTTTTATGGTAGCATTTATTGATATTTGTACTTGTAGAAATACAATTATTGTGGAAGACTCCATGAAAGGTAATCTATGTGACAGTGAAAAGATATATATATAGTTACAAATATTTATTATTATAAAGACCTAAATTATAATTGATGTGTAATATATTTTAAAGTTATTAATGTGATAGTAAATTAAGTAAAATTTGGATATTTCTAAAATAAAAAAATAAAAAAGAATATTAATATTGGATTTTAAAATTTCAAAATCAAATTCCAAGTATCAATATTTCCAAAAGTACAAAATCAATATTTGAAAATTACTATATTACAAAGTAAATATCTCATTTAATTTTACAATTTTAGAATTACAAAATTTATTATAAAAAGAGTTTAAACTTAAAATTATTTCACATTTAATGAAATTAATGTCATAGAATGAAATAATGCAATTTTCACATTTAGTTATCTAAGTGTCCTAATTATGATATTCTTAAAAGGAAATTATTTTTATAAAGTAAAATTTGTTAGCAATATAGTATTAAAATATTATCTTATTCACATGGTCACAAAGGTGTTTTATTTTCGTATGTTTTGGGTTGGTGGAAGGCTTTACCATACCATACCATATATGTATGCTCGGGACGAATTGAAACCTAGACCGAACCCCCAACCCCTAGGGCAAGTGCATGCATGGCCTAGTTATTTTCTTCTATTTGCCATAATGACCTTACTACTTGGTCCATTGTGGAAAGCAATGTCCAAGTTAAGGTCCAACATGAGTATTTTTTAATGAAAGAAAGGAAAAGTCAATACAATCCATTTTAAAATATATTAAGAAAATATGAAAGAGATATTATTATAGTGAAAAATGGAAAGAAGGATGAGACTCACGTGGAAGGAAATAAATAAATGACACTCACTCTAGTCAACAACCTTTTGGAAAAGGTGGTTGAACTTTGGTGTGAATAGCAAAAGCTCAACACATATCTAAATAGTGGAATTGAACTTAGGTTGCTAGATCAATTTCGTTTCTTCCTCTTACATGTAGTGGAGTGGGGGATTCCTAGTTCATCGTAAATCTTCAAAGTGGGAAACGAAGTTGTTGATAAGTGAGAAACGAAGTCGTTGATAATATAACAAACAAACGACTGGACTGTAAAGTGGGGAAGAAATTTTCTTCAAAATACGGTGAACTTCCACATTTAATAGTGAATATTGGGCCCCAAGACGATTTGCAAGATCATGAACATAGGGATTACGTTATGCTGTTAGAAAGGGTACCGTAAATAAGGACTTTAAAGGAAATGAAAAAGTATTATATAGAGTTATAGTTTTGAAAAAGTATTATATAGAGTCATAGTTTTGGAATTCACAATTTATTACAAATTAATATAAATTAGCATAATCACTTAATTTGTGGTTGGTGAAGGTTAATAGAAAGCTAGTTAAGTATAAATTGTTAGTTATTTATTCGTGAGTTACTAGTTATTTATGCATGCATCAGTACTGCCATAAAATCAATTTGGATAACAATTAGTTATCTGTTCATCGGTACTGTCATAAAATCAATTTGGACAATACACTTGCCTCATCCATGAACGCCTCAGCATAACCAGTGATAAATTGTTGAATTAAACCAATAAAGTTATAATCATGATAATGGTGTGAAGCTACTCAATCATTGCATATTTTAAATGTCCATCATGTCGTTTATGAAAGATCTTACGCAATCCTTCTATTCCTAAGTATGAAGAGAGCGACTTCTGTACAAGTTTAGCATTCTTCGAACGTGCATTTCATGGGATTGGTATGTTAAGTATGTCATGTCAAAGAAAATTTAATATTTCTGGAAACTTGCAGCTTTTTTCAAAACGTGAATGTCATGATATTGATAGTTTTAGAAACTTGTGATGACAAGTTCATAGCAGTTTTCAACACGGCATTTCATGACACTGATATGTCACCTACACATTATATGCTACCAAACAACTGTACTTAGCGATTAGGTAATATAATTTCAAATAGTTTGGCGAGAAGGGAATAATCATGAGTTCATTCATGGTTGAGTTGAACGGAACGGAAGTTTTCTACTAAAAGGAAAGATGGGTACAATTCCGTTGCAGTTAGGTCAATCCCCATTAAGAAAAGAAGTAAAATGCATTGTAAACTGTTCAGACAGAGACATATTCCCAATCAAATTCTTTCAGAGATGTGTCCAAAAGAAAAACAAGAAGGTCAAAATGAAAACACTGTATTTGTTTAAATAGCTTATAATGGTTTGGTAAGCGATCAATCATCAAAAAGTCATCAGTGTCTGCGGATTATTATAATATGAACAGAACATAGGTCAAACTTAACATGGAAGAATTTAGTTGTTGAAATACTCAGACGTCCACTATGTGAAATCGATAAACAATTCGACGACTATGTGAAATTCGTAGACAATTTGGATATCTCTGGAGGATAAAACTGGTGGGTTGGGCAACGATTATATCGGTTGAAAGGAGAGATATGTCATCCTTCCACTTCTTAATTCTAATTAAAACCCATGTCAACGTACGGCGACTGTTATAAGTTTATAACATGTCATTCAGAATCATTTGTCAACAAAATTTCGAAACATTGAAGAGAAATATTAAGTGACCTACCATTTTAAAATCAACGAAGCCGCTAGCTTTGCAATTTTAACGTCGCAGCCGTTGGCATTGACTGGTTACCAACTTCGAGACAGATTGACTTACGTTACCTTACAAAAATATATATACCATTTCAACGCTCCAAAAGTTTTGCGTTCACATCGCTCAAACAGAATCCAATCCTGTCGATGTCTCTGCAACAACTTGCAGATTGAAAGCAGTTGCATAACATTCGGATTCATAAACGACGACGCGTGTGTTCAGCTATATCTCCATCTCCCACTTGTTCTCTTATCTCTCACATATATATATATATATAATGTATATATGAACAAGGCCGATTGGGGATCTTGACTTGACTTGATGGTCATGCATGGTTATATGATGATGTATGTCAACGATAACATCATCCATCCATCATAGCATAGCATGGCATAGCATGGCATAGCAGATGATTATTGTATCATATATTGCTGTTGTTTCTTACTCTGTCATCATCTTCATGAACGCCATTGCAGTTTTTATGTCATATTCAAGAAATTTGTGTGCCACATTCTAGATAAAGCGCACAGGAAACCTATAGTTATATGATATCATAAGTACAGATTTTTCTGAAACCACTCTACTAACAAATTGAAGTATCACAAAAGTTTGAAGTGTACACCTCTCATTTTTGCATTAATACTATTTATCTTCTTGCTTTATTATTTGTAGTAGGAAAGATATATTTGAATTTCATAACTATTAAATATTAAAAAATAAAAAGTCTACGATACCTTTTCGTCCTTCACTTCATATATTAATACATATTAATTTTTTTATTATCCTCTTAACATTTTATAAAAGTTGAAATATTTTTTTATTAAATTATTCTTAATAAATTTGTTGTTTAAAAAATCTACATTATTTTTATTTTCAAGAGGAAAAAACCATGTTTTTTGATATTCATTCAAATCAAAGAAAACATATAACTATTACATACTTTCCACATTTTCAGAATAAAATGTATTTTTAAGAGAAAAAAACCATGTTCTTTGATATTCATTCAAATCAAAGAAAACATATAGCCATTACATACTTTCCACATTTTCAGAATAAGATGACTAAATTGTTGAACTGACCATCAACTATAACAAAATGTCTGCCATTTTTCTTGCATCCATCTTTCTTCTTTCTTGCATCTGAGACATAATGTTCATAGCAACAAACTATAACCAAGGGCATACTTAGCTGAAATAACCTCTCTCAATATCTACAGAAAACTACAAAAGAACTGATAATACAATCATCCAAGAAATTATGCCAAAGTATGACAAAAAAATCGTAAATCCTTTGGTGGTGAGGACATCCTACACATATTCTTAAAAAAAAAAGTTCCCTTAGCACCCCCAATAGCTCTTTTTGATAGTTAATCTTCTACACCATTATATTATCGGAAAATATGGCAAACAGTAATATCGAGAAAGGATGAAGAATTCTAATTTTTTGACCCCATTGCTCTAGTAATAGTACCTACAAAGAACATAAACCATTTTCCCAATTCACGATAGCCTTAGAGTCTCGAAGAACCTAGAGAGAAGCAATACCAATTGTGCTCACAAATTGTAAAAATCCCCAAAGAGCTAATAATTCTGCTATGATGTTGCGTTGGACCATAGCTCATCCAAAGTTTGAAATTATGCTCCTCATTAAGTTTTAGGAACATACCTCCACCACATTCACCCTTCTAAGTAGTACCATCGAAGTATCCTACAGTGCAAATATGAGGCACTATAATCTGTTGAATTTTATTTTGACAATCCACATAATAGTATTCTTTATACAGTCCCAAGATTTTCATACAACATGCTAAGACATTTGGGGATTTATCTCCGAATATTGCACAAATCCTAGTTTTCTATATATCCCAACATATAAAGACAGGAAAAAACTTATGATCATGTGTAGACCCCACCCAATGCTCAAAATTCTCTTCCACAAAGGTTGTCCCCCACTCTTGAGAAATTTGGAGGTCCTCTAAAATCGCCTTCCAAATATTTTTACTAAAAGAGTAGTGGACAAGAAGATGGTTGACTGATTCACAATCATTTTCACAAAGAGAACAAAGATTTGGTCCTGACCACCCTCTTGTCACAAGGTTATCCCAGGTCAGGATGCAATTCTCCAAACAATGCAAAAGGAACATTTGAGTTTTAATGGAATGTTCCATTTCCAAAGCCTACCATACCACCATTTGCATTCAACAAAATAATGCAAATGAGAGATAACAACATATGAATATTTAGCACTTACTTTCCGAGTGGATTTATTCCAGGACCAAACCACTGATTCTTCCACCTCCTTTAATATGCTGCCATCTCTATTCAAAGACATAATGTACAGCTTCCATTCTCCTTTCGATTAGCCACTCAGACCCAAGTCCATAGCAAGCATCCGGTATGAGTTTGAGAACCTCATCCAATTTGGTCTTTTAATGTGTGCTAAAGTGAAGAATCAAAACTTAGCTAGGTAATCCAAAAGAGGTTTAGAAAGGACATAGATTTCTTCCCCACCAATATATAGTTCCACCCCAATAAGAACTTGTGTGCCATTCCCAACTTTCAACAATAGTCCTTTTCTTATCTGAGGAAATGCTCTAACAAACCAATTCCAAAGATTTGAAACACCTAGAACAGGTTTATGGTGTGATGTGCTCCAAGCAAAATGTCTAAAAAAATCTACATTATCTAGAATAGTTCAATAACATATCCAATTTTTCCCTATTATTATAATTAAAAATTTAGATTATACCTAATTTTATATTATGTATAAGTTATATTATAAATAAATTCAATCTAAAGAAATAAAGTCTTCAATGTCAAAAAAGTGATGATGATTATGATGATTGTTATTAATGTTAATATTTGCATTTTATTGTTTAAGTCGTATTACAAATAAATCAAATTTAGAAAAACAAAGTATGTAATGTTAAGAAGGGGGTGATGATGATTGTTAGTAATGCCTAAGATAAAATTTAGTTTATCTAACCTTAAAGTTAAAAATCATTTTATTTTTTTAAATTTTATTTCAATATTTAAAAAGCAATCTCATGAATAAAAGAATTTATATGCTTTTATGATGATAATGAATAATTAATGGCCACTTAGACCAATTTTGGTGTATCTCACCATAATAAATAAAATTGAGGAATTACGTGGCTTGCTTTAGTGTTTTATTTATGTGCTCAAAAATCTTGGAGACTAGTGTTCCTAAATTACTATAGGGTGAGTGCAAGCTAATGAGGGTCACTTTTGGCACGTTAGATGCAATAGAAAACTGAAAAATCAAACATCCCTCATTTTTTTTTTGAGACACTTCCAGAATATATATTGCATTGATTAAAAAATATGAAATGTAGGAAATTGAATCACGTTTCCGAATATATAAGTTTTATGTATTGAATATTTATATAACTATGTCAAATTTCATCCTTTCTAAGAGTCACATTTTATTTTTTTGGAAAATGATAAGGTATATGTTTTTGTGGGTGTAGCCTTTGAGTGCCTAGATTATTGTTTAGGGCTACGAAATTTTGTAGACATGTAGAGAACACATAGCACTAGTGCGACACTATTTTTCCAAAAATAAATGTTTAATTTTTTTTTTAAATTATCTAAGTGATCAAACCTCGCAAACGGTAGGTAAAATGTGAGTGCAACATTTGAAGGTCTTAATGCAATCATTTTGGCTTGGATTTTTTATATCATGTAGAGGTTGGCGTCTACTAGTGCAGCATACAATTTTTTTTAAATTGTTGTGAAATGAAAACGTTACAGAAGAAGTAATAATAACATGTTTTTTGACTTAAGGAGTGATGACATAAGAAAATTACGAAAAAAATAGAAAAAAAATCTATATTTTTTTTTTAAATTACAAATTTGGAATATGAATAAAAAATTCTATCTATGCCTAAAATTTCATAAAAAATGGTTGTGTACGTCATGCTCTAAAGAGTGGTGAAAGATAGGCATATTGAGAAAAATGGTGGAAATGCCCAATTAGCTATGGTTTAGCACATTCCATAGCACAAGTTTGGTAAGTCCAAACCAACCACATAGGACTGTGGATGACACACAGGAACATGAGGAGGCATTTCTTAGGCTCTAAGGAATGCTCACGCATTACGTTTAAATTAAAATATTTTTTCACGCACTTGGTGTCAGAAGAAATGCTCGAGCGTTTTTGTATCTCCATAATGCTTAAGCACTATTATTCACATAATGCTCAAGCGTTATTATTTACATAACACTCGAGCATTATGTAAATAATAATGCTCGAGCGTTATGAACTACATACATTATGTGTTTAAGTGTTGAATGTAGATAAAGTGGGTGAGAGAGAAATGAGGGATACGAGAGGGGGGGGACATAAATTTAAGGAGTCGGAGAGAGGAATGATGAGGGAGGAAAATTAAATTCCTAAAACCATAATTCCTAAGTCCCAAACACCCTAAATCCCTACACCCATAAGCACCTAAGCCATTAAAACATAATCCCTTACCTCTTTAACCCTTACCCCATTAATAGTCAATCCCTAAATACTTTAACCTATAAAGGTATTACTCCTTAAAGCCCTAGTCCCTTAATTATACCCTTATCTCCCCTCATTGTTGTCCTTTTACTCTAATGCCCTAATCCCTTAACACTATAACACCTCATCCCTTAATGCCTAACCTCTTAAAACCTATTCCCCTAAGCCTAGAGCCCTAAATCTCTTTAACCCTAAAGCCCCTAACCACTAAACCCCTTAAGTCCTTTAATTGTTTACCTCTAATCCTTTATCCATTAGCCCTCTAATCTTTAGTTTACCATATAGAGGTAAAATAATTGTTTACCTCTACACTATGTTTGAATGTGCGACCTCCCTTGTGTTAGTGTGCCCTACATTTGCTTGTGCACTCTACATTTTCATGTGTGCTCTTAGTTTGCATGAGAGCTCTATGTTTTCTTGAGCTCTCTCCCTCTGGATTGATCGCTCCTCTCTTGGATTTAGCATTCTTTCTTGGGTTTGTGCATTATCCTCTAAGCTCTAATGTACCCCTTATAAGCCTTTAACCCTTTAATCCCTTAACTATTAATGCCTAACCTCATAAACCCTGACACCCTAACCCCAAAGCACTAAATAAATTAACCCCGTATCCACTTTATCTATAATCCCACAACCCCTAACCCCTAAGACCTAGTCCACACATAACCCCTAAACAACCTAACCCATAAAACCCCCTAACCCCCAATCTGCTTAAATCCATAACACATAAATCTTTAAACTTGTTAAACACTATATTCCTTTACCTGTAAAATATTAACAAATAAAACCTAAGTCCTATTTAACCCCCTAACCCTAAAACCCCTAACTGATAATCCCTAAATCTCAAAACCCATAAATCCCTAGAAAATCTTAATTCCTCATATCCTAGAAGCCATTAAGAACTTAACCCCAAGGCCTTTAAACCTCAAACCTTTAATCCTTAAACCCCTTGACAATTAACCCTTAACTGAATCAACCCTAACATCCTAACCTTATATACCTAAATCCTTTAGCCTGTAAATCCCTTAACCCCTAATCTCCTTGACCCCAAACCCTTCACCCTTAACGCTCAACCTCTTGAACCCCAACCCCCTAACATTGGTTCCCTCAATCACTTAACCCCTAAATCCCCTAACTTCTAAACCCCTTTATCTCTAAGAACTTAACACTGAATACCTTTAGAAGCCCTATTTTATCCACAAACACTTAATCCCTTAATGTCTAACCTATAAAACCCTACCCACCTAAACCTGGAACCCTAAATCCCTTTTAAGAACTAAATCCTTTAACCCCTAAGCCCCTTGAACCCTTAACCCCTAACACCAAATCCCTATTTAACCTCCTAACCCATACAACATGAAGCCGAAAACCTTTGAAGATAAGGAGGGATCTAGGGAAATAAATGAAATTTATTTTCTTGGGAAGAAATTATTAAATAAGGTTTCAAGGAAAATGTAAATTGTGTGTAGATTGCAATTATGCTAGAGTGTTTATTGATGAATAAATGGTCGATCGTTTTCCTCCAATAGACATTACTTAGCCATGCACCAAACATATTAATTGGCAATGAATTTGTTTATCATAGAAGCAACACTCGAGTGTTATAGATTTAAGAAACGCTAGAGAAATTTGTAAATCCATAACGCTAGAGCATTTTGGTTCTGCTAATTCAACTGAATACTCTGCCTATTTCATCCCCAAATTCTATGTTTTGTCTCCCCGACATCATTGCAACGGAAACCTACACAATTGAAGTGTTTTAAAAACAATTGAGGAAGCTTGAATACTCTATGTTCATAATTACACATGTTCAAAATAAACAAGCTTGAAGAGGATCCTACAATTAGCATTGAGAATAGAGGATTCTACATTCACAATAAAACAAAATTGAATAATCTATGTTTAGTATTGAAGAGGAACCTACATTGATAATTTAGCAAGATTGAAGAATCTAAATTCAGGTTTGAGGAAGAATCTATATCCAAAATCAAAAGCAAAGTTGAATAATTTCTATCCACAATTGATTAAGTATCTATATATTCACAATTTAAAGCAAGCTTGATGAATCTATATGAACACAATTGAAGAAGAATCTACATTCACTATTGAGCAAGCTTGAAGAACCCATATTCACAAGTGAGGTAGAAGTTACTTTCACAATTGAGAAAGCTTGAGGAATCTATATTCACAATTTAGGAAGTATCTATATTCACAATTGAGCAAGCTTGAAGAACCTATAATCACAATTGAAAAATAATCCATATTCATAGTTGAGAACACCTCTAGAATCTATTTTCATAGTATTGCTCATTGCAACAATGTGGAATTCATGCAATCGAACAAGGAAGTCGACAAGGAAAGAGAAGCCTCAAGAAACCACGGAACAAATTAGAGAAAATAAAAGATTGGACATGTGAAATCAAAGGCATTCCAAGGATACTCATATAATTCCAACTGTAAATGATGCCACGATCATTCCTACCCATCAACGACAAGAAAAATATAAGAATTCACTAGAGGGGCCCTCATTTTCAACAACATTTGTTGAATAAGCACCCCATGGAACTAGTCAAGAAGTAAAACATAGGTGCTCATCAAGGTATTTTTCAATTCCCACATCAAGTCAACCTCATACTATTGTAGCGAATGACCTGTTGGGTAGTGTTTATACAAGCGATGAAGTTACAGAGGCATTGAATGAAAGATTTATGATGGAAGAAGCAAATGTTATGGAGACCGTTTAAGAGAAAGTCCAATTTCCCACATCTAGCTTCCAACAAGAGAGTGAAAGACAAGAGGCTCCTATTGAAATGCCAGAGCGTCTTGGTGATGTTGTACATGGTCCAGTTCCAAAACCCTTACCTCCTTTAGTAACTACACCTCGAAGAAATCCGAAACGTATACAAGTTGATGAAATTCTCATTAGTTCACTTGAAGGTACGTTGTCTAAACACGCAATTTCTTATCAAACTCAACAAATAATTGATAAAAAAATTTATTCTAAATGTGACAGGGACAAGTGCAAATGATTTTTATCATTGTTAAAATCTAGGTCTATGATTGTTGTTAGAAGAACGTTAAGGATAAAGATGACCAAAAATTCTGAACGAAGTTCTCATATTGTTAAAATTTTAGTAGATGCATTTACTACAATTGGAAAGAAACCTCGCTCAAAGGATCGTAATGAGGCTCACCGTGTGTTGTCACAATAAGTTGTGAACAAAAACACTAGGGCCCTTTTTTTTCTTAAACCTACATCCAAACTTATTAATTTGAATGCTAAGACAATCTGTAGGTATTGTGTTAGAAGAAAACAACTTGAAACTGGTCAAATAAATTTATGGGCCTTCATTGGTAGGTTTCCACGCTCTGATATGAAGCTCATTGATGCAGTAAAGGGATTAGTGCAAGCCTTTTGGCATGAGAACATTAGACCTTGTTCCAACCAAAAAGATGTATTAAAATTGAGAAGGGGTTCAAGGGATCGTGAACCACACATTAAACATTTTATTGATATGACACAAAATGAATTATATCAGAGATTTAGGAATGAACATAACGAACAATACTATCACTCAGACTAGGTCAACATAATGGTCATCTTTGCAAAATCCTCGATCGAGAACTTATGGCTAGCGTTCCCATGTGGAACCTTCCTAGAAACACTTGCAAGACCTCCTGGAACCTGGTTTTGTTGCACGGTTGGAATTCTATGCCCTTGATAGGTATTCAATAGGTGTACCTAAAAGCATCTAGGAGGTGATCTTGAACATGCCATCGAATGATGACCGTGGCTCAGATTGATGAATCATTGACTCTGTTAGATTCAGGACATCGATATAGTTCTAGGGGTGCCCCTCTCCTCTAGTTACATGGCCTAGATATTTCGTTGTAGGAATATTTAACATGTCCTTAGTGTTCCACTATATTTTCGTTTTGAGTAATTAATGTCGTTTTTAAGAATTCAAAGTTCCAAATAAAAAATGCAGGTGATGTTTCATCAATGATATCCCTCTAATCCTTTTCTAGCTTTGTTATATCAAAGTCATCATGGAAAATTCCAATTTCATTTATGTGTGCCACACAGGTGAATCACTTAGGTGTATCAACTATGTGCATCCTTCATGTTTGTTAATTTCTTATGTGGGTAAGGTGCTTATGTGTTCCACTAAGTTACTCTCAACCATTACATTACTCAAAAAGGTTTTTCCCATTCATTACACCAAGTGATTTCCCACCAACCAAAAACTTTTTAATTTCTGTCACAAGTAGTTTTTGGTTTACCATGAACCTTTTCCATCAAGTTATAAGGGAATACTTTCCTTATCACAATGAACAACCATTACATCATCATTTCTATCAATCAAATACATTCAATTTTAAATACATTTTCATATGAGGATAATCCATCCTTTTTACAAGCATAGGACCATGACTATCTTATTTTCCTTCATCAAAACAACATTATCAAGCAAGATCATTAAACTAGTTAGGGATTTCATTTTCCATGGATTCTATTTGATTACTTTTGCATTACACTTTTTTTATGCACATTCAACATATTTAGAGCCATGTTTCACCATTGCGATATTTTTTACAATGACGCATAGTTTGAAGGATGTTCAGGACACTAAATAACGAAAGGATCTACACTCAAACCTGAAATAGAATTATGACAAGTGGAAAATGGACATATGAAAGAGGTAAAGCACAAACTAGGGTATTACATACTAGGGTTTAGTAAGGATAGGGTTTATATATTCAACAATGTTATGAATGTGAATTCATGACCAGCTATTGGTTAGCATATTGGAACAAACTAGGGTTTAATTTAAGGCTAGGTTTTAGACCTTCAACAATTTTACGAAATTGAATTCATGAGAAGCCATTGGTTACCAATATATTGGAACAAATTAATTCCTTACAAAATAGGGTTATGCAATGAATCATGGGTATGGTTTGAGTATCACTTGTATTCCACTTGTTCAGGAATTCAAGTATGAAAGTTTTACTGATGTAATAAATGTTCAAACTCAAATTTTGAACAATGAAAAAACATGATGATCCTTTGAAGATATAAGAGAAAATAGGGATAAAAATCATAGGGATGAATATTGTTGTATATTTGACCATATGTACATGAAGGCCCAATGGATTTTATTACACTTTAGTTCATGCATTCCTTGTCACTGTACTTGATACTTTGCCATTGTTTTTTACATGCTAGAGTAGGCACACTTCAACCGAACTTCATAGATGATCATTTACTTATCGTTTGATGAAATACGATATCATTGATGAAATGTGTAGCATTTATTAGACTTCCTCTTAGTTTGTGAAAATGCCATAGCCTTACATTCATGATATGTGTAGCGTGTTTTACATGACGAAGGTTATTTTGACATATTTTGTTAACTTTTGTTTTTTCCTTGCAACATATTTTCCTTGAAACCATAATCATGATAAATGGGTATGAACCCTTGGAGTTGAAAAAAAACACAATTTTAAATTAGATATCAAATTAGCATGCATGTAATTAGTTCATTGAATTGTTGAAAGATATTATTAGTTTGTTCCATTAAGATAATGTTTTCATAACACAATGATGACATGCTACTTAATCATTGCAATAAATGTAAGAGAAGAAATATTGCTTAAAATGTAATTATATAAATTTTAGTAGCATAATTTATCAATTTGTGGAATAGATAAATCATCACAAGAACAAGTGGAAATTCAAGAGAAAATATGTAGCATATTGTATCATGCATTGATAGTCAAATGTTTGTAATACCAAATATGGAAAAGTAGTCGACACTTAAATGGCCTGTCAATGTACATGTATCCCTAAGTACAACAATGTAGATGTATGTCAAAATACATATATCCAAGACTAGGACACAACAAAAATCATTATTTTGCGTGTTTTTCCCCGACTTTGCTCTATTAACCATCTGTCTAGGATTGCTCTGCATCTCACGAGTCTCCAAATAAAAGAGCATTTTTTTCAAATAATTGCACTAATACCCTACCATTAACAAACTTAAAAAAATTAACTTATGGCCAAATTATTTATGACAAACACTCACCAAATCTAGTCAGGGTATAGATGCATGTAGCGTGCTCATGGAAGTCCTCTCTATATTTGTGCTCTGCAAATAAAATATCACATCTCAATTAATTCAACAATTATCAATATGTCTATGTAAATTGAATAAAAATACTTGGTAATTAATGAACATCTCACCATAGGAGGAGACCCGGTCACAACCATTGATTGAGCGGAGGATTCGAGCATTGCTTCTGCTAATGGCTACATTCACCAAATGTTGAAATAGTTCAAAATGCATGAATAAACAATATAGTAACATGGTTAAATACTATGCACTGTAATTTTTGGAATAGTTACCTCTATATGACTTGTTTCTATTACATATGCGACACTAAATGCAGCATCAATGACCCTTGTTAGGTGAGGTGTAGATGGATCTCCCGTGCATTTGCTATAGAGGAAATGCACACCATTTCTAGGAGTGGAGCCTCTATTATACACTTGTCCCTTTTTCACATTTGGACTATGAGGTGTTATAGAAATTTCTCCCTACGGATAGGTAGAAACTCTCTTAGGATAAAGCAGGATGTACTAACTCTATACTAAGACAAAAAGGAAACAAATGCTACCTTGAATCCCTAGATCTAACAAACATCTCATGATTAAAATGCTAGAAAGAGTGGAAGAAGTTTAACTGACCTTCTATCCAAACGCTTGTCTTTGTAGTTGCTCCAATCTCCAAGCCCTCACGAATGAACCTGTCAAAATGGAACCAAGACACAAGAATGCACTATTCTCTAGCAACCTGAAACATAAGTTAGAATCTAAATCTATAAAAGATACAAATCATATCATTAAAACAAAATTAACACAAATGATTTGGGAAAACAAGACAAGTTATTCCATTACCAACTTGAAGTCATGTACAATAGTTGCTTGATGTCCAAGCTAACTTCCATCTCCAAGTGCTTCCTCTAGCTATCTCTGCAGCAGTCTAAAGATCATAGGTTTGATGCCCCAAAAGTCCCCCCTTTGGCTCATGGAAAGCTTCTCTCTTATAGCACATGGGAAGGCTAACCAACAAGAGAGAAGTGTGGATCTATGGAGGGTTTAGTGGATCAGGCCAGCTAAACAAAGAAGGAGTTAGGATCGAACCAAAGGTAGTAATCCCAACAAAATCTCCTCGAAGGTCGAAATCCCAAAATCCAAGGCAAAAAGGCTAATTTCAGACTACCGCGCCCCTATAACTGAGCATAGCGCGGTAGTACCGCACCCCAGAGAAGGAGCAACGCGCGGTAGTGCTAACTACCGCTCCCTTGTAGATGTGCAAGGAGCGGCAGTGCTCACAAATAGGGCTAAGTTGGGCTGGCAGATGGCAGAAAAAGGTTTTGCTTTCAGTATTTAGTCAATGGTTTTCACTCTGGATGTTCAGATGATCTTTAAGGGAAACTGTCGTTTAGGTCGCTAGTACAAGGATGCGACACTAATGCATGATGTGTAATATTGAGGTATAACAGATGCCCCCTAAAGTGTGAGGTCAGAAGAGACTGATGGCCGAAAGACTTTACAAATATGGTTAGGAGATAGCATCGAGGAGAGCAACAAGGAGCTGAAAAATAGAAACAAAATGTCAGATATACCACCGAGGCGGGCATTCCCATGCTCGGAAATAAATGACTCAAAGCATGGCTGCCGACCAATACATTGCAGATCCATGAGTACTGAGATGATATAGACTGTAGACAAATCATGGCTACTATGAACAAGCGTAGATCCATGAGACAGTAATGACACAGCCACGACCAATACAAAAGTGGATCTGTGTGACAATACAGAAAAATCTCCATTGCAACCTGGACATAATCAAAATACAAAAGGGTATCCAGGGTCTTCTACTTGATCGCAAATGATACGAATCTAGCCATGTGATTACAAGGTGTTGAAGTCGAACATGGTAGAAACCATTTGATTACCGGTCAATGATGTGAACCGTTAACAAATGCGAGGGAAATCACCAATAATGACAATGATCCCCAAGGTATCTATAGTACATCTCAACGAAATGTGAATAAAGGAGTTGATGTCGAGCATCCGAGAGATCATTCAATCAGAGGTCACTGATGAAAACCTACTGTTGAATACGAGGAAACCTACCATTGAGGCATGCAGGTACCAAGGTACTAGTGGTTGACTCCTAAGCCTAATTCCTGGATAGTGATTTGGTGTCGACAGGAATAGACTCGTCGAAGGTGGGCCATAATGATTCCCACATCATCGACACGAAATCAGAACGAGAGATAGTATGGACCGATGAAACAATAGAATATGTACTGGCACAAAGGGAAGGTTTGACATAAAGTGGAGGTGGACTCAAGGTAATAACCCTTTGAACATATAACGGCATGAAACAGAGCTTGGTAGCAGGGATTACTTGAACAGACAGAACCACAGGAAGTGTGAACTCATAGCAATAATGAGGACGCATGATCATAATGATGACACTATCAGCAAGACTGATTACCCAAAATAGACAAGGTGAGCATGCATGCCATGTTCAAAGGTGATGACTCACAAGCTGCCAATAAGGTACACTTGACTCATTTTCCCATTTTCCCCCGACATGATGGACGAGTACCTCTTTGTTTTTTAACGAGCTTGAGGAGGATAACAGATGCTCGGTATAGCTCATCTCATAGATGAGTCCAATCTCACATGTTTTTCGAACCTGAGAAAGGAGGGGTTCGTCCCAAAGTGGGCCCTTCGATGTTAAATTTTAACGAGTCCAAGGAAGGAAAACTCGGTTGTCATTTCATGTTTAGAGAGTCTGAAAATAACTAAAGAAGACTCCAATGGTCCTTTTTCGTAAAGTTAGCCTCATCGCTCGAAAAAAGGGTAAAACAACGCGGGAGAGGACTCTTCCAGTCATGATTGGCTGGAGTATTCCTTTTTCGTAAGTAGTGCCCCCTAGTCTGAAAAAGGGGTAAACTATCACTAGGGAGACGATCATTCAAATCCTTTTACAAGCGTGAACGAATCAATTTCGCTTGGCAATCTTTTCAATTTTAGGGAGTCTGAAAAGAGCTTAACTATGGACTCCATGTACAACTTTGTCATGGTTGATGACCGAGTACGACAAAGGAAAAGTAAACTCGGCACAGTTCCTTTTCTGTAAATAGTCTAGCGAGGCCGGATAAAGTGATAAACCTATACTCGTTAGACACACCTTTTTACTCCAATTGTTTAACGAGCACGATAATGGTATCAAAAGCACTCGGAATCTTTTTCATGTTTGGATCTAGAGCACGAAAAAGGAAAAAGTAAGCTCAAACCACTTTTCATGTTTTTAACCAGAGCACGAAAAAGTGAAAAGTAAGCTCAAACACCATCTTACTGTTTTTAACGAGCTCGAAGATAGGTTGGAAGAATGCTCATGATGTCTGCTTCATTTTTTAATGAGCTTGTAACAGAAAATGAACTATGCTCATGATAATTTTCATGGTTTAATGAGCTCGAAACCTAAAAAGGAAAGTATGCTCGAAAACGTTCCCAATGGTGAACTTCTTCCCGTCATGAAATCCAAAGGTTGGTACATGCCCCCCAGCATGATTGCTAGAAGTGAGTGACTTAGCTCCAACGTGGTGTGGAGAGGCGATCGAGTTGACTTCAATGTAACTTCCAGAGGTTGAAGATATGCCCCCGAGCTTCCTTTCATTCGCCTAAAGTATAGGCGGGTGAAAAGAAGGTTCAGGTACTAAGTCTACGAGGAGACTCGACTCAAAGGGAAAGGATATGTTTCATTTTTTAATGAGCTTGACACAGGAGTAGAACTTTGCTCAGACTACTGGTTTCATTTTTTAATGAGCTTGAAGCCAAAGGTAAACTCTGCTCACGATTAAGGCCCATTGATGGGTTCCTTCCCAACATGATGACCAGAGGTTGGTAAATGCTCCCCAAGCTTCGTTTCGTCTGACTACTCTTCTTCCTTACCCAAAAATCCTGGCTACTAATCCAAATGCGTTCACCAGGGGGGGTAGGGAGAACCAGGATCAAGCGACCTAGGCAGATGAAATGAAGGTTCAAATCCTAACTCTAGCGAGAGACTCGAACAAATGGAAGGGAGATCTATTTCATTTTTACACAAGCTTGAAATAGATAATAACAATGCTTGAAAGGGTCCTTTTTATTTTTTAATGAGCTTAAAACAAAAAGAAAATTATGCTCGAAGGTAGTTTCATTTTTACGCAAGCTTGAAACTAAACGTAAACTATGCTTGGGATTGGTTTCATTTTTACACAAGCTTAAAACCAAGAGTAAACTGTGCTTGAGGGTCGGTTTCATTTTTTTTAATGAGCTTGAAACAGAGAATAAACTATGCTCGTAGGAATCTATTTCATTTTTTAACGAGCTTGACATAGAAAGGGAACCATGCTCATTAGTGATGGTTGGTTTCATTTTTACACAAGCTTAAAACCAAGGGTAAACTATGCTTGAGAAAATGGTTTCATTTTTTAACGAGCTTGACACCAGAATAGAACTTTGCTCCAAATGCATCCCCCCCCTAGGGGGAAGAAACCACTAAAACATGTGGAACATTCAGGGAAGTCTGGTGACTAGGACTCATGCGATGAGTGGGTGTCACAAAGGAAAGTTGATTGATGGTCACAATATTCCCATGATGGGGAAAATACATCACTCGAAAGAGTGAGGACACTACAGCCTTCATTGCATGGATGTAATCACATCCAAGGAGTAGATTAAAATCTAAGGGACCTTGGACGACCATGACATCAATACAGACAGTTTTCCCTCCCAAAGTGATAGGTAACTGAGGAAGGGACCCTAAAGGTCCAGTAGGCCTTCTATTGAAAGCCAGTATCTGGTCAGTGACAGGCACAAGCCGAGGAGAACCTAAGGCTTGCCAAGCAGTGGAGGATAGAATACTAACAGAAGCTCCTTCATCAACTATCGTACGAAAAATTTCTTTATCGGAAACTCCTACAGATATTTGAAAAGGAACACTCGAAGGAAGATGAGATTCTGTTAGACCATTCCAATCAAAGGAAATAACCTCAGTACTTGGAGGGGGTCTTGCGGAAATGGACAGGGTTTCCCCTTGCCGAGGACATTCTGAACCGATAAGAAAAATATCAGTGGTTTCCAATTCACTCTCTCTTGGAAGATAAGAATGAGACGAAGATTGTGTCAAGGTGACTACTTCAGTCTGGACTTTCTCCAATGAAAGAGCGAGATCGAGTGGGGATGACAGCGACTCAATCACTTCACTCTCGGAAGGGAGAGTGGGATCAATTGCAGATGAAACTGAATTGATCACTTGGTTATCCAGTGGGGGGTCGAGGGATAGTTTACCATGGTCTGTTGGAGGCACCAGTTGAGAACTAGTAATATCTTCCAACCACCGCGAGGCTTCATCCATGCTTGGACAAAGGAAAGTACGGTGCATACCCTTGCATATCAAACAGGGATATAGGACTTTACCCTTACGACCCTTCACCAAGGGGTCACTGGTTGAGGGGGTGCCATCGACATGATGGTCAGAGGTCGACGATACGATTGGTTTGGGGTTTTTAGACCACACTTCTGACACACGGGAAAGATCAGGACAATCCTTGAGAAGGTGATCACCCTTACAAAGTTTGCAAGGGAACTTGGGATTACGGGGTGTTTTCGTAGAATGAGTGCCATTAGGGGAAACTGGTTTACGCTTGGTCTCTTCTTTATCCTTCTTCTTCTTAACTTTCCTTTTCTTCTTCTTCTTATCCACCTGATTACTAACACTATTGCTTTGGTCAGGCAAGGAAGAAGGAACGGAAGAAGATTCATCCAACGAAGAAGGGGAAGGATTAGTTTGGGATTGACTCTCTCGTGGTGGAGAGTTAACATTCGAAACATTGGGCACAATCGGAATTACCGGATTGAACAACCATACCAGTAATCCTATGGTTAATCCAGGAAGATTTAACGTGGCAATAAAGGGAGGACCAATATCTCCAACTGGAGGAAAAGTAAAAGGTGCCCCTTGAAAAGGGGTCCCCGGATTGGTAGTCCCAGAAGGAGCATGGGTGCATGGAGGTAGATTCTCCATGAAACAAAACTAAGTGATGTGGACGAAGTCTTGTTAAAAAGAACTCAAAAACCCTCAGGCAACCGAGCGTGCGAAAGGGGAGCTAAGAAAAGACAAGGCTCACAGGCCAAAAGAGCAAGCTCAAAAAACTATACTGAGGCCGCTGCCAAAGTAAGCGAGCTGTACAACAAAACGGCCAGAATGCCAACAAGCAGCCCTACAAAGAAAAAGACCCTCTACAAGATAGCAAGCAAAACCTCCTAACTAAGAGCTGGAGACCTCAACAAATTGTATCCTTCGCAAGGTGATGAAATCCAAGTCTAACAATACAACATGAGAGACCGATATAAGAAGGATATCCCTCTACCGAAAGGGATCCTGGGTAAAAGAGCCCTAGTAGAATAGATACTAAGCTACCTCATTCATGACACGTCGGAAAAGGTTTTGGGCACTTCAGCCTTCCGAAGAAGACAGCGATCGATGTTGCCTTAGGGCTAAGTGGAGTGCGGTATTCCACAGAGTCCGTCCGGTTCTCAATCTCGCGGCCGTTTAACCCCTGAAAGTTAGAAACAGTCAGGAGGCCCCTCCACAAACTGGCTGTGACCGTGTCAATAAATACTAGAGGATTTTAGTTCCCTAAAGACAACGACTATGTCTCATATGAAAGTGAAAAGGGGGAATTATTTTGATGCCTATCCCCGGTGTCCTACCTAACTACCAAATTCTTTTGATTTCCTCAAGTGAGGTTAATATTGGTTTAGTTAGGGAGATTAATTTTAGAGGCTGTCTTACTCAATCGGGTAATGGAAGTGCAACTTGATGGTGTTATGACGACCCAAACCATGCAAATGAAGATGAATCGAAATGAGCCTTTCTCTTCGATGAATACTAGCTAAAGTAAGGAAGAATTCTTTCCGTTCCCAATATGCACAACCCAATGTACATGCAATTTTATTTCTTTTCAAAATGATAGAAAGAAGTAAAATATGTACCCAAAACTAACCCAAAGTAATGAAAAATTTCTTCATATGAACACCAAACGTAAGGATTCTAATTCATTTCCTATCTTTTTACACTTGAAAAAGACACATCCAAGCTACGGAAAGAAAGATTCTACAAATGCTTCCAATCAAATGCGAGACAAAGAGAAGAATCTAATAATTTTTTCTAACTCAAATGCACATAAATATGAAACAAGTATTTCTTCTTTTCATGAATGTAATACCAAGAATATCAAATGATTAAATTAAGGCAAGAAGAATACTTTAGTGTTTCAATTTCATGAATATGGTAAAAGAACGACAAAATCAAGCTTCTCTTTGAACTAAAGTAGAGGTAAGGAATCAATCTTTTCAAACAATCATCAGATAGGATGTAAAGGAAATAAGATGCCAAGCAATCCAAACACACCAAACCAAAAATGATCTCAAAACCTTAATATGGGTCAAAACGACTGTAGGATGCACGATTCATGGCCCCTCCCGGCCATGAGGGGGAATTTTTTTTTCAAAAATAGAACCCATTTCGCTTAAAAACTGCAAGCAAAACACTAGTATTGACTCAAAGGGCCAACATGGATCCAAATCTCAAAAAGACCCAAAAATAACCAAACAAACCAAATAAACACACTTTCCAGGAACTACCACGGACCTGCAGGCCACCTAGGAGCGGTACTGACAGACTACCGCGCTGTAGACAGCGCTTAAGGGGCGGTACTGCAAGACTACCGCACTGTAGACAGCGCTTAAGGGGCGGTACTGCAAGACTACCGCGCTGTAGACAGCGCTTAAGGGGCGGTACTGAAAGACTACCGCGCTCTGGACAGTAGTGAAGGTGCGGTACTACCGCTCTGTAGGCAGTTACGGGGGCGCGGTACTGTGTGAACAGGGAAAGAGGCGGAAATTTGAGAAAAGATCTTGACTTTTCAAGGGTTCGCCAACCCAGAGGACTTACTGATCTGTAACAGGAGTCTAATACAGAGAGTAGGGAAGTGAATGAAGGTGAAAGAACCCAATTCTTACAATCAATGAGTGAAATTGAAAGCAAACTTCACAAGCAAAGAAAATGGATTCAATTCCCCAGTATGGTCGCCAGTTTTTGTTATAGAAATTTCTCCCTACGGATAGGTAGAAACTCTCTTAGGATAAAGCAGGATGTACTAACTCTATACTAAGACAAAAAGGAAACAAATGCTACCTTGAATCCCTAGATCTAACAAACATCTCATGATTAAAATGCTAGAAAGAGTGGAAGAAGTTTAACTGACCTTCTATCCAAACGCTTGTCTTTGTAGTTGCTCCAATCTCCAAGCCCTCACGAATGAACCTGTCAAAATGGAACCAAGACACAAGAATGCACTATTCTCTAGCAACCTGAAACATAAGTTAGAATCTAAATCTATAAAAGATACAAATCATATCATTAAAACAAAATTAACACAAATGATTTGGGAAAACAAGACAAGTTATTCCATTACCAACTTGAAGTCATGTACAATAGTTGCTTGATGTCCAAGCTAACTTCCATCTCCAAGTGCTTCCTCTAGCTATCTCTGCAGCAGTCTAAAGATCATAGGTTTGATGCCCCAAAAGTCCCCCCTTTGGCTCATGGAAAGCTTCTCTCTTATAGCACATGGGAAGGCTAACCAACAAGAGAGAAGTGTGGATCTATGGAGGGTTTAGTGGATCAGGCCAGCTAAACAAAGAAGGAGTTAGGATCGAACCAAAGGTAGTAATCCCAACAAAATCTCCTCGAAGGTCAAAATCCCAAAATCCAAGGCAAAAAGGCTAATTTCAGACTATCGCGCCCCTATAACTGAGCATAGCGCGGTAGTACCGCGCCCCAGAGAAGGAGCAACGCGCGGTAGTGCTAACTACCGCTCCCTTGTAGATGTGCAAGGAGCGGCAGTGATCACAAACAGGGCTAAGTTGGGCTGGCAGATGGCAGAAAAAGGTTTTGCTTTCAGTATTCAGTCAATGGTTTTCACTCTGGATGTTCAGATGATCTTTAAGGGAAACTGTCGTTTAGGTCGCTAGTACAAGGATGCGACACTAATGCATGATGTGTAATATTGAGGTATAACAGAGGAGAGGCAACTGTTGATTGTTTGATAAATATAGCAAGTGATGGCTACAATCACCAATTACTGATGTAGTTAGAAATGCATTAATAAATTAAATAACATGTATTAACAAAATGACAATGTTGAAATTCATACTGATGTATGGTATGATTCAATCAATTCGGTGACACATTCTGCCATATACTCGTTCCCTGTGGACTGTGTCGTGCTTATCTCCCCACTAGGGGGGAGATCACTAGATGAAATGATTTCCCTCTATGGGGGATCTACAACCTGCAATTTAGAAAATTATAAATATTAGACCTTGTAGCATTAATTAACTAACATGTGATAACAAACTAACATGTATTAAAATAATGACATGTTGAAATAGTTACCTCAATGTGAGTTGTTGTCGCCAAAGGTATGACAACATCTTGTACATCAAAGGGTTCTGGTGCATGAGCCTCTAGACTAGCCTGGTCATCGTCGGTGGAAAAGTATTTCCCCTCGTCCTCTTCTTGTTGAAACTACAAGTTTTAAAATCATTACAAATATTAGCAATCTATATATGTGTATAGTAAGGAAAATTAATTTTCAAACAAGACTAAGTTGTTAACCATTTACTTACCTAAGTAAAATATCTAGTAAAGCTATCATCTTTCTAGACTAGACCAAACCAGGGATGGCCGCACGTTGTGCATGGGTGGGGCTCTCGGTTTTTCTCATGATGTGTGGGTATAGTGCCACTACTAGATGCTCCTCAACCACTAGAAGGTGGTGGCTCTACCCCAATGGGAGGTGGTGTCCCTACCCCACCAATAGATGGTGTCTCTGATGGCCCTACCTAGTACGTACCTGGAAGATACGTGCTATGGTGAAAAACCACCTGTGCCAATTGTAGGAATGAATCATGCGTCTATGGGACCAGCTGCTGTGCAGGAAGCACATCTATCCTGGGTACACTACAACAAATTTGACATTTAGGGGCGGTTGTCTTCTGATTCCAACAATGACTTTTGGTGGTGGTTTTGGCTTTGGAGGAGGTCTTGCCAAAATCACCCCTAATAGCACTAACGCTAAAAGTTTTGACTTTTAGGGGCGGTTTTGGAAGAGATCAAAACCGCCCCTAAAAGTGACTTTTAGGGGGGGTTTAGAACTACCTCCAAAAGCAACTTTTGGTGGCGGTTCTAAACCCCCCCAAAATTGACTTTTGGCGGTGGTTCTAAAGCCCCCCCAAAAGTCACTTTTGGAGGCAGTTCTAAACCCCCCCCAAAAGTTACTTTTGTACTTTTAGGGGCGGTTCAAAACTCCCCCTCAAAAGTCAATTTTTGACTTTAAGGGGTGGTTGTCTTCCGCCTCCAAAAGTTACTTTTGAGGGTGGTCTTTAAAAAACTTCCCTAATAACATTGACGCTAAATGTTTTGACTTTTAGGGGCGTTTCTGGAAGAGATTAAAACCGACCCTAAAGTGACATTTGGCGACAGTTCTGAATCCCCCCCAAAAGTCACTTTTAAGGGCAGATATAAACCATCCTCGTAGGTACCTATGGGAGCAGTTCCGAACCTCCCTTAAAAGTCTTTATTACAAAAATTTGGGGGTGGTTTTAAACCCCCCTCGTAGGTACCTATGGAGGTGGTTCAAAACCCCCCCTAAAACTCTTTACAAAGCTTTGGGGGCGGTGTTAAACCCCCCTTGTAGATACCTATAGAGGTGGTTCAAAACCCTCCCTAAAACTCTTTACAAACCTTTGGGGGCAATTTTAAACCCCCCTCGTAGGTACCTATGAAGGCGGTTGAAACCCCCCCCTAAAACTCTTTACAAACCTTTGGGGGCGGTTTTAAACCCCCCTTGTAGGTACCTACGAAGGTGGTTCAAAAACCCCCTTAAAACTCTTTATAAACCTGCGAGGGAGGTTTTAAACCCCCCTCGTAGGTACCTACGAAGGCGGTTCAAAACCACCCCTAAAACTCTTTACAAACCTTTGGGGGCGGTTATAAACCCCCCTTGTAGGTACCTACAGAGGCAGTTTGAAACCCCCCTAAAATGCTCTACAACCTTTTGGGGGCGGTTATGAACCCCCCTCGTAGTGACATATGAAGTCAGTTTAGAACCCCCCTCGTAGCCATAATAAAATATATTTTATTTAAAACATCAATATTGCAATATCATTAGGGCATGAAGGAATCGAACCTTCAACCTCCTGCGTGTAAAGCAGGAGCTCTACCATTGAGCTAGAACCCTTTAAGAATTGGGGAAAGGGGCAATATTGAAACCAAGATTGCATCATTTGTAATTCTAAGAAAAGAATAATAATCCCAACATTGTTTCTGACTCGAGAGACCTAAGAAAGTAGTCTAAATGGCTCTGACCTTATAGGTTGGCTAAACTTGAAAGGTTTCATATGCAGCATTGATTCAATAAAGAAAACAGTAATACAGAAATGTTTTGCAAGACAAAGTTGGCATTCAAGTTCATACACATACTCATGAAGTCTACATCTAACTAGAATGTCAAGTATTCATGGATAAGAACGAGCATCTTTTCTAATGGTTGCTTGATGGATCCATGTAAGAGTAGCCTTCTATTAAAATTTATGTTAGTAGATCAATGGGTTCTACAATTATAACATATTTAGACCCAACTCAATCCAGTCTGGTGATATAAATAACATTCAACTACAGGATGGAGAAATCCAAAGATTAAAAATTGCATAGCATGGATAAATCTATAAGCTTTTCTAAGATAAACAACTCATTATAATGCATTTATAGATATAGAATACCTGCAACTAATCTAATCGCAAATGAACACCACCATCACTCAAAAGGCCAATGAGATGAAGTGTGTCATTTTCAAAGGACTCCTTAATGTATTTAAACTCTTCTCCCTCATATATTTTGCCAAAGGCAAGAACATAATCCACTATTTTTTCTCTGCACCCAAAGTCAAAATCAAAGTTAATATGTTTCCCATTCTAAAAGATGTAGCACAAATAAATAGTAGAAATATCCTTTCAGTTACCATTTATACAATTATAAAGTACATCTTATACAAATATCATATGATATCACCCCAATTTGTAAGGTGGTAAATAAATTAACTATTACACAACCATGATTTCAACAAAATGTTAATGCTTACCAAATCTTAATGCAAGGAAAAATACCCAATGTATAGGATTCTCATAAGTCACTCTGAATGTAGAAATGATCCACGTGCAAGCTATTCCTCCTTCACTCTAATCCTTGACAGTTTTCATCAATAATTTTCCAACAGTAAAAAAACCATAGTAAGCAAAAATAAAATGAGCTGCTTTTCTACCATACTAGAAAATAACAGATATCAAGCATAGTAAGTCATAGAGGATAGTAGAGTCGAATAAGGACTTTGTTCCTTCTTTGAAGGATTTGGAAAATAGAGTAAGATTTTTATTTAATCCAGTTGAGTCATTTAGATGGATAGCTTAGCTTTAGCTTACAAAGCTTGTTAACTCGTAGAAGCTTTTACGTAGCTTAGTGGAGCTTAGTTAGCTCGAGGAAGGTTCAATAAAGAGGAACAAGCTTAGAGTTTTGACTCTTGGAACTTACAAAGAGAGAGAGAGGGATCTCTGTTTGTAATGATCGATCCAATATTGTATTTAGGTTCAGATAAAGGACCATTGTGAAATAAGATCGTATGCCTATATTTTTGGCTTAGTTGAGTTTATTGATTGAGTTTGGAAGCAATTTCCCATTTGAATCATATCTTGTGACCACGTTGACTGAAGAAATGTCTTGAGTATTGACATTGACACAAAGTAGTCAATGGGATTGCTAACTACATTATGTAAAATTCTTTAATAGTGCTCAGGGCAGCTTCAGGAGACCTATAGGTGATACTCCCAATGCCTAAAAGGAAACCTATAGGTGATACTCCCAAATAATGTTACAATTGTATTGATAATAAGGATCTATACCTCTTAATCCTAGCTCGACCGACTACGGGTGTGTTCTCAGGGATACATAAGGGTTAATGGTTAGCTTCAAAATAGGCCATCTAGGGCATGAGACTAATAATGTAGTTGAGCTTAAAGGTCTTCTTCATGGAATCTAGCTGGCTTGTACCCATAATTGTACTCCCCTTGTTGTGGAGGGTGATGCCCAGATTATTCTCCACATGGTCTCTGAGGTTCACAAGGGAAAATGTAGCTCAAAGGTGGCGACATTGTGGCGGTTGGAGGGCAAGCTGGATAATTTAGTGTCTCTACTATCTCTGGGGTTGGCTATTTCTTTCTCCCATGTTAAGCGCAATGGGAACAAGCTAGTGGACCTGCTCGCTAACCTTGGGGCGGTGAATCACTTGGACCTAAGCGCCCAAATGTGGGAAAACCTGCCAAATTCAGATATTAAAGACAGATGTAAGGATATTCTTTCCCACGATATGATGAGTTACCATGCTGATGACGAAGGGCGATGTCAGGCGGAGGATCGTACTGCCACATGATCCATTCCTCCCTTGTTCTTTCGCCCTTCTTTTAAAGGATGATCGATGAGCAGTATTTTCATCCCTTTCCCATGGAGTTTGTTGTCTTCTCACTAACTCGGAAAGGTACTTCTACCATGATTACATGAGGGAAGGATTTAAGTGAAGCACGATTTTCCATTAATGGATAGTGCGAAAGATCACCACCTTTAGTTGCAGTACGATTTTCCATTAATGGATAGTGTGAAATATCGCCACCTTCAGCTACAATACGATTTTCCATTAATGGAAAGTGGTTGGCGGAACTCTTTTTAAACCCAAGGAAGGTGGTAGACATGAACGTAGAGTTCATAGATTTAGTTGCATGCACCACCTTTGTTTTCTGGCTGTGAAAGAGATTTAGGTCTGTAAGAGGTTAGATAGTATGGGTGATCATGGTAATTGGGATAGACGCAGTGCCACTGCAGGCCATCGTCATTCTCTAGTGGGAGAGACTTCTCAAGGTGAATCTGGTGGGAATTTCTCTCATGCCGAGCAAAAGGCCCGTTGGGAATCTAGTGCCTTTGTTCGGGACCTTCCCCCGGATCTCCAGAAAGAGATTTGCACTATGGAATGAAAACTTTGGAACCAGCTTGATAAGGTGATTTTGGTTGCGGAACGTTGTCAAACTGCAAATTGGGTCATGGATCCAAGAAACACTGCGGGTCATTTCAGCCTGTATGAGTGCACCATTGCACTCTATTGGGTAATGAAAAATATTATGGGTTATGCTCTCCGAGATAGGATGGAACATCAATTTGTAAATGAGATGCTTAGGTATGAAAGAAGCATTCTGGAGGAAACCAGGGCCGTCCACCATAAGCTAGATTTTCTCCTTCGGGCTATGCAACTTCAACCTCCTCCTGTGTAGCCAACTGCTTATGTGGTTCCTCCTCTTGGGAGTTGTCCTGATTTCCCCTACATTCTGTTCTAAGCTGGCATGGGGGATGTTTAGTGTCTGGTTTGTTGGGCGTCAGTTTATCGTCTATTATGTCTATTTTCTAAGCTATTGGATACTTATGGTAAAGAAGGTTAATAGTGTGGGGATTTGGTTTTCAATTCTATTTCAGGAGGTTTTGTTGTGTAAAGGAGTGATAATGGGAGTCAAAAGGCCTACGTAGACATGTTTTGTTTTAGTTTTGCAGTATCTGTAGTATTCGTCTCTGTAGTATGTATGGTCAGGCAAAGTCCTCTTCGGAGGTGATTTTGTTCATTTAGGTGACTCAGTTTGATGGCAGGGTTATGGCCTTTTTGGGTTCAGTTGTAAATCTTTCTCTTTTAATATAAAGTTCTCTCTTCTTACTTACAAAAAATAAATAAGGATCTATACCTCAAAGTTCAGCTCTGAGGCCAATAACGTCAGATGATCTTGGCATCCTCTGTCCTTTACACAAATATTTCACACAAATCAGTTGTTACACCATCAATCTGGTATACTTATGGTTGTAATAAATGTGTTGTAATTAAATTTGTTGTAAACAAATACTTACAATATTGTTCATTACATTACCTGCCCATTGTCAATAGTTATCCTGCAATCAACTTTTTTCCTTCAACAAATGTGCAACAAAATCAATTCATAAAATAGATAAGTACAACTGTACTTAAAACGAAGAAATTGTTAAGTTTATACTAATTTGACTAGCAAGATCACTGAAAGAAACACAATCACAAGATAGACAGATATTTTACCCTAGGAAACCCTCATGGGGTAGAAAACCCAGCAAATCTTTCCTCAATAAGATGATCAACCAAATACAAGATGTACTCCAAGACTAGAGCTCCTTCTTTACCTCCTATGTAGACCTCTCTCTCACTTGTGAGCTACTTTCCGAGTGATGGAAGTGTGTGATAAGTGAGGAACATCCTCCTCTACTTATACTTGTTTCCCGACTGACTTTTTACCCTATAGGGCCGACCTCTCCTAAGAGAGTCTAATAACCCCTAATAAATTAACTCAGGGCTGACCCCCACATGGTAGATCTAATAACCCTGGTTACCACAATCCATCGGAGTAATAAACATCTCCGGATACATAATAAAGTTCCATCGAAGGAATGAAACATCTCCGGAATAATACAAATATAATATTCTTCTAGAAGTTACAATATTTCAACACTCCCCCTTAACAAGAAGGATATTATAACAACATCTGCAGGAGCAAGGAGTCATCAACATCATACATGATACATCCATAAATTATTGGAAGCTTTCTTTATACATCATCATCAGTAACTCAAGCAGTTACTGGAACATAATCAATAGTGAAACATCAGCATCATCAGTATTGAGTCTTCATCTTCTGTAGCACTCGAACAACTACAGCAACATCAATATCTGGAACCTCACGATCATCAGCATCGTCATCACACGATCATCAGCATTGTCATCACACGATCATCAGCATCACACGATCATCAGCATCGTCATCATACAATCATCATCATTGTCATTACATGATCATCAACATCATCATCACACGATCATCAGCATCATCATCTAGACCATCACGATCAGCAACATACTCTGCAATGTATGGGATCCTATTACAGGATGATCAATCCCTCTCACTTTAGGACATAGGTCCAAGGATGATACAATCCTGATCTGCTTACAGGATGATCAATCCCTCTCAATTTAAGACATCTCTCATGTCTATGGATGATACAATCCAGATCAACTTACAAGATGATCAATCCTTATCCTTTTAAGAAACCTCACCATGTCTAGGGACGATGCAATCCCAATCAGCTTACAGGATGATTAGTCCTTATCACTTTAAGACACCTCACCATGTCTAGGGATGATGCAATCCCAATCATCTTACAGGATGATTAGTCCTTATCACTTTAAGACACCTCACTATGTCTAGGGACGATGCAATCCCAAATCAGCTTACAGGATGATTAGTCCTTATCACTTTAGGACATAAGTCCAAGGACGATGCAATCCTGATCTACTTACGGGATTATCAATCCCTATCACTTTAGGACATAAGTCCAAGGACGATGCAATCCTAATCCACTTACGGGATGATCAATCCCTATCACTTTAGGACATAAGTCCAAGGACGATGCAATCCTGATCCACTTACGGGATGATCAATCCCTATCACTTTAGGACATAAGTCCAAGGATGATGCAATCCCAATAATCCTCTTAGACAAAGTCTAAGCACCACTTCATCAACCTCATCATTGGAATAGGAAACCTCATCATCAACCTCATCGTTGGAACAGGTAGCCACATCATCGACATAGTATCCTCATCAATACAGGTATACATATCATCAATACAAGTATACATATCAGGAATACAAGTATCCTCATCAATACAAGTATGCATATCATCAATACAAGTATCCTCATCAATACAAGTATACATATCATCAATACAAATATCCTCATCAATACAAGTATACATACCATCAATACAAGTATCCTCATCAATACAAGTATACATATCATCAATACAAATATCCTCATCAATACAAGTATACATATCATCAATACAGGTATCCCATCATCGATATAGGTATCCTCATCGATACCAGTATCCAAATATCCTCATTGACCATGTCACTCCCCATTTCGAGGAGGGTCCTTCTGAACTACACCAAGCTTGTCTCGGAAATATTCAAACTTTACTCGAGATAGAGGTTTGGTCAATATATTAGCAATTTGTTCATCAGTGCTTACATACTCGAGCTTGATAGCTCCTTTCTGCACCATATCCTGTATATAGAAATATCGGATCTCTATGTGCTTTGAATTATCATGGAATACTGGATTTTCTGTCATCTTGATACAACTCTGGTTGTCACACAGGATCATGTTGGTTGTAAAGCCAGATCTTCTAGTCTCATAGATGATACTGTATTAGCTGTGTTTTCACCCCAATTTTATATGATATGTAGGTGGACTGTATAGTCACCCTAGCGGGGGGGTGTTGGGGGGAATTGCCCCCCCACGGGGTTCCAGGGGGGACCATCCCCCTTGGCTGGGGGGTCCGGGGGCAGCGCCCCCGAAGAAAATTTTTGGGGCTGTTTTCGCCAGCTATTTTGTGGGCCCATGGTTTTGGGTATCCGTGGTATTTTCCCATTCTATTTGCCTTATAAAATAAATACATTGAAATATGGCTAGGTATGATGATGTATTAGGTTTTATGCATTGTAAAGATTTCTAAGATCAGGAGAGAGACTGTGAAACAGAGAAGAGGAAGTGCAGCGATTATGCTGCAGGTTGTATCCCTTCACCTTGCTAGACGGTAAAAATAATAAGGACTGGAAAATTCAGTGTGGATGTAGCCCAAGTTGGGTGAACCACAATATATCTGTGTCTCTCTTGTAATGTGTATGTGTGATTATATTTGCATTTCTGTTTATTTTTATTGCTCTGCGATCCTGTTTTTCTAACAGATCACAGTGGATTCCATCTCTAAGTCAAAAAAACCTCATAGCAGCTTTCGAAGCCATACCGCTTCACAACTGGTAGAGTAGGAAACTATATATATTCCGCTTCAGCTGTGCTGAGAGCCACACTTGACTGCTTCCTGCTAAACCACGGGATCATGGTAGATCCCATACAATAACATCCACCCGATGTACTCTTCCTGTCTGATACGCTTCCTTCCCAATCAGCATGAGTGTAACCATACAATCTGAAGTCATGATCTCCATGATAGTATAGACCAAAATCTATCGTACCCTTTAGGTACCTCATCACATGCTTTGCAGCAATCAGGTGAACTCGTCTAGGTTCCACTAGATACTGACTTAGGGTGTTCACTGCAAAGCATATATCTGGCCTAGTATTTATCAGATACATTAATGACCCAATAATCTATCTGTACAAATTCATATCCACTAACTCTGAAGAGTCATCAGCTAACAGCTTCAAGTTGGAATCCATGGGAGTGGCCATGGCTTTGCATTCCAACATATCAAATCTTTTCAGGATTCCCACAGCATACTTACCTTGGTTGAGAAAAATTCCCTTTGGGCCTTGCCATACTTCTAGACCTAAGAAGTACTGCATCAATCCAATATCTTTCATCTCAAATTATGAAGAGAGCTTCTTCTTGTACTCGATAATCTATTTCTCATTTCCATTTAGAAATAGATCATCCACATATAGCAACAATATGACAAGTTCATCATCCATGATCTTGAGATAAATATTAGGATCAGCTTTACTTTTGGCAAAGCCCAAGTTTGTCAAGAAGCTGTCAATTCTTCCATACCAAGCTATGGGAGCTTGCTTCAACCCATATAAGGCCTTCTTTAGTTTGCTTACATGGGTTCTTCCATATTCTACCTCAAATCCTTGTGGTTGTTCTATGTACACTTCTTCCTCAATCACACCATTCAGAAAGGCTGTCTTTACATCCATCTGGTGTAGATTCCATTTCATCATGGATGCAAGTGCCATGATGGTTCTAATAGAAGTGTACCTTGCAACTAGGGAAAATGTTTCTTCATAGTCAATTCCCTCTTTCAGAGAGAATCCTCTGGCCACAAATCTTGCTTTATATTTCTCAATGCTACCATACGCAGCATGCTTTATTTTGTATATCCATTTGGAGGACACCACACTTTTGTCTTTTGGTTTGGGAACTATATCCCAAACATCATTCTTCATTATTGACTGGTATTCCTCTATCATTGCCTCTACCCATTCTTTCTTATGAACTTCCTCTTCATAACTAGTAGGTTCTTGATCTACAAGATCACACATCAAAGCCATGTAGTTAGAAAATGGCTTTGGTTTCTTGATTACTCTAGTGGAGCCTTCAGGAGCTCCATACTTTTCTACCTAGTATAATATCTCTTTCCCATGCTGGCTTTCTTTTCCTTGAAATGTTCGAAAGGAGGGGTTCTTGTGGTTCTATCATATCATGGTATTCAGGTGTTACATCTTCAAAGATGGGTACAGCCTCTGTAGTTCTGGGAGGTGTATCTTCTTCATATAAGTCTTCATACTGGCACTTCCTAGATCTCTTGAGAGCTACTTCTTCATCAAATGTCACATCCCTACTTATTTCCATATGATGAAAACCTGGGATGTAAATTCTGAATGCTTTGGATGCTTCACAATATCTAACAAATATTCCCTTCTTCCCAAAAGGATCTAACTTGGTCCTCTTTTCTTTTGGAATGTGAATGTATACTGGACATCCAAATATCTTGAGGTGACTTACCTCGGGCTTCTTTTCTGTGAACACTTCTTCTGGAGTCTTGAAATCAAGAGCACTGTGAGATAGTCTATTTTGCACGTAGACTGCTATCCTAGCTGCTTCAGCCCATAGATACATAGGTAGGTCTTGATCATGTATCATTGTCTTTACAGCTTCCATGATGGTTCTATTCTTTCTTTCCGCAACACCATTTTGTTGAGGATTGCAGGGAGTGGTTAGCTCCCTCTTGATTCCAGCTTCCTTACAGAAATCTTCAAAGTATTTTGAAGTATATTCTTCGCCATTATCTGTCCTGAGTATTTTGATTTTCTTTTCTGAATGATTCTCTATCAGGGCTTTTAACTCCTTGAACTTTCCAAAGACTTCATTCTTTCCTTTCAGAAAGTATATCCAAGTCTTCCTTGAATATTCATCAATAAATGTGAGATAGTATTCATATCCACTCAAAGATGTGGAGGGAATTGGTCCAAATACATCTGAATGAATTAAATCCAAGCTACTCTTAGTCTTTGTTTCACTCTTTGGAAATGGGTTCTTGATATTCATCCCTTTTGCACATCCTTTGCATGTGCCATCATGATCGATCTTCAAGTCTGGTAGTCCTATAACTACCTTGCTTACATGAGGTAGTGCTTTGTAGTTAATGTGAGCAAGCCTCCTATGCCATAGCTCATTTGGTCTAGTGGCTTCATGTACAAGGAAAGATTTTGGATGACCCTTGAGTTTGTACAGACCTCCTTCTTCTTCACCAATAACAATTACATCCTCAATTGATTTTCCTTTGGGCCACATGAGTACTTGTCCATCTATGAATGCAACCCTATAGCCTTTCTTATCCAAAGTTGAGATAGAGAGTAGGTTATTCTTCAAACCTGGTACATATAAGATCTCCTTCATCTTCAATGGGGTTCCAGAATCAAGCTTGTAGCTTGCTTCACCAACTCCCTTGATGGGATATTGATAGTCATCTCCAAGGGATACCTTTTCTGGAGAAGTCTTCTCTTCAAGTTTTGAAAGAGTCTTCTTTTGACCTGTCATGTGCTTTGAAGCACCACTATCAATGAGCCATGTATCTTCTCCAGGTGTTACAGCCCAGAGAGTGCAGAGAATAGAACATAGTCCTCTGCATCTTCTTCTTCTATTACTTTAGGTCTTTTCTTTTGAGACCTTTCCTCCTCTTCTTCTTCACTATCATCTTCTACTAGATGTGCATGATGTCTTTTGTGGTGAAAAACCTTCTTCTTCTTTAGAGGACAATCCTTAGCAATGTGTCCTATTTTGTGACAAGTAAAACATTGGAATGAGGAGTAATCTCTTCTTTGAATAGTTCCTTTCTTCTTTTGAAATCTTTTTGGAAGTTGAGACTCCTTGTGACTATCCTTCTTAAAGTAGGATTGATTCCTTCTTCTCTTGGTGTGGGTGGCCAAGGCTTGGTCATCTTCTTTGAGAAGAGCTTCTCTGTTGGCAACCCTAGCTTCTTCTTGAATGCAATCCTCCCAAACCACATCAAACTTCATACTTTATTTTCTGGCACACATGGTTTGGATGAATGACTCCCAAGATCTAGTTAGACCATTTAGAGCAGTCATGACTAGTTCATCTTCATCAAGGGTATCTCCAATAGCATCTAGTTGTTCCTTGAACTGGGAGATCCTTGAGAAATAGTCTTGAACAGATTCTCCTTTATTCATCTTTGAGTTCTTCAATTGAGCTCTTAGATTCATCTTCCTATTGATGTTCTTTCCCTCATACATTCTAGAAAGGGAATCATACATTTCCTTTGTAGTCTTCTTGGATGCCACTTGGGGAATCAAGTGGTCTTTAATAGAATCAGCAATGATTCTCTTTGTTCTAATCAAATCCTTCATATACTTATCTTTGGATTCATCTTCTCCAAGTTCTGCAATCTCATCCTTGATAGACTGGGCAAGATCATTCTCTTCAAGAATGAGGTCAATTTTGTATTTCCATGCCCAGAAATTTTCTATACCCTCTAGTTTTTCTTCAAGCTTAGTGTTTGGAGCCATCTTCTCCAGGGGTCAAAGAGATTGAAGTTCCTCAAGAGATAGAATAACACTTACCAGGAGATGTGCTTGATTGAATTGGAAGTTCTGGTGTGTTATGCTTCTGGAAACTTCAACTTTTCACCTTCTGGATCTGCAATAGAATTTCTGGTTTTCTGGTTTTCAGGTGCACAGGTTCGCAGCTTTTCTGGTTTACTGGTGCATAGGTGTGCAGCTTTTCTGGTCTTCTGGTTTTCTAATTTTCTGCACTTTTGGTCAAAGTAGGGTTTGAATTTTTCAGAGTTCTACCCAACCAAAAACCTCGATCCAAGGCTCAAAACTTTGATTTTGAGGAGAGCTATCCAGCCATGCAATCAGAAACCAAAAATACCAGCTTTAGCAAAAACCCTAATTTTCACCGAAGAGGAGAGAGAGAGATTTTTCACCTTGTGAAAGATGTCCTATTCAGGCTAGCTCTGATACCATGTTAAGTTTATACTAATTTGACTAGAAGATCACTGAAAGAAACACAATCACAAGATAGCCAGAGATTTTACCCTGGGAAACCCTCATGGGGTAGAAAACCTAGCAAAGCTTTCCTCAATAAGATGATCAACCAAATACAAGATGTACTCCAAGGATAGAGCTCCTTCTTTACCTCCTATGCAGACCTCTCTCTCACTTGTGTGCTATTTTCTGAGTGATGGAAGTGTGTGATAAGTGAGGAACATCCTCCTCTACTTATACTTGTTTCTCGACTGACTTTTTACCCTATGGGGCTGACCTCTCCTAAGAAAGTCTAATAACCTTTAATAAATTAACTCAGGGCCGACCCCAACATGGTAGATCTAATAACCCTGGTTACCACAATCCATCAGAGGAATAAACATCTCTGTATACATAATAAAGTCCCATCGGAGGAATGAAACATCTGCGGAATAATACAAATATAATATTCTTAGAAGTTACAATATTTCAATAGAAATCAACATGTTATAATCAATGAAATGACAATAATAAGATATCTAATTGACAAATTCATTATGGTGATAACTTACACATATAGATTAGAGAATGATACAAATTTTCATTATATTGCTTTCCATTGTGAAGACCTGCATATATCATGACAAAATGGTATTTTCATATAAGCGATTGATAGATATGTAAAAAAATGCATAACATATATGAAATTCTAAAAAAACGAAATGAAAATACTTGAATGAGCTTCTCTTGGTTTCAAGAATATCTTATTCTCTACCAAACAGGGCCAACCACGTGAAGGTTGAAGCTCATATGGCCCCTCCCCCCCCTCACATCACGGTCAATTCCCCACACCCAATCTATCTACTGTAAAAATAAATGAAAGTTACATAACACAATAAAACAGATAAGATCCATGCATAAACAATAGCAAAACAAAAAATATATGCATGAAAGGTAAATCTAAGTAATAATCTAAGATATAAATTTTCAAAGATACAACTTAAATGAGAACTGATAAATAAATCATGCATGCTACTTACTGAACAACATCCAACCATGTGCCTTCACAATCGTGTCGAACATAATCCATGCCACCATCTCCTACAGCTTCATCCTCTTTGCATTTCGTCCCTTCAAAATCTGCATACTCCAATTCATATTTATTACAATTTCTTGATCCCTTCAGAGGGCATGTCAAAGCTACACACCAATCATTCTCTATCGGATGTTGTACATAAAATACTTGTTTCGTTTGTGATGCTAGAATAAATGGATCATCTTGCAGTCTATCCTTACTCAAGCATATCTTTAGATTCACCATGGCGAAACCAATTTCATCAACTTTCATTCCATTCTTCTTGTGTACATCTATCCAATCACATTTGAAAAATGGATACTACACCAAATAGTAGTCTAATAACATTATTTCTTGAATCACTCCATAATATGTTGTCGTTTGATGTATAGGGTTTTTATCCTTTGCACTTGATCTCATTAATGTTTGTGCATCTATGCACACACCACTATTTTGGGTGGCCCTAACATTTTCTATGCTTTTAACATGAAATATACACCCATTGATTAAGTAGCCATCATACTTAGTTGCACATTTCCTTGGGCCACGTGCCAACCATTTAAGGGTATCAGAAATGTTTTCTTTTCCTTCCACCTGTAGATTTTTAAATGTCGTTAGAAAACCATGCAATTTCAAAATATATTAAAAGAATCTCACCTTCATACATCATAATAGTCTTGATCAATGAAGTTAAATTACATCTAATATGAAGAACATATCATTACTTGTTTTCTTAACCAATCACTAAATGGTTGGTTGTGGAGCTTTTGTAGTAAGACTTCATCTTTTTGGGCTTGGATGTTACTATTGGCAATTTCTGTCAAGTGCATCCTATTTTCAAGTAATGTCAATAAACAATTTATGAAAAAATTGTGATATATTATAATAAAAAATGATTTCATAAGTATGTGCTTATTACTTACTCTATCCAAGGTTGAATTTCATCTACGTTGTGCAAGACCCATCTGTGAGCTTGTAACAAACTAGTTTTATCTAATTCAATAGAAATTCCACTAGATAAGGCCTTCGCATATTGTCCAACCTCTCCTTCTTCATCGTCCCAAGCTTCATTTCTACTAGGCATGCTTTCAATATAATCCATACCTTCAACATATCCAACACAAAATTTTATGGATTCCTCCACAATGTAGTTTTCAACTATGCAGCCTTCGGGCCTATTCTTATTTTTCACATAACTTTTGAAAACTTTCATGTTCCTAGAAAAAAACACACAATTTGTAGAGAAATCAAAAGTATGAATAAAGAGTTGCTAGTAATATATTATTATTATATGCACATAAAATGTTGGAATTTATGTGGATTTGCACTTAATAAAAATTTCAGTGACCTTTCAAAAGGGTACATCCATCGATATGCAACGGGTCCACAATAGCATAGCTCTCGCAGCAAGTGTACAGTCAAATGTATCATTATATCAAAGAATGAAGGGGGGGAATATTTTTCGAGTAAGCACAAAGTTTCCACAACATCATCTTGTAAGTTATCAGGATCTGTTGGATCCACTATTTTTGCACAAATTTGCCTATAAATGAAGCAAATCCTACAGATAGTGTTTCAAACTACTTTTGGTAGCACATGGCGCAATGCTACTGGAAGGATTTGTTGCATGAGAACATGGCAATCATGTGCTTTCATACTATGAATCTTGATATCTTTCATAGATACATGATTTCTAGGGTTTGAACTCTATCCATCTGAAACTTTTAACGTGAACAAAACACGACAAAGAATCTCTTTCTCCTTTTTTGAAAGAGTGTGTGGTGTGGGTGGAAGAAATATTTTTTTGCCTTTTTGTTGTGGCCACATGGACCTCCTTATACCCAACTGTTGTAATTCATCACGATAATTTTTCCTATCCTTTGATTTATCTTTTATATCCAGAAGGGTTCCAAAAATACTTTCGCATACATTTTTTTCTATGTCCATTAAATCTAAAATGTGACGCACTAGGAGTTTCTACATCCAACCATATAAAAAATCAATGAATTATAACATCAAAGAAAAACTAAACAATATATTCATAATAAACACAATGAAATCCTTCAAGCATCGTACATTTTAGGCCTTAAGTTAATGTGTGCACATACCTCCCAATATGGTAAATTGAATAGAATTGACTTTTTCTTCCACACATCAGTCTTCGAATTTTCACCTTTTTTATTATTTCTCTTTCTTTTTGTACTTTTAGTCTTTCCCCATTTCTCTTCCCTTCCTTCTTTTGTAAAAATATCTGACACTTGTACAATTGTAGGTGCAATGAGATGCTCAAACTTCCCATTAAATGGTCTTTTTTGTGAACGATACTTATGATTTATTGGAAGATATCTCCTATGTCCCATGTATACACACTTCCTACTACATTTGAGATACATTGAATCTGTGTTCCTTCCACATATAGGGCATGTTCAAAACCCTTTAGTCATGCAACCAACCATATTTCCATAAGCATGAAAGTCATGGATTACCCACATCAATATAGCCTTCATATTAAAGAATGACCTTGAATGAGCATCGTATGTCCTTGCCCCTTCATCCCATGTTAATTTTAGTTCATTTACCAATAGTTCCAAATAAACATTTGTGTCATTTCCTGGTTGCTTGGGACCAGGTATTAACAATGACAACAAACAAAAGATCCTTTTCATGCATAACCATGGCGGAAGGTTATATGTGACTAGTACTACTGGCCATACACTGTGACTACTACTCAAGTTTCCAAAAGGATTAAATCCATCCACTTCCATTGCAAGTCGTACATTGCAAGGATTGTTGGAAAAATGAGGCCATTTAGAATCTATAGTTTTCTATGTCGATCTATCAACTAGGTGGCACATTATTCCATCCTTACTTGCATTCTCATGATGCCACCTCATTTTCTGTGAAATATATGTAGAATTGTAACAAAAACGTAAAGAATCATATATGCATTACACTACTTAGTAGATTAAAGAAGATGATTTTCTAGTAGGTTGGTAGTACATGAAGGTGTATGATATAATGGAATTATAAGAGTTCAAAATCATACATGTACATTCTCTTCAACCTCGGCACTATAGGGAAATACCTCAGCACTTTGTCCGGGACACCAGTATGCGCCTTTTCTGAATGAGCATCAACCTTCCATCTTGATTCGCCACATGTTGGGCATTCATTTATTTTTTCATATTTTCCCCAATATAAAATGAAATCATTGTGGCATGCATGTATCATTTCATAGTCCAACCCCAATGATTTAATCAAACTTTTTGCAGCATATGTAGATTCTGGAAGTGTATTTCCTGTTGGAAGAATTTCTCTTTGCAACTTCAACAACTGGGTGAAACTTGCATCAGACCATCCATTTCTCACTTTAAGGTTGTACAATTTCACAGTGGCTGATAGCTTAGTGAAACTAGTGCAACTTGGATACAATGGTGCCTTTGCATCTTCAATTAACTTTAGATATTGATTGATATCATTTTTTTCTTCAATTGATTCTACTTGGCCATTTTCACAATTCACATCTGGATTTTCATTATAATATTGATAAGCATCATTCACCATTTCAACCATATGATCATCAACCATGGTTGCCTCGTTATGATCGTCATTCTCAAGAACTTCAGTATCATTTGTAAGCAATGTTGCAAACTCATCATTATGATTATCATATTGATGTCCGACTATGTGTTCATCACCATGTGTAATTTCTTGAGGCAAATCATGCATCTCTGTTGTGTGGCATTTCTTGGTCTTGTCAAATATATAGTCCTGAGTAGGAACTCTCTCTCCATGGAAAAACCAAGTTTTATATGAACTTATTATACCATGAATCATCAAGTGGTCTTGTACTTCCTCAAACATCAATACTGCAACATTGCAACATTTTTTACAAGGGCGTCTTGTGGTGTTATTATCCTCTGAATGTTTTTTTGCAAACTCTATGAATTCTTCAACCCCGACATGATATTCCTTTGACATCCTACATAGAACCAATTTGCACATCACGTAAGAAAAAACCACTACAAATTACAATGAAGACATATGTTATAAAATATCATATTGAAGAATCAAATATAAAAAGTATACCTCATTTTCAAATCTATCCAATCCCTTTTTTTGGCCATTCGAAAATAAAACCAACCCAATTTCTTGAATTGGGTCCTCGAGAGTTGGCCTCTCAACTTCCTTCCAATATACGGTTAGTAATATTCCTAAAGTACACCCATATGCTTTCCAAAATAGCCTTTACCATTACATGACAACCATATATTACACCATACAAGCTTCCACCTTATAATAACCAAATCCAAACATCAATTACATAATATTTTGGTTTTAACTTGGAGCCGAGATAAGAATTTTGGGGAGGCTATAGTTTTGATGCTGATCGGAGGATTAAGTATAAAGGAATGTGCCTATAGCGATGATTAACGCATATAGACGGTTTAGATCAAAAGCAAGGGAGATCAACGGTCATGAGCCTCCTTCGCAAAAAAAGTTGAAGGTATTTTAAACGCTCATGGGGTGCTAGCCTGTGGACAGGTCAAGGAAGATCAACAATAGAAGGCTTAGATCAACGGTCAGAAAATTGTTCACGATTTAAACATGCGTGAAAAGGGTTATGATTCAAATCTGCGAAAGTTTGATAAACCTCGACATCTCCCAATGGTGCAGATCTAGTGAGATGAAGATCGATGGCTCAGGATTAGTTCACGGATATGACTTGCGTGTAAAATCAACAGACCCAAAATTTGCGAACTCGTTAAAGGGCGCATCCTGGTATGGTCAAGATCCAGGAGGAGAGTGGATTGATGGTTGAAAAGAAATTTGCAGATTAAAGGTGTCGTTGAGTTGATATGTGGCGGGGTTGGAAGCCACGGGGGACGATGCAGGTAAAGGTCAAGGATATCTACGAATGAGAGTTGATCGTATGGATAGACGGCTGACGTGACTCCGTCGTTGTCATAGCTATAAGGGTGCTATGGCATGTTTATATTATAAAATGCCCGTTTGCACGAAAATTCGCATCCCAGTTGACTTGTGTGCATTGGAAAGCGATAGGAGTGGATCATGCAGAGCTGACCAGCCAACCAGACACCCAGAAGCTCCACCCAGTTGTCAACTGACCAGGTAGGCCATCCACCTCCACCCTAAACTATTTAAATGGCTGGACCCATGGTACCCCTAGGCTTTCAGCCCCTAAAGATAATTGACCTATTAGAAGATAAATACTATGAGGTTTATGATCTTATGCTGACAAATAGCACCATAGAAACTGCCAAAGAAAGATTGGAGGTCATAAGGGCCAGAGAAGTGGATGTCCATAAGATTTATCAATCCTTTTTCCATTTGTTTACAACCATCCAAACCCCTAGTTGCCCTTAATTTGTAGACTGGTGTGCCAGCCATTACTCCTCAGACCGAAGAGCAATCATGGATGCCTCAAACTCTAAAATCTTGTGCTATGTAGATGTGAAGCACCTGCAACAATTAAGTAATAAGAATATGCGAAATAGCAGAAATGATAGAACTCAGAATCACTTTTATATTGATCACGGGCCACTTCGAGGGGGCAACCTCCTTTGAGCAAGATCGATACAATTAACTTCACCGTGCCTTCATAGGCCTCAACACACACTTATATACTAAGTCTAGGTGCCAATACCATGGGTCAATACTATGTGTCAATACAAACCATGGGCTAAGTCTAGGCGCCAATACTATGAGTCAAAACCATGGGACATATAATACTATGGGATGACTTACAAAGCATATGCATCCAATACTATGGGTCAATACTATGGGCTAATATAAACTATGGATCAACAAATACTATGGGATGACTTACAAAGCATATGCGTCCAACAACAATATACTAACACAGTAAAGACATGGGTTCCTAACATCCCTTCTCCTTAGAAAAAGCTTTGTCCTCAAAGCTTTAGATGTGGAAATTGATGCAGAATCTGAAGGAGTGGGTCCCCTGTAGCATCCTCGGGTTGCATTCCGAGCCACTGGCGCCTTTGGAGTTTTATGGAGGATTGCATGGAAGGATGTAGACAAAGAAGAACCATATTAGTGATGTGAAAAGTGCACTCAGAACGGTGTTGATCGACTTGTTGTTTCAGTCGAATTCTTGCCATGTGAAAATTGTCTTATAGAATGAGAAGAAGCTAATTACGGTTTCGAACAATTGAGTCAATTGCCTGAACTGGGGAGCCGCTGAAGGTGTATGGAAGAAGAACTGGTGGTGCATGTCTAGAGACTGCTTCATATGGTGTCCTTTGAGATGTGGTACTATACCACTGGAGTGCTTCTAGGAAATCCATAGAAATAGTTGGCCAAATCTGTGGAGGGATGGGAAAGGGTTCAAGCAGTTCCGAAAGAAGGGTCGTTTCACCCTTGTTGACCTGGAAAGTATCACAGTCAACCACCATCCGTTGAATTGTCCTTTTGAGTCCCTTCCAAAAGAAGTTACATTGTTCCTGGTCATACGTTTTGAGGAACCCAGAGTGCCCTACTGATGAAGAAGCATGGAGTTCATAGAAGAGATAGTCCCGTTGAACAAATTGCAACCAATTTGGAACAAGCAGACAAATAGCTGTAAGAGAAACTAGGTCATCAAATGTGCAAGGAGGAGAATCTTCCACCATATTGTCCTTACCCTTCTGGTAAGTGGTCGCATAGTCATAACCCATGAGTTGGATAACCCATTTCAGGTGTGTTGGGGAGGAGACCCGTTTTTCCAAGAAATTTTCCAAACTCTGGAGATCATTCTTGATGCATAAATAATTCCCCAATAGGGATGGCTACCACTTCTATATTGTATGCAAAATAGTCATCATTTCCTGCAGAGAGGAAGATGCAGCTATATTCTTACCGGAAAGGTATCTTGAAGGCAACAAGCTCATTGGTTCAGCAAAGACACCTGCATATCTATCCAAGGAAGTAGTGTAGACTGTTGATGGGTGCATCTGAATGGAATGGAGCTAAGCGATGACACCATGTGAATTCTTCTTAAGTATTTTTTCCAGGCGATGTGAACTGATGATGCAGAGAGACCCTGGTTGTAAGCCCATAAATTAGTGTTGTGCCCCATTGACTGAAAACTGCATCCAAAGTTCATAAAAATCCCATAAGATTGGGCCAAGTGTGTGTAACCATTGAACGCCCAAAACCACATCACATCCACCTAAGGACAAGGCAAACATGTGAGAGCGTAGGTTATAATATTCCATAGAGATTTGCACATTGTGACACTTCCCCTTGCAAGGTAAGGTGCCCCCATTGGCAACCATGACTTCAAAGTTGGAGCAAGGATGGAAAAAACAATCAGCCTGTTTGGCAATTCGAGGATCAATGAAGTTATGAATGCTACCAGAATCAATGAGTATGGTAAGAGGGAGATTCTTGAAGTATCCCCTGACTCGCATTGTTTGTGGGGTGGTGATGCCGGTTACAGCATGGAGAGAGATCTCGGGTGGGTCATCCTGAGATGGGGTGTCAACAGACGGGTGTTGAAGTTTGACCTGATCATCTACTGTATTTGGAGCGTCTTCATCAAGTTCTGAGGCAGGTGGAGAATCCACATCCAAGAGATAGAGCTTTTGTTGAACACATCTATGTCCCCGAGTGAATTTCTCATCATAATTATAACAAAGCCCTTTTTCTTAGTGTGCCTGCATCTCGGTTTCAGACAATTGCTTGATAGGAGTTGGTTGAGGAGTAGGAATGATGGGAGGTCGTTGGGAACCTAGATTTCTGAAGGGAACAAAGGTGGGTTTGGAGCGTTTTTGAGTTGCGATCTTGTCCTCGGCCAGCTTAGCCAACCCTAGTACTTCCATCATTGTGTTGGGACAAAAAATTTTGACCTCTGACTGGATTTCATCCTTGAGACTACTGATAAAACAACTCCTGTAGAATTCATCAGACAATCCTTCTGTGTGATTGGCTAGTTTCTCAAATTCTGTCTGATACTCTCTCAATGTGCTAGTTTGGTGAAGTTTAGTGAGTGCTCCTGTGAAGTCATCAAAAGCACTAGGACCAAATAGTGGCAAAAGGAGTTGGCAAAAATCTGTCTAGTTTGGCTCGGGATGAGCTTTGATGTACCAACGGTACCATTGAAGGGCTTCCTGTTCCAAATGAAAGGATGCAAGTGGAACTTTTTGGACATCAAAAGTATTATGCAGACTAAAATATTGTTCTACTTGGTATATCCATCCAGTCGGATCAGTACCATTGAAGTGAGGAAAATCAAGCTTCAGCCCATGAAAATTGCTGAAAGAAGAGAACCCGGTGGCTGCAAAAGATTCTGGCTGTCGGTTATTGTTCATGGCTGAATGCTGAAGATCTTGGAGTTTGGTTTGGATGGCTGCAAGTGCTTCCTCCATGGTGTTTCCTCCTGTGCGAGTGACAACCAGAACCAGTAATTTATTTTTTTTTGTGTGGGGGGGAATGGATAGAAAAACACAAACACTAGCTTATTTAGTAAGGGGAAATTTGGATTTGGGAAAAACTCGGAGGGGTAATTGGGTTTTGACTAGGTTTCTGACACTTTCTGAGGGACAGAGAAGCAAAAAATGGGGATTTCAGAAGCAGAAACTCTATGGTAAAATTTGAAGGCAATCGGGTGAAAATTGAAGAAGTTATGGCAAACCCTAAAAATAGACGAATGTGGGATTTCTGGTCTTGGGAAGTGGAATTTGGGATAGGGTCTTCAGGAATGAAATATGCAGAATGGGATTGCAGGGATGTCAGTGAATTTTCAGGGAAAACAGAGTTGAAACAAGGGAGATATGGCCGAAAAATGGTTTTTTTTTTTTCCAGAAATGGATCGGCAATAGCGGCACGGAAGGGATCCGCAACAAATGGATCTGCAATGGCGTGGAAGGGATCGAAAATGGTTGGATTTGAAATGGCGACTGGATCTAGAACAACTTTCAGAATAGATCTGAAATGGCTTAATCTGGAGCGGAAGTGATCGGCAATAGTTCAACTAAAAATAGATATGGACCCCAGGTATGTACGGCTTCCTAACAGTTCAGGTGTTTGACTCGGCCACCAATGCTATCTGACGGCTTGCGTATTGGGGCAGTACCCCTCACTCCACAGCTCAGGTAAAACTGATAACCACTTTGCCGCAAACGACAGCTCTTTGTTTACCTCACAGGTGGGAACTAGTCAATCAGGTAGGGGTCGTTGCCCTTTTCGCTGGCAGGTCCTCTCAATGGGCCAGCTACTTTGGGGTTCCTGTGGTACTCCTCACAATGTGTTTTAGGGATTATGCCCAAGTACTTCCCACAGTTAAGAGGATATGGATTATTCCCAAATCCGAAGCTACAACATATGCAAAAAAAAAAAAAATTGGCAGAAATTCCACCCAACGAGCCCAAGAAAGTGCTCTGATACCAGATGTGAAGCACCTGCAACAATTAAGTAATAAGAATATGAGAAATAACAGAAATGACAGAACTCGGAATCACTTTTATATTGATCACGGGCCACGTTGAGGGGGAAACCTCCTTTGAGCAAGCTCAATACAATTAACTTCACCGTGCCTTCATAGGCCTCAACACACACTTATATACTAAGTCTAGGCGCCAATACCATGGGTCAATACTATGTGTCAATACAAACCATGGGCTAAGTCTAGGCGCCAATACCATGGGTCAATACTATGTGTCAATACAAACCATGGGCTAAGTCTAGGCACCAATACTATGAGTCAAAACCATGGGACATATAATACTATGGGACGACTTACAAAGCATATGCATCCAATACTATGGGTCAATACTATGGGCTAATATAAACTATGGATCAACAAATACTACGGGACGACTTACAAAGCATATGCGTCCAACAACAATATACTAACAAAGTAAAGACATGGGTTCCTAACAGTAGATGCCCCTACTATTAGGAAAGCTTTGGCCGTTCCAGAAGAATTCTACCAAAAATCCCAAAGTTACACAATGGAAACCCTGATCCAACATTTCCGTCAAGCCCCAGCTGACTTCAAACAGAGCTTTTATCATGCTTCCCTGCTACCAAATACCTCCTCTCAGGGCACACCTTTTCCTGGTGAGGCCAGCCTTTTTAGGGAAGAGTCGAAGTGTGTTATCTCCATGCTGGACCAGTTCCTAGGCTTAGACAATGACCTATACATAACCGAGCCCCTGATAAGTTTGATGTTTGTTCTAAGAACTTGTCCTATCGATCCAATAGGCCCAAATTCACTTACCCAATGTGCATGCCTAAAGTTTGATGAAGCCTTGGAAGACAACATCCACTCCCAACTCATAGAATTCCCTAAGACAAGAACTTTCAGGTTCCAGTCTTACTTGTTAAAAATGTTCCTAGCAGCTAATGAAGAAAACCTGCAAGCTCCAAATCTGCAGTTGAATAAGGAGATGTATTCAGACTACAAAACCTTCATGAATGATCTTATGGCAGAGATATATTTCATCTTTTTCTAGAAGAGACTGCCTAGGGTACTACCTGAGATGAAAGACCTACTGCAGCCATCCATGGAGAAGAGGGTTGGCGATTGGTTCCTGCTGAATCATGGGACTGTGATTAGATTTTATGGCTACTACCATGCCCCCTATTTGCTACCTTCCTTCCTAGCCCCCGGAGTACTCACCTTGGAATTTCTAAGACAAAAATTGAAGGTGGAGTGTGAACATTTCTTAGATGACAGGAAGTCTTCGGACATCATATTTCCATGGACATTGGGCTCCTTCATTGTAAAAAACAAAACAACTCTCCCAGCTATTGAGCGAATGATGTGTGATCTGGGATTCCCATCCAAAGAGGCCATAAACTATGATCCTCACCACATTATCTCAAAAAGAAGGAAGTCAAGTAACAGGAAAGGATATGAGCACTTCGAACTGATAGGTCTAGCTGAGATGGAAAACTTGTTAGAATACATTTACAAAGGCTAGTTGGAAGTAGACCCACCCAAATATTCTTCATCTTTAGCATTCCTTTTTCAAAGTAGCACTGCAGCAATTCTTGGTTCACTTGGTAAAACCCCAGCAATATTAGCAGCCATGTCCCTTACCATTCCTCCAGAAAAATCTATAAAGGAAGGGGGTAGTGACCCCATGGATGTAGACAGTGATGTTGAGAGAGCCTCAAAGAAGCAAAACGTAGAGGATACTAAGCAACAATTAGTACATGTACAAGCAAAGAAACCCAAGAAAAAACAAGTCATATCCTTGGTGCCATCCTTCGAAGTTAAGCAACATGTGTTCAACATAACACCTACTAGAGCTGCAACATCAAGCCTATGCAGGGCTAAGTTACTGGAGGGATATGAGGAGATCCCAGATACAATCTCAGAAGAATCTAAACTGTATGTTGATGCAAGAAAAATCTCCAAGAAGGATGTAGCCTTGGTGGTAAGCAGGAACCTTGCCCAGAATACCTTGAGTCTTGCCTTAGCCACTACGAGTAAGACCATAGAACTAAAAGTAAATATGGAAGACATCCCAGTACCTGATGTGATCAATCTGCACAAGGAGACAGGTGAAGTCATCTATAACAAGTTGTTGAGGGCTTCCATAGAGCTATCAAAAGTGCAGGCCAGCAAAACCAAAGTGCAAAAGTAGTTGGGATTGGAAAAGGCGGAGAACAAGAGCCTGAAGGCACAAGTGAAAAAGTTCTAGGCTTCACTATTGGCCACTAAAAGTCAAGAAGATAAAAGGGCTACAATTAATAATCTATTAGATGAAAACGATCAAGAAATTCTGTCACTAAAGAAGAAATTGAAGATTCCAGCTGCACAACTGGTGAATGCACCAAAAATTGCAAAACTAGAAGAGGAAAAAGAAGAGTTGTAGCATAAGTTGACTGATTGTAAAGCTAGGCTAGTAGAGTTTGAAGAAAGAGAGAAAAATTGGCAAGTAGATATGAAATTGATAATGGACAGTGAGGAAGCTTTGAAGGCTAAAGCTGAAGGGCTTAAGAAAAATTTGAAAGACAAAGAACAAGAGATAGAATCCATGGTCACACCCTCGGTGGAGGATGGATATTTTTCTATTGTAGGGGAAATAAACAAGGCAAGTATGGATGATGTAGAAGTGGCAAGATTGAAAAAGAAGAATGCCAACCTCAAGACCATGCGGGATAATGCCGAAAGCGACAAAGAGGCTGCAGAGAAAGACAAGAAATCTTGGGAAACCAAGTACCAAGCGATTCAGAGTGATTATGACAAGCTGAAGCAGCAAGTTATAGGGCAAAGTGCATTGCAGGAGGCAAAGAAGACCATTTCGGATGATGTTATTGTATAGGCAGAGGAGCTAAGGCCATCTTTGGACTTCATGGTAGATAAGGAAGTTGTAATCAAACTGGAAAGGTCAGCTCTCACAGTGGCAAATGAGACGTTAAACAAGAATCCTAAGGATTATGCACAAAATCAAATAAAGTTCTTAAATGCTCTGTCTGAAGAGCAGGCTCAAGCAACCAATATAAAGGACAGAGTGGCCACAATCATCAGCGCTAAGAAGGTAATACTCAAGCACCAGCAAGTGAGCACTGTCCAAGCAGGGATAGATGTCCTGGCTAACCAGGTGAAGCTGCTCAGGGAGGCATTTGATCCATTATTTAAGAAAGGTATTCCTATGTTTTGGGAAGAAGATGGAGCCATGAGTACAAATGAGGGATATCATGGCAAGCTATGGGAGTGCAGGTTATACCAGGAGTGCTTTGCAGATATGGAGTAGCCTCTGGCAGGCAAGACGGTGGTGGAAAAAATGATGAAGGATTTCTAGTTGGTCTCTACATTTAAAGAAGCTCTTATAGTCCTCGTAGGCTATTCATACAAAGAGCATACCGAAATGAGTGTTATGTGGAATTCTGCCCTACGGATAAGTCAAAACTCCCTTAGGCTAAAGTAGGATCTAACTAACTCTAGGCTAAGAACAGACAAAACAAATGCAACCTTGAATCCCTAGATCTAACATACATTTCAGTATTTAAATGCTGAAGAGAGCAAAAGGATTTTAACTGACCTTATGTCCAAGTGCTTTGTCTTTGGTGTTTGCTCCAAGCTCCAAGTCTTCACCAATGACTCTGTCAAAGAGTAACCAAAATACAAGTATGCACTATTCTCTAGCAATCTGAAACATGAGTTAGGATCTAAATCTATGAAAGATACAAATCATATTATTAAAACAATATTAACACAAATGATTTGGGGAAACAAGACAAGTTATTCCATTACAACTTGAAGATTACTTACAAAGGGTGCTTGATGCCCAAGCCAATCCTCCAACTCCAAGTGTCTTCTCCTCTTAGCTATCTCCACAATGCTGCAAGACCATAAGTTTGGTGCTCTCAAGAGTCCTCCCCCTTCCCAATGGCATGCCTCTCTTTTATAGTGAATGGTGAGGTTAACCAACAAGAGAGATGAGTGGATCTAAGGAGGGATAAGTGGATCAGGGTTTCTAATCGAAGGAGGTAAGTTGGGATCGAATCAAGGAACCCAATCTTCCATCATCTTCGAAAATCCAAGATCCCACAAGCCAAGGGCAAAAACTATTAAAAGGGTGCCGCGCTTTGCAAATGCTACAGGGCGCGGCACTGTGCCGCGTTTTGTCAAGCTGGCAGGGAGCGGTAGTGTGTGGAAATAAAGTCCAAGGTGGGTCAAAACTTGCCAGGGTGGATTTACCTTCAAGGTTGACTCATCATCTGTCTCTTCTGGATGGTTCAAAACAGTAGGGAAAGTGTCGTCGAGATGTGTTATGATGGGGATGCGACACTGTGAAACATAGAGGTATAACAGATGCCCCCTAAAGTGTGAGGTCAGAAGGGACTGATGGCCGAAAGACTTTACGAATAAAATGTGCAGAGATAGCATCGAGGAGAGCGACACGGAGCTGAAATGGAAACAAAGTGTTAGATATACCACCAAGGCGGGCATTCCCATTCTCGGAAACAAACGACTCAAAGCATGGCTGCCGACCAATACATTGCAGATCCATGAGTACTGAGATAATGTAAACTGTGGACAGATCATGGCTACTATGAACAATCGTAGATCCATGAGACAGTAACGACACAGCCACGACCAATACAATAAGTGGATCTGTGTGACAATACAAGAGACATCTCCATCGCAGCCTCGACGCAGTCAAGATACAGTGATGCACCCAGGGTCTTCTACCCGATCGCATAAAGATACGAATCTAACCATGTGATTACAAGATGTTGAAGTCGAACATGGAAGAAACCATTTGATTACCGGTCAATGATGAGGACCGTTAACAAATGCGAGGGAGATCACCAATAATGACAATGATTCCTAAGGTATCAATGGTACATCTCAACGAAATGCGAATAAATGGGTTGATGTCGAGCATCCGAGAGATTGCTTGATCAGAGGTCAATGATGTGAACCTGCTGTCAAACACGAGGAAACCTGCCATTGAGGCATGCAGGTACCAAGGTACTAATGGTTGATTTCTAAGTCCAATTCTTGGATAGTGATTTGGTGTCGACAGGAATAGACTCGTCGAAGGTGGGCCATGATGATTCCCACATCATCGACACGAAATCGGCACATGTGATAGGATGATGAAGTAATAGAGTATGTACTGACACAGCGGAGGCCTGACACAATGAATGACTCGACATAATGCAACCCTTTGAACATATAACGGCATGTAACAAGACTTGGCAGCAGGGATATTTGATGAATAGAGGATAGACACCGGATGAGTGGACTCGTGGCCAAGGAGACGACCCATGATGATGATTATGACTCAAATGAAAGACGGATACCCAAATACAGACAAGAGATGGACACATGCCATGTTCAAAGGTAATGACTGACAAGCTGCCATAGATAAACTTGACTTGTTTCCCCATATTTCCCCGACATGATGGACGAGTACCTCTTTCTTGTTTTACGAGCTTGAAGAGGATAACAGATGCTCGGTGTAGCTCATCTTGTGGATGAGTCCAATCTCACATGTTTTGCGAACCTGAGAAAGGAGGGGTTCGTCCCAAAGTGGGTCCTTCGATGTTAATATTTTAACGAGCCCAAGGAAGGAAAACTCGGTAGTTTTTCATATTTAGAGAGCCTAAAAAACTTAAAGGAGGCTCCATAATGTACTTTTTCGTAAAATTTAGTCTCTCGATCCCGAAAAAGTGTAAAACGATTCCCGAGAGAACTCTCCCAGCCGAGATTGACTGAGGTATACCTTTCTCGTAAATAGTCTAGACGGGCCGAAAAAGGGGTAACCTATCACCGAATAGACGACCTTTCAAATACTTTTACAAGTGTGAAAGAGTCAAGATCACTTGGCAATCTTTTCAATTTTAAGGAGTCTGAAAAGAGCTTAACTATGGACTCCCGTGGTCTTTTTCGTAAAAATTAATTATTCTGGCCCGAAAGAAGAATAAAATACAACCAGGATAATACTTTCCTCATCGTTTAACGAGCATGAGTAAAGCTGACTGTACTCGACACCGTTTACTTGCGTTTGACAAGCACGACACAGGTGTGAAAGCGCTTGGAATCTTTTTCAAGTTTTAAATCCAGAGCACGAAAAAGATAAAGTGGGCTCAATATGAAGGTCAAACTACGAACAAATACCAGTATGAATGCATCCCATTTTTACCGCAGATCCTGTCAATAAATGCTCAAAAATCGGGCATTAGTAATATGAATAAGGGTTTATTAATTTTGAAATAGTAATTAATTAATTAAAAAATGTGAAAAAATGCTATATAAAGCATGGTAAAAATAGAAATTACCATTCATTTGTGATTTTTACCCAAAGGAGACATTTTTACCCATTTTGGAGCAAAATTTCAAGGATCGATACCGAGAGTTCTGGGACACCATTTCGACCGCCGTCTTTCCCAGGTAAGAGTGCTTGAACCCCTCTTTCATTTCATGCAAGAAATTTTCACTTTCACCAGGGAAAAATTGATTTTTTGGCAAGCCCTTTTGGCAAGAATCGCCTGCCGTACTGCCGCGTGGGGGCCCTATCGTGAAATGCGGCACTGTTCAACAGTGCCGCGCTGTAACCTCAAAATGAGGCGCGGCACTGTGGACTGCCGCGCGGCAGGGTGCCCTCCAGGCGCGGCACGTGCGAAAATTAAGTTTGAAAAATCAAATTTTTCTCAAATTTTTGCTAGAATCAAGTTGTTAAATAGCCACTAATTACTTTGTTTACCTTTTTGCAGGGATTTGCAACTTGTTTGAGGCAAAATGGTGAGTTGGAAAGAGAGGGAGCATGAAACGGATGATTTTAGGGCCGAAAATGACTTACCCACCGTGACCGCATTGAGAGAATGTGGTTTGCTAAAGTTTTTCAAGACTAAAGGGATCCGCCAACAACCTAAGCTCCTTACTCACCTTATTCAATTGTGGGACCCTGATATCGAAGCTTTCCGAGTGGGAGAGCACGTGCTTGAAATCCAACTTGAAGACATCTACTTCCTCACGGGTCTCTCGAAAAGAGGGGCCCGGCCGAACCTTACCGGGTACAGTGCTTCAGACTCAAGCACGGATGATTTGATTGCTCAATATTGTCAGGTGGGTTCGAGTAAGAAGAGTGGGAAAGTGGCCATAAAAGAGGTCACAAATCTTCCTTTCAAAACTTTGCTATTCACTATTACACGTGCAGCAGGAAGCGTGAGTCCACATCAGGCAACCCGCACGCAGGTAAATCTCGCAGCAGAGTGCATGGGAGGAACGGTCTTCAACTGGTGTGATGCAGTGCTGTCCCATATGAAGGAACAGGTGCACAAATGTAGAACTGGGAAAAATACCCAGTTTGGCTATGGGAGTATCTTGGTCACTTTCTTCCTGGCAAGGGTGCCATTACTGCGTCCGCAGATATCTATGCATCCTCGCCCACCTACTGAGCCATGGATGGCTCGATGGAGCGACTATGCCGGGCGCCTTGGAGGGCCTCAGCGGCTAGCTTTTGGAGAGGACTTCTTCTCTTGGCTAGAGGAGCAGATAGTCATGATCGACGACTATCCCTATTCAGGGGTAGATTTCCGCGAGGATATTGACTTGGCTTTGCCAGAAGATGATGACTGGGACAACTCTGGTATGACCTTCATGGATATGTATTTTTCTTTTTGAATATTTAATTTTTAATGCTTTTTTAGAATGTGTAAAAGACTTCTAATGTATATTCGTATGCATGTTGCAGACCGTGGACCACAACGACCAGCTGGATATTCACCACTACGTCATGGCGGTGTAGATCGTCAAGCTGATCCTGTCGAAGAAGAAGATGAAGATGAGGCAGGAGGTGTGCGGGATATTGAGAGGTACCTGCAGGGATTGACCCATGGGATCCCTGCTATGCGGATGGACGATGTCCCCTACCACCTCCAGAGGCATACTGTGGGTGTGCCTGGACGTATTAGTCGACTTCTTCGCAAGGTGGTTCGAGCCGTGATGTGTTACCACCATCAGCGGGAGGAGTCCGATGAGGGACATGATAGGTCCCCTAGATCTTCATAGATGGTCTTTCGATCTTTTTGCGGCATGTACACGATATGTAGGCTTTGAGGGCCAATTTTTTGTATATGGGATTTGATCCCCAATTTTGTCTTTGACACAAACTTTATGTATTTTTGGAAAAAACACTTTTATATATAGTGATATGGACCTATTTATGATCTAAATATTTACAATGACTTGTGCGTTTATTTATCTTTTATGATGTGTTTATGTATGGGCAAGATGCCAGTCCAAAACGTAATTGGCCAATGAATCGGCAATATAATTGAATTCTCTCGGTATATGTTGATATATGATAAAATCAAATGACCGTTCCAAGAGACGTACTCTTCGAAATAACCGAAGCAATGTAGGATCGCGAACTGTGTAAACACGGTTTAGATGAGATACCACGAGTTGGGAGTCTAAAAAGACCGATAAGGAGTTAATCCCGAGTGAAGCAACCTCTGTCAAGAGACCAATGACTGCATGGTACTCTGCGATATTGTTGGTTGCGGGACCTAAACAAATAGCTCCTGAATAAAACAACTCGCCAGTGGGGGAATAAATCACCCATGCTGCGGAAGCGAGATTCCGGGTATGTCGGCTTGCACCGTCAGCGAATCCAAAGTAGGTAGACATCTGCGCATAAAAGCACGAGTCAAAGTAAGAGTAGATACATAAGATCCACGCGCACACTAAAAATAAAGCAAAAAACAAACTAAGTACATTATGTACAAGAAGTAACCCGCGTGGGGTAACCTCATGCGTAGAAACGCTTGAGGTATAGCCCGTTGCGGGGCCGTGCCAATGGCGTACCATCACAGTCGACTAGTTCATAGGCTCCTTTTTCTAAGACACGTTTTATGATGAAGGGGCCGTACCACATAGATTCAAGCTTGCCTTTTCCAAGTTTGTCATGCATCTGATCATATGTAAGTACAAGGTCACCCTCATTAAAGATCCGAGGTTGAACGGATTTGTCATATTGAGCTTTGACGCGTTTTTTGTGAGCTTCATTAGCCAAAGCGGCGTCGCGGCGGGTTTCATCTAGCTTGGCTAGGTATAGAAACCGTTCTTCTTCGGAAGTAGTGTGTGGAAGTAGCTCTATGGCTATCTTGAGTGATGGAATTTCACATTCAATCGGGAGAATGGCTTCCAGGCCGTACACCAATTGAAATGGTGTAAACCCAGTAGCACTTTTCACTGAGGTTCGGTATGCCCACAGCGCTGAGAACAGAGCTGAGTGCCAATTGGATTTTTGGGTACCCACAATGCGCCGAATCATTCGTTTCAGGACCTTATTGATGGCTTCAACTTGGCCATTGGCTTGTGGGTAATACGGGGTTGAGTTTTCGTGGCGAAAACCCAGTTTGGCACTTAGTTCTTCGATCATATGATTCCTAAAATGGGAACCATGATCGGTCACAATAGACTGTGGGACACCGAATCTAGCTATGATATGATTGAATATGAACTGCGCTGCTGTTTTGCCGTCTTCAGCATACGTAGGCATCGCTTCAGCCCATTTTGTAAAGTAGTCCACAGCTACTATGACATAGCTATGCCCCCCGGCTGAATTGGGCTTACAGTGCATAAAATCAATGCCCCATTTGGAGAAAGGGCCGACGGCAATGACAGGATGGAGTGGAGCAGGATGCGAGCGTGCTTTGCTATGAAAGAATTGACATGGCGGACACTTCTTGACTGTTTCAATGCAGTCTTTGAAAATCGAAGGCCAGAAGTATCCCGCTCGCAATATTTTCTGGGCCGTAGCCATCCCAGAGAGATGACCACCACATGCTCCAGCGTGGCAGTCATTGAGAACGCGTTCCGCCTCATCTAAGGTCAAACAGCGTCGAAGGACAGTGTCGACACCACGCCGATACAAAGTATCGTTCACTATAAGGTAGTATTTTGCGTGATGTCTGATACGTCGTCGTTCATCGCGGTTGAGGTCGGGACGGAAGCGTTGGGTTTGGAGATATAAGAGAATATCCCCATACCACGGATCGGACGTGCTAATGAGGAACAATGATTCGTCGGGAAGAGAATCAATGGGCTCGGATTGCTCAGTAGCACGGGGCAAGTGACAAATTAACTCAGCGAAGACCAGAGATTTCTTAGACTTGGCTTTGACAAATTCCAAGTCAAACTCTTGAAGGATGACAATCCAACGGGAGTACTTGCCCCCAAGCACTTGTCGTGTGAGGATATAGTACATTGGATTGAAATCAGCGATGACGGTGGTCCGACGGAGTAAGATGTAGTGACGGAATCTCTGGACAGCAAACACTGTTGCCAGAGCCAGCTTTTCAACATGTGAGTAGCGAGTTTCAGAGTCGAGAAGACTCTTGCTGAGGTAGTACACCACATGTTCTATGCCGTTGTGATCTTCCTGGACTAACACCATGCCAATGGTGGAAATCGAGGCTGCGAGATAAAGGATGTAGTCCTGTGTGTAATTGGGGGGTTGAATCACAGGATCTTTGGTTAAGGCTGCCTTTAAATTGTCAAAGGAGCGTTGGGCTTCATCATCCCATATGAAGGGAACATTCTTCTTGAGAAGCCGCATGTAGCCTTTTGTTATCTCAGACAGATTACAGATAAAACGGCGTAGAAAGTTTGCATGCCCTTGCAAACATTGAAGTTCTGGAATATTGGTAGGTGAAGGCAGGGCTATGATAGCTGCTACCTTTGCGGGATCTAGACGTATCCCGTCTTTGGAGACTATGAAGCCCAACAGTTTTCCGGCTTCTACACAGAAGACGCACTTATGCGGGTTCAAACGTATATTGTAACGCCGGCACCTTTCGAAAATGGCACTCAAGTGATCTGGATGTTCTTCCCGAGTTCGAGAATGAGCGGGAAGGTCATCGAGATATGGCTCTACGATATGTTTGATGTCATGGAATGCGTAGGACATCGCCCGTTGGAAAGTTGCCCCGGCATTTTTGAGGCCAAAAGGTAACTTCCGATATGCAAAGATCCCCCAAGGGCAGATAAAGGCCGTTTTGTGCTGGTCGGCTGGGAGGATATCGATCTGATTATAGCCAGAAAAGCCATCCATAAATGAAAAGATAACACTTCCGGCACAGTTATCGATGATCTGGTCGATAAACGGAGTTGGGTAGTTGTCCTTGGGACAAGCTTTGTTCAAATCACGGTAATCAACACAGACTCTAATCGTTCCCTGTTTCTTGGCTACAGGGACGATGTTGGATACCCATTCTGTCAATGGGACAGGATAGATAAAACCAGCACGCAAAAGTTTTTCAACTTCTGCTTTAATGGCGGCTGCCTTACGAGGATGAACGGGTCGAAGCTTTTGCCGAACAGGTCGGGCGCCAGGGAAAGTTGGAATTTCGTGAACTACAATCGACGGGTCGATTCCTGGCATCTCTTCATAACTCCAGGCGAAAACATCGCGGAAAGTTTTAAAGTAGGCATTATAGAACTCCGTCTCGAGAGGAGTACATGTTTTGCCAATGTGTACATTTTCCACGATACCAGGCTTTACTGAAATGTCGATGGGAGTGGTTGCCATAAGATTGGCCAAGTTGCCTTCAGAAAATACTTCGTCGAGGGAAGTGGGGAACTTGGTTTGAACCATCCCAAGTGAAGCACTGGATTTGGTATCAGGCTCAAGTGACTGAATGGTGGGGAATGAAGATCGATGATGAAAATCTCCCCATGGTGGCTCATTACCGCACATAACCTCTATGATTGATTCGTCGGTGGGAAAAATCAAGTTGAGAGGATCAAACAATGGTGGGCGTGTATGAGTTTCAGTCGAGAGTTGTGCCACTGTGCGATCAGTAGAACAGTCGACCCAATCTGTGGCTGATTGGATCGCGTCATAGGCTGCAAGGTTTCTGTTCAAAGGCATGGAATTGCCATAGCCTTGGATCTGAGTAGGACTCGGGATCGCCCATGAATCATCAGACGGGGTGAGATGTGATGAAATCATGTTGACTGGTTGAAGATGGGTTCCCAGCTCTGGAAAAACTCCAATGAGGGATGAATCCTTCATGAGACCAACACCTATGTCTTGGAACCGGTACCGTGGTTGATCCAATAACGGGACGGTATTGGCGGAGTTCGGATGGGAGTCTGGGATACAGTAATCCAATTGATCAATAGTGACAATTTTCCCTTCATGAGGAAATTGTACAATCCGGAAGACTGTAGATGCTATGGCAGTCATGGCATAGAACCAGTTCCGACCAAGTAGGAGGTTGTAATCCAAAGGTGCATCTACGACTTCGATGTGTACGGATACTGTTTTGCCCCCCAGTTCAACGCCGATTGAGGGGATGAGTCCATATGGTTGAAAACCATGTCCATCAAATGCTCTAAGAGTAGTGGGAGAAGTTGTGACCTCAGGCGAGCCGAGGGCTCTCCAACAGTTCAAAGACATAATCGACGTGGAAGCACCCTCATCTAACACTGTGCGGTGGATAACATTTCCACGGATTTTCGTATGCACCTGGAAGGCTAACTGGTGAGAAAGCCTAGGTTTAGCGTGCTCCAAGTTAAACATGATGGAGTTTGAAGTATCTGGGTCCAATGCCCCCAGTGCTGAAAGTAGGGTTCTACGCTGCGTGGGGCAGTGTTGGAGAACCTCGAGAGTTGACATAGCGCAAGGTGCTTGAGCCAAATCTTCAACAATGTTGTAGTTTTGGGAAGCTCGCGCATTCGGATTGAATGTCGCCTTTCGTATGGTGCCCTTGGGTGGGCGTAGCATTGTATCCATAAGTGGTCTCTCGATATGGAGGTGACCATTAGGGGGGGGAATAGGAATCGGATCTTCAACAGGAGACTTGCCTTTGGCTGTCTCCGATTGTTTGGTTGAACTTGGAGGATTGTCATACGTCTTTGAATGAGTGGTGATATTAATCTCCTCATTACTTGTCATTAGGATCTCGCGGTTTGTGGACGTCTCTCCACGGGAAGGATTGGTCGGGTTGCCCCCTTGTGGGGATTCTTGGGCAACCATTTGCTGTTGCTGTTGGGGGAAAGGGTCAGTTAGCACTGCCGGTCTAGAGGATCCTTTAACGAATTTATGGACCTCGTCCTTGTAGGGACAGTCACGCGTATAATGATCATCTTGACAAATCAAGCAGGGAAACTTAGCTTTCCGACGTGGTTTTTGATCATTCTGGGTAGGTTGTGGTTTGGGGTTCTCCTGCTGGTTCTTTTTAGGTTTACCATGATTGTTTTTCTTCTTTCCTCCAGATGGTTGTGATGTAGATTGGACTGCATTCACTTCGGAGGAGACAGCAGGGGAAGTGGAAGCTTTTGAAGCGGCCTGGGTAAAAGCGGGGGAAGCAAAAGCTTGTTGCCCCGTCGAGTTGGTAGCAGGCTGAGCCTTAACTGAACCAACGATACCATCAATGGGTGGTTCAGTAGTAGGCTTTGTAGGATCAGTGTGAATGCGGGAAGCATGTGGAAGAAGTTCATGTAAAGTACCGGATTGAGTATATACTAAATCCATGTATTGTGCTGCCGAGATGGCTTGTTCTTCCGTAACAGGTCCGTGCATAGCAATATCTCTGGCTATGGGAGGCAAAAAGGATTTTGTAAACCAATCAGCAAGTAGTTGATCTGGAATAGGTGCCTTGATTAGCCTACGGCGTCTTCGCCACTCGTGGATGTGATCCGAAATATGTGTGGAAGTGGTTTGACGCAGTGAAGTTAGCAGTTCTGTTCCAGTCTCATACCGGATGGGAAGCTGGAAATGTGTCAAAAACTGCATAGCCAAAGTGTTGAAATCACGAAAAGAGTGCTGTGGCAGCTCGATGTACCATTTTGCTGCCGTTCCGGTAAGCGTACGTTGGAAGAGCCGAAGTCGGATGGAATCATCCATTAAGGAGTTTGATGAACACCAAAGATGGAAGGTCATCACGTGGTTCTTGGGGTCTTCCCCGGGCTTAGCATCGAACTTGGGAATGTCCGATGGTAGTTTGGCTGGGATAGGTGGCCAGTGAGGTTCGTGCCAGATAGGATCGTTAATAAGCCTCGACAAATCAGGTAGATCAAGTGTGGCTAAGAAAGGAAGTTGACGGTTGGTCTGCGGGTATGAGTAATAACCAAGTGGTGCAGAGAACCCTGGAGGGCCTTGCATAGCATGCTGCTGTGTGTTATACCCATATGTGTTTCCCGCGGGATACTGCTGGGAGTTCTGTGGATAATAAGCCATCTGGTTAACCGGTTGATTGTAAGCAACCGGTTGGTAAGTGTTCTGCTGAGTGGGTATAGTACCCTGAGGCTGTTGATGCCCAGGATTGGTTGCTATTCCTTGTAGGGGGAAAAGTTCCTTGGAATTGTTGTGTTCCAGGGATGTTGCCACCATACTGTGTAAGTGGAGGATTTCCCATAGCAGGGTTGGGGGGTGGCTGCGACGGTGGTGTCCATGGAATGCTCGTTCCTGCTTGAGGAACGAGTGGAAATTGAAGTGACGGGTTCCAAGGAGTTGTGGAAGCCGAAGGGTAAGGGAAGCCAGAATTCAAGTTGGGGGAAATCTGAGATTGTCCCCCAGCTTGGTTCCAGTTTCCGAAAAGTGAGTACCCCCCACTCTGTGGGATTTGATGATCCCAAGAAGGAAGCATACCTGACAGGGGTGGTTGAGAGTAAGGCCCGGTGGGAACACCGGAATAAGGTTGCCCACTGCCAGGTGGATTGTACATACCAAACTGAGTAGAAACTGCTGGTTGGGAAACTTGTTGGAGCGAGCCAATAGGTTGTCCGCCAGCAGTTAGGTTGGATGGCCTTATGTGAGGAGGCTGTAGACTGGGAACTGGGTTCCCAACAAAAGGTTGTCCTCCGACTGGTTGGGTTGATGGCCCACCAGTGGGAGGTTGTTGACTAACAATGGGGTTCCCAACAAAAGGTTGCCCCCCATCTGGTTGGGTTGATGGCCCACCAGGGAGGGTTTGTAAGTTGGAGTTAGGGACCATTGCAGTCGGTTGTCCACCTCCTGAAATAGTATAAATGGTGGCTGAAGGTGATCCTCCGGTCGAAACGGAAGATCCAGCAGTATGACTAGGTGTTCTTCCGCCGCTAGCCAAATATGATAGCATGGATTGGCCAACGGCGCCAAAAGTACCGATTAGCGGAGGCGGTCGTCCGTATTGGACAGGTGAGGACGGAGAAAAAACTGGGTTATCCCTCATAGAATGTGCACCAAACATTGGTGATGACAGCAAATGTGGGGAATTTAGCCCAGGAGTATCAGCGTTGTCCATCACGTGTTCAATAATAGGAGGACCATCGAGAACTGGGTCCGAGTTCATATCCTGAAAAAGATTTTGGGGATCCGGCAGGAACCTAGGTGTGGTAAAGTTCGAAGGTCCTGAGCCGTATGCAAAGGAATGATGAAATTCTGTGCTAGACGGAACGTTGGGATCCCTATAGTCAGAAGGACGAGAAACAGGGGGGTATCTAGACGCTGTCGAAAGCATTTGCTCTGTGTTGCGTCTAAATTGTGCCGATGCTAACGGAGAGTTCGCTAGGCTAACCATACTAGACTGGATGGAAGCCATAATTTCGTGTCCCGGAGGGATGTTGGGTAGATGAAAAGTGCGAGGTACGTTGCTAGAAGAACTTGTCTCCTGAGGATGAACACTGGGTGACGTAGTAATAACAGGCGGAAGTTCCGTCTGGGAAGTAATGAAGCCATAATCAGGTTCAAAAGGTGTGTCAGGTAGACGAGTATCTTCAACGATCTCAATGTAGCTGCCTGGGACTGAAATTAGGCCAGGTATGTCCTGGTCGGATCCTTCCGTGGTGCCAATAGATCCGTCTATATCATCGTGGAAAGTGTCTGATGGACGGGAAGTGTTGGCCTCCGGTAGAAGGATGACCTCTGGTCTAGTACTCTGGGTCGTGCTAGGTTCAGCTGCTGTAACTGTGCCCACTGTTACAGATAAATCTGGGATGACAGTGGGTGAGGTGACGGTGGAAGCCTCAGACATGCTAGTGGTCATAGAAGCTGCAATGGATTCTGAGACTGTGTTGTGTGTGGCAGTTACAGGCGTAACTGAAGATGTTGTACGGATCGGCGGTGGGATGTTGCCTCGACCAGCACCGCGGCCAGGAGGAGCAGGAATGCGTGATGCAGGCGGACCAGAAGTCCGTGGCGGTGGTGGTGGTGGAGGGCTTAGGCCCTGTTGTCTTCGTGATCTTCGTTGTTGATCTGACATGATGACAGGAAAATGAAAATCGGAGGCAGTACCGTAAACAAAGAACTCAAAAACTCTAATGCAGCCGAGTGTGCAAAAGAGGAGCTACAAAAAGCAAGGCTCACAGGCCAAAAAAGCAAGCTCTAAAATCTATACTGAGACCGGTGTCTCAATAAGCGAGCTGATCAACAAAAATGGCCAGAATGCCAACAAGCAGTCCCTACAAAGAAAAAATGACCCTCTACACAGATGAGACGCCAAGCAAACTCCTAACTAAGAGCTGGAGACCTCAACAGGCTGTATCCTTCGCAAGGTGATGAAATCCAAGTCGAACAATACAACATGAGAGACCGATATAAGAAGGATATCCCTCTACCGAAAGGGATCCTGGGTAAAAGAGCCCTAGTAGAATAGATACTAAGCCACCTCGTTCATGACACGTCGGAAAAGGTTTTGGGCACTTCAGCCTTCCGAAGAAGACAGCGATCGATGTTGCCTTAGGGCTAAGTGGAGTGCGGTATTCCACAGAGTCCGTCCGGTTCTCAATCTCGCGGCCGTTTAACCCCTGAACAGTTAGAAACAGTCAGGAGGCCCCTCCACAAACTGGCTGTGACCGTGTCAATAAGTACTAGAGGATTTTAGTTCCCTAAAGACAACGACTATGTCTCAGATGAAAATGACAAGGGGGAATTATTTTGATGCCTATCCCCGGTGTCCTACCTAACTACCAAATTCTTTTGATTTCCTCAAGTGAGGTTAAAGTTGGTTTAATTAGGGTGATTAATTTTAGTGGCTGTCTTTACTCAATCGGGTAGTGGACGTGAGACTTGATGGTGTTATGACGACTCAAACCATGCAAATGAGAATGAATCATAAACAAGCCTTTGTCTTCGATGAAATCTAGCTAAGGTAAAGATAGAGGTTCTTCGATCCAGTATGCATAACAACTTTCACAAGCAATCAAAGTAAAAGATTTTTCTTTTCTTTTTGATTTATAAACCAAGCCAAACTGAAGTAAACACGCTTTTCAATGCACTGATTTTACAATCTACAATGCTTCTATGATGAGAATTTTTATGGCAAAATTAATGGTTCATTTCCCTATGCAAAATGCCACTAGACTTTTTCAATTTAAACAACAAATTTGCTCTTAACCAATGATCTTTTTAATTTACTGAAAATGATAATGACAATATGACTGTAAAACTACAGTGTTCAGTAACAGAAGACAGTGGTGTTGAGTTGGTTGTGGGGAAAAGCCAAGTCAAATGCAATCAAATTGAAAAATGACCAATATGTCAAAAGTGCCACTTAATTCAATCAATTAATCAAGCTCACAAACCATGTAATAAGCAGACCAAACAGACTGGAAATTAACCAGGATGCTAACAGGCAACAGTAAAGACTATCTGAGGCAGGGAGAAACTCAGGAAACCAAGCAAAAATTAAAAAAATTTACCTACTTGTAGACACTACCGCGGGCTATAGACTGCCTGAAGCGCGGCACTGTGTAACTGTCGCGCTGGCATGAATGCCTAGGACGCGGCACTGTGTAAATGTCGCGCTGGAAGTGGTTAAGAGGGCGCGGCACTGTGGCAAGAGGGAAAGAAAACGCAACTGGAAAAGAAAAAATCAAGTTTTCAGGGTTGTTGCTAACCCAGGGGACTCAGTAATAAAACAGGGAGATAAATACTGCGAGGAGGGGTGAATAAGGGTCAAAAAAGACCAAAATTCAAGGTGGTTTGAAGTGCAACAAAAGACTGATAATTCAAAGATAAATGACTGTGAATTTGAACCAATCAAGCAGTAATCAAACCCAGCGGAGTCGCCATTCTTGTTATGTGGAATTCTACCCTACGGATAAGTCAAAACTCCCTTAGGCTAAAGTAGGATCTAACTAACTCTAGGCTAAGAACAGACAAAACAAATGCAACCTTGAATCCCTAGATCTAACATACATTTTAGTATTTAAATGCTGAAGAGAGCAAAAGGATTTTAACTGACCTTATGTCCAAGTGCTTTGTCTTTGGTGTTTGCTCCAAGCTCCAAGTCTTCACCAATGACTCTATCAAAGAGTAACCAAAATACAAGTATGCACTATTCTCTAGCAATCTGAAACATGAGTTAGGATCTAAATCTATGAAAGATACAAATCATATTATTAAAACAATATTAACACAAATGATTTGGGGAAACAAGACAAGTTATTCCATTACAACTTGAAGATTACTTACAAAGGGTGCTTGATGCCCAAGCCAATCCTCCAACTCCAAGTGTCTTCTCCTCTTAGCTATCTCCACAATGCTGCAAGACCATAAGTTTGGTGCTCTCAAGAGTCCTCCCCCTTCCCAATGGCATGCCTCTCTTTTATAGTGAATGGTGAGGTTAACCAACAAGAGAGATGAGTGGATCTAAGGAGGGATAAGTGGATCAGGGTTTCTAATCGAAGGAGGTAAGTTGGGATCGAATCAAGGAACCCAATCTTCCATCATCTTCGAAAATCCAAGATCCCACAAGCCAAGGGAAAAAACTATTAAAAGGGTGCCGCGCTTTGCAAATGCTACAGGGCGCGGCACTGTGCCGCGTTTTGTCAAGCTGGCAGGGAGCGGTAGTGTGTGGAAATAAAGTCCAAGGTGGGTCAAAACTTGCCAGGGTGGATTTACCTTCAAGGTTGACTCATCATCTGTCTCTTCTGGATGGTTCAAAACAGTAGGGAAAGTGTCGTCGAGATGTGTTATGATGGGGATGCGACACTGTGAAACATAGAGGTATAACAATGAGGGTGTGGCTTAAAGATCTTGCCGCCTTGGATTTACCAGTAGCCGAGCAGTGGAAACTCATTGAAAAGTATGGGAAGGGATAATTGAAGCTCAGTGCATGAAGCGTCAAAGATAGTGGAAGAGGCCGAATGGAGGAGCAGTTACCAGAACATTTTGTCTTTTTGCTAGAGTCTGTTTCCCTTTGGTAACTAATTTTGTCAATGTAACTAATTTTGATGCCCTATTTCGAGATACGTCTCAGGGGTAAATTCCACTATAAATGTAACCTCTACGGAGGAGGAAGGGTTCAACTTTCATTTTTGAAGCCTTTGTGCTTGGATTGTAGCTTTGTAAACTTTCTTGGAAGTGTTAATGAAAAGTGTTTTTTTGAGTTTATGAGATTCATCATAGTGTTCATATTCAGTTTGTGTTTCCTGTTTGCATCATTTTCATATGTGTAAATTATGCTAATGCTTTCTAGAGAAAAACATGACCTATCTTGAGCCTGCTAAGGGCTGTTGTGAGATGTCTTAAGCCTTCTAGGACTGTCGTGACTAGATAAAAGTTCCTTGAGGACTGTTAAGGGTCCCAAGCCTGTGTATGAAGGTACCATGACCTACTGTGGGTTACTAAGGGTATCGTGATGGTGTGTAAATGTGTTGGCAGCCTAATTGTGTATTGCTTGACTAGGCCATGATCTGTTAGTATGGATGGCAGTCTGTGTGAGGTCTAGTTAGTGGGTCGCTACCCTTTATTGGAGTAGTTGTGCAACTAATGAAACCCCTGAGTTATGCCTCTCACCCATGTTTTGCCTATCAAGTTAGGATCAAATCTCATAGAGGTCAGAAAGAATGGAACCTGCTCCTGGTTGAGGCCTAATGGAAAAACACAAGTAACCATTGAGTACAAAAATGACAGTGGTGCATGGTTCCTCTACGCATTCACATAGTTTTCATCTCCACTCAACATGATGAGACAGTGACCAATGAACAAGATTTATCTAGAGGAAGTGAGAGGGTTCGATTTTTATACAAGGGGGATATGCTTTGGATAGTAAATTGTAATAACCCCCATCAGATCTTGCTGATTTTTTTGGCTTATTTGCTTATGTAATTTGGTTAAGGGATTTCGTAAAAACACTTGTCAAAAATACCACTGAGCTGTGCCAAATAGTCTTAGTTGGCTTTTGTATTCAATGTACTGCTGATATGTTGATGTAGGAGCATAGGCTCAAGAGGGCGAAGTCATTCATGACTTCATAAGGTCAAGGGAACTCTTAAGAGACCTAGGGTCTCGTACATTTGTAATTTGATTTATTTTGTAAACGCTGAATAAAATGGATAAGGAATCTAGATCCTTTTTCACATGTAATAGTCAGGATTGAGTTAGTTGTGAGTCATAGGGTTAGCATGGATCAATAAGGACTATACTTCTTTGTTATAGGATCTGGAAACATAATCCTCTTGTATTTAAATCAATTCGAGTTATTTTATTAGCAGCTTAGTTAGCTTAGAGCGATTGTTGGCTCGCAGAAGCTTAGGTTATCTCATAGAGCTTCGGATGGCTCATAGAGGTTTGAGGATAGCTCAAAGAAGCTTTGATTAGCTCATAGAGATTGAGAGGGAGATAAATTCCACATAGCATGAATGGAGGAATGAGAGGTGTGTGCACAGAAGAGTGAGCGAGAAGTAAACAGATAGAATTCTCTATGGGTATTTGAATTTCTAGTGAATTGAATAAAGAACAGAGGATTAGACTCTACATGTGGTTTTGATGGATTTCATGTCTTCATATAGTTCTGTAGAAGTATGAATTCATCTCGCTTTCACTCCATATAACCCTATGTATAAACTCTGTGGCTTTGGATTGCCATAGTTTCCGAATTGCAGAGAAGAATTGATCCTGTCAGTGATCAATTAAGTGAAGCTGTGTAGAGGGTTAAACCTTAACCAGTCGCTCAAATAAAACAAGATCGTAGAGTGGGGATCGATCGTGGGGAAGATCGACGGTTTATAGTGATATCACCGGAAGAAGTTGCAAGCTTTGAAAAACTTTTCATGTGCGCGATATTTTATGGAATGCTCTTAATAAATTTTGGAATCCATAGTTGATTTGGTGGGGACACTGATCAAACGATCAGAAATCCATTTCGCTACGAAATTGATAGATCAATGATCAATATTGATGGCGGGGTAGAAGCATTGTGCGGAAACTCTATTCCCGCATTCCAGAAAGAATTCCACTGCGGAAGAAATTTAGACAGTGCAAAAAGAGTATTTTTTGGAGATCAAGGGTTTTGAAGTTTGTATATTGACTATAATTTTCAGATCTTGATTTTCGTAGTGCTAACAGTGAACAGTAAATGCAATAGAGATTTCTTTTCATAAATAACAAGGAAAATAAACCCTAAATATCATATTCATATAACTTTGAGTTTACAATGACTTTAACAACAGTTCTAAGGTGGACAAAAAACTATGAAATTACTTTAACTCTAACCTATAGCTTCCTGGGCGTGCACAATGATTTATGGAAGTGAGCTGGCCTTCTTTGGTGTCTCGATTTTTATTTGGTGTCTTCCAGCTCCTCAAAACAACCCAAATCGTCTTCTTCTTATACTCCCTTATTATGCTGCAACGCCCTCCTTCACTACCCAGAAACATTATGCACAGTCGTAATAAGAAGGAAGACTACAATGAGAGTACCCAACAACACTGTAGTAGATTGTTGTAGGTGTTAATATGGATTCCAGCTCCCTTTTTGGGGATCACTATAGATGTGGAACTATAAGGATATGTTCCCAACATAAAGTAAATCATCCTTACAAACAAGATTGTGTCCTCTCCAGACGATGTCATGGCCCACGCAGTCCAAACTCATCCAACAAATCAAGAGTACGACCTCGACAAGATGAAATCGGCCCTTTTGTTACTCCTTTTTTTTCAAATACATAAAAAGACAAAAAAGACAAAAAAAAGAATATGCATGAATCTATAGCATCTTATATCTAGATGGGCCTAAAAATTTGTTGTGTGTATAACCATGGCATGAGCCTATAATCCTAGGTATAATATAATATTGTTACTTGTTAGACTCATAGGAAGACCCCCTTGGGCTAAACCTTATTATAGAATATGCTATGGGGATGGCACTAGGGAGTTCTAGTTTCTTATAATATTCTTATTTTACTTATTGCATAATCGTTTCTAGCTTTTATTCTATTACTTGTCAAGGATATTTATAACTTACATCATAGGGAGGCTCTATGGGTTAAATATAAATATGTTTCTAATGTAGAGATATCCCAACCTTTAGACTAACTAATATATTTTGTTAGTATGATAGGAGATCAAGATGTTAAAGTTGTCACTACCATTTTAACATATCAATGTATTTTTAGGAGGAGTTGGAACTGGCTTCGATCACCTCGTTTAATGGCTTGGAAGGTATGGGAAACTTCATTTCCTTTAGATCTCAAGAAATATCACTTGGGAGTGAGTAAATTAGTCAAAGGTGCAGTGCAATGGCCATAACATTATTAGAGATCACTTGGTTCAAAAATTTCATATGCCACCTGTCGTTGACTCTCCAATCACCTAAATAGAAATTCCCATGTAGGCATCTGTAAAAACTACTACACTTCCACCACTAAAATGGTTCATTGAACAATGCAAACACATAAATGAGGTGGAGGCTATAGATTGGCATCGCATGATATGTGGTAGATGTAAGGTAGGCATCATTGAAAATCAACTAGAGGGATATCTTAAAAAGTAATCATATTTTCATTATGAGAATAGTTTCAATGGTATAATATTGGTCTAAAAAACCTAGGTTAATGGTTCAAATTCCTTTTATCTTTATAAGAATTTCTTATGGTTGGAAGAGGTAATGAGAAAATTTCTTAATATTTAAAAGGATTATATAGGTTCTTGTAGGTTTTCTTGAAGTAGGACCTTAACCAATGTATTGAATTGTCAAACTTATGGAGAGCGTATAGAGAAAATGTAACACCATATATCTCTTCTCATTATTCTAATATCCCTAGTTACCTAATTGATATGTCAATTAAGAAAGTAGATTTGTAGGGCATACGGTCACCATAGAGATTTTAGCTCATATTATTTCCATAAGAAGCGAGATCACAATAAGTCATAAATGTTTGAATGCATATGATAGATCTCTTTGTAAGTCTACAAGAAACAATAATGAGTCATATCATGCCAATGGTTACAATTAATAGCATAAAGAGGAAATATCTTGTGTAGAATCATAATAGAGTCTATGGAAATAGACTAATTTAGTACAATTATTTTATCCTTATGGTATCCTTACTTATTGGCATGGGACCTTGAATGATATATAAGTAATTTGATCAATTAACCGGTAAATCCACCTAGGTATAAATGTTGTAGATACCGACTAGAAATAATACTATGTTTGGATATTGTAACCTCAACATCTAACCTCAGATGAAAATGAAATGATCCCTTATGTGGTAAGCTAAAATTGATTACTAGTCATGCACTTGAATCCATTGAAATTAACAAACTAACTGTCCCCATCCTTCTAGTACAAATAAACCTCACAATCAATGCCTTAGAAGCCATGGTTATTACACTATCTAACCTCATGTAATCCACCACAATAGGCTAATATACATGGTTGATTTCATGGTATACCCTCTCAAACTCCTTATTTGTATCAAGTCATTTTCCTTGTGAAATCCATTCATCAAAGGATTGTAAGTATGAATAATTGCTTCACAACCATTTTCCTTCATATGGCACTCCACTAGTGCAAGAATATAAATGGAAACTTTGCCTCCTTTGCAATGTCCATAAATCAAGGTAGTATAGGTTACTTCATTTTGTGTTAATAATTTTTAGTTAGGTGTCTAGGTATTAACCATGGTTGGTGTAGGAAGCTCATGCATTGGGATGTAGAGGAAAATTTTAGGCCTAAAGGTCTAACAATGATGTCTCCAACCACCAAAGCTAACCTCTTGAGGGGATATTTGTCCTTATAGTCAGAATATGGGAATTGTTAAGAAGTTTATGAGCATTAGGTATGGGTCTTAGGGATATAGACATGATTAAGGAATGGAAACTGGGCCTTAGGACGTCCTAAAGAAAGCTTCTAGGTATATATGTCCAAGAATGATATGTTGAACAACCACAATAGACCTTTCCACAGTATCTTTGGCCTATGAGTGGGGTTTTTGTGGCACATTGAGAATTTTAAGACTAATTATAGGTTTGAACACCTTGGATATGGTTGGGGAGAAAAGAGTGGGGTGCAGGTCCTAAAGGAAATTCTAGGCATCTTTGGCTAAGAACAATTCCTACAATCACCACACATGACCTCCCAAGAGCATATTATTCATATAAGTGGGGATATTAGTGCTATTAGAATTTTTTGAGAACCTGATATAGATATTGGGTTCCCTAGACATGCTTGAGGGAGAAAAATTGGGCCTTAATCCCTGAAAAACCTTCTGAGAATCCATGGCCAAGAAGAACAACTTGAACAAACACACATGGATTCTTGAGAGTATCTTTAGTGTTTGAGTAGGGATGTCTATGTCATTAGATGGTTCTGGATAGTAGTTAGGGGTCTCGAGGCTCTATACATAATTAAGGAAGGAATCCCATGCCTTATTCCCTAAAGGAATCTTTGAGGTATCCAAATCCATGAACAATATTTTAAAGAAACACACATCACTATTCTAGGATTTCTATAACATCCCCGGACCCCTCGGTGCCCTTTAGAGGTGATGGGGGACCTCCTTAGAATACAACCTGCTAAATTTGTTTCTTCCAAACTATGCACTTTCGCACAGCTGCAATAACTTGGTGTGCAATCCGCAAGTCAGAGTCGGAATCCGGCACCCCAACGTGTCACTTCAAGAATCACACCTTTGACTTCCACAATCCATGACGTGAGAGTCAGAAAGTCGGAACAAAAAATACACGATGTCGAAGAAATACGCCTCCGACTTTCGCATTCCACAATCCGCGATGTGGGAGTAGGAAAGTTGGAGCACCCAATTCTCTACTTCGCCAAATCATGCCTCCGACTTCTATAATCCATGACACAGGAGTCGGAAGTCGGAACTCCAAAGGTCTTAGCTTCATAGAATCATGTGGCCTCCAACTTCTGCGATCCGCAATCTGCGATGTAGGAGTCGGAAATCAGAACTAATTCAATGCACCATGCTGAGAAATCATGCCTCTGACTTTCGAAATCCGCAATCTGCACTGCGGGTTCGGAAAGTCGGAAGTCATCCATATACCACTGTTACTGCCAACTTCTCAGGCTGATAACTTTCTCATCCTAAGTCCATTTTTGGAAAACTTGGTATCATATATTGGAAAGCTCTCGCAGATCCCCATGCAAGTGTATGATCTTCTTTCAAACCTGAGAACTCTGAATTTTCCTTCTTCCAACCAAGGTGTTACCCCAATCCTCATCCATACCTCATTACCACTCTGTAAAGAGATCTGATCCACTCTGCCATGTCTCCTCCCTTCATCTGACCCATAGAGGGAACATGAACACAAAAGGGGTTTCTATTTCTCCCCCAAATTCATGATCGAACATTCTGAACCTCCTGGGCCTCAACAAGACTTGGCCCTATTCATCAATGAACAAATTCATAAAAACACATGGATGCATATGCAACTGAAATAAACATAGTTGAATGAAACATGAACAATTAAACATTCAGAACACATAATGAACATGATATAAACCGCAGAGAACAATTACCCTTTTATTGAAATATCCATGCAACTAACTATGGAATGCAACGTTCCAACCCAACCATAGGTCTCTGCCCAACCTGTATTGTTTCAACACTCAGAGACTACCCCTGAGATGGGGCTATGTATCCACTAAGGATGAACAACTCAAGTCCACTCATAGCCTTAGGCACAGTCAATCAGGGTCATACAACACATAATTGGCTCTGGAAAGCAAGCGGGGAGACAGGGTAGGAGGTTTCTAAGTTAATGATTTCAACACACAAAGCTATAGTCATATCCAATTGACTTCAGATCACAGTCCAGGAACCCCCATCACCTCCACTCTCAGCCTAAGTAAGCTCCCCTTATTTGCTACACAGTCCCTTGGGCGCCCCTTTCCTCAACGCTGACCTAGGAAGGTATAGCTTGTCCCGACTGCTAAAACAAGGATTTATGAGCCTTTATGGGCTCTACCATGAAGTCTGAACCCCCTAGTCTCTCTCCCACTATGATCCGCTCTTGAATATCCTCAACGTTGTGGCCGAAAGGCTCTTTTGCACAATTGTATTTTTGGGCTTCCGAAACAGGGTTTTCCTATCAATTCCTAGGCATACAACACTCTCAAAATCACCGCCAAGGTTTCAGTCTAGGGATTCCCCAGTGAATTTCACTTCCCACGTAGATTTATGAGCGATCTATGCACTTCCAAATGTGGCTTAACTTAGAATCGTGATTTTTGGTTTTCTTCCCTATTGGGTCTGCGTCCTACCTCCAAACTCATGCCTCAAAGGTCCACAATCGAATGGGGATGAGGGAAATGAATTCCCATGAGATGGAGTGGCTTATGGGTTGAGCAAACTGATCCCATACCCTGCCTTACGAATTTCAGGGCTACCCGTACTCCATCACTCTCATGGACTACTTTTCTCACCCACTTCCTTACAATAGAATTAAATGATGACTAGGACATTCAAAGGGGATCTCAAGATGAGATATGGAAGCCTAGTGTCCAATCCCAAAACCCCCTCACCTCTCCCTAGTGGATACACATAGCCCCCTTATTTAGTTGCATCCATAGCCATCCCCTTGGTATTTTTATTTGCATTATAATCATCTACATGTTTTTACAATTTCCATGGCTTACTAGCACATGAATGGCACAACATAAAATATCATCCCTTCAAGGCTGAGAATTGACTAGTGGGGCCTTGGACTTGAGCTCCATGCTAGGAATTGTACATCACATATGCACAATGTTTACATTACAAGTCAATACATCCGAAGGGTCCCAATTAGTATAGGTGGACTTAAATCTATTGAAACAAACTCATTGTCCCCATCCTTCTAAAAATAAACCTCACAAATCAATGCCTTAGAAGCTATGCTTATTACATTATTTAACTTCTTGTCACTGACCACAATAAGCTAATATTTCCTTTCCTTTTGATGCATTTCTTTGGTTCCCTCCTTCCTTCCTTTGTTCCACCTACATGACTCCTAGTACCAAGGTCCTTCCCCTTTTCATTGAAAACCTTAGGAGAAAACTCGGGTGTTTTTGCTATCTATACCAAAAAAAACCGAAATTTAATTTACCAAAAAAAACAAAAAAAATGAAATTTAATAATAATAAAAAAATGGGACCCCCTACATAACTTTTCAAATTTTAGCTCCCGTGGATAGTTTTTCCGAGAAAGGGCGCCATGTTCTTATTGCACAGGCTAGCATTTACTTGCTTTGATTCTAGTATTCAACACCATGAAAGATGAAGCTAAGCTGTTGGGATATATTAAGGTGAACCGCGTGAGGTGTAACTTAAGTTTCACTGCATTCTTGTTCTGCGTTCTGCGTTATTGCAGGTATTTTATCAATGCTTTTGTGAAAACAACATAATAATTGAAAACATTCTGTGGTTTCTTTATTGACAAAAATCAAAATAGTGGTAGCTCTTCCTAGCTGAGTCGTGGACTGTTTGACATTCTTTAAGATGGGTTGTGATTGTTTTGTGACCAGTAGAGTTGGACTGCACTTTCCCATTGCTACAAGACCATTACCATGTTCATCTATGGGGCTTCCTGTGTAAACCTTTTCCTTCTTTCAGACTCTAAGGCTGAGGGGTCTTCACTCTTGGAGACTGAGATATCTTGATGGCTAATGTTGTTAATTTTTTAGAATTTAATTCATTTTGATCTAGGATCTTAACTGAAAGAACAACATGTACATCGTATCAAGCATAGCAGACAAGAGACGAGAGACACAAAACATTTCACTGGGGAAAACCAAGAAGGTGAAAAACTCCGCAACTTCCTCAGAGATAGAATAAGCACCAATACAAAGATCACCATGATCAAACCCAAGAAATAGATATCTTCATCAGCATTCTCCTCCTCCTCCACTTGTGCACGCCCTCCTATTCTCTCACTAATGCGAAGTGAGTGAATAATAGAATGTGTAAAATGAGAGAGACACACTCTCTATTTATACACTAACTTGACTTTCCCTTTACTCAACTAGGTCGTCCCCAACTTAGCCACTTAACATAATGCTGACTGGGACGACCCCTCTAGGGTGGTCTAATAACCCTTTGACCCACATGACTCATACAGGGCTGACCCCATCAAGGTGGTCTAATAATCCATCAAGTATAAGTTACGACACTTACAATATAACTTGCAACACTTGCAAGTACAACTGATGACACTTCCAATCAGAGGAATAATACATCTCCATTGGGGATACAATAAAGTACAAATACAGTATACAAGTGAATATCTTACGAAGTTACAAATACATCAACACTCCCTCTTAACTAGGAAGGTATTCTCTTGACACAAGTCATCAATACATATAGGTGCAAGTCTTTAATTCTGGAGCTAGCTCATCATCACTGGATCACGAAGCATCATCATCATCATTGTTGTTGTATTCGACATCTCGATCATTGGGATACCTCGTAATTCTTCTCGTCATAGGAAGTTCTACAGAGCCATCCCTTTTCCATGTTGGATGTAGGCCTATCCTCCTGTAGGTCTTCATCATCTATGCAAACGGTTTGATAGAGGAGGACTCTCAGGACTGATTACGTGCGGATGCAATACCTGACCTGAGTATCCCAGGAACATTTATGTTCCTAAGCACGACCGACAAGATCTCTCTCAGGACTGATTACATGCATCTCTTCACAATACCTTTAAAGAGCATCCCAGGAACATTTATGTGCTGCAGCACGACTAGCAAGATCTCTAAAGAGCATACCAGGAGTTATTACGAGCACACAGCTTAACCTATCGGATCTCCATGACTGATTACATGTGAATAGGAAATACCTTTAAAGAGAATCCCAGGAACATTTATGTGCCACAGAACGACCGACAAGATCTCTAAAGAGCATCCCATGACTTATTACAAGCACACAGCTCAACCTATTGGATCTCCAGGACTGACTACATGCCTCCCTAGAAAAACCTCGAAAGAGCATCCCAAGACTGATTATGAGAACACATATCAACCTATCGGATCTCCTAGGATCTTTTACATGCTGCTGCACAACCTGCCACATATCATCTCTGACCTCCAAGTATCATTCTGATACTCATGATCCAACCGATCATCATCGCACAGTGCATCAACCTAATGCACACCAACATCACATGATCATCCTGATCATCATCATAGCATCGTCCTGATGCATATCATCCAGAGTATCTACCTGATACTCATCACACATGATCATCTTGATCATTGTCATAGCATCGTCCTAATGCATATCATCCAGAGTATCTACCTGATACTCATCATACATGATCATCCTGATCATTGTCATAGCATCGTCCTGATGCATATCATCCAGAGCATCATCCTGATGCATATCATCCAGAGTATCTACCTGATACTCATCCTACATGATCATCCTTATCATCATCATAACATTGTCCTAATGCATATCATATGGAGTATCTACCTGATATTCATCATACATGATCATCCTAATCATTGTCATAGCATCGTCCTGATGCATATCATCCAGAGTATCTACCTGATACTCATCATACATGATCATCCTGATCATTGTCATCACATCATCCTGATTTATGTCATCTAAAGCATCGTCTTGATGCTCATCACACAGTGCTTACATCCATAGCCATGGGAGGATCCTCCTACCACCATGCTTGGAATGGCTCCTGCAAATGTGTCCCATCACTTCTTCCTCAAAGTATCTTCTATCTAAATAACACGAAGCCTCTCTCTGAAATACTCAAACTTCACTTTGGCTAGTGGTTTGGTCAACACATCTACAATCTGCTCATCCGTCACAACATACAGGAGCTTTACTACTCCTCTCTGCACCATATCCCTGATATAGTGATATTTGATCTCAATGTGCTTCGACCTGTCATGGAACACTAGGTTCTCTGACAACTTCACACAACTTTGGTTGTCACAATAGATATAGGTAGCATCCAACAGGAGATCAAATAAATCAGATAGTAGCTTCCTAAGCCATACTTCCTCACAACTAGCCGAACAAGCTGTGACATACTCTGCTTTGGCTGTACTCAGTGCTACGCAGGACTGCTTCCTACTAAACCAAGAGATCACACCTGATCCCATACTAAAGCAACACCTAGAAGTGCTCTTCCTATCTGCAGCACTGCCTTCCCAATCTGAATCAACATAATTCTCTAGGTTAAAATTTTGATTCGCATCATACTTGAGCCCATAATCAATTGTACCCTTCAAGTACCTCAAAATATGATTTACAACAACCAGGTGAACAACTCTGGGATCCATCAGGAACTGACTCAATGTGTTCACCACAAAGCAAATATCTGGTCTCATGTTCATCAGGTACATCAAGGACCCAATCATCTAACGATACACAGTGGCATCAATCGACTCTAATGAAGCATCACTCAATAGCTTCGGGTTCGATGCCATAGGTGTGGCCATGGCCTTGCAGTCCATCATCTCAAACCGCTTCACGATCTCTATTGCATACTTCCTTTGTCCTCCAAGGAATATTCCATCTGCACTCTGCCACACCTCCATACCTAGAAATTAATGCATCATACCCAAGTGCTTCATCTCGAACTCGGTAGAAAGATTCCTCTTCGTGTCGGTAATCAACCTATCCTCACCTGTAACAAACAGGTCATCCACATACAATAGTAGTATCACTAGATTTCCTTCCTCAACCTTGTAGTAAAGGTTGGAATCCACCTTACTCTTGGTAAATCCCAAACTAGATAGAAAGCTATCTATCCTCCCATACCAAGTCCTAGGAGCTTGCTTCAAGCCATACAAGGCTTTCTTCAACTTGCACACATATGAATCCCTGTCATGTGTCTCAAAACCGAGTGGTCGTTCCACATACACTTCCTCTTCGACTACACCATATCCATCTGGTGTATCTTCCGCTTTGTCACTGCAGTCAGAACAAGTATTGTTCTGATGGAATTGTATGTGGCTACAGGAGCCAAAAGTCTCTTCATAATCTATCCCCTCTTTCTGGGAGAAGCCACGAGCCAAGAACCTTGCGTTGTATTTCTCTATTCTACCATTTGCAACATGCTTGATCTTATAGATCCACTTGGAAGTCACAACAGACTTCTCTTTTGTTCTTGGGACCACATCCCAAACATCATTCTTCATGATCGACTGGTATTCCTCGATCATGGCATTCTTCCATTACTGCATCCCGAATCCTGGGAACTTCAGACTCTTCAATATATTCAGTAGATAGTTTTATTTTGAATTTCATTTGCTGGAACAAATGTTGTTGTCCTTCTTTTGTAGGTGATTGTACACGATCTTTCCTACAAGTCAAATTCAATTGCATGATTAGAAACTTCTCATAGTTTTCATAACAAAATCCTACACATAAGAATATATGTCATACAGTCATGCAATTATCTTAGCCAATGCTTCAATACAACATTTATCCATATCCCGTAACTTTCTAGATGCCTGCCATCTCTACCAGAACATTGTCAAGAGTGTGCACAACTCCCAACATGTCAGCAAAGAGGTTTCATTCTAGATAAGTAGCAATGGAATGTTGTACAGTGCCATAGGCCACTTACCCATTACTTGCATATTAGTAGTATCTTGTTCATTAATGCAACTTTCCTAATATGCATAATAAATATCCTTAAATATAGGAACATAAGTATGTACATGACTGGACAACATCATTTAAGTAATCATATATACAGGAATTGACAATTCACATACTTATGTTTGTTTGGTTGTAGGGTGGACTCCCTCTTGATCTTTGCTTCCTGGAGTGCTCCCTCTTGATCTTTGCTTCCTTGCAGGAACTTTTGGAGTGTGATCCCTCTTGATCTTTGCTTCCTGGATTACATGTCTTTGAACTTATATCCATCCTGGACCACTATGCATGCTTAAGTGGGCACTAGTGTCATCATTGTGTCATCCTCAAGATCTCATACATAATCATACATTCATTTGTATAATCTCAATACTATCAAAACATTATGATTCTAAATAATCTTAAATATGTATGATCATGATCATTTCATACATCGGTAATAAGCATTAGTATTCAAGGTTTAAGGGAAGACTTCTTTTACTCATGCACATTCTTATTTGACAATAGGACTCTTCTGGTTAGTCATATCATCAATCAAAGTAAGAAACATAATATGCATAAACCCTTGATTACTTAAACTTCTAACTTTCATTATCATTCATACAAAAGTATAATATCCTAACACAAGGTAGGATTCTAACTTGATATAGGAAAAACATACCTGGAATATCATGTTAGCTAGTTATGTCTAACATACCCAAACAATGTCTTCTTGTTCTCTTCAAAGACTTGTGCTTAGTAACCTGCATAAATCATAAGTTAACCATTGTAGAACCAAATTATACATACCTCGTAAGTAGATCTTCTATGTGATCCATGAGTCTTTGTCTTCATGTCACCATGGTCATATGTTCTTGATCTAGAACTTGATTTGTACCTTTCATGTTAGCAGACAACATCATCCTCATACAATACCATAGTGCATTAGTACAATCATATAACCCTAATCAATGAATGTCTTCTATCATGCATTCATACTTTTACTAGGGTGATAAGACAAGTCTAAAATTAATCAAGATCGTACTAACATCAATAATACGAAGACAAACATATCATAAACTTAATCATGAACATATTTCAAAACATACCTGTATTTCCTCAAGTCATACCTGTCGGGATTGCTTGTAGCCTTCTCATGTAAGTTCTCAGCCTCATCTCCCTCTGGAACTGGAACTTCTACAAGTGTCCAATTCATTCTCTTATAGGATTATCCCAATCCACTTTGATTTGCTGAAACTGGATCTAGAGCTGGATTAGGGTTTGTTAGAGAAACCCTAAAAATTCAAACATTGAATTTAAAACTTCTGATTGGATGAAAAGATGTGCCTTGCTGAGCTGATCAAGCTGGTATACTTCAATTTTGAAATCTCCAAAATTTGACCCCTCAAAATTGCCTTTGAAACTTTCGGATCTTCTGGACAGGATCCCGAACTAGGGTTTAATAAAGCCTAGTCTTCTGCCCATCCAAAAGGTTAGATATTGTGTTCTAAACTTTGATTTTTTTGAGGAGCTTCTAGCCATAGCCATAGATTTCAAAAATTCCAAATTTTGCAGAAGCCCTAATTTTCCACCTTTCCGATCAAAATCTCGAACAAGGGTTTGATCAAGCCCGACCTTCTTCCCAACCAAAAAATTCGATATTGGTCTCTAAATTTCAATTTTGATGAGGAGAATTCAGTCGTGGTCTCCGATTCCAAAAATTCCAACTTTCTCCGAAGCCCTAAATTCCCACAGCAGTGACAAGCCAAGAATGAAGGTGCTGAGAATCCATTTCTGTTTGGACAGAATTATGCACCTGACTGTTTCTGGTGCATCAATGAAATTACGAATCCATAGGGTCTGAAACTTCGGCCTATGGTATCCTGACTTGTCATCTTTCCAACCCCATAGTTCTGACCATAATTGGAATCTTTGAGAGATATTTATGCCAAGTGTCGCAACGTGACCTGTTTATGGGATAAAACAAGAGAGCGAACTTGTACGACATGCCACGTGTCATGGGTTTAACTTCGGCCTCTGAAAAACTTACCTGAGAAACTATAGTCCGTTTTCTTGTTGTAAATTTTTACAGAATTTCATTTGGATCTTCCTAGACCACGTTGTGACCTTTTTTCCTAGGTCACCTGTTTATGACTGAGATCTGGAAGAGGTAGAAACCCTAGATTGTACTGATCATAAATTAGAAAGTACAGTGAATTAGATGATGTGCTTCTGAAACAAGGTACATGGAGATGTTATCTACGACCTGTGAAAGTTTCAAAACATGAACCTTCGCCAAAATGGATTTATAGCGAAAGTTCCATGATGCCTGGTTTTTGCTATATAAGCCCTAGCTTCCAATTTGTCGCAAGTGCAACAAGTCTCATAATTCATTAAGAATTTTCCAATGTTATTTTTTCAGAATTTAATTCATTCTGATCTAGGGTCTTAACTGAAAGAACAACATGTACAGCATATCAAGCATAAGAGACAAGAGATAAGAGACACAAAACGTTTCACCGGGGAAAACCAAGAAGGTGAAAAACCCCACAACTTCCTGAGAGATAGAATAAGAACCACTACAAAGATCACCATGATCAAACCCAAGAGATAGATATCTTCAGTAGCATGCTCCTCCTCCTCCACTTGTGTGTGCCCTCCTCTTCTCTCACTAATGCGAAGTGAGTGAATAATAGAATGTGTAAAATGAGAGAGACACACTCTCTATTTATACACTAACTTGACTTTCCCTTTACTTAACATAATGTTAACTGGGCCGACCCCTCTAGGGTGGTCTAATAACCCTTTGACCCACATGACTCATATAGGGCCGACCCCATCAAGGTGGTCTAATAACCCATCAAGTATAATTTATGACACTTATAATATAACTTGCGACACTTGCAAGTACAACTGATGACACTTCCAATCGAAGGAATAATACATCTTCGTTGGGGATACAATAAAGTACAAATACAATATACAAGTAAATATCTTCCGAAGTTACAAATACATCAACAAATGTATGTGTCTAACCTAAACCTACAACATTCTAACCCTCTCTCTCTCTCAAGTTATGACATCTATTTCTCTTAGCAGATAGTCCTTATAGATAGTCTTCCCTTTTACTTTTGAAACTTGTTAGATAGATTAATCATTTAGAAAACTTTCAGTTAGCAATTGAGTGATGATAGACTTTATTTTTTTGGTTATGCAGGATTTGTACAAGTGGAGACATGGAGGTAAGTGATTGTTTGTGATTGAAGTATATCATTATTTTTATTTAATTTAAATTGTTTTTTTTAACAGAAATGAGTACGTTTTATTTTAATAAAATTGTGGCCGAGCAACCCAAGAGGTTACATCTGTGAGTTCTTTGCAAAAAAAAATTCCCCATCACATCAAATGGGAATACTACTTTTATTTAATTTAAATTGTTAGAACATATTACTTTGTACTTTAATAACAATCTAATAGGCCATGGCTAATCAATACTCTAATCATTTTCAAAAAAATAGAGAAAGTAGGTTATGACACAAAATCAAAAAATTTGATTATGAAATCTTCAAAAAGAACGCATCAAAATGATCAAATGGGAAAGAAAGGGACATGCGTATCAGAAGGTAAATATTTAGAAATAGAACAATGTATTTCCTTATACAGTATAATGCTTATTTTTATTGTATGAGGATGTTAGGCATATGTTTAATAACATTCTTGGATACAGTTAGAAAGAAGAGGAAAATACAAACAATAGCAAAGAAGATTACACCTTCTATGCCTTTGAATGACTCTACTAGTCCTAACAAAGAAGGAAATGACAAAGATACATTTTCCTCTTTTTAGGAGGAGGAACAACATGAACAAGGTAAGCCCATTAATTCAAATTTTTCTAGTTATTTATAAGTATAAATCTTATGATTATGAAATCCATAACACCTTTATGTGCCCTTCTTTTATAGAAGATGTTCACAAACAACCATGTCATATGGATAACAGTGTAGAAGGGGAAGATCCCTAAACACAAAAAGAGACGAAGCAACTTGAAGATCAAGGTAAGCTCATTAATGTATAGTTTTGTAGTTCTTCATAAATAAAATTTTATGACTTAGAAATCCATAACACCTTTAAGTGCCCTTCTTTTATAGAAGTTGTTCACAAACAAAAATTCCAACAAGATATTAGTCTACAAGGTGAAGATCCCTCTACACAAGCATCGACAGAGAAAGTCAAGAAGAAAGGTAGAGGAGCAACTAAATGTGCAGAAATCAATAACTTGGAGGAAAAGATCAAAATTCATATCAATGAAAGGAACCAACCAATTGGTCCAAACTCCGTGAAGCTATCTTCGTTACTAGGTGTTCTCACAAGGGAAATGGTTTCAATCAATTATTGTGATTGGAGGAAGGTTTCAGATCAATTAAAGGAGGACGTGTGGAACCTTATTAATGTGAGTATTAGAGATTATGTGTATTTGTTTTCAACATTTATATTTTTGGATGATTTCGAAGTTTAGTTTCAAACCATGTATGACATCTAAAAATGCAATTCTTGTATGTGGCAGGAAAAATTCATAATCCCCCTGGTCCTTAAAGAATATTGTATGAAATCCATTGGCCATAAGGAAAATAGTCATAGATATCGGTTGACCAAAAAATATTGTGACCCTTATGAGTCAACAAAGGAAAGATTAAAAAATGTTCTTCCAATTAGGATAAGTGAGATAGTGTGGAGAGAATTCATCCTAGCACGAGCCACCACTGAATTCCTGGTAAGAAAAAATTTCACATATTATATAATCAAGTTTTTTAGAATGTCTATTGGCTTGTAATGTTGACTTATATATGTTATTTTCAATTGATTTCTAGGATATAAGGAAAAAAAACAACAAAAACAGAGAAAAGGAGAGGGACTTTGTAGCTAGGGTTTTCACCCTAGCTTGTGCAAATGAACACCTACTAAGGAGAAGGGCCTCCTTAGTAGCAATTCAGTAAAACAGTAAATTAAAGTAGTAAAACAGTATGAAATTTAACCTAGCATGAGCATTAACAGAAATAAAAAACAATGACAAGATGATAAATATTTTCTTTTGTATTAAATTTACCTCAAATGTTGAGGTTGGTGGAGTTTTTGTAGCAGTCCAGGAGGGCTGCTTCTGTGCTCCAATAGGTTCCTTCTCCTTCTCCAAGGTATTTGAATAATGGGCCAAAAGGGGCACTCAAATGGGAAAAACTAGCTCAAATGGTAAGCTAGAGTTTCAAGAGTGATTTTGGCAGAGTGAGGATAAGGAAGATTGTGGATATGAAATGGGGAGCCTCCATCACCTATTTATAGGTTTTTAGTGGTGGAGTATTGACCCACGGTTTTTGGCACCATATGGTTTAGGTCAATTGTATAGGGTTTTTACTTCCTTTTTTCCTTCTTTTTCCTCTTTTTTATATTTTTTATTCCCTTTTTAGAGAGTTTTTGCTATTTTTGGAGGAAATTTAAATTATTTTGGGGAAAAAGGGGGTTTTTGGCCGTTTGTAGGCTTTTTAATGGTTTTTTAAGGTTTTAGAGGCAAATATGGTAGGAAATATAAACAAATGAGTCATGTAATGAGGGAGATGAGATGGTGAGCATTTTTTGGGTGTTAACAGATTGCCTCCTGATGTGTGAGGGCAGGAGCTCATCGTATGGCCGATAGAAATCATAAGTCTTGTATGGTTTTTCTGGGATGTGGAGAGGAGAAGAAACGAACTAGAGCCCAGAACAACAGTCCCGAACAAACTGCAAAAACTAAAAATACATGACCTCAAGAATGGATGAGGAATAATTTGAATATATGGATGAGGAGGGCATACCCATGCTCGTATCAAGATATATAAAAATAACAATGAGGCCCAAAAATGGGGACTTGAAAGATACATGGAGAACCACTGTGTACATCATAAGGGTCCAAAAGGGGACACAAATCTGGGACATACTGCCGGGTTGACCATGTCTGAGCTAAAGAAATGATACATTGGAATATCAATAGTGGTGTAGAGTATGGTAATAGAGGAACTGATGAACTGGAAGATCATAATGATGGGGGGTCATACCCTCAATGGTACACTAAACTGGAACTAAACTGGGTACTCAAGGAAGCATATAAGTGGATGGCTTCCGAATACAATCGCCAACGCATCCCGGATATCCATGGGAACATATAATGAGGTGTTCCAAGGTGACTCACCAATGTGCTAGAGTCGGAGGAAATCCGAGGTCTTCGACAAATAACTGAAGGGATATATACCATGCACGATTCTCAACGATGCAATCAAGGTGTTGTAGTCGAGGATGTGAGAAACAACCATTTGGAGAGGCACTGATGAATCCTCTCAAAATGGTTCGTAGGCACTCACCATAGATGGTGATGAGTCCAAGGCGCAGGGACCTCTGGGTCTATCCTCTGGAATAGATGGGCTGTCATCGACAAAGGGAGACCTACAACTAGCAAGGAAATGTTGTTTCCTTGATAGGAGCACGAGGTGGAGAACCGAAGTGTGAGAGTACTGATGGTAGGACTGACATACTGTGGGGGTGGGGAATAACCGGGAAAATAGAGTGGGTGGAATCAAACTTCCTTTGTTCAGAGTATGATGGTGGGGGTGATCGGGAAGCATATGAAACTGACTGGTGGGAAGGGGATCATAGCTTTAATGGATCAGGGATGGTGACTGGGATGAGTGATACTCAAGTTGGTGTAAGATGGAACAAGACTGCAGAATACTCTGAACAAAGGAGACCTTATTTGGGGTGTTGCCGAGATGATCAATCATAGTGCCGAGAGGCACAGGGGGGGACTTCTTTAGGGTTTAAGGAGTTGGAAGAAGTGTGCTCAAAATGGTACTGTCATGTGGATTTATACGAGCCCAGGACAGTTCATGCTTGTGATTGCTTTCAATTTTAAGGAGTCTGAAAGCGATAAGAAGACTCTGAAATATTGGAATGGTACCATCATGTGGATTTGTACGAGCCAAGGATGGTGCATGCTTGTGGTTGCTTTCAATTTTAGAGAGTCTGAAAGCAAGAAGAAGACTCTAGGGGGATTCTTTTTCGTGTGTTAGTCTCCAAGGCCCAAAAAAGCATCAAAGGATGCAATGAAGAACTCTTCTAGCCAGTGTGACTAGAGTATTCCTTTTTCGTAATTAGTCTACCAGGTCCGGAAAAGGGTTAAACTTATACCAGATAGACGCCCTTTCAGGTACTTTAACAGGCATGAAAGGAAGCAAGATTGCTTGACGATCTTTTCATTCTTTTAGGAGTCAGAAAAGAGCTTAACAGAAACTCCCTAAGTACCTTTTTTTAAAGGACTTGTCCAGCCCAAAAAAGGGATAAAATTATACCGAACAAAAGGAATGGCCAAGCAAGGAGAGAGTGTTCAATCAAGGGACATCGATGAGAACCAAGAACAAGGGTGGGGGGGAACACTGGTGAGACTCCTTGCGGGATGATGAATGGTGGCAAAATAATAAAATAATTGCAGTATGAATTGAGTGAATGGCTCATGTAAAAAGGTGTAACAATTCGATGGCGATCGATGTGGCACGCAAACTGAGGCAGTAAAGTGTCGGGACACAATGTTGAAACTATTCCTCACGAGAGCGAGAAATGATCTCAAGTGTCATCACGATCTCGGAAAACTAAATCCTACGATATAAAAAGTGTCAAAAATGGATAACAACCGATGTGGCACGCAAATCGAGATGGCGAGGGGCATGGAAAAAATTCCAAAAAAGGGGTTCGAGGAAAACAAGAAGGCAATTCGACCATTCTGAAGGTCTTGTCGTTCTGATTCTAGTGGTGGAAACGGTTTGGAAAACAAAAAGAAATCAAACTATACAATATGGACCAGCGGGCCCGCCAGGTTGTTAAGGATAAAAGCGTTTAAGATACAACCCATTACGGGGGTTGCACAAGGGGTGGCCTTCTGAGTCAGTTAGAATATATGCCCCATGTCCAAGGCAGGTATGCACTATGTAAGGGACTTGCCAAATGGATTTGAACTTCCCTTTACTTGTCTTGTTGTGGGCTTGGTTGTCCAAAACAAAGGGTATGTGAGTATGAAGCAGATGTAAGAAACCATGAACTGTGGTGGCATAAGTAGGAACAAAGCGATGGAGGAAATTAGATTTCCCCTATAAGCTCTATAGCTACCGGAGCGTGTGTGGTGTGGGAAGTTCTAATATGGCTTGAAATTTGAGGGGGTCCATAGCGATTTCTTTGTGGGAAACAATGAAACCTAACAACCGGCCTACCGGAATGCAAAAGACGCACTTGAGTGGGTTCAAACGGATCGAATACTTGCGACAACGCAGAAAAACGTTTCGGAGGTCATTAAGGTGGTCAAATCGTTTCTTGGAACATGTTGTGCAATCGTCAAGATAGACTAATAGGATATGGACCAAGTCATGAAAAAAATAGGTCATGGCCCGCTGGAAGGTGGTGCCAGCATTTTTAAGGCCGAAAGGCATGACATGATAGGAAAAGGTGCCCCATGGGGTGGTGAAGGCAATCTTGTATTGATCTTCCTTATGGATTTGAATCTAGTTGTATCTTAAGAAACCATCCATGAAGGATAGGACTTCATGCCCCGCACACACATCGATGAGTTGGTCAATAAATGGGGTGGGGAATTTGTCTTTGGGACATGCTCAGTTTAAATCACGGAAGTCAGTACATACTCGGATGGTGCCTTGTTTCTTGTTAACAGGGACGGGGTTAGAAACCCAAGTGGTGTATGCAATAGGATAAATGAATCCTGCTGTGCGGAGTTTCTCAATCTCTGCTTTAACATCAGGGAGATTTGATGGGTGAATGGGGCACTGTTTCTGGCGAACGGGGGTACATCTGGCCATGTGTCAATGTGGTGCTCTATGATAGCGGGGTCAAGACCAGGCATTTCGGTATAGGACCAGGCAAAGACATCGCGAAACTCTTGGAAAAGTTTTTTGTACTCTCCGATCTCGTACTCAGTGTAGGAGGCTCCTAACGTAATGAGTTCATGAGCACTGGCCAGGGAAAAGATATCAATGTGGATTGTGGGTGAAATATTGGCCATGTTACCTTCCTCGAAGGCATCGGGAGCAGGAATGGACTCTTTAAACCAGTCAACTTTGGTGGGGAGGAAATCTTTGGACTCGACCGAAAATTGGGTGGCTGTGGTGGGGGAGGACTCTTCCGGGAGGAAATAGGAACAATGGTGCATATCCTCCCAGGGGTAATCAGGTGCAGTAAGAGCCTCAAGAATCTCCTCATCATTGTACAAATGATGGGTCATTAAATCGGTTGACGAGGGAGTGCTAGTAGAAGAGATCATATAAATGGTATTGACCTCTCCGGTTGGCGAGGATGCTGGGGGGTGGATCTCTTCAATGGTGGGGGGAGCCGTCTCGAGGTCCAAGTTATTCCTCATAGAGAGCTGCTCTGTAATCTAGGAGATATGGACAATGATGTGAGTAATGGCTGTAAATACCGCATATTGCATAAGGGTGGTTGGTACGCAGTGATTTATCGTGAGGCTTAGGGGTAGGATCAAGTTGGACAACCAGGATGTTGGGGTCGTCATCAAGCATTTGCATGTGCTCTTGTAATGCGGGTAATTGTGGACATTGATGGGTAGCATGGCCCAAATCATCACACAAAGAGAATTTGGGGGGAGCGCGAAACACGGGGGTATTTTTAATTGTTTTGGGCGGGGGTAGAGCAGGGTATGGTTGTGGGCCTCTTCCCCCAGTGTGCTTGACAAGAGGAGATGGATTGGTGGATGAGGAAGGAGTAGAGACACCGGGAGGTGGTTGACTAGTAGTGTTGATGGGCTATACCGGTTGTAGGACGACATTTGGTGTCGAAGGGGAAATAGGAGGCATGAGATACCACACAGGTAATCGTAAAGTTAACCCGGGGAGGCTGAGAGTAGCCATAACCGGGGTGCTTACTACTCCTGAAGGGGGGAATAGGAAGGGGATTGTATGGATGGGTGTAAAACCAACATGAATAGGTACCAATGGTGGTTGGGGAAGCAAGGGCTGTTGATGGTTGGGTGTTTGTGTATTGTAGGAGAGGGTACATAAGTCAGATATTTCGGTCGCTAGTGACGGGGGTGGAATGGAGTGGAATGTGGAAGTCATAGGCATATCTGAGTAAACTCTAGGTCCCACTGAGGAAACCAACGAGGTAGATGCACTGCAAATGGGTTGTTCAACCATGGGGAGAACATTTTCGGGTGCAGTGGGAGCATTGGGATCGTAATAGGTGAGTTGATCAATCTTGACCACGTGTCCTACATGGGGGAACATCATGGTATGAAAAACGGATGAGGCAACTGCCCGCATGGTGTACATGTAACTGCGGCCAAGTAAGAGGTTATAATCAAGTTGGGGGTTGATGACCTCTATGTCAATAAGCACTATTTTACCAGCCAACTAGATGGGGACATTAGCTAAGAGACCTTGGGGTTGAGCTGAACAGCTGTCATAGGCTCGCAACGCAGTGGTGGACTGCTGAAGAGTAGGGGATCCCAACTTCTTCCAAATGAATGTGGACATAATGCATGTAGAAGCACCCTCATCGATGATGCACCGATGGATAACAAAATTCCGAATGGATACAGAAACTTGGAACGCTAATGTGGAAGGAAGACATGGTTCGGATTGGTCCAAATCAAAGGCCATCATTCGTGAATCAGTTGGGTCAATAGCACCAATAGCTAGTAACAAAGTCTTGCACTGTGTAGGACAGTTTTTTAAGACTTCTAATGTAGACATGGCTGCGGTGGACTGATCTAAGTCATCTACAATGTTGTAATTAGACCCAGCACGAGCATTGGGGTTATTATTGATGCAGCGAAGTGGGAAGCGAGGGGCTTTGGAGGTGCCATCTAGTGGAGCCAAAGGTATTCGTAATGACTGATCGGTGGGAAGAGTGTTGGTGTTTTTGTCGACGGGAGGGGCTTCAAGGGTGGAGTCTTATTGGTTCCGACGGGTTTGAAGGTTGACATCGGCATATGACATCATTAACAAGTGATGAGTACCTGAGTCTAGCATGGGTTGATTAGGAGCTGCATATGTGATTTGCTGTTGTGGTGGCACGTTTCCATGAGGGGGAGCTAATGGTTGAGTGTTCACCATGCCTTGGGTTGGTAAATGGTTCTATAACACCAAGGGTTGAGTCTGAGGTGGTGCGTGGTTGGGTGGTGCCTGAGGAGCTGCATTCCCTTGGCAGTGGGCATCATCAGTCCAGAGTTGTCGAGCCCGCTCCAAATGTGGACAAGCGTGTGTGTAATGGCCATAGACCCCGCAAATAGAACAAGGATGCTTCATTCACAAATTAGGATTTTTGGATTGTTTGGGCGGCCTATCGGGGTTTTGGTTGGCAGGTGCTGCATTATTATTGTTTGGGGGGTTAGGTGGCTGGCCGCCTTGGTCTGGAGTGGGATTATTCCTGCGGTTACGTCCTTTTCTGCGGTTTTGCTGGCCTTGTTGGTGTTGATTATTTTGGTTCTGCTGCGGATTTTGTTGCGCATACACTTGCCCTTGGACGACAGGTGGGTTCTGGGGTTGTGCAGGTGCGGGAGTAGGCTGCGGTGGATAATAAGTGGGTGGAGGTGGTGCAGGGGCTGAACCTTGTGGGGGTTGCTGATACGTCGGTGTGACGGGTTGTGGGTTTGCCGTAGGTACTTCCTGTGGTGGATAATAAGCAGGGGGGCTTGAGAGGATACAAGAGCTTGCGCGACTTGCGGGTGGTAATATGGCTGAGGCACAACCGGAGGAACGTAAGTGGGGGATGCGTGGCCGAAGCACTGAGGTGGACATGAGGGTCCATGGGAATGGTGGTGATGTGCCATGGGATCATATGAATTGGTTGCTCTAGAGTGGGATGTAGCCCGCGAAAGGTCGGGGCCATTGCTAGTACGTGCTATGGAAAAGGGTTGGTTAGGCGAGGCAATACGTCCAATGATGCCATTGGCGGCATGGGATGCTCCCAGCGCGTTGTTGTGGGAGGAATCACCGCAGGGGGCATCGGGTATAATGGTATATAGATAACCAGACTGGGCGTAGATAAGATCAAATTGTTGGGCCTTTAGGATGGCCTCTTCCTCGTACTGGGGTTGCTCGGATGCCACATCCTTGGCAATGATAGGAAGGAGAGATTTTAGAAACCAATCTAAGAAGATACGGTCATCTAACTTGATTTTGCATAGGCTCCAGCGTCGACGCCACTCATGAATGTGATCAGTGATGTGGGTGGCCATATTCTGTCTGGAAGATAGTAGGATCTCAACTCTCGCGTCATAGTGGATAGGTAACTGAAAGAACTGCAGGAAGGTTGAGGCGAGGGAAGTAAAGGTGGCATGTTTCCCATGGGGCTGCTCGATGTACCACTTGGCTGCGGAGCCAGTGAGAGTGCGTTGTAATAGCTGGAGGCAGAAAGAGTCGTCCATGATGGAATTGGAGGAACACCATAGATGGAAGGACATAATATGGTTCTGGGGGTCTTCACCTACCTTTCCCTCAAACTTAGGGATGTCTGATGGGATCTTGGTGGACATGTGAGGCCATGCAGGGTCGTGTCTGATGGGATCATTGGTCAGTCTGGCCAAGTCAGGAAGGTTGAGAATAGCCATGAATGGAAAACTAGTAGAAGGATGTGACATACTGGTGGTCCTAGCCATGTTGGGTCCAATGCCCCCAAGTGTAGGGGATGGGTTCAGGTTGGGGATGTTGCCCCCAGGTGGAGGAACGAAGGTGGTATGGGATGGTCTTGCACCGCCAAGGGTAGTGTGAGTCACTAGTGGAGTTGGGTTGGGTATGCTAGCCACTGGAATTGGCACAGTGACCGGAATGGTGGGTGTGGGCCCCATCGAGGGCATACCTAAAGTGGGTGTGGTAGCTAGGGTGGGGGTGGACGCTCCACCAATGGTCCCTAAAAAGAAGGGTTTGGAAGTCATGCCAGCCATGGGGTTGGTTGGTACGGTATAAGTGGGGTTCTCGGACTCTGCCTCAAAATCAGATGTAAAATAAGGGGCGTCAGGGCCGAGGGACGGAGCTCTATGTCGTCGACGAGTGGAGTCGAGTGATGAAGCTATACATATATGACGGGTGATGTCAAGTGAACTGTGCTGCGGGGGCTTTCCCTAGAGGCACCGAGAATGTCTCGGGAACTCAATGGTGACAGATGGTGTTAAGTATCTAGGTGCTTGTGTTGAGTGAAAATAGCTCAAAAAACCTTAATGCAGTCGAGTGTGTAGAAGGAGAGCACAAAAAATACAGCACTCAGGCCAACAACCAGCTCAAAACACTCACTGTAACAGCTGTGCTACAATAAGCGGAGCGTCAACAACAATAGTCAGAATACCAACAAGCAACAGGTTTCCTAAAAAATAAAAAATAGTGGACTCGCTAGACCAAAGGGAGGTAAGGGAGCATGCAAACACCTAGCTAAATAGTATTCTAATTCAACCAGACATATCCTCTGCAAGGTGATGAAATCCAAGTCAAAAAATATGGATAGTAGAGCCAAGTGGCTAAATATATCCCCCTACCGGGAGAGACACCGGGTAAGACAATCCTAGAAGAAAGGAAACTAAGATACCCCGTTCATGACATGTCCAAGAAAGGTGAATCTGTAGCTCCGGTCCTATCACCGTGTGGGCCTAAAGGGAATCACCACACGCAGACCAATGAGTAGGTAGCCTTTGGTTACTGAATGGATTGCGGTATTCCACTCAGGCCTCCAGAACCAGTCTGGCTACTTCAACCCTCCTACAGGAGAGGACCTCTGATAAACTGGTTGTGACCATGCCAAAAAATACTAGGGGATTTTGGTTCCCCAATGGACAACAACTATGTCTCAAGTGTAAGCGATCGAGGGGTGTTATTTTGATGCCTATCCCCCCTATCCTACCTAACTAAAATATTCTTATGTGTTCCCCAAGTGGGGTTAGAATGTTGGTTGTGTTAAGTAGTATTTTAAGGCTCACTTGAATTAGGTGATAGAGTGTGTGGATGTGAGGTAATGAACCCAATCAAAAGTGCCACGGGGTGGGCAACTTTATAACCAATAATAATAATGCAGAAATTAAAATTGTAATGCAAAATTTTCTTTTTTCAATTGGAATGCTTAAACTTAAAAAAATCTGTAAATGGAATAGAAAGCAAACTACATAAAAAGGCTATGCAGGTGCAGAAAATATTGCAGCAAAGTTCTAGGTTCAGAAAATGGTAAAAAATTCAGAAAACAGAGCGCGGGTCTGTGACTGAAATGCACGGGCTGGAGCGTGGCTGTACGGGTGAATCCTGCGATTAGGGCACAGTTGTATGGGGAAAACCTACCGGTGGTTCTCGGGTTTGTGGCCGAAATGCGTGGGCTGGGGCACGGCTAAAGGGCAGAACCCTGCGGTCGGATCGTGGGTCGGTGACCGAAAGGTGCGCTTTGGGGTGTGGCTATAGGCCTAAAACCTGCGGGCAAATCATGGGTATGGGGTCAAGAGGTGCGATCTAGGGCGTGGCTAAATGGGCAAGAGCTGCGGTTGGATCGTGGGTTTACGGCCACACTGCGTGCTTTGGAGCATGGCAAAGGGGTAGAAAGTCGTGGTTGGATTATAGGTCTGGGGCTAAAAACTGTGGTTCGAAGTGCGGGAAAGAGGAAAAAGGATGCGCTCGGGTCATGGGAAAAGAGTAAAAAAACGCGATCTGGATCACGAAAAGATGGCCAAGAGCTGCGATCTATGGCAGAAAACCCAACTAGCCGAAGCCACAACCGAACAGGGAAAACAGAAAAAATATTTGAAAAAAATAAAAACTTGTAAATTTTTAACCAGAAATTCAAAGGAACAATAGTGGAGTCGCCAAAACTGTAGCTAGGGTTTTCACCCTAGCTTGTGCAAATGAGCACCTACTAAGCTGAAGGGCCTCCTTAGTAGCATTTTAGTAAAACAGTAAATTAAAGTAGTAAAACAGTAAATTAAAGTAGTAAAACAGTATGAAGTTTAACCTAGCATGAGCATTAACATAAATAAAAAACAATGAGAAGATGATAAAGATTTTCTTTTGTATTAAATTTACCTCAAATGTTGAGGTTGGTGGAGCTCTTGCAGTAGTCCAGGAGGGCTGCTTTCGTGCTCCAATAGGTTCCTTCTCCTTCTCCAAGGTGTTTGAATAATGGGCCAAAAGGGACACTCAAATGGGAAAAACTAGCTCAAATGGTAAGCTAGGGTTTCAAGAGTGATTTTGGCAAAGTGAGGATAGGGAAGATTGTGGATATGAAATGGGGGGCCTCCATCACCTATTTATAGGTTTTTAGTGGTGGAGTATTGACCCATGGTTTTTGGCACCATATGGTTTAGGTCAATTGTATAGGGTTTTTACTTCCTTTTTTCCTTCTTTTTCCTCTTTTTTATATTTTTTATTCCCTTTTAAGAGGGTTTTTGCTATTTTTGGAGGAAATTTAAATTATTTTTGGGAAAAAGGGGGTTTTTGGCCTTTTGTAGGATTTTTAATGGTTTTTTAAGGTTTTGGAGGCAAATATGGTAGGAAATATAAACAAATGAGTCATGTAATGAGGGAGATGAGATGGTGAGCACTTTTTGGGTGTTAATAGACTTGCACACCTCTAGATGTCAAGGTTATCAATGGGTCAAAGATGATATGGTAAATAATTGTGATGATATTTTATTCGATATGAGAACTACTAACATATTTTAGTTTCATTGTAATGTCACAACTTAACCATACTATTTTACTTGTTGCAACTAGAAAAAATCTATAGCCTCTGGTGATACAACTATAAGCATTACTAGGGCAGACTTATGGAAGAAGTGCCATCAAAAGAAGGATGGCACTCCAATCACACCAGCTATAGGAAAAGCAATAGTATGTTCTCAACCTTTTAATTTAGATATTGATTAAAATTTCATTTTACATGTTGGAAATGTTTTCTTCTATGATATGATTTAATTGTATGTCAATGTTAGCAAAAAATTGAACAAGCACAAGTAGAAGTTGCATCTCAAGACTTTGCAGCTAGGGATGATGCCCTTTCCAAGGTACTAGGGGATGATTCAAGAGGACGATGTCGTGGCACTGTCTTAGGAGTTACACCAACTAACTTGTTTGGAAAAATTCCATACAAGGAGGCTCTAGCTGTAAGCCAAGCTACAGTAAAAGAAAAAACAGAGGAAATCACATCTTTGAAAACAACAATAACTGAACTACTGAAAAGAGTAGAAGATATAGAGAGAGAACATGTGGTCAACAAAGAAAATGTTAGTGTCCAATTCTTTACTCTTGTCTCAATATACAAGCCTTCACACTAATGATCTGACTTCTAATATCTGATTGCTCATTTTGTACAGTGTCCTACTGTACAAAATGCTCATGCTGAAATCACGCCTGTGGTGGAGGTTAGTTGTTTAATTATTATTTAAAATAATATTTTATTTTAATCTTTTGAATATATATATATTACATTTTGTTTCCTTGACAGAGTAATACAGGGACATAACAACCCCTATGAATGGACTAATACAAAAGAAATTAACTTCAATGCTTACTCCATCATCCCTAGTAAGTATTGAAAATTTTCGTAATTTAGATCAATTTTATTTTATTTTATCAATATATTAGAAATCATTGTCTATTGGGTGCAGAGTCATTGTTGGCTTGGTTTTGCAACCAAGCTTAGTGCTATGGACACCTTCTAACTAATAGCAATAGTTTTAATATTAATCAAAAACAATAAACTAAATCTAAATCTAAAACTAAGCTATCATGTGCATATCATAATAAACTTTTGAATTAAAAAAACAAGAACAAGAAATGAAAAAATAACTTTGTATTGAAAATGGGGGAAAGCAAGTGCTTGCAATAATAATACCTCCAAATGATGAAGATAGTTGAGAATCTCCAAGGGTGAGCAGCTCCAAACTCCAAAGGGTCCTTTCTCCAAGGTTGCTGCAATGGCCAAAGGCTCGAGGGAGATTTTGGCAGCATGAGGATAGGAAGATGGATGGATGTGAAATGAGGAGCCCCTACCACCTTTTTATAGGTTTTGGTGGTGGGGAATATCATTGTGGTTTTGTGGAAACCAATGGTATTGACCAACATGGTTTAGGTACCTTTTCCCTCCTTTTTCTTTTTTTGAATATTTTTATTCCCTTTTTAATATTTTTGGAAATTTTGGACCCTTTTTTAGGGTTTTTTATGCTTTTTTAGGAAAAATACTCATTTTGAGTGGAAAAAGGGGTGTAATAAGGCCTTTTGGTGACCTTTTGTTGGCTTCAGAGGCTCAAATGGTGAAAAAGTGGACAAATGGGTCATGTGAATAGGGAAATGAGCTAGTGATCACTTTTTGGGTGTTAACAGATTGCCCCCTGATGTGTGAGGGCAGGAGCTCATTGTATGGCCGATAGACATCATAGTTCTTCTGTCTTTTTTCTGGGGTTTGGGGAGGAGAAGAGACCGATTGGAGACTGGATCTACGACCCTTGGAAGCTGCAAAAATAAACAATATTACATGGCCTCAATATGAATGAGGAATAATCTCTGATAATGGACGAGGCGGGCATACCCATGCTCTTATCAAGACATATACATAACAATTAGTCCCAAGAAGGGGGACCTGAGAAAATACATAAAAAATCTGTCGGTACATCATAATGGCCCAAAGGGGGACATCATTTTGGGATGTACTTATGATCATATCATGACTAATCTCAATAACTGATACACTGGAATAACTGATGAACTGCTGAAACTGAAGGTGTCCAACATCTGTAGGGACTCAAAGAGTGTGAGTCATCTTTGAGAATTAATGTAACTGTATACTCAAGGGAGTATGAAACTGGGGTACATCTGAATACTGTCGCCATGCGCAACCCAGATATCTATAGGAAAAGTGTAACTGGTTGTATCCGTAGGTAGACTCTCAAATGTGGAGGAGTCAGATGGTATCCAGGGTCTTCGACTAATAACTGAACGAACCAATGCCCTGTGCGAGTCTCAACGATGCGATCAAGGTGTTGAAGTCGAGCATGTGAGAGACACCCATTTGGAGAGGCACTGAGGACTCTTCTCGAAATGATTCGTAGGCACTCATCATAAATGGTGATGAGTCCAAGACACAGGGACCTCTAGGTCTATCCTCTGGAATAAATTTGGTTGTCGTCAACAGAGGGAGACCAGCAACTAACAAGGTAATGATGTTTCCTTGATAGGAGCGCGAGGTGTAGAACTGAAGTGTGGTAGTACTGATGGTAGGACTAACATATTTGTGGGGATGGGAAGTAACTGGGGTCATAATGGGAAGACTGAAACTTCCTTTGTTCAGAGCATGATGGCATGGTTGACCTGGCAGCGTAAGGAACTGACTTGTAGGTGTGGGCATCACTGCTTTGAAGGACTGAAGGGTATGTTTGACTCTGGGGGGATCAAGCTGATAGGTTCTATCGAGGGATTCTCAGGGTGACATACTGCAGAATACTCTAAACAAAGGTGACCAAAATGGGGAAGCTGCCCTATGAGTAGAAGTGATCTGTTGTGGCACCGAGAAGCACCATTGGGTCCTTCTTCGTAGTTTTAATGAGCTCCAAGAAGGGATAAAAGTTTGCTCTGAAATGGTACTATCCTGTGGATTTGTGAGCCCAGGACTGTTCATGCTCGTTGGTGCTTTCATTTTTAAGGAGTCTGAAAACGATAAGAAGACTCTACAGTGGTTATGACTACTGTCCTGTTGGTTTTATGAGCCCAGGATGGTGATTGCTCGTGGTCACTTTCATGTTTAGAGAGTCTGAACGCGGTAAGTGGACTCCATTGGTGTTCTTTTTCGTAAGTTAGTCTCCAAGGCCCGAAAAAGCATAAAATGATGCAAATGGAGAACTCTTCTAGCCGATGTGACTAGAGTATTCCTTTTTCATAATTAGTCTACAAGGTCTGGAAAAGGGGTAAACTTATACGAGGTAGACGCCCTTTCAGATACGTTTAGCGAGCATGAAAGGAATCAAGATTGCTCGGCGATCTTTTCATTGTTTTAGGAGTCAGAAAAGAGCTTAACAGAAACTCCCTAAGTGCCTTTTTTGTAAAAGGGATTGCTCGGCCCGAAAAAGGGGTACAACTATACCGAACAAAAAAGGATTGATGGGATCAAGAAAAGGTCTCAAGTGTCATCATGTGTGCGGGATACTGGATCCGGTGACATAAAGATTGTTAACAAGGGGCAACGGCCATTGTGGCACGCAAACTGAGGTGATGGGTGACATTTTAAAAAATGCCTGAAAAATCTGGAGGTGAGAGCGAGAAATGATCTCAAGCATCATCACGAGCGTGGAAAATTGAATCCGACGATATAAGGCTTGTCAAAAGTGGACGACGATCGATGTGGCACGCAAATCGAGGTGACGAGGGTGTCCAAAAAATGGTCAAAAAATGGACCTGATGAAAACAGGAAAAGGAAAGAACTATCAGGAAGTTCTCGCAATGGACGGTGGTGTCCATCCAGTTTACTATGGGTAAAATCGTTTGAGGTACAACCCGTTGCATGGGTTGCGGAGGGGGTTTCCTTCTGAGTCGGTCAGAATGTATGCCCCCTGTCTGAGGCAAGTGTGAATAATATATGGGCCTTGCCACATGGACACAAACTTTCCTTTCCCAGTTTTGTCATGAGCCTGATCGTAGGCGAGGACAAGGTCCCCTTCAGAAAAATTTCTTGGGTGGACATGTTTATCATAATTCAATTTGGATCGGTTCTTGGCTGCTTCCATGTTTTGAAGGGCTGTGCGCCGATCTTCATCGGCTTGCTCCAGTAGTAGTAAGCGTTGCTCAATTGGGGCAGTGTCCGATAGGAGTTCAACGGCCATATGTAGGGTCGGAATCTGGCACTCAATGGGGAGGATGGATTCGACACCATGAACTAAGTGGAAAGGGGTAAAACCGGTGGCGGTTTTAGTTGATGTGCGGTATGCCCATAGTGCTGGGAAGAGCATGTGGTGCCAATTTGACTTGTGTTTGTCTACAGTGCACTGGAGGATGGTTTTCAAAATTTTGTTTATCGCTTCGACTTGGCCATTTCCTTGGGGGTAGTAGGCAGAGGAGAAATGGTGTTCAAATTTCAGTAAGGTTGATAGTTCTTTCCAGACGGCGTCTTCAAAGTGAGAGCCGTGGTATGAGACAAGTTGCTTTGGCACTCCAAAACGTGCGATAACATGGTTGAGAAAGAACCGTGCTATGGTGTCGGCTATGCAATTGTAAGTTGGCATGGCCTCCGCCCACTTGGTGAAATAATCTACGGCCACAATAATATGTTTGTGACTGCTGGCTGACGTGGGATTGCAATCAAGGAAGTCAATGGCCCATTTGCAGAATGGTCCGGCAGTAACGACTGGATGAAGGGGGGTGGGTGGGGTTCTTGCTTTGGGGGCAAAAAGTTGACAATTTTGGCAATGTTTGACTGCGGTGATGCAATCAGTGAATAATGACGGCCAAAAGTAACCTGCACGAATGATCTTTTGGGCGGTGGCCATGCTGGAGAAATGGCCTCCACAGGCACCACTATGACAATCATTGAGGACTTGTTCTGCCTCACTATGGGATAGGAAACGTCGTAGGATGGTATCAATGCCACATTGATAAAGCACATCCCCTAACAAGAGGTATCGAGGGGCGTGGTGACATATACGACGGCGTCCGTCGTGATCGACGTGGGGTCGAAATTTCTGCGTGCGGAGGTAAATTAGGATGTCACCGTACCATGGGTCGTCAGACGAAATAATGAAGATGTGATCGTCGATCAGATCCATTTGGATAGTGGGTGATGACGAAGAGGATGGGAGGTCAGTGATGAGATGGGCAAGCGCGAGGGCTTTAGTGCTCTTGGGAGTTTTGAAAGTGAGGTCATATTCCTGGAGGATAATGACCCATTTAGCAACACGACCTTGTAGGAGCCGCCGGTTTAGGAGATAGACCATAGGGTTGGAGTTGGCGACGACCGTGGTATGACCGAGCAGAATGTAATGTCGCAATTTTTGGACGGAAAAGACTACAGCTAGGGCTAATCTTTCCTCGTATGGGTAACGTAGGGGTGGGCCACACAAGGTTTGGCTGATGTAATAAATGACATGTTCTTGGTGAGAGGCATCTTCTTGGGCCAAGACTCCGGACACGGCATGTTCAGATGCCGAGACATAAAGGATGAAGTCCTGAGAGAAATCCGGAGGGGAGAACAAGGGGGCTTGTGTGAGAGCTTTTTTGAGGGCTTTGAATGCTGTGTCTGCTTGCTCATCCCAAACAAAGGGTATGTGGGTGCGAAGTAGGCGTAAGAGTCCGTGAACTTTGGTGGCGTAATCAGGCACGAAGCGACGAAGGAAATTGGACCGCCCCTACAAACTCTGGAGTTGCCGAAGCGTGCACGGAGAGGGAAGGTCTAAGATGGCTTTGACTTTTAGGGGATCAACAGTAATTCCATCCTGGGAAACAATGAAACCCAACAAACGGCCTACAGGAACGCAAAAGACACACTTGTGTGGGTTCAAGCGGATTTTATATTTGCGACAACGTAGGAAAACTTGCCGGAGGTCGTTAAGGTGGTATGATTGTTTCCGGGAACGAGCTGTAAGGTCATCAAGATAGACCAGCAGGATATGGACCAAGTCATGAAAACAATAGGTCAAGGCCCGCTGGAAGGTGGCACCAGCATTTTTGAGGCCGAAAGGCATTACACGATAGGCAAAGGTGCCCCATGGGGTAGTAAAGGCAGTCTTATACTGATCCTCCTTACGAATCTGAATCTGGTTGTATCCGAAAAAACCGTCCATGAAAGATAGGACTTCATGTCCCACACACGCATCAATGAGTTGGTCAATGAATGGCGTGGGGAAATTGTCTTTGGGACAAGCGCGGTTTAAATCATGGAAGTCAGTGCATACTCTAAGGGCACCTTGTTTTTTGTTGACGGGAACAGGGTTTGAAACCCATGTGGTATAAGCAATAGGATAAATGAATCCTGCTTCGCGAAGTTTCTCAACCTTGGCTTTAACAACGGGGAGCTTGGAAGGATGAATGGGTTGCTGTTTCTGACGAATGGGGGGGACATCAGACCATGTGTCAATGTGGTGTTCTATAATGGCGAGTTCAAGACCAGGCATTTTGGTATTGGACCAGGCAAAGACATCACGAAATTCTTGAAAAAGCTTTTTATATGCCTGAGTTTCCGCTTGAGTGCAAGATGCGCCCAGCGAGATGAGCTCAGGTTTTAGAGGCGTGGTGGAAATATCAATTTGTATTATGGGGGAAATGTTTGACATGTTCCCTTCTTCGAAGGCATCTGGTGCTGGGATGGGGTCTTTGAACCAATCTACCTTAGTGGGTATGAAATCTTTCGATTCGACGGATAGCTGGTTAGATGCCGTGGATGTAGATGCCTATAGGAGGAAGTAGGAGCGGTGATGCATATCGTCCCAAGGGTAGTCGGGTGCAGTGAGTGTTTCCAAAATTTGCTCATCAGTATTGAAGTAGTCAGACCATAAATCAAGGGGTTCTGGTTTGAAATTGGTAGTCGAAGAGATCAAATAAATGGTGTTAATCTCTCCGGATGAGAATGATGCAGGAGGGTAGATCTCCTCGATGAGGGGAGAAGATATTTCTAAGTCGATGTTATTCAACTCATACAACGTTGCTCTGTAATCTGGGATATCAGGCCAGTGATGTGAGTAATGGTCGTAAACACCGCATATGGCACAAGGGTGATTAGTGCGCAGTGATTTATCACGAGGCTTGGGGTTTGCATCGAGTTTGACCACCGGGATGTTGGGGTCGTCGTCCAGCATTTGCATGTGTTCCTGTAATGCAGGTAACTGTGGACACTGATGGGTTGGATGGCCTAACTCATCACACAACGAGCATTTAGGAGGAGCACGGAACATGGGGGGAGGTTTAACTGCTTTGGGTGGGGGTACCGCAGTGTATGGTTGTGGGCCTTTGCCCCCAGTGGGCCTGATGAGAGGAGGGGGATTCGTAGATGATGAAGGAGTAGTGATACCGGGAGGTGGTTGGGTAGAAGTGACAATGGGTTGCACCAGTTGCAGGATGACATTTGGTGTCAGTGGGGAAACGGGAGGCGAAATATACCACACGGGTAATCCCAATGTTAACCCGGGGAGACTGAGGGTAGCCATAACCGGAGCGCTTACTATGCCCGAAGGAGGGAATAGAAAGGGGATTGTGTGGATGGGTGTAACCCCAATGTGACTAGGTACCAATGGTGGTTTAGGTAACAAGGAATATTGATTGTTGGTCGTTTTTGTATTGTGGGAAAGAGTACAAAGGTTGGTGACATGAGTCTCCGGTGACAGTGGTGGAATGGAATGGAATGTAGAAGTCATCGGCGCATTGGAGTAAAGTACGGGTCCCACTGAGGAAATGAATGAGGTAGTTGCACCACAAACAGGTTGTTCAACCATGGGGAGAACATTTGCAGGTGCAGCGGGGGCCTTGGGATCGTAATAGGTGAGTTGGTCGACCTTGACCATGCGTCCCTCATGGGGGAACTGCATGGTACGAAAAACGGATGAGGCAACCGCCCGCATGGCATACATGTAGCTGCGACCAAGTAAGAGGTTATAATCGAGCTAGGCATTAATGACCTCAATGTCAATGAGCATGGTTTTACCCGCCAACTGGACGGGAACATTAGCTAAGAGACCTTGGGGTTGAGCTGAATGGCCGTCGTAGGCTCGCAACGCAGTGGTGGATTGATGGAGAGTAGGGGATCCCAACTTCTGCCAAACGAACGTGGACATGACGCATGTGGAGGCCCCTTCATCGATAATGCACCTATGGATGACAAGATTTCGAACGGAAACGGAAACTTGGAATGCTAAGGTGGAAGGCAAGCGTGGTTCGGACTGGTCTGAATCGAATGCGATCAGTTGTGAATCATTGGGGTCAATAGCGCCAATGGCAGAGAGCAAAGTCTTGCGCTGCAAAGGACAGTTTTTTAAGACTTCCAAAGCAGACATGGTTGTAGGAGACTGAGCTAAGTCGTCTATAATGTTGTAATTTGATGCAGCACGAGCATTGAGATTATTGTTGATGCAACGAAGTGGGAAGCGAGGTGCTTTGGGAGCGCCATCAAGTGGAGCCGGAGGTATACGTAACATCTGATTTGTGGGATTAACGTTAGTGTTTTTGTTGGCTGGAGGGGCTTCAGAGGTGGAGCCATATTGGTTCCGACGGGTTTGGAGGTTAGCATCGGCAGTTGACATCATCAACAAGTGGTGAGTACCTGAATCAAACATGGGTTGATCAGGAGCTGCATAAGTGATCTATTGTGGTGGCACATTGCCCTGAGGGGGAGCTAACGGCTGAGTGTTCAGTACACCTTGGTTTGGAAAGGGATTTTGCAGCACCAAAGGTTGATGTTGAGGTGGTGGAGGGTTGGGTGGCGGCTGAGGAGCCGCTTGCCCTTGACGATGGGTATCGTCAGTCCAAAGTTGCCGAGCTCGCTCCAAATGTGGGCAAGCATGTGTGTAATGACCATAAACCCCGCAAATAGAACAAGGATGGTTTGTTCTGAGGTTACTGTTTTTAGGCTTCCTGGGATTACGATCCGGATTCTGGTTGGGAGGAGTAGCATTGTTATTTTGCGGAGGATTGGGAGGTGGAGGACCTTGATGTTGTTGTTGGTTGTTACCGCGGTTACGTCCTCTTCCACAGTTCTGTTTCCCACCCTGGTTGCGCTGGTTCTTTTGGTGTTGGGGCTGGTTGTGCTATGTGTACACTTTCCCTTGAGTAGTGGGAGGATTTTGGTTCACCGCAGGTGTGGGAGCAGGTTGTGGTGGATAATAAGCTGGTGGGGCTGGAGGTGGACCAGTTACCTGCTGGGGTTGTTGGTAACCCTGAGCTATTGGAGGTGTTGGGTTAGCTGTCGCAGCTAGCTGTGGGTAGTACACAGGTTGAGGTGCGACTAGAGGGGTGTATGCGGGTGGTGCATGACTGAAGCACTGAGGTGGACATGAAGGTCCGTGGGTATGGTGGTGATGTGCCATGGGAGCATATGAATTGGTTGCTAGGATGTGCAATGGAAAAGGGTTGGGGATGCGGGGTAATACGACCAATGATGCCATCTGCGGCATGGGATGCCCCCAGTGCATCGTGTTGGGATGAATCAGCTTGAGGGGCATCCAGTATAATGGTATATAGGTAACCCGACTGGGCGTAAATGAGGTCAAACTGTTGGGCTTTGAGGATGGCCTCTTCTTCAGACTTGGGTCGTTCGGATGCCACATCCTTCGTAATGAGAGGGAGGATGGATTTTAGAAACCAATCTAAGAAGATACGGTTGTCTAACTTGATTTTGCAGAGGCTTCGGCGTCGACGCCACTCATGAATGTGGTCAGTGATGTGGGTGGCCGTGTTCTGTCTGCAAGACAGTAGGATCTCGAATCCTGCATCATAGCGGACAGGTAACTGGAAGAACTGTAGGAAGGTCGAAGCAAGGGAGGTAAAGGTGGCATGGGTCCCATGGGGCTGCTCGATATACCACTTAGCTGCAGAGCCAGTGAAGGTGCGCTGTAACAGACGGAGGCGGACAGAGTCGTCCACTATGGAGTTGGAGGAACACCATAGATGGAAGGACATGATATGGTTATGGGGGTCCTCACCTGCCTTGCCCTCAAACTTAGTAATGTCGGAGGGGAGTTTGGTGGGCATATGAGGCCACGCAGGGTAATGTCTGATAGGGTCATTGGTGAGCCTGGCTAAGTCTGGTAAGTTCAAACTCACCATATAAGGTAAGGTAGCAGATGGATGTGGCGTAGTGACTAGGATATGACTAGTCATGGTGGTATGATGCGGTGGTCCAGTAGCGCCTAAGGGTATGCTGGGTATTGAAGGTATATGTCCTCCAATAGCTGTGGTCTGGTATGGACCAGCATTTCCAAGTGCAACATGGGTTACACCGGGGTTAGGAATAGTAGTGGTGATTCTTGGAATCTGGGTTGTGGTAATCAGAGGGGGTGTGACCCCTATGTTGGGCATACCCATAACAGGTGGTGGCCCTGTGTTGGGAATTCCTATAACAAGAGGTGGCCCTGTGTTGGGCATTCCTAAAGGTGGGGTGTCCACCATATTAGGCATACCTAGGGGGGTGGTGGTTGCCATGGATGGCACCGCAGTAGAAGGGTTGATGGACGTCTCTCCTATGGTGCTGGTAAAAAGTGGGTCGAATGGTGTTCCATCCATAAGGTTGGTTGGGAATAACTCTGTGGGGTTTTCGGATTCTGCCTCAGAATTAGATGTGAAGTGAGGCATGTCAGAATCGGATGACTGTATGGTTGACCGACGATGTGTCGAGTCAAGGGATAAGGCTCTACATCGGTGAAGTGGAGAACCAAGTAGACTGAACTCTGGGAGTTCACCCTGAAGACGACGAGAGCGTCTAAAATTCTCAATGGTGAGAAATAAGTTTTTGTGTAAAAAATTTGTTTTGTGTAAGGTGGTAATGTATAAAAAACTCTAAACCTTAATGCAACCAAGGGTGCAAGAAGGGGAGTGAAAATGAAGGCTCTCAGGCCAAAAAACAACCTCAAAAAAGGCACTTATTATAGCAGTTGTGCTATAATAAGTGGAAGGATGCAAAAAATGGTCAGAATACCAACATGCAAATAGCTTCTAGAAAAAAGAGGTGTAACTAGACCAAAGGTGGATTGTATCATGCAAACACCTAACTAAAAGTATTGTGAATTAACAAACGATATTCTCTGCAAGGTGATGAAATCCAAGTCAGACAATATTGAGTGTTGAATCAAAGGCTAGATATCCCCCTACCGGGAGGGACACTGGGTAATCAATCCTAAAGAATGGCAACTAGGATACTCCGTTCATGACACGTCCAGAAAAGGTAAATCTGTCGTTTGGTCCTTTTACCACAATACCCCCATACAGGGATATCCCGAGAACTGCGAATGGTAGCCCTTCGGTTACTGAATGGATTTCGGTATTCCACTCAGGCTTCCAGAACCATCCTCGCGTCTTCAACCCTCCTAGGGGAGAGGCCTTCCGATAAACTGGTTATGACCGTGCCAAAAAATACTAGGAGATTTTGGTTCCCTAATGGACAACTTCTATGTCTCAAATGTAATAAATGAGGGGTGTTATTGGAACACCTATCCCCCGAGTTCTACCTAGCTACAAATTTCTTTTAAGTGTTTCCCAAGTGGGGTTAAAAGTTGGTTTGAAGTTAGGGTAAATTTTAAGGCTCAGTTTAAATTATGTGTTTGAGTGGGTGCACGTGTGGTATTTTAAACTGAAATTGAAAAAAGTAAATGCTTTGCAGAAAATATTCAAAAAACAAAGGATCTTTTGAAATAAAAAAGCAAATATTATGTCTTTTTTCAATAAATGGAAATTAAATGCTTTGCAAAAACTATTCAAAAAACAAAGGATCTTTTGAAATAGGAAAGCAATATTATGACTTCTTTAAGAAATAAATGGATTTCTTTTTAAAATTCTGCTATGGGCAAAATATCAAAGAAGTAAACAGTAAAATTTTTTATCTAGATAAAATGCAAATAAATCCTTCTTTCAATTTCTGAAATTTTTTTTAAAAAGACTTTTTAAATGTGCATTCTAAATAGAAAAAAGATTAAATGGTTGTAATAATGTAGGAATTTTTGATACTGTAAAATAGCTAAGTGGGCAGAAAATACAGTAAAAATTAATTTTTTAAACGGATTGGCCGAATGGAAAAAATGGCATCACGGGTTTTGATAGAATAGCCGCGATGGATCTCACAGGTTTCTGTCACACAGTCGCAATGGGTAGCGCGGGTTTCAGCCACGAAGCCGCGATGTGCAGTGTGGGATTTCGTCACACAGTCGCGATGTGCAGCGTAGAAAATGTTCGTGAAGCCGCAATGTGCAGCGCACAAATTGGTCATGAAGCCGTGGTGATCCGCGCGGAAAAGAGCCGCGCGACTGTTGGGCAAAAAGCCACGAGGCGAAAGCCGTATGCAGACGCCGAAAAATGAACCCAAAAATTGAAAATTTCGGGCTGTAAATGGCAATGAAATGGGCCAAGATCTAGAACAGCAATGGATCTGCTGTCTAGGGTGGCAGATCTATGAATTAAACTAACTAATACAATCAAAAACTAAGATCTAAAGCAAAAGGGAGATCTAAAAGTTCGAAAGCAGCAGAGTCGCCAAAAACTGTTTGCTTGGTTTTGCAACCAAGCTTAGTGCTATGGGCACCTGCTAACTAGTAGCAGCAGTTTCAATACTAAGCAAAAACAATAAACTAAATCTAAATCTAAAACTAAGCTAGCATGTGCATATCATAATAAACTTTTGAATTAAAAAAACAAGAACAAGGAATGAAAAAATAACTTTGTATTGAAAATGGGGGCAAGCAAGTGCTTGCAATAATAATACCTCCAAATGATGAAGATAGTTGAGAAGCTCCAAGGGTGAGCAGCTCTAGACTCCAAAGGGTCCTTTCTCCAAGGTTGCTACAATGGCCAAAGGCTCGAGGGAGATTTTGGCAGCATGAGGATAGGAAGATGAATGGATGTGAAATGAGGAGCCCCTACCACCTTTTTATAGGTTTTGGTGGTGGGGAATACCATTGTGGTTTTGTGGAAACGAATGGTATTGACCAACATGGTTTAGGTACCTTTTCCCTCCTTTTTCCTTTTTTGAATATTTTTATTATTTTTATTTCCTTTTTAATATTTTTGGAAACTTTGGACCCTTTTTGAGGGTTTTTTATGCTTTTTTAGGAAAAATACTCATTTTGAGTGGAAAAAGGGGTGTAATAAGGCCTTTTGGTGACCTTTTGTTGGCTTCAGAGGCTCAAATGGTGAAAAAGTGGACAAATGGGTCATGTGAATAGGGAAATGAGCTAGTGAGCACTTTTTGGGTGTTAACAGTCATACATCAAAATATGATCAACATTCTGTACAGAAAAAACCAATGGTTCCATCGAAACTGCAAATTGACAAAATGAAAACACTAATTCAGGTACAATTGTAATTATTTAATCTAGGATCATCAATGTTTAAATTCTTATTTCCATGCATCTTACTTTGTCTCATTTATTTGTAGGGTCAAGATAATGCTAATGAGTTGACACCAACTTCCCAATTGGGGCTGCAAGGAAAGAAATGCTTTCTCATTGCATTAAACTCAAGGGTTAAAGTTGCAAGGGCGACAATACATAAGACTGGTCCAAATGCAATGGTACACCATGTCCCTATTGGAAAAGGCTATTATATTGTGAATCTGACAGAAATTTTAGATCCTCTATTTGAAAATATAGCTCCACCAAGTCCTAGTAGCGCATTATGTAATCTAGAAGATGCTTTGTTGAGCTTCATTCCTTGGCATAAGGATGACATTGAACTATGTAACTAGTGGTTATGCTGTGTGACTAGTGATTTCAGCGATGTTGTATCAATTGAGAATAGTTGATTTATTGAATATTTATACTTAGATCAGGACATAGTTTATAAATTTTTTGTAGTTCAGAATTAATCTTTACATTTAATTAAAATTTTGGGCACAAGTTGCCATTATATGCTAGGGGCACAATTTTTTATTTTGTATTTCATCAGTATTATATAATCTTCGTTGCATGTGAAATGAGATGTTGTGTTGTGGATATGTGGAATGATTAGCTCAAATCTATTCTAGGATACGACAACATGCAACAGCTCAGGCCTAAATGCAACGATTTCATTCAAGACTACTTATGGCTGTAGTAGTTCCATTGTAAATCGGTAGCCTAAAGATCGTAGATCTTCATGGTTGCCTGATATTTTGTGGAACGAATTCATGTCATCAGGGTATAAATGTAAAGAGGCGTTCTGAGCCTAGGGTTGGAGAATTTATAATTGTATAAGCTAAAACTAAGAGATGTGACTGTGATTCATTATTTCTAATACAAGGAGCAGAGTTTCTTATATCTTGGTGTTTTAATTTGTGTTAGGACACGACATCTTTGTTAGAAGTCCAGGGCCCTCCTTCTCACAGAGATTGCCGAGTTAAGTAGGTAGTTTAATTTCTTTCCTGTTGCATGGTGTGGAATTGCATTAGATGTGTTACTGCGAGCTGCAACAGTGAAATGATAATTGCATTCTTCTTTGGTAGTTCATGATTGCATCCTGAATAGCTACAACTGTGTGGTGTGACACTCGACTGTGTGGGTTAGTTTATTTGACGCATGGTGTGTTAGATCAGCTGTTACAACCAAGCTCAGCTCTAATTCCTTTGAGTCATTTATTCTTTCTAGGATTTCCAATATTAATCAAATTAGAGTTCAAGCTTACTTCTAGTTTGTGGTTGTTGTTTTATCTTTCTTGAATTCATTAGATTGGATAGATTATGATTCAGTTACAGTAGCTGCTAGATGAGTTAGATCAGTAGATATTGAATACTGTAGTTTGAGAATTATAGGATTTAACTTCTTGCAAAAGTAAGTCTAGTTTATTTTATTCCAGGTTACCAACTGATTCAGGAGCAAGGACTTTTCCCTGTCTGTGATAATTTGTAAAAGGCTATTGCAATTCTGCATAAATTTTTCTTTATATAAATAAATCATTTTCTTTTCTTTTATTTGATTTGATTTTTCAGTTTTGATGGGTTTTTGTCTTTTTAAGAACTCTGAACAAGTTTTTGCGTGGAAGATCACTCGAATGGAGGCAGTCGCAACTTGGGCCAAATGATTGTGGCATTCTGATTGATCCTCGTTTCTGTGAATAAATCCTTGGAAGAAAATAATGTTGCAGCAATAGGTACTCAACAAAATATGGCTGATCTTTTTTTTTCCCGTAGATGCAACAATGCAAAATCCCGCCCAAATTTCTACTTTTACAGCTGCAACACCGCTTCATCTGGCTTATATATTATTCCCGCAGTTGCAACACTACTCAAATCCCACCCAAGTTTGTTTTTCTGCACAGTTGTAACACTGCTGGGTTGTCTATTTCCCTTATTTTTTAGCAGTTGTGACTTCGTCAAAATCGCCTATCTTTCCCATTTCACGCAGCTGCAACACCACTAACTATGGATTATTTCTCTTTATCGCAACTGCAACATCGCTAAAATTGCCCATTTTTCCTATCTTTAGCTACTGTGACTGCGCTAAAGTTGCCTATCCTTCCTATTTTACCGCAGCTGCGACTCCGCTAAAGTTGCCTATCCTTCCTATTTTACCGCAGCTGCAACACCACTAAGTTGCCTATTTTTCCTTTTTCAAGCAGCTGCAACACCTAAATTTGTCCATTTTTCCTATTTTGAGCAGCTGCAACACCTCCAAAAGTGCCTATTTTTCCTATTTCGAGCAGTTGCAACACCACTGAAATTGCCCATTTTTCCTATCTTTAGCAGCTGCGACTCCACTAAATTTGCCTATCCTTCCTATTTTACCGCAGCTGCAACACCGCAATGTTGCCTATTTTTCCTATTTCGAGCAGCTGCGACACCTCCAAAAGTGCCTACTTTTCCTATTTTAAGCAACTACAACACTTAAATTTGTCCATTTTTCCTATTTCGAGCAGCTGTGACACCTCCAAAAGTGCCTATTTTTCCTGTTTCAAGTAGCAGCAACACCCGCTAAAATTGCCCATTTTTCCTATCTTTAGCAGCTACGACTCCTCTAAAGTTGTCTATCCCTCCTATTTTACCGTAGCTGCGACTTCGCTAAAGTTGCCTATCCTTCCTATATTACCACAGCTGCAATAGTTCCAAGTTGTCTATTTTTCCTTTTTCGAGCAGCTTCAAAAACCTAAATTTGTCCATTTTTCCTATTTCGAGCAGCTGTGACACCTCCAAAAGTGCCTATTTTTCCTATTTCTAGCAGCTGCAACATCGCTAAAGTTTCCTATCCTTCTTATTTTACTGTGGCTGCAACACCGGCAAGTTGCCTATTTTTCCTATTTCAAGAAGCGGCGACACCTCCAAAAGTGCCTACTTTTCCTATTTCAAGCAGCTACAACACCTAAATTTGTCCATTTTTTCTATTTCGAGCAACTGCAACACCTCCAAAAGTGTTCATTTTTCCTATTTTGAGTAGCTACAACACCGTTAAAAGTGCCTATTTTTCCTATTTCGAGCAGCTACGACTCCGCTAAAGTTTCCTATCCTTCCTATTTTACTACAACTGTGACTCCGGTAAAGTTGCCTATCCTTCCTATTTTACCGTAGATGCAACACCGCCAAGTTGCCTATTTTTCCTATTTCGAGTAGCTGCAACACCTAAATTTGTCCATTTTTCCTATTTCAAGCAACTGCAACACCTCCAAAAGTGCCTATTTTTCCTAATTCAAGCAGCTTCAACACTGCTAAAAGTGGCTATTTTTCCTATTTCGAGCAGTTGCAACACCGCTAAAGTTGCCTATCCTTCCTATTTTACCGCAGCTGCATCATCGCCAAGTTGCCTATTTTTCCTATTTCGAGTAGTTGCGACACCTCCAAAGTGCCTATTTTCCTATTTTGAGTAGCTGGAACACATAAATTTGTCCATTTTTTCCTATTTTGAGCAGCTACTACACCTCCAAAAGTGCCTATTTTTCCTATTTCGAGTAGTTGCAAGACCGCTAAAATTGCCCATTTTTCCTATCTTTAGCAGCTGCGACTCCGCTAAAGTTCCCTATCCTTCCTATTTTACCGCAACTGCAACACCGCCAAGTTTCCTATTTTTTCTATTTCAAGCAGCTGCGACACCTTCAAAAGTGCCTATTTTTCCTATTTCAAGCAGCTGCAACATATAAATTTGTCCATTTTTCTTACTTTTGGCAACTGCGACTCCACCAATTCCTCATTGAATACTCATTATTTCTTTGCTCATCGGTATCAACGCTCTCCATCAATGCTCTCCATCGGTATCAACGCTCTCCAGCAGTTATCCTTAGCCAATCCGCTGAGACGACAACTACGTCTAATTTGTCCTTCGCTTTTGGTTTTTGTTTGCCATTTGACCTGCCCCGTGCAATAACCTGTCACCACTTTTTACCAAAAATGGTCGTGCCAATTCCAAAAAATACCCAAACTATCTCTCATTCTGCGTGCAGTAGCTCGTTATGCATGCAGTAGCTCAACGTATGGGACTGTAACTCATCCCGCTGGTAGCAACATTTATAGATAGCTTCTCAATATGGGTATCCTGGCACGACACGAGCCTGTCAGCATAGCGCCCTTGCGTGCAAACAGAGAGGCTTTTACTATATTCCAGGAAGCTAGCTGGATTGACTATTTCCAGTGTTTGAATGGTTTTCATGTAGACACCGCACTTGAGTTTGCTCAAAATCTAACCAACACTCATTCAAAGGTTCGAGGTATCCAAATAGATGTTTCAGAAGCAATCATGAAGGAGGTAACAGGATTTCCCAGAATCGGGATGCAATGGTTTGGTTGGAAGTGCCATAATCCAACTGCAGCACAAGAATGTTTGGCAGTCGGAGAAGTTGTTTAGCCGCATGGCCGAGGCATAGCATTGGAATCCTTGGAACCAGGTGGCGACCTTCATAAAGAAATACATTTCCTATGAAGGTAGGTACAAAGTGGTTTACATATATGAATTCTTCCTCCTTTCACATTTACGCCACTGCAGATTGTTAAATATGTTATTTTATCTTTTACAATCTTTGCAAACTATGGTTGGGTATGTTAAGGGTGCTCGACACCCCTTATCTTCCCTCTCAAACCACAGGTTGATTAAAATCTTAATCTTAAGGGCCCTTGTGCACCAGAATTTGACATGGGAAGAATTTGTTGCTTGGCCAAGGGTACCCCAAGCATCTGTCGTGGCAATAGGAGGTGTTGAAATGGTAAATGAGGAGCGGAGTTCCTCCAATTCAGTTGGGGGGAGGGATGGAGCATTGGCAGACCACGTGGAATAGGTAAATATGGGGGAAGCTGCGACAGCAGCAAACCTTGTTGCAGAAGGGGATATGATGGAGCCAGTGGCAAATGAGGCAGTGATATTGGAAGCTGCAACAGCAGCAAATCCTATAGAGGTGTTGGAAAATTTAGAAAACCCTGTATCATAGAAAAGAAGAAAAAGTTCAGGGAGTAAGGGTCAGACATCTACCTCAGCAAAGAAGAGAAGAACCAGAGTTGTTACAGTAGTAGCAGTAGTATGCAGTGAAGGCCAGCCATCAGGAGTTGTGAATAAAAGAAGGACTCGGTCAGTTGCAACAGCCGAAAAAACATGTGCAATTAGGGAAAATAGTGAAATTCCCACAGCAGAAGCAACATGTGCAACCGGGGTAGGCATAGAAATTACTATTTTAAACCCCAAATCATTGGCCGTTACACAAGAACCTACTATGGAAAAAACCCAAATTGAAAACCTCCTTTTTGAAAATGAGCTGCTAAAGGAGGAGGTGAAAATGCTTCGGAATGAATTGGAGAAATGGAAGGAAGTGACTGGAAAACAGGAAAAGAAGAATTTGAATATATTAGTGGTGGTTGCAGATCTATTAGAAAATTCATCTCTTGTTTTGGGAAATGAAGAACAAGGAGAAATGGTATGCCCAGAACGTGGAGACATATTTAATTCGGCAGGAAATACTGAACTATTCCAGGACTAGTCTTATCATCCAGAAGATATCAAGGTAGTTCAAGAAAAACCTCAACAATCTAAAGAAATTGGAAAACAGGATGTTGTTACACAAGAACCAGCATCCTTGACAAGATTTAGTGAAGTTGCAAGCCAGACAACAATTGCTGATATTGAGGTACAAGAGGAAGACGTTGTTACAAAAGAACCAGTGTCTTTAAAAATGTTTGCTGAAATTGCAACTCAGACTGAGGTTGCTGAGATTGAATTGAAGAGAAAGGATGCTTCCACACAAGAACCATCATTCCTAAAAGTAGTTGTTGAGACTGCAACTCAGACTGAAGTTGCTGAGATTGAATTGGAAAGGAAGGATGCTGCCACACAAGAACCAGCATTCCTAAAAGTATTTGATGAGACTACAACTCAGGTAGAAGCTGTTGAGTTTGGTATTCAGGAAGAGAATGTTGTCACACAAGAACCAGTGTTCTCAAAATTAATGATTGATTCAACAGCACAAACTGAGGCTGTTGAGGTATAGGGAGAGGATACTGTTACACAAGAACCAACATCCTCAAAATTAACTGTTGAGATTGCAACACAAGCAGAGGCCATCACAACACTGATGGAAGAGGAAGCTGCTACACTGCCAACCGAAAATAAGGAAGCTGGAACATCTGGTGGTAGGGTAGGAATGCAATTTTCTCAAGAAATTGTTGCTTTAGACTATGATGATGGGAAAGATGTGGAGGATAGAAGGATTTAATGATTTGAGAAACAACTTTCTTTGTTACAGCTGGAGTTATCTAAATGGGAAAAGTACATTGATCAGTGTTGAGAAGCGATAGTCCCTCTCTCTGAACATAGGAAGACTATCAAAGAATTAAGGGAGAAGTGGGAAGAGGAATCAACTCTTCATAAATCTCAATTGGAAAAGGTGAAAAAAGAATTGGAGGAGTTGAAGGATTTCAAATCCATGCAAAAAGAAAATTTTCAAATGTATGCCCTCTCTCGAGAGTTGTTGAGTTCAAGAGCCCCATCTCCTTCCTACCCGGTATTCCTGTATGAGAAAATGACCCTGTTCAAATTGAAAGCTTTACAAGAGGGTAGACCTTATCAGTTGTTGATCCCTTCCTAGTTTGTAGAGACCTTTTTGTCAAGCAGATTTCTTGAGCAACACCTGTTGTGTGAATTGTATTTGCATAGTATGGCATGTTTTGGTGATTCTAGCTCTAATCCTATTCCCTATGCAGGGGATGTTCAGTTGAGAGCCTTTACCTCTTTTGTTAATAATCATGTGCAATGGGAAGATTCCTTTCAGACAATCTCTAGGAATGAGGCCAATGCCAATTTATGAATTAGGAGTGAACCCCAATCTCCTCGTGCTCTCATCATAAACCATGGAAGATGTTTCTTATCTCCTCCAAAGACTCAACATCTAAACAAGATGAAAGAGAAAGTTATCTCTACCTGTGTTGACCTGATATCCAAACAACAACATCTTTCCTTAGAGGGTAGAAAGCACAGGTGGCATACTTCTTCTCCAGCTTTGAAGAAAAGGGATCCTTACTTCCTTAAGAATTTTAAACAAGCTCTTCCTAGGGTAGCAGGGTATGTCAATTGCATGAGAACGTGTCAGTTACACTGGCTGGGACTCAAGTTCAAATTTCCACTGATACGGTTGTCAGGAGGGTAGTACAGGGACAATTATACATTGACCAAGGAAGAAGAGAAGCAGTGCTAGGAATATTGGGCCGCTTGCAATGGGTTTTTGGAAGCAGGCAAGGAACTTGACATTTCCTTCAACTTTTCCTTTCAACATGAATGGGGACCAGATTCAGACTCAGATTAGTTGGTTGTTGCATTAGGACATGCAATTGGATAGTTGGGGGGAGATGTTGGGCCCCAAAATAGCCCCTTTTTTCCTACACCTATTTACACCTTTCTTCCCTGTTTTGCCTCACTATTCCCTGATCTAAGTATATATCTTCCTAAGTAGAGCATGGATTGCAACATGTATGTTCTATTACTGTTTTATATCATTAATTCCTTATTTGTTTATGGTTTTTCACTCTATCTTTTAAGTTTGTGCTAATATTGATTGATTCAATAAAGATATCCCAGAAGCCTTTAGAAGAACGCAGGTGTAGCAGCTTGCTAACCCTTGGAGAAGATGCATATGTGGCGCCAGTTGTCCCTTCTTGAGTTCGGTTCCACAATTCACTAAAACAGTTTGAGCATTCCTCCACATGGACAGCTGCGACTGAGTCACTACAGAGCATCCGAGTACCAGCTAGTCCCATCAACTTGAATCTATTATGGGTTGTGACAACATGCAACAGCTCAGGCCTGAATGCAACGATTTCATTCAAGACTACTTATGGCTATAACAGTTCCATTGTAAATTGGCAGCCTGAAGATCGTATATCTTCATGGATGCACGATATTTTGTGAAACAAATTCATGTCATCAGGGTATAAATGTAAAGAGGCGTTCTGAGCCTGGGGTTGGAGAATTTATAATTGTATAAGCTGAAACAGAGAGCTGTGACTGTCATTCATTATTTCTAACACAAGGAGCAAATTTTCTTATATCTTGGTATTTTAATTTGTGTTAGGACACGGCAACTCTATTAGAAGGCTAGGGCCGACCTTCTCATAGAGATCGCCGATTTAAGTAGGTAGTTTGATTTATTTCCTGTTGTGTGGTGTGGAATTGCATTAGATGTGTTACTGTGAGCTGCAACAGTGAAATGATAATTGCATTCTTCTTTGGTAGTTTATGATTGCATCCTGAATTATTCATATCAATATCATGGACATATATCATGCTATTATGCTAATGATTCCTATCAATATGAATATCATATATGTAATTTGAATTAATGTGCAAACAACAATACAAATTTCAAATGTGTGTCACTTGTTGAAAACTTATTAACTTAATAATAAATATATTCATATAATTATTAATTATAATTTAAACTTGAAAATTATATATATCTTCCAAATGGAAATTTCCATCACCCTAAATAAATAATGCAGAATTGTCAACCAACAAAATGGGTATAACTAAACAGTAATAGCAAGTAATATCAAACTGAGTAAGAACAATAATCCTCTACTTACTTATGAACTCAAGCTAATTCATCAGCTACGAGGGAATGTGTCCTTTCATGCACTCGTTCAGTTATATTCCTTGGCTTTCATTCCATAAATTGCATCACTTGTATTGCTGAAACTCTAGTCGAAAATTATAGGTTTATTACATTCACATTCAGAATGCATCCAATAAGAGTTCAATACTGGTTTTTTGGTCTCATGATCCTTATTATGCACTCAATCAGTTTGCTTAAACTGTCATATGGTTTGTTTGGGTTTTCAATGGTCTGTCTTCAAATATGATTAGACTATTTAACCAACTTCATATGTTCTTCATTAATTAATCCTAATGACCAAACTTGACATCCCGTGTATGAAATCTGGAATGGCATAATTACACATTTCTGAGCCTACTCATCCATGAATCAACTCTTCCAAATTGGTGAAGAAAAGTGCATTAGAAAAATTAATAACATCAAGAAGAAACCCCAAAGAAGAATTTATGGACCTGTCAAAACTATGGTTTAGGGAAATTAGACCAAGCCTAGGAGAAGATAAAAAATTGTCCAAGTATGGAATTATTGGTAAAATATGCCTAATAGGCCTTAGGAAAATGCCCACCACAACTCATAGGATGATGATAAAAATATTCTGAGAGTGTGGATCTCTAGAGTGTTATATGGTACATCCAACCATATCATTAGCCTGACCAAAAAGTATTTCAGGAAGAAGATATCAATCTTCCAAAAGTGCCTCTCAACAATATTTGCACTACTCCAGAAAAAATGCCCGCCGAGGAGAGAAAAAGAAGCTCCAGAAGAAATGCCCACCGAGGAGAGAGAAATAATCTCCAGAAGATGAAAGTGGTCTTGATGGATTCACCTTGTAGGCCTCTACCCATTGGGTATCTCACTTGCCAAGTTTGAAGGAAAAATGAAATCACCTTGGTGACATGGGGTTTGAAGAGAACTTGTTAAGTGTTAGAAAAAGAATTTGAGAGACCATTTGGAAATGCCTGCAAGGGGGTGTTCCTTTGATGATAAAATTCATCAGATGATATGGTCCCATTCATTGTTGAAATGGCTATCTAGCCATGATCTTGGTTTTTCTTATGGTGATCAGATAAGGAAAATATAAACTTGCCAAAATAGAAGAAAAATGTTATTTTGCATACTAAAGACAAAGGAAAAATGGCTAAGTGTTGTAAAGGGGCTAAGTGATGCCTACATTAAGGTTGATGCCCACACTAAGGATATTGATTCCCGCATGGAATTGCATGGCATAGATGATGATGTGGCATGAAGTTGAAATCATTGTTGCATTATGACATCATTCTGGAGAAATACGACAAATGAATGAAAATCAAGAAATTGGCTAAGTATGGGAAAATTGGTCCAAATTTTCTACTATTTTAGAGAACATGAAAGAAGGACAACTATATGCAATTAATAAGATTAATATACATTATATGCAACGACAAAACACTTTTCACTTTTAAGTCAATAATTTTCACATTTTTTAGAAAATACGGCTTATATTAAAAAAAAAAAATTTACACAGCAATATGCATTACCTCAATGCAATCAGCACTGCAATGAGATCAGATTGTCTTTGTTGAATCTTACTAGCATAATTGGTTTTTAAGGAATCTATTGGTCAAGCAATTCAAAGACATCTTGGCCAAATCCTTTCAATGGATTTGGCCTCGACAGTAAACTTCAATTGATAATGATTTAGTCAATTCACTCACTCATTACCAATAATTGCAATGTTCTGCAATCACGGCTCTATCCCAACCAATAATAACATACATATTTTGATCAATGGATTTCTTGAAAGATTCAAATACAGAAACATACTCCGTTTTAAATCAACATTTCTACCATGAAGGCGCATTGCAAGCCATTCAAACGCATTTGGATTGACATTCAATCTTGCAGAAAAAACCATTCAATTACAGAGATCATACACAGAGGTTTCAAATTTTAAATCAGCATAGACACTCAGAAATCAACCAGTGAAAAGAAGATTACATACATATGCAATCTCGACTTTCATCCAGCAAAAAATTACAATCATATCATAACATAATTCTCCAAGAGAGTAAATAATGAATCCTTCTTTCAAAGGGAATAGGGATCTATGTTATAATGTCAATCATATCACCCCTGCATTCCTAGTTATATGTTCATATGATAATTTCAAAGCAGGGATGTGTGTGCATACCACCCTTCATTTTTAGTTGTATGTTCATATCATCATAATTCATTATGAAGAGTTGTTTTCAATCCAATTTAAACTAATATTCAAATTTATCACATTAACCTAAGTAATTTTACAAATAGTCCTATGACAAATTCAAAGGAATGGTTAAAGTATGCATTAGTAGATACATTCTTAGCATCATGCATTATCAAAAAAATATTAGCTTTTACTTGAACACTTACCTCATTAGAAAACAACTTTTTAAAAGCAAAGACGGGTACTTACAGTTACTTAAAACAAAAAAATACACTTATGACTGTGATATGGAAGAATAATCCTTTAGGAATACTAAACACCATTCCAAGTAGCTTTTTTTTTTTCGAAGTAAGGATATTTGCATTATATTAAAAGGAGAAATTAGAAAAGGAGCAATTTGGCCGAAGCTCAGAATTTTTCATCAAAACAGACCAACTTGGTTTTACACATTGACACACACCCTCGTGGCACATCTGAAGGTTATTGCCGCAGTAACCGAGATGAGCCTTCTATCTATTTCATATAAACAAAACTACTACCCAAACAGATAAAAAACCACAAAACCAAATAGGCTCACAGGCCAAAGAGCATAATGCTTCATAACCACTCATACATAAGATAAATGCTAAAATAGCTAGCCCCAGACCCCCCAAATAAACCAGACCAGTAACTGACAAAATAGACACCCACCCAGACATCAACGAACTACATAAGGAGCTTCTAGAGAACTCCTCGGATGGCTAAAGATGGAAGAAGAAGCAGCGCATGGAGGAGGGTTGAAGCGCCATGGCAGACATAAGGAAATATAGCTTTCAATGAATCGCGTGAGACTCTTCAAAGGGAAGTTGCGCATTGACATATTTGAGAGGATTCCTATCGTGAATGGCATAGCCAACCAAGTTTTTCATCATCCAAAACAGCGCAACAGTGTGCTCGTAAAGACTAACACACCCAGCCATGTTGCTAGGATCCATGATCCAATTCTCCAACTTCTTACGCTCCCCCACCAGGGTTTCCCTACTCAGACGAGCCCACCATTGTTGTTCATAGTCATTGATGTCCCTCTGGATTTCCAAGGGGATGTTAAGAGCGAAGGAAGTTGCCTCCCTACATGCCTGTTGATAGGCAGGAGATAGACCACCACCTGGCTCCCCCAGAGAATCCCCATGCCCTCTCTTCCTATTGAGACTGGAATTATCTCCAACCTCAGGATGAAAGTTAGTATCTTTTGGCTCCTTCATCCTCTCACCAGAGGCTTGCTCCATAATCAACCAGATTACCAAAACTTGCTTGCATGCAAAAGACTAACAATGACGATCACAGTTGACACCTTGAACCTCCATATATTCTCGCCTGCCACCGACTGTTATGATGAACCAGGTACATCTTAATAACTGAAGGAGGTACAATGAGTGATGCTTGCTCTAATTTTATTCCATCATTTCCTCCATCCAAGCTTTGAAAATATTGATCGAGAACTGCGAAGGAGGATGAAAAGACTAATCGAGAACTGCGAAGGAGGATGAAAAGACAATCTGGCAACTGCAAGAGGCAAGAGTTACGTGTCCCGATTACATTAGCATGATGTCTTCTCGCACAAAAAACCATCATGTCTTGGTCCTGGATAACTCTACAGCTATCCCAAAAAATTGCTTCTGTCAAATCGTCCCATGTATAAGCACAGGTGGCCAGGTGGCCATGATGTCTTGGTCTTGGTCCTGGATAACTCTGCAACTATCCAAAAAAACTGCTTCTGGCTCCTGTGGTTGGCTAGTAGATCAGCTTGACATGGGAGAAGGAAAGCGCTATGCCCTGCAAGAACAAGGAATATAGATCCTTCTAAACGCCATGACGATGCCACTTTGGACCTTGATTTGCCACAGTACATCTCAGCAGCCATGTGGAGAATGATCTTGGAATCACCTTCCACGATTAGAGGGGTCCATAGTTTTTGACATGCGAGCAGTATTCCTTAGTGAAGACCTTGATCTAGTTCCGCAGCATTATTAGACTCTATCCCCAAAAACCCAATTTTGAACCCCAGCATGGGGTCCAACTAGCCCTAAGAGGATGCCCGACAAAAATTTTGTGTTGAAAAAAATGCCCGCAGCACATGGGGATATTGTAGGCTGCTATTTTGTCTACTCAACCATGGTATTAGTTTGTCCAAAGAGATCACCCTAAAGAAGAATTTATGGATCTGCCAAAATAGTGGTTTAGAGAAATTAGACCAAGCCTAGGAGAAGATAAAAAAATGTCCAAGTATGGTAAAATCTGCCTAATTGGCCTTAGGGAAATGCCCTCCACAACTCATAGGATGATGATAAAAATATTCTCAGAGTGTGGATCTCCACCCCCCCCCCCAAAAGTCCAAAATTCCAATAAGACTTTTGGGGAGGTCTTTCCAAACCCCCCCAAAATTCCAAAAGTCCAACAAGACTTTTGGAGGGGGTCTTTCGAAACCTCCCCCAAAAGTCAAAGAGTCCAACAAGACTTTTGGGGGGATCTTTCAACACCCCCCCCCAAAAAAGTCCAAAATTCCAACAAGACTTTTGGGGGGATCTTTCCACCCCCCCCCCAAAAGTCTTGTTGGACTTTTGGACTTTTGGAGGGGGGGTTTAAAAACTACCCCCAACAGTCAAATTCTAAGGACTTTTGAGGGGGGTTTTTAAGGACCACCACCAAATACCTTTAAAAAACGTTTTGGGGGGTAGGGGGGTTTAGCAAGACCACCGCAAGCCACTTTTAGGGGGTCAATACTTTTGGGGAGGGGGGTTTCAACAACCGCCCCCAAAAGTATTGAAAATTGGAATTTCAGAGGGGGGTTTTAAACAACCTCCCCCAAAAGTCTTAATAATTGGACTTTGGAGGGGGGGGTTTACAAAACCGCCCCCAAAAATACTAACAATTGGACTTTTTAGGGGTTTTTTTTTAAAACCGCGCCCAAAAGTCCAATTTTCGGGACTTTTGAGGGGGGGTTTTGAAGAAATGCCCCCAAAGACCTAAAAAATATTTTTTTTTGGGGGGGGTGGGGTTTAGCAAAACCGCAGCAAGCCAAAACGCCCCCAAAAGGGTATTTTGTTGTAGTGGTAGCCTCCTGCGAGGTGGAACTACTAGGTTATTGGGATCTATGTGCCTCGCATTGGAACATTGTGGAGGCATCCCCATCCCAATGCCCTGGTACTCCAAGATATAAATATTCTTAGCATGCTTCCCCAAAGAAAATTCTGTCTACATCTTTCTAAGAAAATATGACTAAATTTCCATATTGTTATGTGGTGGTACATCAAATACCATGTAACATTGGTCCATCCAATTATCTATGAATGGTTGATATATACACCACTCAATATAAATATGCTTTTTGTTTACATCCGATAATTCATCTGTCCGTGGATATCTAAAAAGGGAAAAGATATGTTGTTTTGTTATCTTCAACTTCTTAACTTCCTTGCAACTAAGTCCATCAACATATTCTTGCCTCTTTCCCTGTCTGTGTGTGGCAATATATTGGAGTGCAACATTTTACCTACTAAAGATCTCTATCATTGCATCCAAATTGGATTCAAACATACGATGCCCATCATGAACAATAACAAATTAGGCTAAAATTTCTCCGAGCCTCTGAATTTCTCTTTGAATGTCTGTGTGTGCGTCCATGGTCACCACTGCAATCAAAAAATAATAAAAAAAACAAATCATTAGAAACAAATACATGCTATAATGACATCTCTCAAAAATTAAAAATGTAAAAACATTGTGCAAAAATGAATACATTACAAACATAAATATCATCTCAATATACTATAATAACAACTACATGTAAACCAAAGTGGAAGGTGAGGATCAACTACATGTAAATCGATCAATGATCAATGACAGAGAGCTCCGTATTCAATTAATATTGAAGGATTGAAACAATGGGGGCCTTAAAAGCACTTTATGTACACTGTTCTAAAGCTGAGGTATTGGAAACGATGTTATTCGTCATCCTCTACCTTAAAAAATTATCCTTTGTATCTAATTCATATCATGTCTGTGGCCCTTTCTTGCTCAGAATCTAGTGTTTGATCAGGAATATTTGGTGGTGAAGTCCTCAATGACATTAAGAAGGGGAAATATTTTGAATGTGAGGGTTGATATACACTTGTTCCATGAAGTAAAACTCTTATCAATTGATACAGATGGATACCCAAATCCATCAATTGAGTGTCTTGGTGCTGAAGGAGGTAAAAAAACATGTGGTAGTTCATCTTTGCAACAAAGTAAGTGGTGTGTATGGAAGGAGGGTAACCTAATCCAATGGGTTTTGGGGGATGATGTAAAATCCATCATGAAAGTGGGTTGGATTCACAAGCATTGGGTGAAATTTTTAGGGTAAAATACTGTGTGGGAAAAAACTATAGGGTTTGGTTGATTCAAGTCTAGAAACCAAGCCTAGGTTATAGTCCATAGTTCCTCCTCCTACCCAAAGGGTGGATGGATTTTCATTTCCAATTTTTAATAGATGTGGAGAAAATATTGAGGAAAAGTTTGTGTTGGGATTCAAATCCCTTATTTCTTAGGTCGATGTTAGATGGATGCAAAATTCATTAAGGGGATTGATAATATTTAGGAATTGCCATATGTTATAACAATTTTGGAAAATTTTAGTTTTGGATTTTTCATTTAATTGGATTTATAGTTTAGGGAAATATAAACATTTATATTTTTATTAAGGGAATGAGGCAACATTGAATAGTTTTTATGCATACCTTTCCAATCCCCCTTTCTCTTCGAACTCAATCTCCACTTCCAAGTTAGCATCCCTGAGCATTCAAGTGTTTTTGGTTGACCGCACCCATCGATGTCGTGAATGCTGGACGCAAAGTGAGGAATGGTTGTCATGGCTTGTTTTGGGGTTTTAATATGTTAACAGGAAAATCCAAGAGATATGTACTCCAATAATGCTCGAGCATTATAGAATACATAATGCTCAAGAATTATGAATTTTATAACACTCGAGCGTTATGGAGTTCATAACGCTCGAGCATTATGAATTTCTATAATGCTCGAGCATTACAGAATTCATACGCCCAAGCAATTTGGTTTCCTATCCTGCGTGTTAAGTGACATGGTAGGCCCATACCTAGTTCAAAGAAACTCTCAAGTGTTTTGTTTTCATTGAACTTTCACTCATTTCACGAAAGCATGATTGCATCTAAAGGTCCCTCAACTCCGTGCGAGGCTATAATTTTGATGAGATTGAAGGTTGGGAAGATTCATATTGTGTTAGAACATTATTACACCTTAGGACCTTATACATACATTAATTTGATGATTAATTGGTCCAAAATAAGGTTAATGATGACAATCCAAGGTTGTTATAAGTTAGTTGGGGCAATTATGAGACAATCCACCACTTTTGGGCCAAAATCCATTCAAAATAGTTGTTAGGCGCCCTATTTATGGCCACCTACAGCATTTATTACCACTACCTAAGCTAAGGCGCCCTGATTTCCCTATTTTAAGGAATTGTCTTTGACTTAAAGCGCCCATGCAAGTATGTGGACATTTTGGCCCTTTTTTGGTTGTTTTGGCCTATCCTTAGCCACCTACACTCCACCAAATCGTAACCACCACATGTGTGACCATCATTAATTCCATCCCATGCCTACCCAATGTTCACATTGACAATTCATAGCTATTAGAGGTGATTTGTGAGCCTACTAGTAAACCTATGGGGGATTGGGTCCAATGTAAGCTAGCCACTTGTAGCTGCCTCCAAAGGAAAAAAATTTATTCCAAATGCTATATGAATGTATTCACAACTCATTTTTGGGTTGGACAGTTAGTAGACTTGTTATTTTATCGTTTGTATCTCTTTTTTTTATCATTTATATTACTGGTTTTTTTATCATTTGTGACTGGTTTTTTATCATTTGTTTTTTCAGAATTATTTTTGCACTTATTTCTTGCATAGTGAGCATAAATTATTGATTGTGAGGTAATATTTAGCGACTAGATCCTACTGTGATATAGATTTCACATGGTATCATAACTCTTGGAGATTCTATTCAAACAAATATTGTTTTAGAAGTGCACTGGAAGTAGTGGAGAAACCACAGAAGTCCCTGGGGCCATTGTCTTGAAGTGACTGGAGAAATCCTTTGGAGTCTAACCAGGGTGTGACGCTCTCCCGAATGTGCTTTTAGATCAATGCAGGGCTCAAATTAGCTAGTTAGGATCGCTTCCTGAGTGATTGAGTGTTTTCATTGCAAGTACAACAGCTTCTACATGGATTCTAAAGTTTCTCTTCTTACTCCATTTAGTTATTTTGAGTGGAATACTAAAATGTGTGCATATCTCAAGAGACAAGGTCTCTATGATGTGTCCATTAGTTCTGAGAGCAAACCAGAGTGCGATGAAGAGGAAAATGATTGGCTAAATGACTGTGATAGAGCATTTGGAGCTATGTGTCTAGCCATGTCTCCAAGTATGCACTACTTGATTGGTTCTGCAAACTATCCATTTGAGTTATGGTCCAACTTGGACAAGGCTCTTGATAAGCAGAAGAATGGTGCATGGAGTGAGCCTATGGACACCTCAACATGTGCTCTCTCTCCCAATGTTTCGGCCTCTACTCTCTTTGATGAAGTTGTTCATGAAGATCAAATGGAAAAATCTTCAAGACAAGTCCCTATTGGTACATATCTCTTTGATTCGAATGCTTCCTCCACATGTTATGAAGTAGAATGTGAAGCGACATCATCTATTGCACAAGATGTTGCTGCTAATAATGAATATACAACAAATGGATCTTCCATTGTTGAATAAATATCTCTCCACCAATTTTTCTCCTATCATACTTCTTCTACTGAGGATTTTCTATCGGTTATTGCTCTAGAAGATAAGCATTCTTTCTATGAGTTTGATCATGTGAAAGATTGTGGTTCTTTGGATATTATGGATTCTAGATCAGATTATAGAGTTCATGCATTCACACTCCTTGGTCCCATGCCTCCTCTCACTTCCTACTTGGTCACATGCACACTTCCTCAAGTTACTGCTGAAGATGGAGACAACATGCATTCGCTTGGGTTTAAGCCTCAAGCACATCAAGCTTCATTTGGTTCGAAGTTCAAGCATTTGGACCATCTACAAGAATTTGGATTTGATCTCCAAACCCCTTTGTTCTCTCATTCAAATTATGAGGATCATCAGTCAATTGTTGCATTCGCTCTCACTGTCATGCTTCCTATCCACTACATGATTATGATTGGCACTTGTTCTCAGAGTTGCACAGAAGATGGAGGCCATTATCATTCGTTTGGGATTGTTTCTCAAGTTCATCAAGTCTCATTTGGATTTTTCTGGCTACATTTGGTATGATGATCAAGTCTAAAGAGCATCTATTTGCACTTGCTTCCATAGTTGCAGAGATCAATGATCTGATCCAAGCATGGGAGAAACATCCACTTCTTCCAAAGGAGAAGGTTCCTCCAAATATCTGATCAAGTTCAAACCTACTTGATTTTTGGAGTAGTTCAGTTCATTTTGGTGCTTCATTTCCATTTTAGAGGGGAGGTTTTATTTCCCATGTGTTTTTCATCCTTACCTTGGTTACATGGACTAATAAAAATGTTGTTGTAAAAGGTGACTTGAGCCTAGTTTCCAAGGCCTTTTTTTTTGGCTACATAAGTCTAGCTTATGCGGGGATTTAGAACATTATTTCACCTTAGGACCTTATTCATACATTAATTTCATGATTAAATGGTCCAAAATAAGGTTAATGATAACAATCCAGGGTTGTTACAAGTTAGTTAGGGAAATTATGACATAATCCACCATTTATGGGCCAAAATACAGTCAAAATAGCTATTAGGTGCCCTATTTATGGCCACCTTCAGCAATTATTACCACTACCTAAGCTAAAGCACCTTGATTTCCCTATTTTAAGGAATTTTCTTCGACTTAAGGCATCCATGCAATGTATGTGGACATTTTGGCCCTTTTTTAGATGTTTCGGCCTATCCTTTGCCCCCTACACTCAACAAAATCCTAACCACCACGTGTGTTACCATCATTAATGGCATCTCATGCCTACCCAATGTTCACATTGGCAATTCGTAGCTGTTAGAGGTTATTTGGGAGCCTATTGGTCAACCTAGGGGGGATAGGGCTCCAATGTAAGCTAGCCACTTGTAGTTGCCTCCAAAGGAAAAAAAATATTCCAAATGCTATATAAATGTATTCACGACTAATTTATGGGTTGGAAAGTTAATAAACCTGTTATTTGATCATTTGTATCTCTGGGTTTTTATCATTTGTGACTGGTCTTTTATCATTTGTTTTCCAGAATTATTTTTGCACTTATTTCTTGCATAGTGAGCATAAATTCTTGATTGTGAGGTAATATTTATCTACTAGATCCTACTGTGATATATATTTCACATATTGTAACAAAATTTTTGAAACTGAGATCTTATGTGGGTCTACAAGGGAAATCTAAGAGGAAGTGATTTTCATTGTCAACAGTCATTGGTAACAGTCAAATTTTCTCACCTTCCATGTCATTAGATTTGTCATCCACACACATCATCGTGCCACTTCATTCCATCCATTTGACCTTCAGTGTCATGTTCACATTTTACAAGCACCAAGTAGCAGCCAATGTCACCTCAAAACCCCATGGATCCTAGTGAAAATCAATTAATTAATTAATAAGGGTATATGATAAAGTAAGAGGAAGGAACTATTAATTATTTGGGGTGATTTTTTAGCTAGGCCTATAGTAGTTAGTTAATTAATAATTTTAATATTTGGAGTGCTTGTAATTATTTTAATTTTATAATTATCATTATTAATTAAATTTTGGCAAGTAATAATGTTCACATGACTAGGAGGGTGCATAAGGATAAGGTGGAACTCACCTACTCCTTTGAAAAAGATGGAAACAACTAGAAGAAAGCTAAAAGCAAGGTGGCGGTAGAAAAGAAAGAAACTATCAAAATCAATCAAAAGTAGCAAATGACATAAATTAGGAAAGTGGATAAAGTAGGAAAGTGTAGAAAAGCATCCAGTTTGAAAAGAATGAAACATATACAACGATAAGGAAGGCGTAGTTGCTAAAAGAAGAGGAGATCACAAAGCAAGCAAGTTGCACAAGCAAGAAGATGTTGCTAATTCCTCTAAGGAAGGCTCCCACATTCTCACATGTGTCAATTTCTTGATCATGAAGCTATAACAACCTATAAAATAATGCCAATGTGCTCCATTCAGATATTTTGGTTGTTTGTTTATTGTCTTGAGATATTTTCCTTCTCAGAGTTTAGTGATGTGCCTCAACCAAGCTTGGGTGATGTGCCCCAAGGTTAACATTGATCTAGTATTATGTTCTATTGTAGCCATGGAAGTCTGATTTGCAGTTCCTGAAGTCCATTCAATCTGATTCAAGAGTCAGAAGAATGAATATCAAGCATCCAATTTGAAATCTCTATTCATTTCCTTAAATCAGTGGGAACAATGTGGAAGGGCCGAAATGGAGGTTATGGGTTCAACATTTCTAAGCATTTATGGGTTTTGAAACCTATTCCATTGCATCTGGAGGTTCATTTCCAAAATAAATTCCTTTTTCTTGTTTAAAAAGGTGTCTGGATTACCAAGATACAACCATTCTCACCAAATCCAAGGTTTCAGTGTTAAGGAGAGCACATGTGAAGTTTTAGTTGATGAATGATCCCCTGAGCAGCTAATGAAGTTCAGTGCACCCTCCATATTCAGATACAAGCTCTGATTTCATCCTCATTGCATATCTGTTGCATAACGTATCCTTCCTCTCCTCTTCCCATACTCATTCTCTCAGTTTGTAAGATTTCTCTAGCATTGGAGACTCCTTGAAGATCTGCATGTTGTAATTCCTCTAATATCTGCTAAAGGTATTCAATTTCGACATGATGCTTCTAATAAAATTATGTTAGAAACCTCATATACTTCAGAAGTGAATTTTTTAATCCTCTAAGGAAATTTGGATCAAGCAATTAAAGGACTAGCTCTTTAAGCAATTTTTATTGACTAGTTTTACCATTTTTGCAATTCAGAGCTATGTATGAGTCATTTTTCTTTTATGATGGTCATTTATGAATATTGAGACATTAATGAAGCATCTCCAACTATTTCCCCGAGGATTCGAATGCATCTCATCCTGTTTGGAAGAACTTGGAAAACTACTAATTGAGCAGTCCAGGATAGTGCCCTTGCCTCTTTTGCTTCCAAACTCCACCAGAACCTCCCAAATTATCAAAATCACTTGTCTAACAAGGATAATTTTAAGAACACCCCCGAAATTTATATGTATAATAAATGGGTGAATATCCCTAATATATAGGAAAATTTTAAGGTTATTTTATCAATAATATAATATGTATATATAATGTTTTGGACAATATTTCATTCTATTATAGAATCTTGTAAAATCTTGGAGAATATTTCACTAAATTATAAGATATTGTAAAATCTTGGTGAATATTTCATTGAATTATAAAATATTGTAAAAACTTGGCGAATCTTTCATCAAGTTATAAAACATTGTAACATCTTGGTGAATATTTTTCTAGGAAGACTCAACTTTTGATTTTGCATATTACTAAGGTAGTGCAATAGAAGAGTATATACCATAGCTCGACTCTCTCGACTCCTAGACCCTCAAATGAACAAATGCATGAATGAGGAGAGGAGGGATCTATTTTTACATTTCACAAGTACTATTGGGTCACTAACAACTGGACATGTTGGTGAAACACAACTACACTAACTAGATTTAGGGAAAGTGGGTAATCCACTTTTTATCTCATCCTTTAATGGTCCAACAAACATGTGGGGACCCAAATCTTGACTTACAGACAAACTAATAGAATTGAACACTTTACAGTGTGGAATGATTATGGCACCCACAAACCATTATTACAATGTGGAGTATTATCAAGACCCACAACCTTAATATAGTGTATGAATTCCCAATTATCTTATTTCCCAAATCTCTCATTTTTAAGCTACCCTCTAAGAAAAAACTAACCTCCTTATCTGTTTATAGATACAAATGCCAATTTTTCCTTTCTTTTGTTCAAAATAAAAATATGAATTATGTCATTTGATTTAGAATTTTAAGAGTTAGTTAGAAACTTGGAATGGTTATTAGAAATAAGAACATACACTAACAAGAATAGAAAGCACATTAATGCATCATCATGCATATCATTAGAACTAATATGTTAAAGACTACTTTTGCTTAGATAAACTCAGTAGGTGTTTGTATCTGTGTCCTTGAATTTTTTGAAACCATGCAAAATGTGGTAAAATTGTTTTAGCACCCTCATTTAATGCAAAAAACTAGATATCAAATAGCATAATGTCTACATCTTAGGTCAAACATGCCCTGTACATATTATAGACAATCATGATGGAAATGAAGTATCGTGTTCCAACTAAATCATATATTTATCATACATAACTAGATCCATTTCTAGATAATGATACCGATTACACATCAGAACAACTCACCAAAAAACATTTTACTTCTGAATGACCCTTACAAAAAACAAAATATCTTAAAACAAGTACCGAATCCAAAAAATTTATGTCACAGATAAAATTGACGAACTTGGCAATACAAATAAAAAAATCTACTAGTCACGAACTTCTCAATCCAAATAAAAGAATTTACCAGAATGCTTTGGAAAACTCTACAAGAAGCCAACCAAAATAATGACCATTCCGTTATAGCCCCGCCATTATAATTAGTGTGCATTCATTTATATTACAAACATCCAAAACATCAATAATAACATTTTACATAAATATGAACATATACACTCTCATTAATGCCTTAGATCCAATAATAATTTCAGATAAAGATCCTAATAAAAGAACATTTTAAACAACTGGGTCAAATTCAGTTTGAATATATAAAAACCATGTGGCATCTCTCCATCAAGAGTAGCATCCACTAACAACATATAATGCCAGTCGAAAGTTTAAACATAACAAGGCATAAAATAAATCATATCTTTTGAGCTCCATAACACTTTCACGGAACCAATACTCCTAAGATAGAATAAAACCCTAATAACACCAAATGAGCCCTAAGAATCAAGAGTGCCCTAGAATATAGCAGACCTAAAAAATCATCCATGATAAAAAGCATGAGAAAATCTGAATTTGCAATATAATAATCTATTGTAACTATGGATAAAAAGCATAAAAAGCATGATAAAAAGCATGTCATGTTAATTATTGGATAAAAAGTGTGATGCGAGTTTGTATTTTCTGGTAAATTGCATGTGCGGCATGCCCCTTCAAGACCTAAGCTTTTGACAATGGATATGTTATACGAATATTAAAATTTCGAGAAAACTAAGAATGAAAAGTGGATCACATCAGCCAGAACCTTCCCTCTAATACTGGAAATTAAGGGCTCAAATAAGGTATCACATAAAATTGACTAAAAATACAGGCAAATACAACCATATGCCTAAATTATAAGGAAACTGGAGGGAGAAATAACCCTTGGGAGCCTCCATTACTGAAAATTGGGGGCGAAGGAATGATTTCACTAGAATTTATCTAGAAATTGGGGGCAAAAGATAGATTAGAGGGAGATTTTGCTAGGGTGAAAATAGTGTTTTTTCATTTTCCCCATTAATATACGGGAGGCTATTCATTTTGGATTTTTTTTTCTAATAAATATTGGGCAAATATATTTTAGTTGAAAAAACCCTTTCCATATAAGAAAATTGCCCACTAAATTTTTGTAACCCCCTTAATATAGCCCATGGGATATATATAGCCCCTAAAATTATCCATGTTGTCCAACATCTAAATAGGATATTAATACCTAATATATTCCATTTGGTTGCATTCAGGTGTAAGCATTGAGCCTAATATGCATATGCTGGAGTTACTAGGAAGCCTCAAAGTAGACATTAGCTACAACTATTGTTGAAATGTTAATGGCCCCAGTACTTTTTCAATAGGACTCAGAAGTTGGCCCTGTTTCTGATATTTTTTCTATTGCACATTCACCCATACATTTGGCAGATCCTAAATATCCCCAATTCATAACCTTGGAGTCATCTTATTGTGTCCTAGACCAACTCTTTTCCAACTAGTTTTGTTAACTAGTTTCTGCTTGTTAAAAGTTGTGTTATAAGTTTTAAATTTTGCATAATCTCATCCCACATGATCTGGGATATTACAGTGGTATCAGAGCACTTTCCCCTACTCCTGTGGAAAGTAAGCTCTCAATTCGAAGAAATTGTAGCATGAGACTAGCACCAACTAGTGATAATTTTGAATGGGATGATGAGGAAGTATTCTATGTTGATGGAGGCTTAACAAAAAATGAGGATGGTGATTCATTGTGTGCACAGAGAACACAGTGTTGAATCCATCAGATTTTAGTGTTGTATATGGAAGAGTATGCTATGGGGGAAAACGTCTAGTAGTTAATCCCTCAGAGTACATCATAGAATACCAAACATTGAGGAAGGAGATCCAGGAGGTCTTTCTTTTATGAGACTTCTGTACTTTGAAAGTTGAAAGTTTTTTTTCAAATGAGGATCCTTATGGAAGCACATATCAAAGAATATTAAGGCATATTTTCAACAATGCATGCAAAGAAGTGGAGCACGTGTTGCAGTAGAATGAAGCATCACCATGATTTACACCCAACAAACCAATGACTAAAGGAGCATACATAGATTCTTTTGATTCAGAAAGAGGGAGGCCCTCTGTCAAAAGGAAGCCATCAAATGATCATGAGGGACCTATAATTGTGGAATATTCTAAAGAGAAAGAAGAACAATGTGCAACACAAGACCAAGCAAAAAGTGTTGAAGTTGTGAACAATGTGGAAATAGATTCCACTTTGGGATATTCAAGCTTCTTTGTTGGTGATTTCAAGATAACTACATAGGAGATTAGTTATATTGATGGTGGTGAAACACCTTTTGGGTCAGATCCATAAGAAGAACATAAATCTGATTCATAGTCACCACATGACCTTCATAATGAAGTAGAATACAAGCACACATCAGTTGGATGTGAACCATCAAATTTGGTGGAAGGACCAGGAACCATAGCTACATCACATGAAGAAAAATATATGATGCAAAGGTATGGTCACCATTCATATTTTTGTATTCCCTTGTGTCATAATGAAGTTGCATCCACATAAGAGGAGAGGATTGACATGGTTGAATCCTCTGGTGATTGGGCTCAAAATTATGGTGTTAAGGAGGAATGCAATGAGAAGGTTGAAATGTTGGATGAGAGTATGCATGATTCTCATATGGTGGAGGATATCACATGTAGAAACACTCACTGTGTTGTGAAGAAACCATGGAGTTACATAGATATCCTTCTCTTAGTCACAGGAGAAAGGATCCTACAAGTGTTTTCTAGAATTAGTGGTGCACGCAAGCTTCTTGAATATCTTGTTGGAAGAGTTTAGATGGAAGATAGACAAGGTGGAGTTGTGGGAAGAGTCTCTAGATTTGAACTATGTATCATCAAGAGAGAGATGGAAGAAATGAAGGATGATTACTTACAGTTGTTCATGGACAGAGACATGGCTCTCAAATTTGTTGAGGACAAAGAAACAATAGAAGGGGAGACACATCATGTGGATTTTTGGAGCTCACATTCTTTTCCCAAAGCCATTGGTAATCATATGTGTGTGGATTATTTCACACATAATGTATTGGAGGAGCCTCTTGCAGAATATGAGCATGAGGAGTATGCATAACTGCAAATGTTTGAGGAAACAATTGTCTTGGGAGATGTTGGCCAAGCAATTGCTATGTGTGAAGGGGATCATGAGTTGTCTCTATGTGAATAAGGCTCAACTATGATGAATATGGTTGATTACATCCCATTTGGACCATCAATCAAAGATTCCCATTAATCCTTGGATTGGATGGATAGATACATCACCAAGATGGAAACCCAAGGTTGTGCAAGACTAGCTCACATTGGTAAGGGTTATTTTTGCATTAATGATGGATCTATTGCTACATTTGAGATTGTTATGTTCTATAAGAAGAAGCTGAGACATCTATGGATGCAATATAATGCATTCCTTACATCTCCATTCATACGTTGGAAAAGAAAATACATAGTGGATGAGGTGTCATCTCAAGGAATGAGTCCCATTTTGAAGCAGGGAGACAGTGAATGGGTGGTTAAGGTAAATCACATTAATCAGATGCATTTCCTGATACCAATGAAGCTTAAGGATTGGAAATTTAGATTGGTAAGTGAGGACCATGTTTATAACTGTGATCATGAATGAAAAAAATATAGTAGTGGATTTTCTTCTGTATACAAGAAAAAACTTATTTGTTTTGGAAGGTCATTTAGTAGCAGAGTATCAGAGAGGAAAATTTGCATATGTGTTGTTGAATAGTGGGGTTCAATAAGAACAATTTGACATCATTGAGGATAACACTTTTTGGGTGCAAAATCCGTTTTGGGGGAGGCACATGATCTTAGTTCGATTGGGCCAAACACAAATTTCAGGGGTAGTTGTTTCCTAGAATTGGTTCACTATCCTTCACCCCACATACATATGGCATCCAACACACATATGGATGAATCTTAGGTAAATGGATTTTTCCTATGGGTTCCACATGAGGAGCAGGAGGCTCCCACATATTCCATTGATGACTTCAATTTCAAGCCTTGTTTCTTGACAAGTGCACCATTCCCTTTCCAGTTTGATGAGTAGCAGCAGAGGAATCTATCTGATGTCTCCATCATGCATAGTAGTGCATTCAATTGGAGTGTTTTTGCATCCATTAACTGGGTGAATGGATACATATTGGAGATAAGAAACCCCAAGGGTTATTTTTCTATCTACATTAGTGGAAATTTGAATGACACATCATACATCTTTTGTGAGAAGTTGCACAGGCATCTATGGTTTCTGGATGATGCCTTCAAGACATTGGATTGTCACCTATGTCAATTGGATATCAGTGATGTGAGTCTCTATGTTGGTTTGCACATAGAACGTAAGGATTTTCATACTTGGTGGGAGAGACTCACAGAGGGTCGGTCCTGTATTGGAAGTGATGAACTTCCAACTTGGTGGAGTGATATAGACATCCTACATGATGATATGTTCTTCCTGTTGATCCTAATGTTTAGAAGAATGCAGCTAAGATGGTGGGACCCTAGAATTATTTGGAATGACATTTTCCATAAGTAATAGTTCCACCGGGAGTCATGCAACACAAACAGTGGGACTCAAGAATTCTTCTCAGCTTTCTTAGCTGGGTTAATTTTTTTTTTAAAGAAGAATCAATATTTGGGAGAGTAACTATAATCAAAGTGGTGCAGCAGAAACATGGTGGACCTTTTTTTGGAGTTAGATTTGGTTTCTTTCTTGAGGACAAGCAATATTGGGAGGGGAGGACTGTCATGTTCCCATTTTACAAGAACCAAGTAGCAACCAATGTCACCTCAAAACCCCATTGATCCTAGTGAAAATCAATTAATTAATTAATAAGGGTCTAGGAGAAAGTAAGAGGAAGACACTATTAATTGTTTGGGGTGATTTTGGAGCCATGCATATAGTAGTTAGTTAATTAATAATTTTAATGATGGAGTATAATAATTTTAATATTTGGAGTGCTTGTAATTATTTTAATTTTATAATTATCATTATTAATTAAATTTTGGCAAGTGATAATGTTCACATGACTAAGAGGGTGCATAAGGATCAGGTGGACCTCACCTACTCCTTTGAAAAAGATGGAAACAAAAATAAGGCAGCTAAAAGCAAGGTGGCAGTAGAAAAGAAGGAAACTCTCAAAAGCAGTAAAATTAGGAAATGACATAAAGCAGGAAATTGGATAAAGCAAGAAAGTGTAAAAAAGCATCTAGTTTGAAAACAAGGAAACATCTACAAAGCTAAGGAAGGCGCAATTTCTAAAAGTAGAAAAGATCACAAAGCAAGGAATTTGCACAAACAAGAAGATGTTGCTAATTCCTCTAAGGAATTCGGCCTCATCCTCACACATTCCAATTTCTTGATCATGAATCTATCTCAGCCTATAAAAGAATGCCAATGCACTCCATTCACATCTTTTGGTTGTTTGTTTATTGTCTTGAGAGATTTTGCTTCTCAAAGTTGAGTGATGTGCCTCAACCAAGCTTGGGTGATGTGCCCCAAGGTTAACATTGATCTAGTATTATGTTTTATTTCAGCCATAGAATTCTGATGTGCAGGTCTTGAAGTCCATTAAATCTGATTCGAGAGTCACAAGGATGAATATCAAGCATCCAATTTGGAATCTCTATTCGTTCCCTTCATTCAGTGGGAACAATGTGGAAGGGCCGAAATGGAGGTTTTGGGTTCATAATTTATGAGAATTTCAAGGTTTTGATACCTATTCCATTGCGTCCATAGGGTTGTTTCTAGTAATAAATTCCTTTTTTCTTGTTGAAAAAGGTGTCCATATGACCAAGATACAACCATTCTCACCAAAGCCAAGGTTTCAGTGTTAAGGAGTGTACATATGAATTTTCAGTTGATGAATGATCCCCTGAGAAGATCATGAAGTTCAGTGTGCCATCCATATGGATATATTAGATCTTATTTTATCCTCATTGAGGATCCATTTCAGAACTTATCCTTCTTCTCCTCCTCTCATACTCATTCTCTCAGTTTGTAAGATTTCTCTAGCATTGGAGACTCCTTGAAGATCTGAATGTTGTAATTCCTCTAATATATTATCAGGGTATTCAATTTAGAATTGATTATCCTAATAAAATTATGTTTGAAACCTCATATACTTGAGAAGTGAATTTTTTAAGCCTCTAAGAAAATTTGGATCAAGCAATTCAAATAATAGCTCTTTTGGCAATTTTTATTGACTAGTTTTACCTTTTTTGCACTTGAGAGCTATGTATGAGTCAGTTTTCTGTTCTGATAGTCATTTATGAATCCTGAGACAATAATTAATCATATTAAGGCATTTCTCTGAGTATTAGAATTCCTATAAGCTTGTTTGGAATAACTTGGAAAAATACTAGCTGAGGAGTCCAACATAGCACCCTTGCCTCTTTTGCTTCCAAACTCCACCAGAACCTCCAAAATACTCAGAATCAATTGTACAACATCTAATTAGGATATTAATACCTAATCCATTCCATTTGGTTGCATTCAGGTTTAATCACTGAGCCTAGTATGCATATGTTGGAGTTCCCATGAAGCCTCAAAGTAGACATGAGCTACAACTGTTGTTGAAGTGTAAATGGCCCCAGTACTTTGTGCATAGGAATTAGAATTTGTCCCTGTATTTGATATGTTTTCTGCTACACATTCACCCATACATTTGTTAGATCCTAAATATCCCAAATTCATAACCCTGGAGTCATTTTGTTGTGTCCTAGACTAGCTCTTTTCCAACTAGTTTTGTTAACTAGTTTATGCTTGTTAAAAGTTGTCTTATAAGTTTTAAATTTTGAATAACATCATATCCCACCGGATATGGGATATTGCATTTAGGAATCAACATAAACTTAGAAAATTAAAATCAAACCTTAAAGGGGCCACCCTAAATTTCTGTCACACCTGTTTCCCCAAACAAAGTGACCCAAGTCACACCCTTTTCTTTGATATCAGTGACCTAAGTCTCATAGTTTCCGCAAATAAGTGTGACCTTGCCCCAAACTTGATTATTAGTTGTTTTTGTTTTCTACCTAACGAAAAGGAGGAAAGGTTGACACAAATATTGACATCGCCCAAATTAGGTAACAAATTTGGGGCTAAAAAATCTAACCTAGATCCTTATCCTACTCCTTGTTGTCCCTACAAAAATACCTCAAGGTCCCCCATTCAAACACAATTCTCCATCTTTTCACTCAAGCCGTCATTCTGCCGAGATTCTCTTCAAGGTAGGAGCTATCCTTTTCTTGCTTCTATGTCACCCATTGGAGATCCTTACTATGACGTGTGGCTAGAGGATTGCGATATCACCAGGAGACCAACATACCTTCCCTCGGATATATACAAGGGCCCCTTCTTCTACATAACATCGAGGTAAATCTTCCCTATTGTACCATCTCTTTTGAATATAAAAGAGAAACATTCTTTGATTCTTTATATCGTGGCTCTGAATGTATCTTTTTCATTGAAGAATGAATCCATATTGTAAATGTAGATCTGTTTCATTTCATTTAGTTTATTGTTCTATTTGTTTATTTTTTCTTTTACTTTGAATGTCAATTGAGATTGCCCAACCCCTTATAAGGTTCTCTTTAGCACATGTGTGTACCTAAATACACACAACAAGTTACCATACTAGTCAAGATATATAATCCTTCTTTGGTTGTGTTAGATCTGATTTTCTGGCACTTGTTTGAGTGTTTTCCTGCTAGTTTAGCTTTGTTTACAGTTCTCTATTTTTATTTAAATTTATAGTAGGTTCCCATGCCATAACTCACCTAATTTGTTGAGCCAAAGGTTATTGTACTAATTTTTGAGCTTTATATTTTGGGTCACACCTGTTTGTCTAAAATCGACGACCTAATCAATCATGCATGTCTATCCTAAACCAATGACTTAGGTCACTTATATTCCTTCGATAAGAACGACCTATTCAAAAAATTTATTTTTCTCAATAGTTTGTAGCCTGTTTTGATTGCTTCTTTTCCCAATCAATGTCAGTTTTTCATTCTAATCCCGTTCATAGTTTCTTGTTTACTATTTGCAACCTCTTTACCTAATTTAGTAACCATTTTTATCCTCCTTTTAGACTGTGTAGGAAAATAAAAGTCCCTTTGACCTTTGTATTTTCCTCTTTAAAAGTTCTTTTTGGATGTGTTAGCAGCGGTATTTTATTTGCGTTTCAACAAAAAAAATTCACCAAGCTTATTTGATAGTTAGTCTTTGAATTTGTTTAAAGCATTTTTAGTTTTATATTTTAGAGCATTTCTCTTGTCTTTACAAATTCAAACTATTTAGCTATATTATTTCCATGCATGATTTGATTAGTGAATAACTTGACCATAACCATTTATGTATGAGATAGATTGATTTCAAGAATTTGTTTTTAGCTTAGTATTTAAGTTACTTTGTTTATCTCTTTCAAGCATTTACATTTCCTTGTTAATTTTAGTTGATAGTTTTAAACACCATTCATGCACACACTTTCACACCCTAAATAGAAAATATCACTTAGTTCATGACCGCAAGAGGATGCTAAAATCAACCCTAATCTAACACACTAAATCCTCACTTGAGGACCACAAATAATATTGTAGCTAGTTTATTACTTTGGGGATAGGAATCCAAATAATTCCACCTAATCACTATGATTTTGAGACATAGTGATTGAATTTTTAGGGAACTCAAATCCTCTTGTATCGTTGAACATGGTTTAATACAATTTGTGGGTGGGCCTCTCCTTTCAGAGGGGTAAATGGCAAGACTGGAACTAGATGGATAAGTGGTGCACCATCCCCATTTAGTACTGAAGATCATCTAGATCGCTGCCTTTGGGATGAAGCTATAGGAAACTCATCCGACGTGTCTGTGAATGAGTTATCATAATAGACTTTCCATTTAGGTATCTTACCTAGAGGTAGTCCCCTTCGGTGGGGGGATTCCTGGATTAGATAGAGTTAGTTGTGGCCCCATCTCTAGAACTATTCTTTTCAATCTTCACTCATTTGGACTGGATAGGATTGATGCCCCTATTTGATGTCTGGTGATTGGAAGAATTGACTTGGATTTCCACTTCTTTTGTTGGATGGGCATGATGTCCCCATTTGAGGAAAGAATTGAGAAATATTTCTTTGGTGCTTTTATTTTGATTGTGTAGATCTCTTGTAGGACTACTCAGTATTTTTACTTTTTAGGGTGTTCTTTTTCAAATTTTTTCTTCTATTTTGCTAGACTAAATAATTTGTTGCACCCACATTGCACATGTTATTTGATTTGGTTCCTTTTACAAAGTTGAGATTATGTGATTTGAAAATTAGCAACCATAGCCTTGTGTTGTTGATTTGGTCAGCTTAGAATTCATCATTAATCTCCCCTGAGGTACTCTCGATTCTCGAATATTTTAGGGCCAACATCCTTTGTACAGTTTCTTAAGATGCACTATCGGATCCACAAGCAACATCCCATTTTAACACCCTGCAAAATAAGTTGAGCACTCTTCAAATTCACATCATTCCAACTCCTTGCAATTCAGATCACCTTATCCTCCACACACTACTGGAACTATGGTTGGTACCATTCCTACTTCCACCAGCATCCCTGTTTCGAGCACCCTCACCCCCAATGGAAGAAGAATTCCTACTTTCGATGGAAAAATAATCCCTCTTTCTATAGGAGGAACCACTGTGATAATCTGCAAGGATCTAGAAACTGTAACAAACTCACAATCTAACTCTCAAGATTATTTTCAAAGAAGAATAAGCATGCATTCAATAATCACTCATAAACACAGAATAATGGACAATGTCAATATCATACAATGAATAATGAATGTAGAGAATGTGTTACAACAATCAATGATGAGGAATCATATAGGATTCGAATTAGCCAAGTAGGGCATTCGAATCTAAGCTCAAAGTTTAGCATGAATAACTATGGAGACATCATCCAGTCGGTAGTATCAGTCATAAATGGTAAGAGTCAGTCAAGTGTGTCCAACTGAGTCTAACAGAACCATCTAGCCATAAATCAGGGAATGGAGACTCTATGTGGGGTGCATGAGGTTGTCTAACTCAAATCCTAGCTTGGATAACAATAGAGACATCATCCAGTCAATAGTATCAGTCACAAATGGTAATAGTTAGTCAAGTGTGTCTAACTGGGTCTAATAGAACCATCTAGGCATAAATCAGGGAATGGAGACTCCAAGGGGGGCGCATGAGGCTGTCAAATAGTCAAGTGGAACTCTAGAACTAGATAACTAGAATCTACAAGCAGTCAGCATGAGAAATCAGTGGAAGAACTACTCAATCAATGCATTAACTGAATGATAACTCTCGGTAGGTGAGATAAGGCACCCTAACTGAGTGATGACTGAAAGTGGTAGGTGAGAGAGGTGCACTTTCCATGCACAACAGTCAAGAAGGGTGCATCAGGTAGGTAGGAGGCTAATTGGGTGCTGTAGACAGGCTTGGAGAGATAGAAACAAGCTCTAGGTGCTAGGAGACCACCATGATGATGACTGGATGCATGCAGAATATAAAAATGATGTTGTGAATATTCCAACACCCCTCGCAAGCTATACTATGAGATAATAAACGAAAAACAAAAAATAGGGCCCTAGTAACTAAAGACCAAAGGTCACCCCATACAATCAATCTAAATAAACTAAGTGAGGAAAGAGGGAAAACCCAGTGGGAAGAAAGCCCTCCCTCAAAATAGACTGAAGGATGCTAATGAAACATATCGATATCTCTCACCCCTAGAGGAGGTAAGTGTCCTTCTTTCTCAAAGAAGGATCGATAGATCCAAAATGTATCAGGAATTTCACAAGGATGAATCCTCCTATGTGAAAACTATGATCTAGAAGATCGGGGAGCAGTGTTTTCCCATCGAAGAAGAGGGTCAATAATGTGAGAAGGATGAAACCTTCCATGCTGAAAATATGATTTGGCTGATCGGGGAGAAGTGGCTACCCATTGAGGAAGAGGACAAATAGGTGAGAGATATTCAGGCTCTTGTGGATTTGGATCTCCCATTCGGTCATCATCATCAGTTGCTAGAACTTATGGGTCCAAAATTCTCTCATCATCATCTCCATATTTAGATTCTGAATCTGAAATATCATGTGAAAATGCATCACCACATCCAAACTCTGAATCTGAAATCTCATGTGAAGAAGCAAGTAAAACTGGATCATCATCACATGCAAACTATGAATATGAAATCTCATGAGGAGGAGCAAGTAAGATTGGCTCATCATCATATGCAAACTTTGAATCTGAAATATCATGAGGAGAAGCAAGTAAAACTGGCTCATCATCACTCGAAGGAGGAACATATCCAAAAATCTTGATGTCATGAAACTGCTCCATAATATGCATATAGTCCTCTTTTGAACGATCATGACTGTAATCAATATCAGAAGAACTAGATGATGATGGATCTGCATTAAGATCAAAGGAGGATGCAGTAGAGGAGGCCCATTTTGAAATAGGAGTTGGACAAATAGGTGCTAGATCTTCAGGTTCTTGTGGATATGGATATAGCATTCACACTTCTTCAAGAGTCCTCTTTTTCTCAATCTCTTTTGGTGTATCTTTTCCCTTTAGGCAACCTTCAAAGGTGCCATGAGAAAACTTGCCACTTAGAAGACCATCAACCACATTACGAGCTAGCTTGTGGTTGAGATGAGATAGTCTACTCTCTTCATGAATATGAGAGCGAAGAGCAGACTCCTTTGAGAGAGGCAAGAAGTGTGCAAACTCATAAAGTTTTGTCTAATGATTTGCAACTCCTTTTGCAATGATTTCCCGTGAAACCATGTGTTGTACCTCGACTTCATATGGAGTAAAGATCACTCTTTTGGGCTCTCCAGTATGATTCATTTGATACACTAAAAGGACATTAGCTGCAAGAGAAGGAACATAAAGCACATTAGAAAAGTGACCATGATCAAGATCGATTCTTCCAATCCCCTGAGAGGAGACTTCAGAATCATTGCCCAAACTGATGGAAGGGCCAACAGAGCTTTCGAAAGTAGAGAAGAGATCTTTGGAGGAAGCCATGTGGCATGATGAGCCTGAATCTATGATGAAAGAAGAATCAGTTGATGCACATTCTATGAGAGCATTACATCTTTCTTTTCCTTCGGATCTAGAATATTCAGTATCAGCCTCTTTCTTTCTTGCACATGCTGGTACATGAAGATTGTTCTTCTCAAGTAACTGAGCCATCAAATCTATAGTCTTACTCATGCAAGAGCTATCAGGATGAAAACCTCTAAGACAATAGGTGCACTTGGTATTTCCCTTCTGAGAATGCTTGGTCTTCCTTGAGTTCAAAGCCCCATTTTACTGATATGGAGTATTTGTAGGCCTTGTATCATTCGATCTCTTGTCAGAAATATTTTGCTTTCCTTTACCATTCGCTCTCTCTGCAATTGTAAGAGATGAATCCAATTTGGGTTTGATCATTCCCATAGAGATCAACTTTTCTTCCTCTCGAGTAATATATTGGATGAAATCATCAAGTGAGGGAAGCTTCCATCTTAGAATGGACAACCTGGTTGATTGGAAAGTAGAGAAAAAAACTGAGAAGTTTTCCCCCAACTTTGAGAGAATGGAAAGTATAAGCTGCTTGTCTTCTTTCACTATCTCATATCTTTTCAACTGTGATATCAAGCTTTTGAACTTGGTGAGGAAGGCATTGATAGATTCAAAACTATTAGGACTCAAACATATGAGCTCATTCTCCAATTTGTGTCCTTTCATATCAACTTTCTGTCCAAAAAGGGATTCAAGCTTGTCCCAAACCTCTTTAGTAGATGTAAGATCGATAACATGGAAATGAATATATTCAAAAATTGAGAGAAGGAGGAGACCAACTGCTTCATCAATCTTGTCCAAGTACTTGGACTTTTCAACTGCATTGAGAGGTTCTACCATCGTTCCGTTGAGTATTCGGGTGAAGCTCTTGGATCTCATGAAGAGAGCCATCTTGGCTTTCCACTCAACATAGTTGGAAGATGTGAGCTTTAGATCCATTTGAATAGAGAAAGTCGAATAGTTGAAGAAGATTCTGAATGAGTGAATAAACCTACAAAACAAGAGAATTTTTGTTGATGGAGAATGCTACACTTCGACTGAACACTACCTTAAGGACACTTGGCACATAGACTAAGTCCTTCACACCTGGCTAGACCTCACTGGATTTCTCCAATGAATTAAAGTAATAGCACCAGGATTTGTTGTGGAAACTCAGAGGATTCTTGTGCACAAGTGAAAGATAGATGATCAAATAAATGATGCAACTGTTACTGTTGCAACTACTGCAATGGCTGCAATTAGAATAGCTGTTGAATGCTCTGATACCATGTGATAATTTGAAGTGATATAGCAACTATAACAAAAACACAATATAACTCTCAATATTATTTGCAACGAAGAAGAAGAATGCATTCAATAATCACTCATAAACACAAAATAATGGACAATGTCAATATCATACAATGAATAATGAATGTAGAGAATGTGTTACAATAATCAATGATGAGGCATCATATAGGATTCAAATGATCCAAGTAGGGCATTCAAATATGAGCTCAAAGGATAGCATGAATAACTATGGAGACATCATCCAGTCGGTAGTATCAGTCATAAATGGTAAGAGTCAGTCAAGTGTGTCCAACTGAGTCTAACAGAACCATCTAGCCATAAATTAGGGAATGGAGGCACTAAGTGGGGTGAATGAGGCTATCTAACTCAAAGTCTATATTGGATAACAATGGAGACATCATCCAATCAATAGTGTCAGTCATAAATGGTAATAGTCAATTAAGTGTGTCTAACTGAGTCTAACAGAACCATCTAGGCATAAATCAAGGAATGGAGACTCCAAGAAGGGCGCATGAGGATGTCAAATAGTCAAGTGGAACTCCAGAACTATCTAAATCGAAGCTACAAGCAATCAGCATGAGCAATCAGTGGAAGAACCACTCAATCAATGCACTAACTGAATGATAACTCCCGGTAGGTGAGATAAGGCACCCTAACTGAGTGATAAATGAAGGTAGGTGCGTAAAGGTGCTCTAACTGATAGTGGTAGGTGAGAAAGGTGCACTTTCAATGCACAAAATTCAATAAGGGTGCATCAGGTAGGTAGGAGGCCAATTGGGGGTTGTAGACAGGCTTTGGAGAGCTAGAAACAAGCTCTAGGTGTTGGGAGACCACCATGATGATGACTGGATGCATGCAGTGGCATGCAGATTTGCATGCATGCATACAAAATATAAAAATGATGTTGTGAATATTCCAACAACCACTAGTGGTGGTTCCACTGGAACAAAAACAAACAACACCATTGTTGGCTCCTCTATGTTCTATGCTACTACAAGTCTTCCATTCACGGATAGTCTCAACATCCCAGATTTCGTGAGACTAAAAAATGATCCCATCCATCATTATCCTACATGTAATTAATTTAATTTTGAACCTATGAATTCCATTATTCATATTTAATAAAGAGAATTCTGAGTTTTATATCAATTTTCTGCACCTAGTCTAGATTGCCATGGAAAATAACTAGTTTTCAGTATTTGAGCAATAAATGAACTTCTACAACTCCAATTTGATTTATTTCAGTTTATTCTATCACTTAACATTTCAATCAACTCATTCCATGTATGAAACCAATAATTTGTATCCTTATCCACCTGTTTGGGAAATCTTGAAGTTGAACTAGTTGTGGAGTCCCAGGAGACAATTTTCCTTGTTTGATTTTGAAACCTCATAAAAAATTCCTCAAACTTGATGGTACAAACCCAAGCTGATATTTGATAGTAAATTAATTTTTTTAATCCTTCTAGAGTTTAAATCCTTTACCATTGGCTCTCAAGTAGTTCCAAGTTGAAGTTCTAGTTTGCATATGTTGGGGTGCCTAGGAGCCTTGGAGTAGACTTCAACCTAACTAATGTTTGAAACATTAATGGTCCTAGTACATTGTGAAAATGATATCTTAGATAGCATGATCCTAATTCCTTCTAGATTTGTTTGAAATTTCCTTCCTACAGTCAGTCAAGTCACTAGTGTTCACTGTTTTTCCTTAAGTCTTGTAGGAAAGTCAATTAGTGTACAGTCAAATCTGATTGGTACATTACAATGGTATCAAAGAAATTTCCTCTACTCCTTTGTAAATTAATCTCTCAATTTGAATAATTTGCAGCCATGATACTAGCACCTGCTTGGGTTAATCTTTACAACAAGGCCAAGCTTCTTTGATTTATTGAAGAAATCACCATCATGTGTTTCCTTGATGTTTTTGATGGGAGGAATATAGATGAGATGAAAACATATAAGGAAAGGTTTAATGACTACATGGATTTGATTTTTGATTGCAGAAAGGAATTGTCCTTCATAGAGTACTATGTTTGTCAAGACAAACTTGAATTAAGAAGGTCTGCTCAAAATTCAAATTCTCTCAAGAAGAACAAACCATCTATCTATGGGAGATTCATGAGAAAATTTACAACCAATGGTACCAAAAACTCTTGTGAATAAGATGTTTCAAGGAAGAGAGAAATTACAATCATAGGAAAACTTGCAAATCAGCCTACTCATAATGCAAATCCTCACACTACACACGATGGAGAGGATTCAAGTTGCATGATGGAGGATAGAGAGGAATCATATTCACTTGAGCATTAAGAAAGGTATAATTAGTCATCTTGTGCCCAAGAAGAATCCATACCACCATATTTTCTCCTATTCGATGGCCAACCAGAGAAGGCCAAATGCAAGTAGGATGAGGTGAAAGAACCTCATTTGATGATGGGATATGAAGAGGTCAAAGATGAAAGAGATTTCGAAGATTAAGATTGGATGACCAGTGGATAAGATTTGGAGGAGGAATTTGAGCTTCATGAGGAGTTGAGCATGTCACATTTTCCTTCTTGCATTGAGCATGAGCATGAACACATGGCTGAATGTGTTCCCGAGGAGAAGGAGAAGCTTCTTGAGTTGATGGAGCATGAATATTTGCATGTGATATTCAGTGTTTTTTTGTATGATGAGAGGTATGACATGGAGGATGTGGACCAATCACTTGTCTTGATGACAAAGGAGGACATACCATTCAAATATACAAGAAAATGCACTTGTTTGTACAAGGATTGGATATATAAGTACATAGCAGAGATGGAGATCCAAGGGTGCACTAGACTTGCATACTTTGGAAGAAGGAAAATTGGCATGTCTTTCAAAGATCCACCTAGTGAACAAGAAATTACACATGCATGTCATATGCATGAGGATCATTCAGATCTGCAAATGAAGAGGGTAGATGCATGCATGACTATTGGATCATCCAACAATAAAGTATTTCCATTCACCATTTTCGTGGGTGTATCTTGTAGAAAGTTTGGAGTTCAATGGATGTTATCCCTTGGGGAGCCTATTTTGCACTACCAAGTTTCTAACTCAATATATTTTATGAGGTATGAGTACATTGAGAGGGATCAAAGTTCCTCATGACCGTTCAAGGCACATCCATGAACATGCCTTCTCATTTTGGAGGCATTGGAGGTTTTCTACGAATGCATGAGAAGGGATTGGAAGGCATACCACCGGGTAGACCACCTGACAAGGTGAAGAAACATAAGGCTGAATTGAGGATGGATGTGTAATCCATCAATATCTTTCATTACAAGCATTTGAAAAGGTTCAAGGAGAGAAAGGAAAGGAACATCAAGATTTCATTTGACTAGAGACACATCAAACCAAGTCCTCTTTCATTTCTTATGGGCCTAGTGAAGATGAAGATCAAAATAGAGTACATGTGCATAAGGAACAAATTCCTTAACAGGGAGATCAAGGAGGCCTTACACACTCTCCATGGCACACATGTTTCAGTGTCACAATATTGTTGGAGAGTTTCTTCATTGAAAGATTCATCTTTCCTTGAAGCCATGGATAAGATACAGAAAGCAATGACTACAATCCAAGGTAGTTTTTCACATATGCTTTCTGATAGAGATTACTTGTATGATATTGTTCATATGTTGTAGGGAGATTTCTTGAAGGATGATGAGTTGATGGCCACCCAAGATTCTTTGAGAAGCACTCAAATTTCCCTCTTGCAATCCAATATGGAGATAGAAAAACTTCACCAAGAGTTGCAAAGATCACACATTCCATCCTACATTCCAATCAACCATTCTCTTTCGGTTGATGACATTTAGAGTTCTATGGAGGAACCTCATGAAATGGTGGCTCATGAGGTGCATAATGACCAACATGTGTTTAAGGATTTTTGGTATGCATATTATAAGTTCAAAGAACATAATGTCTCCTAGAGTGAAACTGAGCTTCTTCCTGGAGTGAGTCATTCCTCCATTGAGGATTCATAAGAGATTATGTTTGATGGACCAGTGTTTGATGGAGTTGATGCATCCATTAGATTGATGGATGAGGGATGAAGTGATGAGATTTTGTTCCATGATACTACATCATTTATTCCTAATTGTACCATCTCAATTGAGGGGGAAGTTTGGGTCAATAATTCCTTCTTGATGGTGCCTGAAGAGGAGAAGAAGGCTCCTACATTCTCTCTAACTGATTCAAGGAGATCACCACATCCCTCCTAGTAGTTGCAAAGGCACCCCATTCCTACCTTTCATTCCTTCACACCTAAAGGTGCATATGGTTCCAACTTGAATTCATATAGTAGGGAAAATTTTGATTGCATGCACCTTTTTTCCAATGGAAGAGGTTTGAGCCATTGGGAGTACTCACATAGGGGAAGCACCTTGCTTTCCAGTTGGATCATTGGGTTGGAGTGTCTCTTCTTTTCCTATTTGGGAGAAAAGACACATGAGTGATATTCTTGCATGCATCTATGGAGACTTATTGGATACATTTTACACTTCTTGTGAGCATCATGGGAATCCATCGAATCTTGATGATGCCTACTTTCCTTGTGATGGGACATGGAACTTTCACCCTTGTCATTGGAACTACATTGTTCTGATCTTTGGTACTAATGTGCATTGGGCACATGATGTACAATCTGATTTGCATGTGCTCGGTGAATGTGATGTCAAGCAAGATGAATACCAAGCACATGTTCATTTATAGAGAGATTATGCGTTTCCTCAAGGTGGTAGGTGCACAATTTTAGAGGAGGCACATGATCTCGCTTCAGTTGAACTAACCATAATGGACGAATATTACAGATATTTGGTGCACCATTTTCCATCCCACACACATATGGAATCCAACACACATAGGGATGAATATTGGGTAAAGGGAATTTCTCTTTTGGTGCCACATGAGGAGAAGGAGGCTCCCACAAAATTTATTTATGGTTTGATGGTTAGACCTTGGGGTTTGATAAGCACACTTGTCCCTTAACAGTTTGATGATCAACAATAGAGGCATCTATCTGATGTCTCCATCATGCATAGTAATTCAGGGGAGTTCCACTTGAGCCACTTAGGTGGAACAACTAGCAAATTAAAGATTTGTTGCACTAGAATGGAGATGGTACATGGGGAAGCTACAATATTTCCATCCATATCACTAAGATGGAGTATGCATTCATCCACTTATTGGGTGGATAGATACATAAGGGAGATGAGTACCCCAAGGGGTAAGTTTGTTGCTTGCATCAGTGAAAATTTTATGGACATGTCATTCATATTTTGTGAGTAGTTGTATAGAAATTTTTGGCTTCTATGTGGTGTCTTCAGTATACCTGGATGGACATGGAATTGTCACCTATGTCTTATGGATGGAAATTGCAGTGTTATTTTGCACATGGAACATAGGAAGTTTCATACTTGTTTGGAGAGACTCACAGAGGTTCGGTTTTACATTAGGAATGATAAAATTCCAATGTGGTGGTGGGATCTTGGTATCCTACATGATGATAGATCCTCCCTGATGATACTGATATTTGGGAGCATGTAGTTGAGACAATGGGATCCTGGAATTCCTTGGAGTATAAGGTTTCCACTCGAGACAGTGCCATCGTATAACATGCATAAGTGGCAGTGTTAACAATCAAATTAACACCCTTAACAAAGTGTAAGGAAGAAGCACATTTTACTATGCACCCGCAACATAAAGTCAGAAGACAAGTACATAAGAGAACAATCCTTTCTTATCTAATCACTACTTCCATGATCGGAAGAATTAAGTGAAGAAAGAGGTACCCCAAAGAGACAAGGTTTAGTGATTGAACTACTCAATTGAAGGGTCAAATATAAGATCCACCAGTCAACAGTGAGAAGAAATGCACAAGATTTCATTAATTGTGCTTGAGAATTCTAAAGTTGTGAAAAAAGCCTAAAAATACTATGGAAAGTGGGTTTTTGAGTAAAAAGAATAAAAAAAACAAGAAAGGGATTATCCCACATTGAGAGATGAAACTTGAGATCCCATTTCCCAATACTATAAAACAAAGGCATTTGGGACATGGTAGAGAGGACAAAGGAAGCACAAAGGCATGCTGGGGAGATTTGGAGGATTGGAAAGTTCATCTTCATCAAAAGAAATGATGGAGAAGGATATTCAAGGCAAGGGAGGATGGAGGCATCTCAAGCAAGATTGTAAGTATGTCTATTTTCTCCTTTGATATCAAATGAAATAATTCAATTTTCCTTCCATTCATGAGTTTAAGTTTTTCTTCTGAAGTTTAGTTTAAATTTATAATGGTTTAAAGATCTTAGGAAATTCTAGATAATTGGTTTAAGATCTTAGGAAATGTTAGATAATTGTTCATTTCTGACGGTTGAACCTCACCACTTCATAGTAATATAGCCATTTAGGTTAGACACATCCCTACCTTAAATGTTGTTTTCGAGAAGTGGGATCTAGGAGTTGATGGATCATTTCAGTTTGCATTGATGTATGGAGGAATGTAACATAAGAGGTGGGACACTGGGATCATTTCTAGAGATCCAGTTGTAATCAAAGTAGCACAACAGTAGCATGGTGGCACCTCCATTGAGTTCAGTTAGAATTTGAAGTTGTCAAATTTCAACTACAGATCTTAAATTGCTTGAGGAAAAGCAATATTGGTAGGGGAGGACTATAATTTTCCCATTTTGTTTATACCACCATTAGCCATTCAATGCCATAGTTCCTAGCGATAGTTTGGAATAAATTAATTAATGAGGGGTTAATTTTTTAGTCAATAATTGCTAAAGAATTTAATTTTATTTCCTTAATTTGAGATGCACTTAATCGAAGTTATTTTTCATTAATAAATATTTATTTTAATGAAACAAAGTGGATAATGATTCACAAGGGCGCATTAGAGGATAAGCTTTGACCAAGAGATAGCTTGCAAAAGAAGAAAAGTTGAAAGTAGTTAAAGCTAGGAAAGTAGGAGAAAGAAAGGAAAAGTTGGCTCAAGGAAGAAAAGAAGTAAAGATCGGGAAGAGAAGAATAAAGCAAAAGATCATATAAAATAAAAAAGCAGGATAAGGAAAACAAGAAGTCAAAAGAAAAAATGTAGGATAGAAAATCAAAAGTAGGATAAAAAAAAAACAGAAAGCAAAGCAAAAAGAAAATCTTGAAAGAAAGCTATCATGATCCCCTCCATGAGGGCATATTATCCTAGGTGACTTGATCAAAAATTCAACTCATGTATATAATAGAAGGAGTGCACACCACTTTCTCGTCTTTTGATAGTTTGAGAATTGGATTGAGAGCAATTTTGGCTCTTTGACTTGGGAGATGTGCCCCTAGTCCAAGTTGGGAGATGTGCTCCTACTTCTTCTGAGAGGAAGATGACATCCAGTCTTCATCATTGATTTTATTGCAGGTCTTGAAGTCTGATCCATTGAAGTTTGATATTGTTTGCAAAGATTGAGAAGCCTTCCATTCGAAATCTTGATGATTTCTAGTCTTTTTGTGATGGAGAATTCCTTCTCTTATGTATTTATTTCCTAAGAATTATATGCAATGTATTTCATCTTATGATGGTTGTAATTAATGTAATTTTGAACCTCTGAATTCCATTATGCATATTTAATAAATATAAGTATGAGTTTCATATCAATTTCTTGCACCTAGTCTAGATTTCCATGGAAAATAACTAGTTTTTAGTATTTGAGCAATAGATGAACTTCTACAACTCCAATTTGATTTATTTCAATTTATTATATCACTTAACATGTAAATAAACTCATTTCATGTCTGAAACCAATACTTCTTATCCTTCTCCACCTGTTTGGGAAATTTTGAAGTTGAAATAGTTGTGTAGTCCTAAGAGATAATTTTGCTTGTTTTCTTTTGAAACCTCATAAAAAATTCCTTAAACTTTATGGTGTGAACCAAAACTGATATTTGATAGAAATTTAATGTTTTTATGCCTTTCTAAGTCGAAATCCTTCACCACTAGCTCTCAGGTAGTTCCAAGTTGAAGTTCTAGTTTGCATATGTTGGGGTGCCTAGGATCCTTGGACTAGACTTGAACCTAGCTTATGTTTGAAAAATTAATGTTCCCATTAAATTAACCAAAGGATATATCATACATCATGATCCTAATTCCTTCCATATTTGTTTGAAATTGCCTTCCTACAGCCAGTCAAGTCACTAGTGTTCACTATTTTGCCTTAAGTCTTGTAGGAGAGCCAGTTAGTGTATAGTAAAATATAATTGGTACATTACAACATCCAAAAAATAAGAATAAGGGGAATAAAAATGGGAAAAACAAAATCAAGGAGGTGGAGGTTATCCCCCTAACCCTCCTAAGAACACTAGATCTAATACCAAGATCGTAGAACAGGATCCCAGTAAACATCCAATGCAGGGGAAGAACTCTCAGTTAAGGACTAACTATTTGTTTTCCTTTTACAGTGTCTACATAAATTACATCCATCACTTTCCCCATCGAGCTAAGTATCGCCAATTGTGTAATGAGACCAACCGACATGACATGTCTACTACCCCATAAGAGTATCCCAACCTGCCCCCACCTCAGTCAACCCAATCACAATCGATGGTTCTACGAAACCCCTTCGCACCGCAAGGGGTAGTTAAATCACAACCTATGGTGCCTTATCCACCTCCACCATCATCTTCTGGGAAACCTCATGACTATTTTTTCCAGCATCTCCTTATGATCATGTATGTCAATGTCAACCTTTAGACTAGACGTAACTGATGATAGTTCAGTTGTTGAAACCTCTACTACTGATAAATGGAAAGACTCTACTCAAGTCGATGAACCTTTTCACCTACCTCATCCAATTGCTGATGGGATTTCCAAAGTCCCTAAGTTTCCTTTGCACCGCATTGTGAATAACACCAATACTTGAGTTTCTCCTAACTATAACACTATGGATGACTTGGCATGGTCTCCTACCACCATGTCTACATTAGAGTTTCTTCGAATTTTCCCTATGTAGTGCAAATCAGTATTTTTCTCTTTAGATGCAATCAATCCTTTCGACTCTGTCTTGATGAAGTTTGATCTAGATCATGTGGAACCTCAGATTCCCTTGTCATTAGCTTTTCATATTCCCATCACCATAAAAAATTGGTTAATCATCGGTGTATCATTGATGAAGGTGCCTCCACCTACAACATGTATACACATATCTAGCAAAATATTGGTTTCCCCCAACTTGTGCCACCCCTTTTTATGTTGCATGCTTATGATGGTTGTGTCGCTCAAACACAAGGTTTCCTATAGACAATCCTAATTGAGTTAGTCGGGAAAACAACCTTGATTGACATTGAGGTTGTGAATGTCCAATTAGACTATAACCTCCTCCTTGGGCGTATCTACATATAGGTTTTCAAATTAATCAATTCCACGATGTTCCCTCATGAAGGGAAGATTATAATACTATACCAATTGAACTATTATGATACCAAGGGGTCATATTTTCCAGATAAATTCCTACCCACAATTGACACCAGTTTTGACAACTCGTCCATCCCTCATTTTCAAGTGTTGGAAAAGTAATCTTCCGCGATGCTCCTATGATTGGGACTTTTCAAGATTTACCTCCCCAACCTTTGAAGGTATAGATTTCATAGTTTTGTACTATCTCCTTTGGAAAATGCACTTCCCAAACTCAACCTACTGTAATATTCAAGCACAACAGATCTATGAGACAAAAAAAATAGTTACTAGAGATGCATGCGGCAAATTGTGTGTAAAAACACTAATGCAAAAGGTTTGAAGCAGTTCATGCATTATCATTAACTCAAATGATGTTTACAATGTGTAAAAATAACAATAATAGCCAAGCAATTTGAATCCTAGGGAGGTCATTCGAATTGAATGCATGAGAGTGGCTTACTTGGTAGTTAACACCACTCGACACATCAGTTAAACACTTAACTAACATGTAATTGACTCTAACAGAATATGAAACTGTCTAACTGAGTCTAACTGAATCCAGAACTCAAATGAATGCCCAAAATTAGGGGATGGCACCTTTCTAACTTTAGTTAACTGAATATCAGGTGAAATAACACTAGATTAAGTCAAATTGAGTAGGAGGGCACCTTTCTTACTCCAGTTAGCTGAATATAATAATAAATGATGTCAATTGGACTGAGTAGGGCACTTTAGTCATGGAAATCACCTCATTTGGATCCTTGAATGATGGAGGAGGCCCAGTTAATTGATATTGATGGCCCATTTGACTCCCCTAATGAATGAGGAGGCCCAATTCACTGAAACTGATGATCTGCTGACGATGTAAGCACATAATTGAGTCAAAATAATTAGGATAAGTGGCAAATTAAACTATGAATCCCAAATAAATTATGTGTGTTTGGAAAATTCTCCAACACCCCCCCTTAATATCATATCACGTGGAGGATTAAAATACAATACTAAAAGGGCCCTGGAAACAAAGGCCATAGTTCACCCAATATAGAAATAATCCAAAAAATGCTCAAAAAATCTAAGTGAGGAAAGAGGGAAAAACCCAGTGGGAAAGAAACCCCCCCATCAAATTGAACACTGAAGGATCTAATATGTCATCACCATAGTAGAGCTCATCCCCAAAAGTGAATGAAGGTAAGAGAACTTCTTCTCAGTAAATCTCTTGGTGAAGATGTCTACAATTTTCTCTTCTGTAGGGAAATATTGCAGTACAATGGTTCTGCATGCACAAGCTCTCGGATTTAGTGCACGTTGATATTGATATGCTTGTTCCTCTGTCTTTGAACTGGGTATGTCGAGATCTTGATATAAATATGATTGTCATAAAAAATAATAGTAGAAGTGGTGCTACCAATATAAAACTCTGCTAGAATACCCTACAACCAAACTGCCTAAATGCAAGCATTGACTACTCCTCGATACTCTGCCTCTGCTGAAGATAAGTCAATGGTGGCCTAATTTTTTATTGATAAAAAATGGGTCCTGTGTCAATGATGAAAAAATATCTGGAATTGGACTTCCGATCAATGCTATCACCCCCCCAATCTAAATTAGTGAATCCAACCAAGTCAAGATCAGAATCCGCATCATAGTGAATGCAAAAATGTCGTGTACCTTGCACATAATGCAAGATCCTTTTAGATTCCTTCCAGTGAAGCTCATGGGTATTCTACATGTACCTTTACATATCACTCACGACATACTAAATATCAGGCCTAGAGTGTGTAAGATACAAAAGACTACGAATCAATTGTTGGTAAAGTGTAGAATCCACCAACAGTGTAGAATCACCATCCTCAAGACTGATTCCTGAGAGGAATGGGAATGGTGCTGATTTAAATTATACCATATTGAACTTGTTTTGCAGGTCCAAATAATATTTTGATTGAGAAAACATTATCCCATCCAAATTTTGAGTGATCTTGAGACCAAGAAACTGCTTCAGCAGGCCTAAATCACTCATATCAAATGCTTGTTGTAAAGCAGTTTTTATAGTGTCGATCGAAGAAAGAGTGCTTCCTGTAATCAATAGGTCATAAACATAAAGCACAATGATAATAAAATTACCTTCATGATTCTGTAGGTACACATCATATCTGATTTTCATCTCGCAAAGTTTTGAGACAGAAAAAAGGAGTCCATCTTTGCATACCAAGCTCTTGGGGCATGTTTTAAACCATACAAAGATTTTCTTAATCTACAAACAAGTGTCGGATATCATATGTAACCTCCAGGATTCTTCATGTAGATATATTCTTGAATATCCCCATGAATAAATTCACTTTTCACATCCATGTGGTGCACCTCCCAGTGCTTGGATGCATAAATTGCCAAAACTAGGCGGATTGAGTCCATATTTGCAACTAGTGCAAATGTTTCTGTGTAGTCCACACCTTGGACTCGTGAGAAAATTTTTTCCACCAAACTAGCTTTGTATTTGTAGTTTGATCCATTAGCAAAAACCTTGGTTCAATATACCCATTTTCATTGAACCAATTTTCTCCCAGGTGGAAGAGAAACTAGCTCCCATGTTTCATTTTTCTGAAGAGAATTGTACTCTTCATCCATGGCATTTTTCCATCTCAGATCTCGATGGGCATGGTAGTATGATTTAGGATATGACCCAATCATAAAAAAAAAAAATTAGGAAAGCAATGGATCAGCATATGAAAGAGCCATACCTGCTCTTTGAAAGTCTGTGTTAGGAACCCATGTCTTTACTTTGTTAGTATATTGTTGTTGGACGCATATGCTTTGTAAGTCGTCCTATAGTATTTGTTGATCAATAGTTTGTGTTATTGTTTTTGGCGCATATGCTTTGTAAGTCGCTTGTAGTATTGTTGATCCATAGTTTGTAGTGGCCCATTGTTTTGACCCATACTATTGGCGCCTAGACTTAGTATATAAGTGTGTGTTGAGACCTATGAAGTCACCGTGAAGTTATTTGTATTGAGCTTGCTCATAGGAGGTTGCCCCCTCGAAGTGGCCTGTGATCAATATAAAAGTGATTTTGAGTTCTGTCATTTCTGCTATTTCGCATATTCTTATTAATTAATTGTTGCAGGTGCTTCACATCTGGTATCAGAGCACTTTCTTGGGCTCGCTGGGTGAAATTTTTGCCAAAATTTTTTCGCATTTGTTGCAAGTTCGGATTTGGGAATAATCCCTATCTGCTTAACTGTGGGAATTACTTGGGCATAAGCCCTAAAACTCATTGTGAGGAGTACCACAGGAACCCCGAAGTAGCTGCCCCATTGAGAGGACTTGCCAGCGAAAAAGGCAACGACCCCTACCTGATTAACTAGTTCCCACCCATGAGGTAAACCAAGAGCTGTCGTTTGTGGCAAAGTGGTTATCAGTTTTACTTGAGTCGTGGAGTGAGGGGTACTGCCCCAATATGCAAGCCGTCAGACAACATTGGTGGCCAAGTGAAACCCCTGAACTATTAGGAAGCCGCACATACCTGGGGACCATATCTATTTTCAACTGAACTGTTGTCGATCACTACTGCGTCGTTCCAGATCCAGTCGTTCAGATCCATTCTGAAATCCGTTCCAAATACAGCCATTTTCAATCCATTCGGCGTTGTTTCAGATCCCTTCCAAGCCGTAGCCGCTTTAGTCTGAAAAAAAAAATTTGAAAATTCAGTTTTTTCTCCATATCTCCCTTGTTTTCACTCTGTTTCCCTTGAAATTTTTGAGGAACCCCTGTCATCCCATTCTGCATATTTCATTCCTAAGGACCCTATCCCCACTTCCACTTCCCAAAGCTTGAAATCCCACATTTGTCTATTTTTAGGGTTTGCCATAACTTCCTCATATTTCACCCAATCACCTTCAAATTTTACCACAGAGTTCCTTTTTGAATTCTGCTTCTTTGTCCCCCTCTGCCAAATTTTCCCATTCTTTCACCCCGCTTCTGAAATCCTCATTTTTTGCTTCCATGTCTATTCAACAGTGTCCAAAACCTAGTCAAACCCCAATTACCCTTCAGATTTTTTCCCAAGTCCAGATTTTCCTTAACTGAAGCAGTTTATGTTTTTGTTTTTCAACCCAGTCAACCAAAAATAAAAAATAAAAATCCTCGTTATGATTGTCACCCGTGCAGGAGCAAAAACCATGGAAGAAGCACTTGCAGCCATCCAAGCCAAACTCCAGGATTTGGATGAAAAATTTCTCGGCCTCCATCTTGAACATTCAACTATGAACAACAAACGACAGTCCGAGTCTTCATCAGACAATGGGTTCTCTTCTTCCAGCAATTTCCATGGTCCAAAGCTTGACTTTCCTCGCTTCAATGGTACTTATCCAACTAGATGGATCTATCGTGTAGAACAGTATTTCAGTCTGCATAATATTTTTGATGTCAACAAAGTTTTGCTTGCATCCTTTCATTTGGAACAGGAAGCTCTTCAATGGTACCATTGGTACATCAAGGCTCATGAAGAGCCAAAATGGCCATACTTTTGTCAGCTCCTTTTGCAACGATTTGGTCCTAATGCTTTTGATGACTTCACAGGAGCCCTCACTAAACTTCGCCAAATTGGCACTGTGAGAGAGTATCAAACCGAATTTGAGAAACTAGCCAACCACACTGAAGGATTGTCTAATGACTTTTACTAGATTTGTTTTATCAGTGGTCTAAAGGATGCCATCCACTCTGAGGTCAAAATGTTCTGTCTCAACACAATGATGGAAGCCCTAGGGTTGGCTAAGTTGGCAGAAGACAAGATTGCAGCCCAACAACGCTCCAAGCCCACTTTTGCTCCCTTCTGAAATATGGGTTCTCAATGACCACCTATACCACAGGCTCCTCGACCAACTCCTATCAAGCGTTTGTTTGAAACAGAGATGCAAGCACGCAGAGAAAAGGGGCTTTGCTATAATTGTGATGAGAAATTCACTCAAGGACATAGATGTGTTCAGCAGAAGCTCTATCTCTTGGATGTGGATTCTCTGCCTGCCTCTGAAATTGGTGACGAAGATCCAGAAATAATGGATGCTCAGGTCGACATTCTGGACCCGCCTATTGACCCTCCGTCTCAGGATGACTATCCAGAGATATCTCTCCATGCTTTAGCTGGAATCACCACCCCCCAAATAATGTGGGCCAGGGGTTACTTCAAGAAGCTTCCTCCTACAATACTCATTGATTCTAGTAGCACTCATAATTTCATCGACCCTCGGATCGCCAAATAAGCTGATTGTTTTATCCATCCTTGCTCCAACTTTGAAGTCATGGTTGCCAATGGGGGCACCTTACCTTGCAAAGGGAAGTGTCGAAATGTGCGTATCTCTATGGGAGATTATACCTTGCACTCTGACATGTTTTCCTTGACCTTAGGAAGATGTGATGTGGTTTTGGGCGCTCAATGGCTACGCACACTTGGCCCTATCTTATGGGATTTTGCTGAACTTTGGATGCAGTTTTCCCTCAATGGACAAAAACACACATTGACAGGATTACAACCATGTTCTCTCATCATCATCAGTTCACATCGCATGGAAAAACTCCTCAAGAAGAATTCACATGGTGTCATCGCTCAAATCCATTCCATTCAGATGCAACCATCAGCGGTCTCCACTACTCCTTTGGATCTACAACAAATTCAGGATCGATATACAGGTGTCTTTGCTGAACTAGTGGGATTGCCACCTTCAAGGCCAAACGACCATCATATTCAGCTCCTTCCTGGCAGCGTTCCTCCCAACATCAGGCCCTATCACTACCCATTTCACCAAAAAACGGAGATTGAAATGCTCGTTTGGGACTTATTGAAGCAAGGTATTATTCGCCTAAGCACTAGTTCCTTTTCTTCTCCAGTTCTTCTTGTCTGCAAAAAATATGGGTCATGGCACCACTGCATTGAATTCCGAGCACTTAATCACCTCACCATCAAGGATAAGTTTCCAATTCCTGTTGTTGATGAGCTTCATGGGGCTCACTTTTTCTCCAAGTTGGATCTTCGTTTTGGGTATCATCAAATTCGGGTTCATGAGGATGATATCCCTAAAACAGCTTTCCGCACACATGATGGCCATTATGAGTTTTTGGCCATGCCCTTTGGCCTCACTAATGCTCCTTCCACATTCCAGGCCTTAATGAATAAAATATTTTGACCCTACTTCCGGAAATTCATTTCGGTATTCTTTGATGATATCCTCATCTACAGTAAAACATGGGATGAACATCTCCAACATCTGGATCTTGTCATGCAACTTTTCTCTGACCATCATCTCCATGCCAAGTAGTCTAAATGTGTTTTTGGATAGAAGGAAGTTGAGTATCTCAGGCACATTATCTCAACACAAGGGGTTCACGTGGATCCTACCAAAATCGATGCCATGAACAATTGGCTGCATCCTCAGACACTCAAGAGCCTTCATGGTTTTTTGGGGTTGACTAGCTACTACCGCAAGTTTGTCAAGGATTATGGGAAGATTGCAGCTCCATTAAATACTCTATTAAAAAAGGATGCTTTTACATGGACACATGCTGCTCAGTGTGCATTTGACAAACTAAAACAAGCTATGTGTACTACACCTATTCTAGCTATGCCCGATTTTTCCAAGCCCTTCACTATTGAGAGTGATGCTTGTGGCAATGGACTTGGTGTTGTTCTCCTTCAATATGAACACCCCATTGCGTTCACTAGCAAAGCCCTTTCAGGTCAGAATTTAGCTGCCTCTACCTATGAGAAGGAAATGAAGGCTATTTTGCATGCAGTACAGAAGTGGCGACCATACCTATTAGGGAATCCTTTCTGCATCAAGACTGATCACCAGAGTCTGAAATATTTCTTGGAACAACATGTCTCCTCCCCAACACAACAGAAATGGGTTAGAAAACTCATGGGTTATGACTATGAGATCACTTACAAGAAGGGTAAAGACAATATTGTGGCAGATGCTCTTTCTCGCACATTTGATGCCCAAGGTTCTCTTTCAGCTATTTCTATGCCTGTTCCAAATTGGTTGCAATCTATTCAACAGGGTTATGTCAATGATTCTTCATTATCTCAAATCATCCAACGCTTGACCAACAACCCTTCTGCTATACCACATTACTCTTAGGATGGTGCTCTGATATACAAGGGTCATCTGGTGCTTCCCCAGAGCATAGCTCTTCAACAGGCTGTCTTCTATGAACTCCATGCTTCTCCATTAGCAGGGCACTCTGGGTTCCTCAAAACGTATGAACGGGCACGGCGTAACTTCTTTTGGCAGGGCATGAAAAGAACAATTCAACAGATGGTGGCTGAATGTGATACCTGCCAGCGCAATAAGGGTGAAACAACACTCCTTCCAGGATTTCTCTAACCCTTGCCCATACCTACATGGATTTGGATAGATATTTCTATGGATTTCATTGAAGGGCTCCCTAAATCTGGTGGGAAGACATTGAGTCTCATTGTGGTTGATCGCCTCTCCAAATATAGTCATTTTTGTGCTCTCAGCCATCCCTATACAGCCTCCTTAGTCGCTCAAATTTACCTGGACCAGATCTTTTGTCTTCATGGCATCCCTTCTTCCATTGTCTCAGATCGTGATGCAACTTTCACCAGTCATTTTTGGACAGAAATATTTCACCAAACTGGCACCAAACTGAAGATGAGTTCAAGGTATCACCCACAAATAGATGGTCAGACTTAAATTATCAATAAATGCTTGGAAACTTATCTTCGTTGCTTCACCTCTAAACAACAACATCAGTGGGAAAAGTGGCTCCCTCTCGCTGAATGGTGGTATAATACCTCTTACCAAACTGCCTCTAAAATGACCCCATATGAAGCAGTCTATGGTTAGGCACCTCCAGTTCTTCTTCCATACACCCCCAACAGTTCCCCAGTTCAAGAAGTTGACATGGTCCTTTGAAACCGCGATCAGATTCTTTGCATTTTGCGGGACAATCTTCACATGGCAAGAAATCGCATGAAGCAACAAGCTGATCAACACTGTTTTGAGCACACTTTTCAAGTAGGCAATATGGTTTTTCTTCGTCTCCAGCCGTACAAGCAATCCTCCCTGAAACTCAAAGGGCATCATAAGCTCACTCCAAAGTTTATGGGCCATATCGGATTCTTCAGAGGATTGGGTCCGTTGCTTATAAATTGGAACTTCCCCCTTCTTCCCACATTCATCCAGTCTTTCATGTCTCTTGTTTGAAGAAATTTCTTGGCACCAACATCAGTGGACAAACGATTTTACCCAAACTAGATAATGAAGGATCCATCCTTTTGGAGCCAGAGGCCATCCTCAATCGGCGCACTCGTCAGCTTCGCTCTCACTCTATCACAAAGGTCTTAATTCAATGGCACGACATGCAACCAGAGGATGCTACATGGGAACCACTCCTTCAGATTCAACAACAATTTCCACATCTAAATCTTTGAGGACAAAGCTTTTTTTAAGGGGGAGGGGATGTTAGGAACCCATGTCTTTACTTTGTTAGTATATTGTTGTTGGATGCATATGCTTTGTAAGTCATCCCATAGTATTTGTTGATCAATAGTTTATGTAATTTTTGTTGGTGCATATGCTTTGTAAGTCGCCCGTAGTATTGTTGATCCATAGTTTGTAGTGGCCCATGGTTTTGACCCATAGTATTGGCACCTAGACTTAGTATATAAGTGTTTGTTGAGACCTATGAAGGCATCGTGAAGTTATTTGTATTGAGCTTGCTCATAGAAGGTTGCCCCCTCAAAGTGGCCTGTGATCAATATAAAAGTGATTTTGAGTTCTGTCATTTCTGCTATTTCGCATATTCTTATTAATTAATTGTTGCAGGTGCTTCACAGTCTACTCAGGTTCTTCTTGGATTAGAAGGATTTCCAATGTTAGAACCTATAGATGTGAGAGTCGTTTCTGCCCACTTTGGAAACTGAGGGGGCTCATATGGATTTGAATATGAAACTAATATTTCATGTTCTTTAATATCAGACATAATATCAGAAATATAATAACATAAACATTCAGTATCTTCTCCAGAATCTTCTTTCGGAAGAGTAAGCAATTTGGTAGTTTCTTCCCCCACTAGTTGTAGATCATGAATCGGTTCTTCAAATTGGACACTTCTCTCGATGATAATTATTTTGGATATGTTATGCATGAGTTTGTATAATTTGGATTCTTTAGAATATCCAATGAGGATGAGCTCAGTACTTTTTGGTTCCAAATATCTTCTCTTCTCAATCGGAATTCTAGCCCATGTAGTGGACTCGAAAACCCTTGAGACATGACACATCAAGCTTGTGACTAGTATAGGATTCAAAAGGAGTCTGAAATTTGACGGATGAGTGTGGAAATATTTTCTGAATGTATGCAAAAACATTCATGGCCTCGTTCCAAATATTTGAAGCCAAACCTTTCACCTCAAGCATACAAGTCGCCATTTCTTTCAATGCTCAGTTTTGCCTCTCTACTACACCATTCTGGTGAGGTGTGTAGGCGACTCTGTGTTGGATTTGGATTCCATTTTCTGCACAAATTTGCAGAACATCATTTTTGATATATTCTCCACCATTATCATATCTTAGATATTTTAGCTTTCTCCCAATAGCAATCTCAACAGAAACCTTGAAATTCTTGAATTTCTCAAACACTTTCGATTTGTTTTTGAGAATGTAGACTCATGTAGATCTAGAAAAGTCATCAATGAATGTGAGAAAATACCTTGATCCTTTCATGGAGGGATTTGGTAATGGACCATTGATATCACTGTGAATCATTCCCAAAATAGAATAAGCTTTTCTAGCTTTGCCTTGATCGAACTTGTGCTCAGGATGCTTTCCAATGATGCAACCTTTGCATATCCCTTTTGAGGATTGGATCTTTGGAAGGCCTTCAATCATGGAATTATTTTGTAGCAGATGAAAATATTTATAATTTAGGTGTACAAACCTCTCATTCCATATCCGGCTAACCTCATTTCCATGAGTCGGAAGGGAAATTGGCTTTGAATACAACAAAAAGTGGGAAAACTCATAGGTTTTGGAAACATGATTTTCCTTTCCTGTTGCAATGAGTTTTCCGATGATAATATCAGAAATTTCAACATCATTAGGGATGAATAAAAACTTCTTGGGAAAACCATTGTGTTTCATTTGATACACAGAAAGAAGGTTCGAAGCTAGAGAAAGGACACATAGAACATTTTGAAAAATGCCATGTTCTAAATGGATTGTACCTTTTATTTTTGATGAAATTTGTGAATCATCTTCCATGTGGATGGAGATGCAACTATCAGAGTCTAATGATGAGAAAGAGTATTGGCTTGAAACCATGTGATACGAAGCTTGGATCTATGAGAATAGATGTATAATTCGAAACACTTGCCATGAGTGCATGACCTATTTCTGGATGATCATTATTGTCCTTCTTCCTTGTACCATCTGGAAGAGTGATATTGTCTTTCTCCAAGAGAAGGGCCATCTGATGAATAGTTTTCTTCATGAATGATCTTTTAGGATGAAATCCCCTGCCCCAACAATAACACTTTGTCTTATCCTTTCCATTTTGATTGTCTTTTATTGAACCCGAGGGCTCATCTAAATGCTTGGTCTTCTCCTTCTTCTTGGGATGATCAAACTTGGTCTTCTCTTTATTTTTCTTTCCTTTACCATTCGCAGCCTTGGTTCCTCCAGCAAATAGGGGTTGATCTTTGGAGGATATCATGAACCCCATCTGAACAAGCTTGTCATGCTCTTTTGTTAAGGACTCAATGAATGCATTCAAGAATGGCATCTTCCAATTCAGAATGGTGAGCTTTCCCGAATGGAAGGTAGAGACAAACAATAAATAATATGCTCCTTGTTTCGAAAGGATTTAAAGGATTAAATTATCATCCTTCTTCTTGACACCACATTTCTTCAACTAAAGCACCAAATGATTGAACTTGGTGAAAAAATCATTGATGGTTTCAAAATTCTCAGGATTTAGGGAGATCAATTCATTCCCTAGCTGATAAGCCCTCATATCATCCTTCTTTCCAAAGAGTGTGGCAAGTTGTTCCCATACTTATTTTGGAGTCTTCAATTTGCTAATATGGAAAAGAATATCTTTCGAAATATTGAGACATAAGAAACCATAAGATTCATTAAGCTTATTGAAGAACTTGGACTTCTCTATGGCTGCATTAGGCTCTGGTTCTGTGCCCATAGTAACTCTGTAGAGTCCTTTGGATAGCAATAAAATATCCATATAATCCTTCCACTGATGATAGTTGAAAGGAGTAAGTAGATATTTTTAAGAAGATTCCATCTTAGCTATAGAGAATGCACTAGGAGAATGTGATAAACCTGCAATCAAAGACAAACAAACAATATTTAGGTCAACAACCTGCACTTTTCAAGTTGCATCACTCTCGACATAGCCTATCAAGCAAGCTTGATAAGTTAGATGCACATTATTTGGGATTTATGTGGAAAACATTCATCTTCTGGTGCAGTTTTGGAATATTTTTGAGCAAACTTGCTCAATATTTATCTGAAGAAATCTGTAGAAGAGTTTCCTTGTCCTGCCATGGATTTGAAGCCATGTAAAATTAAATCACAACAACTCTATGAGACAAATACAACAGTTACTAGAGATGCATGCAGAAAATTGTGTGTCAAAAGACTGATGCAAAAGGTTTGCAGCAGTTCCTCCATTATCATTAACTTAGATGATGTTTACAATGTGTAACAATAGTAATAATAGCCAAGAAATTCAAATCCTCGGGAGATCATTTGAATTGAATCCATGAGAGTGGCTTACTTGGCAGTTAACACCACTCGGGACATCAGTTAACCAATTAACTACCATGTAATTGACTCTAACAGACTCTGAAACTGTCTAATTGAATCCAAAACTCAATTGAATGCCCCAAATTAAGAGAGGGCACCTTTCTGCTTCAATTAACTAAATATTAGGTGAAATAACACCAGATTAAGTCAAACTGAGTAGGAGGGCTCCTTTATGACTCCAGTTATCTAAATATAATAATAAATGATGTTAGTGTACTGAGTAGAGCACTTTAGTCATGCGAATCACCTCACTTGGCTCCCTGAATGATGGAGGAGGCCCAATTAACTGATATTGATGGCCCAATTGACTCCCCGAATGAAGGAGGAGGCCCATTCACTGAAACTGATGATATACTGATGATGTAAGCACATAATTGAGTAAAAATACTTACGATAAGAGGAAAATTAACTGTGAAGCCCAAATAAATGATGTGTGGTTGGAAAATTCTCCAACACCTACACCCCCTCCTAACTAGTTGTTATACCTTAATATTACAAATTACATCCTAGTGTCGCACCCTTGCATCAGTGACTGAAACGACACTTCACCTTAAAGATCATTTGAACATCCAAAGTGAAAATCATTGACTGAACACTAAAAGCAAGTATCTCACCTACCACGTGTCACCCAGACAAACCCCATCTGAAGAGATTACCATGCCTTGCACACCTAGTAGAGTGCGATAATTAGGGTTATCGTGTTCTTCTCTTACCCTAGGGCACGGTACTACTGCATTATGCTCAGGTCTGGGGGTGTGGTAATCCAATTTTATCTTTTTTCCTTAGATTTCGGGATCTTGATTTTCGAGAGGTATCTTTGGGATTTCCAACTTCCATGCGATCTCAAATCCTATCTCTGTTTGGTGGGTTTGATCCACTAAATACTCCATAGGTCCATATTATTCTCTTGTTTGTTAACTCTCCCATATGCTATAAGAGTGAATCCTTCCATGAGCCAAGGTGAGGACTTTTGGGGCATCAAACCTATGGTCATAAACCTTTTGCAGAGATAGCTAGAGGTAGAAGAACTTGGAGTTGAAGTTGGCTTGGACATCAAGCAACTATTTTGTAAGCACTCTTGAGTTCTCAATAAAATATAACTTGTCTTGTTTTCCTATTTATGTGTATTGATCATGATTCATGTACATAAATTGTATTCAGTAGAATATAGATCTAACTTGTGATTCAATTATTTGGAAGATATTGTGCACTTGTTTGTTGTTTTGATCCTCACAGGTTCATCGTGAGGACTTCAAGATCAAAGGATTGATTGGACAAACATCAGAACAGAAGGTCAGTTGTCTTCTTTCTCATCTTTCAGATATTAAAGTTGAAAACACTAGTTTAAGATCTAGGGAATGAGGTAGCATTTGTTTCCTTTTTGTCTTAGTTTAGAGTTGATTTGCACCTCTATGACCTAAGAGAGTTTCTCTTTATCCGTAGGGAGAAATATCTGTAACAAAAACTGGCGACTCCGCTGGTTTGAACCCTTTTTGATTGAGTTCTTTTACTTTCAGTCATCCTTGATTGTGATTTTTCTCTTCCTTCAAACTAGTAGTGAACGTTGGTATTTTTGACCTCCATTCACCCCCCTTCCCTCTGCATCAACTCTCTACCTTTGATCAGTAAGTCCTCTAGGTCCACACACCCTTGACAAGTCCAAAACTTTTCTTAAATTAGCGCCCTGTCCATCTTTTTTTGAATTACTGTGCCCCCGTAACTCCCTACAGAGCGGTAGTACCATGCCATTTACACTGTCTAGAACGTGGTAATATACCAGTATTGCGCATGGGGTTATGTCAGGCATGCGATAATTCCCCTAAATAATTTTGTCTCTTAGTTTGCTTGGTTCCTACATGGCCATTTATGACTTTCTATGCCTTTGGTTGTTTTTTTGTTTCCCACTAGAACTCTGCAACTTGCTTAGCCACAACACAGTGCTTCCACTTTATTGTTTGAAGCCTTGTAGACAACTTTAGAACTTTGGGTTCATGGTCATTAATTATCACCAGATCTACTTATTCATTCCAAATTGCCTCTTGTCCACATACTCTATCACTGTTAGCCAGTTACAAGTCTTTTATGGTTTGTTTGTACTTTCGGTTCGAGCTTGAATTTTTTTTTTTTTGAATTATTGGCATCATATTCATATTGATCACCCCTTCATTCTTTTTGCATTGGCTTGATCCTTTCATCATAATCAAGTTTTCGACACTATTTTCCTTCCCTTGATTATATAACTCTTAAGATTACATCATTCTTATAAGCAATATCTTTTCCATTACTGCTATCAAAATCAATATTGGGAATTATCTTTTGAGAACATTGTCTTTCTTTTATTTGAAAAGATCCAGTTCATACTTTTGCACATTAGCAAGTGAAACATTCATCTCTGTTTTCCACATAAATTCTCATTCTGAAGCATTATAGTTGTAGATCAGCTACATTTGAATGTAGTGTTTATTCAATTTGGCTTATTTGAAAAAAGAAACAAACAGTTTTTTTTGGAGTGGTTTTCTTTTCATTCCTTTGAAAAATTCATGCATTGTGATCGAAGAACTCTCTCTTTACTTTAGCTAGATTTCATCGAATATAAAGGCTCACTTCGATTCATTCTCATTTGCATGGTTTGATTCGTCACAACATCACAAGTTTCACTTCCATTTACCCGATTGAGTAATACAACCACTAAAATTTACACTCCCTAACTCAACACATCATAACCTCACTTGAGGAGAAAAAGAACTTGTTAGTCAGGTAGGACACCGGGGATAGGAATCCAAATAATTCCCCTTTGTCATCTCCATTTGAGACATAGTTGTTGTCCTCTAGGGTAGTAAAATCCTCTTGTACTTAATGACACGATCATACACCAGTTTTTGGAGGGGTCTCCTGTTGTTTCAGGGGTTAAACCACCGCGAGATCAAGAACCGGATGGACTCTGTGGAATGCTGCACTCCACTTAGCCCTAAGGCAACATCGATCATTGTATTCCTTGTATTCTTCGGCCACCATACTAGTGATACAAGGGTGATAAGGTAGAAGTGTCGAAAACCTTTTCCAACGTGTCATGAACGAGGTAGCTTAGTGACTTTTCTACTAGGGCTCTTTTACCCAAGATCCCTTTCGGTAGAGGGATATCCTTCCATTATTGGTCTCTCATTTTGTATTCTTCAACTTGCATTTCATCACCTTGCGAAGGATACAACTTGTTGAGGTCTCCAACTCTTAGTTAGGAGGTTTTGCTCGCTATTTCATCTTCTTAGAGGGTCATTTCTTTTTATTGATTGCTTGTTGGCATTCTGGCCATTTTTGTTTCATCTCGCTTATTGTGACGCCGGTCTCAATATAGTTTTTAGAGCTTTCTTTTTTGGCTTATGAGCCTTGCCTTTTTCTAGCTCCCCTTTGGCACATTCGACACCTGCTTTAGGGTTTTTGAGTTCTTTTCTACGAGACTATCCCTGGAACTTGTACTTCCATCATCATGTCTGATCCATGGAGATCACGGAGAGTACAGGGACAAAGCCCACCACCACCACCACGGACCTCCGGTCCACCTACATCATGTATTCCTGCCCCTTTCGGCCGCGGTGCTGGACGAGGGAATGTTCTGCCACCTATACGCACTACATCTTTAGTTCCTCCTGTAACTGTAACTCACAGCACGGTCTCAAAAACTCTTGTAGTTTCTGCAACCAGTAACATACCTGAGATTTTGGCTGTCACTCAACCCACTGTTATTATAGACATACCTCTCACACTGGACAAAACTGCAACTGCTGAAGTTAGTACTGCACACGATACTACAACGAAGGCTATCACCCTCCCAGATGTTAGCACTACCCTACCAACAGACACCTTCTACGATGTCCCTGAAGGATCTGTTGGAACTATCGAAGGATCTGACGAAGATGTGTCCGAGCTGATTGCAGTCCTGGATGGATATGTCGAAATTATTGAATAAAATGAACTACCTAACACACCTTTTGAACCTGAGTTTGACTTTCTTACTTCCCAGGTGGAACCTCTGCCTTCCACCACTACGCCATCAGGTGTTCACACTCAAGAAACCGGTTCTTATAGCAACGTTCCATTTACTGTATCCCTCCCTGATCTCCCCTCAGCACAAGATATCACAGCGTCGATCCAATATAGCATGGTTAGTCTTGCTAACTCTCCTTTAGCGTCAGAATAGTTCAAACATGATACATAGCAAATGCTCTCAATGGCTTCTCGATATCCCCCTGCCACCCGTCCTCCTGATTACTGAGCTCCCAATGTTTCGTCTAGCACTGAGTTTCATCACTCCTCTACCGATGGATCCAAACCTTCATATTTTACTTCACCTCATTTATTTCTGGATCCCGAACATACAGCTTTCATTTTCAACCCCTCACAAGATACAAATCCGGGCCAAGCCCTCGATGGTCCTCCTATTTTTCAAGACCCCATGGACGTGACTCTTGATACCCCTCGATTAAATTCCCCACATTTTCTATTGTCCAATATGTTTGGCATATCTTCAAGGGACACACCACTTATGATGGATAACCCAGTATTCTCTCCATCCCTGCTTGTAACGTATGGAAGACCCCCCCCACAAATCGACATCTTTGGCGCCATCAGCCAAACAACCATACCCCACCTTTCTAGTATTGGAAGAACATCTAGTCATATTGCTGGAACATCCATGTTGAACGGAGGTTCATCTTCGGCCACCATCTACACCTTTTCCAGAGGCAGACAACCGACTATTGGAACCATTGATCCCAACAACCAACCCGCCTGTCAGAGGACAACCATATTTTGGGAACACTGGTCGCAGTCACCAACCTCCTCCCACTGGACCATCTAACCCACCTGCTGGAGGGAAACCCCTTGGTACCATTCAAAGTGGGGCCACTCAACAGCCACCTCCTTCTTTCCCATCGGCTCAACAAAGCCCTTTTATTGGAGGAGCACCACTCGTTAATGCCCCCATTGGCACCATCCAACAACCCTCTCAATCAGCAGCTTCTGCTCAGTTGGGCATGTGCAATCCTGGCAGTGGACAACCTCATCCCGGTACCCAAACCAGACCTCATTTCCAATATCCCACTTCAAGAACTCTCCCTTCTTTGGGACCCCAAATCCCACAGAGTGGGGTTTACTCTTTGTTTGGGAATTGGAATCAAGCTGGGGGGAAACCTTCTCAACCTTTCATACCACCCAACTTGAATTTCGGCGTTCCTTATCCTTCAGCCGCGAATACTCCATGGAACCCACCTCTTCAACCTCCACCCCTTTATCAAGGTGGAACCAATATTCCATGGACACCATTCTTTCAGGAGACCCCTAACCTTGGTATGGGAAACCCTCCACCCAATCAAGGTGATGGAAACATTCCCGAGATGCAACAATCCCAGGGAACTATACCTCAACAAGGAACGGGAAACATTCCTAGGACATAACAACCCCAGGCTACCATCCCAGTCATCCCTACTCAGCAGAACATTCAACAACCGACTGCTAATGTGATTCCGAATCAAACAATCAATCCCATGATTTTGAACACACAACCAGTTAACCAAATGGTTTACTATCCACAGAATTTCCCACAGTATCTCGTGGGAAACATGTATGGGTACAACATGCAGCATTATGCTGTGCAGCGCCCCATGGGAATCCCCACACCGTACAATTACAACTCATACCCGGAGCCCAATCGTCAACTTCCTTTCCTGGCTACACTAGAATTACCTGATTTGTCACGACTTATCAATGATCCCATCTAGCATGAGCCACATTGGCCACCCATCCCAGCCAAACTACCATCGGACATTCCTAAGTTCGATGCCAAATCTGGGGAAGACCCCAAAAACCATGTAATGACCTCCCATCTTTGGTGTTCTTTGAACTCATTGATGGATGAATCCATTCGATTATGGCTCTTCCAGCGTACGCTTACCAGTACGGCAGCAAAGTGGTACATCAAGTTGCCACAACACTATTTTCGTGATTCCAATACCTTGGCTATGCAGTTTCTGACTCATTTCCAGCTACCCATCCAGTACGAGATTGGAACTAACCTGTTAACCTCGTTACGTCAAACCACTTCCACTCATATCTCAGATCATATCCATGAGTGGCATCGACGCCGTATGTTAATCAAGGCACCAATTCTGAACCAATTACTTGCTGATTGGTTCATGAAGTCATTTCTGCTTCCCATCGCCAGGGATATTACTATGGGCGGACCTATCATGGAGGAACAAGAGATTTCTCGTGCTTAGTATATGGATTTGGTGTATACCCAATCCGAAACTTTATACGAGCTTATTCCCCATGCCTCCCCTCCGCTACTGATCCAACCAAGCCTTCTACTGAACCCCCCATCGACGACATCGTCGGTTCAGTTAAGGCTTAGCCTGCATCCAAACCAAGTGCGAAATAAGACAACGTTACCCCCTCTCCACCCCAGGATGATTCTAAAGCTTATCCCTCTCTTGGTCCTTCCTTCGAAGTGAACGCGGTTCAATCCACATCACAACCATTCGGGATAAAGAAGAAGAACAACCATGGAAAATCCAAGAAAACTTCTAATCAATAGGAGAACCCCAAGCCCCAACCTACCAACAACGATCCCAAACCACATAGGAAAGCAAAGATTCCCTGCCTAATCTTCCAGAAAGATCACTACACACGTGACTGTCCCTACAAGGACGAAGTCAAAAAATTTGTTAAAGGATCCTCCTGCCCAGTAGTGTTAACCAACCCTTTCCCCCATCAACAACAATAGATGGTTGCAATTGATCCTCCGCAAGGGGAAAATCCCAACAACCCACCTCGCGGAGAGATGTCCTCAAACCGTGAAATTCTGATGACGAGTAATGAGGAGATTCATATCACCACTCATTCAAAGATGTACGATAACCCTCCATATTCAAACAAATAGGAGACAGCCACTGGCAAGTCCCCTTCTGAAGATCCTTCTTTTATCCCTCCCCCCAATAGTCATCTCCATATTGAGAGACCTGTTACAAACACAGTGCTACGCCCACCCAAGGGCACCATTCGAAAAGCGAAATTTAATCCTAACGCATGAGCAACCCAAAATTACAATATTGTTTAGGACTTAGCTCAAGCACCATGCGCGATGTCGACTCTCTAGGTTCTCCAACACTGCCCCATGTAACATAGAACCTTACTTTTAGCACTGGGGGCAGTGGACCTGGATACTTCAAACATGATTATGTTTAACTTGGATTATTTTAAACTACGGCTTTCCCACCAGTTAGCCTTCTAGGTTCACACAAACATCCGTGGAAACACCATTCATCACACTATCTTAGACAAGGGTGCTTCCACGTTGATCATGTCTTTGAATTGTTGGAGAGCCTTAGGCTCAACTGAAGTTACAAATTCTCCCACTACTCTTAGAGAATTTGACGGACATGGTTTTCAGCCATATGGACTCATTCCTGCGATTGGCGTTGAACTAGGGGGAAAAAAGTATATATACACATCGAAGTTGTAGATCTGCCATTAGATTATAATATCCTACTTGGCCGAAATTGGTTCTACACCATGACCACCATTTCATCTACTGTCTTTCGACTAGTACAATTTCCTCACGAAGGGAAGATTGTTACTATAGATCAGTTAGACTACTATATCCCAGACTCTCATTCAAACTCCGCCAACACTATTCCATTATTGGATGAGTCCCGGTACCATTTCCAAGATGTTGGCATTGGTCTTCTGAAGGATTCCTCCCTCATCGGATTTTTCCTAGAGCTCAGATCCCCCGTACAGCCCGTCAACCTGATATCATCAAATATTACCCCACCAATGATTCTTGGGTGATACTGAGTCCTACCAAGATTGAAAACTATGACAACTCCATGCCTTTAAATAGGAACCTCGCAATGCATGAGGCGATCCAATAAGCCACAGATTGGGTCGATCCTGCTAGGCATCACACCATGGTACAACTCTCATATGAGGTTGGCCCATCATCATCACTCATCGATCCTCTCACACTGATTTTTCCTTCTGACGAATCAATTATGGAGGTTATGTGCAGTGATGAACCACCCTGTGAAGATTTCCATCATCGGTCTTATTTTCCCAATATCCAAGCGGTTGAGAGAGATACTAAACCAAACACTTCACTCGGAATGGTTCAAACCAATTTTCCCACTTCATTCGATGAAATATTTTCCGAAGGAAACTTGGCCAATCTCATGACCACCACTCCCATCGACACTTCAGTGAAGCCTGGTGTTGCGGAAAAAATTCATATAGGAAAGACATGTACTCCCACCAAGATGGAGATCTACAGTGCCTACTTTAAAACATTCTACGACATTTTTGCTTGGAGTTATCAAGAAATGCCAGGAATAGATCCTTCTATCATGGTCCACGAGATTCCAACCTTTTCTAGTGCCCGACCAGTTCGGCAAAAAATCCGACCCGTCCACCCCTGTTAGGAAACTGCTATCAAAGCCAAAGTTGAAAAAATTTTGTGTGATGGTTTTATCTATCTTGTCCCACTGACAGAATGGGTGTCTAATATCATTCCCGTAGCCAAGAAATAGGGTGCGATTAGAGTCTGTGTCGATTACCGCGACTTGAACAAATCTTGTCCAAAGGACAACTACCCAACTCTGTTCATTGACCAGATCATCGATAACTGCGCTGGGAGTGTCATCTTTTCATTCATGGATGGCTTTTTCGACTATAATTAGATTGAGATACTCCCAACCGACCAACATAAAACAACCTTTATCTGCCCATGGGGGACATTTGCGTATCGAAAGTTACCTTTTGGCCTAAAAAATGTCGGGGCAACTTTCCAACGGGCGATGTCGTATGCATTTCATGATATCAAACATATTGTAGAACCGTATCTTGATGACCTTCCCGTTCATTCTCAAACTCAAGAAGATCACCCTGATCACTTAGGCGCCATTTTTGCTAGGTGTTGTCGCTACAACATTCGTTTGAATCCACATAAGTGCGTTTTTTGCATTGAAGTTGAATTGTTTTTGGGATTCATAATCTCCAAAGATGATATACGATTGGACCCAATGAAGGTAGAATCTATTTTAGCCCTCCCTTCCCCCATGAACATACAAGAACTTCAAAGTTTGCAAGGGCACGCAAACTTGCTACGCCATTTCATATGCAACTTTTCCGAGATAACAAAAGGCTACATGAGGCTTCTAAAGAAGAACATCCCCTTCTTTTGGGATGACGAATCCCAACACTCCTTTAATAATCTAAAGGCATCCTTAACGAAAGATACCCTAATTCAACCCCCCAATTACACACGGGATTACATTTTATATCTCACAGCTTCGACTTCCACCATCGGCATGGTGTTAGTCCAAGAAGATACCAATGACATAAAACATGTGGTATATTATCTTAGTAAGAGTCTCCTTGACTCCGAAACTCGCTACTCACATGTTGAAAAACTGGCTCTGGCTATAGTTTTTGCATTCCAGAGGTTTTGCCACTACATTCTGCTCCTCCAGACCATGGTCATAGCGGATTTCAATCCAATGTACTACATCCTCACACATCAAGTTCTTGGGGGAAAATACTCTCGTTGGATTGTTATCCTACAAGAGTTTGACTTGGAATTTTCCAAAGCCAAATCCAAGAAATCTTTGGTCTTTGCAAAGTTGATTTGTAATTTGCCCCATGTCACTGAGCAACCTGAGCCCATCGATTCTCTTCCTGATGAATCGTTGTTCCTCATTGGCATGTCCGACCCATGGTATGGGGATATCATACTATATGTCCAAACCCAACATTTTCGCCCTGACCTCAACCGCAATGAACATCGATGCATCCAACATCATGCCAAGTACTACCTTATAATCAACGATACCCTTTATCATCGTGGTGTTGATACCGTTCTTCGACGTTGTTTAACTTTAGACAAGGATGAACACGTTCTTAATGAAAGCCATGTTGGAGCATGTGGTGGTCATCTCTCTGGGATGGCTACGACCTAGAAGATACTACAAGTGGGATATTTCTGGCCCTCGATTTTCAAGGATTGCATTGAAACAGTCAAGAAATGTCCACCCTGCCAATTCTTCCACAGTAAGAAACGCTCGCAGCCCGCTCCACTCCATCCTATAGTTGTTGTCGGCCCCTTCGCCAAATGGGGTATCGATTTCACGCACTGTAAGCCCACATCAGCCGGGGGGCATAACTATATCATAGTAGCTATCGATTGGTTCACAAAATGGGCTGAAGCGATGCCTACTTATGCTAAGGATGGTAAAACAGCCGCACATTTCATATTTAATCACATCATAGCTAGGTTCAGAGTCCCGCAGTCCATCATGACCGATCATGGTTCCCACTTTAGAAACCATATGAATGAAGAATTGAGCGCTAAGTTGGGTTTTCGTCATGAGAACTCAACCCCATACTACCCATAGGCCAATGGCCAAGTCGAAGCCATTAACAAGGTTTTGAAACGCATGATTTAGCGCATTGTGGGTACCCATAAGTCCAATTGGCACTTAGCTCTCTTTTCGGCGTTATGGGCATACCGAACCTCAGTGAAAAATGCTACCGGGTTCACACCATTCCAACTAGTGTACGACCTGGAAGCCATTTTACTGATTGAATGTGAAATCCCGTCACTTAAGATATCCATAGAGCTACTTCCCAATACCACCTCCGAAGAGGAACGGTTTCTATACCTAGCCAATCTAGATGAAACTCGCCGAGATGTTGCTTTAGACAATGAAGCCCATAAAAAACACGTCAAAGCACAGTATGACAAATCCGTTCAACCTTGAATTTTTAATGAAGGTGATCTCGTACTCACATATGACCAAATGCACGACAAAATAGGAAAAGGAAAGCTAGATTCTATGTGGTACGACCCCTTCATTGTAAAGCGTGTATTGGATAAAGGAGCCTATTAACTCGTCGACTGTGACGACACACCGTTGGCACGGCCCTGCAATGGGCTGTGCCTAAAATGCTTCTACGCGTAGGTCTATCCTACGTGAAACATTTTTGTACATAATGTACTTAGCTTGTTTTCATTTTCTTCTTTTGTGTGTGTATGCATGGATTTTATTTCATGTATTCCCATTTACCTCGACTTGTGCTCCTATGTGCAGATGTCTTCCTACTATGGATTCACTGATGGTGTGATCCGACACACCTGGAACCTCACTTCCGCAGCATGGGTAATTTATTCTCTTACTGGCGAGTTGGTATCTTCAGGAGGCACTTGCTTGGGTCCTGCAACCAACAATATTGCATAATACCATGCAGTCATTGGACTCTTAACTGAAGTTGCTTCCCTTGGAATCAACTCCTTGTCAGTCTTGCTAGACTCCCAACTCGTGGTGTCCCATTTGAATCGGGTCTACGCTATCCGTGATCCCATATTACTTCGCTTATTTCGAAGGGTACGCCTCTTGGAATGATTCTTTGATTATATGTCATATCAACATATACCAAGAGAATTCAATTTTGTAGCTGACTTATTAGCTAACTAAATTTTGGATTAACATCTATCCCATACATAAAAATACATCATAAAATAATACACAAGCCATTGTAAATGGGTAAATCATAGAAATAAGTCCACATGTATACAATCGCATACAAAAGTGTTTTCTGAGTACATATGATAAAGTTTGTGTCTAAAGACAAAATTTGGGATCCCGTCCCATACAAAAATTTAGCTCTCTAGCCTACATATCATGTACATGCTGCAAAAAGGTAAAATACTACTGTCTAAGGAGATCTAGGAGATCTATCATGATCATTCTCAGAGTCCTCACCAAAGGCTAAGTGTTGTGGCCCTCTGAGCCGCCCTGCATACTCACTCCATCCACCCATCCTAGGGTCGGTGGCAGGGTGGATAGGCATGGCTATATGCGGACGCAACAACAACACCCTCTCCAAAAAGAAGGTGACCAAAATACTACCATATATGAATTGGCTAGTTTCCCCATTCTTACACTTGGTAACTTGTTCTTTGAGGTTGGATAATACCCCCTCACACCAATTGAAGAAAGTAGGCGCCATACAATCTATGGAGAGAGTCATTTTTGCTCGAGATGCTTGATGTGGACTCACACTACCGGCCGCTTGAGTTATAGTAAACAATACAGTCTTCAAAGGAAGCTCTAGCACATCTTTGATGGCTACCTTCCCACTCTTTTTTTATGAACCTTGGCGGAAATAACAGGTAACTAACTCATTGGTACTTTCTTCTGAATGTTTGTTCCCTGTCAAGTTCACCCGCACCCCTCTTTTAGAGAGGCCGGTGAGGAAGTAAATGTCCTCGAGTCCAATCTTGAGGGTATGCTCTCCAACTCGAAAAGCTTGAATGTCGGGTTCCCACATTTGTATTATGTAAGTGAGAAGTTTGGATTGCTTGCGGATACCTTTGGTCTTGAAAAAATTTACCAAACCACATGCCCACAATGCATTTAATGTCACTTGATCATTTGCAGCCACTTGATCATCGGATTCATGCTCCCTTTCCTTCCATTGCACCATTTTGCTTCAAATGAAGTGTAAAATCCTGAAAAAACCAATTAGAAACGTTTGTGAGCAATCTGGAAGATTGACCTCATCGCAAACATGAGGAGAAAACAATAAATTTTTTCATTTTTTGCAATTACCGTGCCTGGGTTGCACTTGGGTGCACGGCAAAGCAACATTCCCACACCCCTAAGTCTCATTACAGAGCGGTATTACCATGCTTCCCGATATAGGAAGGATGAGGTAATTCTTGAGGCGAAAAAGACCCCTTAGGGATTCCTCAAAAAATTTCCAAATGGATGAGAAATCCAAAAATAAAGGCATGAATGGAAAGAAGAGTTTAAAAGCTCTTACCTGGCACAGACGGTGACCAAAACGGTGCCTCGGATCTCCAGATACAACCACTTGAAGTTTTTCCCTCCAATAGGTGAAAATCTCTCTATGAGCAAAAATAGCAAAGTGAAAATGGTAAGTTTCTATTTTTACCTCTTGCTTATATAAGCTACACAACCTATTTTTTTCTCATTATTTTTTATTTCATATCTTTTTAGGTCACATTCTTCATGTTACTGATATCTGTTTCCAAGGTTTTCTAAACCATTTTTTGACAGGTTCTCTCTACCTTGTTCACACTGGTGATTTATAACTGTTTTGACCTTCATTTTGAGTTGACTTTATCTTTTTCACGCTCTGGATTAAAACCTGAAAAAAATTCCAAGTGCCTTTTCACACTTGTATCATGCTTGTAAAAACCAAGTAAACGGTGTTGAGCTTAGTCGACTTTACTCATGCTCATAAAACGATGAGAAGAGTATCATTTCGGTATTATTTTATTCTTTTTTTGGACCGAAATGATTAAAAATTACGAAAAAGACCATCGGAGTTCTCTTTAAGCTCTTTTCAAGACTCCCTCATTTCGAAAAGATTGCCAAGTGCACTTGTCTCTTTCACACTTGTAAAAGTATTTGAAAGATCGTCTATTTGGTGATAGGTTACCCCTTTTTCGGCCCTTCTAGACTATTTACGAGAAAGGTATACCTCAGTCAACTCTTGACTAGGAGAGTTCTCTCAGGAATTGTTTTACACTTTTTTGGGACTGAGGGACTAAATTTACAAAAAAGTACATTTTGGAGCCTTCTTTAAAGTTTTTCAGGCTCTCTAAATGTGAAAAACTACCGAGTTTTCCTTCCTTGGACTTGTTAAAATTTAACATTGAAGGATCCACTTTGGGATGAACCCCTCCTTTCTCAGGTTCGTAAAATATGTAATATCAGACTCATCTATGAGATGAGCTATACCGAGCATCTATTATCCTCCTCGAGCTCGTAAAACAACAAAGATGTACTCGTCCATCATGTTGGGGGAAAATGGGAAATGAGTCAAGTTTATTATGTTGGCAGCTCGTCAGTCATCACCTTTGAACGTGGCATGCATCTGTCCCTTGTTTATTTTTGGGTATTCATTTGTTCTTGTTGAGTCATAGTCATCATCTCGAGTCATCTCCTTTGCCATGAGCCTACTCATCATGTGTTTATCCTCTGCCACCAATAATCCCTGTTGCCAGGTTCCGCTTCGTGTCGTTATATGTTCAAAGGGTTTGTGTTGTTTTGAGTCCTCCATTGTGTCAAGACTTTCATTATGTCAGTACATGTTCTATTGTTTCATTGTTCCATACTATTTCTCATTTCGATTTTGTGTCGATGATGTGGGAATCATTATGGCCCACCTTCAACGAGTCTATTCCTGTCGACGTCAAATCACTATCCAGGAATTAGATTTAGGAGTCAACCACCAGTACCTTGGTACCTACATGCCTCAATGGCAGGTTTCCTCGTATTCGACAGTAAGTTTTCATCATTGACCTCTGATTGAATGATCTCTCGGATGCTCGATATCAACTCATTTATTCACATTTCGTTGAGACGTACTATGGATACCTTGGGAATCATTGTCATCATTGGTGATTTCCCTTGCATTTGTTAATAGTTCACATCATTTACTGGTAATCAAATGGTTTCTACCATGTTCGACTTCAACACCTTGTAATCACATGGCTAGATTCGTATCGTTTAGGATCGGGTAGAAGACCCTAGACACCATTTTGTGTCTTGATTACATCCGGGCTGTTATGGAAGTTTTCTTCTGTATTGTCACACAGATCCACTTATGTATTGGTCATGGCTGTGTCATTATTGTCTCATGGATCTACGATTGTTCATAGTAGCCATGATTTATCTACAGTCTATATCATCTCAGTACTCATGGATCTATAATGTATTGGTCGGTAGCCATGCTTTGAGTCAATTGTTTCCGAGCATGGGGATGCTCGCCTCAGTGGTATATTTGACACTTTGTTTCTGTTTCATCTCCTTGTTACTCTCCTTGATGCTATCTCCGCAAAGTATTTGTAAAGTCTTTCGGCCATCAGTCTCTTCTGACCTCACACTTTAGGGGGCATATGTTATACCTTAATATTACACATTACATCCTAGTGTCGCACCCTTGCATCAACGACCTAAACGACACTTCCCCTTAAAGATCATCTGAACATCTAGAGTGAAAATCATTGATTGAACACTAAAAGCAAGCATCTCACCTACCACGTGTCACCTAGACAAACCCCATATAAAGAGATTACCGCACCTTGCACACCTGGTAGAGCATGATAATTAGGGTTACTGCATTCTTCTCTTACCCTAGGGCGCGGTACTACTGCGTTATGCTCAGGTCTGGGGGTACAATAATCCAATTTTATCCTTTTGCCTTAGATTTTGGGATCTTGATTTTTGAGAGGTATCTTTGGGATTTCCAGCTTCCATGCGATCTCAGCTCCTATCTCTGTTTGGTGGGTTTAATCCACTAAATACTCCATAGATCCATATTATTCTCTTGTTGGTTAACTCTCCCATATGCTATAAGAGTGAAGCCTTCCATGAGCCAAGGGGAGGACTTTTAGGGCATCAAACCTATGGTCATAAACGTTTTGCAGAGATAGATAGAGGTAGAAGAACTTGGAGTTGGAGTTGGCTTGGACATCAAGCAACTATTTTGTAAGCACTCTTGAGTTCTCAATAAAATATAACTTGTCTTGTTTCCTTATTTATATGTATTGATCATGATTCATGTACATAAATTGTATTCATTATAATATAGATCTAAGATTCAATTATTTGGAAGATATTGTGCACTTGTTCGTTGTTTTGATCCTCACAGGTTCGTTGCAAGGACTTCATGATCAAAGGCTTGATGGACAAACATCAGAACAGAAGGTCAGTTGTATTCTTTCTCCTCTTTCAGATATTAAAGTTGAAAACACTAGTTTAAGATCTAGGGAATGAGGTAGCATTTGTTTCCTTTTTGTCTTAGTTTAGAGTTGATTTGCACCTCTCTGACCTAAGAGGGTTTATCTTTATCCGTAGGGAGAAATATCTGTAACACTAGTCACCTAGGAACATGTGGGTAGATACATCTATTTGTCAAATCCTATTTCTATTCCCACCTTATGGAGTATTGAGAAGGCACATAATGGATACAATCAATCTTTATGGTTTGAATTTATGCCTTATTTTGTGGTACCTTACTCCACTAAACTTCCTCCCATACCACAGGTTTTCTTGACTTCTATGCAACCAATTGGTACTTCCAATAACCCTCCTCCTAGATTCTCAAAGGAAGCAACACTTTCAACTCAACCTCCTCCCAAGAATAACGTTGGGGATAAATCAAAGAGTGCAATGACACAAGCCACTCTGAACCAAGCTATTAATCCCCCTCCTAATGCCATAACTCTAGAACCCCTACCTTGTGTTGTGTGTGATGTCTTGGGGCACGCTACCCAACAATGTCCATAGTTTCCCGACATCTTGTGCACTCATCCTCAGATGGAAAAGGAGAATAATTATGAAAACATTTCATCCATCCATATTACTAACATATCCAAACCATGCAACATATCATTATGCAACAACCATATTATGCATTATGTGGCCTTTATGGTCATTACTTGCATCATTGTACTGATCTACCCCAATATTGATCCATACTAGCTAATATGGGTTGAATTTGTTTAGAGTCCCAAATCACCCCCATTGAATAAATACACCCCCCTACATCTTCTTTTAGTAGAACACACAACATTTATTACATCTCATCCTCCAATGAGCATCCCTCATCTTCCCATCACACTATACTTGTATTGACAGATGGAAGCCCGTTCAACCTATCTGTTCGATCCTTTCAAAGTGATGAATATATTCTTTAAGTTCTTATGGAACTAGAATTCCCTTGGGGTGATATGCACCATCTTGCATACTCCAATATTATTGAAGAACCCACTCTCCCACCTCCATCTTTGGATCAATTATCTATTGAGTAAAAAGACTTTATTCCTCAAAGAAATGTGGATTGGTTTAAAAATTTGATCCCAGCCCTTGATTCCTTTGAAGAAGGTAATATGGAAAATATCTCTCCCACCATCCAATTGGACATTTTGATTAAAACATGTGTAGCTAAGAACATCCTTTTAGGCGCCTCTTGTACTCCTGAAGAGATTGCTCCCTATAAAGTGCTCTTTCAAGAGTTTTGTGATATTTTCACTTCTCCCTATACCAAAATTCCAAGACTTTACCCCACCATCACTGAAATAATATCGATACATGGTTGGATGTCTCATTGGTGCACCAAAATCAAATACCTATTCACCATTCAAAAGCATCAGGCATCAAGACTGAGATTGAGAAATTGCAGAAAGTTAGATTGATTTATTCAATTGCATATACCACATGGGTATCCAAACCCATTTTGGTCAATAAAAATCAAGGAACCATACATGTTTGCACTGACTTCCGAGACCTGAATCTGGCTTGTCCAAAATATAATTACCCCACCCCCTTCATTGATAAAGGTATCGATGGTTGTGCTAGGAATGAGGTTCTATCCTTATGGATGGATTCTTGTGGTATAACTAGATTCAAATCCACAAAGAAGGCCAGTATAAAAATTACTTCCACCCTATGGGGGAATTTAACCTTTTGATTCATGTCATTTGGGATCAAGAATGTCAAAGCCACTTTCCAACATGCCATGCCATATTTTTTTAATGATATTGTGCACATTATCCTTGCATACTTCGATTGAACTCATGGCAGGTTCCAAGAAACGCTTGTAGCATCTCGAGGACCTTCAATAAGTGTTCCTTAGATGCTCCAAATATAACATACGCTTGAACCTCGTCAAGTGTTCTTTTTGCATTCCTTCTGCTCAATCACTAGGATTCATTGTCTCTAAGAAAGAGACCACTATTGACCCCTTGAAGGTTCAAACCATTGTTATCTTCCCCCCTCCAAGGACCTTGTGACAGCTACAAATTATTCAAGGAAATTCCAACTTATTACATGAATTTATACTAGACTATGCAATGACCATTAATGGATTCTTTCACTTGCTTCACTCCAACATCCCCTTCATTCAGGACAAGAAATCGCAAGCCGTTTTCGATGCATTGAAATAGGATTTGACTTTTTCCAACTTGATTTTCCTTCTGGACTTTACGAATGATTTCATCCTTTACATTTTGGCATCGGATTATGTCATCATGGAGGTGATAGTCCAAGAATATTATGCTCATCAAGAACATGTTATATATAATGTGAGTCGGAATCTTCCAGGTCTACCCCTATCCTACCCTCATGAGGAGAAGTTATCCTTAGCCATTGTCATTTTGGTTCAGAAGATTTGCCATTACATTCTCTCGAGTCAAGCCAAAGTAGTTTCAATTTTCAACCGCATGTTATATCTATTGAATTGACACTTTCTACAAGGTATATTTTATAAATGGATCATGATCCTACATGAGTATGACCTTGAGTTTGTAATCCCCATGAGAAAACAATATTTGTATTTAGTGAAACTTATAATGGATTTATCATCTATGTTTGTGTCATACCCTATCACTAATCACCTTATGGTTGAACACTTGTTCACCATATATTCTGACAATACTTGGCACAGGTACATCCTTGTGTATTTACACAGCCAAAAATTCATTCCTCACCTCAACCATGATGATCATCATTGTATTCATCATCAATCCCCATAATACCTCCTTATCATTAACATTCTATGTCAACAAGGCATTGACACTATCATGGGACAATGGTTGAATCACAATGATTCCAAATAGGTATTAAATGGATACCATAGAGGAGCTTGCAGTGGCCATATTTCATGGATGGTTACCACTCAAAGTTTCCTATGTGCCATTTATTTCTGGATGACCCTTTTTTTCGATTGCATTGAGGTAGTAAAAAACTATCATAATTTCCAACTTTTCGCTTCAAGGGAGATACCCCCTCTTGTGCAATCCAATCATCACCATTGGTCCCTTTTTTCAGTGGCCCATCGATTATGTGGAGTGAAATCCTATGTCAACCGATGGACATAAGTATATAATTGTGCTTGTCAACTATTTCACCAAATGAGCCGAATCCATGCTAGCATTTAACTATACTGAGGCCACTGCAATGCATTTATTTTTTAACCACTTCATCAATCGTTTTGGCATCCCTTTCCAATCGTTGTCCGATCACGGTTCCCACTTTGAGGAGACCATATGGAAGTAAATTCCAAACCTTTTGAATTTTTAGCACTAGTTTTCCTCTTCCTATTACCCTTTGGTAAATGGCCAAGTTGATGCCATCAATAAAATCCTCAAAACCATGCTCCAACGGACTGTGAATAAGCACAAGTTAAACTGGCACTACATGTTATTTCTATCCTTATGGGCATATAACACATCAACCAAAACTATGACAGGGTTTAACTAATCCCATCTTGTGCATGGAGTGGAATCCATTATCTCCATCGAGTGTCAAATACTTTCCCTGCATATCACTGTCAAACTTCTACAAGAGACCACCACTTTGGAACAATGCTTGATCACCCTAGAAAAAGTGGATGAGGATCGTCATGTATCCCTCCAAATTATGAATGCTACCAAGTAGTGGTAAAAAGAACATTACGATGTCCACTTCCTCCCCCGCACATTCCAGGAAGGTGACCTTGTTCTTTCCTATGACCAAGTCTGTGATGAGCTTGGAAAATGAAATTTTGAATCGATTTGGCAGGGACATTATGTCATCAAACAATACCTTGGTAAGAGGGAATACCTCCTTTCCATTCCAAATGGTCAACTGTTGAATAAACCCTGCAATGGGTTGTATCTTAAGAGATTATATGCATAATCTAACCGAACCCATTGTTCGTTGCATCATAGCTTTTTATTTTCTCAATATTTTCTATTTTTGAAAAATAGCCTCATGGTTTGTTTCCTTGATCTTATCATATCGATTCTTATCCTACCATCTACATCGGTTATACCAATGGTGCAAGTAGATACTATCTAAACCTTTCCTTAGATGCACAAATACTTTTTTCCTTGTCACATGACTTGATCCATATAAATGACATGGGTATTGGTGCAGCCACCAATAACCAAGTGGAATACAATGTCATGATCGGAATCTTGGTCAATTCGATCCATATATGCATTTGAACCCTTCGTGTTTATCTATATTCCCAGCTGATTGTCATGCAATTGAATAATTGTCATTGGATACATGATCCTTGCCTTTTTAGAAAGTTCTTGCACACTAAACAATGTGTTAGACAATTTGAATCCATTCCATTCATACATGTTCCTAGATGTTTTTGTTAGGATATTCCTATACTCCATCCTAGTCCCACCAATATTTTGATCATTTACATTTTCAGTCATGCATGCACCTTTAGGGTTTGCATGCATTCTAGGGTTTGCATGCATTTTGCATGCATCCTAGTCATCAGTCCAACACCTAGCCCTCAGTTAGCCAGCCCCTAGGAGCTTCTCACTATTTAGTTTTATCCCTCCAGTTGCTTAATGCGCCCTTCTTCCTTGATTTTAGGGATAAACTCGCCCTTCTTCACCTACCAGTCCAGTTGTCACTCAGTTACAGTCAGTTACACTCAGTTACACTTAGTTACATTGAGTTAAACTCAGTTACACCTACCAGAGTTAGTTTGACTGATGGTTGATAGTTTCTTAAGCACTAATGACTCCATTGATGATGATGAATACTTCCAATTGCGCTCCGATGATCATGAGGACACCTAGTTGTGCTCCAATGACACTCTATTGATCTTATGATCACTCTGAGAGGCTAATTCGAATTGCCACCTTAGGCATTCGAATCCTCTCTACCATTGTACTATTTATTTGTCCATACTATGATTAATTAATTAGTGTGTGTGAAGTATTATTGCTTCTATCTGAGTTCTACTGTACCATATTATTATGTTTCTCATTATACTGTATTGTTTACTCTTCTTCTATTTTCCTGCTTAATCATAATTACTCTTGTGAGGTATACATCATCTCTTAGATCTGTTGTGAGGATTTTCACATGGTATCAGAGCATGTTGAGAGTATTGTTTATCTCCATTCTTGAGAGTTTTTTGCAAGTTATTACCAAGATTTCGAGTGCAGCAGTTGCAACAGTTTCTGCATTTTTGTAGCAGTAGCAGTTGCAATTATTCTATATTGTTTTTGCAAGTCCTCTACAGCTTCAATGTATTCATAAGGAATTACTCCTCTTGATCCACTCAACTATGATGAATGGAAACCAAGAATGATAGCAAACTTAAAGATCCATGATCTTTTTTATTGTTATTTTGAAAGCGAGTTCGAATCCCCTGAAGAGAAGATTGACTGGTTAAATAAAAGTGACATGCAATTTGTAGCAATAATTTTTTCTTTGTTTGCACGCCAGAGATTCCAATTCAAATACCATAATGGTGTTGAAACTCCAAAGGAGTTATGGACTCCAAAAGAGATATGGGCTCACCTGGATGAAAAATTTGGCAGAAAGAATGAAGGACTTGGTCCTAACCCATTCGAAAGCAAGCAAAGTGATGCATTCGCTCCTCTTGATGGTCTCTTAGATCATGAACCAGTATCATCTCATATTGAAATTGTTGACAAAGAACTTGCAGATTCTCCATTCATGCTCAAACTTTCTTCTCTTTCTGTGCTAGCTCACACTCTAGATATTGCAGAAGGTCCTAAATCCTCTCTTGCACCAGAGTTTGTTGGTTTGCATCATGATCACATGATTATTTCGGAGGTCAAAACAGCTTTTGAAGGTAATGCATTCGCTCCTCTCCAGCTAACTCCTCTTTTATACTACTATATGATCATAATTCCATGCTTTCAGAAGGTCATTGAAGAATATGGCCATTGCCATTCGCTTGGGATAATTTCTCATGCATCTACTGGTTTTGATCTCACCTCTCATGGTTCAAAGGAGATCTCAAGAAACCATGATTCAAGTCTTGGATCTAATTTGGATTCTAAGCAATTACTGCTTGGGATAATTTCTCATGCATATGATAGTTTTGATCTCACCCTTGCTGGTTCAAAGGAGATCTCAAGAAACTGTTTTTTAAGTCTTAAATCTGATTTTGATTTCAAGCAAACATGTAATAGTTATTTTTGGCATAATCTCACCCATGGTGGTTCTAAGGAGAAGACAAAAGACTATATGCGCTTTCACAGATTTGATCCTACCTCAGCTGATTCGAATCACAGGTTCAAGGATCATTCTCATACTGTTGGATTTGTTCTCATCACATTCGATCTAAAGAGCAAGTACAAGCACATGCTTTTTGAGCATGATCTACTTCTTCCCAAGAAGAAGATACCTCCAGACATATGACCAAGCATCACACATGCTTGATTTTGGAGCATTTATTTTTATGTGTGCCTTACAGCCTATTTTTTGAGGAGGGGGTATGTTTCCCTTGAAATTTTCCCACTTCCTTGGTTTATTGATTGTTATTATTCATTGTATTGGGTGACCTTTGGTCTTAGTTACCAGGTCCCAGAATGGATTAAGGGGGGGTGTTAGGATATTCCTATACCCCATCCTAGTCCCATCAGTATTTTGATCATTTACATTTTCAGTCATGCATGCACCTTTAGGGTTTGCATGCATCCCAGTCATCAGTCCATCACCTAGCCCTCAGTTAGCCATCCCCCAGGAGCTTCTCACTATTTAGTTTTAGCCCCCCAGTTGCTTAATGCGCCCTTCTTCCTTGATTTTAGGGAGCAACTCGCCCTTCTTCACCTACCAATCCAGTTGTCACTCAGTTACAGTCAGTTACACTCAGTTACACTCAGTTACACTTAGTTACATTGAGTTACACTCAGTTACACCTACCAGAGTTAGTTTGACTAATGGTTGACAGTTACTTGAGCATTGATGACTCCACTGATGATGATGAAGACTTCCAATTGTGCTCCGATGATCATGAGGACACCTAGTTGTGCTCCAATGACACTCTATTGATATTATGATCACTCTGAGAGGCTAATTCAAATTGCCACCTTAGGCATTCGAATCCTCTCTACCATTGTACTATTTATTTGTCCATACTATGATTAATTAATTAGTGAGTCTGAAGTATTATTGCTTCTATCTGAGTTCTACTGTACCATATTATTCTGTTGCTCATTATACTATATTGTTCACTCTTCTTCTATTTTCTTGCTTAATCATAATTACTCTTGTGAGGTATACATCATCTCTTAGATTTGCTGAGAGGATTTTCACAGTTTCAATAGTGTAGTAGACCATATGGCTAATGATATTCTAGACTAGAATGTCAATCATCAATGGCAAAGAAGTAAATCATTCCCATGCAATTCATTTCATTGAGCATCCATTTATACAAAATAACATTGCATCAACATCATCACCATAATGAGACGCTCATAAAAGTAAAACGTTTGCATCCACATGTATCTATATGTATAATCATATGTCCAAAATATAGTAGTGTTTACAACAAGGAGCGCCAAAAAATCAGTAAAATAATATATTGGTAAAAAATCCCCATGCTCATAGCATGGTGGTCAGCTCTACATACTGTTGTCTAGTCATCGGAATACTCTAAGGAGTCCTCATCTCAATTCTACCCATCATCACTGTCAAGTTCTAGGTGGGGTATATCTCCCCACATAGGGTTGAATATACCCTATTCCTACACTATGTAACGACACATAGTCAGGCGGTACTCAAGGGGATCCTGGAAGCACACCGCGATCAAACCATCATCAATGTTCTTCCAACTATCATCTGTCACCCCCTCTAGAAGCCACTCGATATCATAGTGTAGTTTGTCAAGCACTGTCTCTCCATTGCTCCTCTGATGGTATGCCTGAGGGGTAGAGTCAAATCCCTCAACCTTGTTGCGATGTCTCTGGAATTTGGCAGGGGAACCAATCCTACATTTGTACACACATATGAGAAGTCATCAATACCATGATCACATATCAAAAAATATAGCTACAATCTAGGCTATTGTTGTAAACAAATCTATGATGATAATGCATTAACCATACATACCATCATCTCCCCAAGCCTAGATGAGAGTATGTTGTAACTACAGATCCCCCATAAATTCCATGCTCGCATAACAGTATTCCTCAGTCACCATGGGAAGCTGCTACCACTACGCAAAGAATCCCTAGATAAAAATATACCAATCACAATCCTACCCTCTCGTATCATAATCTCCTCCAGCCTGCGCATCCCAAGCTCCATCGACCCTCCCTCTCATACCATAAAGTGGGGTCTTAGTGTAGGAACTTTCTATTGGATTCATTTTCCAACATCACATCATTTATTTGGGATTAACAACCTAATTTACCACTTATCCTATGTATTTTGACTCAATTAACTGCACCTCCTCCATCATTTGGGGAGCCAAAGATTCTATTAGAGTCAATTACATGGTATTTAAGTGGTTAACTAATGTGTCGAGTGGTGTTAACTAACCAGTAAGCCATTGTCATGCATTCACTTCGAATGACCTCTCTAGGATTCGAATTACCTGGCTATTATTGCCATTGTTACACATTGTAATCATCTTCTGAGTTAATGATAATGCATGAACTACTGCAAACCTTTTGCACCAGTGTTTTGACACACAATTTGCTGCATGCATCTCTGGTAACTGTTGTTCATGTTTCCTAGATCTAGTGTGCTTGAATTTTACATGGTATCAGAGCCATGGCAAGATAAGGAAACTCTTCTAGAGAGTTCTTCAGATGAAGATTGAGCAAGTTTGCTAAAAAATATTCCAACACTGCACCAGAAGCTGGAATTTTTCCACATAAATATTGGATAACTGTGCATTTGACTTATCAAGCTTGCTTGATAGGCTATGCTGAGTGTGATGCAACTTGAAAAGTGCAGGTTCTCGACCTAAAGATTGTTTCTTTGTTTTTTTATTGTAGGTTTCTCAAAGCCTCCTATTGCATTCTCTATAGCTAAGTCAGACTTTTCTTCTAACCAAATTCTTACTCCTTTCAACTATCATGAGTGGAAGTATGATATAGAGGTAGTATTGTTCTCCAAGGGACTGTACAAAGTTACTATGGGCATAGAACAAGAGCCTAATGTAGCTATAGAGAAGTCCAAGTTCTTCAATAATATTGATGAAGCTTATGGTTTCTTATGTCGCAATATTTTGAAAGACCTTCTTTTCCATCTCAGTGAATTGAAGACTCCAAAATAAATATTGGAACAACTCGATACTCTTTTTGGAAAGCAAGATCATATGAGGGCTTATCAGTTAGAGAATGAATTGATTTCCCTAAATCCTAACAATTTTGAAACCATCAATGAGTTTTTCACCAAGTTCAAGCATTTGGTGCTTCAGTTGAAGTAATTAGGTGTCTAGAAGAAGGATGATCAGTTGATCCTTTCAATCCTTTCAAATCTAGGAGCATATTATTCAATGTTTGTCTCTACCTTTCATTCAGGAAAACTCACCATTCCAAATTGGAAGATGCCATCCTTGAATGAATTCATTGAGTCCTTAGCAGAAGAGCATGACAAGCCTGTTCAAATGGGGTCCATGAGTTCCTCCAAAGATCAATCCCTATTTGATGGATGACCCATGGCTACGAATGCTAAAGGAAATCCAAAGATGGAGAAGAACAAGTTTGATCATCCTAAGAAAAAGGAGAATAACAAGCAGTCAGATGAGCCCTCGGGTTCAAGAAAAGACAAGAAAAAGGGAAAGGAGAAGACAAAGTGTTGTTACTGTGGTAGGGTATTTCATCGTGAAATCTCATGCATGAAGAAAAATATTGATCAGATGGCCTTTCTCTTGGAGAAAAACAATATCACTCTTCCAGATGGCACAAGGAAGAACGACAATAATGATCATCCAGAAAGAGGTCATGCACTCATGGAAAGTGTTTCAAATTTAACATCTCTTCTCATAGATTCAGGAACTTCAAATCACATGGTTGCAATCAAATACTATTTTTCATCATTGGAATCCAACAGTTTCATCTCCATCCACATGGGAGATGATTCACAAATTTCATCGAAAGGAAAAGGTACAATTCATTTAGAACATGGTAGTTTTCATGTTCTCTATTTCCATTCTCTAGCTTCGAACTTGCTTTCTGTGTATAAAATGACACACATTGGTTTTCCCAAGAAGGATGTATTCAGCCCTAATTATGTTGAAATTTTTTATATTACCACCAGAAATCATATTGCAATAGGCAAGGCAAATCATGCTGCAAAAACATATGAGTTTTCCCACTTTTTCCCACATTCAAAGCCAAGTGCCCTTCTAAATCATGGAAATGAGGTTAGCGGATATGGAATGAGAGGTTCGGACACCTAAATTATAAATATTTGCAGCTGCTGCAAAATAATTCCATGGTTGAAGGCCTTCCGAACATCAAATCCTCAAAAGGGATATGCAAAGGTTGCATCATTGGCAAGCATCCTGAGCACAAGTTCGATCGAGGAAAATCTAACAGAGATTCTTGCATTGTGGGGATGATTCACGGTGATATCAGTGGTCCATTAAAAAATAATTCCATGAATGGATCAAGGTATGTTCTCACATTCATTGATGACTTTTCCATATTTACATGGGTCTACTTTCTTAAAAACAAATCGAAAGTGCTTGAAAAATTAAAGAATTTCAAGGCTTTTGTTGAGACTACTACTGGGAGAGATATAAAATATCTCAGATATGATAATGGTTGAGAACATATCAAAACTGATATTCTGCAACTTTTTGCAAATAATGGAATCCAAATCCATCACACAATCCCCTACACACCTCAGCAGGATGGTGTAGCGGAGAGGAAAAACCGAGCATTGAAAGAGATGGCTACTTGTATGCTTGAGTCAAAAGGTTTGGATTCAAATATTTGATCTGAGGCCATGAATGTTGCTGCTTACATTTAGAACAAAGTTCCACACTCATATGTCAAAGGTCAAACTCCTTTCGAATCCTACACTGGTCACAAGTCTGATGTGTCACATCTTAGGGTTTTCGGGTCCACTACATGGGCTAGAATTCCGATTTAGAAGATAATATATTTGGAACCACAAAGTACTGAGTGCATAATAATTGGATATGATAAAGAATCCAAAGGATACAAACTCATATACATCAGATACAATATAATATTCATCGAGAGAAGTGTCCAATTTGAAGAACCACTTCAAGATCTACAACTAGAGGAGGAAGAAACTGCCAAATTGCTTCCTCTTCCAGAAGAAGATTCACGAGATGATGCTAAAAGTTTATGTTCTGATATTTATCATATTATGTCTAATATTAATTAACATTAAATTTCAGGTTTGGATTCAAATCCATATGATCCCCCTCAGTTTTCAAAGTGGACAGAAAAGACTCTCACATATGTCGATTCTAACATTGGAAATCCTACCGATCGAAGAAGAACTTGAGCAAACTTTCAAAGAGGAGGTATGGATATTTCATATGATGATACATTTATTTCCAAAAATTGGTTTTTTATGGTTGCATCTGATCCAAAATCATAGTACCACTCCCACAGGGATACGAGATGGAAAACCTCCATGGATGAAGAGTACAATTCTCTTCAGAAAAATGCAACATGGGAGCTAGTGTCTCTTCCACTTGGGAGGAAATTGGTTCAATGAAAATGGGTCTACCGAACCAAGGTTTATGTTGATGGTTCAAATTTCAAATACAAATCTAGGTTGGTGGAAAAAGGTTTCTCACAATGTCACGTCCCCTCCCGTCGATCCAATGCAAGGAAGGGAACATGACACTAAAATCTGGGATTTTACAAAACTTAGCCCCATTCATCATTAACAAATCATATAAATAAAATCATGTATGCAGATGCATACCCAATTAAACATGCACAATGGAATTAAACTATCCACACACATTTCATATGCATTCAACATATCAATAATAATCATCAATTAAAACATTGCAGAAGTAAATACACATAAAGAGGATACTTATCTTGATTATGAAGCTGTCCCAAGAAACTAACTATGCAGCTGCAACGTTCCAACCCAAACATAGGTATCTTCCCAGCCTATATTCTTTCAGCACTCAAAGACCACCATCGAGCTGGGCATGATTTCTACAAGGAATAGGGGACTCTCAATCTCAAACCAATGCAATGGATACCCATAACCCATACCCCAACATACTCTATCTACACACAACAAACACAATCATTGGTAATGGATACACATTTTTAACAACAATGGGATTTAGAAACAAGATGGCCATGGGTTTTCCCCAAATCGTGGGAACACCAAAAACAGATTGTGAGAGGGAAAATCGACCATAGAGAAGAAAACGATATGTCCCACAGATATATGAGAATTCGGTGGGATGAAACAGTCTCTATGGACCCCAAATCGATTTCCCTTTCCTTCCCATGGTTCTGCAAAATAAAAACTCCCTTCTCCCAGCTAGGAAAACAATGAAAAACCAGAAAAACGTGGAGGGAAAACGCCCAGGTAGCTCCCAACTCATGAGAGAGAAAAATTGATGGTGAAGAATGGCTTGGGGAGCAATTATGTGGCTCTTTTCTTTCCCAAGAATTCAAACACGAATTTCCATGAAGGGTGGATTTCCCATACCCGAATTTTGGACAGCCATACCTCTCCATTCCCCAAGGCATTAACTACCTCAACCAACTCTCTTGGAAGAAATGAATGATTGGGCACACAAGTCAACATGGGTAGTTGAGAGCTCATGGGTTCTCTCATTGACACTTGGCTTGACTTGATTGGCTCAATGGTTTGAATATTTCCCCTCCCAATTCCTTGTAAAATCATGCCCCCATCTCTTGTTGCATTGCATAGCTAGTTGTGGGTATTTTATTAAAATACATATTTACATGATATTTGCAATTCCATTGTGTCTAGCTAGCACACAAATCATATGCATCATTAAATCGATGGTGGGGCCTTGGCCTTGATATCCTCACCATGATTTTATAACAATATTGCATCATTTACATTTTAATGCAATGGGGTCAAAATCAGGATATTACACACAATTCCATGGTGTGGACTACACAAAAAGTTTGCACCAGTTGCAAAAATGGACTCAATCTACCTAGTTTTGGCAATTTCCGCATCCAAGCACTAGGAGGTGCACCACATGGATGTGAAGAGTGAATTTCTTCATGGGGATCTTCAGGAAGAGATATACATGAAGAATCCCAAAGGTTACATATCATATCTGACACGTGTTTGCATATTAATAAAATCTTTGTATGGTTTAAAATAGACCCCAAGAACTTGGTATGCAAAGATGGATTCCTTTCTTCTGTCGCAAAAATTTGTGATATGAAAATCAGATCTGAATGTGTATGTACAAAATCATGAAGGTAAGTTTCTGATCATTGTAGTTTAAGTTGATGACCTATTGATTACAAGAAGCATTATTGCTTTGATCAGCACTATAAAAACCGCTTTACACCAAGCATTTGACATGAGTGATTTAGGCCTGCTGAAGTAGTTTCTTGGTCTCGAGATCGCTCAGAATTTTGATTGGATCATTATTTCCCAATCAAAATATGCTTTGGACCTTCTAAAAAAGTTAAATATGGAATAATGTGAAGCAACACCATTCCCATTCCTCTTAAGAATCAGTCTTGAGGATGGTGATTCTACACTTTACCGACAATTGATTGGTAGTCTTTTGTATCTGACACACTGTAGGCTTGATATTTCTTATGTTGTGAGTGCTGTGTCAATGTACATGCAACATACCCATGAGATTCACTGTAAGTGTTATAGGTTAAAACTGCACCTCTCCGTCCGTGATCATCTTGAGCTGTTGATCACACAAAAGGACAACTTGGATGAAGGAGCATGTTGACCCCAGATGAGACTTTGACTTACTCCACCTCCTAGCAAGACTGGAAAAACCCTAAAAATGTCATTTTGAGACATGAGTGCTACTCTACTTCAATAGACTAGCGCCTGTACCCTACTCTAGTATGCAATAGTAGCACTCAAGCCTCATGAGCGCTACTCCTCTTCAACAGAGTAGCACTCAACATTTAAAAAGTGATGAGCGCTAGTTTAAAAACACTATAGTAGCGCCCTGAACGCTACTTCACTGAGAAATAGTAGCGTACACCTCAAATGATGATTAAAAAATAATTCAGTTCACAAAGAGTATTAGTTGCAGTTGATTTTCCAACTTCCCCAACTTCCTCCATAACCATCTCTCGACCTGAACTACTTCCCTTGTCCTATAAATACAAGGAAGACTAAAGAGAGGGGTTAGAGACATGAATTTTATTAAGAGACTTTTAAAGAGAAGCTTGCATTGGAGGAGATTATGCTGGAAGATATCCAAGTCAGAGAAGAGTAGGACCCCAGGATTAGGTTGCAGGAGCATGTCACAAAGTCAAGTATACTTTGTATCATCAATTTGCATTTGACAATAAAAGGTTGAAGCATCTTTCTTGTCCCAAATTAAGTGTTCATTGAAGTGATATACTTGTTCGGATCTGTTTTGGTTTATATTGGATGCTTAAATTTCTTTGTCTTTTTCATCATTATATATTATCCAAGATACGCTGAGAAAGGTACTTGTATTGCAGGTTTATTGAACGAGAGGTTGACTTGAGGATCGAGCGCAAGATCGAATAAGAGCTAGGATCGAACGTCATTCGAAAGGTATGTTCTCAAGACATATAACCTATTTCCTTTCATGAACATCTCTGTAACACAATTAATATGCTTACCTATCATCCCCTTTCAGTTGATAGTATCTGTTTCCTTACTATAGGGTAGTTTTTGCCGCCAACAGACTGGCGACTTTGCTGGGGATAATTGTGTTTTTGCTCTAGGAAACCTTTCTTGTTTGTCTTCCTAGAACCATTTCAACTCCTTTTATGTGCTGAAAGACCCTATAGGTACCCCGCCTGCTTGTTTTTCTCTGCTTCAATCAGTCTTTTTGCATCTTTTCAAAGTCAGTTTTTAACTTTTTAATACCTGAGAACTACTTTGTTATACATACAGTAGCGCCCATACACTACTTTTCTATACATACAGTAGCGCCCATCTCTTCAGGAGCGCTAGTTTCCCTACTGCACAGTAGGGTATATTCCTGTAGCCTTCTGTTAATGGCTTGGTTGAGTTTTCCACCTTTTTTTGGTGGTCTTCTGACTTTGCTTTTAGATCTCCTTGACTAGTATTTGAGGTTTATAACTTTTCTTTAAGTCTTAGAACCTTTCATTGAGTCTTTTTTACCATCTTTAGATCGCTTGCTTACTTGTGGAATGTTTGGACTATTTATAACTCTTTTGGAAGACTAGGCCTTGTTCTTTAGTGAAGACTTCCGCTTATTCTTGCCCTAACTGTATGTTGCTAATTTACAAACCTGTATGATTTGCATTCGTTGTTTGTAGCAACATTTGTTTTCTCTTTACCTATCTTATCCTTTGTTTTAGGGTTTGGTCTGTTTTGGAGCCTTTAGGGTGTCTTCCGAACTTGTTGATTTCCAACCTTCTTTGACTTTTTGTCTTTTCTGGTTTCAAGTGTGTTTAAAGTGCTTTAGGCTGATTCATTTCTCAGTCCTTGTATTAGTAGGGTGGTTTTTGGCTTGCTTGCCTACCTTTTGCTTGGAATAGTGGTCTTGTTAGGGTTTGATGCTTTGGGTCAGTCCTCTTGTGTTGGATTCCCAGTTTTAAGTATCTTTCTCCTTTGTTTTCTCCCCACTTTGTTTCCTGTATGAAGGCTTTTTCTTTTGCAAAAAACCTGTAGGACAAGTCTTTGTTGAGCTAGTGCCTTGATAGCTGTAAGCTTAGGAACCATTTTTAGCCATACTTACACATTGCACACAAGTCTTATTTGCTTTCCATGTTTATAGTTCTTTTTCATTTATACTGACAGAAAAATCAAAAAATTTGGTAGCTTAAGATTAATAAGGCTTATATTTGTTACAAGATAGCATAGATTATTTTGTGTACAATTTCAAAAGAAAACAAAAAAGAAATTTAATTAGATTTGCTCAGTTTTTTTTCAGTTTGGAAAGAACTTCAAATGAAAAAAAAACAAAAAAAAATTGTTGTCGAAAGTTAGAATTTATGCACTTTTGCTTTTCTGTTGCAACCATGCCACACAAACGCACTACCTTTTGAGTAAAAAAATCTTTAATAAAATTAAATAGAAACAATTTTTCTTTTTTAGGGATACACTGCACCAACTAGTCTTGGTTAGGATCTTGGGTTTAAATCACCTTAAGCCACTCAAGATCACACATTACGCAAAAATCGTAGTTCGACTATCACAGGTAAATCCACTTCACTCAAAGCTTGCCTGGGATCTATGCAGTAGGTCTTGTGAGATCAGATTGTTGGGAATACTCCTCCTACTTTCTGTTTCGAGCATATACCAGGATTGGATTGCATTTGGGGACTCTTTTGAGTTTCGGGCTCAGTTACCCTGCCCACACCTTCTGATTCGACCAGAGACTGTTCCCCAAGGAGTTTTTGGTGTTGTGGTATCCTTAGTATCTGACCATAGGTTCATACACAGGTGACAGCGGAGGGTATATCTGTTGTACCTAGGACAGACATGGGAGGAAATCCCTTGCAGGTCTTTGGGAGGGTGGTTGGGTGATTCCAGTGCTTGCACCCTTAGTCATTGTATTGTGGACCCTAGGTAACTATTCTTCATCCTTCGTTGATCTGTTCTGGGCCCTCATCATCCCAGACTCTTCTCTAGAAGGCATCTTGTTTGATTGGTTTGCATACTTAGGACTTTTTAGTTGGCGTGTTGTTTTCCCCCTAGTCTTAGTGGCCAATAGGTTTTCTAGTTTTATTTTTATATATAATCATGGAGAACCAAGAACTTCGTAGATCGAGAAGGCTTCAAAACCTTCTACCACTTAGAACAGAACCATTACCACCAACTAGACGACAACGGGTAAACCCCAGTGTTCCTTTGGAAACCATTCCTGAAATAGAACTTCCTGAGGAAATTTTTACAACGAAAAATCCTGAAATAGGAATTCCTAAGGAACTACCACTTGAAATTGAGTTTCCTGAAGAAGAACAAACTACAATAGAAAAACCTGAAATAGAGGTTCCTGAGGAACCACAACCGGGTACTCCAGATCAACGACATTTTAGTTCAGTTGAGATTGAAGATCTTACTTGTGCAGAGTACAACACTCCCTTTAATCCTCCTCTGACTAATCCTAGAAATCCGCTTCTGTTACCCATTGGTTTCCAACAGCCCGATTACAGTGCATATAATTTCTTGCCTGGACATTTTATGTCTAATCTAGGAGGTGAACAGGGAGTTCCACAAACTCCCACCATAGGTATGAACACTAACACTGTAAATCCTCCTTTTACTGCTACACTGAGTTCGGCACAGACAACCTCTGTGTCCACTCCGTCCTTCAGTTTTAATACTGGTACGTTAGGTAGGCCGAGTTCAACAACTATGGCATCTACCTCTACACCTACTATTGGACCTAGCATTACAACCAATTTAGTGCCACCTCCTGTGTTTCAACCATTATATCATATACCCAGTACTTGGATTTCCACACCCACTATAGGGCCAAGTGCTTCTGCAACTATGCTTGTCATGAGTACCATGAACGCACCATCTACGTCAGCTATCACTGGTTTCAATACCTTTGCAGGTCCCAACATGAATCAAGGTAATATGCCTGCAGGTAACGTCCCTTTTTCCTTATTTTTAGGAGGAGGGGGTAATATTTTTAACTAGCAATATGGTGGGGCTAACACCCAGCCACAGTGGACAAACCCACAGACCACTAACCCACTTTCATATGGGTGGGGAAATTTCAATAATACTTTCGCTTAACAACAGATGGCAGGGGGCAACCCCTACCAACAAGTAGCTGGGGGAAACCCCTATCAACAGATGGTAGGTGGAAACCCCTATCAACAGATGTCCGAGGGAAACCCTTACCAACAGATGGTTGGGGGTAACCCCTACCAGTAGATGGATGGGGACAACCCATACCAGTAGTTCACGAGTCAAGCTATGGGTGGTTTCCCTTTTTCGACCCCAGCTTATCAAGTATCGTCTTACCGGCCTCGTTTACCATTTCTGGCAACTTTAAATTTTCCAGATCTTTCCAAGCTAACCAAAGATCCAGTGTATCATAACGCTACATGGCCACCAGTTCATACCAAGTTACCTTCGGACATTCCAAAGTTCAAAGGAAAAGCAGGTGAAGACCCTAGTGACCATGTCACTACTTTCCATTTATGGTGCTCCTCGAACTCATTAAATGAAGATTCCATTAGATTGAGACTGTTCCAAAGGACTTTAACCGATGCTGCAGCCAAATGGTAAATTGAGTTACCTGTAGCTACATTCTTTAATTTTGGGGATCTCGCGACTGTCTTTTTGAATCACTTCCAGCTTCATGTTCGGTATGATGCCGGAACAGACCTTTTGTCTACATTTAGGCAAAATAAAGCCACTCATTTATCTGATCACATTCAGGAGTGGCGAAGATGGAAGAGGCTCATTAAAGCCAACATACCTCCAGAGTTCCTTCTTGAGTGGTATTTGAAATCACTCCTTCCTTACATTTCTAAGGAAGTAGCTACTTCTGGAGTGTCTAACGAGGAAGAAGCCATCCTACGGACCCAACAGTTAGATCTCGTTTATGCATAATCCAGGTTACTGTATGAGATCATACCTGATGCACCGCAATCAAATATCGATCTGAGTAGACCTAAACCTGGACCACATGCTGATGGCATAGTGGGTTCAGTTGACTCTACAACTTTTGAAGCATTGACCAAACAGGTTCATGCCTTATCTGTCAAACAATCGACTACAGAAGTTTCTTCCGTCACAACCTCTCTTTCTACTTCTGAATCTGTCAACTAGGTTCAAAACAATCAAAAGGGCCCTCGGCAGCCCAATAACAAAAAAAAGGGCAAGAAGGGAGAGGGGAACCATCAGAAGCCCAAAAACGAGAATGCCGAGGATGGTAACAAAGAGAAAAAGAAGGTTAAGTTCCCTTGTAAACTTTGCAAGCAGGACCGCCTTACTCACCAATGCCCTTTGCTTGAAGAAGCCCAGAAGCTATTACAAGAAAAGAATCCTGTCGTACTGAAAGATCCATTCCCTAAGGGGCAGAGCTCAGCTTCTGGTACCTCTAACACTGGGGGCACCACACATGCTACGGTTGATCAAACTTTTATTAACATGGTTAATTCGGATGCACACTTACAAATGAGAGCCAGGAATTATACCCCGGACGCACAGAAAAAGGATAAAGAGATTCTAGAATCCTCCACTCCACTCCACATACCTGTGGACCCAATGCCCAAGATCTCGAAAGGTGTCTTGAAATTGGCATCGCACAATCCCAACACTCGGGCCGCCTCCAACTACAATGTGGTTGAAGATTTATCCCAAACCCCTTGTGCCATGTCTACCTTAGAAGTCTTGCAAAGTTGTCCTATACAACAGAATGTACTTCTGGCAGCTATTGGAAGTATGGAATCCTCTAACATGTATGCGCGATTTGATATGGATGATATCAAATACTGGTTTCCCTACCACGTTGCTCTTCATATTGAAGTCGTCCATGGCCCAATGACCATCAGATGAGCTGTCGTAGATGAGGGTGCGTCGACCTGCGTAATGTCAATTTCCTGTTGGAAAGCTTTGGGTTCCCCCGAGTTAGCCCCTTCTAACACACTACTTACTGCATTTGATGGCAGGACTTTCCATCCACATGGGGTTTTGCCATCATTTGATGTCACATTGGCCAGTAAGACAGTTGCTATAGAAGTAGAAATTCTGGATGCTCCGCTTGATTACAATAAGTTATTAGGTAGGAGCTAGACATATGCCATGCGAGCTATTGCATCGACAATTTTTCGAGTTGTTATGTTCCCATTTGAAGGTAAGGTCGTTACAGTCGATCAGCTTTCTTTCACTCAGAGAAACACCCAGATTTCTTCAGAGAACACAATTCCCTTAGTTGATCAAACTGCCCCGGTTAATGATAGTTTAGGAGTAGGGCTTTACGGGTCGTTAATAGGAACTTTCAACCTCCCCTCCCCTATTCTTTTAATGCATTCGAATGTGGGTACTTCTACCGAAACATTCACAGTTGGTTTAATAAACGATCCTTGGATCCTTCCCACTACGTCAGAACCTTCTGTGCCTCCATCCATTGCAGAAGTGGCCTATATGGAAGCACAACATGCTGCAATGGAACATATCAAGACTCCGCCAGTCTTTACTGAGTCAGATATGGACTATGCTCCGGCATGGTCACTGAATTCCACTCACTCGTTCGATTGTTTAGACACGGTTTTTCTGTCTGATGAAGCCATATTAGAAGTCATGATGGGCCTGGACCAACCATGGGAACATATGCATCACAGGTCCTACATGCTTCTAGATCTAGACAGGATTGATAGAGGGGAATTCCCTGTGAGACCCGGTGGATTTGTTGATTTGTCATCTTTTCCTTCTACTTCGAGAGCTGTTTATGCTGAGGGAAATATGGCTAACATATCGAGAACAATTCCAATTAACATTTCCACCAAACCCGGGGTCATGGAAAACATTTTTATTGGTGCAGACTGTTCTCCAAAAGAGATCGTTCTGTATACAAAACTTTTTAAAGAATTCTGCAACATTTTTGCCTGGTCATATGAGGAGATGCCAGGTATAGACCTAGCCATCGTGGAGCATGTCATCATGACATACCCTAACGCAAAAGTTGTGAGACAAAAGCTCCGTCCTGTGAACCCTTGAAAAGAGGCCGCCATCAATGCGGAGGTTGAAAAGTTGCTTAAAGCCAGTTTCATCTATCCGATTGACATGACGGAATGGGTTTCAAACCCTATTCCGGTTGATAAGAAGCAAGGTACCATTAGAGTCTATACTGAGTTCCGGGATTTGAACAAAGCTTGTCCGAAATATAACTATCCTACACCGTTTATCGATCCAATCATAGATGCTTGTGCGGGACATGAGATGTTCTCTTTCATGGATGGATTTTCAGGATACAATCAAATACAAATCAAACCCGAGGATCAGCATAAAACAGCTTTCATTTTCCCGTGGGGGAGCTTCGCTTACCGGAAGATGCCATTTGGCTTGAAGAATGCTGGAGCTACCTTCCAGCGTGCGATGAATTTCACTTTTCATGATATCAAACACATAGTAGAACCTTACTTGGATGATCTCCCGGTGCGATCTCGAAAGAGACGGGATCATCTAGCTCATCTTAGATAGGTGTTTGAAAGATGCAAACAATATAAGATTCATTTGAATCCTAATAAGTGTGTGTTCTGTGTCGAATCGGGACATCTATTGGGCTTCATTGTCTCCAGTCGTGGCATAATGGTCGACCTGCTGAAAGTAGAGGCCATTGTAAATCTGCCTCCTCCTCGCACCTTGAGACAACTCCAAAGTCTGCAAGGCATGTCTAATTTCTTACGGTGATTCATCGTAAACTATGCTAAAATTACTAAAGGTTTTATGAGGCTACTCAAACAAAACTCCTACTTTGTGTGGGACGAGGCTTCTCAAGCATCCTTTGAAGCCTTAAAAAAGGTACTTCTTTCAGCACCCTTGTTGAGCCCGCCAGACTAGGCAAAAGATTTTCTTTTATATCTGGCAGTGTCTCTTAATACAATTGGTATAGTATTAGTTCAGGAAGACGATACGCTCCAAGAGCATGTTATCTACTATCTTTCTCACGCATTGATAGCCCCTGAGGTTAAATATTCGCACGTTGAGAAGTTATCACTTGTCGCGGTCTATGCGGTACATAGGCTTCATCACTATATACTTTTACGAACTACTACTATGATAGCAGAAGTCAATCCTTTCCAGTACATTCTCACCCGATGAATCATCAGTGGGAAATATAATAAATGGATTGTAATCCTACAGGAGTTCGATTTGGTCTTCCAATTGGCCAAGTCGAAGAAATCACTAGTGTTCGCTGAGTTAATATCAGAGTTTCCAAGTGAACTAAAGTACGTTGAGGAAGAATCATCATTCCCAAATGAACATATCTTCCTCATTGCTTCCTCTGACCCATGGTACGGGGATATCTTAGTATATATCCAGACTTTGAGGTGTCCTACTACTTCTTCTCGAGAAGAGCGATGCAAGCTCAAAAACCATGCGAAGAACTACCTCATCATCTCAGATACTTTGTATCGACGTGGGGTAGATTCCATTTTACAACGTTGCTTAACTTGAGAAGAAGCCGAAGCAGTATTAAATGATGCCCACAGTGGATCTTGTGGGGGACATCTTTCTGGGTTGGAAATAGCTCAGAAGATACTGCTTGCCGGATATTTTTGGCCCACGATCTTTAAAGATTGTGTAAAAGCTGTGAAACGCTGTCGTCCGTGTCAGTTTTTCACTAAGAAAATGAGGGCACACCCAACTCCTCTTCATCCTGTGATTACAGCAGGTCCCTTCACAAAATGGGGGGTTGATTACATGAATTGCAATCCAGTTTCGGCTGGAGGACATCATTACATCATTGTTGCCGTTGACTACTTTACTAAGTGGGCGGAGGCAAGCCTACTATCAAGGCAGATGGAGAAACTGTCACTTATTTCGTGTTTAATCAGATTATTGCACGGTTCGGCATACCTAAAGAGATAGTGACTGATCATGGCATTCATTTCCAGAATAGCATGATGAACGAGTTGTATACAATGCTTGGTTTTCGACAAGAACATTCATCTTCATACTATCCACAGGCGAATGGACAAATCGAAGTAGTGAACAAAACTTTAAAGGTTATACTACAAAGAACTATTAATGCCAGTCGAAATAACTGGCACATCATGTTGTACCCAGCTCTTTGGGATTACCAAGCTAACGTTAAGACTACTACCGGATTCTCTCCCTTCCAACTTGTGCATGGGATAGAAGTAGTCGTACCAATTGAATGCGAGATTCCTTTGCTAAAACTAGCTGTTCAGTTACTACCGGATACTTCAATACTAGAAGAACGTTTGTTACACTTAGAACATCTAGATGAACAGCGCCGCGATGTGCTCACAACAAACGAGGTCCACAAAAAATGAGTCAAAGGACAGTATGACAAGTCTGTCAAACCTAGGGTTTTCCTTGAAGGAGACTTGGTCCTACTTTGGGATCAAGCCAAAGAACCCCTAGGACCTGGAAAATTCAAGTCTAGGTGGCTCGGACCTTATATAATTTCCAAAGTACTGAAGAAAGGTGCCTATGAACTAATAGATTACAAAGGTCATAAGTTGGTCGAGCTTAGAAATGGGCTCTACCTGAAGAAGTACTACGCTTAGGCTGACATACTTTTTCTTGTAACATAGCTATATATTTTTGTAGAGCTAGTTTTAGTTATGCTTGTTAGTTAATCTTATGTGTGTTTTTCGTTTCGTGTAGCAGATGTCGACCGAACATTTCTTAGGATTTGTTGATGGCACCAGTCGCCACACCTGTCAGTTGGCTACAGCAGCTTGGGTCATTTACTCACCCGCTGGACAACTTGTCTCTTCGGGGGGTGTTTGTTTGGGTCCTACCACGAATAATGCGGCTGAATACAGTGCAGTTATAGAACTTCTCTGAGATGCTCTCAGTCATGGCATTTCATATTTGGAGGTAAGACTTGAATCACAACTAATTGTATTTCAGTTAACAAGTGTCTACCAGATTAGAGATCCTGGATTACTACGTCGGTTTCTACGAGTTAGACTATTGGAAAGACAGTTTGATTCTATTATATATGAACACATTCCAAGAAATTTAAACGCGTTATCTGATTCATTAGTAAACTATGTGTTAGACTGGAATTTGTATCATACACTTTCATAAACAACATTGCACACATCAAATTCAAACACATACACATGTAAATAACTGATACTGTATATAGCCGATAATGTATCAAAAAATATATGAGTTTTGGATCACAAGTCTATCAAGTCATGTCATAAAAGTACAAAAATGGGCATAGTAGCCTAAAAAATATACATAGAATGTATCCCTCTCTTATGGAGGAGGGACCTCATCATCATCTACTGCATTGTGATAACATATGACTAGCCTAGCTATCTTCCGCAGCACCCTAAGCCATGCTGGGGGCACCCCAACTACATCTTCCTGCATATCAATAGGTATCTGTCCATACGGCATGCAGGAACTTCATGAGTCAACCGACTCACTTTTCTCTCTATGGTCCCCAACATAGCATCTGCTGCAGTAATATCAGCTGGCCTCACAAAGATGGTAGGATGTCCCTCGGGACGGACAGGCCCAATATCTACATATGACACTTGTTTAGCACTTCAAAATTCATTCATAAAAATCAAATACTTGAAAAGTTTGAAAAAATTAAATAATTCTCAAAATTAAACATACCAATATCTCCCCAGGCTCCACCTGGAGGAAGCACCAGTTCTGGATCATGACGGAAATCCAATCTAGCATATGGAAACTGCTCGAAGGCGGGCACTTGCCTCTCCCACCACCCCCAGAAATCATCAGTATGATAAAAGTAGTGACTTTCCCCACCACCCTGGCGGAGGAATATGTCACCCCAATGGCCTAGTCTAGGCTCACAGGGGTTAACCTAAGGTAGAGGCATCCCCAAACTAATAGAAGGAATCCTCTCAAAGAAGAAAGTACACAAAATGCTATCATACCCAAAATTCTTCATTGTGCCGGATTTACAACCTGTCAATTGAGCTTTCATGCTCGCCAGTAAACTAGTACACCAATAGTATACATGACCTTGTAAGCATTGTACACTAACATGCATAGAGTGCCTCGAAGCTAGGTGTAGTGAGGCACTACCTACCACTCGGTTAATCATACTCACTATCACCTTCAAGGGGAGGCCTTCAATGGTAGAAATCAAGATTTGGCTTCTTGATTTCTCAGCTCCAGCCACACAATATGTATTCAAGTACTCTTGCACAGACCTTATGCCCACACGAGAAGACCCTTTCAGATTTATTACATCTCCCCTCTGTGAGAGACCGGTAATGAAATAAATGTCATCAACTGTAAGCTCCAAAGTTTTCTCGCGGATGACAAGAGTATTGGTATCCACATCCCAGTACTGAATAAGTCTTCAAAATAATTTGTTTAGGGCCCTCATGTTTACAGTTCGGTAAAAATTCAATAAACCGCATCTTCGGAGAGCATGGAGAGTGGCTGGGTCTTGCATGGCCAGCCTATCCATGTCCTCATGTTCTCTCTCCCTCCATTGAAGAACCATCCTGCACAAAAAGTGACAATTTTTCAGTCTCGGCGCTTGTTTTTAAGTTTTCAGGCTTGAGCACTACTGTGTATACTACACAGTAACATATGGGCGCTACTCTGTGTGAGCATAGTAACGCTCATCTCCTTTACTCATCTCCTGCCCGCACACTAAAAGTTGTGAGCATTGCCTGGAAAGCAGTCTTTGGCTCAAAAAATAAAAACTAATTCATAAAAATGCAAGTGGGGAAAATTCTAACTCACTTGGTGGAAGAAGAACGGTGTTTGGATGCTTGATTTGATCGCCACGAAGATTTGAAAATGCCAAGTTTGCACCAAATATTTTCCCTACAAAAACAAATTGGAAATTGAGTTTTAAAATGAAATTATATATATGAATTGGATTTTAATTTTTACCCACCATTGTTTAGTTCTCTATAGTTTCAAAATTTGATCAAAATCACCTAATTAATCAATTGAAACATACATATGGTGTAATCCTAATCCATCTCTCATTTTTCCTTAAATTTTTGTAGGATCGATCTCCTAAGTTTAAAATTCTCGATGTTAGACCTTGTCAACTGGTTAAAAGTTCAAATTCATATATCATTCGAGATTTTTGTCACGTTTACTAATATTTTGTTGAAGACCTAGTTTTGGCAGATTATGAAGCTATGATCCCAGAAGCTGACCTTTAAGTCATTTTAAGCTCTTGTTTGGACTATTTAAACCTAAACAATATTGCCGAGAAAGCTTGTCCTCTTCGAGCTCGTTAAAGTAATCAAAGGCTCATCCACTCAGGTATAGAATTATCCTTTTTCTGGGCCTAGGTGGATTAACTACGGAAAAGGTATACTCTAGGTATACTTCTGTATGCGCTAGAAGAGTTCTTCTCCCTTTGTTTTATACTTTTTCGAGGGAGGAGACTAACTGCATGAAAAAGGACCTTTTGGAGCCTTTCTTTAGGGTTTTCAGGCTCTCTGAACATGAAAATACCAAGCGAGCATTCACCTACTCAGGCTCGATGTGAAATCCACGAGAGGGTAAGTAGAGGACTGTTTAAGTTTTTCAACTCTATAAACAAGAAAGCATCGCCAAGCATAGACCAATCCGGGCTCGATATAAAATCCACAGATAGGTGAAAAGAGGATTGTTTAAGTTTTTCAGACTCTATAAACAGGAAAACACAGGCGAGCATTAATTTGCTTTGGCTCGATATTAAAATCCATGAACAGATATATGGAGTTATTGTTTAAGTTTTTCAGACTCCTTAAAATTGAAAACACCGGTGAGCAAGAACAGATCTCGGCTCGATATTAAAATCCAGAGATCAGTAATATAGAGTAATATTCTATCTCTTCTTCAAACTTTGTAAACAATGAAGAAGGTCCTGAGTCTTCCTCCCATGGGCTCGTTAAACTTTTTACATGGTTGGATCTATTGAGTTTTCAGTCTTTCTTGGACTCATTAAAACAACAAGAAAGGTATTCTTTTATCTAAAAAGAATAAGGGATGGGAAAGATGTGTCATATCTTCAATGTCAAAGGCAGTTCAGTCAGTTCTATCCTTGAACACAGCACCTACTTGAGTCTATCTTGTCGGTTGGGTTTAGTTTTTGACCTCAGGGTGAACCTGATCTCCGAGTTGTTTACTCCCCCAGTTGGTTATTCTTCCAACCATATGGAGGGTCTGATAATGTCTCTTACATTTCAGGCTTATCATTTACCCCATTATGTCAGAAACTGCTTGAGTCACTTTGTGTCGTGCTCACTATTCAAGGATATATCCTGTGTCGGTCATTCTGCAGTTTACCTTGACCTCAAGTGTCGGCCATCCTAGTGTCAGTCTTGTTACATATTATCCCATATCGGCTCATACCAATTGAGTGTTCCTCATGTTGCATGATAGAGGATGCCTTAAGGCCTCCCTTCCAACAAACTTCTTCCCATCGACATCAACTCATTTTACTTTGGGAATGAAGTTTAGAGTTTCGGTTAGTACCTTGGAGATTGTTGTCACCAGTGGCAATTTTCCTCGCTGTTGAATGTTGAGAATACATCAATGTCTCTTATTCGATAGGATCCCCAAGTGTTCGACTTCAAGTCCATCTATTCACACTTGGAGGATCATACTTGGTACCTTGGGCCCCATCATCATTATCGGTGGAAGTCCTCACGTTTGTTAACGGTATACATCAATGACTGGTAATCAAACGATACCCCCCTGTCAGCCCATCTATTCACATGGTTAGGGTTTGTACCTAGAGTTGTTTTGGATGAAGACCTTGGGATTTTGGATGACATTACCTCATTTTGTTATCACCCAAGTTGCACAAGACTGAGCCTCACTTATATTCAGCTCTCCATGAGAAATAGATCCAGTTTGTTGTTATGGCTATGATCTCTCAGTTTGATATGGATCCACGCTTGTATTCCAAGTGGCCATGCTATATATACATCTCCTTGTTATGTATCGGAGATCATGTTGTATCACACTGCACATCTATATGATGTCAAAAATGTAATTGCTCGCTAACCTTGATCTTTGTTTTAGGTGTTCTTGTGACTTTTTTTGTGGTTCCTTACCCCTCCTCTGGCTTTGGATTATAATGTATTTTGGCCATCATTCCCCTCTAACCTCACACATTAGGGGGCATCTGTTATAGTTTAAACATGCACCTCTCTGTCTGTGATCATCTTGAGCTGTTGATCACACAAAAGGACAACTTGGATGGAGGAGCATGTTGACCCCAGATGAGACTTTGACTTACTCCACCTCCTGGAAAGACTGGAAAAACCCTAAAAATGTTAGTTTGAGACATGAGCGCTACTCTACTTCAATAGACTAGTGCCTGTACCCTACTCCAGTATGCAATAGTAGCACTCAAGCCTCATGAGCGCTACTCCTCTTCAACAGAGTAGCGCTTGACATTTAAAAAGTGATGAGCGCTAGTTTAAAAACACTATAGTAGTTCCCTGAACGCTACTTCACTGAGAAATAGTAGCGTACACCTCAAAAGATGATTAAAAAATAATTAATTTCATGAAGAGGATTAGTTGCAGTTGGTTTTCCAACTTCCCCAACTTCCTCCATAACCATCTCTCCACCTGAACTGCTTCCCTTGTCCTATAAATACAAGGAAGAATAAAGAATAACATATACAGTATATCAATGCATAACAATCACAATAAGCATGACAAGCATCACAAGAATCAAAAGCATGAGAGACAAGAGACACAGAGTTTCCGTGGGGAAAACCCTAAGGTGAAAAACCCCACAACTTCCTCAGAGATAAAGAGAGCAATGGCTCAACCAAAATACACTTGAGATAGTCTCCTAGTAGCAGATGATCCTCCTCCTCACTAGTGCGCCACTTTCTGAGTGAGAGAAGTGTGACTTCCCGAATGATCTCTATTTATACTAACCTATTTTCCCAGTGACCTTATGGGGCTGACTTGTCTAGCTAGGTACATCCACAATATAATATGTATTTCAAGGCCGACCCCACACGTGGTGGTCTAATAACCCGTCGCCAAGTACACACACTTGCGACACTTGTCAATACACATGACGACACTTCCTTATAGAGGAATAACACATCTCTTATAAGGGTACAATAAATATATATGAAATACATAGATGAAATACATTCTGAAGTTACATATACATCAACACGCAATAGACAAACCATTCATCATAACATAGAGCCATTTCATTCATGACAAACTTACTCCTTTATTGTCATTAGAACAGTATTACAAAACCTGTGCACTGCGCATCAGATCTCTATGGAATTTTTTCCAACAATTCTTCTCATGCCACATAATTAGTTCAAGTGGAAGTTAAAAATTTTGCATCAACTCAAATGTAAAGTCTTGTATCGAATAACAATGGCTACAAAAGTTGAACCAACGTCAACTATGGATGAGGCCTATGGGATTATTTGCATGTCAATGTCCCTAGAGCTATTGTTTCACATTGAATCCTGTACCACTCTGGATGATATTTGTACAAAGTTGGAATCTCTCTTTGGATAGTAGGATGAAATTAAATACAACATGCTCAAGGTAGCATTGAATTCCTTGGATCTTAGAAGATTTGAAAACATCTTGGACTTCTTTACGAATTTCATGTCCCTTCTTCTTCATCTAAAGAGATGTATTTTTGACAAATCAACGCAACATAATCAATTGATCATTTCTATTTTGGAAAAACTTCATCTAGAGTATGTTGTGTTTGTCTCAACATTCCTTAGAGTGAGATTCACTTTAGAAGTAGTGTGGAAAACGCCAACATTGGATCAGTTTATTTTACTCCTAATGCATGAGCAATATGAGCTCATCAAAATGGGGACAATCAAGGGTTCCAATGCACATGCACTTGCTGTGCATGAGAGGCACAACACATTCAATCCAAATTCCAAGTGAAAAGGAAACTAGGGTAAGGTGCATTCTGAACAAAAGAAGGAAGGAAATTCCAAACCTCTTGATGATTCCTTTGGCTCCAATGGTCGAAAGAGAAAGAAATGGAAGTCAAAATGGGGTTACTGCAACTGTGACTATCATCCCATATCATCATGCATGAACAAGACAATAGATCTGATGGTGAAGGCACTTCAACATAACAATCTTGGGGTCTTCATTCCCGATAATTACAAGAAGAAGCCAGGAGATCAACCGCTAGACAAAAGTTGTAATTCTCATGCTTTAATTTCTATTCATTCTTCTCCTGATGCTTGGATCATGGATTCAAGTGCATCCCATCATATGGTATCCATAGAAAATGTTTTATCTTCTATTTTTGCATTCACGATTCATCCCATCCTTGTGGGTGATGATACTCCAGTATAGGTCATTGGACAAGGGAGAGTAGAACTCCAACATGGATGTTTTGAGAACGTCTTTCATATTCCAAAACTCTCAATGAATCTACTCTCTATTTATGAAATAATGCATTTAGGCACATGAAAAATGGTAGAATTCACACTTGATTTTGTAACCATATATGAAATGCATGATAACTCTAATATTGTTGTTGGTGAGGCAAATCATTAGTCTTGTTTGTATGCATTCAATAATTTTATTGGTAAATATGATTATGCTTTATTACTAACACATGTTTTTTATGCTAGTAGTCTCTAGCATGAGAGATTTGGTCATCTAATCTTCAAATACATGCAGCAACTTTGCAAGCAAGGAATGCTCACAGGCTTTCCCAACATAAAAATTTTCCAAAGGAGTTTATCAAGGATGCATTCTTGGAAAAAATCCTTCAGAGAGGTTTGAGAAAGGGACATCTTGGAGGGCCTCCTCTCCCTTCGAGCTCATCCATAGTGATTTGATGGGACCCTTTCCTTATCCATCCATTAGCAAGACGAAATATGTGCTCGCATTTATTGATGATTTATCACAATAAACTTGGGTGTATTTTCTCAAGCATAAGTCTAACGTTTTTGAGCATCTGAAATCCTTCAAATCACTTGCAAAGACTTAGTCCAGGAGAAAGATCAAAATCCCTTGCACATATAATGGAAGGAATATGTGAACAAGAATGTCCAACATCTTTGTTCAGAGGTAGATATACATTTCCATACATTCTACAGTGGTAGAACGTATTAGTTGAGTGAAAGAACATATCCCTCAAAAAGATGGCCACTTACATGTTGCATGTAAGATCTCTTCCTTCCAGGTTATGGGCTAAGTAACTTAACTGTGCTAACTACATTCATAATAGATCTCCTCATAGATCTGTCTAGGACAAGAATCGCTTTGAAGCATGGAGTCGTAGCAAGCCAAAAGTCACCCACTTCTGAATATTTGGATCATGCACATGGGCCCACGTACCCTCTGAAAAGAGGAAAGCATTAGATCCTTAAAGCACCACATGAATCTTCATGGCATATCCGAATGTTGTGAAGGGTTACAAGTTGATTGATCCCTCAACAGACAAGCTCTTTATTGAGTGAAGTGTCTAGTTTGAGGAAAGTCCCTTCCATGTACCATTCGAGCCACATGCAAAGACCTGTATTCCTCTGCCTGCACCAAAATAACAGTGATGATGAGTCTACTCATTTAGATCATGGTTCAAATTTGATTTTTGAATCTCATTCGAAAGAGCATGAGCATGTGTGTGTCAATCCATATCCAAGCCCCAACTGGGCTTCGAATGATGATTCAATATCCCCTACGAGAAACCAGAGAATAAGGAGCCTAAGATAAATGTATGCATAGACCACTTGACAAGAAGCAGGTGACCTTGTGGAGGATCCATCGGATCCGGGGAGGATGACGTCTCATCTTGAGGATCATCCTCATGCACTCACAACTACCAGACCAATGTTTCATATGCATTCTTACATGGTTCTAGCTTCAGACCTATAGACCTATATAGAGGATGTAGATAATCCCTTTTGGGAAGCCACTATTCAAGAGGAGTACAACTCTCTCATCAAAAAATAGACTTGGGATCTCGTTCTGCTTCCTTCAAATAGGAATCTTGTAGAATTAAAATATGTCTACAAGACCAAGAAGGAAATGGGTAGACTGTTGAGCAGGTACAAAGCAAGATCCATTGTGAAAGGATTTCAACAGATCGACAAGATAGACTATGATGAGACCTTTTCTCCAGTAGCAAAGATGGACTCCATCAGTTATTGGACCTTTCCATTGAAGCAGCTAAGGGGTGGGAAGTTCACCAGATGGATGTGAAGAATTCATTTCTTCATGGAGATCTCTTAGAGGAGATTTACATGGAGGATCCTCAGGGGTTCATATAGAACTCATCCTTAGTATGTTGACTGAAAAAGTCACTCTATGGCCTCAAGCAGGTGCCTAAATCATTGTATGCCAAGATTGATGCTTATTTTCTTTCTCAACACTTTGTGAGATGTAAATCAAATCCAAACATCTACATGTTGAGAACCTCAAATTCCTTTCTAATCTTAGTTCTATATGTTGATGATATCCTGATCACAAGAAGTTCATCCTTAGGAATTGTTGCAGTCAAAGGAATTTTGCATGGCATGTTCTCTATGACGGACGTGGGTCCACTACACTATTTCCTTGGTCTCAAGATCAGTCAGGATGCTTTAGGCATCAAGCTATCTCAGAGTACGTACGTTAGGGATATCTTGGATAGATTCCACCTAACTAAGTACAAGTCAACAACCACACCCTTTTTGTAGGGGTATATCTTGAGGATGGCAGGGATACACCATTGGTGGACAACACCTTGTATCGACAGCTTGTGTGGAGCCTTCTGTATCTTACCCACACCTGGATCTTTCATATGTAGTGGGGGTAGTTTTCAGGTTCATGTAGGAGTTGCATGAGTAACACTAGATGGATTCCAAGCACATCCTTAGATATGTTTAATGCACCATCATTTATGTGATCCACTATGCAGCAGGTTATGCATTGAATCTCATAGGCTTCACAGATTCTGATTAGGCCAAGGATAACATAGATTGCAAGTCCACTTCTGAGTACATGCTTAGTTTGGATTTTGGTCCCATCTGCTGGTTTAGCAAAAAGCAGTAAAAACTTGTTTTATTGTCAGCAAAGGTTGAGTACCAAGGAGTGGTCAACATCACTATTCAGGCACTTTGGATTCAAAACTTCCTCATTGAGCTCAGTATCTAGTTCCATCGTTCGACTATCCTTTGGTGTGACAATCAAAGTACTCTCAAGTTTTGCAGAGACCTAGTGCAGCGATAGCAGACCAAACACATCAAGATCCATATGCATTTCATCAGAGAGCTGGTACATGAAAAAATCATCATTTACACCCTAGTAGTATTCAAGAGGGGTGTTGGAGATATTATACAATAGCGACTACCATAAAGCATGGCTTTTACTGCCATAAAGCATGCTAATAGCGACCTCCATAAAGCATGGCTTTTACTGCCATAAAGTGGGGCTTTACTGTTGGTGAACGTCTAAAATCTCTCTAGATCACTCCTATGACAAATTATCTTAGCCATGTGATATCGTGATATTTTTTTTACTCATTCTAAGAAAATATACTTCATTCTTTCTCTCAAGCTTGTCTCTCTCACCAGTTTTATGTGATTTTTATACTAGCTAAGTTCACTCTGAAAACTTCACACATCCATCATGTTTCTGTACTCACTACACCAATTAAAGAATTTACCCATTTCATCGAATTAAAATCTGATTGTGTAGCTCTTCTTAAGAGTTTATCGGCTGGTCCCGCACTTTCACTCGTGTATAGCAATGCCTGAAGAAGAAAGCCAAAGCTTATTTTATATATACTTCCTGGTTTTATGCGAGCCACATAATCTTGACTTAAATACTCATAAAGCAATGTGACTACTTGCAGTTTTCCGTATGATTTTCTTTTAAAATATAAAACTCGTCATAGTAAGATATCGTATTTTTGCAGAAAGCATCATATTTAAGAAAAGTTGACAAAAGCAATGCATGAACTAAATAGCTATCTGGTGTCAGCAATGCTATCCAAGGCGATTTAAAACACAAAATGCAGCTTAATATATTGTTTGTTTTTAATGCTTCTTGCCACTTTGTCTCGCATCTGTGTTCGCAGAAATGTCTGCTTATTTTACTTCAGTGGAAGTATCTTACATTATGAATATAGTTCATTTTGTCAATACCCTCCGAAATATCTCTACTGTCAGCGGCATAGTGCATGATGGAAAAATCTTCCATACTCGAACATCTCTATTCTGTATAATTTATGAGAAAAGACAGTTGTTCCGATCGATCTATGGTCCAACGATCTGACACACAATTTCCATATTGTTTTATTGTTTTAACTCCATCCCTTTATGTGGGCTATATAAACATTTTTTTTAATATGATAATGATATATAAAGATGCTAGTTATAAAAAAATATGATGCACAAAGATGTATAAAGATGGCCGGTTTTCATCTTATTAACGATATTATTTTTATACATCTTTATACATCTTATTAACTATCATCTTTATAACGATATTATTGTTATCACTAAAATATGTTCGGTAAAGATGTAAGGCACTGATCAAATATGGTCAGTGGCCATCTTTAAAAAAATTTAATGAATCTGAAGAATTAATCCATTGGGTGAAAAATGTTATTTAAATGTGTTATGGTTAAAAAAATTTAAAATTTTAATCCTTATTTTTTAAATAGGTTTTGGTAATATTTTCATTTAACTTTTCATCAGATGTGTTTTTCTTGGTGATAATGTTATTTACATTTACTTTAATGTGAATGATTTTTAAGAACAAATGACGATGAATTTTAAAAACAAATGTGAATGGGTTATAATATAATATAGGTGTGTATGGGTTATAATATAATATAGGTGTGTAACAAATGACGATGAATTTTAAAAACAAATGTGAATGGATTATAATATAATATAGGTGTGTATGGGTTATAATATAATATAGGTGTGTAGTTTATTAATGCACTTTAATATTAGATTATGTTTTAAATGAAGCTTGAACCATGTGTGTGTTTTTGGTGATAATGTTATTTGCATTTATTTTAATGTGAATGATTTTTAAAAATAAATGATAATGAATTTTAAAAACAAATGTGAATGGGTTATGATATAATATAGGTGTGTAGTTTATTAATGTACTTTAATATTAGATTATGTTTTAAATGAGGTTTGAATCATGTTTTTTTAATGGACTCGGAAATTGTGTTTAAAAGGTTGTTATAGTTTTTTTTTTAATATAAGAAATATAATATACTCTGAGTTTAGAAATGGCTTTTTTAATGTGAGTTTATAAATGGTTTTTTTTTTAATGGTTAGATTTTATGAATTGAAATGTCAAATGGTCCAGTGATGTTACTACAAATATTAATAAGTATATTGCTTTAAAAAATTATTAAAAGGAAAAATAATGTAATACTATATATCTTAAAAACAAATATTAATAGATTTTTTCTACCCATTTCTACATAGTTTCCCAAGCTTTTTCCTCTTTTTGTGCTATTTATTTGGCTATCGCAAAATGGATAAATCTTTCTTGGTCTTATCTTTGATCTTGGCCAGAGCAGGGGAATTGCTAACTCTCTTACTTGAAGGAAGGGGAGATGCAATGTTCATGGAATAAGTGATAAAATATTCCATCATCCTCTCAACACAAGCCCCTAGGGATCTCATCATTTATTTTAGCTCATTTTGCTTTGCTTCCTAAGAATGTGTGAAAACCTTCATATCCACCATACCTCTAGCTTTCTCCCTACCCTCAATTTTCCATTGTTCTTGCGAATCATCTTCACATCTGCTTATTTTCCTAGCTATATTTACCATGAGATTTTTCATCTTAGACATATATTTTCCACAACACTTCATGCATTTTTTTATTAGTCCTATCTCACAAAGTATGCAATAGTTGTTGGCACAAAGGAAATGGTCAATCACTTCCATTGAATTTGAGAAAAGGCATGCAAGGAGGTTAAAACACTTGCAACCAAATCCTATAGTTCTCAAGTGAAGTCATAACACTTGGACGACACCTCCAAAACCATAGCACCAATAATTTCAATGGATGTCTCCATAACCTCAATGCCAAAAACATACTTCTACATGAGATGCAAACCTTCCCACAAAGGTTATGTGTTCTTAGCATTAAACCTTGACTTGAAAATACGCATTACTTTGAAACAAACCTTGAAATAGAACCCATGTCTAAGAGGCCAAGCTCTCTCCATATTACTTATAATTACAATTATTTTCCTGATATTACTATTGGTGGTGGGGGAATTATTGTCTATACCTCATTGATGCTTCTAAACTTACAACTACTCCCAATGCACTACGAGGAAAACACATTTTAGCAGAGGTTTTTGTAGAACCTCTCCAAAAAAGATATATATCCATTTAGAGTGGAATTTGCTAGTAGCAAACGTGGGAAGCTAGACTCCCCAATCATAAATTAGGAATATTATCACCAAGGTTCCAACTTTAATTATGTTGATTTTCAACTTTTTCTCAAATAATGGCTTATGAAGGATTATGAGATGTTCTCATTCAACAATAGTGGAGTGTATTCATATTTATGATGTCCATTAAAGGTGTGCATATCATTAATGTGTTTAGAGTCTACTTATATGTATCCCAAATCAGATATGATGTCAAATTGGAAGCTAGTAAAGAAACTAGGAACACTAGTTCAATTTTGGCCACACAAACACAGGGTTTCCAACTCTTCCCAAACACTACTAGAGCGAATCGAATTTTCCCAATATCATTTTAATGGACTCAAATAGAATCAAATACAACTATCTAACCCACTGATAGACTACATAGAACTTCCAAGGAAGTGTGAAAGGCACTCTCTCAAGACTAGTTAGAAAGTAGCTCGATTTCCCCACATAGGAATACTGGTTTTTCAACATGAACCAAACACCTCCTAATCAAATCTAATCCTTCCAAAAAGATTCAATAAAAATAAAATACATCGAATCAAATATAAGGGACTTCTATTAAATTTTTACAATCAGTATTGTAAATTGCATAGCTATATGAGAAAGATTTATACATGGAATCACCGATTACTTAAATATGAACACCATATGAGGAAAACCCTTGGATATTTATTATTCACTATATGGGAACATTAATTACACCAATTTCAATAGTACATGGCTCTTACATAGCTTGAAAATCATGAAATACTTAGTTACAATTGTACAAGTACGAACCTCTACTAGAAGAGATACAAAATGGAGTAGATATGATCAAATGGGCACATCTCGGTCATCCGAACACCTTTTTCAAAGAAATATTTTTTTTTCCCACTGGAAAAGAAGCTATTAACACAATGGAATAGGTCTCACATCCCATAAATACTCATAGTTGTCGAAACACCTCCAAATGATAGAGAATCCTCCCAAATTGCGCCCTCTGTCACATATCATTCATATAATTCCCAATAACGATATCTCCAAGTGAAAATGGATCCAATGGTGTTCCCTCCTCAAGTAAGAACCCACAACTCCAACATCAAAATGCTTGAAAAAACCATAAACCTCTGCTACTAAAACTTGAAATTCCAAACACATGTAGATGAATTCGAACTAGAAATAGAAGAATATCTAAACCTGCATCAACTAAATATCACTTAATAAATCTGAGTGATTCCTCCTCACCTCTCATTCACATGAAGCACAATTAAGAAATCTAAGTGATTTGTCCTCTCTTTCTAGCTAGGGTGGAATCTTTCACCATCGAAACTAGTTCTGTAGCAAGGGGCACATATCCCAAGCTTGAGAAGCTCAATGGGTCTCCAACGGAAAAACTCAAATGACCAAAATCTCATTCACTTGTGTCTTCACCCTTTTTATAAATATTCATGAAGCATTTCCCTCTAATTCTAGAATTCTCTAACAAATATTTAATAAAATATTAATAAATGTTACTTTTATGAGAGAATGAAAACTTGGGACCCTTTTAATTCATATATACTGTTATTTCTTCAAATAATAACTAAATATATCTTGCAAATTCGAATTTGAGAGGATTAGCTTGATTTTGGGGGAGTTACATCCTCATGTGGGCCCAATCTAACCTCTAGCGCCCTCCTTGTCTAAATTTAGGACCTGCAACATGTCATAAGGTGTCATAAGATGTCATAGGGACCTACAACATGTCATAAGTTGTCATAAGATGTCATAGATTCCCATTAGGAGTTACACTTCCACAAGTGTGCCCTCCTTTACTATTCTTAGCTCGAGGAGTTACAATTAGATAAGATGCCTTCATAATGATATGTCTTCCACCTTATAATTCAAATTTGGAGATGCTTGGCTTTATTTGGGGAAATTACAACTCATATGGGTCCCAACTCATCCTCCTATGCACCCTCCTTGTCCAATTTTGTTCTAATATTGCATTAATCACAAATATTGGACATTATACTATACAAATTTGTGACCCATGCCACCCCCTTAATACTTTATCATGAATATACCAAGTGACTTAGGAATTGCATCCCCTAGTCCATTGGAGTGGTCCTTAGCAAAAATTTGGGGGCATTACACTCCTCCCTGTCCAAGATTGCTTGTCCTCAAGCAATTTAAATTTGCTTGTGGTAGTGCTTGTTATCCTTCCCCAACTTAAGCACGTTATTTTTTATGCCTCCTTCTTCAATGATGACTATTCATAAGGATACAATTTCATGTGGACCAAGTCATAACTCTATAGTCCAAAATATGAGCCACACTAAGGCTAAAAAGGTATCTTGGATCCAAACCAATTGAAAGGAGCTTAAATATACCATTCTCACTGTATGGTCCTACAAAGAACTTGCATAAGAAACTTGCTGACCAATTCCATTAAGAAGAGTAACTCTATGCTACAATCACTCAATCAAATCCCCAAGAAACTGGTCTACTAAGAATCTCATCATATGAAAGCTGAAACTAACTCTTAACTATGGATTTGCTACTGGAAATACGCCTTGCACTGTAACTCTAAGATACCCAACTAATCTCAAAAGGGAACCACCATGTTTCTATTACTCAAATCTAATCATAACCATCCCATATCATACTCTATTTGCACACCCTCTCCTGGATCTCCAAACTGAAAAATATATGAAAACTAAATCTTTCAGCAGGGACAGTGGCTTGCATAAGCATCCAATTGAAATCTACCATCCTACTACCATACTCTATTCTAAATATAGGAAAAGGAAGTATGTCTAAATCATTGTCCATGACTCTCGGCTTCTTATGAACTCTAACAGTCCCCTCAATATATAGCTCCATCTCTCCTACTATCCTGCCATCAACCTAGTTGAAACAAATGAGTCCAAGAATGATCCCAGGGTCCCAAATGAACCTGAGGAATGCAGAGTGTCTGCTACATCCACCTCTGCACTGCATAGTCCTGACACAAAGAACCTCTTGTAGTCTCCCAAGCCACCTAGTAAGAAAACAATTTATCCCTCCATCATAGGGTCTCCCACCTAGGAAAGTAATCCTATGCTCCACATGGACAGGATCCTTAAAGTGATGGTTGGCTCTACCACTTGTGACAACTTCTAAACTACTAAACCAAGTAATACTAGGATACCATTGTCTATGTTTTATCCCTCTAATCATCATTGTCATCCAAAAAAACCCAGTACTTTGAAGGATGCTAGGATCCCACCAGCAAATTGGAAGTTCATCACTCCCGATGCTCATCTGAACCTCTGTGAGCCTCTCTAGTATAATATGAAGTTCCTCTTATGCAATTTGCACACTAGTCATATGTCTCACATAAAGAACATTGTTCCCATCCAACTGAATCATATGAAACTTCCTTGTCCTTCAATGAATAATGAAGCCATCAGCTAATATCAATGGATACCTCTACTATTTCTCATAAGACTGAACACTAACTGGTATGCCTTGATGCCAATTTGTATCCACCTCTGTCATACATATATCCACCAAATCCATGGATGTTTATCCTCCTCTACTGACTAGTCCATTTAAAGTGAACACATATGTCTCCTCCATGACTAAGTCTCTCTCCCATAGAAGCAGCTCATGATCCTCCTGATGCAAAAAAAGTACTTGGTAAACAGTCTCCATGTCAAATTTCTCCTCAAGTACTTGCAAATATGAAATCTCCTCATGCTCAAACCCCACACAAGGCTCCTCCATCGAACCATGAATGTAATCAACTATATACAATTGGTTGTTTGAAGTGTAGGAGGGAGGGTGTGATCTTTCCAACTCCCTACAAAGTTGTTCAACCTCCATATTTGATTCTTGAAGTGCCTTTTGTGTTCTCTTCAAGGAATCATGGGTGATCCTATCAACTTCACCTTCTTCTTCTTGTAATGCACAATGGTACATCTTAGCAAGCCTAAGAAGGTGGTCTCTATCGGAAAGTAGGTGTATGTAGTTAGTCTTCATGGATGCCACTTCCTTTTGAATGGCTTCAAAATCTGCAAGGGAATATTCTACTTTCAAACTATCATCTGCCCTTAAATATATCCAACAACAATTTGTCACCAAGGCATTTGTGTCATCAAAAATTTTCATGGTTGTCCTAACATTCTCTTTGCTTACCTTCAATTTCCCTACTAAGCTGCAGCTCATGGAAACATTCCTCCACTAAATTTTTTGATTTGTTTCCATTGTCGCCCTCCCCAAAATCATATTTTTCCCCTACATGCTCTACTTCTACACATTCTTCAATTGGAAAAAATAATGGTGGGAGATAGGTTTCTTCATGCTTCCTTGTTTGGGATGACAACAAACTTGCTTCCATAGCTCTTTGCAACCACTCATTTCACAAGTCTTAAGTCTTGTTTACATTTTCTAATGGATGATATAAAAAATTAGAATGCTTGTGGCATGAATCCAAAACACATAATGCATATTAAACAACCAAATCAATATTAGAATATTCTACAATACAATTATCCTCATGTGGAAGGTATGCTCTCTCTTGATGATGCAAAGAGATAGGATTGCTGAAAAAATCAGAATTTTTATCATACTTTGGTGTCACATCTTCATCATTACCATGTGTTTGATCCATGCGAGCATGCTTCTCCACTTTGTGTTCAACTGGAAGACCCAAGGCTGCAATTTGTGATTCCCTTTGATCCAATTTATTGTATGTCCACAGTGAGTTTGTGAACAAGGCTTCAATTTATTTGGGTCTCGCACATGATGGCTGATTTGTTTTCTCCTCATGGTCATCTAAAGGATTAACAATGGCAGTGAATTTACTTTCATCTAAATAAATATTATGATAGGAACCTTTGGATGCTCCTTTCCTAGAGAAACCAAACATCTTATCCACAAGTTTTGATGTAGAGCATTTTGGTAGTAAGGCTTGACAGTGCTAGAAATTATGCTCTAAATCCTATTGTGTCTTATCAAAGTGCTTCAATGACTTCTCATGGACCTTCATTCCCCTTTCCCACTCAATATTTTCCTCCTTAATGGGGGATGTGCTGGGCACATCTCAAGTACACAAAGTTTTTATGGCGAAAGTACAATTTTGGGAGAAGCAACAATGCAATTCCTGGGAGGAGGGTATGGAGCGAAGAGAAGTTGACAGGAAATGACCTTTCCCCTTAGTAAAGACAAAGTACTAAGTACAACTAGAGGTAGCTGAAGGAGTTAAGGATTAAGCGGAGCACTGAAAGGAATAGGAGGAGAGAGTAAAGAAGCAGAATGGTGCAAAGGACACGCCACTGTAGAGTTAAAGCTGCGTGGTTAGAACTGCATTGTCAGAATAAGCGTTAGAGTGGGAAGAATCGACGCATAAGGACAACGGAGTTACAGCAAATTTAAGGCAAAACCTGGTCAACAGGAGAACCACATCATTTTGGCTTTAAGGATACTAGGGGGTTTGTCCCATAGTTATTGTAATATGTGACCTTCAGGAACATCTATATAAAGGGTTATTTTTGTATGAGGAAGGGTTGGTTAGAGACATTAGAGAGCTAGATCTAGACTGAGAGAGATATCTAAGAGAGAAAAGACTCTGTAGCTGAGTGCATAGAGATCTATTGTAGAAAAGAGTGTGCAGCTGAGTGTGCAGACTGGAAATGTTACCCATTCCAAGTAATATAAGAATAGTTCCCATGTACGTAGCTCCCATCTGGGGGGTGAACCACGTAAATCCCTATGTTATGTGTATGAATCTATGATGTGTTTTGTGTTCATGCTATGGTATGTTTATGTATTTTCTTTCATATGTATGTCAATGGGAATCATATGTTAAGTAAGCGGAACACATGTGTATGAATGTTGCGAAGTAACATTAAGTATGATGAATGCATAGTTATAAGAGTAAAGACAACAACGATTCAACAAAGTCTGTAGGTTGTTGATAACTGCGAAGTGCGTAGTCACATGTTGATATTGTTATGTTAAGTAGATGCTAAGCAAGAAACACCTTGTGAGGTCATTTACCACATCTCCGCATCGCCATGGTTACATAAACCTGAATCTGTAACCCCCCATATTCTCTTCGGGTGAGACTTCTACCTATTCGCAGGTTGATTCCGAAAGGGCTAGTGAAAGGGGTAATTTTTGGGTCTACAACGACTTCGCCGAACCCGAGTCATCTCCGAGATAAAAAAAAAAAATGGTTTCATTGTCGTGGTTGAGCTGATATGTTGGTGATGTATCATATTGATGTGGAATCCAGAGAAGAAAGAAATACAGAACTGGGTAAGCCAGACAAAACGTGAGTTTGCAAAGAAAGAAAAAAAACATTTGTGTCTTACCACAGAATGATGGTTACAGAGGTATATATTCACTGACTTGCATTAATTGTTCTTCGCATATTTTGATAATGAGCTACATGAGTGGATATCGAGGATAGAAGAACGGAAAAACTGTTTTCAGAGTGCAGAACCTACGGTTTGGATTCCAGAGTTGATTGAGAGGCTTAAAGGGATTGACAACCATAATTCAATAGAAGTAGACTTTTGGTTGGATAGCTTACTGGAAGGCTATATTACAGAGTTTGTTGTGGACACTTTGAAGTCTTACAACGCAACAGAAGGATATTTTTTCCAAGGATTTAGAGGTAAGTACCTGAAAAAACTAAGTTTATACATTAAAATGCTATTTGCTAAAAAATGTGTCTTAAAAATGCAATCAGATTCCTAGGGTTTGAGTCTATAATGTTAAAAAACAAAGATAGTGACACAGACAAAGACATTGGCATTTTGCGTAGTGGAAAAAGATAGAAATTTAGCACTAGAAAGAGGTTTCGTGAAGTTGAGCCTCGCACATTCCTAGAAACTGAGTTAGGAAGTGATACAAATTCATATCAAGCTGAGTCTGATAGTGAAACAAAACCTAGATACATTGGCTATCAGCCTATTACTCCGCATAAACCTATAGTTGAGGAAATAAATATTACTAGTTCGCAAAACACTAGTAGTAGTAATACTACAGGAGCAGGCACTCAGAATTAGCCAAGTAGTGGTGTACCTCCATTGTTTCAGAACCCTGCACCTCCTAGAAGAAGGATGAAAGATGACATAAAGCTACCTTTTTTTAAAGGAACTGGTCTAGAAGACCTAGAGCAACATTGGTTCTCTGTGATGTTGTCTAGAACGTTAAGCAAGTACAAGACGATGCTATAAAACAAGCTCAACTAGTCACCACATTCAGAGACAGAGCTTTAACATGGTTCATGAAATAATTTGTTGGATAGAATAGAACACTAGTTGATATCAGAACTAGGGTGATTAGAGAATTTAGGAAGCCTAAGTCAGAATATTAGTGCATTACAGAGATAAAAGAGAAACCTAATGAGACCGTGTGGGATTTTGATAAGAAATTCAAAGCCTTGTTAGATCAAGCTAGCTTTGAAATAGCACCGCAACAGCATCAAGAATGGTTTATAGTTGCGTTGTTTCCCAACATTAGATTACCATTGATGCAACATAAGGTAACCTCGCAAACATAAGCATTGGAAATTGCGATGAAGCTAGAAGCTTCTCCCATAGGAGAAACTAGCACATGCCTGGTATAGATACAGACACAGGTAGCAAACCTGACATTACAGTTACAAGATATGAAGAAAGAAAAAGAAATAAGAGAAGAGGTTTGGTGCACTAAATGTAAAGGAGAAGGACATTCCAAGGAACATTGTCCTGTCTTCAGAGATTACCTCACTAGTGGGGCGTCAAATCCATTAAATCAACCTCAAGGATCGTGGTGCAAAATTTTGCGATGTCAAGGCAATCGACCAGAGGACTGTTACCTACTTCAGAAGTATGTACAGACACCAAAGAACCTGTAGTGCACATTTTGTAATTCAGTTGGCCATGATGATACCAATTGTAGAGCATATGACCTCATGATAGAAAGAAAACATGATGTCTATAGAGTCCAAGGAGAAACACATAAAAATAATGAAAATGCGTAGTACGATCAAGGCACATATAGAGGACGTGGTGGATTCAGAGGAAGAGGACGTAACACTGGCCAAGAACAAGGAAGAGGTTAGATTGTCTACTATAATTGTGCTAAACCTAGACATTTAGCAAGAGACTATCAGAACCCTTGCACTACTTGTAAGTATTGTAAATCATTTGACCATATCATTGAAGCATGTCCCATTTTTCTAGGAAAAATGCAACAAAAAGGACCAGAAGGAAAGAACTAGAACATTCAGACGATCACAACTGAGAAAAGAAATGAACATCACAACACCCATGTTGTGATGCGAAGTGGAGCTTTGACAAGAAATGACAAGATGAATGAAGCTCCGACTTCTAACGATCACATAAACATACCAAAGCCTACTGATGGGCCTTGGGTAAGAAAAGCAGTTGGAAATTTTTTTGCATCCAACCCTAACCAAGAAGAAAAGGTATTCATGGAAGCAATAAAAGGATTTCAGGACTAAGAACCTTAGACCACAAGGATTCAATTGTGAAGTGACAGGACACATGTAATAGATATGCCGACCTTGTATGATGGATCACGAACTTCGCTAGAACAAACAAGTCCTATCGCACAGTTTCTACAGAGCTGCATAAAGCTGCCAAGGCATGAAAATCCCTTAGGGGAATTACAGAACATGTTGGGACATTACGAACAACATAATACAGTAAACGATGCACATAGAGTCATCCATCATATCAAGAACCATAGAAGGATAGGAAGAGCAATGAGGCTAAGCGCACAAATTGGAGATTTCAAAATGAACCAGGTCATTCTCGACCTGGGCTCAGAGGTGAACGTACTAACAAAAAAGACATGGGAACATATGGGGAAGCCAAATCTATCTTGGTCTCCTATATAGTTGAGATTAGCTAATCAGCAGAAAGTTCTACCTTTTGGGAGGCTATCAAGTGTTCCTATTAAAATCGATGGTGTGCGAAGTAAATAATACTTTGAGGTTATTGAGATCATATATGGCAGTAATCCTTATCATGTATTATTGGGGATTCACTGGGAAATGGATAACCTCACAATTATCAACTTGAAGAAAAACAAATGATATTTGAAGGACTGGATATCAGGGTTATTGCACCCCTGGATCCTTCACAAGGAATAAGGTATGTTGAACCAGTAAGAGAAGAATGCAGAGCTCAAGAACTTGATAATAATTACAAGATGACAGTGAATCAAGAAGATTACACTAACCCTACAAATGATGGAACATTGAGCTGGAGATGTGACAGTTCTTGCGTATCAGAACCAGACATAGGACTGGAGAACTGGTAGAGCCGAATGCATGAAGCATCAGCTAGACGATGTGAAAAGATAACAAAGTCACTGCATTGGATTGGAATAGAGGTAAGTCCAATTCCTACATATGATGGTTTGGGTAATATCCATGCATTCCTTCATGAATATTTAGCATCAGTTTTATATGAACATAAGCTATCAGCTTTAGATATAGCATTGCAAGCTACACCTGCTAGGTGGTGGGTTGCTCACAAAGACAACCTGAACACATGGGAAGAATGTAAGCACTTAATGCAAATCATATTTGCAGAACAAACTGACTTTATACAAGTAAAATACAATGGACAAATTGATCCTAGAGATAATATAGAGTCTTGCTTGAAAGCATGGATGCATATGCCAAAGAAAAAATGGGTTCATATGTTTGTGCACACATTGGATCAAATACCAAAGAACTGGTATACAGAAGTAGAACTTTTCAAAGGCACAACAAATTAACACATGATGATAAAGAAATTTCAATCGAATTTCAGTATTGAGGATGTTGTCTGAGTGTCAATGAGGCTTTACAGATCATTAAAAATAAGATATTTGATGATTTCTCATTGCCTGTGTATAAGAAACCAGATTGGGAAATACAGTTGGAGCATACCCTTGAAGGTTATAACTTTGCACTAGACGAAGATGAAGATGAAGAACCTCGTGATGTAAATATAACTAATTCTGAAGGAAAACGCGATGTAAAAGGACCTAATTTGGAAATTCCAGATATGAGTAACCCTGTGAAGACCACAAAAATCAATATTAGTACCAATGATGAACCAAAGTTTGCTTCTATTGGGGATTAGTAGGATGAAGAAACAGTAGGACAGATCACAAACCTACTATGCGAATATCAGGATTTGTTCCCCACCAAGTTTTCTAAAATGAAATGCGTTTTAGGTGACTTGGGAGTTATGAAAATACCTCTCAAGCCTGATGTGAAGCCTATTAAGCAAAGACCTTACAGATTGAACCCCAGATATAAAGAAAGAGTGAAAGCATAAATTGAAAAAATTCTTGAGGAAGGAATCATTGAACCAGTAGAAGAATTGGAATGGATAAGTCCCATGGTAATTCAAGACAAGAAACCTAAAGGTGAAATCAGAATTTTTGTGGACCTCAGAAAATTGAATGATGCATCTTTGCATGACCCATTTCCTACTCCATTCACAGATGAAGTGCTAGATAACGTAGGTAGATATGAGGCATACTCTTTCACTGATGGATTTTCAAGATACCATCAGATCATAATTGCTACAAAAGACAGACACAAGACTACATTTTCTATAGAATGGGGATCATTTCAGTACACGGTTATGCCTTTTGGATTCAAAAACGCACCTGTTATCTTTTCAAGAGTGGTTGTAGCTGTATTTAATGATTATATTCATAAATTCTTAGAATTTTACTTTGATGAATGGACATTATTTTTTATTTTGAAGGACCATCATGCGAACTTAAGAATGATGTTAGCAAAGTGTATACAATATCATATTTCCTTGAACATGAAGAAGTGCATCTCCTGTGTTCCTTATGGTATTTTATTAGGACACATAGTATGTAAGCAAGGATTGATGGTTTATCCATCGAAGATAACAATCATAGTAAATATTCCAGCACCTAATTCAATTAAGAAGCTACGTACTACATTGGGGCACACAAGATACTATAGAAAATTCATTAAAGGATATGCGCAGATCACTCTGGCTATGGAGAAACTATTGACGAAAGAACCAAAGTACAATTGGACTGAATATTTCCAAAAAGGATTGGACACACTGGAAGAGAAAATGGTTACAGCGCCTATTCTCGTCTTTCTTGACTCGAAATTAAGCCATTTCATGTACACTTAGATGCTTTATCTATAGCACTTAGCATTGTATTAGCACAACCAGCTGAGGGAGGCATTGATCATCCCATTGCATTTTCAAGCATAAATTTATCTTCAACATAAAATAATTATACCACAACAGAGAGGGAAGGCTTAGCTATGGTGTATGCATTGCAAAAATTTAGACATTATCTGCTAGGTTCGTATTTTTGTATGTTCACTGACCATTCAAATTTGAAGTACTTGGTCAATAAACTAGTTTTAGGGGGAAGAATATGCATATGGATTTTACTTTTTCAGGAATATGATTTTGAGATCATAGTGAAACCAGGAAGATTGAACGTAGGACATCACCACCTTTCAATAATTGAGTCAAAATAAGAACCTAGTAATTTGGAGGATAATCTACCAGATGCGTAGTTGTTTGCTATCCATATAGAAGATGACTACTTGAGAGATATTGTAGAATCTCTAACTACAGGATTAACACCTACATAACTTAATACACAACATAAGAAATAGTCAGTGGTAAGATCAGCTGAGTTTACCCTAATTGCAGGACAATTATACAAACTAGGACCAGATGAAGTATTGCGGAGATGCATACTAGAACATGAGAGACCTGCCATACTTGCTGAAGCACATTTAGTTGTATCTAGAGGACACTACGCAGGAAAAGATACTGCGCAGAAAATTTTGAGAGCAGGACTATGGGGGCCTACGATACACAAAGATTCAAAAGAACATTGTCGAAATTGCGATGTATGCCAAAGAATAGGGAATCCATATCGTAGAGATGAGATGCCAATGATGCCAAAATTGATACATCACTTTGTTTTCTTTAAAATTTTATTTCTATGCTCAAAACTCTTTAAGAGAAGAATTCCTAAATCACCGTAGTCGTGATGAGTTAAAAGGTTAAGAAGGACAATATTGTAGCAAATACTTTGAAATTGCACTCTAATGTGGGTGTACATAGTACATTATATGAGAAAATGATTTTCATATTTGGCCTTCTTAATGTCAAAAAGATAACAATTTATTTCATCCCACAAAATTTTAAGAATCCCCTACCAACCTATTTTACTATGGAGCTCATGAGACGTTGTTCTTATTTTAGCAATGTTGATTTTCTTCTCTACCCTATTTAAAACAAAGAGATACTTTTGATCTTCTAGATTACGGTTGATGAACTCCTTATACTATATTATTTTTTTCTTATCCTCTATTTATTTAGCAGATGTTAACTAATGATCCTTGAATTGATATGTTATAATATTTTCAATACTATTCAAAGGGTAAGGGACAAGGAAGAAACTTGCTTTACTCCTATATTACAATTAATTTCCTCTAACTAGCCCTAAGAGTTCCTAAACTTCACAATAACATTCTCCTACAATCTTATTGCAGAAGCTCTCAACTAAAATAAAAAAATAAAAAAATAGCTCTTCTAATCCTCTCCAACTGTTGGTTCTACATACTATGTCAAATTCTTTTCTAAAATCAACAAAACAACATAGAAATTGGGGTTTTATTATTACAACAATCCTCGATAATATCAAGATGATGCACAGTTATATGATAGCTCCTAAATCCTACAATCCCTTACTTTCTAACAATATGTTGATCTTCATTTTTTCAAATAATTATATATAACTTAATTAAAATAAAGCTAATCATCATAATCCTATCATTAAAATAATTGTTTCGATCTCCCATTTGAAGCTTTATATCTAGGATTTAAAAAACCATACCTCGGTACTAAATTGAAGAATCATAAAATTTCAAACCATAACTCATAAAACTCTCAAAGCCAATATCATATAACCTTATTCATATTCAAATAAAGTGAAACAATATTAATATTAATTTATTATTTTTGTTCATATTCAAATAACGTGAAATATTAACATTAAAGCTAATTAATATTAGGTGATTAGAATGAGACATAACGACATGGGTAGTTAGTGTAGTTATTAATTTATTATTTTTGTTCATAGTCAAATAACGTGAAATATTAACATTACAGCTAATTAATATTAGCTATATTAGGTCATTAGAATGAGATATAACGACATGGGTAGTTAGTGTAGTTATTCGTTGTTGGAAATAAAGTTATTTTGCAAAGGAACAAATGGTTCGGCTATCATATGGCATACAACTAAGTTTATTATATTTATATTTTTTATTTAACGAATTAGATATGTTCTTTTAAGTTTAAGATGGTTTCTTCTATCTTTGTATTATTTGATTCAGAAGACTAGTAATAATACGATTTTTTTTTGCTGGAAAAAAGTTTAAGATGGTTTCATATTTAAAATATTAACATTATAGCTAATTAATATTACTTATATTAGGTTATTAGAATGAGATACAACTACATAGGTATTTAGTGTAGTTATTAGTTGTTGCAAATAAATTTATTTTGCAAAGGAACAAATAACTTAGCTATCATATGGTATGCAACTAAGCATAAAACTTTAAGTGATGTGGCAATTATAGTGAATATAAACAATTTGCAACAAGATTGGAGGTTGGCATATTTGTTCAGGCCATCAGAAATCGGGGTAGAGAATGGAACGGTTGGATAAAAGACATGAAAAGGAGTTTCATTATGCTTTTAGATGAGAAGACATACTTCTTTGGGATGGTAGTTCAAGGAGAGAGGAAAGTTCTTGGTAAGGAAAGTGCACAAACTCTTTTGGACTAGTTTGGAACAACAAAGGAAATGGTGGTGGATTGTTGTTTGGAAGATTTATGTGGTTGGTCCTGAGGGATAAAGTCCTTACTTAGAACAACTTATGTAAAAGGGATTTTAATGGCTTAAGCATCTACAGCCTTTGTATGAATGGTGAGGAATCTTTAGAACATTTATTCATATACAGTCCATTTACAAAACAAATCTGGAAAGGAATTGGGGAAGGCCTTCATGAAGACAATCTATGGGAAGCTAACTCAACAGACGATTGCTTAATTCAGTGGTTTCAGAAATCAGTATTGAAAAAGATTAGATGTGTTCTTTTTTTAATTATGTGGAGTTTATGGAGAGCCAGGAATGAAAGTATTTTCGAGGAGAACCATATCCCATATTTTCAAGTGTCGGCTCGGGTGTTGCCTACGTACAATATGTTCAAAGAAAACAATTCAACTCCAAAGCTGAAATTTAGAAAACAGATAATGATTGACGAAAAAGAATGCCATGTTTTTTTTTATGGAGCCTATGAAGGAGAAAACAAAATATGTGGCATGGGGGGCATTCTAATGATCTCAGAATCCCATAGGATTGAGTTTAAAGCTAATGTTCGGAGAGGTACAAACAACAGAGCGGAATGTTTGGCTTAAATAACTCTATTGAAGCTAGCTCAAGAGGAAACGGTTTAGAAATTACAAGTTTATGGCATTTCAGGATTCTGGATTGATTTTATGAATGGGAAAAAAATCATTTTTAATACTAATTTGTAGGGTATTGGAGCAAATATAAAAACACTGACTGGAGTTTTCAATTCTTTTAGCATTTGTGACATTTACATAGAAGAGAATGGAATTGCAGATGCACTGTCAAAGGAGGTTCTTTGTCTGTTTACAAGGTCAGCAAGTTATAGAAGCTTCAGGAATGGAGAGATCTGAATTAAAACCATAGGTTTGGACTTCATGCAGCAAATGGACATTAATCCTACTTCATGAGAAAAATATGCTTTAAATGCAAATTTTATCAAACTTATATCTTTTGAGAATATGATACAATTTTAATTTTGCTAAGATGAATGATATTATGTACGAAAGTTAGAAATGGCTCAAACTTTTTGGATACTTTTAGTAAGTAAAAATGACTACATATTTTGGATATTGTGACAAGATGAGTGGAATATGCACATGTTATAAGTGTTTTGTTTTCATTTTCATTATAAAGAATAATATACGACTTTTTGTATGGGAAAGAAATAAGTTTATTCTATTTATATTTTTTATTTAAAAAATTAGAGATGTTCTTTTAAGTTTAAAATGGTTTCATGTTTAAAATATTAACAATACAACTTATTAATATTACTTATATTAGATGATTAGCACTCTGGTGTCTTGTTAAAGTTGCAAGTATTTTTGATATAGATGCTCTCAAATTTTTTGGGGATTCAAGGGTGACCATTAACTAAGAGAAATGCTAATTTCAATTAAATGTTACTTCATTAATCCATTGGTGCTCTCAAATCAAACTAGTGATCAGAAATTTTTCATGTATTATTTTTTAACATATATACAGGGAACAAAATATGCTAGCGATAAAACTCTCCAAACATGCATTTGAAGGTGATGAAGGGATAATATGTTGGGTGAAGTTTCACGAAAACACACTTTTTGACTTGGGTACACTTGATATAATTGACAAATAGCTTCACTATTGGGAGAACTATTTGGATATAAGTTTTCATGATTTTTTTGTTACTTTTATGTATTAGACAGTCACTTTTAGACTCTTATAAACGGATATATATATTTTTTATTCATTTATATGAATAACAAAAGTATGCTTTTTTTTCATTGAAAAAAATTAATTTTTTTATATTTTAATTTTTTTATTTAAAGGATTATATATGTTCTCATAAAATTAAAATGGTTTCATATTTAATTAATTTTATGTATATATATCATAAATAAATAATTCTCTGTATGTAATGCGGAATGTTAGATAGCTTTAAATCCTTGGTTTTTTTGGTTAAGACAGTGGGTTAATAAAATTTAGTATTTGAATAGCATTGTACTTTTTAATTCAACATATAAACTTGAAACAAAAAAATAAAATCGTCTTTATTTCATTTTAATATTTAATTTCATTATTTTTAAAATCATATTAATATTTTTTTATAATTTAATTTATAAAAAATATTTTACATATAATTTAGAGTTAATTTATAAAGAGATTGTATCAATTTCAAAAGTTATTCTATTATAATAATTCTCAATTTCTTTACATGTTTGTTCACTTGAAACCAACTTCTTTTAATTTTTTTAAAACACTTTATATTTTTATTGAGACTTATAAATATTAACCGATATTAATATTATACATTATCATTAAATATGCATGATATTATTATTATACATTATCATTAAATAAATGATGTAGAAATGTTTCGATTATGATATGTTGTTCTTTATTTCTACCCATATGATCTTTTCACAATACTCCCGCTACCGACATGTGCCTTTTGCATTTTAAGGGCAACTCCTAATTTTTTAATTAATTGCACAACCATGAAACACTCATAATATAAAATAATTTAAATCCTTGAGTTGGCTATTCTCACCCTACTTCTCAAACGATCAATTACTACAAAAGGTGGCATCACTCACAAAATCAAATATATAATTTAGTGGTCAAACATAAGATATTTCATGGTTTATCTATTTATGATTCGACCTCTCTTATAACTTTAATATTATTTTATAAAACGATTATTATATATGTGGTGGGGGGTCGGTGTTTTATTAATGAAGTGTTACTTTTAGTATATGAAAAACGGTAAGAGTATTTGTTTTTAAGAACGTAAAAACAAAAGAAATCCACACGAGATATATTTATAACTATTTTTAATGGATCATTGGTAATGTGATTCATTGTTATGTAATATATATATATATAATATTCATTGTTATGTATTATATATATTATATTTTTTAAAATTTTATTTAAAGGCAATAAGACATATAATTTTATAAATTGAATGTTAAAATTGCAATCAAATTATGAGTATATGAAGATAATGAGTTTAATTATATATTAAAACTAACATTTTTCTTAATTCAAAATTAGAGATTTGATAAAAAAACTGAATAGTAAAACTGAAGTATTCAATTGAAAGTGTTTAAAGTTTTTTTTCTTATTATAATGTTGAAACACTTGCACGTTAACATTAAACAACAAAAAGATTCAATGCATTCTGCTCGATACTAAAATGGATAGATCTGCACAAGTTGAGTTGAGTGCGGATTAATAATACCCCACGGAACCATGGAAAGAGAGTAAAAATATACCTAAAAGATTTCAAGACCCCACTCATCTATCCAAAGAGTTTAAATATTGCCAAAAACTTGCAACAGCTAAATGTCGCAAAGTGATGAACAGATAAAAACTTGCAAACCGATCCCCCAACCTGTTGACAAAATAAATGTCCAGATTGCGCTGATTGTCTTGCTGACAAATACAAAAGAGACGTTGAAGTCAATATGAAAATTCTATGAAGTGCTAACTGCAGCCAGATACGTCTCACTTCTTTCATGATTACAAGATGACCAGAAAATGAAACCCTACCCTTCACCTTTACATATTCAGTTGTTACGCTTACCTGCAACGATTGCGACGCTTCAAAGACGATGGATTCCCGTTGAAGGCTGCCTGAGTAATAGAGATCACTGAACGCTTAAAGCTGGAGCTGTTTCATTGAAAATAACAAGTAAATGACTATTGTTTCTCACGTGGGAATCACTAGTTTCCAATTCATTGTAGACGTGTTTCATTTGAGTTTATACTCCATGCTTAATCTTTACGTCAATCGTTTGAGGTTGACATCTCATACAACTACTGTTACTGTTGTTACTGTAGTGGCGTCACAATTTCCCTATTCTTTTAATGTTTAATATACCAATTCCGTCCATCATCAAATTCTCAATCAGATGGTAAGGTTGTGCATTCAAACCTCTAAGTTGGGCTTAAGGTTTCTATTACATTAATGCAAGTTGTATATAGATATCGATAGCCACCAAAATACTTATATAATTTTAATATATTCTGATATGCCGTCACAAATCCAATGACTCCACGAAAACAATTATTTTTGTTTTCTACTACTAACTAACCCACTTATCGCTCATCATTATTTCTCTGAACATAGTAACCCGAGTGAACTTTACTACAATCATTTCTTGATGATATACATGTATCATAATTCTTAAGACAACAATCTATCCACAAGCTTTGATCTTTGATATACTGACTTTGATATAGGGTAGTTTCGATAGTTATTGATTTTGATAAAATAATCATGGCATTGCTGGATTCTTATTCCTTTTTCTATATATTCAAATCCTACAGATATGTGATTTTGTTATACAATATAGCCTTGTAAACATTATGATCCAAACATACTATAATCCTTATCACACTTTGATCCATGAATGTTATGATTCCTAACACATTTTGAACTTAATCATTATAATCTAAGACATACTTTAAGCCCTAACTACAAATCTATTGATTACTACATTATTACACTTAACACATTAAACCTTAACACATTTTCACCCTTAGCACACTTTACCCTAATATAATATGACCCTTAACACACTTTAACCTAATATAATATGACCCTAAACACACTTTTATCCCTAACAAACAATGAATCACCCTTAACACACAATAACCCTTAGCACAATTTACCCTAGCATACTATAACCCTTTACAAACTTTTACCACTAACAAACAATGAATATGAGCACACTTTCCCTCCTTAAACACTATGATCCTTAATACAATTAATCGCTACCAAACTATGACCTAAAACACACTAACCTCATAACACAATTTGACCATAATCACACTAAACCCTTAACACACAATGACCATAATACAATTTCCCCATAACATATTATGACACCTAACACACTAAACCCTTAACATAATTTGACTCTAACTATATCAATCTGCTATTACATTTTAACTCTTAACACCCTATGAATGCAGTACACTAACCCTCTAAAACACTATGACCCTTATGCTTCATGGGATGTGAAGGGATTGTGGTCTCTTAGCCCCTTCATCTATTTTTACATTCAATTGGATAGCTCAAATTGGGTGTATGCTTGTGTAGAGACCAGTGGTAGGAAGGCATGCTTCTTGATATGGTAGCTAGCACACATGTTGTCAATTGACATCTTTTACCAGGAATCACTTGTTGAGGAGGATGGATGCTTGAGAAATGTAGTGTGACCACATTGGAGTAGGGTGTTATGTACTTTGATGCTAGGATTAGAGCCCTTTGAGCATTGGATCCACCTTATACATATATTGAAGAGGAGATTTTGAATCATGGAGCCATTGTTGAAAGAAAACCATCTATGTTCTTAGAGTATTTCTTAACATGTGGATGCCTAGACTTGTAGGGAACACCAATTTGGTGGCTTTAGAAACTCTATCGCTCCATGCGGTATTCATGCTTAGTTTAGTACTCCACTTGGTGCTTGTTCGTTCACCTAGCCTAGGTTATACTTGTGGTCTTCATACATGCATTATTGTTAGCCTCCCTCACCAAATCACATATAAAGGGAGTGTATTTGTTATAAATTGTATTCCATCTTAGTGATGTAATAGTTGGTGCAATGTCAAAGCTATTGGGTAATCTTGGAAGAATAATGATGTACTTTTCTAACAAGAAGGGTGCTTGTTAGAGGCATGTGCTAGGGTTTCTTGTATTTTGTGATGCAAGTAAAGGGTAATAATTATGAGATGCAAGTATGGATCTAAGGGTTGGATAATAAGTGTTATGCTCAATTGTTGTTGAGATCTTGGAGAGAATAATAAAGCTTGGTAGGATGCCATGATATCCTTGTTATTGGTTAAGGTTCCTATAATTATGAATGCCACAACTAGGGTTTAGGAATATTTCAAGGATTCCCTTCTTGGACTGAATTGGAAGGACTTATTATACCATGTTAGGGTTAGATACAATATTGTACATTACCTTCATTATTGTGATAATAATAATTTTATAATTGTTATCCTAAATTTTATACTTAAACATCTCATTTAAAATAAGATTTTATTAGTGATTGTGCAAGACTAGTGGCTATTTTTATATGTTGTTTTATTAGGAAAATAACGTTGAGGTATTGTATGAATTAAGATACCATAGATTAAAATGAAGGTTTAACATGTGATGTCATACTTTTTCTATTACTGAAGGTTATTCTCAGATATACATACTTGGTTAGATCATGCCATGAGGGATATTGTGTTGATATATTGTTGAAGTGATTATTAATCTTGATCTATTTTAACTTGCTTAGACTAATGGTGAACATATTTAAGATTTTTTTCAAGTGTATTTTTGAATTTAGAGTTCTATTTACAAAACAATGACATCATTGAAAGTGAGATGAAATTTTTGAATTGGGTAAAGTCGATATTTATTGGTGAAGATTGCATTGTTCACGAAATGTATACTCGATATGTATGTGCATTACAATCCTCCCTAGGGGTTCCACGTGGGAATGAATGGCCCACTAGAGTAATAATATTGGGATCCATTCAATATAAGATGGACTAGGTCCACTATTTTATTATTATTAAATAACCACCAATATGGTAGTTATTATTGAGTAAATATAATGCGACCACGGTAAAGAAGTTCCACTAGGTGCTAAGGACGTTGTTAAGGTTAGAGTTATGTTGTGATCAATAAATAAGGTTGGAGTATTCGTTATGGACATGTATGATATAATATTATAATTGGAACTTAGCTCTAGAGAGGTCCAACGACCTTAAGGGGCAATTGAATAAGAGTGGATTCTTTCTATAAAATGATCAATTGTAAGGTGTTGTTGTATCCTAAGGGATCTGGTATGAATAAAATGGAGAGAATCTCTGATATTGTTTTTTGTGATTTCATTTTCCTATCTAAGGTATTTAACATTTGATATCACAACCCTTTATTGGGAAAGAAAAGGTGGAAAATAATTTGTTTCCTTTTGCAATTTGTTTGGAGGAAAAAAGAGGACGGAAGAATTAATATCAATTCTAAACCTTTTTGTGTATAATTTGAATAATATAGTTGCGTATATCAATTCCTCCCCCAAGATACCCAATTAAAAAAAAAAACACTGAAATCAAAGTTTAGACAAAGGAGATATTGTAGTTTCAAATCTACTCTTTCTTAGGGATTATAGTGATAGTTGAGGATCTTGCAAATGACATAAATTTTGACAAGGAAATTAAAGTGGAACCAAATAAATGCCATTGAATAGATAATTTCTAAAGGTTTGGCATGGCATATTATATGGTGCATTTCCACTCAAACTCTCTTAGAAGTACAGAATGGAAAGGTGTTAGAATGTGCCATGGTAGGAGCAAATGAGAGGGACACAATATTTATAGGGGCTGGTGCAAGCTAATGCTGGCCACTCATGACGCGTTAGTTGCAATGGACTTCTGGAAAAACAGAAATCTGAACGTCAAAAAGCAATATTAGAGCTACCTACACAACTTTTTGGAATATGGCGCAAGAAGAACAAACTTAGAAAATCAGATCACCTTCCGGAATATATAAATATTATTTATGGAAATTAAGTATAACTCCCAAAAAATGGGGTTCTCCTAAGGTTAGTATGTTATTTTTTTAAGAAAATATAATGAACATGTTTGCGTTAGCCCTCTGGTTCGGTATTGAAATGGTGGATTTTTGTTAAAAAAATTATATACAGTTGTAGATAACAGGCCATTCTAGTGCAGCATTATTTTTCCATATTTATTTATGTTAATTTTAATTTTTTTTTTAATTAACGAATTCAGCCCATCCCTAAAATGATTAGGCCAAGCGTTAGCCCTCGATATCATGGTCTTAACCTAATCAATCAACAATTTTTATTTTTTTTAGGATGTATGTTTTTGTGTGTACATGTGTGGGTTCTTTTCCGTTTTCAAAATAGGTGAGCCAATAAAAAGTTATAGACGGAAGAAATAACCTACTCTTTGTGTAAGATTGACGTTAGTGCAATTGAAATTAACTAAAAAATAGGAACAAATAATAGTTTTAATAAAAAATTACATATTCGGAATCTGCACGCATAGTTCTACAAGTGTGTGCAATTTCATTAGCAGTGGACAAGTGTAGCATATGCAGAATCATGCTCAAAACAGAAGAAGTTATAGAATAAGATGTATTTTTTTATATTATTATATGTATTTTGGCAACCTGAACCTAAAACCATAGAAGCCAAGTCATCCACCACATTGGTGGGAAACAAATTACCTGCTAAAATTTAAAAACTAAACTGGCACGTGCGCGTGTATTTAAAAAACACGTACGCACACAATGGCGCATACGCATCCAAATGCGCGTGCGTGTTGTTTTTACTAAAGTTTGAAATTTGTCATAGTGATTAAATAATTTTATAAATTATATATTTTTTAATAATTAATAATGTTTTAAATTGAATTAAATTAAATTTATATGATGATGAGGAGGAGGAGGATGGGGATGATGACGATGATGATGATGGGGATGATGACAATGATGTTGATGATGATGAGGGGGATGATGACGATGATGTTGATGATGATGATGGGGATGATGATGATGAGGATGATGGGGATGATGACGATGATGTTGATGATGATGATGAGGATGATGGGGATGATGATGATGATGTTGATGATGAAAATGAGGATGATGATGATGATCATGATCATGATCATCATCATCATCATATTCGTCATCATCAGCATCATCATCTTCATCTTTGTACTCATCTCCATCATCATCCATCATCTTCATCATCATCATCTTCGTCATCATCATCATTATCAATGATGATGATGAAGAAGATGATGATGACGAAGATGCTGATGATGATGTTGACGATGATGATGATGATTGAAAATGATGATGATGACGAAGAAGATGATGATGATGATGATGATGATGATGATGATGCTGACAATGATGATGATGTTGATGATGTTGATGATGATGATGATGAGTAACTGGGTGATGATGACAATGATGACGATGGAGATGATGATGATGATGATGATGATGATGATGATGATGACGATGATGATGATGTTGATGATGAAGATGATAACCAAGATGATGATGGGGATGAGGATGAGCATGATGATGATGATGAGGAATTGGGTGATAATGATGATGATGATGATGATGATGATGATGATGATGATGATGATGATGATGAAGATGATGGATGATGATGAAGATGATGACGATGATGATGATGTTGATGATGAAGATGATGGCCAAGATGATGATGGTGATGATGATGAGGATGGGGATGATGACGAGGAAGTGGGTGATAACGATGATGATGATGATGGAGATGATGATGATGATGTGGATGATGATGATGATGAGGACAATGATGATGAGGATGATGATGATGATGATCATATTCGTCATCAACATCATCATCTTCATCTTCGTACTCATCTTCATCATCATCCATCATCTTCATCATCATCACATCATCATCATCATTATCAATGATGATGATGATGATGTTGATGATGATGATGATGACGATTGAAGATAATGATGTTGACAATGATGATGATGATTGATAATAATGATGATGACGCAGAAGATGATGATGATGATGACGACGATGATGATGATGATGTTGATGATGATGAGGAACAGGGTGATGAAGACAATGATGATAATGGAGATGATGATGATGATGATGATGATGACGATGATGATGATGTTGATGATGAAGATGATGATGATGTTAATGATGAAGACGATGAACAAGATGATGATGATGATGATGATGGGGATGAGGATGAGGATGATGATGAGCAAGTGGGTGATGATGATGATGATGATGATGATGATGATGACGATGATGATGATGTTGATGATGAAGACGATGACCAAGATGGTGATGATGATGATCATGGCGATGATGATGATGGGGATGAGGATGAGGATGATGATGATGATGTGCAAGTGGGTGATGATGATGATCATCATCATATTCATCATCATCAACATCTTCATCTTGATCTCCGTACTCATCTGCATAATCATCCATCATCTTCATCATCATCATCATTGATAATGATGATGATGATGAAGATGATGATGAAGATGTCATCATTGATAATGATGATGATGATGAAGATGATGATGATCATGGATGACGAAGATGATGATGATCATGATGACGAAGATCTTCATCATCATCATTATCAATGATGACATCATCATCATCATTATCAATGATGATGATGGCGAAGATGATGGATGATGATGAAGATGATGATGATGACGTTGATGATGATGATGATGATGATGGCCAAGATGATGATGGTGATGATGATGAGGATGGGGATGATGACGAGGAAGTGGGGGGTAACGATGATGATGACTATGGAGATGATGATGATGACGTGGATGGTGATGATGACGAGGATGATGATGATGACGAAGATTATTATGATGATGATGAGGAGGAGGAGGAGGAGGAGGATGATGATGGTGATCATATTCATCATCATCAGCATCATCATATTCATCTTCGTACTCATCATCATCATCATTATCAATGATGATGATGAAGAAGATAATGATGATGATGAAGATGATGAAGAAGATGATGGATGATGATGATGCTGATGATGACGATGTTGATGATGAAGATGATGATGAAGATGATGATGAAGATGATGACCAAGATGATGATGAGGATGAGGATGAGGAAGTGGGTGATAACGATGATGATGATGATGGTGATGATGATGACGATGAGGATGATGACGATGACGATGATGATGATGATGAGGATGAGGATGATGATGCTGACGATGACGAAGATGATTAGTAGGAGGAGGAGGAGGAGGCTCCTTGTAGAGGGATAGTGTCATGGATTATATGTGTTATTGATGACACGTGAGGTCTAGAATTTTCAATTAAGGCCCAAGTGGAATTCAATTGAGCTCAATATGTTTCAATAAGATCTCGAGGAACCTATTTTAATTCTTCGATGATGTTCAATGCTTTTCAACATATCCACAGTCTTGCATAGTAGGCTAAGGATGCATTCATGGCATTTGATCTTTACAAAATATGTGTTTTGTCAAAATGAAATTCAAATTGCCTCTTTGATGAATCCTCCTCTACAAGACTTCATTTATTGCATGAATGTCACAAACTCATGGAAACTCTAAACAACACTCAATGGCATGCAACTATAACCACAAACCAAGCAGAGGTTGATTTTATGCATTGATATAGAGAGGTGGCAGTGGGCACACAATATGGAGAAACAATGAGTTAGAAAAAACATTTGGACCAAAGTACCACAATGCTTATTAATAAAATTTAAAAAAACAATTGTTGGCTCAGGAATTGTGGTTTATCACCACGTTTCTCTTCGACACTCACCATCAAAATACGTATAAAAATAGAACGTCTTTACATCCTCTTCCATTTAAATCCTCATCACATAGTAATAAGTAAGGATTATTATACATGCACATCCTCACCTTACAATTTCAATTAGGTCAAGGCGCATAGAAAACCATAAATTATCGAATGTGTCAAAGAGTAAGCCCTTCCAATAAAAATTAAGACCCACCCTTCAAACTTCATCACCGAGTACAATTTATGCAAATATTTTCGAAGTGGGGGGAGGTTTGGCATTAAATGGTGTAAACGTTGGGGAATAAATGGTTTAAACGTTATACGGGTGCGCGTGCGTAGGTTTGGACGCGTGCGCGCTCCTCATGTGTACGCGCGAAAAACACGCGTGCGCGACCCTGTTACTAGTTAAAAAAAACAGAGTTCTCTGTTTCCCGAGAATTCTACCAAAAACATGGGTTTCACTTCTTCTATGGGTTTCAAGATCTCATAGGTTGCTCATTGGCTCACACTCATTGATATTTTGGACACTCTTTGATCTATTGGGCACAAAATCACCCTTGGAATCTATCAAACATCTTAAGTGGTCTTGGAATCTAGTGGATTCATTCAAGCTACCAGTTTCCATTGCAAGTGGAGATCATTTCTATAGAGGTATGGTGAATTGTAAATGAGTCTTTTCATTCACAAGATTTAAGATGAGCCCATGCCTTTTTTTTTGTCATATTCCCACAACAATATCCATGCATGTACAACAATGAATTTGACAAGAAGATTTTTCAAGTTCACATCTAAAAAAACTCATATGAACACTAGACAAGATGATGTATGCAACCTCCTCATTGTGTAATTAGTTCCCAAGTTAATTTTGTTTTTTTCACCTCATATTATGCTAGCAAAAAAAACCACACACTCACTAAACATAACTAAAAATATCACTTCAACTCATCCACAAAACCTCAACTCTCTCATCTCTTATTCAATACCATTGTATGGAATGAGGATATCTTTAAGTATATGCACCTTTCCTTTCTCTATGAATCCAAATATGATCATATTCATCCATATTTACCATCCTTACAATATCCCCTCACCTTTAATAATGATTTTTTTTCCAAAAACCAAGACTTCCCACTTCATGCTCTATTCACATGATGATTGTTGGTATAGTCCCTAGTTCCCCACTCTCCAACACCTCCCCACCCTAGATATTGCACATTGAAAGGTCAAATTATATTCCCCCTAATCACCCTTCCCAAGACCATGATCCTTGTTAGAAACCTTTGCATCCTCCTTAAGGTTTTGCACAAAACAAGGTATACATTCATTCTATTGTGATGCATTGTTGAATTCAACCATGGGTATTTTAAACTCAAAATCAGATTCTATCATCTCAAGGTTTATAGATCTAAGGAAATAGTTTGTTGTTGTTTCTTCAACTCCTTAATGTGTTATATAACCTAGTAATTTACGATGGTAAAGGACATTTCCTCAAATGGAAGGATATACCATTCCACTAGGAAGACAAAGCAATCAAACTAGGTGCAAAATTTAGAATTGATAACATTAAGGGAGAAAGCAAAAAATGCAACTAATTAAGGTTACCTTATTTGATGTAGAAAAACTATCAAACTATTCCCAAGGCATCTTTAGCCATCTCTGTTGTAGAGTGTTACTACCATAATTTTTATGAATTCATGGCCAGGCAAGACACTAGTTTCTCCTCTCTACACTTGACCAAAAATCATCTATATTGATTGGAATTGTAAGGGATAATGATGTTTATTCGAACACAAATAAACCAACATAGTCTGTAGTTGTATATGTTAATTTGTAAAGTGGTAGGCTATGTTGGAATGTGTCAGGTTCATTGTATAATGGCACTAATATATTATTTGTTGTTTCTTTTGTAGGGGTAGGCCTGATAGTTGTGTTAAACAGACTTTTGGAGATGGGAAACCCACAAAACGCAAAAAAAAAAATAGAAGGAATTTGCCCATTGAAAAGGTCAATGACTTAAGAGAAAAGGCCAGGTTGGGAATGGAAAGATTGAGACATGGTCCTATCATTTCCCCGGATCATGCCACTAATCCTAACACAGTTGTTGACACAACAACCTCTTGTTCAGAACCACGGGTAAAGTGGTCGCATCCAACGGACCCAACTCAAATTCCAACATCAACACAATCTCCAACCAACAATCGATCAACGAGTCATTCTGAAGTTCCTCACGACATAAGAATTTTGGGAGATGCTGCATGTGTAGAGATGGACATACAAGCCTTGCTTAATTTGCAATGTCCCCAAGAAGACCACAACCCTGTCGACCACACTCCCATTATGGCCCAATCTATGAAACAAGCACCACAACAAACAAGCTCGAGTATTCATGTATCATGTCCACCCTCCCTACCTCGACTGTCCAGTGCAAGAAGAAGAACTCCTAGATGTATTCATGTGGATGAGAGTGCTATGTCGAGGCTTGAAGGCAAGTTTCCAAAATGCACTATCGAATGGCAATGCAACAAAATTGTCAAAGAATATTTTGAATCCAAAGGTGATGCAGGTAAATGTCAGTTATTGCTATGTTTGTTAAAATCATGTTCTTTAGCTGTTGTTAGGAGAATTTTGGGCATAAAGATGGTTAAAAGTTCAGAGGCCAGCAGTCATATTGTTAGAAATCTCCAATGTGCATTTAATGCGATTGGGAAGAAGTCTCGTACAAAAGATCTCTGTGTGGCTCGTCGTGTTTTAGCGGAATCAGTTGTAAGCAAGTCCACAAGGCAACGTCGCCTGCTATCACACACTTCTCACATACTCAAATTAAATAGAAAAACTATTAAAAAGTACTCTGTTATAAGAGAAAATCTTGACACTCCAGGTGGAAACGATTGTTGGGATTTTGTTGGTAGATTGCCTCATGCAGATAGGAAGTTAATTAATACTATTAAGGAGTTAGTACAAAAGTTTTGGCATGATCATACTAGACCTTCATCAAACCAAAGAGATGTGTTAAAACTGAGAAAAGGTTCTATTGAACATGAGCCCCATGTTAAACACTTCCTTGACACCTCACAGACTGAACTCTATGAGAGATTCAGGAACGAGCACACACAATTGAACCTGGGCCAAAGGTCCTTTGAGAAATGCAAACCATGGTATGTTCGTATATGCATTGATCGGAACACTTGTTGTTGTAGATACCATGTAGAATATGAATATTATTATGACACATATAAACATATACTTTGTGATTTGCATACTAACAATGTGCAGGGCTGCAATGAATCCATTCTACCACCGAATGCATCAAGAGACTTTATCCACAACATCATGTGTCCAAGGCCCGAAGGACAAAAGTATTATGAAAAATCCTATCTATATGGGACATGTTCTATGTGTAGTGGGTTTTCTCTTTTGAATCATTGCATTCATGAAAGCAAGGACACAGAATTGGCATGATGGGTGTGGAGATGCAGAGCTTCAAGTACGTGACCTATCAATTAGACAGTGTCAAAGAAAGTAAAAAGATTGCATTGGTAAAGTCACAGGTACAAATGAATATTGCATATTTTTCATATTACACATTCAATTTATGGCATATACATTTTTCCAAAGGCCACATTGTAATATTTCCCTTGTTTCCATGGTAATAGATACCGATATGTGACTTCTTCACGGAATTCTACAAGAAAACCGAGCAGTATGTTCAACATGTGCATGTAGCGCGATGGCAAGATGAGCAGTACAGAAAATGCAAGGACACATTTCTCGTTGGAACCATAGTGTCAATTGTAGATTTTGCAGAAAATTACACCCTTCAACCACAAAATGAAATCTAGAGTCAATACTACCATTCATACCAAGTCAGCATCATGGTAGATATTATGTATAGGCATGGGCCAGAGAGCAGCAATGACAAGAGGATAATACTGAAGGAGACAAACTTTTACATAAGTGATGATAGAACCCATGATCTGCATTATGTGCAACATTGTTTTCAAAATTTCTATGATCAGTTGAAGGAGAGAGATATACATATGGATCGGCATTGGATACGGTCGAATGGTTGTGCTGGCTAGTTCAAAAATGCCTGAGTATTCCAATGGATGAGTACTTTGCACAAGACTTATAATGTGCTGCATATCTGGAACAATTTTGAGACCGGGCATGGCAAAGGAAAGCATGATGGGGCCGGTGCATGCATCAAGACCGCACTACGAAGGGAAGAGATGAGGTTTGACAAGGAACCTCATATCTGAGATGCACGGTCCACAGTTCAATGGTGCTCCGCAACAATGTCAGAACAAGCAAGAGATCAACAAACATCATCGGTGGCAGAACGTGTGGCAAGAAATTTTTGTCTAGTGGTTGACATAGATCGATCGCGTTCCTATAGTTGTGCCACAGTACAAGGAACACATGGATTTCATTCAGTTCAAAGCTCAAACAACCACTTATTTGAAATATGGACGCGAAAGCTTTCATTCTTTTGCAACCCTTGCAGCAGCAGTGAATGGGATGAATGCGAATGCATGGACTGGGTTGATGAATGGGATCATGTGTCACTTGTAGTAGACCAACTTGCAGTTGTTGAAACAACCCAGTTAGCGATTTCTACAGACTACGACCATATCTCAGATCTTGTATAACCAGGACATATATACGCAGTTGTTGCACTGAAAGACAATGAATGGGGTGTGGATTATTGGTTGGCACGGTGCATACAAGGTAAGCAAACCCTCTAAAGATCATTAATCGACGATGAAGGAATTGAATTTCCTACTAGCTCGATGGTGGTTAAGGGGGAATATCTTACACTAGATGGGAAGTCAAGAAAGACTAGTGCGCATGTATTCATAGATTACAGACCAGGTTCAGTGGTGTATCACTTCACAAACTTGATCATTGGCACAAACATCCATCTTTAGACAATGTCAAGCAAGAGCTCAACCAAGGTATGGTACTACCTGCCTCATTTCGAGCACGAGAGATTGATGGAGACAATTAGCAACATAGACGATCCAGATGGATTTATTGAATGAGGCCAATCAACTTTACATAAGAGAAAGAATTGCATCAAAGAATGTTATGTTCTACATCGAGGTATGTGTAGTTTTATGTTATTTCGTTGGTACATGCATTTTTTTTTTATACATACATACATACATGTCTTTGCCTATTTTTTTATTTTTCCTATATGTATTAAACTGTTCCATGCTTCTCTTTTATGTTGAATAAAATGGTGATGTGATTTGGATCAAATTTGAGTAAATTGAGTTAGTATTTTCTTAAATATATCTATTTATGTTTGTAGCATTTGAATATAGCGGCTTTGATAGGTTCTCAAGATTAGAATTACCTAGGTTTTAGGAAAATTTTTGAAGTACATAATCTATTACAATGGTCTTGAAAATTTAACTTGGTAGATGAAACCTTCTAGGAATCCATGTATGGATAGAAGGGTATTCCACTTGGGGTAGGGAGTTATCATGAAGTTTCAAGGGTGGTATTTTTGAGATCTATACTTGAGAAAAGCATTGGGGAACTGTGAAATTCCTTATCAATCAAATATCTCTTTAGTTTCTCTCTCTCTAGTTTTGTGTCCACCCAAACCCTTTTCATGCTTTGGGTACCTTGAGGTATATCCCCAACCCAAAAAACTCTTATGTTATGATGATTATGTTGGTTTAGGGTTTTGGTTCCCCATGCTCTTATAACCCAAAAAACTCTTATATCCCCAACATTTTTCATAGATTTGGTTCCCCATGCTCAATGCTCACCCAAATCTAGCTAGATTTTGGGTTTTTTCCCTTATCCAAGCATCGTGTCATCAACCTAGGGTTTCCACTAATATATTTTAAAACATGCTCATTTATGGTTGGAGATTGATGCTTTAATCCTATAGATAACCACTTATAGGGACTTGTCATCATCATCACCAAAATCATCACCAACATCATCTCTAGGCTCCTCATCAACATCTCCAGCATCATCATCTTCTTCATCATCACCATCACCATCACCACCATCGTCAACGTCTTCATCATCGCCACCATCTTCATCATCATCATTAACTCTAACTCTGACCCTAATTAAATTTCCTTCTATAACTCTAGCCCCAACCCTCACCCAAACCCTAGCATTAATCCATCTTCTTCATCATCGCCATCACCATCACCATCACCATCATCGTCACCATCACCATTGCAGAGTTGACCCCCGTGTGCAAAAATTGCACACTCCCTCACTGAGTAAAACCCTAGTTTCCAAGATGGACGTACAAGATGGCATTGGAGCCATAGGAATGGAGGAGAGGGGCGCCCCCAACACCATCCCAACGTCCTAAATCCAACGGAGTCGACGGTTCATCGATCGGAGCCACGGTCGTCATTCTATGGCTCGTTCCGTCTCGCATCCAAAAGGCCTTTAGGGACACCTACTGGATACCTACCGGGGGCATAGAAGTCCAACCGTGAAGCAAAACCGAGTTCCAAGGAATCTTGTAGGTGTGTCTAGGAAGGTTCTGGATGGGGACGCTAGCCATAAGTGCCCATTGGACAATTTTCCAAAGTTGACCCCAATGTGAGGGCCATCCAAATTTGCTCAAGGGGGCCATTTCTCATCTGGATGCCCCTGGGCGTGTGTGGCCACAGTGGACAGGTCCACAATGGCCATGTGGACCTGTGGGTGGTGACGGAATCAAATTCCTCTCATTGGGTTGGGTTCCGTGGCCCCGAGGAAAATCCTCCAGGTGTCCCTGAATGACCCTGGGGTGCCCGACTAGAATGCCTGTGGCACCCGAACCCTGGCTCGGTTCACGAATCCATCGATTTCGGTGGGTTTGGAATAGTGGGTTTCAGCTAGGGGACCCCCCACAGCGTCCCTCGAAGACTCGGAAGCAGTGCCAATGAGCCATCTGCAGAGCTAGGGTTTTTCTCAGTGAGGGCCATCCAGATTCCCTCAAGGGGTGCATTTCTCGTCCGGAGGCCCCCGGGCATGCATGGCCACCGTGGATAGGTCCACAATGGCCACATGGACCTATGGGAGGTGGCAAAATCCAATTCCTCTCGTCGGTTTGGGTTCCATGGCCCCGAGGCAATTCCTCCAAGTGTACCTGAATGACCCTCACTAAGCAAAACCCTAGCTTCGGAGATGGCTCGTTGCCACCGCTTCCAGGTCTTCAAGGGATGCTGTGGGAGGTCCCCTAGCTGAAACCCACCATCTCGGACCCACCAGATTCGACAGATTCGAGAACTGAGCCACGGTTCAGGTGCTACAGGCATTCTAGTCGGGCACCCTAGGGTCATTCAGGGACACCTAAAGGATTTTCCCCGGGGCCACGGAACCCAGACCGACGAGAGGTCTTGGATTTTGTCACCTCCCACAAGTCCATGTGGCCATTATGGACCTTTCCACAATGGCCATGCATGCCTGGGGGGCTCTGGATGAGAAATGCACCCCTAGAGCGAATCTGGATGGCCATCACTGAGCAAAACCCTAGCTCTGGAGATGGCTCGTTGGCACTGCTTCTGGGTCTTTGGGGGATGCTTTGGGGGATCCCCTAGCTGAAACCCGCCGTCCGGGGCCCACAGGAATCGATGGATTCGAGAATCGAGCCACGGTTCGGGTGCTACGGGCATTCTAGTCGGGCATGCCGGGCCTGTTCAAGGACACTTGCAGGATTTGCCACGGGGCCACGGAACCCAGGCCGACGAGAGGACTTGGATTCCGTCACCTCCCATAGGTCCACATGGACATTGTGGACCTGTCCACGGTGGCCATGCACACCCAGGGGCCTCCGGACGAGAAATGCACCCCTTGAGCGAATCTAGATGGCCCTCACTAAGCAAAACCCTAGCTCCAAAGATGGCTCGTTGGCACTACTTCTGGGTCTTTGGGGGACACTGTGGGGGGTCCCCTAGTTGAAACCCGCCGTCCCAGACCCACCAGAATCGACGGATTCGAGAACCGAGCCACGGTTCGGGTGCTATAGGCATTCTAGTTGGGCATCCCAGGGCCATTCAGGGACACTTGGAGGATTTTCCCCAAGGCCACGGAACCCAAACCAACGAGAGGACTTGGATTCCATCGCCTCCCACAAGTCCACGTGGCCATTATGGACCTATCCACGGTGGCCACGCACACCCGGGGGCCTCCGGATGAGAAATGCACCCCTTGAGCAAATTTGGATGGCCCTCACATTGGGGTCAAATTTTGGAAAATCATCCAGTGAGCACTTATGGCTAACGTCCCCAGCCAGAACCTTCCTAGACACACCTACAAGACTCCCTGAAACCTAGTTTTGCTTCACGGTTGGACTTCTATGCCCTCGGCAGGTATCCAGCAGGTGTCCCTGAAGGCCTTTTGGATGCAAGACAGAACGAGCCACAGAATGACGACCGTGGCTCCGATCGATGAACCATCGACTCCATTGGATTCAAGACGTCGATATGGCGCCAGGGACGCCCCTCTCCTCCAGTCCCGTGGCCCTGGTGCCATCTTGTACGTCCATCTTGGAAACTAGGGTTTTGCTCAGTGAGGGAGTGTGCAATTTTTGCACACGGGGGTCAACTCTGCAAAATCGTCCGCCAGGCACTTACGGCTAGTGTTCCTAGCTGGAATCTGCCTAGACACACCAGCAAGATTCCCCAAAGCCTGGTTTTGCTGGACGGTTGGACTTCTATGCCCCCGGTAGGTATCCAGCAGGTGTCCCTGAAGGCCTTTTGGATGCGAGATAGAACGATCCATAGAATGACGACCGTGACTCGGATCGACGAACCATCGACTCCATTGGATTCAGGACGTCGGGATAGTTCCAGGGGTGCCCCTCTCCTTCGGTCCCGTGGCCCCGGTGCCATCTTGTATGTCCATCTTGGAAACTAGGGTTTTGTTCAGTGAGGGAGTGTGCAATTTTTGCACACGGGGGTCAACTCTGCAAAATCATCCGCCGGGCACTTATGATGATGATGATGGTGATGATGATGGTCATGGTCATGGTCATGGTCATGGTGATGAAGATGATGATGATGGAGAAGATGATGATGATGGAGATGTTGATGAGGAACCTAGAGTTAGGGTTAGAGTTAGAGTTAATGATGATGATAGATATGGTGGTGATGATGAAGACGTTAATGATGATGGTGATGGTGATGGTGACGGTGATGGTGATGGTGATGGTGATGGTGAGGATGAAGAAGATGGCTTAGTGATAGGGTTTGGGTGAGGGTTAGGGCTAGAGTTATAGAAGGAAATTGAATTAGGGTTAGAGTTAGAGTTAATGATGATGATGAAGACATGATGATGATGGTGACAGTGACGATGACGGTGACGGTGATGATGACAGTGACGGTGATGGTGATGGTGATGGTGAGGATGAAGAAGATGGCTTAGTGCTATGGTTTGGGTGAGGGTTAGGGCTAGAGTTATAGAAGGAAATTGAATTAGGGTTAGATTTAGAGTTAATGATGATGATGAAGACATGATGATGATGGTGACGGTGACGGTGATGGTGATGGTGATGGTGAGGATGAAGAAGATGGCTTAGTGCTAGGGTTTGGGTGAGGGTTAGGGCTAGAGTTGTAGAAGGAAATTGAATTAGGGTTAGAGTTAGAGTTAATAATGATGATGATGGTGATGGTGACGGTGATGGTGATGGTGATGGTGAGGATGAAGAAGATGGCTTAGTGCTAGGGTTTGGGTGAGGGTTAAGGCTAGCATTATAGAAGGAAATTGAATTAGGGTTAGAGTTAGAGTTAATGATGATGATGAAGACATGATGATGATGGTGACGGTGACAGTGATGGTGATGGTGATGGTGATGGTGAGGATGAAGAAGATGGCTTAGTTCTAGGGTTTGGGTGAGGGTTAGGGCTAGAGTTATAGAAGGAAATTGAATTAGGGTTAGAGTTAGAGTTAATGATGATGATGATGTTGACTGTGATGGTTATGGTGATGGGGATGGTGAGGATGAAGAAGATGGCTTAGTGCTAGGGTTTGGGTGAGGGTTAGGGCTAGAGTTATGGAAGGAAATTGAATTAGGGTTAGAGTTAGAGTTAATGATGATGATGAAGATGGTGGTGATGATGAAGACGTTGACGGTGATGGTGATGGTGATGGAGAGGATGAAGAAGATTGTTTAGTGCTAGGGTTTGGGTGAGGGTTAGGGATAGTGTTATAGAGGGAAATTGAATTAGGGTTAGAGTTAGAGATGAAGACGGTGGTGACGATGAAGAAATTGATGGTGATGGTGAAGATGAAGAAGATGGTTTAGTGCTAGGGTTTGGGTATCCTAATAGTGTAAGACTCTAACTCTAGAGCACCTTGTTTGCATGGATAAATGGGCCAACTAAGTGCACCTGTACTAGGATTATCTGAGGCATGCAAGCATGTATCCTCCTAGAGATATGCCCCCCTTAACTTAGACTGTAATCCTCATGTATGAGTGCCTAGGGAATTGCACTTTGTCACTGTGCATGCAAAACTAAATAAAACAAAAAATGCAGAATTAGAACTGAACTGCTAATTTAGGAAAAACATCTAAACTGGAAATTAATGGAGGATGGCGCATGCATGCGCTCCCTATCTCTCTCCTCCATAAATGCTAGTGCATCTTGTTACATCTTTTTTTCTCACCCAAGTGGCAAAGTCCTAATCCTCTAATGCTACAAGTGCGACTTCCAAGGATGATTGCCATTGTCACCTCAGCAAAGATTTTCCCAAGTTTTAGGCCTACTTTAAAGGCCAAGGGAGGCTTCTAGATCAAGGTTGGATAAAAGGTCTTAGGATTTCAAACTTGTTTGAAGATTAAGATGTGTTTTCCATTAAGTTAAAGTCCCATGTGAGTGCTTAATTTAGAAAGTTGCAAGGGAATTAATCCAATAAACACCTTTCATAAATAAATATTTGCTCGTGTGTAAAATGAAAGATCATTCATGGATAAATAAAGATATTCACAAAACTTAAATCAACAATGAACCAAAATGTTGTAGAATCAAAATTCACATTAAAACATGTTGGCTTATTTCCCAAAATCATCCACAAATGATATTATCTAATAATGCCAAGGTTATAGTTATTAGTTTACGAGTGATTATTGAATGAGACCCTTCTTGGAGAGAGTAAAATCTTTGCAAGAGGGTGTTACCCAATCTATTAAGGGTCCAACTAGGTTGTAGTGATTTGAATCACTTCAATAAAGATGGCTGAAATCTTATCTTCACAAAATTAATTAATTGAATGTTTTTCCATATGAGCCATGAGCATATAAATATAAAAAGATGTGCTAGAAATAAAATCAGTAAACCACTTGCGCAGGTTTGGTAACTTCTAGAATGTAAATGATTAGATGATTGTAAACATTCATTCAATCAACCATAAACATTTAGTATATGTTGTGTGTAATTTCTTAAGACAAATTTGTGAAATAATAACCATTCAAATAACATGCAATTAACACTATGATCCATAGATGAGAGTTGTGAATCGAAGACAAAATCATGTATGCAAAAATGTAATCAAAGACAAACTCATATACACAAGTGTAGATCCATCTGTTAATATGAAAAAATGATCCAATCATGTACACTTTTTGGAAAAATGGAACATCGTTCCCAGTGTCTATATAATGGCAACTCGTTCCCTGTACAAAAAAAGGCAACTCGTGCCCTATACAAAATATGGCCCATGGTGCCCTGTACAAAATATGGTAACTTGTGCCAAAAATGCCACATCGTGGCTACTGTACATAGGAGGGTCTCTCAATCCTCCTGCCCACCCTCGGAGCTCCCAGGTGCATCTCCAAAATCAATATTCCTCTTATTTGTGCTAGAAGAAGCTGGGTCCTTCCGGTGTCTTTGAGCACATCCCCCTGAGCCCTGAAATGACAAAAATAATATGTCAACTTTTCCTGGCAATTATACAAGTATAAAACATAATTTAAAAATAAAAATAGTTTTCAAATCTTGGATAACTCACCGCATGAGAAACTATAATTCATGAGGGGGTCTCCCTCCTCCGTGATCCAATTCTCTTAGCAATGCCACCCTGCAACATTTAGAACAATTAGATCAATGCTGAAACTAGATGCATATAGTAATTTCCGTTAAAATTGAACGAGATTTTGATAACTCTAGTCAATCTCACCGTGAACAAAATCGGCTGGTCTTCGGGGCTGGCGGATGGAGCAGTCGGTTGGACAGCCTGCTCCGATGCTAGGGTGGACGGTAAAGGGGAGGATGTAGCCACATCAAAGGTGGTTACACCACTGGGGGGAATAGTGGAAGAAGGGGGGGTGGCAGGAGGAGGCATGGACTGGAGTGGGCGAAGTGGAGATGTACGTCTAGGGCTATAAACCCCAACTGGATGTAGTATGGATGGGCGCACCCTGGAAGGGGAAGCGAGTGTGGTGGGGGAATGTGGGGGGAGAGAGGTCTCTGTTGCGGTAGAGGGATGGGTGACTGTGGATGGGTGGTGTGCTTTAGTCGGATGGGGGAGGGTGGGAACATGGGAAACTGATACGGAGGTGGAGCTGGATATGATGCATAAGGGGGAGCTGGATGGAATTGTGGTGCTATATAGGAGGTGGGGGCTAGATGGAAGGGGTTGGGGAATGGGGCATGTATTCCAAGGGATACAACTGGCATATAGGGTGGCCAAAATGTTGGGGAGGGAGGAATAACGGCACTGGCAGGCCGAGGTGCTCGCACCTGCATACACATTTATAACCTCATAGTTTAATATACAAAAATATAAATATACACAGACAAGTCATCGTATTTGAAATTAAATTTATGCTTTAATACACATGATACCTACGCACGAGGAGAACTGCTAGTCCCCAGTGGTGGTGGCTGGTCGCTGGAGCCCACGGACACCTGTGCAAACACTACAATTTTTAGACTGAATTTATAAAAACAATATTGACAATATTAAACACAATGAAAATGAGAATAACAACGATGGTACTTAAAAAACATGATTGCAATAAATTTATATTCAAGTTAGATGATATTCAATATTCTGAAAGGATAGAAGGTGGCATCTCATTGTTTAAATTTGCAAAGAGGTGCTAAATAGTAGTTAAGTTAGTGTGCATGTTATTTAATACACTTTAGAGTGTTGATCATTAGAAAAAAGAAGAAAGAGAAATCTTTTTCATGATTAACTTACTTACAAGCTTGAATGTGCCATGTTCTTTTTGAGAGTAATTATGTGTTCTTGATTGAATAGCTATGTTGTCAGAATGATATCACTTGATTGAAATCAAAGAAATCTTGAGTTAAATGAGTATTCTTGATGCCAAATCTTTTACCAAGTTGAATTTGAATCAAGATAATAGCAAGGCCCCATAGACCATATTTGTATGATTATCGCTCTTCCTTATGGGCCTTACATCATTTTCAAAAAGTTTAGTGACAATACATGTGATAAGTTGTTTTACGTTGTTTATATGTCTTTCCTAATAGCATGTTCTAGGAGTAGCAGTATGATTACTTTCAGTATCAAGTATTAGAATAAATTGGAAATCCCGTGATAATAAACTAGGGTAATAAGGACATGAGAAACATCAGGTTCTTGAATTTCAGAAAGCTTGGCCACTATGAAGACGTTGACGGTGATGGTGATGGTGGTGACAACATTAATGACAAAGGCTTGAGGAATGGAAAAGAAGATGATGATGTGGATGGATTGAAGAACACACATGGAATGAAGAACCATGGAGGTGGGCATTGGAGCCATTGGAACACCTAATGAGCCAAATGACCCATTCTGTGGTCATTTGTGGTTTGATGGGGCAATGGAACCCTTGGTGATGGTCCATGCTACCATTTGATGATGGGCTTAATGTCCATTGAAAGCATGTTGATTAAATACTAAATGATTGACTCTTGATGGTGGAACCCACATTGAAATCCACATACAAATTGAATTAGTCCTTATCTAATGGCACTTACAATGGATGTTGAAGCCCTTGAACCTTGAAGATGTCCATATGTGGAATCCTTGATGTATGGTGATGAGGACATAATGTATTGTTGCCTTGGGGTTCTTGGAATTGTTTGTGGTCTATTATTGTGGGTGTGATGGAGCCCTTGCCCTTATAATTGCTTGACGAAACCTTTGATGCTGAAGTATTTAAACATGATGATGTAGAAGCCCACAAAAAAAATGAGGAAGCCCTAAGTTTCTAACTTGGACTTTGATGTGGTTGTGTGAAGTCAAACCAAAACAAGCATGCAAATAAAACATTGTATGTGAACTATTATGTGTCCATTCAAAGGACAAAGTCGGCTCAACAATTAAAAATAAAAATAAAATGAAAATTACATAGACAGGTCGATTGAATATCCTGTGATATGATGTGCATGTACAGTAGAAAGACATGACGATGTAGACAGTATGAAGAGACTATGATATTTTGGGCAGCAGTATGGTGAAAGGAGAGAATGATGTATTTGTGTATATGCTGGTTAAAATTATGATAAGAGTGATGATGAGCAGAAAGTGATATAAATGTGGATATGTTTGATATCTTGATAGTAGAATGATAATTTTCCTATGGTTAATGACAGTTTGATGATAGGTTAAAGATGTGAATGTAGATAGAATATCAATATGTTTGAGAAAATGCTGGACATGATGAAACAGGGACAGAATGATGATTGAAGACAAGGTGCTGGTAGCAGATTGATGAATGTGATGATGTGGATAATGACATGACTGTGATATGTATGATATGTGACAAATATGTAATTGTAAATACAAGCAGGGTCTTGTATCCATTTTCTTAGTAGGATCTAAGAAAACCTAGGCTGGGTCCTAGATGATGAGTTGGTGCTCATTGTATCAGTTGGTGCTGAATTGCCTCACGGTTGTAGCCGTTGAACCAAATACAAAAGATTACATAAAATATATCTAGTCTCGTATTATGTGTTGATGTGTTTCATTAGTTGATAGTTAGTTCATTGATGAATATGATGTGAATGTGAAATGATGATATAAGAGTTGGTGATTGAAGTTGAAATTAAATAAAGTATAGGCTCACTGACTCACCCCCCACTCTCAGTGAACAATGTGTCTAACACAAATGTTTATAGTTTTGTTAGGTTTTCATGTTTTATAAGGTTTCATTTTTTTTTGTTGGGATTATACGAATTTATAGCTCTCAAATAAATTAGACAATATTATAAACACAACTGTAAAATACGATGATAATATGGTAATTACTCAGTGCTAATTAATTTGTAATTACTGAACACAAATTACTCGTAACTGGATCTAATTATTCAAAGTAAAGTTACCTGTGTGTATGGTGCCGCAATCTCCTCTGCTGTCGCCATGGCTCCATCGAGGTCAAAGGAACCGATGTCCTCCCACCTGGGGGATGGAGACCCGGCACCCAATAACTGAACATTAAAACAAATAAAGTCAACAATGTGTAATTCAAAGTTAAATATATTAAACAATACGATATCAAATAAAATACAACAAATACTTGAACATTAAATAAAACAATAACAAACCTAATCCATGAAGCTCCCTATGGCATGCTGCTACGTATCACCATGGCAAGAATGACCACAGTGAGAATAATGATGTGTCATTGTTCTAGTAGAACTAGAAGTCCCGACCTGGGTTCCACCTGTACCCGACATGTCTCAGCCACCACCCATAGACTGTGTAGCTATCTGTGTCTCATTGATGTCCTCTCGGCTCTGGGAAGACATGGCCACAAATTTGGTATGTCTAAGCAAGTCATGTGTGGCACGTCTGACGGAGTCATGAATCTCATCTAGACCGCTACAAAACCCGGGTGGATGAGGAGGGGGGTTTGGCTCTCTCCTAGGTGCAGGAGGTCCTCTAAGTGGGTTGTGGTGCGCCTGATGTCGATCTTGGGCAGAGCCAAGACCGATACCCTGAAACTCAGTGTTGTCAAAATAGTTGACATGGTACCCTAGCTCAAACTCAACCCACAATTTTCGAAGGAAATACTGTGGGACCTCCAAATTGTTACACGGGGGCCTGTCAAACACCATGAACCACCTCTTTCTCTAGTTATCTCTCCATGGCTGGTAAATGCACCAGTCCATGCAAACCCGAGCCCTCGTCACAGCTGGAGGTTGTCCCGTCAAGGGAACTATGAACTTACTATACAACTGGGCTTTGGTGATGTTGAGGTCTTTTATCTGCTCTTTGGACAACCCAGTGGAGTAGTGTTCCCTCATTCGAGCCCTATATTGGCTCAAGTTTGTTATCTCACTGTGTGCAATATTGATTGATTCAATAATGTTTTGAAGTGATGAAGCCAAGGAAACCCGAGAGGGTTCCTTGGTACTATTCAATTCATTACTTAGTGCCCTCAATTGATTTAAGTCTTGGTGTAATTGATCTTCAGGGTTTTCATTGGGTTCATTGTCGGTTCCCATATTGTCTTCTGGAGGTCGAGTTTCATTGGTTTCATCGGATGGTTCAAGTGTGTTTGACATCTTGTTAGGTGTGTAGATGGCCTGCAATTAAATTTCCTTGGTTTTTTAATGGATTGTAAATTTTTTTTTAAATTCAAATTCAAATTGAAAACAAAAAATAAACACAAATTTGTGCTTTGAGGAGCACCTACCTAGAGAACTAGATGGCGCCGTGGTGTAGGGACGTTTGCTTGCTATTGAGGACGACTTGGGTGCACGGAGAACGCGTTCGCGGGGTTGAGAGTGCGCTCGCGGGTTGGAAAATCGGCTCATGGGTCTGTCGAAAATGATAGACCCGTGAGCTCTATTTTTTTTATTAAAAAAAAGAAGTGCGCACGCGCCACTAACGCGTGCGTGCCAATTTGTGCGTACGCGTCAAAGGTGCGTGCACGCCCCTGTTGTCCACGTGGGCTGAACCACATGGACGTTCGGCATTGCCGAAGCAGAGACGTGTGCGCGCCTTTGAAGGCGCGTGCGCGTCCTTTTATTTTTTCTTCTCACGCGTTGTTGTTGCGGTTATTTTGGGTGCCAGCTTCGTGTGGGTACCCATAGGATACATGTGCACATTTTAAATCAATGAAGCAAAATATTCATAAATTTTGGGAGGATTGTGAACATTTTTAATACCACATATTATTTCATCATTGAAGAGTATAACCAAGAAATATGTGCATGGTATGATTAGTAGATGATTATGACAATTGGTACATGGGTCTAGTTATAATATTTTGGAAGACAATTACTTCCATATTTTTTTAGGACTCTTCTCCACCATATGAAGAGAAACATGTGGAGAAAATATAACATCAAGTGGTTCCTAGAAAATTTCAAATATATTTCGTTGACAATAGTGGAGTTCCTCTTATATCCACTATTTTACTGATATATGCAGGATTTGTTTAATTTTGATGGTTATAGTTATTTGGATCCACATGACCATGGTGGGAATAATTTTAAAGAATAACACTTAGGGAATCATGGAGATTAGGTGTTCTTAAATGGGTGTCATCTTGAGCACATGGACATTAAACTTAGGTTAATGGATGGGTCCTTTAGCCTACTTCGATTTTACAATTAGTCCTTGCAAATGGGACTTTGGCTACTTTAGCATGGAAGTTAGCACTCGTACATGGGACCCTAGGCTTAAGATGGATCTTGTTGGACCACTTTAGCATTGAGGTTAACATTCATCCACGGGACCTTGGTTTATGGTTATACCTCCTTGCATCAAGCATTGAGGGAAACACTTTTCTAAGGGAGGTGGAGTGTTATGATCCTCCGTAGGGGCATAATGGGTTGGGAAAATTACCCATTAAAGTAATAATAGTGGGGTCCATTCAATGTTAAGTGGACAAGGTCCTCTATGTTTATTATCATTAAATAAGTCCAACTGTGAAAATTACTCTTGAATAAATGTAATGGGTTCTCATTAAAGAAAGTGCACTAGGTAGTTAGGAGATTGTTATGGTTAAATTTCTCTTGTGATATATAAATAAGGACAAAGTGCTCCTTATGAATATGCGTGGAAGAATATTATAGATGGATTTTATCTCTAGAGAGGTTCCCAACCTTACAATGAAAGTGAACATAAGTGGGTTCCATCCATAAAAAAATGGGTTATAAGGTGTTTCCATGCTTAAAGGTTTTGATATTAATATAGTGTGGGGCATTTTTTATATCTTTTTTGTCATTTCATTTTGATATCAAAAGTATTTAACAATATAATTAATGTAAAAAATTATAACTTTCATAATAAATATATGAACAAATCCAACATTGTATAAATTAATGAATGGAGAAATACAATTTAAATGATTATAATGTCTCTATGACATTATGTGGCCACGTTCCTTGTTTCTACATAAATCATCATATAGTTGTTAAACAACGAGATCATTAACATTAAACGGTTATATTCCTTGTTAATTATCATGTTAATATTAATATTCCATATTAATATTCATGTTAATTATCTATTAAATTGTCCATATTCTATGTTTCTACATAAATCTTTATGTAGTAGAGATCATTGAACGCTTAAAACGTGGGAACTTTTCCATTCAAAACAACAAATAAACGATTATTCTTTTCACGTGGAATCCTAAGTTTCGAATTCATTGTAGACGTGTTTCACTTGAGTTTAGACTTCATGCTTAATCTTTACGTCAGTATTTTGAGGTTGACATATACAACTACTATTGCTTTGTCGGCGGCAATATAATGTAGTGGCGTCACAATTTCCTTAATTTTTTAATGTTTAATAGCAATTTCATTCATGATTCAATTCTCAATCATAGGGATATTAGATGGTAATGTTGTGCATTCAAACCTGAAAATTGGTCTTACAGGTTTGTATTATATTAATACAAGTTGTATATAGATATCGATAGCCACCAAAATACTTACCATTTAAAAAATATATTTATATAATTTTAATATATTATGATATTCCGTAACAAATCCAATGACTCCCCGAAGTAATTAAATTATTGTTTTTTACTAATAACTAACCCACTAATCTCTCATCATTATTACTTTGAACATTCTAACCCCATTAAAGTATTCTATACATGACTACAATCATTTCTTAATGGTATACATCATAACTCTTAATACAACAATTTATCAACTAACTTTGGTCTTTGATAAATTAGGGTAGTTCCGATATTTGTGATTTTGATCAAATAATAATGGCAATGTTTGTTTCAGAAAATTGTAGGTTGAAATATCCAACAAATTACATTCACTTTTGCTTCAAGAAAGGGGAAATTACATCAATTAAGGAAAGTATAAGAATATAAATCTTAAAACTTTGCTATACAACATAATCGGAATTACATCAATTAAGGAAGGTGGAAGAATACAAATCTTAAGACTTTGTTATACAATATAACCCTTCCCAAACATATTATAATCCTTATCACACTTTGATCTATGCATATTATGACCCTTAATACATTTCGAACTTAATTATTATGGTTTAAGACATACTTTAAGTAGTAACTACAAATCTATAAGACATACTTTAAGTAGTAACTACAAATCTATTGATTACATTATTACACTTAAAACATTAAACGTTATCATACTTTCACCCTTAACACATAATAACCCTTATCACACTTTACCCAAACATAATATGGCCCTTAACACACTTTTACCCCTAACAAATAATGAATCATCCTTAACACACAATAATACTTAGCACAATTTACCCTAGCATAGTATAACCCTTAGCACAATTTACCCTAGCATAGTATAACCCTTAATAAACTTTTACCACTAACAAATAATGAATATGAGCACACATTCCCTCCTTAACTCTTATGATCCTTAATACAGTTACTTGCTAACAAACTATGACCTCTAACACACTTACCTCATAACACAGTTTGACCCTAATCACATTGACCCTTTAGCACACTATGACCATAATACAATCTCCTCATAACATATTACGACATCTAACACACTAAACCCTTAACATAAATTGACCCTGAATATATCAATACACTATTACATTTTAACCCTTAACACCCTATGATCCTAGTACACTAGCCCTCTAAAACATTATGACCTGAGCACCTAGTAACACACTATGACTTATATGCTTATGGGATGTCAAGGGTTTGTGGTCTCTTAACCCCTTCATTTTTTTTACATAAAATTGGATAGCTTAGATTGGTTGCATACTTTTGTGGAGACCAATGGTAAGAAGGAATGCTTCTTGATGTGATAATTGACACACATGTGGTCGTTTGACATCTTTTACAAGAACTAACTTGTTGAGGAGGATGGGTGCTTTGGAAATGTAGAGTGACAACTTTGGAATAGGGTGTTATGCACTTTGATGCTAGGTTATGACATTCTGTTGATACGCTAATCTCAACTGTATGGGTGACCCTGATAACTTTGGTTTCCCCATTTGTTCCCATGTATACTTAGTCAAGACATTCATTTTTGAACCTAAATCAAGGATGACCTCATCCATTTCAAAATCTCCAATCTGCGCATTCAATATCATTTCTCTTCTAGTTCTTTTGTGGCCCTTGATATGATGAACCACTCTGTGTGCTTCCTCTACTATAGTGCACTTCTCATAATTACTTAGTAGGCTCTGTAATTCTGCTAAGGCATTCTCATGCTTCAAGAGCTTCATGCAGCTCTGTAACAACTGCGCAACAGGCTCATCGCATCTGTTGCAGTACGTGTATGATCATATGAAGCTAGCATGTCTTTTATCGGCGAAGTCTCACTTCGCAACTTGACTCTTGGAGTTACATGTGCTAGTTCTTTGAATGTTTCTCTTGCTTCCATGAAGGTTTCTTTCTGTTTGTTCAACTCAAAAGTAGGTGTTTTTCCCGTCGCTTTTCTTATCCAAGCCCCTTCAGTAGGCTTTTTCTTAGCATGGTAATTCTCAGAAGTTGAAGCTTCTGCTCTTTGATCTACTCCCATGGTATCTCCACTTCATGTCACAACATTAATGTTACAACTCGTATTCCTTCTCTCAGCTGTGATCATCTGTATGTTCTGGTTTTGTGCTTCCTGTCTCCTCTCCTACATTTTTGCTTGCAGAACCAAGCATGCCTCAATGACATGATCAAAAGAATTACAGTATCTACAGGAGTACAAGCATTGGTACAGTCTCTGGATAGATGACCAGGCTGACCACAGTTATAGCATACTATCTGACCTCTTCCTCTTCCTTGGCCAATGTTTCTTCCTCTGCCTCTAAATCCACCACGACCTATGTATGTGCCTTGATCATATTGTGCATTATCATTTTTGTGCGGTGTCTATTCTTGAACTCGGTAAACATCATGCTTTCTTTCCATCATTAGTTCATAGGCTCTACAGTTGGAATCATCATGGCCAATTGATTTACAGAATGTGCAGTATAAGTTCTTTGGTGTTCGCATATACTTCTGAATTAAGTAGCAATCTTTTGGGCGACGTCCTCTACATCGACAAATTTCACACCATGGTCCTTGTTGTTGGTTCAGTGGATTTGGTGCTCCACTCTCGAGGTAATCTTTGAATGCTGGATAGTGTTCTTTCGGGTGTCCTTCTCCTTTACACTTTGTACACCAGAATTCTTCTCTGATTTCTTTTCCTTTCTTAATCTCTTGTAGTTGTAGTGTTAGGTTTTCTAGCTAGTTCTATATTTGAACCATTCTTGCGCTAGTCTCTTCTAGTTTCATTACAATCTCTAGAGCCTATGTCTGCGAATCAAACTTCTATTGCATCAATGGTAGTCTAATGTGTGGCAACAACGTAGCTATGAACCACTCTTGGTGTTTTTGCGGTGCTATGTCAAAGATTACTTGGTCTGATAATGCTTTGAACTTCTGGTCAAATTCACATACTAACTCGGTAGTTTTCTGCTTAATCTATTTGAGCTTCGTGAAACATTGTGACTCAGACTTAAGTTTCTTGAACTCTCTTAGGAGGGAATCCTTGATATCCAGTAGGGTCCTATTCTATCCTACAAAATATTTCATAAACCAATTCAAGGCTCTGTCCCTGAATGTAGTGACGAGTTGTGCTTGCTTAACAACATCATCCTGGACTTGCTTAACGTTCCATGGCTTCACAAAGAAACCAATGTTGCTCAGGGTCTTCTAGACCCGTTCCTTTGAATATCAACAGTTTGATATCTTATGTCATTCTCCTTCTAGGAGGCGCAGTGTTCTATGATGTGTCAGGGATACTAGTGCTCGGAATGTTTTGAGTACTCGCTCGGGTGACGTTACTACTACTAATGTTCTATGGGTTAGCAGTATTGTCAACTGGAGGATTTTGTGGAGTGACGGGATGATAGGAAGCTACTCGAGGTTTTGTCTGACTATCAGTCTCAACTTGTAACTCAGTTTTTATAGAGATGCGAATTTCATGTTCATTAGGGTTCTTTTTTGAACTAGACTTGTATCCTTTACCACTTCTTAATGTATGAATGTGTTCTTCAGTATCACTGTCGTTAGCTATGAACATTACAGACTCAAAACTTCTAGGTATCTTACTGCATTCTTAAGACACCTTTCTCCACTAACAACATTTTAATGTATAGGCTTAGATTATTCAGGTACTTACCTCTGAATCCTTTGAAGAAATATTTCTCTATTGCGTTGTAACACTTCAACGTGTCCACAACAAATTATGTCATGTATCCTTCTAGTATGCTATCTACCCAGAAGTCTACTGCTCTTGAGATCAGGCTATCCACCGCTTTAAGCCTCTGAATCAGTTCTAGAGTCCACGCCGTAGGTTCTTCTCCCTGATAGCAAGTTTTTTGTTCTACTAGTCTCAACAACCACTTGTATAGATCGTTGCTGAAGGATGCAAAGAAAATTTTGTAAATATCATAATATAGGTATCTTTGCAACCATTCTTGATCAAAGAAACACAGATGTTTCTTCTCCTTTCTTGCAAACTCCTTCTCTGTATTTCCTACCCAGTTTGGTATTTATGTCCTCTCGAGATGCCAATATTCTGAACACATCACCAGTTCAAGCGTGGCAACAAAACCATTTGTTGGCTTACTAACCCTTTGTTCTTTAACTTTCTTGTGCTGACCCAAGTTCTGTGCTATTGTGGTCCAACAAAACCCTTCTTCACCAACCCTTTTGGAAATAGCCTTCGAAGAAGCTAAGGTCTCACCTGAGGCGAAGTTTATGGGGGGATTACAAAATGAGGTTTCTGCAATCAAGTGATGCACGGTTCAACAGACTGGGGGATTGCGTGAAGTTCCGCTTACTTCGCGGTTGTCACTTATACTATCGCACATATAGGGACTGCGTGCTAGGGAACATATACTCAACAATAGGACAGTGCAAATGAAGACTATGCTACCTCTTTAACAATCACATATCTTCTACAAACTTTACTTAGTGTAGATTATGCATTCAACAAGCATATTGGACTGTCTACTTTGCAAACTTATGCAATACGACAAACTACAATGCAACTGCACACTTCCGGTGCTGCGCTTCGAGGTAATCACACTTACACAGACTCCGCTGACTTAGTGTTACCCAAATAACTCATGCATTCATCAAATTCAGAATTACTTTCAGGTTCAACATTCACGCATACATGTTCAACACTTAACATATTATTCTCATCACTCATTCATATAGAGAATACATATAAAAGCGAGGATACATCTACTCATAAGCAAGAAATTAACCATTTATCAAAAGCAAACACACATTAAATCACACAACACACGGATTTAACGTGGTTCACCCCCAAGATGGGAGATACGTCCATAGGAACTGTTGTTTATAATAAATGGGAAGGGTTCAATAGTTCCATTATGTGCACTCAACTGTAGACTCTCTTCTCGCTACAATAGGTCTCTGCGCACGCGGCTATAGAGCCTCTTTACAATGTTCAGTCTCTTAGTAGATATCAACTTAGATATCAATATCCCGATCAATATTCAACATAATCCCACAAAAATCAACCCTTTCCCTTACAAAATATGCCCCTTATATAGATCGTGCCCTTAGGTCACCTCTTTACAATGCATATGGGCCAAAAACCCTAGAGTAACCAGAACTAGTGCAGTTACTCTTTCGACCCTTCCTGTTGTAGTCGACAGCTACTCCATTCACTTTTGGTCTCCTTGCTGGGTCACTTGTGTCTCAGATGCCCTTCTGATAGTCAAAGTCATCATAAAACAGTTATAACTACATCATGGAGTGTCGCTCTCTACCCCTATGGCCTTCTTGTTGCTGTCGACCCATGGCTTAGCTTCTAACGGTTTTCCACCACTCTAACTGATAGGTCACTTTCATCTGCTCGACCTTTTCCCAAAATAACTGCTACGGTGGCACTGCGCATCAGCATAACTACGATGTGCCTAGACTTCAGACTGCTCGTTGTGCATATCTGACTTTGCAATCCAAACTATGCCATTGAAAAAACTGTTCCATTTGAGCTTCACAATCCGAACTGTGCAAATGCTAAAATTGTACTTCTTCAAAAAATTTCCAACTTGGACCATGCCCAACACTAGGCTCAATTAAAGCTGCATTGCACAATGCATTTTCCATGACAGATCTAGGATTGTTGAAACAATTTATGGGTTTGGATATTGATCAAACTGTTGATGGGATAACTATTTCTCAATCAAGATATGATTCATATCTGTTGTAGAAGTTCAAAATGGCTAAATGTAAGGCTGCAAAATTCTCATTCCTTTCAGGAGTTAAATTCACTGATTGGCGTTCTTCGCCATTGGTTGACAGTTCATTGTATAAAAAACTAGTTGGGAGCTTGCTCTATCTCACACACTCTCAAACATATTTGTCTTATGCTGTAGGAGTTGTTGCAAGGCACATGCAAGAGCCTCATGAGGTCCATTGGAAGGGTTCCAAAAGGATCCTGCATTATGTGCAAGGTACCAAGTAGTTTGGGATACACTATGCAGCTGATTCATCACTTGAACTAGTTGGTTTTATTGATTCTGATTGGGTTGGAGATAGTTATGATCAGAATTCTACTTCTGGTTATGTGTTTATGCTTTCACATGGTCCCATTTGCTATTCTAGTAAGAAGTATCAAACCATCTCCTTATCTTCAGCTGAGGCCGAATACAGGGGAGCAGTGAATGCAGCTACACAATGTGTGTGGTTGCAAGGAATTCTTGGAGAGTTTGGATTTATGTTTGATTCACCCACAGTCATTTGGTGTGATAATCAAAGTACAATCAAGATTTCCACTGATCCAGTATAGAGGCATAGGACCAAGAACATAGAGATCCACATGCACTACATTTGAGGCTTGGTGCATGACCATATTATTGCCTTGCAGTATTGCCCTTATGTTGAGCAAACTGTTGGTATCTTCACCAAGAGTTTCACTGAGAATACCGTCACTTACCTTAGATCACTCCTTGGGGTGAGTGATGCATGGTGAATACTAGTTTATTTTTCCAAATATGTCTCATGTCCATTTTTTAGGGGAGGTTTTATTTCCCATGTGGTTTTCCTCCTTACCTTAGTTACATGGATAATAAAAATTGTTGTTGTAAAAGGTGACTTGAGCCTTAGTTTCCAAGGCCTTAATTTTGTTTTGACTACATAAGTCTAGCTTATGGGGGGGTGTTAGAACATTATTACACCTTAGGACCTTAGTCATACATCAATTTGTTGATTAATTCATCCAAAATAAGGTTAATAATTACAACCCAAGGTTGTTAGAAGTTAGTTAGGGGAAATGATGACTCATCCACCACTTATGGGCCAAAATATGGTCAATGTAGCTGTTGGGCACCCTATTTATGGCCACCTCCAGCATTTATTACCACCTCTTTATCAAAGTCGCCATGTTTCCTTGTTTTAAGGAAGTTGTCTTTGACTTAAGGAACCCATGCATTGTATGTGGTCATTTTGGCCCCTTCTTGGCTATGTTGGCCTCTCCTTGGCCACCTAACTTCCACCCAATCTTATCCACCACATGTGCTAGCCTCATTTATGTCTTCCCATGACTATCCAATGTTCACATGGACAATTCGTACCTGTTTGGATGGATTTGGGAGCCTATTGGTCAACCTAGGGGGGATTGAGGTCGAATCTAAGCTAGCCAGTTGTAGCTGCCTCCAAAGGAAAAAAAAAAATCTTCCAAATGCTATATAAATGTATTCACAACTCATTGTTGGGTTGGACATATAATAAAACTGCTATTTGATCATTTGTATTACTGGTCTTTGATCATTTGTATTACTAGTTTTTTATCATTTGTGACTGGTTTTTTATCATTTGTTTTCCAAAATTCATTTTGCACTAATTTCTTGCATACTAAGCTAGACATACTGTGATTAATATTTCACAGTGCTACTATTTGAATTTTATATTGATAGAATTTTATATTTGTAATTTATTGCTAATTTCCTTTGCATGGTTATTTATTTATTTTCTTAATATAATAGCTATATTTTTAGTTAATATGGTCATTTGGTACTCTTGTAGTTATATTTTTAGTCATGTTTTTTCTATGCAACGGAAACATCCACTCAAGAAATTGTTGGTATTGGGAGTAGCGAGGCTGCTGTTTGGAGTTCAACTTATTGGTGGAAAAGGATTGTTAGAGGAATATTATACCTTAGTACCTTAATCATTAATTAATTAATGGTTATTAGCTGCTAAACTGGTTAATAGTGCATCCCTAGGTGTGAAACTAGTTATTATGAAGTGGTTAGAACTTGTATGGAAAAATGTGAACAAGATAACAATGTATGGGCCAAAGTATGGGCTAAGGGTGGTCAAACTAGCTGTTAGGCTCCCTTCCACAAGCATTTATTGCCTCCAGCATGCCTAAGGTGCCCTTATCCCCTGTTTTGTGGATCTGCTTTGACCATAGGTGCACATGCATTGAACTTGGACATTTTCCACTCCCTAGGCCATTTTTGGCCTACCCTAGCCTACCTAACTCCAACCAACCACCTCCTCCACATGTGTGAACCCCAGTTTGGTCTCCCATGCTCACCCGTTCACATACACATTTTGAACCTGTTTGGGATATTTTGGAACTATTTGGTCAACCCTGGGGGGGTTGAGGCTAAATCTAAGCTAACTAAGTGTGGACACTCCAAGTGCATCCTATTTCTTCCTATTTCTATATAAGGATGATCCAAACTCATTGTAACATTGGGTTGCTAATAGAATATGATATTTGATCATTTGTGTATCCTAATTTTTTATCATTTGTTCTGATATTTGATCATTTGTTCTTTTTTTTATCATTTGTTCATCCATAAATGTATATGCACTTGTTTCTTGCATAATATGTCAAATATTTCAATTGTGAGGTATCCATAGTAGCTAGATCCTACCGTGCTATAGATTTTACATGGTATTAGAGCTCTTGGAGATATTATTCGAACCAATATATTGTTTTAGTGGTGTGCCAGAAGCAGTGGAGAAACCAGATAAGTCCCTAGAACTATTGCATTGAATCCTTTGGAGAAATCAATTGGAATCTATCCAAGGTGTGATTCTCTCTCGAATGCACCTACTATCAAGCAGGTTTCAAATATGTTAGTGTAGATCCCTCTTGAGTGTTGAGAGTTTTTCTTGCATGTATTCAAGAGCAACATTGTCACCTAGTGCGCAAGCAGCGGTAGAAGATGGATGAAACTCATCCAAATTTGATCACTCCATTCAACTATTTTGAATGGAAGGCTGAAATGGTTATTCAGTTGAGATCCAAGGGTATTTTCAGGATCACCATGGGCATTGAGGTTGAGCCAAACTCTGCTATGGAGAAATCAAAATTATTCAATAGAATGGATGAGGCATTCGACTTCCTTTGTCTCATTATTTCAAGAGACCTCCTGTTTCATGTCGATATTCTATCTACTCCAAATGAAGTGTGGCTCAAGCTTGATTCTTTGTTTGGGAATACTGATGAGATGAGGGGCCATCAACTTGAGAATGAGTTGATCTCACTGAGTCCAAGCAATTTCAAATCCATCCAGGATTTCTTCACCAAGTTCAAGAGCTTGGTCTTGCAAATCAAACAGTGTGGCATTGACAAGAAGGAAGAACAATTGGTTTTGTCCATCATTTCGAAATTGGGTCCAGAGTACTCAATTTTTGTCTCTACATTTCACTCCACAAAGCTCATAGTTAGAAATTGGAAGATGCCATCTTTGGTTGATTTCATGGAGATGCTAACTCAAGAGTAAGACAAGTTAGTCTTGATGGGTTCCATTAAGTAAAAATATCAAGTACTTGCAGCTGGATATTTGAAGCAAGCTAGAGGCAAGAAAAATCCCAAGTCGAAACCACAAGAGAAGAAGATGAAGGAGAAGAAGCAGTCAGATGAAGAAAACTCAAGTTCAAGTGATGAAGATTCAAAAGTCAAGAAGATGAAGAACAAGAAAGAGAATCCCAAGTGTGGTTATTGAAAAGGTTCTCATTGTGAAAAATCTTGTTGCAAAAAGAAGTTGGACATCTTAACCAATCTACTTGAAGAGAATAACATTGATGTTCCATATTTTGCAAGAAAAAAAGAAGCCAAGCTCTCTTTGGAACAAGAACATTGTCTCCATGCTACCTACAAAAGTAATAAGTCGTATGCTTTGGGTTCTAGAGTTAAATCTCTTTCTTATGTATATGTTTCTGATTCACATTCTGATATATCAGATTCAGAAATATCTATCCCTTCCTTGAAAGAATCTCCATCCAGTTCACCAAAGTTTTCTCCCAATACTAGTCATTTTTCACTAGTTTTTGACATGACTTTTGAAATATCTTTCCAAATCCATTCGGATCCTTCATATTATGATATGGAAGGTAATATGCAGTCTGATATATAGGTTATGACAGCTATCAAACCATTTTCCCAACCATTAGATTCCCAAAATACCATACAACCCCCAAGTTCTCCAGTTGGAAAATATTGCAATTTCATTGTTTCCAATACTGTGTCACTTATCTACATTATCTTTATGTCTTGCATATCATTTCATGGTTGGATATTCATGTAATTGGCTATCATGGGACTGTTGTTCCATATGTATGGACCTGATTTCACCACCTATGGTTCAAAACTCAAGTCTCCGGACCCTTCAAGTTCGCTCAACTGTCAATGTGATCTAGTTGCACACTCCCTTCTTATTGTAAATCCATTCGCTCATGGAGACACTATACCTCTGTTGTTTGATGCTCCATATGACTCCTATTATGATATTTCAGAGCCTCATGAGCTCTATTGCAGAATTGGGAAGGTGCTACATCAGTTTGGAAGAAATATACATGGTTTGATTTGCCATATGGCAGTTGCTCAAGAAGTTGATTTTGTTGAGTCTTTTGATGTTCTTTGGGAAGGATTTTGCAGAGATATATTTTCCATTATTGACTATGTATTCAGATCAGAGTATGTATGCAACAAGAAGAATTCTTATGATGCTCCTCCATCATCAAATTATAATTTTCAAGGAGCCTCCCAACGTGCTCCCAACATGTTTTTTGTCCACACAACATTGATGCATTGGTGCATGATCATGGCATTCACAACATCTTCACCAAGAAGTTGTTCATTCAACTCATTCAAGTGAAGAACAAGACCTGTTGAAGACATTTTCTTCATCTCTATGTCATGTCCATTCTTGAGGGAGGATTTTCCCCATGTGGTTTTGCCTCTTTCCTCGTTTTACATGGACAAATAAAATTTATGTTGTAAAAGGTGACTTGAGCCTTAGTTGCCATGGCCTTATTTTTGATATTCCACTAAGTCTAGCTTAGGGGGGGTGTTAGAGAAATATTATACCTTATTACCTTAATCATTAATTAATTGATGGTTATTAAGTGCTAAACTGGTTAATAGTACATCCCTAGGTGTGAAACTGGTTATTATGAAGTGGTTAGAACTTGTATGGGCAAGTGTGAACAAGATAACAATGTATGGGCCAAAGTATGGGCCAAGGACGGTCAACTAGCTCTTACACGCCCTTCCACAAGCATTTATTGCCTCCAACATGCCTAAGGCGCTCTTATCCCCTATTTTGTGGATCTGCTTTGACCATAGGTGCACATGCATTGAACTTGGACATTTCCCACTCCCTAGGCCATTTTTGGCCTACCCTAGCCTACCTAACTCCAACCAACCGCATCCTCCACATGTGTGGACCCTAGTTTGGTCTCCCATGCTTACCCAATGTTCACATAAACATTTTGAACCTATTTGGGATATTTTGGAACTATTTGGTCAACCGAGGGGGGATTGACGCTAAATCTAAGCTATCTAAGTGTGGACAGTCCAAGTGCATCCTATTTCTTCCTATTTCTATATAATGATGATCCAAACTCATTGTAACATTGGACCGTTAATAGAATATGATATTTGATCATTTGTGTATCCTGATTTTTGATCATTTGTTCTGATATTTGATCATTTGTTTTGTTTTTGATCATTTGTTCATCTAGAAATGTATATGCACTTATTTCTTGCATAATATGTCAAATATTTCAATTGTGAGGCATCCATAGTAGCTAGATCCTATTGTGCTATGGATTTTACAATGATACGTCGAAAGACATCTAGATTTCATGCATGGATACTACCATTATTATCCAAGAAAGTTTGCTCATGATATCGTCGATATTGTAGGAGCACATTTCGAAATTGCTATGTGGTTTACCTTTTTTGGATTTCATGGAAATAAGGAAGTTGAAGAATGAATTTGATTGGTTCAAAGATGAAAATTTCATATTTATTTGGGGACGCCAACAATGTATACATACTAAGTACTTTTAAAATATGTATGATTATATTGGTGGATTAAAACATGTTTACAAGAAAAATTTTAATGGCGTACTTATCTAGTATAGAGAAAGATATGAAAATTCAAACATCTTGTTTATCAATGAAGGTCAATACCATTCGGAAGACAATAGTGAAGAGAACTGTTTAGTAATTCCATCAAGTTGGAGATTTGATGGTTCAGTTGAGAGATAAAAAATAGAAAACAATGTTGTGTTCTCTTTTAAATAACCTTGGCCCTTATCGAAACATGACTCACTAGTTGAAAACATTCAACTTTAGATAACAAAATTTGGGAGGATTTTCATTATTTGGATATTAGGATGAAGGATTGGTCGACCCTTTCCTTTAACATTAAAGTGATTATCGGGATACTAGGAAATAAAAGAAGGATCAATCGACACTCCCCAAGTAAAACCTATATGTTTTCCTTTGTCACTAAGTATACGTTGTCTCCAACCATGCTTATGTATACACGAAGTTGTCCTCCAATGTTGAATCATCCATGAAACTAGATATGTTTTAAGAGTTCCAGTCGATCCTTCTTTGACGGTAAGGTTGACATTGCAGTGTCAAACAAAAATGTAAGGTGTACCCAACAAAAGGATCTACCGATCTTTTCCTTAGTCATTTAGTGGATATCAGAAAACCAAAAAAGGAAATAAGGATCGGTTGATATTTTCCTTTGTCATTAAGTAATTATCAGGAAACCAGGAAATAAAAGAAGGATGTTGGAGTCATTTTCCAACAACACATCATTTATTTTAGCTGAACAGCCTAATTCACCACTTATCCTAAGTATTTTGACTCCTATATGTGCTTACATCATCAACATATCATCAATTTCAGTCAACTGGACCTCCTCCTTCATTCGAGGAGCCAACTAGGCCATCAATATTAGTTAATTGGGCCTCCTCCATGTTCAGTGAGCCAACTAGAGTGATTTGCATTATTAAAGTGCCCTACTCAGTCCAAAGACAAAATTTAATATTATATTCAGCTAGCTAGAGTCAAAAAGGCGCCCTCCTACTCAATTTGACCTAATATGGTGTTATTTCACCTAAAAAACAGTTAATTGAAGTCAGAAAGGTGCTCTCCCCTAATTTTGGGAATTAAGTTGAGTTATGGATTCAATTGGACCCAGTTTGACATATTTGGAGTCTTTTGGAGTCAATTACATGGTAGTTAAGTGGTTAACTGATGTTTTGAGTGGTGTTAACTGACAAGTAAGCAACTCTCATGCATTCAATTCAAATGACCTCTCTAGGATTCAAATTGTTGGGCTATTATTGCCATTGTTACACATTGTAATCTATCTTCTGAGTTAATGATAATGCATGAACTGTTGCAAACCTTTAGGACCGGTTTTTTGACACACAATTTTCCGCATTCATCTCTAGTAACTATTGTTCTTGTTTCATAGATCTGTTGTGATTGAATTTTACAAAGGATCGGCCGACACTCCCCAAGGAAAACATATATTGTTTTCTTTGTCAATAAGTATACATTGTCTCCAAGCATGCTTATGTATACACATAGTCGTCCTCCTCCAATGTTGTATCATCTAGGAAACCATATATTTTTAGGAGATTCGGTCGATTCTTGTTTCAGCGTAAGGTTGATGCGTCAGTGTCAGACAATAGTGTAGGGTGTATCCGTGGAAAGGATCAGTTGATACTTTCCTTTATCATTAAGTGGATATTAGGAAACTAGATAAGGAAAGAAGGATCAACTGATATTTTCCTTTATCATTAAGTGATCATCTGTAAATCGGGATATAAAAGAAGGATCAATCGACACTCCCCAAGGAAAAAATATATGGTGTACTTTGTCATAAAGTATACATTGTCTCCAACCATGCTTGTGTATACACTGAGTTGTACTCATCCAATGTTTTATTGTCCACAAAACTAGATATGTTTCAAAAGTGTCTATCAATCCTTCGTTTAGCGTAAGCTTGATGTGGAAGTGTTAGACAACACCTAGCCTTCATAGTATTCTCCTATGGAAAATCAATGATGTGGGTTGTCCAACGCATCTATCATGGTGTTGTGGATGACTCCTTTTTTAAAATTTGATCTTTTGTAGCTCTGTTACAATGATGGATCCACCAAAGAGATCGATTCCAAGACAAGATCAGTCGATTTATTTTGTTATTCTGTATAAGGTCTTTGCATGTGTACACACCTAGACATGCTCCTCCAATATTATGTTTTCCCGAAAACATGAAATGTTTTAGAAGTATCCTCTGATCCTTGCTTTACCCTAGAGTTATCGTATATTGCTCATACAATGTGTTCACAATATTCCACGGTTTATTTAGTTGAAATTTTGTTTATTTACATGAAATTGTTTTTATTAAATTTTATGTTTTAGACAAATATGACTGAACTGTTTGTGTATTGACATTTTTAGAAATACCCTTTTAGATTGGTGGTGTATTGCATGTTAAAAATGTGTTCATTAATCAGAGTGTGTTTGATGGTTTTTGCATGTAGATACAATTTTATCAAATAGACAATTGATTATATTTGATTTAAATCGAGTATTATTACATGATATTCATAAGAATACATTATCAAACAAGTTAGTGTATTGCAATTCATACTTCATTGCAAGAACACATGCTTATTTTATACGTCCAGGGTTAAAGGATTTTCTTAAACAATTTCTTATTATTTTTGAGGTTGGTTTATGGACATCTACGCAAACCAAAGGTGTGAATGAGTTTTTTCCAGGACTTTTAAACAAAACAGAATTGGAAAAAGAGCAATTTAAAGTCATACTAACACAAGATCACTGTGATCAGGGAAATTTTTAGGGGCGAAATTTCGCCAATTGGCTATTTTTGGGGCTTTTTTTCAAAAAATAAATTTGTTTTTTGGTCATTTTTAGGCTCTAATATCGCCTATATTTACATAAAATATGTTTTTTCATTATAATATTCACCAAAAATTACAAATTTCAGTAGTAAATTGTATGTTTCATATTTAATATTTGCCTACCTATCTATATATTTTTTTTTTCAATCCAAAATAATCGCCTAGAATACTATACTTAAGTATAATATTAGAATCCTTAAAAAATACCCTGACTGTGATGCCAAACCACGAAAGGGCCATGTTGGAGGTGGCAATACAAATGTATATCTCAAACCTTTAGATAATGTTTGGAATATGTTAAACTATGCTTATGATGCTAGTAACACGGTGATTGTGGACAATTCAGAAGAAAAATTGTCATGATGAGAACTAGGTAATTGCAAAGAGCTATAATTGTGATGATGAGAATGAAACATACTTGTTAGATAAATTGTGGCCTTTTTTTCTACACCATAACGGTGTTAATGATGTAATATCTATGGTGAAAAAAATGAAATTTGTTTGTTGAATAATGTGCAACCATTTTTTATCTTCATAGTCTTCTCTATGTGTGGCATTGTTATCTTCTTTTGTTTTATTCTTTGAAGGGTCTTTTAGTGATTTGTTACCAACATTTAAAGTTCTCAATAGTATGTTTCTCAATTGGATTGAAAATTTACAAATTGGGTTTTCTAAAATCAACAAAAAATAGATTCTAAAAATATCAGTTTCAGTTTTGGAAAGTGCAAAAAACCTTTCAAAACGTGCCAATATTGGGTGCAAAAACTGCCAAAAGCAATTATGAAAGTGTCAATATTGGGAACAAAAAGTGCAAAATGAAGTTCAAAAAGTGCCAATTTCAAACCCAAAAATGCAAATTTTCAAACCTAATATTGGCACTTTTTGAACTTTATAAAGGCAGTTTTTGGACCTTAGAAAGGGTGTTTTTGACCTATTTTTGAAGGGGTTTGGACTGGAATATGTCCATATTTAATGAAATGGGTGTTAGTGATAGTGGTAGTTGGATTATTTGCATGATATGGATCATTTTATAATGTGATTTCTATGCACTAAATGTTCCCATCTTTATATAAACATTTCCTTTGTTTCTAAGTTCATGCAAATGAATAAGGACAAGTAATAATGCTTGTAATAGTTTTTGTTTAAATCTTGGAGTATAGTAATAATGCAAATAGGTTTCAAAAAAATCATGGCTATACTTCCAATGTGAAGATTAATTTTATATAGATAGGCAGTGCACAATATTATATATATTTTGGTTGGTGCTTGAATTTTTTGTGTTCATCCTACACATGGAAGTGATATATATGTACAAACAAGGTATATGGCAATAAAAAGGGAACATGGTGTCTAATGTTAACAAAAGGAAGAAAATAAATAAATAAAATTATATTAACATAGGTACATTTTAAAGATAGATCTATTAACAAGAAAAAGGGATAAAGTCTTAGCTACAAGCATCAAGTTTTTTTCCAGTATTGCATACATCTATTGATAAGAAAAAGAGTTCGCATTTTAAAGATAGATCTATTAATAAGCAAAAGGGATAAATTCTTTGGTGAAAGCACCAAGTTTTTTCTAGTATTGCATACATCTATTGAAAAGAAAAAGACATGGAACTCTGCAAAAAAATATTGGCCACAAAATTTCCTATGATATTTTAAATCAATTCAACACTTGGTAACAAATCTAGAACGAAGACATATTTATACTAGCATATATAAAATCCATCATAAAAAGATAAAAGGCTAGTGGCTTGTTTTCTTTTAGTAATGGAGTTTTACAAGGAAGTTTAAGTCGAGGAATTCATTATTTAACATAAAATACAATGGGTCAAATAGACTGTGAACAACTGCTTAAATCAAAGAAGTTACTTACAAAGGAGTTCTTTAGTCTAATTTAAAGCCACCCAAAGGCATATTGTCATCTTAATATGGTTTTGGTAGAAGAAACATATATTCTTCCTGATAACAATATTCAAGTTTAGAGGAAAAAGGCTTTTAACAGCCAATCATTGTAACACTTATTGCAAATAATTTTTTATTAAACTTTGCAAATTTAGAAGAGAGGTTGAAGATCAACAGGTATAACATCATTGTGCTATATAATTATATGATAAGAAGCATTACCTATATCCTTTTTCCCTAATCTAGTGTTGAAGCATGACTGATATGCATGATGGATTCCAAATTTGGAACAATAAATGTTGCTTTCAATAGTCCGTTTGGAGAACCCTCTTTGACAAATCAATTGAAAACAAGTAGCTAGACCAGTAAAATCAAAATTTGTGGAAATTTCATGGCACTATTCAGATCCAATCACAACAAAAAACGAATTAGAATAAAAAAACAACTATAGAATGAATAAACTTTTTCAATTTTCAATAAATAAATAGAATCTCAAAAACAAAAAAGCATATTGCACTTACCAATTAAGGTCATTGTTTGTAAAAATGAAATACCCAGAAAACACTAGATCAGAGGTAAAACCATAACCTCACAGAGCATTTGCTTTAGCGACAGTCTATTCTTGGGAACATTCAAATTTTGATCAGTCTATGTTTGGCAATGGTCAATACTATGTGCGAAAAAGTGAATTGCATAGATGGGTGCCTATTTTCCTGGAGGAGATTATTAACTCTGAAACCAGAATAGATATTTCAATAACATGAGTCTATTCTTGTAGTAGGTTTCACCAAGCAATTGCTCCATCCACTTTTTATAATAGTAGCTTCATCAAGATAGAAAATATTAATGAAGTCCTCCATTTGAATATTTGATTGGTCGGGAGAAAAAAAATTAATTATTGGCAATATAACATTCTTTTCCAAAACAATCAAGCATTAGCTTTGGCCTTTTTCCCCGATCTAGTGTTAAAGCATGAGTGATACACATAATGGCTTTCAGATTTGGAATAGTCAAATGTTCCTTTCAATAGTCTGATTGGAGAACCCTCTCTACCAAATCAAGTGACAACAAGTATGCAGTATGTAGATGAGGGAAATAAAAATTTGTGCCCATTTGATGGCATTATTGGATCCAAACACAACAAAAAGGAATTAGAAGTAAAATTCAACTGCATAATGAATAAACCTTTGTAATTTTCAGCTAATTTAAACAAAAGGAAAAAAGGAAAAAAGCACATTGCACTTACCAATAATGGCTATTGTTTGTGAAAATGAGATACCCAAAGAAGAATGGATCATAGGTAAAACCATAACCTGGCAAAGCATTTGCCTCAACTAGAGTCTCATCTTACAAGCATTCAAATTCTGACCTTGGGTATGCCAGGAAACAACCAATACTATGTGAGAATGTAACAACTCAAAAACCAATCCATTTTTTTCAAACGTCATAATTCGACAATTAATCATTAACTTAATTAACGAATACTATAATGCAAAACAACGTTAATAACAATAGTAATAGATTCTTTGAAGATACTAATGATACTTTGTATAAGATATAAACTCTTAGATTCCTTCAGTATTTGATGGCTTAACTTCATCATTAAGGCTTATTAATCAAGCCTAGAATTTTCTTAAATAAAAATAACGATTGAAGGATTATACATCCTCTAGATATTTTATACCTTAATCAATCAATCAATATATATGTGTGTGTGTTACAAAACCTATACTATATATACAATATAAGGATTGTACCAATGACTATGGAGTTGTGGCCATGCATAATATATTGAGTCCATGCAATGACATGTAGCATCTTCATAAACAAGGTTTGCATGAAGGGAGGAGGTTCAAAGACCTATTCCTAGTGACCAAAACATCTAAGAACATGGTGAACACCTTCGGTGCACAGGAACTGCTCCCGGGCTTTAGGAAACCCGTTCTAGAAGTTCCCCCATTCCAGGGAGCTTAGGAACGGGAACGAAACATTCCAGAATGGATGGGAACGGTTCCGAGAGCTTAGGAACTTTTCGGGAGCTTCAGCCATGAAAATTAGGGAGCTTGGGAACATTAAATATGGAGTTCCAAATTTCAGGAGCTTTCACACGTTCCCGGTTTGCCAGGGAACCCCCACACGCTCCTCGTAGAGCAGAAACTCCCAACCGCTCTGAAACGCTTGGGGCCCAAAATGTACCTGTCAAATTATTCCCGCCAATCCCTAATGGCTGGGTCGTCCGTCGTCCGAGCTCCGCTGTGAAAGATGTAAGAACCGAGCTCTGTTGTCTAGCCGAGCTCTGCTATCTGTCTGAGCTTCTGAAAGGCCGAGCTCGAGGTTGACCGTTGAACTGCTCCTTCAAATCGCAGAAAGGCCGAGCTTCTAAAAGGCCGAACTGGAGGTGGACTGAGTCACAGAATCATGGCCGACAAACTCGGGCTAACTCCTAATTCTAAATGTTTACGGTTTTAGACTTTAGTATTTTTAATTTTACTATTTTACAGTTACAGTTTCATAATTTTAAATTTTAATTTTTTAAATGTAAACATTTACGGTTTATAAATTATGGCATATGTTTAGTTTTACAGTTTTAGTTTTTAGTTTTAATTCTTAAGTTAGAATTTAGAGTTTTAAATTTTAATACTTTTAATTTTTAAATTCCAGTTTTAAATTTATGTTATAGTTTTTTTTAATTTTTATTTAAGTTACAGTTTGAGTTTTTTAATTTTAACTTTAAGTTTTAAAATTAAGTTAGAGCGTACATCACACATGTTCATTGTTTACGGTTTAATATTTATGTTTTAAATTTTAAGTTTTAGTTTTTAACTTTTTAATTTTAAGTTATAGTTTTAAATTTTTAATATTTATGTTTTAAATTTTAATTTTTAAGTTTTAGTTTTAGTTTGTTTTAAATTTTTATGTTTTTATTTATAAATTTTATGTTATATAACATGTTTTAACTTTTAAATACTAAGTTTTAGTTTTTAATATTTTATGTTTTAAGTTTTAAATTTTAAATTTTTATTCTTTAAATTTAAATTTTAAATTTTAATATTACTATATAGTGTAGTTTAAAATTTTAAAGTTCTAAAATTTTAATTTTAGTTTTATATTTTTTTTAACACAATTATAAATTTAATATTTTAATTTTTAAATTAAATTATAAATTTATAATTTATTTGTTTATAATTTTATGGAATTTTTAATTTGTATTTTATAGCTATGATAATTTATTTTTAAATTTTATCATATTAATTTTTGAGGCAAATACATACATCAATTGTTAAGGTAAATATATGTATGGTTGACTTAAATACATCAATGGTTGACTCAAATACATATGGTTGAGAGAAATATGGTTCATTTTATGGTATTTTAATTTTATTGAAGACTGAAAATGCCAAATGGTATTGTGAGGTATGTTTTCTTAATGTACTAATCTTAAATAGAAGATTTAGATAATTCATAATACTAAATAGTAATACAATCTTTAAATAGTATGCTATTTTTTTTTTCAATCATATTATTTTTTATATTTTTTTAATATATATTATTGCCGCTCCCAACTCACCATTTTCTACAAATTTAGGAGAAACTTTTAGCCGTATCCAACACCCGTTCCCAAGTTCCCAACGTTCCCACGTTCCGAAAACTCATGCAACATAGGTGAACACATTAACACGACCGATGAAAAACTGTGTTTAATGCATAACCAAAGTTTGATCTCCCATTCAATATCGAACCACCAATTTTAATGGCCATTACGACCTGTCTGTCATTCGACCATATGGAGGTGTGGCATGTGGACTTATTATCTGCTCACACATGTCCCACTATACAATGATGTTAAATTTGGGAACTATACGTTGAACCTAACAAACCACCAATTAACTTTGGAACCCTCACTTCATTTTTGCATTTGTTTGCTGAGGAATGAAGGGCTCTACCCCTTCACTGCGCGAGCTAGGAGCTCTACTCCGGCAAGACATTAACGGTTTCCTATGATAGTAAGTGTGATTGTTTTCCCATGAGGCTACCATGCATGCCTGAATATTTTACTGGGTGGCTTGAAAGTGTTGGAACGTGGCACTTACATGAGGGTTTTCACATGCAGAAGAGGATATACTATTTTTCAGAGATTGGAAGCCTACACAACAGGCTTATGACTTGACCCTCATAATATTATGCTCTGATTTTTATGTGCATTATGGTTTTGACATTGTATTGTTATAGGGTTCTCGTCATTCTACTTATAGTACTAATCACATCTCATTATCATAACTATCATGCAGGGTTACGGTTCGAATCTTGTACGCAATGGATTCCAAAAAAATGCAGCATAAGGCACCGAGTAAGATAGCCCTCTGACCTACCTTTGACATGGTTACGAAAAATAGTAACTCTAGGCTTGTGGATTTGGTTAACGGGTAGACTAAATGATGCCTTCGACGTGCTCTTGTAAACGTTTTTAGAACTCTAGTGACTTGATCCTAGCTCAGGTTGTTATTAAGATTTTTTGAATACATTTAATAAAAATATAGGCAGGGTTTCCAAACTCTTCGCATGAGAACAATGTATTATCATCTTGTATATGTTGATTCTGATCATTCCTTGTATCATTTTGAGTGATTAGTCATGGCTTTAAGCCCAAGATCAATCTCGAGTCCTACTAGATGATTTCTTGTTTATCTTGTTATAATGTTTAATGAATTGGGGAATCCCACAATTCGACCCTTGCACATGTTGGTTTAATTTATGATCATATATATTTGGATGTTGTTTATTTGAAGAGGGATTTAGCCTGAATTTGACTCCACTCAAGCGGTGATACTAGATATATTTGCATTGATATATTTATCGTTTAACTAGGTGATCCTTTTGGCCTGATACAATTTATCTTTGCAAATATAGAATCATTTTCCATAGTTTGTACTATAAGTTTCAGGATGGGTTGTTTGGCCGACCATATATATGTAAACAATCTATACTTTTTCTACTGTCGAATTGTATAGTTTTTTTTGCAAACAATAATATGGTTGATATGTAACCCTAGTAGGGTTCGATCGATGGCTTGGGGGAATATATATATATATATATATATATATATATATATATATATATATATATATAGATAGATATATATTGGTCATTGTCATTTGTAGCTCTATTTTTGTATGGTAAAAGGGTAGCCTACAAGCTTGACCCTAGGTTGATTAATCGATTTACAGTTCCATATATAAGTTTTGTTTGTTTATTGTATACATGGAGGGATTTGAAGCCCATAAGGCTGGACCCTATATATTTATTTTAAGAATACTTTGTTTTACCAAGTGTATATAGCATAGTTTTAAAATCCTATAAGGTTCAATTTGTTATATGGTAGATAAAAACATTATTTATTATTAAAATTATATTATAATAATATCACAAAAATATGCACATAGAGATTAAGGGAATTGCTCAGGAGTTATATACTTTCTCTATCATACTTCTTTTTGTAAATGAGAGATTCCTTTCTAGGGTTTTGAACCCATGATAACAACTACTATTTATATTTATATCATCTGGATATTATTTTTCTAGGTTCCTTTCTATCTATTTTCAATAGCTAAATACATTCCCATAAGTCTAAGCAGATTAAAATAGTAAGTAGAAGCAATTAAATAAACACTTATGATTTAAACATTTAGCAATAATCATTTGACTGCAGTAAGGAAATAATGGAAGTCAATGACATTTAAAAGTAATTCTATTTGCAAAAAAAAAAAAAACTTGTCCTATGAGTTATGCTCATAAAAAATATAATAAAAAACAATGATAGAATACACAGAGATAAAATAACTAATTATTGATTTCTATTTTCAGATAGCTGAACATAAAAGATTTAGAAGCATTAAGTCAAAATATAGTTAATGTTACAAACATAACCAAATAACTACTACTAATAAATAATATTTAATAAATAATTAATTGTAAAGTACATATTATAAAGACGTGACTTTTCCTAAAAGCCACCATCAAACCTATACAAACTAGGCTATTTCTCTCATTGTAATCATCATCTTATATTTTATCAATTATCAAATATTGTGGGTTTCGAATGGTTCCGAATTGTGTTTACTCCAAGTGGTATCAGAGCAATCTCACTCCTCATCAGAGCTAAGATCTGACTCATTCTACTCCACTCATCTACCCTCACACTTCCTTTCCACATTGCATGTAACATCCCACCGCCTCATGCCATCACCACTGCCCTCACACTTTCTCCATTCCCTGCTCACCATACCCATCCCATCCACCTGCACACTCCCTACTCAACACCCTCCAACCTGTGTGAAATCTTCCATGTCCATATGTGCCCTTGATTACACCCACGCTCCACAATTACCTTGCTCCATCTCTTATCTACATCTCACTGTAACTCCCACACATCACCACCACCAACAACTTCCTTTCCTCGCTCCCTCATACTTATTCATCCCTTTGTGCTATTTAATGCCTCTCATTCACCTGTGTGTTCCCTCCTCCCATCTAACTCTTCCCATCACACTGCACCCTCTCCACATCCTCTCATGAAAGAAAAATGAAGAAAAAGAAATTGCATTAAAATAAATTAAGAAAAAGGGGAGAAAGGGGGAGATAAAAGGAGGAGAAGAAGAAGAGAGGGGGATATTTTTGGTCTTTTTGGCATTTTGGAGGAAGATATTTGGAGGGGCCAAGAAAGAGGAAAGCAAGCAAGCTCTGGCATAGGGTTAATTGTTGGGGGATCAGGGGCCTTAGCCATTGCTTGGGGGTTATTTGGGTGGAGAATCGTCCCCCCACCTTCAGTTGAGGGCATTGGAGATGTCAAGGTAATGGTAACTACCAGGTCATCTAATCAAGTAAGGCTCTTTGAATTATCATAGATTATAAATTTTAACTGTTATGGTTCCACTATTTTATTTAGATCTCCTTGCATGTTGTTTATATTGTTTTTGCTTACTAGTTTTTATCAATTTGAGGTTTTGACATTTGGTATCAAAGCCAGGTTGCAAGCCAAGATTGAGCAACCCAACTTAAAGATCTCAATCTCCCTCCCCTCATGTTATCAAGTTGTGGTATGGAATAACAAATCGTGTAGGGCTCATCCTGAATTAGTTATGTAGCTACAGTGAGAGATCCATAATAACAAAACTGAAGTTATAGGGTTCATAATGATAAAGTTGTTAAGAGTATATTGGTTGGTTGAAATTAACTTTCGTGACAAGTTGGTGATAGTACGATATAAATGAGATAAAAATGGCATGGTTAAAGCACGTAAAACATTACTAGTGCTAATAAATTGACATTGGATAGTTGTACAAGCACGATAAGTCTTTGGTGAAGTAGAACACACATGGAGAAGTATTTGGATTAACGCTTCACTAATAGTTCCAATAAGGACTCTCATGCTTAAGAGTTCCAATAATGACCTACTGTAGGTCCAAGTAGGTGTGCCATTGTATACTTTGAACAATAATTAGAATCATGAAAACTATGTTGAATTAAAATAACATGACAATTATAAATGATCATCGAGTATTAAAATCTTATATGTTATGGATTATGGCGGCCTTGGGAATAATTTAATCCATGGATGTAAGGTAACATTGTTGGCAGGAGGTTTGGTAAGGAAGAATCACAGCATCATTGATGCTATGACATGTCAGAAGAGGTCACGGAAGGAAGAAGGATGCATTATTTTATGTATTTTTAGAGTCGTTTGTACCGCAGAATGTGGGTTTTTGGGTCATTGGACCATATGAGATGTAATTTTGAGCTAAGTATACCACAATAGGCGGGTTTTTGGGTCATTTGGATCGTGTCAGTTAGATGTTGGGTCATTTGTCCAGGAGTCGGTTAGGAAGTTGTTAGTAAGTGGACAAGCATTGTAAAGGCGGAAGCCTATATATAGATAGAAAGTGGTAGGTCGCAGGAGATCTGGTGGGAGAGGCGGTTTTGGGCATATGTTCTGAGATCAAGAGATATTGCTGAGATTTGGTTTTGCAAAGATATTGTATCAGGGTTTTCCTGAAGTAATATGACATGACAAAACTGTTTAGTGGAATTCCATGTGTACCTTTCGTGTTAATGCCTGTTGTGATGATTTCTTACTGCACTTAACCTTTTAATGTTATATTCGTTTTGTTGCGATGAATGACTCTATTAATTAATGTTATGAATATAAATGATGTTAATATTGAATGCATAGATCTGTTTTGGATGCTGCAATAAGTTGAGCAATTGTTGCCGCAATCATCCTCCTTCATTCGGCAGAAACATGGTTCCGTCCACTCTCCCTTGATCGCCTCGCGTGAGACCTTATCTGCTTTGTAGGTGTTGCTGGGAAGGCCAAAACCTGCCTAGGCCAGTGCTCAGGGAGATTGCGGTGGGTTGGTGTCGATAGTGATGGGAACCCCTGTCGACTGGTTTTGAGTCAACAAATGGTTCCGTTGCGAAGCACACCATTGAAGAATTGAACGGCAGGGCTGCTTCAGCACGACAGGCTGTGGATGAACTCGAAGAACATAGTAAGAGAGAAGGGTTGAGAAGGCACGCGAAATCGAAGGACTAAAAAGGGAACACGATTTCCTTATTACCGAGAAGGGCCGTATGTGGGATGACAGTGTACGGATTGACCAGGCCATCACGGAAGCTTATCAGCATGTGTCGGAGCCCACTAAAGAGGTGGATGTGCTCCAATGGGTGCAGCGACTGGGGGCTGCCATTGTCCAGTTGCGGCAGGAGAATCAAGAGTTGAAGGCTCAGGTGAATCCTAGTATGCCTCAAGTTGAAGTTGACAACAGAAAAAGGGTGATCGAGGAGGTCACAACTCAGATGGAGGATCTCAAAAAGGCCGCGACGAAGCTCACAGCCGATATCGTACATTTTTGGAGCCAAATTGTCCAGGACAAGCAGGTTGACTAGTTGATCAAGTATCGACAAGATGCAGAGGGACAATTGGCGACACTCAAGGCAGCCATGCGCACAATTCCACCCATGGAACAGGTCGCCAAGTCTCAAGACTTAAAAGAATTGCAGCAACGGGTTACCAAGGCTGATGAGCGACAGAAGAAGCGTGTTGCGCAGTTGGAGCAATTTCAAGATGTCGGGGGACAGTTCATGACCAAGGCAGGTGAAGCGCTTCAGGAAGTACAGAAGGGTCATCAACAGGTGACGGCAAATCTCACTGCGCATCCATCTGCAAAAGATGTGGTCGACAGTCAGGTGGTGGCTACGGAAGTCAAGGAAATGGTGATGACAGTTGTGCAGCAGTACGAAGAATTCAAAGTGAAGACCACAGAATACACCATGTACAGTTGACATGGCTCGAGGGAAAGCCACAAGATTGTGTTGGGGGCCTGTTGGCAGGCGGTTTGGTAAGCAAGAATCGCAGCATCGTCGATGCTTCGACATGTCAGAAGAGGTCGCAGAAGGAAGAAGGCTACATTATTTTATGTATTTTTCAAGTCATTTGTACCGCAAAATGCGGGTTTTTGGGTCATTGGACCATATGAGATGTAATTTTGAGCTAAGTATACCGCAATAGGCGGGTTTTTGGGTCATTTGGACCGTGTCAGTTAGATGTTGGGTCATTTTTCCAGGAGTCAGTTAGGAAGTTGTTAGTAAGTGGACAAGCATTGTAAAGGCGGAATCCTATATATAGACAAAAAGTGGTAGGTTATAGGAGATCTTGTGGGAGAGGTGGTTTTGGGCATATGTTCTGAGATCAAGAGATATTGCTAAGATTTGGTTTTGCATAGATATTGTATCAGGTTTTTTCTGAAGTAATATGACATGACAGAACTGTTTGGTGGAATTCCCTGTGTACCTTTCATGTTAATGCCTGTTGTGATGATTTCTTACTGCAGTTAACCTTTTAATGTTATATTCATTTTGTTGCGATGAATGACTCTGTTAATTAATGTTATGAATACAAATGATGTTAATCTTGAATGCATAGATCTGTTTTGGATGCTGCAATAAGTTGAGTAATTGTTGCCAAAATCATCCTCCTTCATTCGACGGAAACACGGTTTCGTCCACTCTCCCTTGATCGCCTCGGGTGAGACCTCATCTGCTCTGTAGGTGTTGCTGGGCAGGCCAAAACCTGCCTGGGCCGGTGCTTAGGGAGATTGCGGTGGGTTGGTGTCGACGGTGATGGAAACCCCTGTCGATTGGGTTTGAGTCAACAAACATTAGGACTTTGGGATATGATAAACATATATAAAATGTTGCAAAATAGGAAATGGCACCGTGAATTAATAATGAATACATATAGTAATATCATGATGAAAATAAATTGATTTTGATTTTTGAGACATATTATTATTACCATCTATAAATTTTGGAGGAAGTTTATTGTTAGAGAATGATAGATGCCATATTGTTGTAGCCTAGATAATCGGATTACTTATTTTAACATAGTACTTAGGAAATAAAAATATACAAATATATATATATATATATATATATATATACACACACACTAGCACCTAATAGCCAAGTTAACTATACCTACTCCATAAAATACTCATTTTCTTATAAGATGAGGAATTACAATCATAATACATTATCAGTAGATGGACAATATCACTTGATGAGAAACAAGAAGAAAATTGAAGAAATGAATCTAATCTGAACTTATTCTATTAACTGGTTGAGTGTGTGAATGCCTCCTGTATAGCAGGATATGTGATATTTAGGTACTCATTCCTATATGTTCAAGAAATATTAAGGTAACTATATCTATATATTCCATGTAATGAGTTGGTTAATCATGATAGGAGTGTTCTTGATATTTATATTCCGTTCTATATATGATATGTTTTAAGTTGATGATCATGAGATGAATTTTCATAATATCATGCATCTTCGTGTTACTTCAGAAGACATGTGGCTCCATTCCACCTAAGGCATGTGGTTATTAGCATGTTCATGTGATACTTCTGGATAATACTTCATGACGTTATGGCGCTTTATAAGATAGATGACATGTGGAACATAGAATGATATTATTTCATGATGATATTAATTTAGCATTTTAATAGCTTATCATGGCATCTAGAGATAAATCACATTTGGCACATAAATGGTATGAAATCATGTTGTGGGTTATCTTGGTATTTTACCGCTCTCTCATGTATTAGTTAGGAATAACAAATTATATAAGATATTTAGTACATGACATGTTATCATTTCATGCTAATCCTTATTGCTCTCTATAGAATGCATATTTTGATATGATGATGGATTAGGTAAGTTGTTACTCCATGAAGATATTATTAATGTTGAATTATGGCATCTTATCATGACATATTAATGAGATGCTTAGTGAAAATTATGAAAGTATCATGACCAGTTATGTTATAACGATAGCACAAAGCACCTAGATGCATTAGATGTTAAACTTGGCATGACTTATCGTGACAATGGCTTATGATGTAATGTAATGCTATATGAACTGGTGGCTAGACATTCTTGTTAGCACATTATTCAAGTTTTATCCATGATATATTATTATCTTGAGAAATTGTTACTAATGATTATTCATTATGGTAAGTGCAAGTTGTTTCAGACTCAAATAGCCTGGTGAGGCTAATCATTCTATGATTTCGTGGGAGCCCATAACCACGAATGAGAATGGATACTATAAATATATTATGGGTTGGGGGACAATCCCAACAATTAACTCTATGCTAGCATCTCTTGACTTTAGTACAAGAATTTGGGAAGGTGGAAATGCCACGGATTCTTCCCGGAGAACTTCGGATGTGACCAGAGTCCACGGTTGGAGACATACTCATCGAGAGGGAGGTTTATGTAGAAGGAATTCTGATGCCTGGGGCTAGTTCCTTGAGGGTGCTTTTGGAATATTTTTAGGCTATCCTTTCGATATTCTTGGGGTATAATGATCCTGATATCAGGATCGGGGTACCAGGAACCAGATGTCGGTTAATACCAATGAGGTCGTACTGTTACCAGAAGTTGGGAAGGCAGAAAATGCCGCGGTAACTTCCTGGAGAACTTCTGATGCCTAGTATATGATGATTATGGTTATAATCTGATAAGGTTGTATTATTACCAGAAGTTGGGAAGGTGGAAATGCCACGATAACTTCCTGAGGAACTTCTGATTCCTATTGTATGATCTGCGGACAAGTTATAGTAGAGGGACCATGCTATGGCAAGTGGGACCATACGAAGTTGGAGGGGAGGTTTATGGAGGTGGTGGATTGCATGATACTCAGGGAGAGGGTGAGTAAGGAAAGAGGAAGTAAACAAATACACAGTTATTAATTATTAACTAATTGTCTAATGCTTTTGTGTGTATGATGCATAATTGTTGTTGTGGTTGCATACTAGACTCATAGGGAATTACTTAAGAGCATGTTGTAACTTAGGGCATTCAATTGTATTAGTGGGATTTGGAGACTTCTATGTGGTGGCCACACATATAAATCTCTTAAATTCACAATAGTAGTAGCTACCTATATATTCTAGTATTTACTTGATTGATTGATTGAATATGTATTGTAGTTATTGATTGAAGATTTTAACTTCGGGATGAAGTTTCCTGAAGGGGGGGAATATGTAACAACCCTCATATATGCATACTTGTGAAATATTTATAAGAAAATGTAAATTAATAAAAGAAATGGGAATATGAAATAAAAATGAAGAAAAAAAATTTGCATTAAAAGAAATTAAGAAAAAAGGGGAGAAAGGGGGAGATAAAAGGAGGAGAAGAAGAAGAGAGGGTGATCTTTTTTGTCATTTTGGAATTTTGGAGGAAGAGCTTTGGAGGAGCCAAGAAAGAGGAAAGAAAGAAAGCTCTGGCATAGGGTTAGTTTTTGGGGGCTCGAGGGCCCCATCCATCGGCTGGGGGTTGGTTGGGTGGAGAGTCGTCCCCCCACCTTCAGTTGTGGGAATTGGATCTGTCAAGGTAATGGTAACTACCAGGTCATATAATCAGGTAAGGCTCTTCGAATTATCATAGATTATAAATTTTAACTTTTATGGTTCCACTATTTTATTCAGATCTCCTTGCATGTTGTTTATATTGTTGTTGCTTACTGGTTTTTATCAATTTTAGGTTTTTACATAGTGTGCAAAAGAAATCAAGTCTGAGAAATCAAATATTTTAGATTCAAACTCTACCTTGACTATCCTCTCACCTCAAAAGAACTTCGATGGGAAAAACTATAAGATTAATAAGATACAAGAAAAGATTGGTGTTTTTGTGACCATTATAAGTACAAAGATCCCTTTCAAAGGAACTAGCATAGAAAATGTTGGGAATAACATCATGGAAATAGTTTCTATTGTCAAGTTTGTCAAGTCTATTTAGTTGATGACAAAACAAGTTAAAATATACAACCATGCAAGCGGAAAAAGCATAAACAAAACTTCACCAAGTACATACTTAATGAGAATTCCAAAACAAAAGAAACAAAATGAAGCAATGGTCATAATCAAAATTGCATGACTCAAGTCATCAGTTCGACACGAAACCAAATTAAAAGATAACATCAACAAATTCAGCTTTGAGGACAAAGCTTCCCTTAAGGGAAAGGCCATGTTACAAACATAAAATAATCAAATAACTCCTAATAATATTTAATATTTAATATTTAATAAATAATTAATTGTAAACTACATATTATAAATACGTGACTTTTCATCAAAGTCGCCATCAAGCCTATAAAAACTACGCTATTTCTCTCATTGTAATCATCATCTTATATTTTATCAATTATCAAATATTGTGGGTTTTTTAAAATAATTGTGGGTTTCTCGAATTAAGTCCACTCCAATTAATAAAATCTCAATATTCAACTACAGAATTATTAAGAATATTAGAACATTTAGCCCATATTAACTCCTTAAAATAATAAAGAACATTAGTAGCTACATAATAGAATAACCTATCAAGTTTGATATCAACACAATATAAAATGTTTGCAAATCCTTCTTAAACAAAAAATTATTACCTAATAGTAAAATAGTACCAAAATTTAATATAAACACAACTAGAATTATTAGATAAACATAATTAGGTAAGTACTTATCTGGTTTGACCAACTTACTTGTTATGAAATAATCTTGGTCCACCCAACCATAGATTCGAAAAGAATTCTTAACCTCTCGATCCTTGTAGAGATCACCCCCAAGCCAGACCAAGCTTACTAATAGATAATGTATTAGGGACTATAAATGTGTGAATCTTGCTTAATCAGACTTGCCAATATGTCCTCTTTAATTATCTTTGTGGATCCTATATAATTATGTTATACCTCCATATTTCACAGTGTCGCATCATCACCATAAAAATAGTTGACAACACTTCCCCTAATGCTTAAAAAACCCATAAGAAAAATATGATGAATGATCCTTGAATACAAACCTATCCTGTCAAGAATCAACCCACCTGAGACTTCATATACCTACACTACCGCGCCTTGCTCAACATTGAGGGAGCGGTAGGCCCCACTACTGCGCTATGCTTATTCTCTACCACGCGGTACTACTGCTCTATGCTCAGTTCAAGGGGCACGGTACTCCTTTTTTAGCCTTTTTTCCATGGCTTGTGGGATCTTGATTTTTGAGAGATTTTTTAGGATTGGTATCCCTGATTCGATCCTAACTCACTTTCTCAGATTAGTGGGCCTGATCCACTAAACACTCCCAAGATCCATCCTTCTCTCTTGTTGGTTAACCCTACTACACACTATAAGAGAGAGGCCTTCCATGAGCAAAGAGGAGGACTCTTGGAGACATCAAACTTATGATCTTGAATCTTTGTGGAGATAGCTAGAGGAGAAAGCACTTGGAGTTGGGAGTTGGCTTGGATATCAAGCAACCATTGTAAGTGACTTCAAGTTGGTAATAAAACATAACTTGTCTTGTTTCCCAAATCATGTATGTTGATCTTGTTTCAATCATATGATTTGTATCTTTTATAGATTTAGATCCTAACTCATATTTCAAGTTTCTAGAGAATCATATATGCTTGTATCTTGGTTTTATTCTGACAGGTTCATTCACGAGGACTTGGAGATTGAAGCGACCATTAGGACGAGCAATTGAATCGAAGGTCAGTTAGATCTCTTCCATTTCTTACAGCAACATAATCTTGAGATATTTGTTTAGATCTAGGAATTCAAGGTAGCATTTGTTATATTTTTGTCTTAGTTTAGAGTCAGTTAAAGTCTACTTTAACCTAAGAGAGTTTCTACCTATCCGTAGGGAGAAATTTCTACAACAAAAAATGGCGACTCTGCTGGTTTGAACCCCATTTGATTGATTCATCTCACTTTCAATCATTTTTTATTGTGATTCTTCTTTCTCTTCAAACCAGTACTGAATTTTGGTCTCTTTGACCTTTATTCACTCCTCCTCTCTACTTTTTTCCTCCCTCTATGATCAGTGAGTCCTCTGGGTCTGCAGCAACCCTGAAAAATTCAATCTCCCTTTCAAAAGTTACGTTTTTCCATCCTTTGCAACAGTACCGCGCCCCCACTACTGTCTATAGCGCGGTAGTACCACGTACCCAGCACTCTTACCAGAGTGGTAGTGTACCAGTACCGCGCTATAGCCTGTTTCTGCCACGTGGTAGTGTCTGCATTTTTTTCAATTCTTCTTGCCTGTTTGGTTTCCTGAGTCATTTTTTATTTTCTCTGCTTTAGTTTGGTGTTTTCTGTTGCTTATTACTATCCTGTTCATTGCACAGTCTTTGTGGTTTGTTTATTTCTCTTGTGAGCTTGATTATTTTATGAGTTAGTGGCATTATTTGCACATTGGGTCACCCCTTCAGTCTGATTGCATTGGCTTGATCTTCTCATCACAACCAAACTGTTACTACTATTCTCTTTTTACTGGATTGTGTATCTTTCATAATCACATTGTTTCCATTATTGTTATTCAAACTTATATTGAAAATTATCATTGGAGAACATTTGTATTGTTTGGATTGAAATGATCTAGCAGTATCAGAAATGATCTAGCAGTATCATTGTGCATTAGGAAGTGAACCATTCAATTTGCCACATAAATTCTCATTTTTTGAAGCATTCTAGTTGCAAGATTAGTGAATTGTAAAAAAGTGTTTATTTTAGTTTGGCTTTACTTAGAAAAAGAAAACAAAAATTTTTGTTTTGAAGTGGTTTTTAATTGATTGTGAAAGTTTCATGCATTTATGATCGAAGAACTCTCTCTCTTCCATAGCTAGTTTTCATCGAATACAAGGCTTATTTCGATTCATTCTCACTTGCATGGTTTGGGTCGTCACAACACCACCAAGTTTAATGTCCATTTACCCAATTGAGTAATACAACCACTAAAATTAATCTCCCTAACTAAACCAACATTAACCTCACTTGAGGAAATCAAAAGAATTTGGTAGTTAGGTAGGACACCGGGGATAGGCATCAAAATAATTCCCCCTTATCATTTTCATCTGAGACATAGTTGTTGTCCTCTAGGGAACTAAAATCCTCTAGTATTTATTGACACGGTCATAGACCAGTTTGTGGAGGGGCCTCCTGACTGTTTTTAACTTTCAGGGGTTAAACCACCGCGAGATCGAGAACCGGACGGACTCTGTGGAATGCCGCACTCCACTTAGCCCTAAGGCAACATCGATCATTGTCTTCCTTGTATTCATAGTAATGCAAGGGTGATAAGGTAGAAGTGCTGAAAACCTTTTCCAACATGTCATGAACGAGGTATCTTAGTGAATTTTCTACTAGGGCTCTTTTACCCAGGATCCCTTTCGGTAAAGGGATATCCTTCTCATATTGGTCTCTCACGTTGTATTGTTCGACTTGGATTTCATCACCTTGCGAAGGATACAACTTGTTGAGGTCTCTAGCTCTTAGTTAGGAGTTTGCTTATTATCTCATCTTAGTAGAGGGTCATTTTTCTTTTAGTGATTGCTTGTTGGCATTCTGGCCATTTTTTTTCTCAACTCGCTTACTGAGACGCCAGTCTCAGTATAGATTTTAGAGCTTGCTTTTTTGGCCTACGAGCCTTGATTTTTCTAGCTCCTCTTTTGCACACTCGGCTGCATTGGAGTTTTTGAGTTCTTTGTTATGAGACTACCCCTGGATTTCATATCCCTGCCATTATGTCAGAACCACCACGGAGATCACGAAGAGTACAGGGCAAAAGCCCTCCACCACCACCACTGCCACTGAACTCCGGTCCATCTGCATCACATATTCCCACCCCTCATGGCCGTGGTGCCAGTCGCGGGAACATTCCACCGCCGATACACACTACATCTTTAGTTCCACCTATAACTGTTACTCACAGCACAGTCTCAGAACCTCTTGCAGTTTCTGCAACCACTAGTACATCTAAGATTCCCACTATCACTTCACCCACTGTTATTCCAGATATATCTGCCACAGTGGACAACATTACAGTGGCTGAATCTAGTACAGCCCAAGATACTAGACCGGAGGCCATCCTCCTCCCCGATGTCAAAACCTCCCTTCCACCAGAAAATTTCTACGATGACACGGAAGGATCTATTGGCACCACTGAAGGATCCGACCAGGATATATCTAGCTTGATTCCAGTCCTGGGCAGGTACGTCGAAGTTATCGAAGAAACCCAACTTACTGATACACCTTTTGAACCTGACTATGGCTTTATCACTTCCCAAGTGGAGCCTCCGCCTGTTACCACCACGCCATCCAGTGTTCATCCACAGGAAACTGGCTCTTCCAACAACATACCTCATACCGTATCTCTCCCCAACCTCCCTTCGAGACATGAGATCATGGCCTCCATTCAGTCTAGTATGGTTAGTCTAGCTAATTCCCCGTTAGCGTCGGCATAGTTCAAACGTGATACAAAGCAAATGCTCTCGACGGCTTCTAGATATCCCCCTGTTACCCGTCCTCCCGACTATCGGGATCCCAACGTTCCGTCTAGCACAGAGTTTCATCACTCCTATGCAGACGGCTCCGAACCTTCAGACGTTACTTTACCTCTGTTCCCGCCGGACCCCGAAAACCTTTTGCAAGATACGAACCCAGACCCGGTCTTCGATGGTCCTCCTATTGTTGAACACGCTATGGATGAAACCCCCGATACCCCTCGGTTAAATTTCCCACATTTTCTTCCATCACCCATGTTTGGCGCACATTCTATGAGGGATAACCCAGTTTTTTCTCCATCACCGCTCGTCACATATGGAAGACCCCCTCCATAAATCGACACCTTTGGTGCCGTTGGCCAATTGACACTATCTTACCTTGCTAGTGTCGGAAGAACACAAAGTCATACCGTTGGATCATCCATATTGACCGGAGGTTCACCTTCGGCCACTATCTACACTATCTCAGGAGGTGGACAACCGACTGCCGCAATCTCCAATCCCAACAACTAAACCCCTCCTGGCGGACCATCAACCCAGCCTATTGGAGGACAATCCTTTGTTGGAAACCCCGCTCCTAGTCACCAACCGCCTCCCACCAAGCCATCAACCCAAACTACTGGAGGATAATCCTTTGTTGGGAACCCCGTTCCTAGTCAACAACCTCCTCCTATAGGGCCATCCAACCCATCTGCTGGAGGGCAACCCATCGGCACCATCCAACAACCCTCCCAACCAGTAGCATCTACTCAGTATGGTATGTACAACACACCTGGCAGGGGACAACCTTATACCGGTTTCTCAACCGGGCCTCATCTTCAACATCCCTCTTCAGGCATGCTTCCTTCTTGGGGATCTCAAATCCCACAGAGTGGGGGGTACTCATTATTTGGAAACTGGAACCAAGCTGGGGGGAAGTCTCAGATTCCCCCCAACTTGAATTGCATCCTCCCCTATCCTTCGGCTACAACAACTCCATGGAACCCATCCCTTCAATTTCCACATCTTCATCAAGGTGGAACCAACATTCCATGGACACCACTGTCGTAGCCACCCCCAAAACCTGCTACAGGAAACCCTCCACTTACTCAAAGTAGTGGTAACATTCTTGGGACACAACAACCCCAGGGTACCATACCTACCATCCCCACTCAGCAGAATATCCAACAACCAGTTAACCAGATGGCCTACTACCCACAGAACTTCCAGCAATACCCTGCGGGAAACACATATGGGTATAACACGCAACAATATGCTATGCAGGGCCCCCCAGGTTTCTTTGCACCATACAGTTATTACTCATACCCGCAGACCAATCGTCAACTTCCTTTTTTGGCCACGCTAGATTTACCTGATTTGTCAAGGCTCATTAACGATCCTATATGGCATGAACCTCACTGGCCACCCATTCCAGCCAAACTTCCATCAGACATTCCTAAGTTCGATGCTAAGCCTGGCGAAGACCCCAAGAACCATGTGATGACCTTCCATCTTTGGTGTTCATCTAACTCATTAATGGACGATTCCATTCGATTACGGCTCTTCCAGCGTACACTTACTGGCACAGTAGAAAAATGGTACATCGAGCTGCCACAACACTCTTTCCATGATTTCAACACCTTGGCTATGCAATTTCTGACCCATTTCTAGCTCCCCATCCGGTATGAGACTGGAACAGAACTCTTAACCTCGTTGCGTCAAACCACTTCTACGCACATTTCGGATCACATCCATGAGTGGCGTCGACGCCGTAGGCTAATCAAGGCACCCATTTCGGATCAGCTACTCGCCGATTGGTTCACAAAGTCATTCTTTCCTCCCATAGCCAGGGATATCGCTATGCATGGGCCGGTCACGGAGGAACAAACCATCTCGACAGCCCAGTACATGGATTTGGTATATACCCAGTTTGACACTTTACACGAACTTCTTCCCCACGTCGCCTGCGTTACCACTGATCCAACGAAACCTGCCACTGAACCCCCCATTGATGGTATTGTCGGTTCATTCAAGGCCCATCCTGCCACAACCTCGACGGGGCAACAAGCTTCTGCTTCCCCCGCTCTACCTTAGGCTGCTTCAAAAGCTTCTCCCTCTCCTGCTGTCTCCTCTGAAGTGAACGCAGTCCAATCTACGTCACAACCATCCGGATGAAAGAAGAAGAACAATCGTGGTAAATCCAAGAAGAACCAGCAGGAGAATCCCAAGCCACAACCCACCCACAATGACCCGAAACCACGTCGGAAGGCTAAGTTTCCCTGCCTCATTTGTCAAGATGATCACTACACGCGCGACTGTCCCTACAAGGATGAAGTCAACAAATTCGTTAAAGGATCCTCTTGCCCAGCAATGTTAACTGATCCATTCCCTCAGTAGCAACAGCAAATGGTTTCCCAAGAAACCCCACAAGGGGGCAACCCGAGCAACCCAACTAGCGGAGAGACATCCGCAAATCGCGAAATCCTGATGACGAGTAATGAGGAGATTCATATAACCACTCGTTCAAAGACATATGAGAACCCTCCAAGTTCAAACAAACAGTCAGAGACAGCCAAAGGCAAGTCTCCTGTCGAAGATCCGACCCCTACCCCTCCCCCTAACGGCCATCTCCATATCGAGAGACAGCTTACAGACACAGTGCTACGCCCACCCAAGGGCACCATAAGAAAGGAAACATTTAATCCCAATGCGCGAGCTGCCCAGAATTACAACATTGTTGAGGATTTAGCTTAAGAACCTTGTGCCATGTCGACTCTCGAGGTTCTTCAACACTTCCCTACGCAGCGTAGAACCTTACTTTCAACACTGGGGGCAGTGGACCTAGATACTTCAAACACTATTATGTTTAACTTGGAGTATGCCAAACCTCGGCTTTCCCACCAGTTAGCCTTCCAGGTTCATACAAAAATCCGTGGACATAGCATCCATCGCACTGTTTTAGATGAAGGTGCCTCCATGTCCATCATGTCTTTGAATTGTTGGAGAGCCTTAGGCTCACCCAAAGTCACGACGTCTCCCACCACTCTCAGGGCATTTGACGGACATGGTTTTCAACCTTATGGACTCATTCCTGCAATTGGTGTTGAACTGGGGGGAAAAACAGTATCCGTACACATCGAAGTCATGGATTCACCATTGGATTACAATCTTCTACTTGGTTGGAACTGGTTTTACGCCATGACCGCCATAGCATCTACTGTCTTCCAGATCGTGCAATTTCCTCATGAGGGGAAAATTGTCACCATAGATCAGCTTGATTACTGTATCCCAGACTCTCATCCGAACTTCGCCAACACCGTCTCATTATTGGATCATCCTCGGTACTGGTTCCAAGACATTGGCGTTGGGCTTATGAAGGATTCTTCCCTTATTGGATTTTTCCCCGAGCTGGGGTCCCACATTCAACCAGTCAACATGATATCATCGAATGTAACCCCTTCCAATGATTCTTGGGTGATTCCGAGTCCCACTGAGATTGAAAACTACGGCAACTCCATGCCTTTGAATGGAAACCTCGCAGCGTACGAAGCGATCCAGTTAGCCACCGATTGGGTCGATTGTTCTACCCATCACACCGTAGCACATCTCTCGTTTGAGACTCATTCATCCTCACCACTCATCGATCCTCTCACTTTGATTTTTCCCACTAATGAATCAATTATGGAGGTTATGTGTGGTGATGAGCCACCTTGGGGATGGCTACGGCCCAGAAGATACTACGAGTGGGATATTTCTGGCCCTCGATCTTCAAAGACTGCATTGAAACAGTTAAGAAATGTCCACCCTGTCAATTCTTCCATAGTAAGACATGCTCGCATCCTGCTCCACTCCATCCTGTTATTGCCGTCGGCCCCTTTTCCAAATGGGGCATAGATTTCATGCACTGTAAGCCCACTTCAGCCGGGGGGCATAGCTATGTCATAGTAGCTGTGGATTATTTCACAAAATGGGCTGAAGCGATGCCTACTTATGCTGAGGACGGCAAAACAGCGGCACAATTCATATTCAATCACATTATAGCTAGATTTGGTGTCCCACAATCCATTGTGACCGATCATGGATCCCACTTCAGGAACCATATGATTGAGGAACTGAGTGCCAAGTTGGGTTTTCGCCATGAAAACTCAACCCCATACTACCCACAAGCTAATGGCCAAGTTGAAGCCATTAACAAAGTTCTGAAATGAATGATTCAGCGTATTGTGGGCATTCATAAGTCCAACTGGCACTCAGCTCTATTTTCGGCACTATGGGCATACCGAACCTCAGTAAAAACTGCTACTGGGTTTACACCATTCCAACTGGTGTATGGCCTTGAAGCCATTTTACCGATTGAATGTGAAATTCCATCACTTAAGATAGCCATAGAGCTACTTCCCCACACCACTTCTGAAGAGGAACGGTTTCTATACCTAGCCAAGCTAGATCAAACCCGCCACGATGCTACTTTAGCCAACGAAGCTCATAAAAAACGCGTCAAAGCACAGTATGACAAATCCATTCAACCTAGGGTTTTCAATGAAGGTGACCTCGTACTCACATATGATCAAATGCATGATAAACTTGGAAAAGTAAAGCTAGAATCTATGTGGTACGACCCCTTTGTTGTAAAACGTGTCTTGGAGAAAGGAGCCTATGAACTTGTCGATTGTGATGGCACACCATTGGCACGGCCCCGCAATGGGCTATACCTCAAACATTTATACGCGTAGGGTTATCCTGCGCGAGATACTCTTTGTACATAATGTACCTAGCTATTTTTCACTTATCTTTTTTGGTGTGCACACATGGACCTCATGTATCCATTCTTACCTTGACTTGTGCTTTTATGCGCAGATGTCTTCCTACTTTGGATTCGCCGACGGTGCAAGCCGACATACCTGGAACCTCACTTCCGCAGCATGGGTAATCTATTCTCCCACTGGCGAGTTGCTATCTTCAGGAGCCAATTGTTTGGGTCCCGCAAGCAACAATATCGTAGAATACCATGCAGTCATCGGACTCTTGACGGAGGTTGCTTCCCTTGGAATTGACTCCCTATCAGTCTTTCTAGACTCCCAACTCGTGGTTTCTCATCTGAATCATGTTTACACAGTTCGCGATCCTATCCTACTTCGCTTATTTCGAAGGGTACGCCTCTTGGAATGATCTTTTAATTTTATATCATATCAACACATACCAAGAGATTTCAATTGTATAGCTGATTCAGTAGCTAATTACATTTTGGATTGGCATCTTGCCCACACATAAAAACACATTATAAAATGAACACACAAGTCATTGTAAATAAATAGGTCATAAAAGTAGGTCCATATATATATCACTATATATAAAAATGTTTTTTCAAATACATAAAGTTTGTGTTTTAAAGGCAAAATTTGGGACCTAGTCCCATACAAAAATTTGGCTCTAAAAGCCTACATATCGTATACATGCCACAAAAAGATAAAAGCTACCATCTAAGGAGATCTGGGAGATCTATCATGTTCCTCCTTAGATTCCTCATGTTGCTGGTGATAACACACTATAGCCCGAGCCACCCTACGGAGGAGTCGGCCAATACGCCTAGGCACACCTACGGTATGCCACTAGAGATGCAAAGGGATGTCTTCCATCTTCATAGAGGGGACACCGTGGGTTAAACCCTATGTGTTCCTCTCTGTCTCCTAGACCCCTCCCACCTCATCCTCATCTTCTTCCTCGTCCGGAGTGGCTCGGCGATCAACACCACCTTGGCGTAACGGCGAATACCCTGCCGGTCTCTGTGGTCCATGATCTGCGACATACACATGTATATATATTAAAATATTTTTTACACATTCTAAAAAACAATAAAAATTATATATTCAAAAAATTAAAAAACACATTTATGAAGGTCATACCTGAATTGTCCCAATCCTCATCTTCCGGCAGTGCCAAGTTTATGTCCTCGCAGAAGTCCACCCCTGCATAGGGGTAGTCATCGATCCTCACAATCTGTTCCTTGAGCCACGAGAAGAAATCCTCACCGAAAGCCAAACGCTACAGCCCTCCAATTCGTCCTGCATACTCGCTCCATCGAGCCATCCATGGCTTGGTGGGTGGACAGGGGGGCATGGTCAGTTGTGGACGCAACAACGGCACCCTCGCCAAGAAGAAAGTGACTAAGATGCTCCCATACCCAAATTGAGAGTTCTCTCCAAGCCTACACTTGTTCACTTGCTCTTTGAGGTTGGTCAATACTGACTCACACCAATTGAATATTGTTCCTGCCATGCAATCCACTGCAAGATTCATCTGTGTATGTGACGCCTGATGGGGACCTGTACTCCCTGCTGCACGTGTGATGGTGAACAACACGGTTTTTAAAGGAAGTTCTACAATGTCCTTAATGACCACCTTACCGCTTTCCTTCCCCGAACCTTGATGGTAATAACGAGCAATTAAAGCATCAGTGCTCGCCTTCGAAGCCGTGAACCCTGTAAAACTCACCCGGGATCCTCTTTTTGAGAGGCCCGTGAGGAAATAAATGTACTCGAGTTCGATCTCGAGTGTGTGTTCTCCAACTCGGAAAGCTTGAATGTCGGGGGTCCCACATTTGAATAATGTGGGTGAGAAGTTTTGCCTGCTTACGGATACCTTTGGTCTTGAAGAATTTCAACAAACCTCATTCCTGCAATGCAGTCACAGTTCTTTGGTCATTTTCGGCCAGCAAATCATCTGCCTCATGCTCTTTTTCCTTCCAACTGACCATTTTTCCCCAAACATGTTGCTAACACCTGCAAAAGGTCATAGGAAATGTTCATTAATCATTTAATAACTTGATCTCAGCTAAAAATTGGAGAAAAATCAATTTTTTGATCTTAAAAATCGCCACTATCACGCCTGGGGGCAACACGACTGCACTGTACTGCACAGTATCACGCCCCTATTTAACGCTATAGCACGGTACTGTTGCACAGTACCGTGTTTCACGTCATAGCTATCTCACGGTACTGTGAAAAGCGAAATTTTCCCGTTAGGGCCTTCCCAAAAATTAACTTCTACTTACTGAAATCAAGATATTTATCTATGAAATGAAAGAGGGGTTTGAAAGCTCTTACCTGGCGCATATGGCTGTTGAAACGATGCCCCGGATCTCCAGACATGAACTCTTGAAGTTTTTGCTCCTCAATGGGTAAAATCTCTTCTTTTGGAAAATGCACAAGTGAAATGGTAACTTTCCATATTTACCTATTTCTTATATAACTTTTTCACTTATTTTTTATTCATTATTTTATCTGGTTAAATTAAAACCCATTTCACATTACTAATATCTGGTCCCATGAGCATTTGTTGACAGGGTCTCCTTTAAAAAATGTTCACACTGGCGTTCATTTATTATTTGACCTTCATTTCGAGCCTACTTTATCTTTTTCGTGCTCTAGATTAAAACTTGAAAAATATTCCAAGCGCTTTTACACCCGTGTCGTGCTTGTCGAACTTAAGTAAAATGGTGTTGAGCTTAGTCAGCTTTACTCATGCTCGTTAAACGATGAGGAAAGTATTATCCTGGTTGTATTGTATTCTTTTTTCGGACCAGAATAATTAAAAAATTACGAAAAAGACCATTGGAGTCCATAGTTAAGCTATTTTCAGACTCCCTAAAATTGAAAAGATTGCCAAGTGATCTTATCTCTTTCACACTTGTAAAAGTATTTGAAAGGTCGTCTATTCGGTGACAGGTTACCCCTTTTTCGGCCCATCTAGACTATTTACGAGAAAGGTATACCTCGGTCAATTTTTGGCTAGGAGAGTTCTCTCGGGAATTGTTTTACACTTTTTCGGGATCGAGGGACTAAATTTACGAAAAAGTACACTTTGGAGCCTTCTTTAATTTTTTCAGGCTCTCTAAATGTGAAAAACTACCGAGTTTTCCTTCCTTGGACTCGTTAAAATTTGACGTCGAAGGACCCACTTTGGGACGAACCCCTCCTTTCTCAGGTTCGTAAAACATGTGAGATTGGACTCATCTATGAGATGAGCTATACCAAGCATCTGTTATCCTATTCAAGCTCGAAAAACAACAAAGAGGTACTTGTCTATCATGTCAGGGGAAAATGGGAAACAAGTTGAGTTTATTTTGTTGGCAGCTTGTCAGTCATCACCTTTGAACATGGCATGCATCTGTCTCTTGTCTATTTTGGGTATCTATTTTCGCTGAGTTATGGTCATCATCCTGAGTCATCTCTCTAGCCACGAGCCTACTCGTTCAGTGTCTATCCTCTGCTATCAATAATCCCTGCTGCCAAGTCCTGTTACATGCCGTTATACATTCAAAGGGTTGCATTGTTCAGAGTCGTTCATTTTTTCAGACCTCCATTGTGTCAGTACATGTTCCATTGTTTCACCATCCTATCCTATCTTTCGTTCCTATTTCATGTCGATGATGTGGGAATCATTATGGCCCACCTTCGACGAGTCTAGTCTCGTCGACGCCAAATCACTATCCGAGAATTGGACTTAGAAATCAACTACTAGTACCTTGGTACCTGCATTCCTCAATGGCAGGTTTCCTCGTGTTCGACAGTAGGTTTACATCATTGACCTCTGATCGAACGATCTCTCGAATGCTCGACATCAACCTATTCATTTGCATTTCGTTGAGATGTACTACAGATACCTTGGGGATCATCGTCATCATTGATAATTTCCCTCGCATTTGTTAACGGTTCACATCATTGACCGGTAATCAAATGGTTTCTACCATGTTTGAGTTCAACACCTTGTAATCACATGGCTAGATTTGTATCATTTGCGATTGAGTAGAAGACCCTGAGCGCACCTTTGTACCTTGATTGTGTCCAGGTTGAGATGGAGATGTTCTTTGTATTGTCACACATATCCACTTTTGTATTGGTCGTGGCTGTGTCATTACTGTCTCATGGATCTACACTTGTTCACAGTAGCCATGATTTGTCTACAGTCTATATCATCTTAGTACTTATGGATATGCAATGTATTGGTCGGCAGCCATGCTTTGAGTCACTTGTTTCCGAGCATGGGAATGCCCGCCTCGATGGTATATCTGACATTTTTGTTTTTGTTTCAACTCCTTGTTGCTCTCCTTGATGCTATCTCCACACAGTATTTGTAAAGTCTTTCAGCCATCAAGTCCCTTCTGACCTCACACTTTAGGGGGCATCTGTTATACCGCCATATTTCACAGTGTCGCATCGTCACCATAAAAATAGTTGACAACACTTCCCCTAATGCTTAAAACACCCAGAAGAGAAATATGATGAATGATCCTTGAAGACAAACCTATCCTGTCAAGAATCAACCCACCTGAGACTTCATATACCTACACTACCGCACCTTGCTCAACATTGAGGGAGCGATAGTCCCCACTACTGTGCTATGCTTATTCTCTGCCACGCGGTACTACCGCGCTATGCTCAGTTCAAGGGGCGCGGTACTCCTTTTTTAGCCTTTTTTCCATGGCTTGTGGGATCTTGATTTTTGAGAGATTTTTGAGGATTGGTATCCCTGATTCGATCCTAACTCACTTTCTCAGATTAGTGGGCCTGATCCACTAAACACTCCCAAGATCCATCCTTCTCTCTTGTTGGTTAACCCTACTACACACTATAAGAGAGAGGCCTTCCATGAGCAAAGAGGAGGACTCTTGGAGACATCAAACTTATGATCTTGAATCTTTGTGGAGATAGCTAGAGTTGAAAGCACTTGGAGCTGGGAGTTGGCTTGGATATCAAGCAACCATTGCAAGTGACTTCAAGTTGGTAATAAAACATAACTTGTCTTGTTTCCCAAATCATGTATGTTGATCTTGTTTCAATCATATGATTTGTATCTTTTATATATTTAGATCCTAACTCATATTTCAAGTTGCTAGAGAATCATATATGCTTGTATCGTGGTTTTATTCTGACAGGTTCATTCGCGAGGACTTGGAGATTGAAGCAACCATTAGGATGAGAAATTGAATCGAAGGTCAGTTAGATCTCTTCGATTTCTTACAGCAATATAATCTTGAGATATTTGTTTAGATCTAGGAATTCAAGGTAGCATTTGTTATCTGTTTGTCTTAGTTTAGAGTCAGTTAAAGTCTACTTTAACCTAAGAGAGTTTCTACCTATCCGTAGGGAGAAGTTTCTACAACAAATTATTTCTTCACCAAAACTAGGATATCATATGCAAAGCCTCAAAACATATTTGGGTTGGCCACAAACAATTACAACTTGGCATGAAAACTAAGTGCTTAATAGGATTGTCGTGCTCAACCTATACTGTGGAAATGGGTAGACTTGCCTCCGGAAATCTCCCTTATCTATTGTTTATTCATTACTTCCTTAACCATTTTATAGGATGTGTTCATTCTCTTTTCCATTGTTTTATCTCTTAGCAAAATTAGAATTTATTAGGAAAATAATAATCAACATTTTTCCTCATTCTCTCTTCTTTTATCTTTTCTTGATTTGGAGAAAGTAGATAGGGTTCACTTTTTAATTTCTCACATTTCTTTTAATTCATAAATTACTATATTTCTCAAACTTAACTTTAATTTCTCTTCTTAAGTTTTATTTCCTCCTTTAAGTCATATCCCCTAGTAAGCTTGGTCCCTCATTTAACAAGTTGTTCCATAACAAGTTGGATGTCAACAATATAATAATAATATAACTTTAGTCACATAAAGTGTAATTTTTTCCATGATGCCTAGATTTACAACTCTAGCATCAATTATAAGTTCAAGTCCTCTTGAATTATTCAAAATATAATCAATTCCTCCCAACTAATTCAAAATATAATCATGTCCTCTTGACTTATTCAAAATATAATCAAGACCTCTTGACTTATTCAATAGGGGTATAGTTTGGGACATTACATCCCACCCCCCTTATAATAATACCATCACAGTGTTATCAAGTTTTATTTCAGCTTTCAAATAGGGAAGGATATGCTTCTTTCATAAAATATCCCCTTTCCCAAGTGGCCCCTTCAGGAATGAAGTGTTTCCAATTCACCTTCACCCGAACAATAAAAATTTTCCAAGACGAGTTTCTTCACGGTGCAATATACATAGTAGTTCTAGTAGTAACTTTCCTTTCGATTCCACTTGTAACAAATTCCAATCAGTAATATGTTTAGTATAATAAATAATCTTTTCAAAAGAGATACATGAAATACATCATGGAATTTAATATGAAAAGGTAAGGCAAGATGATAAGCCACATGGCCTATCCTTGATAGGATTTCGAATGGACCAAAATATCTAGGAGCCAACTTGATACACTTTCACAATTTGAGAGTGCTTCTCTTTGCCTCGGCCTTTAAATACACATGATCACCAACCTGATACTCTTTATCTTTGCGTTATTTATTAGTATAGATTTTCTTCCGATATTGTGCCTCTTTCAAGTTTTGTTTTATCTTTTCAACTAGCTATTCCAAATATTTCAAGAGATTTGGTATCAATCTTTCCATTGGGTCATCCCAAGTGGTAGGTGTCCTGCTCTTTCTGCCATACAAAACTTCAAAAGGGGTCATTTTGGTAGAAGCATGATACCCATTATTACAAGAAAACTCACCCAAGTATAAGTAGTCTTCCCACTGTGAAGGGTTATGCAATACATACGTTAGCTATGTTAGCTATGTTAGCTATGTTAACATACGTTAGAAAACTCACCCAAGTATAATTAGTCTTCTCTTAGAAATACGTTAGCTATGTTAACAACTTTATGTGTTGACTTTACTGGAATAAAATGTGAAATTTTTGACAATTTATCTAGAACGCTGCCTTTCTTATCAAATGTGGAGCTTCTCTTTTGCTCAAGTTTCGACTTATTGGAGGATCGGGTACAAATACCAACGCTGAACTTTTAGGCCTATGGAGTCTTTTAAAAGTTTCCCACCTGTGCGGTCTGAACTCAATTTAGATTTTTGGTGATTCTATGGTGGTTATCCATTGGGCAAATAAACTTGTAAATCTTAAGAATATCACATTACAATACTGGTGTTCCAGGATTTCTGATTATATGACTCTTTTTTAGAATATCTCTATTAATCACACTTATAGAGAAAATAATGCTAAAGCGGATGCACTTTCAAAACTGGCTGTTGATGGGGATACAGGCACACTATACTGGGAAGAATGGGTAGAAAATCAACTTGTCTCGATGGGAAGTTACAACTCTTTTTTTGTTGAGGCTTAATGTGCCTCTTGATATTTGTCATGCTTATTTTGGGACTGATTGTTTATGATAGTTTGTTAAGACAAATGTCAGTTTTTGCTATTTTCTTGCACTAGTTATGATCATCATAAATGTTTTGATCTTGGTTGTGCCATCAGTTTTGAGGCAACCATCTTGCTTTGTACTTTTTGATTTCATATCAAAATAACAGAAGTACGTTTTTTTCCTCTGAAAAAAAGGAGTCATTTTCTTTTTACTTTTAGGAAATGCTATGATAAAATCCATGCTGATTACTTCCCATTTCCATTTAGGAACGGGTAGGGGCTATAGTAAACCTACATGATGTTGATGTTGAGTTTTAACTAAATTACACTCTTGACATTGTGCTATAAAATATGCTATATATGTTTTCATTTTAGGCCAGAAGTAATGTTTCTTAATGGATGATATCATTTTATGGTTTCTGGGATGCCCCGAACACGGTTTCTTATGGAATTCTTCCACAATAAGTTGTTTGATATTTGTTGTTTCAAGTGTGTACAACCTATTTTTATACTAGAGAAAACCTTTTTCATCAATTTTGTATACTTGTTATTGTTGTCCAAGTTTTTATTTCCGCAATTTTCACAAGTTTCAACATAAAACTTGTCATTTTCAAGTGTTCTAATTTTTGTGTTTAAATCAAATTTTGTTTTACTTATTGAAATTTCATAAAGTAGGTGTGCCTATCAACTCAAGGAATCTTCAACTTTATTCTCTTTTCCCTTGACGTGTTTGACTTCAAAATCATATTCACTAAGAAAGACTATCCAATGTGCTTGTCATGCATTCAAGTTAGGTTGTTCAAAGATATGACTCAAACCCATATAATCAGTTTTCAATAGGAATATCTTTCCCATAAGGTAATTCCTCCACATTATCAAGGCATGTATAATAGCAGTTTATAACTCTAATTCATGCATGACATAATTACACTCATTCTATTTAAGTTTTTGTGATTCATAAGCAATCACATGGTCATTTTGCAAAAGGACTCCTCCTAGTCCTTCCTTGCATGCATCTGTGCAAACTACAATGTCTCAATCTGAATCAACAATCTTTAAGATAGGTGCATTAGTTAATAAAATTTTAAGCCTTTGAAAACTGGTTTGACTCTTGTCACTCCAAACAAACATGTTTTCCTTTTTCTATAAAGAGGTAATAGGATAAGTTATCCTTGAGACGTTTTCGATAAACTTTCTATAATACCCTGTTGATCCCATGAATGATCTTATATTGGAAACATTATGAGGAGTAGTCCAATCCATAATTTCCTTTATCTTTTCCGAGTCCACATCCATACCTTCCTCATATATAACTTGTATTCTCATAAAATAGGCAACATTATTCTCAATTGATCCTCATGTTCTTATTCATTTTTTGAATAAATCAAAATGTCATCAATAAAAACTAGGACACATTTTTCAAGTACTGACTAAAAATGCTATTCATCATGCACGTGAAAGTTGCAGGTGCATTAGTCAAGACAAATGGAAACACTAGAAACTCATAGTGGCCATATCTACTTATGAAAGTAGTCTTACTTATGTCTTAGTGTTGGATTCTTACTTGGTGATAACCAGATCTTAAATCAATGTTGGATAAAAATTTGGCTCCTCCGACTTGGTCAAACAAGTCATCAATTCTAGGTAGTGGATACTTGTTCTTAATGGTCTACTTGTTTAGTTTTCGGTAATCGATACACATCCTCATGATACCATCTTTCTTTTCCACAAACAAAATGGGTGCTCCCCAAGAGGATACACTTGGTATAATGTACCCTTTATCAATCAAGTCTTGCAACTGAATCTTGAGTTCTACCAACTCAAGAGTGCTCATTCAATAAGGTTCCTTAGAAACGGGAACTGCTCTTGGCACTATATTTACAAAGAAGTATAAGTCTTGCTTAGGTGGCAACCCACGTATATCTTCCAGAAACACATCTTTGAACTCTTTTAAAATAGGAAAGTATTCTATTTTCTATTTTGTTTCTTCTTCACAATTTTTAGCATTTACTACAAACAACTTGCAGCCTTTTCTTACACTTCTTTTAAGTTGTAAAGCAAAAATCTACAGAACAAATGTTTTTCTAGGTAGGACTTTTACAAAACTGGACTTTCCTTGGTCATCTATGCATGCGAAAGTCTTTTCTAAATAGTTTAAAATCACATGGTTCTTTTCTAGACAATCCATCCCAATTAGTACATCAGAAGAACCCAAAGGTGGAATGTTTAAAGTATCCTTAGTATCTAAACCATTCAAATTCAGAAAATAGTCTTTTATCAATTTGAAATTTTCCTCTTTGTACTTGTAGCTAGATGTACCAACAAAGTTTTATCATGCTTACTTTCTTTAAATGACATTTTTCTACTATCTTTGGAGATATGTAACTACGTCATGCTCTAGGATCAATTAAAACAAAAACAAAATGTGCAGAAATTTTATCTTTTATTTCAATCATAGAGGCTTGATATTTAGCTTGTCGATATTCATGTGCTAAACAAATTCTTGGAGTTCTTTCCATGTCACCAATAGGCATGTCTTCTTGTAAATTATTTAGAATTTAACCTTTTCAATTAGGACAGTCCTTGAGGTAGAGAGGTCCTTGAGAGTCAGAACATTTTACTGTTTCAAGAACTGTTCTATTCCTAGGATAAGTTACCGATCTATTTACAGTTTGAGCTGGAATATTGGACTGATAGTTGCTTTTACTAATAGTTTTAGTGTTTTTAAAGTTTTTGCTGGTTGTAAATCAAGTATAATGATTTATGTGTGAAGGTGTTCTAAAACCTTTCTTTCTTCGATCAACAAATGTCTGTTTCACATCACAAACATTGTGTTTTGTTTCAGATCTATCTTGGCTATGTTCATAACATAGTCTTTCTTTGTTAATAGATTCATCTAAACTTTTGGGCACATCAAACTCTATCTTGTTTACATAATGAATAGGTATACAACTCAAAAATATCTATGTTTTGAGATTTTCCTCTTTTATGTAGGGAACACAATGCAACAATTCTAAGAAATTGTTAATTAAACCATCGATATTCATGGACCCCATTTTCAGCGAATAAAATTCCTCAATTTTCTTGTCATATAACCTTTCAAATAGTGTCATGTCCAAAATTTGGTATTGGGTCACAATGGCCTAATCACATTGGCCCTATTCATTAGAGTTTGTCAAATTGATGCTAAAGGTCAAATAATTGCCAAGGAGGAAAATTACTAGTTTCCTAGGTTTGGGGTGGAAGCTTTGGGATTTGGAATAATGGGGATAATAAATGATGTTTAGACATTAGAAGGGTTCAATTATTTAATAAATAGAGTGAATAAAGAAATTCAAGAGAAATCCTAGGTGACAAATGGTTTTGGAGACATATGGAGAATGTGGGACCCACACTAGCTTGATTTTTCATAATACATGGTATCTCTCTTTTGCAAATTCGAATTAATGGGAATGTGAACACTCTTGGGTGAGTTGGTAAGTCATAACACATGTCATTGAGCATCTTAGGTCTAATTGGGAAGGATTGGTAACCTCCATGGAAGATAAAGAGTCAAAGTGGAAGTTTGTGGACACTTGGGCTAGATTCCCTAGCCCCTATGACACCAATGATGGAGCATCTATGACAACTATGACAAATTGCAGACCTGACCTCTGACATATGACCACTATGACATGTCAGCCCCAAAAATAGGCTCAAGGAAGGCGAATTTGGGAGTTGGAGAAGCCAAAGAGACTCAAAATCGAATTTGGGAGAAGATGGAAGGTTGGAACTAGGAGACAAGTGGCAAATGTGGAATATTTCCTAAATGGAAATCTATTGAATCTATTGAGAGGATTTAGACCCTTAGAAGGCTAATGCTGGTTATAAAATGTAGAAATGAAGTATTAGAATGGATTTTGATCATTTGTAGAATTTGCAATTGCATTTGTGAAGAGGGAGAGCTAGTGGATGACTAGTTTCTTGCCTTAGCCAATTTCGAGGGTGAAAGATTCCCATCCAAGTTGGTAATTGGAAAGGACATTCAGACCTTTCATTTGGAGCTTTAATGGAGTCTTTATTTACAGGTGTAAGCTACAGGGCAGCTCATGGTTTCTTCTATTGCAGCTCACTCCTTCGACCATTTCCAGTTTTGATGACATATTCTTGATCCTTGAGGGAGGGCATTTTTGGTGAGATATTGTACTCTTTGGGGAAGCTTTTAATGCCCCATTTATTTTGTAATATGAATTAAATACTATTTTCTTCATCTCCAAAAATTTTCAGGTCGAAATTCCAAGTAGAAATGTATAAATCTCATTTTTAATGGAAGAACAATGCCATTTCCCCACTACCTTGTTGTGAGCCAATGTATTGATGATTATTTCGAATGAATGGATGATTCTCTGATATATTTGTGATCAATATACTTCCATGGATGTATTCTACAAGTTTCATGTACTGTACTTGAGCATTTGAAGCATTTTTGCTCAGTTTAGTTGTATTGGGAGGTGAAATAGTGTCATTTCCCCAAGGGTCGAATTGGGGATTTTTGCAGTTGAATGGGAGAGGGTGAGAACAGTTGTAATAATCCATTAATGGTGCATATGAGACTTTAATAAAATACTTAACACATTACATACCTCTGTTCATAAATTTGAGTGGGTTTGGAGGCATTTGGGAAGCCATTTTCAGTACTTACCTCAGGGGGATTTGAACCCCAAATTACTAGTAAAATTGCATACTTGTTCCAGAATCTTAAGAGAGTTTGCAGAGGTATTTTGGTGACCATATTTCATACCTAAACATCATATTCAATTACTAATATCATTCATACACCTTCCTTGAATATTTGAAGGGATTTGGAGTCAATTTGAGACCTAGAGACCAATATTAGTCAAAGGGAAATCACCGGTAAAGTTGCCTACATTGACCAGAATTGAAAGAGGATTTGCAGAAGTATTTTAAAGGTGCAAAGGCATCCCTGAAACACATATTTATGTTCTAATATCATTCATATACCTTCTCAGAATATTTGGGATCATTTGGGGCAAATTTGGGACCTAGAGATCAAAACTAGTCAAAGGTCTAACTAGGGAAAAAAAGTGAAAAATTGCCATTTTAATAAAATTCCTAACAAGGGACGTTACAGTGGTATCAGAGCATGGTCCTTGCACCTGTGGATTAGGTACATACATTCAAGAATAATTGGCAGCCATGTCTTACTATTAGGATGAATCCTATGAGTACAATTCTTACGAGGAATATGCATATGCTTATGAGCAATATGAAGCAGAATGTGAAAGGTACGAGGAAGAGGTGCCATCATTCAACACTTCATACAATTTCAAGAGAAATGAAGATTATTCTTATGAATTTAGATATGATGAATATGAGTGTGTCATACCAACCAAGGATAATTCTATGAGCGAGTTCCAAAGATGGAGAGAAAAATATAAAACCTTGCCCCAACAATATCAAGAATATCAAGAATATCTTGCTTCGAGCAAAAATACACAAAATGCCATGTCTTTTGAGTACTATGCTGAACATGTTTTTGAAAATAGGCCCAAAAATGAAGATGTGGAGTTAGTGAAGAAAGGTTTATGCCCTTCTTGTAAAAACCTTTGGAGCGAGTATCATATATGTGTGCATGAAATGATGTCCTCCTTAAGGAGAGCTTTTGAGATTTATTCAAGAAGAGATTCCAAATATACTGATCCTAAGGAAAACAAGGGAAAAAATGCATCAGCCTTCTTGAAGGAGAAAAATGAAGAGACATCACAAGAGCATGAAGAATATTCTATTGAAAATATGGAAGATCATTTCGAGACACCTTCTAGCTTAGACATGAACCAAAGAGCATCTACTGATGGATGCTTAAACTATGAAGGAGTACCTACTGATGGGTGCTCACACCTCTATGTTGGTGACATAGAGATCACTTTTGAAAGTGTTGCTACAAGCCCAAGTTCCATTAAGCATGATAATGAAGACCTTATAGCAGTTGAAGAAGAACCAAGATCAACTTCCCCATCACCACTTGAGCTTCATGAAGTTGGTCCAAGCAAAAATGAAGAAGATGAGGAGGTTCATTTGCAAGAGCCTCATTTTCTTGAAGGGTCCTTAAAGATGAATGAAAAGAAGATCCAAGAGTCCCTCAGCATTCTCCATGACACTCAAGCATTGGTGTCAAATTCTTGTTGGAGAGCTACTTCATTGGAGGAAACATCCTTCATTGAAGACATGGAGAAGATTCAAAGAGAAATGTGCCACATCAAAGGTAATTTCATGTCTTTGCTATTTGATAGAAACCATTTGTTTGAGCTTAATGAATTTTTACATGATGCATACTTGAAGAATAATGAGGATATTCATAAGCTCACAATTCAAAATGAGCAACTTCTTGAAAAGTTGCAAGATACTTGTTTTTCCTCCTATGTTTCAGATTGTCAAATGGTAGATTGTTTGGAGGATTCTCATGACATGGTGGATCATGAGAAATGTGGAAATTTGAATGTGCTTAATGTGTTTGAAGATATCCAAACACTTGATGTGGTGGAAGAGGAACTTGAATTGTCTCTTGATGAAGGTTATGCAATTTTTAAAGAAGAGCATGATTCCTCTACATTGGAACCAATCTATGACAAAGGTTTCACACTTTTGAAGGAGCTGCATGATACTAGCCATATGAATCCTTCCCATGATGAAACTTCTGCACTTTTTATCATTTGGGTAAGTTAGTTCATTATCCTACATCCTACAATTCCATGTTTTGCAGCATTAGTCTCAATGAAGTATGGGTGAAAGGGTTCTTTTTGATGGTGCCACATGAGGAGTATGGAACTCCTAGATTTAACTTTTATGATGACATGGTTGGAGCACATTCTTATTCACATTTGCAGTAGCATCCTTTGTTACTTTATGATGATGCACATCTACACGAATGCACCTATGATATGCGTTTGAGTCACTTGAAGACTCATGGTTTTTCTTGCTCAACACTTGATTCATTTGATGTTAGAGGAACTTCATCCAACACTTGGGTGAATAGATTTATGATTGGAGAACATTTTTTTTGCAAGAAACATACTTTGTTATATCTTTATGACTCTCACATTCAGGGATGTATGTGTGAGACTTATTTGATTTATTTGAAGTCTCCTTGTTTTTTCTGCTCATTATTTGGTTCAGATTTTAGTGGAGATTCTTCATTCACTTCTTGGATGAAAGAATACATGGTTGAATATTTTTATGCATATCACATCCTTTTGGAGCAGCATTATAGGACATGGGATCCTCACCTATGTCATTGGAGAAGATTTGATTGGTCACTTGAAGCTTGTATGCACTTGGAAAATGGTGGTCTACTTTCTTGGACGTATAAGCACTTTCATGACTCTTTGATGAAGCATATCCTTGATGTACATTTTCATTATGTTGTTATGTACTTTGATGATATATATTTGGTACTCATGATGTTTGGAAGGATGCATACAAGAAAATGGGATCCAGGAATCGTCTTAACTAATGGTGTGGGTTGGAGAGCACTCTTAATTATTGGGGTGCAATACAAGCAATGGGACCCTGGAATAATTTTTATCTCATTGGTTTCAAATTTTTTGGGGAAACAAGCAGTATGGGAGATGGATTTCCCCACTTAATAAAGTGATTTTTATCAGAGTAGTGCAGCAGAAAGCATGGTGGTTCCTCTCTAAAATCTTCATGGAAACTCAAAGACTCAAGGTTGGGAAATTCAATGGCAACTTCAAAGAATTATACAGAAAGCAGGTTCTTCAACACCCATGTTTAAAATTGCTTGAGGACAAGCAATATTGGGAAGGGAGGATTTTTCATGTCCCAAATTTGGTATTGGGTCAAAATGGCCTAATAACATTGGCCCTATTCATTAGAGTTTGTCAAATTGATGCTAAAGGTCAAATAATTGCCAAGGAGGAAAATTACTAGTTTCCTAGGTTTGGGGTGGAAGCTTTGGGATTTGGAATAATGGGGATAATAAATGATGTTTAGACATTAGAAGGGTTCAAGTATTTAATAAATAGAGTGAATAAATAAATTCAAGAGAAATCCTAGGTGACAAATGGTTTTGGAGACATATGGAGGATGTGGGACCCACACTAGCTTGATTTTTCATAATACATGGTTTCTCTCTTTTGCAAATTCGAATTAATGGGAATGTGAACACTCTTAGGTGAGTTGGTAAGTCATAAAACATTTCATTGATCATCTTAGGTCGAATTGGGAAGGATTGGTAAACTACATGGAAGATAAAGAGTCAAAGTGGAATTTTGTGGACACTTGGGCTAGATTCCCTAGCCCCTATGACACCAATGATGGAGCATCTATGACAACTATGACAAATTGCAGACCTGACCTCTGACATCTGACCACTATGACATGTCAGCCCCAAAAATAGGCTCAAGGAAGGCGAATTTGGGAGTTGGAGAAGCCAAAGAGACTCAAAATCGAATTTGGGAGAAGATGGAAAGTTAGAACTAGGAGACAAGTGGCAAATGTGGAATATTTCCTAAATGGAAATCTATTGAATCTATTGAGAGGATTTAGACCCTTAGAAGGATAATGTTGGTTATTAAATGTAGAAATGAAGTATGAGAATGGATTTTGATCATTTGTAGAATTTGCAATTGCATTTGTGAAGAGGGAGAGCTAGTGGATGACTAGTTTCTTGCCTTAGCCAATTTCGAGGGTGAAAGATTCCCATCCAAGTTGGTAATTGGAAAGGCCATTCAGACCTTTCATTTGGAGCTTTAATGGAGTCTTTATTTGCATGTGTAAGCTACAGGGCAGCTCCTGTTTTCTTCTATTGCAGCTCACTCCTTCGACCATTTCCAGTTTTGATGGCATATTCTTGATCCTTGAGGGAGGGCGTTTTTGGTGAGCTATTGTACTCTTTGGGGAAGATTTTAATGCCCCATTTCTTTTTTAATATGAATTAAATACTCTTTTATTCATATCCAAAAAATTTCAGGTCGAAATTCCAAATAGAAATGTATAAATCTCATTTTTAATGGAAGAACAATGCCATTTCCCCACTACCTTGTTGCGAGCCAATGTATTGATGATGATTTCGAATGAATGGATGATTCTATGATATATTTGTGATCAATATATTTCCATGGATGTCTTATACAAGTTTCATGTACTGTACTTGAACATTTGAAGCATTTTTACTCAGTTTAGTTGTATTGGGAGGTGAAATCATGCCATTTCCCCAAGGGTCGAATTGGGGATTTTTGCAGTTGAATGGGAGAGGGTGAGAACAGTTGTAATAATCCATTAATGGTGCATATGAGACTTTAATAAAATAATTAACAAATTACATACCTCTGTTCATAAATTTGAGTGGGTTTGGAGGCATTTGGGAAGCCATTTTCAGTACTTACCTCAGGGGGATTTGAACCCCAAATTACTAGTAAAATTGCATACTTGGTCCAAAATCTTAAGAGAGTTTTCAAAGGTATTTTGGTGACCATATGTCATCCATAAACATCATATTAAATTACTAATATCATTCATACACCTTCCTTGAGGATTTGAAGGAATTTGGAGTCAATTTGAGACCTAGAGACCAATACTAGTCAAAGGGAAATCACTAGTAAAGTTGCCTACATTGACCAGAATTGAAAGAGGATTTGCAGAAGTATTTTAAAGGTCCAAAGGCATCCCTGAAACACATATTTATGTTCTAATATCATTCATATACCTTCTCAGAATATTTGAGATCATTTGGGGCAAATTTGGGACCTAGAGATCAAAACTAGTCAAAGTTCTAACTAGGGAAAAAAAGTGAAAAATTGACATTTTAATAAAATTCCTAACAAGGGACATTATAGATAGGTACTTCTCTTTAAACAACTATTTAAATTCATACCATTCAATCTTGTTTTCTCTCAATTATTTGGTAAGTTTCAAATCTCTCCACCAATTAGAAGCCTTGTTGTTGAGGTTATAAATTTCCAAACAAGCCTTCAACTCACTTGGGTAGGCATACATTCAGAATATTTAGACATTCCAAGCAACCACTCTTCCGCTTTTTCACCAAATTCTACCTCACCATTAAAGGTTTGAGCTTTAATCCTTTTAAACTCTCCTTTCAGTTATGAGTTATGTGAGTGTTTAGACCTTTTCTTATGATGGAAAGAGGATGAAGTGTGAAAGGAACTACAGTTGTAACCTCTCATTTTATGAATAGAAGAAGAATCAGATTCTGAATGTTTAAATTCTAGTTCATGATTCGGGTTTCTTTCCTCATTATTAGGTCCTTTTGCTACATTACTTGATGTAGGTGTTGGACAATGTTTTATTTCTGTCATATTTTGTAACAGGACAACATTCAAATCATGTTGTGCTTGTCTATATTTCATATTATTAGCTTTGAAACTTTTCAATTCTTCTGTTAAATTTTGCATAGTTTTTAATAATTTAGAGGGTGTTACTGTTTTTTTTTCACCATTTAAACTGAACCAAATTTCACCTTCTTATTGGGGTGGATTAATATGACATTGTTGGCTAGAATTTCCTTCTGCACTCATAATTATTGTTGGAACATATTCCCATCATTGACATTCCATGAACCTTAGAATTGTTCCTAAGTACTTTAGACCAAGATTAAAACACCATTATTTGGCTCCCTAGTGTCTAGTTCATGTGGTATTGTGTGTGTCAAAGTTATGGATCTAGATAAACTGGCTTACCTATCTAAGCAACCAATAACATATCAACATAAATAAAGAACAGAAAAAGACCATGGAAAAGAATACACTAGATATATGTGGTTCACCCAATTGGGCTACGTCCACGGAAAGGTTGTCTTCTATTATCTCTAGAAATCTCCTTCAATCTTACAAAGATAGAAACTCCAAATAACCCCAATACAATATAGCAGAGAGATTCTGAGCACAATAGAGTGTGTTGTGATAGTATGATGATATGATTGTATGTGACTCCCTTGACCCGATTATATACCATTAGATGTGGAGGAATTACTCTCACATATTGCATGTGGGATAATATAATTCTCCATAATAACACCTGTTTATATAACAATGGATATCAAGAGTATACTTTACCATATTAAATATGGGATATAATATATTACTCTTTTACATAAGATTGTGGACAACTTCCGACATAATACAAAGACATTATTACCTTCCAAGGAATATAATATATTCCAACACTCTCCCTTAATAATGGCTGGGATAAAATCCCACATTAACACTAGGGAAGGAAGGAGTCATTACTCCTCCCCCTTGGTGACAACTTCCCTCATCCAAAGCAAGGAAAGAAAATGCACATACTTCACTTTTGTTAAGGATTTGGTGAAGATATCAGTTGCCTACTGCTTGGTAGGAAAATAGTCAAGAGAAAGAATACCATCTGCTACAAGACCTCGAATATAATGAGCATCAAGGTTGAGATAATTTGTCTTGGAGTGATATACCAATTATAAGAAAGCTAAATTGCACCTTGATTGTCACATTTCAACACAGTGGATGATTTCAGAACCAGACCAAGGTCAGTAAGGACATGCCCTAACCAAACTTCTCCTTTAGCTAATTCTTTGGCTCCTCTATACTCTACTTCACACAAAGATAAAGAAAGAGTCTTCACCTTCTTGCTGGACCAAAAAATCATACCTGAACCAAGTTGAAATATATAACCAGCAGTGGTGTTAATGTAATTGTAACTTCAGAAGACATTCACTTGTATTTTATATTGTATTTATTATTGTATTTTATTTGTACCTCTGACAGAGATATTTATTCCTCCGATCGGGGATGTCATTATTAAATTTGGTCGTGTAAATTCATTGAGTAAAATCCTCCTATGTAAGTCGGGGCATTAGTTCCCCCTAGAGTAAAATGTAATGGGGTTTTTAAGTCCACTAGAGGGGTCGGCCCAATCAGGTTTAGTTGAGGCCGACATGTCAAGCGGAAAAGGTAAAGTGGAAGTGAATGTATAAATAGAGAGCTAGGCTCTCTCATTTATTCATTCACTCACTCACTATGAAGTTCGCATTAGAGATAAAGAGGACAAGTTCGCACAAGTGGAGAAGAGAGAAGCTACTGAAGACCATCTCTATTTTTGGGGTTTTATTTTTTGATAATGTATTGGTGATCATTCTATCTATGAGGAAGTTGTGGGTTTTTATCCTTTATGGTTTCCCCGAGCAAAATATTTGTGTCTCTTGTGTTTATGTTGTGCTTGTTATTCTCTCAGTAAGATCCTAGATTAGTATTGATTAAAAGTTAAAAATATAACATGGTATCAGAGCTAACCTGAGAAGAAGACACTGTGCAGTTGCGGAAGCTAGGGATTCTTAATTTTTGGACTTCTCTCCACAGATCATCAACAAAAAGAGGCTAGGCTAACTCTCCTAAGAAGGGTGCATCTTTCTGTCGAAGCAGAAGTTGATTCTAAGCATTTTCACTTTTTGGCCCGTCACTGCTACCGAAAATTAGGGCTTTTCATAGAATTGGAATTTTGGGGTGAAATCAGCATAGGGAAGTGCACCTCCTCAAAATCAAAATTTAGAGACCAAGATCAAATTTTTTGAGTGGGTTAAACTCCTAGAAAGTCAAAACCTAGTTTGACTTTGGACCAGAAAAACCAGAAAAGACTAGAAACTACAGATCAGAATTTCACAAGTCATTTTTCAAGGGTGATTTTTTGGAATATTCAGAAACCAAGTGTACCAGCATACTCGCCTCAGTCAAGTGCATCTATTTGTCCAGACAAAAGTTTCAAATTCCAAGCTTGAAAATTTAGGGTTTCTTTAACAAACCCTAGCTAGCTTCAGAACCAGTTTAAGCAAATCAAGTGCTAAGACCTAAAATCTTTTTTATTTCCATTTGAAGTACTCATTAAAGATGTATCACCACACTAATCTTGAGGAGAAGCTTGAAGGGGCTGATAACTTCCGAGCATGGAAGTATAGGATTACACATGTCCTTGAAGAGAATGAATTGGACACATATGTGAATGAATAAGTTCCAGTTCCATACGGAGATGAGGATAAATCCTTACACAAGAAGGACTTGGTTAAGGACAAGAGGATCATTGTTGATTCATTTAAGGATCATGTCATCCAACATGTGTGATCCTTGAAAAAACCTAAAGATATGTTTGATTCCTTGACCAAGCTATTTGAAGGAAAGAATATAAATTGGAAGATGACTTTGCAGAACCAGTTGAAGAATGTGAAGATACAAAATGCAGAGGCCATGTAGTCCTACTTTAGAAGGGTCTCTCAAATCAAGGAGAAACTTGAAGTCATGGGAGAAAATGTAGAAGATGGAGAAATTGTGATGACCACCTTGAATGGCCTCCCTAGATCATGGGACTCTTTCATTCAAGGGATTTTTGCTAGAAAGAATTTAATCACATTCAGTAGGCTATGGGAGGAATGCTCACAAGAAGAAGCTCGACTTGTAGCTCGAGAAGAGAAGATGGGAGAAAACGATGATCAAGCTCTCACAACACACTCCATGAGGAATAACAACAAGAGGGAGCACCACCACAACAAGAAGGAGAGCTACCACAATAGGAACCACCATAGAATATTCAAGAGAGATATATCTATTGTTAGATGTTATACATGCGATGAGAAGGGACACTACTCCAAATATTGTCCCAGAAACAGAAGTGGCTCCAACAAGAAGAAGACCAACAAGAAAATACACCATGCACACACTGCAGAAGATGATGAAGCTCCAAGGAAGAGAGCCAGAGAAGAAAGTGATGAATATTCAAGTGACAAAGAACATGTCCTGATATCAGCACTCACGGGCATTGTCACACACAAAAGAAATGATTGTCTTGTAGATAGTGGGGCTTCCAAGCATATGACAGGATATAAAGAATTCTTCATGAACCGGTCTAAAAATGAGTCACCTCACAAGGTGAAACTTGGGGACGACTATCAATATTCCATAAAAGGAAGTGGAGAAGCTTCATACAAGCTAGACTCTAGCAAGTCTTTGAAGATGAAGGATGTCCTATATGTTTCAAGACTCGAGAAGAACCTTCTCTCCATACCGGCTTTGGATGCAAAAGGTATGAGGGTTTCATTTGTTGATGGCTGCTATGAATATTAATTATTGTATTAAATTAATCAGTAAATTATTAATTAGTTTAATTGAAGGGACGTAACCCTTCTTAAGAATGCTCAAACCTTATAAAAGGCGAGCTCTTGTAAAGCGTTAAGCATCTTATCAATTCAATAATATATATCCGTTCACTAATTTAATAGTCGAATCCGACTCTCATATTGAATAATGAATAAGAATAATATATTTTGATGATGAAATACAATGAATATCGCCGCCTTAAATATGGTTGGGCCATCCACTATTGAAGAGACATTCCTCTTCATAAATATAATAATTAATTAATATTACTAATAGTATATAACCTTATTTATTTACTAATTTATTGTTGTAGCATTGCCTTTCCCTTCGAAAAGCTTTGTCCTCAAAGCTGAGTTTCTCATGACGTCTTTTATTCTGGCTCTATGTCGCACTGATGACTTGAGAGATGCGATTTTGATTATGACCATTGCCTCTTTTGGGTTATTTTGTCTTGGTATTTGCATTAAGCATGAACTTGGCAAAGTTTTGTTTACGCTTTTTCTACTTGTTTGATTGCTTCTTTTAACTATGTTTTTCGTCAATTGAACATGCTCAACATACATTATGACCTTAACTATTTCCGTGTTGTTATTCCCAAAACATTTTGTGTCAGTCCCTTTGAATGGGCTCTTTGTGCTTATAATGCACATAAGAACACTGGTCTTATATTGTGTCTGATAGATATTATAGTTGTTCCAAATGATGTTCTTCATTTTGATCCTTGTGAAGAAATGCATACTTTGCTCACAAGGTGGAATTTGGTTTGAAAGCCTAACTATATTGATGCTTTGTTTGAAAATTTTACCATCTAGGTGGACACTGGACTCCGTCACTTCTATCCTTGATATTAGTCCAAGCATATTTAGGATGTCATCATGTGTTATTCCCCTTCTACTTGTCTTGTAAGATAAGGTCTCACAATCATCATATAACATTCTTGGATTTGAAATCACCATATAACTTCCATTGAGATTCCTTTGAGGTGAGAGGATAGTTAGGGTATAGGTTGAATCTGGAATACTTACTTTCTTAGACTTGACTTCTTCTGCACATTGTAGGACCCATTCCTTTTCATTGCATTTATTATTTTTATTATTATCAACACCAACTTGTTTCTTATCACAATCTTGGTCAAGATTATCTTTTTCCTTGTCAAATATTTCGTTGTTGGTTTCTTCATTAATAGGATGTGTTGTATATTTGTCTTGCATATTATCTTGATCAATGCCATTACTTTCATCATGGTTGACATAATGGTCTACTACATCTTCTTCTTTTACCTCAGCTTTAGTGGCTTCTTCTACAGAATTTTCACATACATCTTCATTTTCTATAAGTGTTAAATTGTTAATAGATTTTTTTATTTCATTTATATCCTTACTGATTTGCTCAAAAAGCTTGATCAATTCTTCATTGAATGACGCCATAGGTCTTGTAGAGGGGGATTTTTTTTTTATTATTTAAATAACTCAGTTTTTTTTCCCAAAAATAATTATTATTTTAAAATAATAATAATAATTATTTCAATGATAATTTTTTTTTAAATAATAATAATATTATTAATGTCTTATGTAAACTATATATATAGTTTAATATATAGTTTCTTTTTTTTTTAAATATTAAACTAATGTAATAATATTATTACAAAGTTTAAATATTTAATTTTTTTTTTTTTAAATTCAGGGTTTCACTTGCTGGAGAGGAGGACGAGAGGTGGAGACCGAGCGACGGCATGGAGGTTGGCAGCTGTTGGGGCGAGCGCAGGAGGGAGGGGAGGCCTGCGGTGGAAGGAAAGAAGGCGACGACGGTGGACTAGGGTGTGTCGAGGAGTGACGGGGAGGATGAACAGAAGGGCTGGACGGAAGGAGCGTAGGATAGTGGAGCTGCGCATGGGAAGAGTGGCAGGAGAGTGAGCAGAGGCCAAGGAGGAATGGATGTGGGATGAGAGGCGTCGATGTGGCGTATGCAGGTGGTGAGGGTTTTAGCAGGGAGAGGATTTGTGGGAGATAAGGGGGGGGGATGGGCGATGGACGCGAGAAGGAGGAGAGGGACATGGGAGCAGGAGAAGGGAATAGGCGTTGAGGTGATGGCGTAGACAGGGTGCAGAAAAAAGGAGAAGAGTGCGGCGTGAGGGAGCAGGGACGTGAGTGGAAGGAGGGGTGAGGGAATGAGGAGGCAGTGGGGAGCTGCAGAATGAGCGTGGAGGGTGGCAGCAGTGAAGGCACAAGGATTTAGAGAGCTAGGGGTGGCGGGGAGTGAGCAGGCGGCGGTGTGGAGGTGTGCAGGGCTACCAAGAGGAGACCAACACGTGGAAGATGGAGATGGTGGAGTTGTGTGTGCGTGCGAATTGGATGGAGAAGTAAGCAGCGAAAAAAATCAGGAATTGATGAGATGAGTCCGAGCTCAGAGTAGGATATGTGAGCCGAAACCGAGCTCGATAGTAGGAGGAGCCGAATCCGAGCTCAGGTTAAAGGAGCCAAAACCAGGCTCTGATACCAAATGCGGTGAACATATCCATTCACTAATTTAATAGTCGAATCCGACTCTCATATTGAATAATGAATAAGAATAATATATTTTGATGATGAAATACAATGAATATGGCCGCCTTAAATATGGCTGGGCCATCCACTATTGAAGAGACATTACTCTTCATAACTATAATAATTAATTAATATTACTAATAGTATATAACCTTATTTATTTACTAATTTATTGTTGTAGCAATGGCCAAGTCCTAATGTGGCCAAAGTGAAAAACTATAGATGATGCAGTTGTGATTGGAGAGAAAGAGGGAGGTTTGTACAAATTGAAGGGCCAACCTAAACAAGACTTGGTCCATGACTCCATGGAGAAAAGTGAACTATGGCATAGAATTCTTGCACATGTGCACTATAGGGCACTACCCATTGCAAGAAAAGAGGTTGAAGGACTTCCAGAAATCCAGTCAAAGCATGAAGGCATCTGCAAAGGATGTGCAAAGGGAAAGAACATGAAGAATGAATTTCCAAGTAGCTAGAACAAGGCGAAAGGAATTTTGGAAATTATCCACTCCGATGTATGTGTTCCGATGTCATCCAGTTCATTGGAAATTAATAAATTTTCTAGGAAGACTTGGATATATTTCTTGAAGAGAAAAGATGAATTATTCAGCAAAGCTTAAAGAATTCAAAGCCTTGATTGAGAACCACACAGAGAATAATATCAAGACCTTTCGATCAGACAATGGCGGAGAATTCACATCAGAAGACTTCAAGAATTTATGCAGAGAATCAGGGATTAAGAGGGAGTTGACCACTCCATACAATCCACAACAGAATGGTGTTGCACAAAGGAAGAATAGAACAATCATGGAAGCAGCAAGATCAATGCTTCATGACCAGGATCTTCCGATGCAACTATGGGAAAAATCTATGAGGATAGTTGTGTATGTACAGAACCGTATTCCTCATAGAGTACTAGAAAAAAATACTCCAGAAGAAGTGTTCTCCGACAAGAAACCAAAATTCAACCATCTCAAGATATTTGGTTGCCCAGTGTACATACACATTCCGAAGGAGAAGAGGACGAAGCTAGATCCTTCATGAAAGAAGGGTATATTCGTAGGATACAATGAAAATTCAAAGGCCTACTGAATATACTTCATAGGATTCAAGAAGATCGAAATCATTAGAGACATGACATTTGACGAATACTCAGTCTACAAAAAATCTAGAAAGGTACCTATTGAAGACATCGAAGAATTTGAAGCTCCCAGGACCAAAGATGCAGTAATGGAAGAAACGATTCCAGAAGATAACGAAGACCACAAGATGGAAGAACCACAAGAACCTGTAGATCCACCACATGAGAAAAACTCTCACAAGAGGAAGCCAGCATGGGCATGAGAGGAAATTCAAAATGCAGAGAAGTATGGCACTCCAGAGGGGATGCATAGAGAAAGCAAGAGACCTAGGACATACTCCAGTTATGTAGCCCTGCTGTGCCACATCATTGACAAAGAACCTTCCATATATGAGGAAGCAGTAGGAAAGAAAGAATGGAAGGATGCCATGATCGAGGAGTATCAGTCGATCGTGAAGAATGATGTCTCGGATGTAGTTCCGAGACGAGAAGGGAAGTTTGTGGTGACTTTCAAGTGGATCTACAAAATCAAGCAGCTGCAGATGGCATCATAGAAAAACACAAGGCAAGTTTTGTAGCACGTGGCTTCTCCGAGAAGGAAGGCATAGATTATGAGGAGACATTTGCACCTATAGATAGATACACTTACATCAGAACAGTACTTTCATTGGCTACAGTGATGAAGTGGAAGGTACACCAGATGGATGTCAAGACAACATTCTTGAATGGTGTAGTTGAGGAGGAAGTGTATGTGGAGCATCCACTCGGATTTGAGACACATGACAGGAAAAATCATGTGTGCAAATTGAATAAGGCCTTGTACAGATTGAAACAGGAACCCAAGACATGTTACGGTAGGATGGATAGTTTCCTGATGAGCTTGGGCTTTAACAAGAGTAAAGCAGATTCCAACCTTTACTATAAGGTTGAAGTGGGAAATATAGTGATACTTATACTCTACGTACATGACCTGTTTGTAACAGGAGAGGATGGGATCATTGCAAACATGAAGAGGAAACTTTCTATAGAATTCGAGATGAAGGACCTGGGTATGATGCATTATTTCCTAGGCATGGAGGTGTGGCAGAATGCGGATGGGATATTCCTTGGACAAGGGAAGTATGCAGTGGATATTCTGAAGAGATTCAGAATGATGGAATGCAAGGCTATGGCCACACCCATGGAATCAAACTTGAAGCTACTTTGTGATGGTTCATCAAAGTCATTTGATGCCACGATGTATCGTCAGATGATTGGGTCATCGATGTACCTGATGAACACGAGACCAGACATATGCTTTGTTGTGAACACATTGAGCCAGTTCCTAACGGATCAGAGACAAGTTCACCTGGTTGCTGCAAAGCATATATTGAGGTACCTAAAGGGTACGGTGGATTATGGGCTCAAGTACGAGGCGAATCAGAAGATTAACCTATAGGGTTATGTTGATTTGGATTGGGAAGGCAGTGCATCATATAAGAAGAGCACTTCGGGGTGCTGCTTCAGTATGGGATCATGTGTGATCTCCTGGATTAGTAGGAAGCAGTCCTACATGGAACTAAGTACAACCGAAGCAGAGTATGTTGAAGCTTGCTTGGCTAGTTGTGAGGCAATCTGGCTTAGGAAGCTACTGTCTGATTTGTTTGATCTCCAGTGAGAGGCGACTTGTATATTTTGTGACAACCAGAGTTGTGTGAAGTTGTCCGAGAACCCAGTGTTCCATGAAAAGTCAAAACATATTGAGATCAAATATCACTATATCAGGGATATGGTACAGAGAGGAGCAGTGAAGCTCCAGTATGTTGTGGCGGACAAGCAGATAGTCGATGTGTTGACGAAGCCACTAACCAGAGTGAATTTTGAGTAATTCAGAGAGAAGCTTGGTGTTCTTCAGATTGAGGGTCCTTCGAAGGGGAAGTGATGAGTCCGGATGAAGCAGATGCACATGGACCAGTCCAGCATGGTGGTAGGTTGTTCCTCCCATGGCCATTGACATAAGTGTTGGGTCCATTCCGACATTGTGGTAGGTTGGTCCTCCCATGGTCGTTGATGTAAGTGTTGTGCCATTCCGACATGGTGGTAGGTTGGTTCTCCCATGGTCGTTGATGTAAGTGTTGTGCCATTTAGACATGGTGGTAGGTTGGTCCTCACATGGTCGTTGATGTAAGTGTTTTGTCATTCCGGCATGGTGGTAGGTTTGTCCTCCCATGGTCGTTGATGTAAGGTCTGATCTGTTCCCGAATGGTGGTAGGAAATTCCTCCCATCTCGGTTGATGTAAGTGTTGTGTTATGTGCATCTGGGTTGTGCTCCATGTGACAATGAGATGATCTGAAGACGATGAGGTGACAATAGGAGATGCGGGTATTTGCATAGGTGATGTAATGACTGGTCCTGGGCTATACCTATTTGATGGCTTGCTTGCAGAGATGATGAATACCTACATGAGGGCTAGGCCTACATCCAGCATGAAAAAGGGTTGGCTCTGTAGAAATTCCTATGACGAGTAGAATCAAGAGATATCACCAATCGATGATCGACATGACGAGGATTGCAGTAGTAGTGATGATGATGTTCCATCATTTTTGATCTAGCGACAAGGACTTGTGTCCAGATGTGTTGATGACTATGTCAAGAGAATACCTTCCTAGTTAAGAGGGAGTGTTAGTGTAATTATAACTTCGGAAGTTATTCACTTGTATTTTATATTGTATTTTATTTGTACCTTCGACGGAGATGTTTATTCCTCCGGTTAGGAATATCATTATTAAATTTGGTCATGTAAATTCATTGAGCTAAATCCTCTTATGTAATTCGGGGCATTAGTTCCCACTAGATTCAAATGTAATGGGGTTTTTAAGTCCCTAGAGGAGTCGGCCCAATCAGGTTTAGTTGAGGCTGACATGTCAAGTGGAAAAGGTAAAGTGGAAGTGAATGTATAAATAGAAATCTAGGATCTCTCATTTATTCATTCACTCACTCACTCTCAAGTTCGCATTAGAGAGAAAGAGGACAAGTTCGCACAAGTGGAGAAGAGAGAAGCTGTTGAAGACCATCTCTATTTTTGTGGTTTTATCTTTTGATATTGTATTGGTGATCATTCTATATCTAAGGAAGTTGCGAGGTTTTCTCCTTTATGGTTTCCCCGAGCAAATTATTTGTGTCTCTTGTGTTTATGATGTACTTGTTATTCTCTCAGTAAGATCCTAGATTAGTATTGATTAAAAGTTAAAAATATAACAAGTTGATCGTTGATCAGAACTATATCCTGCCCAATCAGAATCTGTGTATCCAAAAAGTGAAACTGTAGCATTGCTTGAATAAAAGACACCATAGTACAATGTCCCATGTAAATATCTCAGAATTCTCTTGGATGCCTGCCAATGACTTTCATGAGGTTGTTGCATGAACCGAGAAACCATACTGACAACAAAAGAAAGATCTAGTCTGATGTGATTTAAATATATCAAACTTCCCACGAGCTAATGATAAACAATATCATCAACAAGAGGGGTGGTACACTCAACAATTAACTTTACACCAGACTGAAATGGCGTAGGAGAAGGTTTGAAATCACTCATATGGAAACGATCCAATAAGTCTGAAGCATACTTTCTGAGAGAGAAAAATACCATCTACCATATGCCAGATCTGAAGACCCACTAAATAGTGCAATATATCGAGTTCGTTCATTTCAAACTGTTTTTGAAGATCACTTTTCATACTTTGAATTAATAAAAGCTGGGTGCTGGTGAAGATAAGATCATCCAAATATAACACAATAATGAGGATGTTATCACCAAATTTCTTAACATACAGATTTGGATCAGATATACAACGCTTCAAACCATTATTCAAGAAATATGCATCAATTTTATCATACCAAGCCCTAGGTGCTTGCTTGAGACCATATAAAGACTTGTGTAATTTGCATACTAAACTTGATGATTCAACGGAAATAAAACAAGGAGGTTGTTGCATATAAATGTTTTCATTAAGATCACCATTTAAAAAAGTACTTTTAACATCCATTTGGTGTATTTCTCATTTATAAGATGCAGCAAGAGATAACATGGTTCTTATTGTATTCATTTTAGCAACATGAGAAAATTTTTCATTATAATCAAAACCTTCAAGTTGATTAAAACCTTTTGAACTAATCTAGCTTTATATTTTTCAATATGTCCTTCTGTAGTGAACTTAGTTTTATAAACCCATTTGCAGCCAACTAAATTATTTCTTGAAGGAAGAGGAACAAGAGACCAAGTCCTGTTCTTCATAAGAGATTGATACTCAACAGACATAACTTGTTCCCAATGAGTTTTACCCTTATCTTCAGCATAAGAAGTAGGATCATCTGTGACCAAAAATGTTGTCATAAGAGAATAGTTAGATCTAGTTCTACGAGTATCAGAAGGATTACTGATCTCATCAACTACAGATTCAAGAGTTTTATGGGCCCAAACAAGAAGATTAGAAGGAACATAAGTCACTTCAGGAGCTTCGGGACATTCAGGTGGAACACTTGAAGAAGAGGGTGAACTAAGATCAAAAACAGGCACAGAACTGGAAGAAGGAGTAACATACATAAGAGTAACATGAGACAATGGAATATTCATGGTAAAATGAGGTTCTACAGACTCAGGTGGTGGAGAGACTTCAGTAAATTGAAAATCTCTTCTTATTATGACACTCTGATGAGAAGGATCAAATAACATGTAAGACTTGGAATCCTCAGCATAACCAATGAATATACACTTGTGAGTCTTGGGTTCTAACGTTTTTCGTTTTTCATCATGAATATGAGTCCAACATTCACAACCAAACACCTTAAAGTTACTAATATCTAGTTTTCTTCCATTCCATTTTTCCTCAGGGGTAACATCCTTAACCAATTTTGTAGGAACTCTATTTAAAATAAAATTAGCAAAACTAATGGCTTCAGCCCAAAATTTCTTGTGTAATCCTTTAGAATAAAGCATACATCTAGCCATTTCAACTAAAGTTATGTTTTTCCTTTCAACAACACCATTTTGTTGAGGTGTGTAAGAACAGTATTTTGATGTTGAATTCCATGTTTAGATAAAAAGGCTTCAAATTGTTTCTTAACAAATTCCCCCCAATTATCAGATCTCAAAGTCTTAATCCTCTACCAGAATCATTCTCAACCAAGGATTTAAATGCTTGAAACTTAGGAAATGTGTCACTTTTACTTTTCAAAAAATAAACCCATGATTTTCTACTAAAATCGTCAATAAAAGTAATAAAATAGACTGCATGAGATATAGAGGGAACTTCAAGAGGACCACATATGTCACAATGAATTAATTGCAAAGGTTCTTTAGCACGCCAAGCTTTACCCTTATCAAACATTTCTCTATGATGTTTACCAGGGACACAACCTTCACAAACACCTTTAGTAGACGGAACATTAGGAAATCCATGTACCATTTTAGTTAACATTTTCATTTTACCATAATTCAAATGACCCAATCTTTCATGCCACAATTTACTTAGTTCATCAGCATGAGCAACATAGGAATAAAAGGGTTGTCTCTTAGTTGCATTACAACCATAAAATTTATATAAAACAACGGTATGATGAACAGGACCAAAAGAAACTACTTTACAATTATGGTTGATATGTTTAAGAACTTATTTATCAGTCCAAGCTTCAAATTTATATCCCTTTTGACATGCGCGATAAATTGAAAGCAATTTGATGGGCATGTGTTAAACATGAAAAACATCTTCCAATTGACCATTAGCAACATTAACATTACCAGAACCAATTACAGAAAGTTGTTTACCATCACCTATAGATAATTTCTGAAATATGTGCTTATTATTGTCATAAGATGTAAATAAAGAAGCAATACCAGTCATATGTTTAGAAGCACCAAAATCCATTATCCACTCCACATTAGAAGAAGAACTACTAGACGAAACAACAGATGCACATATAAATACTTGTGATTCATCATAACCTTTCTCTTTAGCCTAGACATTAAACGTTTCGCTTTAAAGCAATTATTTTTAGGATGGCTCGTCTGACCACAATGTTTACCAGGATCAAACACTTTCTTCTTCTTACTAGTTTCATGATGTGCATTAGAAGCATGAACAGAATTATTAGTATGATTTGAAGTGTGTGAACAAGAACCTTTAGCGTTATTAAAAAAAATCTTAGGATTCCTATTATGTGCCATAAGAGCTTTATTAGGTGAGACTTGTCCTGAAACAATCAACCTTTTTTGCTTATTTATCAACCCTTTACAAAAGTCATCAAAAGTAGGTTTCGTGGTACTATGAGACAATTCAAGAGCCCTATTCCTAGTTTGGATGAACATGTCAAAACAAGATGGCAATTTTTGTTCTAGAAGAATTATAAGAGCGGTGTCTGTCTTCTTTTAATATTTACCACAATTATTTAATTTTCCATTTAAAGTTTTCACTTCAACAAGATATAATTCTACTCTTTCAAAGTTAGTAGGATCTAGCTGAAAAATATTCTTTTCAAGGTAATAAGCAAAGACATCATCATATTTTTCAAATAAATAAGCAAGAATTTTCCATACCTCAACTAGGATGTCTTATGCCTAGATACTTACCTGAAGACTATCTAAAACCGTTTGACCAATGAGCCCTCTTGCTTGATCACAATTTTCTTCCCACATAGCCACATATTTAGCATCAACAGATTTCTTATGTTCACTATTAACAATCCTCCATAGATTCTTACTCCTGAGAACATCAATAATTTTTCTTTTCCATGCAAAATAGTTAGGACCAACAATTTCAGGAACAAAAGCTAATTCTGAAGTCATAATGATAGAAAAGTTTGACAAGAAAATTAAACTCAAATGCTAGAAATGATAAGAGAAAAAAGTGAATAACAAAAGACTGATAAAATTTACCGATTTGATCTGGAAAAAAAAAGACAGAAACTTTACTTACACCCTTAAAAAAGTGCCAAATAAAGTCACACGTGGGTCTGTCACAGGAAACTTGCGCGTAGATCTGATACACGTAGATTTTGAATAGGAAAGTCGCATGTTACACATGTTATTACAAAAGAGCAAGCTGCGAGAATGTTGAATCACGTGTGGGTCTGTAAAAGAAAAGTCGCAAGTCTGCAAAATTATACACGTGTTCGCAGTAGGCAATTTGCATGTACACATGATGTCTGAGAAGAAAAGTCGCGGGTGTCCCGTTTTAGGCTGAAAATAGTGTTGGCTAATTCTCTAGCGGAAACCTGTAAAAAATATACCAAACTTGGACAGAAATGACAGATCTTACAACCGGAAGAAAGATCTCCTTGAGGAGAATCCAAAAAACATAGATCTATAGAAAAGAAAAAAAATCATGAGACCCTTGAAAAATTCCTGCAAAAATCTACACAACAAAGTTAGGGTTATGAGAAAACAAATCTCAAATATGCAAAATCATGCCTAGATATGAAGAGAAGTGTAATGGATGCCAGATAGAAAGCAAATCTTCAAAAATAAATAGTGCCCAGATGAAGATAATAGTTATTGGTTTGAAATCTATAGAAGGTGCTAGATCATAGCAACCAGCTCTGATACCATGTCAGAGTTATAGATCTAGCTAAACTAGCTTACCTATCTAAGCAACCAATAACATATCAACATTAATAAAGAACAGAAAGAGAACACGGAAAAGAATACACTGGATATATGTGGTTCACCCAATTGGGCTACATCCATGGGAAGGTTGTCTTCTATTATCTCCAAAAATCTCCTTCAATCTTACAAAGAGAGCAAATCCAAATAACCCCAATACAATATAGCAGAGAGATTGTGAGCACAATAGAGTGTATTTCGATAGTATGATGATATGATCGTATGTGACTCCCTTGACCCTATTATATACCAAGAGATGTGAAGGAATTACTCTCACATATTGCATGTGGGATAATATAATTCTCCATAGTAACACCTCTTTATATAACAATGCATATCAAGAGTATACTTTACCATATTAAATATGGGATATAATGTATTACGCTTTTACATAAGATTGTGGACAACTTCCGACATAATACAAAGATATTATTACCTTCCAAGGAATATAATATATTCCAACATCTTGCTAATGCCTAGTTTGGTGTCCTGGACCAATATTTTGACAACATTTGACCCTAGAACTATGGTAAAGCCTATCTAGCCCAATTTGTCCACAATTTTATCCACCATCCTTCATTTTGGGAGTCAATGCACCCTCATTAAATGCTTTATGGAGATAAGGTTCCCATCCCCTATTTTAAGGAACCTTGGTGCAATACAAGCTTGATTTGGTCTCTTTGGGTAATTAATGGCCACTATTCATCACTCCACCACTAATACACTACTTTGGTCCACACATATGTTCATACTTATCCACTCAAGGATCTCATAGGCGTTATTGACCAATTTGTGAGCTCCAAGTATGAGTTGGATGGAATTAATGTCAGTTAGTGGGGGAATTAGTCTAGGTAAGCCCTCATTATGGTGAGCTACTCGAATTACTACTAAGTCTCTTGATTTTGCCTCTTGAGAGAATCTATATATTGTACTCATGTTGATGAATAATATCAAAGTGGAAAACTTCTCACTGTTGTGATTTTCCTCTAGTGTTCTATTCAATATTTATTCTCTATTCTTGCTATCTTTTTGTGCAAATAATTCTAAGTGAGATTGTTTTTTATATCTAGATCTAGGTTGGATTGTCACATGTATCATAACCTAGTGTTGTGATTTTTGTGCAATCTAAATTCTAATATGGTATCGGAGCTATTCTTATGCAAAACAATTTCCATAGTTTCATTTCAGAGAGTGTTGTTTGCAGGTACATGAAAAAATGGAAGAAGACTCAACAAATTATCCAGTTTAACTTTCTTCCTCTGTGGCATCCTCTATTTTCCATGAAGCTGTTTTTCGTGAATATAACATACAATTTTGTGCCATCAATATTGTTGAAGAGAAGTCCTTCCATCTCTCATCATTGTTCTTCCATGATTCTTCTGTTCATTCTGCTAGTGTGCGAAAGAGTTATCCTTTGGATGCTATGAAATAAGGATCAAAGATTGGAGTTGTGGCATTTTCCCTCCTTGGATCCATGCTTCTTATGTATTCCTATATGATTTCTAGCACCAATTTTCAGAGTTGCATGGAAGATGGAGAATCCTTAGACATCACATTGGCACACTTGGGACTCTAGCTTGTTCCACCTTCTTGGAGCTGATTACAACTCTCTTGATTCAAAGTTGATGCTTCAGGAGCTTTATGATTCACTTGGGGTCACTAGCTTTTAAGCACCTCAAGTCTCTTTTGGACCTAGCACCCTAGTTGGTTCAAATTTCAAGTCTGAAGAGCGTCCTTCGCTCTGCTATCAATGTTACTAAGTTTCTCTACATGGTTCAAGATTCCATCATGCAGTTGTACATGTACATGATCTAGTTGAGCACATTCCACTTCTTCCAAAGAAGAATATTCCTCCATACATATTTCCATCCTTGGGGTTCTACAGAGAATACGTTTTGGTATCTCTTTCATGTCCATTTTTTAGGGAGGATTTTCCCCGTGTGGTTTTTCCTCTTTCCTTGTTTTACATGGATTAATAATGTAAAGATTGACCATAGGCCTTTGTTGCCTGAGACCTCATTGCTCACTACCATTTTGGCTTAAGGGGGGCTGTTGGAACATATTCCCATCATTGACATGCCAAAGAAATCATAATTGTTCCTAAGTATTTTAGACCAAGGTTGAAACACTATTATTTGGTTCCCTAGTGTCTAGTTCATGTGGTGTTGCTTGCTAGTGCCTAGTTTGGTGTCTTGGACCAATAGTTTGTCCACATTTGACCCTATAACTATGGTAAAGCATATCTAGCCAAGTTTGTCCTTAAATTTATCTACCATCCTTCATTTTGGGAGTCAATGCGTCCTCATTAAATGCTTTATGGAGATAAGGCACCCATCCCCTATTTTAAGGAACCTTGGTGCAATACAAGCTTGATTTGGTCTTTTGGGGCAATTAATGGCCACTAGTCATCACTCCACCACTATTGCACTACTTTCATCCACACATAGATTCATACTTATCCATTCAAGGCACTCATCAATGTTATTGACTAATTTGTAAGCTCCAAGTATGATTTGGATGGCATTAATGATAATTAGTGGGGGAATTAGTCTCCTCATTATGGTGAGCTACTCAAATTTCCACTAAGTCTCTCGATTTTTGCCTCTTGAGAGAATCTATATATTGTACCCATGTTGATGAGTAATATTAGACTGTAAAACTTCCCACTGGAGTGATTTTCCTCTATTGTTCTATTCAATAATTCTTCTCTATTCTTGTTATCTTTTTGTGCAAATAATTCTAAGTCAGATTCTTCTTGCTATCTAGATCTAGGTTGGATTGTCACAAGTATAAGAACCTAGTGTTGTGATTGTTGTGCAATATAAATTCTAATAATTATATTCTTTCTTTTAATTATGATTTGGCTATCTTTTTTTATGTAGTCGATCTACTATATCTTCTTGTTTTTCCAAAGCATCCCAAGTCCTTTCCAATTCATCTCTTGTTCTGGCTATGTCTAAAGCCATGCTGAATAGTTGTGCAGAAATTGAGTTTCGGTTTCCTAAATTGTTTGGTAGGTTTGGTTGCACTTGTTCGGGAAACATAATCTACTACCCAATGTGCAAAAATAATTTTGTTGTTAGTGTTATTTACATAATTAACTTTTCATGTGGTCAAGCCCATAATCCACAAAGTGTTGCAACTCTTCTCTGATACCATTTGTAACAACTTAAAAACCAAGCCAATTTTTTTAAACGCCATAATTCGACAATTAATCATTAACTTAATTAACACATACTATAATGCAAAACAATGTCAAAACAATATTAATATATTCGTTGAAAAGACTATTAATACTTCATCTAAGATTTATACTCTTATACTCTTAGACTCCTTCAGTATTTGATGGGTTAAGGTCATTATTAAAGCTTATTAATCCAGCCTAGAATTTTCTTAAATAAAAATAACAACAAAAAGATTATACATCCCCCTCTCTCTATATATATATATTTTATTCACGAACAATAAATTATAATTAATATATAATTTATTTAATTTATAAACAATTCCAAACATTCTCCAATATAGATATAGATAGATATATATATTACAAAACCTATACTATATATACAATATGAGGATTGTACCAATAACTATGCAGTCGTGGCCATGCATAATGTATTGACTCCACATAATGGCAGGTAACATCTTCATAAACAAGGTTCGCATGAATGGAGGAGGGTCGAAGACCTCTCCCTAGTGACCACAACATCCAAGAACATGGTGAACAAATTAACACGAGGAGTGAATATCCAACCACCGATTTTAATGGCCATTACGACCTATCTGTCATTTGACCATATGGAGGTGGGGCATGTGGACTTATCTACCTGTTAAATGCAAGTATATTGCTTTGAACCTAACACACCACCAGTTACGTCTGGAACCCTAACTTTATTTTCGCATTTTTTTGGTGAGGGAAAAAGGGCTCTACCCCTTTGCTGCACAAGCTGAGAGCTCTGCTGCGACTTGATGTTAATAGTTTCCTATGATAGTAAGTGTGAGTGTTGTCCCACGAGGATATCATGCATGCGTGAATATTTTACCGGGTGGCTTGAAAGCATCGACTGCGTGGCTCTTACTTGAGGGTTTTCACATGCAGAAGGGGATCGACTCTTCATTGGATATTGGAAGCCTACACAATAGGCTTATGGCATGAACCTGGTAAGCTTATGCTCTTAGTTTAATGTGCATTATGGTTTTGACATTGTATTGTGATAGGGTTCTTGTCATTCTAATTATAGTACTAACTGTTATCACATCTTGTTATCATAACTGTCTTGCAGGTTTAAGGTTTGAAGCTTGTACAATGTGTCTTCCAAAGGAATGCAGCGTAAAGCATTGGGTAAGATAGCCCTCTAGCATGCCTTTGACATGGTTATGAAAACTAGTAACTTCGGCTTTGTGGCTTTGCTTAACAAGTAGATTGAACGATGCCTTTGATAGGCTCTTGTAAATGTTTTTAAAACTCTACTGACTTGAGCCTAGCTCGGGCTATTATTAAGAGTTTTTGAATACATCTAATAAAAATATTGACAGGGTTTTGAAACCCTTTGCATGAGAACAATGTATTATTATCTTATGTATGAATATTTTATTCATTCCTTGTATTGTTTTGACTGATAAATCATGGATTTATTCCCACTCTCACTCCCGAGTCCTACTAGATGATTTTGTGTTTATCTTGTTATAATGTTTAATGAATAGGGAGGGAAAATCATAGGATTTGACCCTTTCACTTGTTGGTTTCATTTATGATCATATATATTTGGCTGTTGTTTATATGAACAGGGATTTAGCCTGAATTCGACCCCAGTCAAGTCAAGAGACTATATGTATCTGAACTGATATATTTATCGTTTAAGGGTTGAGCTTTTCGGCCTAATATACTTTATCTTTGCAAAAATAAAATCGTTTTCCATAGTTTGTACTATAAGTTTCAGCCAGCCATATATATGTTAACAATGTATACTTGTTTTTATTGATGAATTATATAGTTTGTTTTGCAAACAATAATATGGTTCATACGTAACCCTAGAAGAGTTCGATCGATGGCTTGGTTGAATATATATATTTATATATATAATTTGTTCATTGCAATGTGTAATTATACATTTCTATGGTAAAAGGGTAGCCTATGAGCTGGACCCTCGGTTGATTAATCGATTTACAATTTCATATATAAATGTTGTTTGTTTATCTTATAAAAGGAGGAAGTCGAATCCCATAAGGCTCGACCCTATATATTTATTTTTGTTTTAAAATCCTATGAGGTTCTATATGTTATATGGTAGATACAAAAATTATTTATTATTAATATTATATTATAACAATATCATAGAAATATGCATATAGATATTAAGGACATTTCCCGGGAGTTATATCCCTTTTTCCATCATAATTATATTTGTAAATGAGTGATTTCTCTCAAGGGTTTTGAAATTATGATAACAAATATTATTTATAATAATATTATTTGGATATTATTTTTCTAGTTTCCATTTTATCTATATTCAGTAGCTAAATACATTCTTATATGTAAACAATAAGTAGAAATAATTAAATAAACATTTTTGATTTAAACATTTAGAAATAATCATTTTATTGCACTAAAGAAATAATGGAAGTTAATGACATTTAGAAGTCATTCTATTTGCAAATAAAATAAATAAACTTGTCCTATAAGTTATGCTCATAGAAAATATAATAATAAAATAGAGATAGAATACATAGAGATAAAATAACTAATTCTTGATTTCCATTTTTAAATAGCTAAACAAAAATTTAGAAGCATTAAGTCATAATATAGTTAATACAAAATCAATATTCAACTATAGACTTATAACGAATATTAGAACATTTATCTCATATTAACTCACAATAGAAAATGTCTACAAACCCTTCTTAATAGAAAATTATTACAGAATATAAGAAAAATAGTACCAATATTTAATATAATCATAACTAGAAATCTTAGATAAATAGAAATATGTAAGTACTTATCTGTCTTTACCAACCAACTTGTAATGGAAGAATCCTCTTCCACCCAACCTTAGATTCCACAAGAATTCATAACCTCTCAATCCTTGTAGGGATCACCCATGATCCAAACCAAGCTTACTAATTTAGATAATGACATAGATATTGTGAATGTGTGAATCTTGCTTAAGTAGACTTGCCAATAGGACCTCTTTAATCAGCTTTGTGGATCCTATATAATTATTTCTTCACCAAAACCAAGATATCATATCCAAAGCCTCAAAACACATTTGGAATGGCCACAAACAATTACAGTTTGGGCTAAAAACTAAGTGCTCAATAGGATAGCCGCGATGGACCTATATTGTGGCAATGGTTAGACTTTCCTCCTACAATCTCCCTTATCAATTGTTCATTCATTACTTCCTTAACAAGTTTACAGGATGGCTTGAATCTCTTTTGGGTTTTTTTCTCTCTTAGTAGAACTAGAATTTCTTAGGAAAATAATAATGAGCCTTTTTCTTCACTTTCTCTTCTTTTATCTTTTCTTGATTTGGAGATAGTTTGGTTTCACTTTTTAATTTCTCGCATTTCTTTTAATTCATAAATTATTATTTTTCCCAAACTTAACTTTAATTTCTCTTCTTAATTTTTATTTACTCTTTTAAGTCATATCCACTAGTAAAATTGGTCCCTTGTTAACACCTAAATCTCACACACATGCAACACTTTGGTGATTCTTCTAGTAAGGCGTCATCAACATATAGAATGTAGCTCACCAAAGGAATCCTCAATAAATCCAAAAGGAAACATGAGTCCAAAAGAACCCAAGAACATTCAAATGGATAGGTCGCATGGATGAACCTTTATTAACATGCGCAATAGTGTGTGTTACCGGTTCAGAACCTGCATGACTATCGCATAAAAATTCCTTCAATATATGTGCGATTGTCAAATCTCACCCACCAACGACGCAATTAAAGGATCATCAATGGACCATCACTTCAACAATTCGTATTTGGTTTCCTTACACTCCTTGTGGCATTAAATAGGCCCTCTTGTGTACTTGGAACCACTTCATGAGGTGATGGAATTCACATTTGGAGCTAGTTGTTTCTTAACCATCTCTTTCCCTATAAAAGGAAGCCATGGGCATGCATCTTGTATAGAGAAAAAAGAGCAAATTTGTGCTACTAGATTTGTGTTATATATACTTCTTAGCTCACCTATTCCCACCTTTGAAAGCATTCTAAAGCTCTGTTGCCTCCTTCCTCCAAGGAGCAAGAGATTCTCTCCATTATTCTCTCAACCCACTTAGCTTTTAGTTTGGACAAGAAGGACCTACCTAAGGGAGATCATTGGATTCCCTTGAAGCCTACACCTCCTAGGTGTTGTACATGCTTGACCATTGGGAAATACAAAGTGGTTTTGCATACATTTGGTTGTTTTAGTTTACATTCCCACCCCCTTTATATTTGTTATGTTTTGTTTAATTTTATTTCTTCTTTTTTTAATTTTCACTAACAACCACTTACAGGATCATTTGGAGAACTCACACTCCTCCAAGGAGATATAAGGACTAAGGCCTTTCTACAAACTACATGGCTTAGCCCCTTACCAAGTGGAAGGATGCACCCCTTTGATATTTTTACCACAACAATTATAATGGTGACTCCACTTATTTTTGTTTATTTCTTTTAAACTAGGTTGTTTTATGTTGAGTGATTAATTATGGGTGATTTTCATTTGCAAGGGGATCAGGTTTACCACCTCCAACTCTAGAATTTACCCCCCTATTGGCCACACTAATTGTTTACATAGTATCATGGATCCTAGTGTCTTAGCCACGTTATATGCGTGGAAACACCCTCGACAGTTGCACTACCTCTGTTGTACTCTTCTTTCTAAACCCCACATGGTTTTTGTGTTCTTCCCGCACTACTGCATGTATGTTTGTAATTCTTCCATGCTATCGCACGTCAGAGTGTTGTTTTCTTGTGCTATAATCATTTGATTTTCTTTTTATCTTCATGTAACAATCTTGCATCCCCAATGGCTACTCACTAATGAACTAGAATCATTTAACTTGCAATAGTTTTCATTAATTCTATATTAATTATCCCACTTAGACCAATTCAGGGATTAAAGAGTCGACATCTATTGAAACTTACTTAGGTAACCAACCTTGAGGATTTCAATAGGCCTCATTGTTGTCACTAGTATCTAAGTCATCTTTTGTTTTTGTTTACTTGACATGTTTTTAGGATTATTAGAATTTAGATTCCACAACAATCACAACACCAGGTTTTGATACATGTGACAATCCAACCTAGATCTAGATAGCAAAAACAATCTCAGTTGGAATTATTTGTACAAAGAGATAGCAAGAATAGATAATAAATATTTGAATAGAACACTAGAGGAAAATCACTCCAGTGAGAAGAATTCCACTCTGATATTATTCATTAACATGAGTACAATATATATATGCTCTCAAGAGACAAAATCGAGAGGCTTAGTGGCAAGTTGAGTAGCTCACAATAATGAGGCTTAGATTGGACCAATTCACCCATCAATGACATGAGACCAAGTGTAACTCATAGATTGGGCCATAATGAGGTTCAATGAACATAGATGGACCATGAGGAGGTTAAGCCAGTCAACATAGTGTTAAAGGTACCATTATGAGGGTGCATGGGTGAGTAGTTGGCTAAGTAGTGGCCATTAATGCACAAGCTAACCAAATAATTAAGAGGGCTCACTCCATCTCCTTAAAACAGGGAAATGCAATAACTCCCACATAAACGAAATTTAGTGGGGCACATCAACTCATAAAATGATGAAAATGAGTGGATAAGTGGACAAACAAGGATTCATGGATATATCATTAGTCTAAGGTGGTCAAATGTGAACAAATTATGGTCCAAGACACTAGAATAGGCCCTAATGAGCAAAATAACACTAGGTAGAACAACATGAATATCCATGGCATGAATATGATGGTGATATTGTTTCTAACACCCCCCCTTAATTCAAAATGGTAGTGAGCATGAGAAATACGATCCAAGCAACAAAGTCTTGTGGTCACCCTTTACATTATTAATCCATATGAAACGAGGAAAGAGGCAAAACCACATGGGGAAAATCCTCCCTCAAAAATGGACATGAAAGAGAAAGCAAAAACTGAATACTCTCCAAACTAAATGAATATGTCTGGAGGAATATTCTTCTTGGGAAAAAGTGGAATGTGCTCAACTAGATCATATACATGTGCATCTGCAAGATGGAAACTAAATACATGTAGAACAACTGAGTAACACTGATAGTAGAGAGAAGGGTGCTCTTCAGACTTGATCTTCAAACAAACCAGGGTGCTAGGTCCAAAAGAGACTTCAGGTTCTTGAGAATAAGTGACCCCAAGTGAATCATAAGGATCTTGAAGAATCAACTTTAAATCATGGGAGTTGTAATCAACTCCAAGAAAGTGGAACAAGAGTCCGAAGTGTGCCAATGTGATGGCTAAGGCTCCTTCATCTTCTGTGCAACTTTGAAAATTGGTCCTAGAAATTATATAGGAATACATAAGAAGCATGGATCCAAGGAAGGTGAATGCTACAACTCCAAGCTTTGATCCTTCTTCCATAACATCCATGGGATCACTCTTTGGCACACTAGAAGAATCAATATAATAATTGAAGAACAGTGATGAGAGATGCAAGGGCTTCTCTTCAACAGTATTGATGGAAACAACTCATATATTATATTCATGAAAAATAGCTTCATGGAAAACAGAGAAAGCCACAGAGGAAGAAATTTAAACTGGTTCATTTGTTGAGTCTTATTCCATTTTTTCATGTACCTGCAAACAACACTCTTTGAAATTCCTTACTTCAATAACATGCTTGAGAAAGGCCAAACGGTTAAACCAAATGACCAAAGTTAATAACTGGAAGCAACTATGGAAATTGTTTTGCATCAGACTAGCTCTGATACCATATTAGAATTTAGATTACACAACAATCACAACACTAGGTTATGATACATGTGACAATCCAACCTAGATCTAGATAGAAAAAACATCTCACTTAGAATTATTTGCACAAAGAGATAGCAAGAATAGAGAAGAAATATTTCAACAGAACACTAGCGGAAAATCACTCCAGTGGGAAGAATTCCACTATGATATTATTCATTAACATTAGTACAATATATAGATGCTCTCAAGAGACAAAATTGAGAGGCTTAGTGGCAAGTTGAGTAGCTCACAATAATGAGGCTTAGATTGGACCAATTCACCCATCAATGACATGAGACCAAGTGTTACTCATATATTGGGCCATAATGAGGTTCAATGAACATAGATGGACCATGAGGAGGTTAGGCTAGTCAAAATAGTGTGAAAGGTACCATTACAAGGGTGCATGGGTGAGTATTTGGCTAATTAGTGGCCGTTAATGCACAAGCTGACCAAATAATTAAGAGGGAGCACTCCATCTCCTTAAAACAGGGAAATGCAATAAATCCCACATAAATGCAAGGTAGCGGAGCACATCGACTCCTAAAATGATGGAAATGAGTGGATAAGTGGACAAAAAAGGATTCATGGATATATCACTAGTCTAAGGTGGTCAAATGTGGACAAACTATGGTCGAAGACACTAGACTAGGCACTAATGAGCAAAATAACACTAGGTAGAACAACATGAAGGTCCATGGAATGAATATGATGGTGATATTGTTTCTAACAAGGATCAAAGCTAGTGTAGAATCCATGTTTTCCACATAAGCAAGGACATAAATACTCTTGTCTCCCTAAGTATGCTCTTCACCTCACACTTCTTGTGAGCTAGGTGAATCATAAAGGGGTGAGAAGTGTGAAATAGCTCCATTGCACACTTTTACTTCATTATCACTTTGTTTGGAAAGAACCCTTAGCATCTCTTAGAGTTAAAAGTTGATCTGCATTTGCATTTACTTCATACTCTTCTAGTTAGTTTGCAACAATCAATTTTCTTACCTCACATGTGTTTGCATCACTAGCACACACTAAGGGACCTAAAGACTTTTTCACTCCAAGTATGCTCTTCACCTCACACTTCTTGTGAGCTTGGTAAATCAGAAAGGAAGGGAATTGTGAAATAAATCCCTTACACAGCTTAATCCAAAGAAGACCCTTAAAATCAAATTTGTAAATTTCCAACCAACTAAAATGCTCCATAGAAGGTTACAAAACAACATTTTAGATAGGTAGGATTGATTGGGCTAGGCATCCATTAATGCCCACCAAACTAGTTTCATTAACAATATTTTGAAACGTAGCATTGTCGACTTATAGGGTACTATCAAAATCCTACTATAAGAAAGTGTTCAAAGAAAACCCAGATCAGAAGTGCATCATGACCAAGGAGGTGAAATCGGAGGCATAGTTTCCCTTTGATAATAGATTTTAAGGTAGTGTTAGATATACTTTAAAACATCTATATTACTATGAAGTAGTTGAATCTTCAATGTCAGAAATCCACAATCATTTATCAGCCCCTAACATATTTAAAATCATGAATTAGAAGAGAATTGAATTGTTTCATATTATGCTAAAGAAGAAGATACATACTTACAATCTAGCTTGATGTGCATAATTTCTCCTTTGCCATGAGCTATCATTTCTCCATCCTTGCCTTTGATGAATATGTCAAGCTTTCTAATCCTCCAAATATCTCCAACATTCATTTGCTCTTCCTTTTTCCTCTTCCTACCATCCCCCAAATTCCTTTGTTTCATAGAATTGGGAAATGGGATCTCATTAGAGGAAATTTGGGTAAAAAATGGACCTCGTAAGGAAAATAATAAAATAATAGTAGAGAGAATAAAAAAATTACTTTTTGGATCGTATTTTCAACTTATCTCCTTGTAGGTTTACTCAAATTTCAAGCCGGAGGACTCATTAGATGCATAATTAAATTATGCATCGAACGAGTACCCATGTTGCATACTTTTAACAACATCCACACCATGAAAAAATGAAAATACATTAAAAACGTGTTTCTAGTGAGAGAAAACATGTTTTTTAATGTATTTTCGATTTTTCACGGTGTGAATGTTGTTAAAAGTATGCAACATGGATACTCGTTGGACGCATAATTTAATTTAATTATGCATCTAACGAGTTCCCCGCTTGAAATTTGAGTAAACCTATAAGGAGATAAGTTGAAAATACGATCCAAAAAAATAGTTTTTATTTTTTCCCTCTAATTTTTTTACATGCGCCTTGTTTGAATTTTAAAGCATTTTGATTGGCTAATATGCGATGACAATAAATTGTACTTTAGGGTTAAAATGCCCATTTTTCATCCAAATTTCGTTTAATGCAAGTTTCTCTTTTCAATGTGGGATTATCCATTTTCTTGATTTTTGATTATTTTTGCTCAAAAACCCACTTTCCATAATCATTTAGGATTCTGTCACAACTTTAGCATATTTAAGTACAATTAATGCACTTTTGTGCATTTCTACTCACTATTGACTGGTGGAGTTTAGATTTGAGCCTTTAATGAGTAGTTCAATCACTGAACCTTGTCTTCTTAGGCTACCTCTTTCTTCACTCAATCTTTCTGATTGTGGATGTAGTGATTAGATAAGAGAGGACTTGTTCTCTTGTTTACTTTTATTTTGTCTTCATGTTGTGGGCACATAGTAAAATATGATTCTTCCCCTCACTTCATTAAGACTGTTAATTTGATTGTTAACAAATGCCCCTTAATGTGTGAGGTCCGAAGCAGAGCTAAGGGCCGAAATACATTTTTTTTATACTGATACTCTTTATTGATCAAAGAAAGGATGAGGAAAGGATAAGCTCACGGATGCAGGTTTTATGATACAAATGTAAGTAAAACATAGCAGTTTCTCAAATATATAATATCTTCCTGAGGAGGGCATACCCATGCTCAAGGGTAAAAAAGCATGGCCACGAACAATACACAGTGGATCCATGTCAAAAGAAAAAATTCAAAAGTGTAAACATGCACTTTGATGAGTGTGAGAACAAGGTCTTCATCGAACTTCTGACATGGTAGTTTAATCTTGCGCAGCTCGGGCAGTGCATCGATGAGTGATACAATTGTTTTTGCCAAGGTATTCAATACAAACCGACGATAGTACGAGTTTATATCATGCGAATAAATGAACTGATGTCGATCATAATAAAACACCATTTGATTACCGTTCATTGATGTATATTGTTAACAGATGTGAAGAAACCCACCGATAATGATGATGGACTCTAAAGCACTGAGCAAAAACTAACAAGTGTAAATAGATGTCCTGAAGTCGAACACTTGTAGAATCAAACAATCAGGGGTCATTGATGTATACCCACTGTCATTTGCAAGGAAACCTGCCACTAATGACTGGAAGATCCAAGGTAATCCTAGGTTTCTAGATCCATTTGCTAGATGATGATTTTGTGTCGATAGGAATAGATCCATCGAAAGGAGGGCATTAATGCATCCCACATCAACCAATACGAAACAAAGATCAATAGTATGATATAATTTGGTAGAACTAGGAGATCCAACACTGTATACTGACACAAGGAAGGCCGACATGATTGGTTAGGAATACTTGAGGAATGGTCGACTTTGTTTGAACTTCCCTTGAACACATAACACGATGCAAAATGGACACTTGGAAACATAGGAATTTGAGTAACCAACCTTAATGAAATCCGCCAATGCCAGATGCATTAACGGAAGCTCCATTGGTGACGGGAAGGATAACCCATTGGTGGATATTTGTTCAAAATATTGGTACAGTTTCCTAAGGAAAATGTAGATGGTGTACTGAAAGTGGATACCAAATTATGTGTCGTGTACAAGGGAAACAAGGACTGACTGTTGCCATTTTCTTCAATACTATATGAAATGATTCAATTCTCTCCCTTTTCTGGATTTTTGTGTTTTTTAATTTTTATGCCTTTTTCATTTTATCAGTTTGAAAAATAATAAAGAATGCTATAGTACATGCGAGGGAATGAGTGTTGCATGGGAATATGCCTATTTTCCAAGGGCATGGGTCAGTCCAAGGAAAAGATCCATATTACAAACAAGGGTTGAGCTAGTTGTGCACACTCTTATCGATGTTCCTTCCATGGGTAGGCTATCTGAAGCAGGATTATGTGTTGATGGATGGTGAAATAATACCATGTGACTGAGGTTATCCAATTGGTATGATGGCCAAGTAGGAATGGGTCAATGAGTTTTACTTTATGTTGAGTCTTGTGAAAAATTCCAAAATCCTAAATCACCATGAATCATGGTCTCTCTCCAACTACCTGAATCATATAGTTTGAACTGTCAAAGTCTCCAAGTCCTGTAATCAAAACCATTTCACTACCCAACTGTTTAGTCAGAAACCAGTTCAAATGTGCATTTAATATCTAAAAATATAGCGAAATTTGAGGAATGATGCATCTTTCTATCATTCAAAAGGATACGGTTTGTACATGTATGAACTAAAGATAATTAAAAATACTCATTATTTACCATATTCGTTGTAGGTGCAGTCGATGGATGAGAGGAAGCATCACCTTTCAACATCAATTTCTAGAAGTTGTGAACCTTTATTCAGTTATCTGCCAGTTGTGGGTGATTTTTGATGTTGGACTAGGGAATTTTGAAACAGTTTCACATATTTTTGAATTTTCCGAATATTTTCATTGTTTTTGTGAAAAACAATTGGGTTTTATCTTGAAGAAAAAGAAACAAAAAGAGTAAAGTATTTACACTATTATTTTTGGTGTGTGCAAAGTTACACACTTTGGAGGCTTCTCCTACCTCAAGCCCTACCTCTATTCCAGTTTTCTCGGCTCTTCATGGCAATGGTAATGTGCTTCCCATTGCATATATTCGTTCCTTAAATGTCACTATGCAAAAAAAAAGGGGTAAGAAGGGTTCTCGTCTGGAGGCTACTTCTTCTATGGATTCCCAGTTCTCCTTTGATAACCCTCAATTGTCGGATATGATGTCGGTGGGGAAGGTCTTGTGCCCTGTCAGCTCCCCTTCTTATCTTGAGGCCCTTAGAGCAGGTAAACCTCTCACAGATGGGTCTTAATGCTCATACTTACCTTGAACGTTCGAGGTTTTGGCAGTGGACCCAAACGCGCTGCTCTGAAACGTTTATTTCTTAATTCGAAGCCTGATATTATTTTGCTCCAAGAAACTATGGTTCCTTTTGCTCAAGCTTGTGACTCTTTCTTAAAAATTCTCCCTAATTGGTATTGTTGTGGCTGTGACTCGGTTGGACTCTCTGTGGGATTATTGTCGGCGTGGAATCCCTTATCTGCTCAGTTTTCTACATCTATGGTGAGTGCAGGTTTTATGGTGGAAGAAAAGTTTAAAGATTTGGATAGAACGATTCGCATTCTTAATGTATACAATCCCTATTCCAGCAAGGAGCAGTTTTGGGATGGCATTTTTTGGGGGGGGTTACTTAATGATCCCTATCTAATTTTGGGATGGAATTTTTCGGGCGGGGGGGGGGGGGGGTTACTTAATGATCCCTATCTAATTTTGGCTGGTGATTTGAATCTCACACTGTTGGCGAAGGAAAGTTGGGGTTCCAATGGTAGACCAGATCCTCTTATGGATTATTTTCGGGTGGCCTTTTAGGCTGTCGAGTTATTTGATGTGGTCCCGGTGGTTCTTTCGCCTACCTCGAGTAATGGTCGAGTAGGTAAGGATGGCTGTGCTAAATGGTTGGATCGATTCTTGATGGCAGAGGAACTTGGTAACATTTTTGGTAAATATCGCAGCTGGTCTTTATCTATTAGTATCTTGGATCACAAATCAGTCTTTTTGGAGGTAGATTTGGGCATGCCAAGGGGGAACTATCCATTTAAATTTAATCATAGTTGGTTGGAGATCCCTAGCTTTTGCTCCTTGGTTCGTAATAAGTGGTTGGATTACTCTCGGGAAGAATCTGGCTTTGTGTGCTTGTCTTTGATGTCCAAACTTCAGAAGCTGCGTTTTGAAGTCATTAATTGGGAACGTCAGTTTAAGGAAAAGCAACACACTGAATTGATCCATCTTGAAGAGGAGTTACGGCTTATGGGGGACGAAGTTGACTCATTATTTGATCCTGATCATAGAGAGCATTTTCTGATACTGGAAAAGGCCAAACGGGACATTCTTGCGAGGGAGGAGGAAGGATGGAGATTGAAAAGTAGATCTACGTGGATCAGGTGTTGGGATAGCAATATTAAGTTTTTCCAAAACTATGCTAATATGAAGAGAAATTGTAATGCTATTTGGCAATTGGATGGTGATGGGGGGCAACATCTTAATGATCAACGTGAACTGGAAATTGGTGCGGCTATGTATTTCAAGGGGGTTTATCATCAGGACTCGGTGGATAATTTGCTTAACCAACTCTCGGTGGTTCGCAAGTATCCTAGAATCTTTCCTCCTGATATTGAAGGGTTATTGAGGCTGCTATTTCACTGGAAGAAATCAAGGATGTTCTTGTCCATTTTGAGAAGGTGAAAATCCCTGGACCAGACGGCTAGTCGGTTGAGTTTTTTCTACATTTCTTTGAACTGTTGGGTTTGGATCTCCTCAGGGCTGTGGAGGAATCGAGAATTAAAGGGGTCATTTTGGCAAAGGTCAATTCGAATTTTATTACTCTCATCCCTAAAAAGGATAAACCAACATCCTTTTGTGATTATCGGTCGATTTCCCTCTGTAACCTCGTCTACAAGCTAGTATCTAAGATTATTGCAAATAGGATTAAGCCATTTCTTGAGGCTGGTTTACCCATGGAACAATTCAGGTTCTTATCAAATCGACAAATTTTGGATGCCATTGGAGTGGCACAGGAAGGTCTTCATTCCATCAAGCAAAAGAAGCTGAATGCATTGGTTCTGAAAATGGATCTAATGAAGGCTTACGATAGAGTAGATTGTTCTTACCTGCATTTCGTCCTCATACAGACAGGACTACCTGTGGCTGCTACTGAGTGGGTCATGGCTTGTGTGATGAGTGCTAATTATGTTGTTTTGGTTAATGGCCACCCCTCGACATTCTTCAAAGGTGAAATATTTTTACGACAAGGTTGTCCCTTGTCACCACTGCTATTTTTGCTAGTCATTGAAGGGTTGAGTCTTATGATTAATGAGGCTAAGAAGGAAAAGCTATTTTTGGGGGTGAAGGTGGCTCCAGCCTTATTTATCTCTCATTTTCTTTTCGTCGATGATGTCCTCATCTTCGACAAGGCTAATTTTCTGGATTGGCGCACTCTTTGGGAACTATTAAAGAGTTTTTGTCTGGCCTCTAGGATGTTGGTTAGCTCGGTAAAATCTACTTTTTACTTCTCTGAGGGCTTTGACCCTGTCTTAAGGCTGAGTATTGAGTCTCTTTTTCCTTATAAGTGGAAAGCTTTATTGGATGGTTTATGTACTTGTGGTTTTTTCTGAAGCCAAACTGCTATCTCATTGAAGATTGGAAGTGGTTGCTTGTTTGTGTGGAAAAATGTATCAATGTCTGAGCTTATTGGTTCTTGTCTCTGGGTGGCCATTATGTTCTTCTTCAGTATGTGTTATAGGGATTATCGGTTTATTGGATGTGATTATCTATGGTGCCTCTTTCGGTGTTGGATGGGATTAGGCACCGCATGTTTCATTTCCTTTGGGCGGGCTCACTGAATTAATCCAAATTTCACCTGGTGTCCTAGAAACGTTTGGCTTTACCAAAAAATCTCGGGGGCTGGGGTCTCTTGAATATCTATTGGTTCAATGAAGCTTTGGGAGCTAAAGCCTTGTGGCGGGCTCTGTTTGGTTCGACTCTTTGGACACTGGTGATTCAAAAGAAGTATCTTAAGGTGTCTCATCCTTTTGTTTGGCTAAGGGATACTCCTCCCTTAGGTGGAAATTCATCTCTAATTTGGAAAGGCTTGTTCAAGAAACTTCCCACTATGAAGCGTCACCTTTCTTGGCGCATTGGCAGAGGAATTTGGTCTTATATTGGTATTGATCCCATCATTGGGCTCTCTGGGGATTTTAGACTTTCAACTGATCTCATTATGGCTCTGCATGCTCTAAATGTTGAGGTCTTGGCTTAGGATCATAACCTGGAGGGGACACTAGAAGCTGATAATTATTGGTTGGATTGTAATGCTTTGGGCCTGTCTGGCAGGTTGGCGGTGGAATGGAACTGTTATATTTTCAAACTGAAAGCTGCGAGGATTACTTTATCCAATAATTCAGACCTCTTATCTCGGCAAAATCGGCAAAATCGGCTTATGATTCTATTGTCTATGTGCAGTCTCCTTCAAGGCCCTGTCCTATTGCTCATAAATTATGGCGTTGGAAGCTTCCACTCAAAGTCAGGTGCTTTATTTGGCTGTGCTAGAACAATTGTATGTTAACTTGGGATAACTTGTGCAAGAGGGGTTTTGTAGGACCGGGCAGGTGCATTCTTTGTTTGTAGCATGATGAATCGGTCTCTCATTTATTTGTAACTTGCCCTTTCTTCATTTCCATCCTTGAATCCTGCTAACAGTTGTTCTCCTGTATACTTCTGTGGAGACAAGAGACTTTTACTGCTAGTTTGGAACACTGGGCGAAGGGCAGGTTTGAACATGTGGAACTTCCTCTCTTTGCTATTTGGGAAGTATGGAAACAGAGGAATCGCTTGATTTTTCAGGATTCAACATTGAGTTCTGCCCTAGTGGTATCTAAGGTGGTGGCGTCTTTCTCCGACTTAAGACAACTCAAAGTGGTGTGCCAATAACGTTTACTTGTCCCTCCTTATCTGGATTTCTCTAAACCGATGGGTTTTTTTTATGGTGCACAACTTAATGGCTGCTGTGGAGCGGGGATGGTTCTCTATTTGAATGCAGGGCACTTTTTCATCTTAATATGCAGGTGGGTATGGAAACCAATACACGTGTAGAGCTTCTGGCACTCTGGGGACTACTGTATTTTGGCCATCACCAGGGGATTGATATGCTTTAGGTGTTTGGTCATTCGATGGTGATTATCAACTGGGCGGATGGGAATGATAATTTGAATGTTATTCAGCTTATTCCCTGGTTGAATCGAGCCTGTGCTCTTATTTTTGGCTTTGCTCATATTAAATTCACCCACATTTATCATGAATTTAATACTTCGCCTGATACTTTTTCAAAATTAGCCGTCGGCTCGATGGATGGATGTATGTTATTTGATGAGTTTCTGGGAGGGACATGTGTGGACTCCGACTCCTTACACTTGTTCTAACCTGGCCAGGAGCGCTCCTCAGTTGACTGACTATGGGATACTTTGTCAATGCAAAATGATTTCTGTGACTGCATAGTGTGTACTCTTGCAACTTTTGTCAAAACACAGTTTTTTGATGTCGGCTATCTGAGCATATGAGTATGATGGATATGATGATCCACGATAGCACGATGGCAGTTTTGAATGTTATTGATACTTATGATGTAACTTTGATTCATATCTTTTGAATAACAAGTTACCTTTTTTTCTGCATGAAAAAAAAGTTACACACTTTTTGGTTTATGATGTAAGCTAGTTTATTTCGGTTTTTACTTATGTCCTTAAATTATATGTTCAATTAAATTGCCATGAATAATGTACATACTTTCTTTTTTCGGTATGATGTTAATGAGTTAGATGCCGATCAAGCACGTAGTTGGCTAAGGAATCAACCAAACTATTTAGACTTCTAGGAACGTGAATATATTCAATGAACTCCAATTGATGTTCTAAAAGACGTACTTGTAGAAACTTTCTAAACATTGTAGGATTTCGAACCTGATACTGACCATTTAACTGAGATACAACTAATCTTGAGTCCAGTTTGACTATTATTAGTCGGATTCCAAGTGTGATAGCCTTGACAAGAAGCTCAATGACTACACTATATTCTGCAACATTGTTGCTTGCAGATCCGAGAAAAATGCCTCATGAACTTAAAACTTCATCATTAGGTGTGAAAATCACCCATGTGGTAGAAGCAATGTTCTGAGAACTATGGTTGGCACCATCCGTATATCCCAAATATGTGAAGGTTTCTTGTTCCATCTACCAAAGTGACAATGCCAATCAAGATAAGTGTGTGCCGAATGACTATTGTACAAAAGTTTATACAAAGAATACAACATAATACAACAAGTGTTGTGAGGCATCAATGCCTACGCGAAGTATTTCTTCAGATAGAGACCATTTCTGATCTCCGACATAGGTTCCCCATCATAATTGATCAATTCATAAGTTCCTCTCTTTAACACAGTTTTGACTACAAGTGGGCCAAACCATTTTGGTACAAATTTCCCTTCTCCTAGTTTGTCTTGGTTTTGGTCATAAACTAAAACCAGATCACCTTCATAAAAGACTTGGGGACGGGTAGACTTGTCATATTGAGTTTTAACCCTTTTCTTGCATGCTTCCACATTTAGAGAAGCTTCCCTTCTACTTTCATCAAGAGAATGAAGATGGAGAAGCCTTTCTTCTTCTACAGAAGTGTTAGGTAGGAGTTCGGCTGCTATTTTTAATGATGAGATTTCACATTCAATTGGAAATATAGCTTCCTCTCCATACACCAATTGGAAAGGAGTGAATCCAGTTGCGGTTTTATCAGTGGTACAGTAAGGCCAAAGATCGGTAAAAAACATTAAGTGCTAGTTAAGTTTTTTTCTTATCAATCGTCCTCTACAACATAGTTTTAAAAACCTTGTTGATGGATTTGACTTGTCCATTAGCTTGAGGGTAATATGGCGAGGAAAATTCCTGCCGAAATCCTAACCTATTGATAAGTTCATCCATAAAGGAATTCCTAAAATGACTTCCGTTATCAGTAGTAATCTCTTTGGGTACACCAAACCTTGCTATCACGTCATTGAATAGGAGATATGTTGTAGTTTTACCCATGCAGTTGAATGTAGGCATCGCCTCATCCCACTTGGTGAAGTAATCCACTACTACGATGATGTAGTGGTGGCCTTTAGCTGAAGGTGGTTTTCTTGTCATAAAATCAATGCCCCATTTTGAAAATGGACCACAGTTACTACAGGGTGTAATGGAGAAGGATGTGCACGCATTTTTCTTGTGTAGAATTGGAAAGGGTGACAAATTTTAACTGCATTCATGCAATCTTTGAATATTGTAGGACAAAAGTATCCTGCATGCAATATTTTCTTGGCAGTTTTCAACCCAGAAAGATAACCACCACATGCCCCAACATGGAAATCAATCAAAACTTGTTCAGCTTCCTTGTGTACTAAACAACATCTTAAGATCATGTCTACTCCTTGACGGTACAAAGTATCCCCTATGATGAGGTATCTTCATGCTTGGTGCCAAATGTGACGTCCTTCAATGATAGAAAACCCAGGATCAATCCTTTGGGTTTGGAGATATGTGATAAATGTTCCATACCAAGGATCTGATGTTGCAATGAGGAATACATGTTCATCTTCCCAAGATTCAACATATATAGTATTCTCTTTCTCACTCAGACATTAATTCAACAAATGCTAACGATTTTTTGGCTTTAGCATTTTGAACTCAATATTGAATTCTTGCAAAATTACTATCCATTTTGAATACTTTCCATCAATGATATGGCGGGACAGAATGTGTTTCATGGGGTTCATTTCAGCCACTATGGTCATTTTTCTTGGGAGTATATAATGTCTAAGTCTTTGGACAACATGAACTGCTTCCAAGGCCAACTTCTCAACCTGGGAATATCTCAATTCGGGACCTGCAAGGCCCTTACTAAGATAGTAAATAACATGCTCTTGTGATGATTCATCTTCTTGTGCCAATACCATTCCTATGGTGGAAATAGATGCTGCCAAATATAGAAAAAAGTCTCTATTATAGTTCGTTGGACTAAGTATCGGGGAGAGACCAAAGTTTTCTTTATTGCATCAAACTAACATTGAGCTTGGTCATCCCATATGAATAGTGAATATTTTTTTATAATACGCATGAAACCTATAGCTATTTCAGCAAAATCCTCGACAAATATTCTCAAATAATTAGCTTTCCCTTGAAGGCTTTGAATTTGTGTTATTTTTTTCGGGGAATGCAACTGAAGTATTGCCTCAACCTTGATGGGATCCACCATAATCCCTTTTTTTGAAAATATGAACCCAAGTAATCTCCCAGATTCCACACAAAACATGCATTTGTGTGGGTTCAACCTAATGTTGTATTTGCGACATCGTTCAAAGACGGCTCGTAAATGTGCATTATGTTCATCTCTCCTTTTAGATTTGGCTGCCAATTCATCGAGATAAACCTCAACGGTTTTCTTAATTTCATGAAATGCATATGACATGGCTCTTCGAAAAGTATCCTCGACGTTTTTAAGGCCAAATGGCATTTTCCAATATTCAAAAGTCCCCCTGCGACATATGAAAGTTGTTTTATGCTGGTCCTCCTCTTTTATCTGGATTTCGTTGTAACCGGAGACTGGAACATGAACATGAAATAAAATCTAAATAACATCATATCCATTCTACATACCGTTGTAAATTGAAGCTCATGTGAAAAGGATTGCATGTCCTTCTCCTCAATCACCAATTGGAATGCTAGCAAACACCAACTAGTTCTGGTTACAGAGGGGCACATATCCCAATTGTTTACAAGGGGCACATCACCCAAGCAAATAAAAGCTCAAAGATATTCAAGAAAAATAACAAAATGGCCAAAATATTCCTAAGGAGACCCTCATACTCCTTTTATAATCCTTTGGTGGCTTTCTTCCTTTCTCTAAATCCTTCCTTCTTGAAATTCGAATTAGTGATGAGTGGAGGCTTCGTTGGAAAGTTTATTTTGCATTTGGACCCACTTGCCTCATCAATTTCGCTCTCACTGGATAAATTTGGATCCTGTATATTTTTTTACTGTTTCTATTCCTTCTTGACTGCAAAAATCGAGAAACTTCTGCCTTTCTACTTTGTGTTGTTTTTCCTACTTCTAGCCACTTTTGCCAAGTTCCTACTTTTTGGATACCTTGCCTGCTTTTAGATGTTGTTTCCAAATTTCTTGATAATTCACTTCACATGGGTCCCAATCATCCTCCTATATTCCATCCTTGACCAAATTAATTTAATATTGCATTAATAATTAATATTTGGCCTCATACATTACTAATTCATGATTTAAGCCACCAACATTATTAAATTTCCAAATAAATTTTGGCCACATTTACTTATTTTCATCAAGGGATAAATTTAAATATTTGGGGACATTACATTTATCTCCACCTGATATTTCTTTTCCTCGATCAAATTAAACCTGAGTGGTAATACTTGATCTTCATCCCATCTGTTACTCATTGATTTTCTGCCTCTTCCCTCAAGATTCCAATTCCATGCACATTTGAATATAGAACCACCATGATTTTCCTACACCACTCCAATTATAACCATCCCCTCAAGAAACAAGTTTGTTCCCCCATGCATTTGTATAATAAACCAACTGAAACAACCAAGTCCTAAAATGATCCCAAGGTCCCAAATGAACTTGAGAGATGCAGAGTGTCTAATACATCCACACTAAACAATACCAGGATCCCATAGTTTATGTTGCACTCCCTCATCCATCACTAACATATCAAACAATCTGTCATTCTAAGGAATGCCACGATCCCACAGCCAAATTGAAATTTCACCACTTCAAATTCCTCTGAAAACCTTTTCTGTTATATCCAACAAAGTTTGGATCGCGTCCTGTGCCATCTGATTTCTTGCATGCACTATTGTCTTCAACATGCCATGAGTGAAAACTAAAATTCTCTTACATGGTGATGGATGCATGAAGACTAGAGATATCTAATGGCTGCAAAATATGTCTTTGTTGCTACTCACTTGTCAAAAAAATGTCAGTAAAAAGAAATACTTCATTGCAGAAACAAGAGGAACATTTACCTCCCAAAGTCTTCATCTCAATGGTGCATCTATCCACCCAATCAATGAATGAATGAACACCTTTGTTTGTTGATCCATATGGGATGTGGTCATCCACCTCCTCCAGAGCTAAATATTCTTTCCATATAGGAAACTCATGAGGTCTTTCTTTCAAGGCATGCATGTCAAACATTCTCTACAGACGCAAGCAAGACTTGTGCTTCCTTGGACCTCTATAGCAGTGATGTACTTTTCTACCCAATCCTTGGATAAACAAATACCATTGCTTGCAGACTCAAATGATATGTCCTTAGTTATTTCTCCCATAACTAAGTCCTCATCTATGCCCTTCTTCATATCATAAAGTGCTTGTCCAAAATATTCTACATCTTTTCTCTTCTTAAGGACCGGAAAATCTAAATTTTCTTCATGTACAACTCTCACATGAGGTTCCTCCATCAACCCCGATGTATTTATTTCCATGTGCACACTATTCGGTTTTCCATGCAGGATGGAGGGTGTGGCATTCTCAACTCTCTATGAAGCTGATCAATCTGCAACCTTCATTCTTGAAGAGCTTCTTGGGTGCTCTCCAAATAAACATATGTAGCCTCCAATTCACTACCAATCCTCTATGTTTCTTCTGATTCCTCCTTGAGCGCATGATGGTACATGTCTATAATTCAGAGAAGTTGATTTCTGTCTAAGAGTAAGTTCATGTAACTCTCTTTCATATTGCCCACTGCTTCTCTAAGAGTTTCGAAATATCCCAATAAGGATTCATTCTCTCAATATTCTCCTGGGGCTCTCCAACAACAGCTTGTCACCAAGGAATTGGTTTCAACAAAGTTCTTCAAGGCTTCCAAGAGCTTCTCTTTGTTCTCCTTCAGTGTCCCACCAAACTAATGTGGTTCACAAAGAATATCCTCCACCAATTTTCCTTCATCTAATGACTGACATACAACATCAACTTGCTTGTGGCATAGATCCATATCACATGTTTCATTCTTGACATACAAGTCATCATTAGAAGTTTTTGCAAAATCACTTTCAGAGTATGGAGTAGAAGGTAACTCAGAATGCTTCCATGAGACGTGACCTATGCAAAAATTGCCATCATACCTTGGTGTTTCATTTTCATCTTCTCCATGTATATGAATGGTGGTGGACTACTCATCTTATTTGGATTCCACAAGTAGACTCACATGTGGTTCACTCTGTTACAATTTTTCATTTGGTTGGAGCCAATCTGAGTGTAAGGCTTCACTCTCATGTTTAGGTGATCCTTATTTGTTGATATTCTCCTCCAGGAATCTTGAGGCTTCTGAATATTGATTGGAATGAGGATCTACATCATTAGTATGCTCCACCATGATACTAGTTACACTTTCTTCATAGAGATTCAATGTAGAGCACTTTGATGGTAAAAATTCATTCTAGTGCAACATTTGCTCCACTTCTCTGCACACATTGTTGACAATATGGTTTATTCTATCATGATCTGAGTTGCAATAGGGATCCTCATTCGGGAACAATCTTTCCACCTTGAAAGTGCATAATTCTCGGAAAGGAAATACTTTCTGTATCTCTTTATTGAATGCTTGGTATTCTCGGAAGTACTCAGAAGGATTAACTCCCAGTGGTTGTCCTCCAAAGAACACTCTGCCATCAACAATACTAAGTATGGGTGGATCAATCCTTCTATCTTCTATGGATGTTTGGTCACAAAAGTAACCATATTCATCTCATTACATAAGAAAACCTCCATCAATATAGATTATCTCTTCTTCCACATCCCAATCAGAATCTTCTTCACTGAACAAGGACATCACTGCAATTTTCTCTTTCAACTGAACAATGGAGATTGATCTTGTTGCTCACAAGTGCATAGGACCATTATTTGATACCACTATAATATCCCCAACCTAGTATTAGAGATATTAGCTCCCAAATTAAAACAGATTCATCATAATTTATATAGCCAGGGTATAGTGATTTGCAAAATTCCTTCAATTAGTGGTTTGCATAAATAAGTTGGAATGCATTAATATGGTGCATCCCCAAATGAATGAATTCAGACCTCTATTATGTCTAAGGTCAAATATAAAATGAAGTATCATCTATCTAGTTATGAAGATCTTATTTGGGACTTTTCTCAATCAATTTGCATGCAACCTTGACTAGTTAGAAATTGACAAACTAGAACTAGTTTTCTTCCAACTTTTCCCAACAATGTTAAACCTTTACAAATGTCTCAAGGACGGAATTTATGGACCGCAACACACTTAGTACAACCTTCATAAAAACTTGGAAGAGGGTGTAGTTGTCCTTACTTTCGACATTGAGCACATTTTATGGGTACGTCATGCCTGGGTAGACTCCTTTGGCGAAACCAAAGGGTTCAAGGAAATATTCCTAGGACTTCTGTGGAAACCCAATGGATTCTGGTGCATCACTGGAAGTAACTAAACATAATAAATGTCATATATTTTATACTTATTCTCACTCACTCAAATCCACCAACAGAAAGTGTAGATTTCGATCACAATGAAAAGATTAGAAACTACCCCAAAATTGCTAATAAACTATTGGAAGAAATAGACCTCCAAACTTACTCAAATCCTTACTAAATTCTAAACGGAGCCTATTTTTTACCCTCAAACCCTCGTGAAATACATATCAGAGCCAAAAATTAGAAATACGGAACTATTTTTAATGGTTTTGCTTGAACAAAAAAGAGACAATTCCTATACTAGTCTAGGAATCACACAACTAGAAATTTGTGTACACTTTTAAAGAATTTATGTGTTGGAAATCAAGTATGAGAAGAGAACCCTTCCATGTATTATCATGGATTTAAATAATCAGTAATTTTCAGAACTTCCAACCCATATCCAAGGCCAAGATATTCCCATATCAATACAAAACCATATAACCATAAATAGTGCTTCAAAAACAAGGGTTTTAACACATAAGACTGGATCTTCTTGTACAATTTTGAACCAGGCTCTTGGTTCTAATCATATGGATGCACCCTTGAACTTAAAATGGAATAGGACAAATTGAATGGTGATCCACTAATAAACTCACACCAAGAGGTGTTCCCTCCTTACACTAGACACCCAAAAACACTACAAAATTGGAACTTGCACAATACTGAAATTGAAACTCTAATTGGATGGAGACTGGAACATGAAAATGACCTGCACTAACACCTGCATAAAATCATATCCATTCTACATACTTCTGAAAATTGAAGCTCATTTGAAAATAACTGGATGTACTTCTCCTCAATCACCAATTGGAATGCTAGCAAACACTCCAACTAGTTTTGGTTGCAGAGGAGCACATCTCCCAACTGTTTGCAAGGGGCACATCACCCAAGCAAAGAAAAGCTTAGATCTCTTCAAGAAAAATAAAAAAATGGCTAAAATATTCCTAAGCAGAGTCTCATACTCCTTGTATAATCATTTGGTGGCTTTCTTCCTTTCTCTAAAGCCTTCCTTCTTGAAATTCGAATTAGTGGTAAGTGGAGGCTTCTTTGGCAAGTTGATTTTGCATTTGGACCCACTTGCCTCATCAATTTATCCCTCACTGGATAAATTTGGCTCTTGTATATGTTTTCACTGTTGTTATTCCTTCTTGAGTGCAAAAATCAGGAAACTTATGCCTTTCTTCTTTGTGTTGCTTTTCCTTCTTTTAGATGCTTTTGACAAGTTCTTGCTTTTAGGCTGCCTTGCCTGCTTTTAGATGTTGTTTCCAAATTTATTGAGTAAGTCACTTCACATGGGTCCCAATCAGCCTCCTATATGCCCTCCTTGAGAAAATTAATTAAATTATGCATTAATAATTAATATTTGGCATCATACATTACTAATTCATGATTTAAGCCACCAACATAAATAAATTTCCAAATAACTTTTGGCCGTATTTACTTATTTTCACTAAGGGATAAATTTAAATATTTAGGGACATTACATCACCAATGAGTTGGGGAAGCTTATAAATTTCCAAGATACTATTTGAATTAAGTAATTCATCTATTCAAGGGTGTAATAATAATAATCTATTTTTAAGGTCACGACCAAGCCAAACACCAATTTGGTATACAAGACCCCCTTGTTTGGGGGACAAAGGACTCTCTTCTACACAATGATGTAACTGATAAAGTCTAAAAAGGTGTACATGTCCTATCGCCCTATGGATTTGAACATATGACCTCCTAAGAGGAAATACATGTTGTTAACTGTTAGGCCCACTTAGGTTGTACTATGATAAGTTAAAAAATCAAGTTTCAAGAACTCAAGGAGTATTTTCTCTACTTCATATGACATTTTGATGGTGAAAATATTTAATCACTAAGTTGGATAACTTGTTTTATACCCAACCTAGTGGTTTTCCCCATGAAGGAGAAGTCACTGATTTGGGAGGCCAGTAAACCTCTGAACTCAACTATTAACCCTTGGGGTTCAATGTCAAAGAATTTAACTATTTTGGGTGCAAGAATAGTGTCTTAAACTTTTTATTTATAGACAAATGACCAAATAATATGCTAGTTCCTAGGTTGAGAGGCCAACAGGCCTTCGAAGATAGCAATTGGCTCTTCTTACACTCTAAACTAAATTATTTTCCTCCAAGAGGTATATTGATCACTTTGATATGAAGATTTCCCTCCAAACCAAGTAATTGGTCATTGGTTCGTGAACCCAACGATTCATCATTTTCCTATTTTCGGGAAATATTTTCTTTAACTTGTGCTTAACATAACTCCTAGTCCCCCTTGGAATACAAAGGGTTTTTCCTTATTAAGGTCATACATAGCCTTATTCTTCTCGATTCTTCCTTAGATTCATTCCATCAATCTCTTGTTTCACTTGTGGTTGTTCCTCTTTCCTTCTTCATTATTCTCTGGGTTTAGAGTTGTTTGGAGTCATATTAGGAAGAAACAAAGCCTTTTATCCATATCTGAAGTGACATGCATCACCCCAACCTACCTTAGCTATGTTTTCCTTTTAAAAATTTGACTAGTAGTGCATTCAAGTTCCTAGTGTAGTATTCTTAAGCTTCCATGGATGCATGTTGATTTTCGATTTCATACAGGCTTAATTCACCCTCTAGCTAATAATCACCATCCACAAAGTGATGGTGTTAATTGTTAAGCTTCTTTATACCCAAATAATTGGACCATCATAAGAAATCCATTTTCCATTGTTGTGATAACTGCAAAATTCCTAAATAGTAGTTAGATTGGTGAGAAAGAGATTAACAATGTTCAGGGTGTTCATCATTGTTGTGAAGAATACAAAGAAATATCTTTGGTATAGGATAGCTTCACATGGGTTATATTTATTGTTTTTGGCCCAAATCCTCTTTTTTCATCTCACAATGCTTCATATCTCTTGACACAATTAATGAAATTTCCCATGTATGATTCATTGTATGGCCTGTAATTGTTTATGTTTGATAAAATAATGAGGAACTAGTGAAAGAAATGGATTTAGTTTTGGTCTTTGTTCTTGATGGGATTTTATGTCAAGAAAGATGTAAGTAAGCTTGTATATTTTCCATGACTGCCTTATTTACAAGCTTCAATGCGCCATGTTCTTTTTTGCATTGAAGGAGTACTTGTGTGAAAATGCTTGAATGGATTGGATGTTTCCATAATGATATCACTTCATTAAAATCATAGAAATATTTGTTGAAGGGATGTTTGCAATGGTATTGTTCCTGAACAGTACATGGTGCCCTTCGCTTTTGCTACATGCTCATAGTTCTTGTTCACTAGCGAAGGAAGTGCTTTCAATATGATATTATTGTTATCGACAAGTTCATTGCAAGTAAGGAATTCAAGAGGGAGTTTGAAATCATCTAGCTATTTTTTTATTGAGTTATAAGAATATTTTGTTGGCATTAAAAGAATGATCTTGGAACTTGCTTGAATGGCCTTAGACTAGATTGATCTCATGCCCCTTCCTTAAAAAAGTACCAAATTTGAAAGTTGAATTTTCATTTATAGTACCTTTCCTTGGATTGTTTCCTTTGTTAGTATGATGAATCATATGTTAAAAAAAAGTTACTCTAGCCAAAAAACTCTACTTGTATTAAACCAAAACCTTAAGCATTATTTACCTCTCGATATGTTGGTTTAATCACTAAGGATTTTTTATGCTGACTTTGAAGAAATAATGGAATATGCATGTTTTCACCAAAGCCCGTCACTCTAATGCATTTGTTGATTGATTGTTTGCTAATGAGAGTCCTAGAGAGTGAATGGTTGGATTGATAAGTTATACAATTTTGTAAAGTTACACCCCAACAATGGTTCTCACTTGTGAATACTGTAACTATGTTTTCTAATGGATTTCCATTTGAAAGTGCTTGAATGATTGGATAAATTTGGTATGTTATTTATGACCATCATATAATTATTTTTTTACAAGTTGATTTGTGTATCCCCTTACTATTCGTTGATGAGGGTAATAAGGTGAAGAATAAACCAAGAATGAAGAAGGATAATAGTAAAGGAATGAAATGGTGTTATTGTCCTTCAAATTCCTTGTTTTGTTCATACTTTGTTTGAATATATTTATCAAGGATGATGGATGTATTTTCATTCCTAAATCTAATATGCCAAATAGAAGAGCCCATGTGCTAAATTTGTGCATTTGTTAAAGGATATTAGGAGGTAATTTCTCAATGGAAATAGCTATATGCATGCAAGATAAGTTTCACTTTTAACATAATCATTTGAGACCATATCAGAGGTCGTGCAAGGTGAAAAAATTTGCTTTGATTTTAATTGCATAAATTACTAATTGGTAGTGAAATTTCATGTTTTAATCACTTGATGCAAGAATTTTCACATGGAAGTTTCATTTGTTATTGTGGAGTCATGGTGAGATGGAAAAGAGCACCACTGATAGACCTAGATATCGTTTTCACATATACAATGTTGTTTCCTAACATCTGTTTGAATCCCACATACTCCTCCTATATCATATGTACAAGGATTTCAAGCCTCCACAAATAGTTGAAAATGGAAAAAGTGACCAAGGAGAAGAATGAAAATGTTTTTAATATCAAGATCTCATGTCTCCATAGGGTAGAAGCTAGAGAGGAATTATTTCCATTTGGAGATATGAGTCAAAGTCTAATTGAGAATGTTGTGTTTTCACCCACACTTTATAGTTGTAGAGAGCTGACATGATGGGGTGGTTAAATGTTGAAAATATTCACAAAATGTACAAGTTCCTTCCTCCCATAGTGTATGTGAGTGTAGTATGGTCGCAATTGGAAAATAACATGATTTCCACAATATTGTAAAAGAATGGATCCCATCTAAACCCATGAGAATAGACATAAGTAAGGTGTACTTGGTCAAGAATTTACAAGAGGAAATATAATACCTAGTGGTGCTCATGAACTACTTCTATGTGATACCAAACATCTAGTGTATATGGCTAATATGGATCCCCATCATGTGCAAGGTGCTCAATCAAGAAAGTATATTTAACTATGAAGACATCATATCCTACAACAACCTTTCTCAATTCATTCGATAATCTAAAATGACCTGATATGGTAACACACCCAAATTTTACATTGCATATTACCTTATGGATTATGTGTACATTTGGAAAATTTCTTAGTTTGTAAGCTAACTTGGTAGCCAACTACACTTGCACTAGTACACATATACTTTTAGAGACTATGGAAAACTAGATATGTGCCAAAATATTATACCTTGTGTGATTTTTCCTAGCCCTCTATATAATAATATCCATGGTAAGAAGTTCCCACATCTCATTGGGAGTCCATTAAGGTTTTAAAGTAGATTGGTGACTAGTATTTATTAGAATGAAGTTGCTACATGAAGGTGTACAAGTGTCCACCACTCCTCATATATTCCTAAGCATGTGAAGATTTAGATCCTAATCCAAGAGATGGCATTTTATACCATATTACATAGGGATACATCAATGTTAAAAATGAAGAAGATAGAAATTAAATTGGACTAGGTGCTTACAAAAATTGCATATTATCATATCTTAGACTTAGTGCATAGGCACTAGTTAGATTCCAAGTTGGAGACATAAAATTTCACTAAAATCCAATCAAGGTCATGGCCCTCATCAAGTAATTGAGAATTTATTAATATATTAAGCTTTGGTATGATTATGGAAGTTATGTCATGTAAATAATGATAAGGAGTAATTGTATAAAATACCCATGAATTACGTGAAACTGGAAGAAAGAAGGAGAAAGAGCATATAAGTGTACACATCTCTCCCCCAGTATATCCAAGACCATTAGTTGAGAGCCTACAACATTTTTCATCATATTCATTTTGACTACTAAGTATCTATTTAAATCGAATCTCCAAGAATGGAAAGGAAGTCTATATGGTCAATATACCAATAGAGTTGTCGAGAGTCGATAACGTGAGAGAAATTGAGCTAGATGGAATTCATATTCTTGAAGAATATGGATGCTCAATTCCCAAGGAGAGTTGAAGGGAGGGTAATTAATCCATAATACATATTCAGCATATTTATTTATGTGATGGTAAAATGTAATGGACCAACTAGGATTAGTGATACAAAAACTTTCTTCTACACAAAATTAATTAAAAACAATGTTTTTGGAAGCTAGTTTGACTGGAGTGGGGGTCGGATCAAAGGCTCTGGATGGATGGAAGGTTATGATATATTTTAATACCTCTGCACAAAGTACCAGGACCATTTATGTTTCAATATCATCCTGGATGAACTCTACTCCAATGCTTCTGGGCACCCAGTATATGCAAACTAGTATTGGTCTAAACTCTGACTGGAAGCTAGGGATGGGTATTTATGAATCAGAGAGGCTAATAAACATAAAATATCAGTCAATATATGGTCATATATAAATCCATCAAGTTTAATAAATATCTGAGAAATATTTACAACAAGATGAGTAAATTAGCATTCTAGGATTGCATAGCTAGTAAAATTCAGGAGCTTCCAAACAAGCAAGGAAGCCTCACTAATTCCTCTTCTCATAAATGGATTCAATCATAAAAAATATATATATAACATCTGGAACATAATTGACCTCATTTGGATCTATTCTCATTCATCTACCATAAGCATTCTGAAAACTAGTCAAAATCTAGGCAATTCTAAAGGGGGTGGAGAAATTGAAGAAAATATCAGACTTCTGCAATAATAAATGTAATGAATGATATCCGAGATTAATATTGAATTTTATTACATCATATCATATCCATGAGAATCATTGGCTTCATCACCTCTTGATGCCATAGAATTCTTGAGAAGATAGAAGAGAGAAAAAGAGAAGAATTGGAATTCTGACTGGAAGGATTCACTGTGGTTCCTTCAACAATTCATATGAGCATGAATTGTTCTGTAGATGTCTTCATAAAACCTGCATAAAAGAGTCTTCAACAGCAGAAAACTTTAATGGTCTTCAGTGGTCTTCAACTAGATATCCAATTGGAACATAACTGAGTAGAATGGTAACAATTGGGGCACATCACCCAACTGAGATTAGAGGCACATCTCTCCAATAATGAGAAGATTCATTTCTCTCAAATTCATAAACAAAATAAGCCAAAAGTTGTGAATAGAGCTCTCTCTCTTTCCTTTGTAGAATGAATGACTGTTGGCTAAGTGATCTCCACCTGTGAGCACAAGTCACCTCCACTAGTGGACCCTCATTAGTTGGCTTGGAATTTCCTGCTTTTGGATTAGCTTTGTCTTTATTTCCTGCTTTATCCTATTTCCTGCTTTATCCTGCTTTCCTGCTTTCCTGCTTTATCCTGCTTTCCTGCTTTATCCTTATTTTCCTTATTTTATCCTGATTTGTTGCTTTTAGCATGTTTTTGACCATTTTTAGCAATTTCCATCCTCCTTGGTCAACTTGGCCTCTCTAATTCGCCCTCCTTAGCTTAGATCATTATTTCTAATCCAAATATTAGTAATTAGAAATAAAATTACTCAAACCAACTAATTAATCATTCCAAAGTGCATATTCTAGAATTTAATTAATTAAATACCTCCAAACCAAAATTAATCCCTTGGAATAATTTAATTCTTTTCCTAGTACTATTGGAATCATTAATTAAATATTTTAATTCTTACGACCTAGTGACATAGACCTTGTCAAAATTTGGGGACATGACAATCGTCCCTCCCAAAACTTTGCTTGTCCTCAAGCAAAATATCCAAATAGGTCCATCATGATTTTACTGCACTACTTTGATCATAATCATCTCTCCAAAGAAAATCTCCACTACATCTGTAACTGAACATTCCTACTTTTATCCAAGTGAAGCAACTGAAAGTGTGCCAAGATCCCATATAAATATCAGAAATGAAAAGATACCACTACTATGAAAACTATAAGTCCATCCAAAGAGGTGTTCCCCATGTAGGAAACTGAAACCAAGTGCAACATAGATGAACTGGTGTAAAAGAGGGTTGGCTTTCTCCATCATGCCAACATGCAAACAACTGCTCCAAAAAAAACCCTGTCAGGATCCCATTGCTTGTATGACACTCCCATGGATCAGAATACCATCCAACAAAATATATCAGGCAAAAGAATGCTTGGATCCCACTGCTTCAACTGCAAGTTTCCCAGTAGCAGTTTCATGTGTGGAAAACTGTCATCCCTTGGAATACCAGGATCCCACTGATCATACTGCATCTCACCAAACATTAGTAAAAATAAAAAATCATCATCATATGAAATGCTAGGAAGAATGAAAACATCATACCACCACATTGGAAAATCATCCTTTCCAATGCAACCCTGAATCTTTGAGGGCCCCTCAATCAATATATGCAACTCTCCATGGTAGGACCCAATCAAGGAAATACTATGCACCACCAAATATGCCTCCAAAGAGTGAGGCCAAACCTCCTCAATTATTTCCACTCCAACAAGAAAGTTCTCATGTTCCCAATGCACACAAGAATAAAAAATGTCATCACTGTAGCTCAAATGACAAGGGTGGAAGTCCCTTATCCAATCATCAGAAAGATAAGCATCATACAAACACCAAAAATGCCTCATCAACTTCCCACAAGTAAAATATGATGAATAAAATGAAAAACCACAAGTGCAAGTAGAACCAATACCCTTAGGGGTATATATCTCCAATGAAGTCATCTCATGGCTCAATTCTCTGCCACGGGATCCAAAAGACAAACATGTACTATCCCAATGGCTCAACTCTATGCCACTAGTTCCACTCAAGTGGAAAGAACATGTGTTGCATACCTCCATCAAGTATTTACTCATCCAATCTGTCATGTCCCCAAATTTTGCTATGGGCCATGGGGTAATTTTGGCCTTCACCTAGGCAATAATTATTTAATTAATGAGCAAGTATGGAAACTACCTTATGGAAGATGCATAAGGTTGTATTTGGGAATTAAATGGACAAGGTGGGCCCCCCATGTAGTTATTAACCCCATGACTAAGTCTAAGTGATTAATTAAATGAGAATTTAATTAATGGGAAAATTTTGAGGCAATTACTATAATGGCTAATTAATTCTGAATTAATTAATTAAATTCTGAAGTCTGAATTAATTCTGAAAAATTATAATACTTTAATAATAAATGTTGCTAATAAATATTAGCAAGTGGTGATGATGTTGTTAGTAAATTCGAATTGGTGTCAAAAGGATCAATTTTTCCTTAGCGGCAAATCTAAGGAAAGGCAAGGAATCTAATGGAGGAAAGAAGACAAGGCAAAAAAAATGGAAACTGACAAAAGCAAATAGAAAAACTGGAAAAATCGGAAAAGAGGAAAGTAAAGAAAGTGGAAAGATTCATAAAAGCTTTCAGAAAGAAAATAGCAACAACCAGAAAAAGATTCCTAAAGCGCACTTGCCAAATTCAGTGAAGGGAGGCAAAGGAAAGAAAGTTTTCAAAGCCAAGAGTTGTTATTCTCCTCAAGAAATGCACCCTCATGGCTTTGGAGTAGGATGGGAAAGTGGGTAGCCTACTCTCACAGGTCACGAAGCTAAGAACTTGCTTAGCAGGTCATCATGAATTTTATAAAAGAAGCCAACCAACTCCATTTGACAACTTTTGATCATTATTAGAATTTGTGAATGAGAGCTCTGAGCCCTCTAGTTGAGTGTTGTGCCTCAACAAGTTATGCTTGGGAGATGTACCCCAAGGCCATGTGAGTTTCCAGTAAGGGTTATGCAAGTCCATATCAAGATTCTACAGCCATTATCAGTCAATTCCATCTTTCATTGAAGATCTCCAGTCCATTGGAGGAGAAGGTCTCTCATATAGTGAAATTCTAGCTAGTTTTGGAGAAGGTTCACCAGCAAAAGAAGATAGTTAAGGGGGAGAGTGCCCGGGACTTCCAGTGAGATCCATAAGTTATTATCAGTAGATATCAGAGGCTTCCATGTCCTTAGGTCGACTTCATACCTGATCTTCCATCCCTCTCTCATTGCTTCAGCTTGTAGCCAAATCTAGAGGTGTTTCCACTAGTGGAGACAACTAGTTGAAGGAGGGCGCACCAATGAAGTTATAGAGTATTATTTGCAGCCAAATAGGTCCTCTGATCTGAAGAGAGCTTGATCAGAACATCAGAACAGAGTTACTGTAACAAATCTCCCTCTCTCTTCATATTCTCCATCAATGTACTACAATTTCTAGCCTGTAAGGCAATTTGTTTTGAGAAGAAAGCCACTATAATAAAAGAATGGTTCTGTTATGTTAAATTTGATGTGTCACTGTTATTATCAATATATCAGATCTCCATAACAACGCAAAACATAGTACTTATTTAATGGAAGTCATTAATTCAGTTAAAATCCAAGACTAGCTCATTGGAAGGATTTTCTAGACTAGTTTTACTGAATGCACTCAGAGCATCCATTTGACTTCTCGTCTATTTCAGTAGGTTAATAATTTGATATATTATCCATATAATTCCTTAAACTCATAATTTGGAATCCTTTAGACCCCGTCTAGAAAGATTGGAAAAATACTAGCTCAGCAATCCCGGGAGAGCCCAAAACCCCCAATTCTTCCTAAACTCTACTGAGTCTGCTAAAATACTTTTCTGAACATAACCAGCATACATTTGACTGATATTACCTCTGTAATTACCTCCCAAGACCCCCACCTTTCTAGTATGCATATGCCAGCTACCTAGGAAGCCTCGAAGTAGGCAATAGACTAGCTCTATTGTTGAAAAGTGAAAGGTACTGGTACATGGTGCATAGGACATCACCGATCTACACCTTTTGACCTGCTGCTGCACATAACCTCTTATATTTTCTAGAATTAAATATTCATCCCACCATCCTCATTCCTCACCTCAGTACCCCTCACTTACCTCCTGCACTGTTCAAAGGAATTGACAAAAATTTTACTAGTAAACATTTATAAAATTTTTGAAGTTGAGTTAATATCTTGGTTGAACTTTCCCAAGGATATTACAGTGGTATCAAAGCACTTTCCTTGGCTCAGCCTGTGGAATGTAAATCTCAGTGGAAAGTAGCTCAACACTATTTTCAAGTTGTAGTTTTGGAATTAGTTCCATGTCATGGAAGATTCAAACTTTGAGTTGTATGAGGAGGAAGATTATTTTTATGAAGAGTATGATAATTTTATTGAGTATGAAGAATACTACAGACAGTATGAGGAAGAGAATTCCCAATAAGTACCTTACACAAGCATCTCCCATGAGATCATGATTGGAAGAAGAGACTATGGTTATTTTAATAGCCCTATTCAGGAAAAATTTGCATGTTCCACAGTCAAAGGTCAACCTTCTATGGAAGAGTTAATAAAAGATATGAAAACTTTATTGGATGCATGTGAATTCACAAGAATTTTTGGATCCTCTTCAAGAAGATCCTCCGGGAATCTTCACCTTAAGACAACTAGAGAGAAGCGAGACCCAAAAACCAATCACGAGATTGTTGACAAAATGGAAGAAGAATCTACTGCAAGATTCTATTATGGGGATCTCAAGATCACCCCGGGTGAGATTGGTACTGTTAGGGGTGTTGAACCATATTTTGTATCAGATCCAAAGTCACCACATGAGCTTCACAAGGAAGTAGAAATTGACCACACATCAGTTAGATGTGAACTAGTAGAATCAGTTGTAGAACAAGGCACCATAACCCCACCCATTGAAGAGAGAAGCATGATGCAAAGGTATGGACGAATTTCATATTTTTGTACTAATTTGTGTCATGATGATGTTGCAGCCACATTAGAGGATAATTATTGCATAAGGGATTCCCTGTGTGTTGAGTCTCATATCCTTAGTGATAAGGGTGAATGTAGCGATCAGGCTGAATCACTAGAAGGGTGTTTGCAGGATGCCTACATGTTCGGAAGAGAACCTATTGGTGAATGTTTTAAGTGTGAGGAAGCATCTAAATATGTGTACTCTCACATATATGTGGGGGACATGGAGATCCCCATTGATGAAGGTGTTGTGGGTGCAATAACCATGGGGAAAGAAGAAGTTCTGGCAACCACAGAAACTAAAAATGAGAAATTGATGGAAGGCCAAACCACCAACACTCCACCACATAAGGAGGATAACATGACACTAGGTGAGTTATTAAATTCTGATTTTTATGTAGCATTATTTCAATCTAATATGGAAGCCACTTCTAGTGAAATGTTCAGAGTGGTTGAGCTCCCTAGTGATGAGGTTCGAAATTTTGATGTCAAAAAGGAATGCAATGTGAAGGCTGAAATTTTGAGAGAAGATCTTTCTGGTATACCTAGGATGAATGAGCAATTAATTTGCAGCCCAAATTATGTTGTTGAGGACCTAAGAGATTAATATATTGCAGCAGCAATATATGGATCAGATTTCCAAATTTCGAGTGCACTGCATAAAATCAATCCAGGGATGGAAAATGAAGAGGAGGAACATCTGCAAGAACCTCATCTTCTTGTTGGGTCATTGAAGATGGATGAACAGAAGATCCAAGAAGCCCTGAAAATTCTCCATGACACTTATTCTTCGGTGTCGAGGTTGTGTTGGGAAGTTGCTTTAAGGGAAGATCCATATTTCTTTGCAGCCATGGAGAATATCCAGAAATCAATGTCCACAATCAAAGGTAATTTCTCATAGTTTCTTTCAGATAAAAATTACATGTTTGAGCTTGTGGAATTATTGCAGGATGCATCATGGCATGATGAAGAAAGTATTTGAAGATATGAAAAAGAGAACTATAAGCTCAATGATGAATTGATGGCCACCCAAGATTCTTTGAGAAGCACTCAAAGTTCCTTCCAAGAATCCAAGATGGAGATGTTGCTGCTTCATGAAAAGTTGCAAAGATACTCCCTACCCTCCTACACACCATTTAGTCAATTTCATTGGGGTGAAAGCATTCATAAGTTGTTTGCAGCATGCCTACATGTTCGGAAGAGAACCTATTGGTGAATGTTTTAAGTGTGACGAAGCATCTAAATATGTGTACTCTCACATATATGTGGGGGACATGGAGATCCCCATTGATGAAGGTGTTGTGGGTACAATAACCATGGGGAAAGAAGAAGTTCTAGCAACCATAGAAACTGAAAATGAGAAATTGATGGAAGGCCAAACCACTAACACTCCACCACATAAGGAGGATAACATGACACCGGGTGAGTTATTAAATTCTGATTTTTATGTGACATTATTTCAATCTGATAAGGAAGCCCCTTCTAGTGAAATGTTTAGAGTGGTTGAGCTCCCTGGTGATGAGGTTTGAAATTATGATGTCAAAAAGGAATGCAATGTGAAGGCTGAAATTTTGAGAGAAGATCTTTCTGGTATACCTAGGATGAATGAGAAATTAATTTGCAGCCCAAATTATGTTGTTGAGGGCCTAAGAGATGAATATATTGCAGCAGCAATATATGGATCAGATTTCCAAATTTCTAGTGCACTGCATAAAATCAATCTGAGGATGGAAAATGAAGAGGAGGAACATCTGCAAGAACCTCATCCTCTTGCAGGGTCATTGAAGATGGATGAACAGAAGATCCAAGAGGCCCTGAAAATTCTCCATGACACTCATTCTTCAGTGTCGAGGTTGTGTTGGGAAGCTACTTTAATGGAAGATCAATATTTCTTTGCAACCATGGAGAATATCTAGAAAGCAATGTCCACAATCAAAGGTAATTTCTCATAGTTGCTTTCAGATAAAAATTACATGTTTGAGCTTGTGGAATTGTTGTGGGATGCATCATGGCATGATGAAGAAAGTATTTGCAGATATGAAAAAGAGAACTATAAGCTCAATTATGAATTGATGTTCACCTGGGATTCTTTTAGAAGCACTCAAAGTGCCCTCCAAGAATCCAAGACGGAGATGTTGCTGCTTCATGAAAAGTTGCAAAGATCCTCTCTACCCTCCTACACACCATTCAGTCAATTTCATTGGGGTGAAAGCATTCATGATCATATGGAGGAACCTCATGAGATGGTGGATCATGAGGATCATTTATCTTTACATGTGCTTGAGGAGTGTGCAGAACAGTTTGATGAAAACCAAGCACCTGATCATTTCCTAAGGGAACTTGAGCCATTCCTTGGAAATAGTCACTCTCCCATGGAAAAGTGGGATGAGAGCACCCAATTTGGGCCAGCCAATAATGAAGAAGTTGCAGCCATGAGTCTAATTACTGAAGGTTGCAGACATACAAAGAAGGTTCACAATCCTTCCCCACATGTCATGGATTCAGCAATAACAATGGGGAATGAACAGTGGGTGAAGAAGTTTTTCTTGTTGATGCCACATATACCACAGGTGGATCATGATATGCTCCTATGGGAGATAGATCTTATTGCAGCAGAGATGGATGATTTCAGCTCATGTGAATCAATAAGAAAGATGTTTGATTCATACATTGGATGGATGGATAGAGGAATCACTAAAAAGGGAAATCTCGAAGGTAAAAGGTTTTCTTGTTTCTACAATAAATTTCTTATTATAACTGACATTGTCTTGAATTGTGAGCAACAACAAACATGGATTGGGTGAAAGATTACTTGACAAGCATGAAACTTCCTTGCAAAAATTTGTATGCTTATGGACAGGGGAAGGAAGCTAAGCAGGCAGGTTCCCAAGATAAATTAATGGAACATTTTACTTGCAGAAGTTGGCCTATGTGGAGGGAATCCACATGTTGGGAGGGATGCTTGAAATTTTTCTCCAATGGCAAAGAGTTGAGCCATTGGATGTTTTCAGTGGAAGAAACATTTTGCTATCCACTTGATTTAGTTGGCAGTAATGTCCTTTCGGTTATTCCTCAGATGAAAAGTCACATGTTTGATGACAGATTCACTAATTTGATTTTGATGATTGGGAAAATGCAGTTGATACTTTGGGATTCGGGCATTCATGAGAGTGACAGATTGCCAAAGATGACATAAAAATTTTGGTCCTTGCAGGAGAAACAATGGGATCCAGGAATTCTACTCAAGTTATCCTAGCTGGGTTAAAAATTTTGTTCATTGCAGATATAAATTACAGTGCAGCTTTTCTTCATTTTTTTAAGGCCCAAGTTTAATTTTCAGACTGTACAGTGGATGGGGACAATTATAATCAGAGTGGTGCAGCAAAAGCTTGGTGGAATCCTGACATTGCTTGAGGACAAGCAATCTTAGGAAGGGAGGACTGTCATGTCCCCAAATTTTGCTATGGTCCATGGGGTAATTTTGGCCTAAGTCACCTAGGCAATAATTATTTAATTAATGAGCAAGTATGGAAACTACCTTATGGAAGATGCCTAAGGTTGTATTTGGGAATTAAATGGACAAGGTGGGCCCCCCATGTAGTTATTAACCCCATGACTAAGTCTAAGTGATTAATTAAATGAGAATTTAATTAATGGGGAAATTTTGAGGTAATTACTATAGTGGTTAATTAATTCTGAATTAATTAATTAAATTCTGAAGTCTGAATTAATTCTGAAAATTGTAATAATTTAATAATAAATGTTGCTAATAAATATTAGCAAGTGGTGATGATGTTGTTAGTAAATTCGAATTGGTGTCAAGAGGATCAATTTTTCCTTAGTGGCAAATCTCAGGAAAGGCAAGGAATCTAATGGAGGAAAGAAGACAAGGCAAAAAAATGGAAACTGACAAAAGCAAATAGAAAATCTGGCAAAAGCATAAAAGAGGAAAGTAAAGAAAGTGGAAAGATTTAGAAAAGCTTTCAGAAAGAAAATAGCAACAACCAAAAAAATTTCCTAAAGCGTACTTGCCAAATTCAGTGAAGGGAGGCAAAGGAAAGAAAGTTTTCAAAGCCAAGAGTTGCTATTCTCCTCAAGAAATGCGCCCTCATGGCTTTGGAGTAGGATGGGCAAGTGGGTAACCTACTCTCATAGGTCACCAAGCCAAGAACTTGCTCAGCAGGTCATCATGAAGTTTATAAAAGAATCCAACCAACTCCATTTGACAACTTTTGATCATTATTAGAATTTGTGAATGAGAGCTCTAAGCCCTCTAGTTGAGTGTTGTGCCTCAACAAGTTATGCTTGGGAGATGTGCCCCAAGGCCATGTGAGTTTCTAGTAAGTGTTATGCAAGTCCATATCAAGCTTCTACAGCCATTATCAGTCAATTCCATCTTTCATTGAATATCTCCAGTCTATTGGAGTAGAAGGTCTCTCATACAGTGAAATTCTAGCTAGTTTTGGAGAAGGTTCACCAACAGAAGAAGATAGTTAAGGAGGAGAGTGCCCAGGACTTCCAGTGAGATCCAGAAGTTATTATCAGTAGATATCAAAGGCTTCCATGTCCTTAGGTCAACTTCAGATCTGATCTTCCATCCCTCTCTCATTGCTCCAGCTTGCAGCCAAATCTAGAGGTGTTTCCACCAGTGGAGACAACTAGTTGAAGGAGGGCACACCAGTGAAGTTCTACAGCAATATTTGCAGCCAAATCAGTCCTCTGATATGAAGAGAGACTGATCAGAACATCAGAACAAAGTTACTGTAATAAATCTCCCTCTCTCTTCATATTCTCCATCAATGTACTACAATTTCTAACCTGTAAGGCAATTTGTTTTGAGAAGAAAGCCACTATAATAAAAGAATGGTTATGTTATGTTAAATTAAATGTGTCACTGTTATTATCAATATATCATATCTTCATAACAACTCAGAACATAGTACTTATTTAATGGAAGTCATTAATTCAGTTAAAATCCAAGACTAGCTCATTGGAAGGATTTTCTAGACTCGTTTTACTGAATTTACTGTAGAATGCACTCAGAGCATCCATTTGACTTCCCAACTATTGCAACAGGTTAACATTTGATATATTATCCATATAATTCCTTAAACTCATAATTTGGAATCCTTTAGACCTCGCCTGGAAAGATTGGAAAAATACTAGCTCAGCAGTCCCGAGAGAGCCCAGTTGAAAGCTGCTACCCCTGTAGGAGACAGAAGAAGTAATGGAATTTTCCCTAGATGAGAGAGATTATCAAGTGTGTTTTTAATGGATCCAATCAAATATGACTTTTCGGTTCCTGCAATTCCTTAGATTATCGTGCGTAGTGGATCAACACCCGTTCTATTATGCTCAAGGATAACATCGTATGCTATTATTTGCTTATCACCCAAACTATCAATTGAGTAAGACTTTGCATGTTGATTAGTAGAAATTGTTTTCAATTTTCGCATATCAAAGATGAAATGAATTGCACGACTAGAGGTCTCTTCATCTACAAAAGCAGTGTTCCAATCATTCATACGATCAAGATCCCTATGTCCAAGCATCTCAAAGTCATTATAATTTATAAATTGATTTTTATATAATCCACACATGATCTCCCATTCATGCTGCTTGGAATCTCTTTGTGGAATTGGATGTTCTTCTTCCTCATTGGATTCAACTCGACCATCTGTAGGCACAGGTTGGCGATCAACATGCCAAGGTACATATTTCAAATTTTGCCAATTCTGTACTATTTCATCAGATGTGTGGCCTATATCTCTTTGAAAGTCACGAAATGTCTTGTACAAAACCAACTCGAACCAATAGAATTCGACAAACTTCTCATCTTTTCGATCAGGAATAGAATTAAATCTCGGAAACACACGTACAATAGATGCATTACTTCGTGGTAACCATTTTTCCCCCTGTCGACGTTTGTCATATGACCAATATTTTGCAACATCTATCAATGTAAGTTGCTCCATATTCTCCGATAGCTTAGTATATGCATCAATCAGAGAATTATCATTGTCAGCATTATATGTTTCAACTTGTACTTGTTTGAAAACCTTCATACCGACATTTAGAACCACAAAACGACGGCTACATTTTGAAAGAGGAAGCTCTAGAAGCATATGGCATGTCTCCTATGCACCAATGTCCCTATCAACAATAGATTCACACAACAAAGTTTTATATGCACGTGCTGCTGGTTCGTTCGGATTCTGGATAGAAGAGACCCGCATCAACATATTGTGGAAAGTTTCAGATCCCTTTTCTGATTTAGCACCGTATTTTGCTATGTAATTAGTAACGATGTGCTTGGAAAGTACAGGTTGCCAATCTATGTTAGCCATCCACATCATCAGTGTTTCTCGATTGTGTGTATTGACTCTGTCATCATTTCGTCTAGGTTCATACTTTTTTTCCTCCCTGTTCATCAATGTAAAGTTTTGACTAGTCACATAGATCCCATGGTGCGTGGTACCGACATACCAATTTCCCTCTCTTCCTTTGAAGACAACTACTGTCATTGCAGGTAATATGACGCTCAACACAGTTAAGAAGTTCTTCATAATCATTCATTGGATCCGATTGAAATATTTGTTCTGTGCCTTTTACACAAGGATGATCATCTACATTATCTCCAATTTGGATATTTCGTTGATGTCCCTCATGTGGATTTACTGCATGCACACATTTGTTGAAATATTTTTTTTGCAGATATAACTTCTGTAGGATCATCCCAATTTAGAGTGTCCATGTTGGGAGCATTTTTTAACCAAAGAAACCCATGGACATGAGGAGATCCATGATGTTGCCATTCGTAGCGACTCCAATGATCCGTAGCCTGATGAAAATGTTCGAAAACCTCTTCTCGAAACATTGTATGTCTCAAGTGCATATAATGTGCCACAATGTGAGGATTATCAATTACATTTTGATGTCGCCATTTTTTGCTTCACGTAGATCTGTAGGACTTGTTCCTGGCGTTAATTTATGCAAATCAAGCCACTGCATATCCGACGCACTTAGTGTGAAGAATATTGTCAGACAACCTATCTGTTGAATCGAGTCAAATAACTCTTGACAACACTTTCTCCAATATGCACATGTGCCTCTTAATACCATTCCAAATCTCATTAATCTTTCTCCCAATCTTGAATCTGGAATATGTTGTAAATGTTGTCGTAACTCTTCCATTATCGTGGGTAGTTCACTAATATTTTTTTTGACAAAAACTGTAGATGAAGCTTGAGCACGATGTCTCATTATGATATTTAGTAAAAAATATCTGAAGCGGGGGTGCCTTCCAAATATATTATCATGATATATGAGAAGATGTTTTGTGTACTCATGTAGATGGACATTCGCATTCGCGGTTGTAACCAATCTGCCTCTCATGTAGGGAACAATGTTGGAAATGCCATATCAAATAGTCCAACAGTGTTATACTCGTTAATCAGAGATGAGCCAATGCCAGGCCAGTTAAGCACATCAGTGGATTCATCATTTGCATTATTTTCCTCTGGATTCAGATTATTTGCCCATGCTCTAATAATTTCTATCTCTCGTGGTGCACTTGGAAGCCTTGATGCAAAAGAAGTTGTTTGTAAACCATCTAACATGTCATCAACTCCTGGTATCCCCTCCAACATTGTAAATTCTCTGTCATCGTCAATATTGGGAAGAGTAACAGAATTAAGCATATGTGAGATATCTGTTGCATTTTCTGGTAACTCTTCTACTGCGTCATAATCAACTCGAACGTCTCGATAATATGGATCATTCTGAATCTTATATAATAGTGCATCCATAACTTTTTGTTTTCTAACAATGAAATCATAGTTGGATCCTTGTCGTCCTTTTTTCCACACAACGACCATTAAGTCCAAGTTGTTAATATGTCATGGCAATTTCTTGGCAACATCTTTAATTTCCTGTGGAAAACTAATGGTGTGTCCTTGATATTTGTATTATCCAACTATAGAATGCATCACCTGCAAAATTGGACTTGCACGTGCTATCAACATCTCTTCAACTTGTGTGATATCTGCAAGGACATGAGGTTGAGTTCCTGGATCCATGTGGTTTGTAGCTGAGAATCTTTGATTAGATCGCTCTCTTAGACATCGCACACACATTGGAACTGTACTTGTATTCCAACATATGACTCCTGGAAGACATGGCACATTTGAACTTCTGCTAAACTATCAATTCGTTCACGAAATTTGCGATGTCTCGTATCCATTTCTCCAGATGGTACCAATATATTATCGTTAATTTCAATCTTCTTTCCTCCGACCGTTACTTGTTGAGCATCTCCCACAGTTGGTTCTACCGGTATATTGGTTGGATATTGTCTTTGTCGCTCTACATTAAGATTTCTTTGTTGTTCTACAATTTGATGTCTTTGTTCTTCCATTTGCCTCGACTTTCTCTCTCGTTATGCTCTTTGTCGTTCAAGGCTTTGTTTTCTTTGTTCTTATCGTTCTTCTACTGTCATTTCATCTAACTTTATTTTTTGATATTCCTTTTGTCAATCTGCATTTCGTTTTCTTTGTTCTTCTCTTTCTTCTACTGTCATTTTGTCTAACTTTGTTTTTGTTGTTCTGCATTTTGATTTCTTTGTTCCTCAGACTGCTTCACCTTTCTCTCTCGATATTCCTTTTGTCAATCTGCGTTTCGTTTTCTTCGTTCTTCTATTTCTTCTGATGTCATTTCGTCCAACTTTCTTTTTTGATATTCTTTTTTTTGTTTTGCTTTTCATTCCAATTCTTCTTCTTGTTCCTTTTCTATCATTTCGTTAGATTTTGTTCATTCAACATCTCCCAAAGTTAGTTCTACGGGTATATTGGTCAAACATTGTCTTTGCTGTTCTACATTGTGACTTCATTGTTCTTCCGACTGCTTCAACTTTCTCTCTTGATATTCTCTTTGTCGTTCTGCGTTTCATTTTCTTAATTCTTCTCGTTCTTCTGCCGTCATTTCGTCCAACTTTCTTTTTCTATATTCTCTTAGTTGTTCTTCTTTTCATTTCAAGTCTTCTTCTTGTTCTTTTGTAGTCATTTCGTTAGATTTTCCACGTTCTGTATTTTTTGTTCTTCTCCTGTCTGTCTCATAGCATCTTCCGCATGCACATCTTCCATTTCTTGTTCAGACTCTATATCATAAATGTCAATTATTAACATATACATTGAAATCTATGCAAGGATAAAACACAATTCACTGAAATCTATGCATGTATGAAACTCACTTTACATGATTTTGCAATTCAATATATTTTCAAAAGTCAATATATTTAAGAAAAAAATTCAATATATTTTCAAAATACAATATTTTTTCAAAAAAAATAGGCGATTTGGGAGGATTGAACCTTCGAACTCATGCCCATTATCCCAACAACCTTACCACTATACCATAGGTAGTTCTTATTACATAATGTAAAGAACTTATACATATAGAGGAATATTATTGAATTTGGTGAAAATGGGGGAATGGCAGATCAAGAGGGTTTGACACCATGACCTACCTAAAAACACCTCAATGTGTTACCAATGGGATACACCCAATTGTTTGGAAAATTAAATGATAACATGCACTGAAATCTATGCAAGCATATAAATATAATTTTAAAATATATAATTCACTGAAATCTATGCAAGCATATAAATCAGTGAAAGTTATGCAAGCATATAAATCACTAAAAAAGAATTTAAATGATATTTAATTTCAATTCAAAAAAAAATAATATAATATAAAGTTTAATACAATTATTATATTTAAAATTATATCAAGTTTAATTATATTTAAAATTATATTTAAACTTTAATATAATTATTATATTTTTTAAAATTTTAAATTTCAATATAAAATTTATATTATTTAAAATTTATAAATTTCGACTATTAAGTTCATATAACATAATATAATTTGATATTAAATAATATAATATCAAAGTTTATATAACTTTATAATTTTTAATATAAAGTTTAAATTTTAAATATTAATGTTTGAATATGTGTTTCGTTGCAGGGAAGCATGGGAGGACGGCTGCGCAGGGCGGAGGGAGGAGCAGTGGAGGAGCAACGGAGGAGGGAGAAGGGAGGAGTTGGGAGGACCAGGAGGGAGGAGGGAGGAGGGGGGAGGACCAGGAGGGAGGAGGGGGGAGGACCGAGGGCTGTTGCGCATGGAGGGAGGGCAGCATGGAGGGATGCGCACGAAGGAGGAGGGTGCAGCCACGCACTGAAGAAAATATATAGATAAATAAGTAATGACCAAAACACTCAAGAAAATATATTAAGTGTTAGTAGAAATAAGATATCTCTATGGCAGATTCTTGACCCGAAATATTTTTTTTATAATTTGTATAATAGCTTCAGTGTTTATATAGTCAATGATTTCATTTCGAAAATATTTCGAAAATACATGTCTTTTTGTTTTTATTAATGGCCGACTAAACAATATTTCAAATTACATTTTGTTACAACATGTTACAAACTCACACATGTTACAACATCTCCCTCATACTACACTCGACAAACTCGACAAAATTACACATGTTACAACTTATCCCCCATACTGGGCTGTAGAGCGCCTCTCGTTATATAGTTAATGATTTCATTTTGAAAATATTTCGAAAATACAAGTCTTTTTGTTTTTATTAATGGCCAACTAAACAATATTTCAAATTATATTTTGTTACAACATGTTACAAACTCACACATGTTACAACATCTCCCTCATACTACACTCGACAAACTCGACAAATTCACACATGTTACAACATCTCCCTCATACTACACTCGACAAACTTGACAAACTCACACATGTTACAACTTCTCCCCCATACTGGGCTGTAGAGCACCTCTCGGCGCAATTAGATAATTCTTCATATTCATTCTCGAGCACAATAACATTACATTCGAGGTTGATTATATTTTCCTCCAATCTAATTTTACTTGATTTGATATGAATTTCAAATTTTATTAACATTAGATTCGAGGTTGAATATACTTTCCTCCAATATAATTTTACCTTATTTTTTGATGAATTTCTAATTTTATTTAATTTATTTCTTGTATGTGTGTATGTGATCCCATATCTCTATTTTTTTTGTATTGTGTGTGAGAGAGATTCCACATCTCTAAAAATGCATAACCTAAAAAAATTGTAATCTCAAGTTATCTTCTTTTAAAAATATTTACAATTGGTCTAAATTAAAAAAAAAGTTGTAATGCATAATTTAATATAGAAAAAAAAACAATAAAACAATTTACATAGTATAGTGTAAATTATCATTGTATATTTAAATTATTATACTATGTTAATTATATATTTTTCTAACTTTTTAACTTATCAATACTAAATGATTTATGAATGTTTCTTTTAAAGATTTTCTACTACATAAATAAAATTCTAAAATAAACCAAGTAATTCTTTACCTTTTTTTTTAAATCACATAAAAAAAAATAATTTAAATAAGTATTAATAATCATCATTGTCATCATCATAAATATCCATGCTAATAAACAATCATAAATATTAATAAATAATTATAATATAAATTTTAAACCCCTTGGTTGAAGCTCTCAAGCTATTGACCCTCTATCATAAGATGAAATGTCAATACCTGCTATTCTGAAGAATCAGGGTATGGCCAGAATTACATAGTCAATACATAGGGACTCAACAAGAGCATCATGTCACTTACAAAAATTAAACCTGGGTGGAAAGGGTAACAATCATTCCTCCCAACTACCCAAGCTACATCCAATAGACTGAATAAACCTACTTGAACCTCTTAAAAGGAAACAAATTTTAATATAAATTTTAAGTTAATTTCATTTTCTTTTCTTAAACTTCTGACCAATTTTTTCTTTTATCTTAAAACAAGTAGAGAGTAATTAATAAACATTACTTAACCAGTAGAGAGTAATTAATGAACATTACTTCCCATGCTCATGCTTGTGACCTTTATAATCTTCCAATTTGTTAGGATGGTGTTTTCCTAATGTAAAAGCTACTCCACCACCACGACTCCGATCATATTATAATTTGTTTTGAAGATGCTCCCTATCTTCCCAAATACATACTCTATTTATGTTGGTGCCACGTGTTATATATAATTAAATGATTTCTATAGTAAAGAATGATTTCTATAGTAGAGATTACGCATACTCTTTTGATAAATTCTATTATAAAGGGGCACTACTTTTATAAAGAGTTGGAGGATGACCCATGGTGCATTTAGTAATGAGAAAGCATAATGGAGTGAGTACAAATAATTTTGATGAGCAATGACAACTTTGGCGTTGGAGCCATCGCCATATTTAGAGAGTATAGTGCTCTCTTTTTCTTTTTCTTTTTCTATGCAAAAGGCAGTACACGATATGGACATACTCAAAACGTAGAACCCCACCCTTTGTTGGAGTAAAGTTTACACAAGCTTTGACATCAAAGAAGTACCAATACTAATAATTATTATTATTCAGCGTATCTCCACTGCGAATCCCTTTCCACTTAAAGCAACCTCGCTGTCCGGCCACTTCAATAATGATTCACCGTGTTCCGTCACGGACAATAATTTCACGCAAACATAAATACTTGTAATTATAATAATAATTGACGGCAGAATAATCATGAGTTTGCGTAAGCGTGGCGTATATTATCGGGAGCGGATTCGGGAAAAGTATTATAAAAAAACTAATTATGTGAGGGCGGTGACGGCGGTGGGTGCCAGAGAGCGTGCGTGGGGTGGGACCACATGATAAGAGTGTTGGCTATGTCAACGCCTGGCCCACCCAGAAAGGAAACGTCGCTCTCACTGTCATCACAGACAACGTTGACTATAAAAACATTCTCAATGACGGCCGAGGTTGAAGGACAGCTCATTCCGCTTCCCTTCCCTTTCTTTTTCCTCTGACATGACGGCCGACCATCCACTGCCACGGACACGCCTCCGTGGACCCCACACGTCACCATCGCCATTCATTTGTATATTTTTTTTCATACTGCTTTATAATGTTTATGAGCAATGGTGGCCTCTGGCCACTTGTGTCTCTCTATTATTTTCAGAAGTGAAGAACGTTGAATTCCAATCGAAGGAAGGAATGTCTGTTTTGGGTGAAATTGGAGCGATATCATTGTTTTCTCTCTAACTTGGTGGACCACCGAAGGTCAACTTCCTATCCGTGTTCTGTGTTTGATAAAAAGCGCTTAATATTTTTTGGACAAAAAGTTGATTATAGATAAACTTTAGTTTCCAAGCACGGGCTTGGCCTCCGTTTCACCTTTCTATATATTTCTCAACGCGTCATCATTTCCTAAAAGACCTCCTTTGAAATTGACATGCAACTCCTCTTTCCATTATGACGAAGGCGCTAGGCTTCCCAATTTGGGGGGATAAATAAAGTTTTACTTTTAAGACTATCTAAATCGTTAAAATTTGGAAAAAATAAATATATAGACTTATCAAATTAGTTTTAATTCATTTTATCAATAGATGGCTACAAGGAGAGTCACAAACTTGTTGAAATAAAGAACCTTTGAGGACTTGGTAAAGAGGCAAATTCATGTCTTTCTTGTTGCTTTTTTATTTCTTACCTCCGAGGTCATAGCTTTGGACTATGCAATGTGAGTAAGTCATTACATTTTAGGAGGCATATAAGATGAGGTCGGAGTTTTGGACTATGTTATGTGAGTAGGGCATTACCTTTTAGGAGGCACTTTTCTTATTTGGACTATGCAATGTGAGTAAGTCATTACATTTTAGGAGGCACATAAGATGAGGTCAGAGCTTTGGACTATGTAATGTGAGTAGGTCATTACCTTTTAGGAGGCACTTTGCTTATTTGGACTATGCAATGTGAGTAAGTCATTACATTTTAGGAGGCACATAAGATGAGGTCGAAGCTTTGGACTATGTAATGTGAGTAGGTCATTACCTTTTAGGAGGCACTTTGCTTATTTGGACTATGCAATGTGAGTAAGTCATTACATTTTAGGAGGCACATAAGATGAGGTCGGAGCTTTGGACTATGTAATGTGAGTAGGTAATTACCTTTTAGGAGGCGCTTTGCTCATGGTACATGATCTATTGGTTTAATAACACATTAACAATTGTATGATGTGCCACTTTCATTTTTTCCTTTTGCCTCTGCTCTAAATTTGTAAATATAGATAACTACCATTTGAAGCTTTGGACTTTCCAATCTGAATAGGTCTATATCCAATGTGAGTTGATCATTATCTTTTAGGAGTCACTTTGCTCATGATACATGATGTATTGGTTTAATAAATCATCAACAATTGTATGATGTGTTACTTTCATTTTCACCTTTTGCATCTACCTTAAATTTGTAAATATAGGTCAATTACCATTTGAAGATTGGACTTCCTAATTTGAATAGGCCAATATAATTTAGGAGGCACTTTGCTCATGGTATACGTGTGGTATACGATGCATCGGTTTAATAACTCATGAATACTTTTGTGCCACCTCCATTTTCACTTTTGCATATAGTCTAAATTCGTAAATATAAATGGGAATACATTAAGGAGTTAGCTTACCAAGTAAATTTTATGTTGTGGAGTGAATTTGTAAAAACACATGTGTTCCTATTTTTCTAAAAGTAATATAAAATATAAATTCTAATTTAATACCATGCTCTGTGAAATTCTATTCATTGTAAAGCAGGGAGCATCCATGAAATTTGAAGTATAGTAATGTGCTAAAAATAACATAAATAGAAAGTGAATCATATGAGGAAAGTGCAAAAGAAGAAGTCATAAAGAATAGGAAGCACAAAACATAGGTTAGGTGCATATGAGAAAATCATACAAAAGATGTGATTGTGAGAAGTGCATGGCATGGTGAAGCTAACAAGTGCATATGATGAAAGTAAATGAGAAAATCACACAATTAATTAAAGAATGTGAATGTGAGAAGTGCACGGCATGGTGAAGCTGGCAAGTGCATATGATGAAACTATGAAAAATATGAGACAACTAAGGAATATGAAACGGCATGGAGACTAACAATTAATTAGAATGTTTACAACCATGATGGAAGATGAAAAATAACTTAAAATTAGCAATACAATAATTTACCAATCAATAGAATGGCAGTCAAAAAGATGAAGTTGATTGATCAATATTACATATGATGATGATGGTTATTAACATTCATTGAGATCAACTTGGGTTTATTGAACTTCTAGAAAATAAGTAGTGAATACTTGGTTTGCTTCAAATTTTTGCTCAAAAAGCCTTAAAAAAAGCAATTTTGAAATTGAGATCTAATGTGGGTGTAGGTAAGACATTTTAAGAGAAAATGCTTTTCATCTTCAGCATTCTTAGTGTCACAAAGATCACAAATTCCTTCTACCCACTATGTTTTAGGAATTGTCCAACACCCTCTCTTTTTATGTAAGCTTGGTCAAGCATTGTATTACATAGAAATAAAAAAAATACAAAGTTTGGGGTGGTTGGCATGCCATTAGGGAAACCAAACCAGCAACAGAACCAGAGTTTACCACAATTTTCCAAAGAGATCCAAAATCTATTTTTTTTACATAAAGTCTCCATAATTAAAGTAGCTATAAGAATATCTAAGGATAAAAGTCCTATTAGCATACAACCTAAAATAGCTATAAGATTCAAAAGCAAAATAGACAAGTATTTTGAAACTAAGGAAAAAATATTTAGTTGTTAGAGTTCTAGAGCTAAGTGTCATAAAAAATGATCATGATGGGAACCTATGGCTTCACTGGAGCTGAGCTAGTTTTCCCTATTGAGACCCATTCCTTGAAAACCATTCTAATGGTGGCTTTAGATAACACGTTGATCTTAGCACCTAGCTCAATTTGGGATTTGGCTATCAATTTCAGGATAACCTCTACCCTTCCGAGATGCTCCTTAGTTTCACCAAGTTAATGCAAGATCTCCTTCTTTTCCTCAACTTTATCCATAAGAACCTTTCCCAATAAAGTCTTCATCCTCCAGTAAAGAGTAATGGTATTCATTAATTTGGTATCCCGAGTCCTAGAATTTACAGCATCTTCAACCATTTTCCCTGTATTAGCGTGAATTTCCACCAATTGCAGCTTGATCATGTTCCACCCATGTTTCCATCTCATCAATTAGATGTTGGTTCGAGGTCGAGACAATACTACTAAAAACCTCTTTGGAGGCCCTATTTTCTTGAATGACTTGCTGCATATGAGTTTTTCCTCGGGTTTTCTGTACTTTCCTAGTATGGTTTCCTTTCACCAACTAGTTTAACCAGAACCACTAGACCAAGCTTCATTCCAGAAACCATAGAAAGGTTTTTTGGAAGAGCAGAGGAGCGAAATCCATTTAGAAGAACTCCCCCTGGCCAAAGTAGCAAACCAACCTATGTTTTTCTTCTGTTGACGATGCCCAACCACCAAAAAATCTATAGTTGTTTTCAAATTGTGAAGTAAGTATGAAAATATTTCCCTCATCTAGAAAGGAAAGATCAAAGCCTTAATCTTGAAATCTTTCTCCTAATCCTTATCTTCTCTTGTGGAAATGTACCATGATCCTTCCTGGAACTGCACAATAATGGTCTCATACAGGGGGGAGTATCCATCATGGAATTCCAATTATGTTGTAGCTTTGATCTTCTCCCACAGGTGCTACCGTTCTCATCTCCACAACCTTCTATCAATTCCCACTTTGAATGGTTGTGACTCCACATGAGTAAGGGATTCTTCCCCTCTTCCAACTCTCTCATCCACTGTTACAAATTTGATATGGTCAGCCCTAACGGTTTGACACAACTCTATAAGATCCCCTTGTCACCTTTCTGCCACCTATCATGGGGATTCCAACACCCTCTTTTACCATGGAGCCATGAGAATTTCTTCTTAATTTAGCAATATTAATTTTCTTTCTTGTGCTAATTTAAATAAAGAGATTTTTTAATATTTTCCATAGTTTCTAAAGATGATACAAAATATCAATTCTAAACTATTACCATGCTATCTAAATTTCAATGCTTATAAAAAAAAACTCCTAAAAATATAAATTTTCATTAACATAGAAATTGATCATTCAATTATACGCTCATTTTCAAATAAACAAAGACTATAAACCTACATATTAATAAATTACAATTTTATATTTAAAAAGTAAAAAACCCCTCCTTATATATATATCATTGAATTATAGGCTCATTTTTAAATAAACAAAACATATTTGCAAAACAAACAAAAAAAACATTTAGACTACGAACCTACATATTAATAAATTACAATTTTATATTTAAAAAAATTATAAATCCGTTTAAAATTACAAAAATTACTTTTAGGATCATTTTTTAGGATTGTCGCAATAATACGCTAAATCTCCTTTGTTACTTTGTAGACTTTAGGAAAGCTTTCGATACAGTGCTTATAAATAACTCATGAAAAAGATTAGAAGAGTTAAAGGTTCCTTTCAAGTTGAGAGGCACTATAATAAGATTGTACGAGAATGTCATTGCCAAGTTTAAGAACATTAAGAGTTGGTCGGAAGCTATTAATTGTAATATAGAAGTTAAGTAAGGTTTCCCCCTCTCCCCTACCCTTTTTGGTATATATATTAATAAGTTAGAAGGTTATATAGAGACATGATGCACTAGCACGCTAATAGAAGGAATTGTCATCATCCTCCTTCTTTATGCTGATGATATTGTTCTTCTGGCAAGATGTCCCTCTGATCTTGATAAGCAATTAAGGATTCTCAAGGATTTTTGCCATGGTATGGGCATGATTGTCAGTATCGACAAAACCAAAGTTATGTTGATAAAATATAATAAGGTCACTTACACTCATTTTTGTATGATAATAGCAACTTGGAGGAAGTGACTTCCTATAAATATCTTGGGATTGATATCCGTCACAAGATGAACTAGAACTACAACATCAAAAAAAGGATCAATGGAAGGTGGAAATCTTATTTTGGTCTCCAAAACAATTGTAAGTCAACAAACTTTGTGATGTGGGATAAAAATAAATTCTTCTTTGAAACTCTCATCACTCCCGTTCTCCTATATGGGAGTGAAGTTTGGGGTTGTAGCCTCTCTAGAGAATCTTGGAGAAGGATTTAGCAAATCCATAATCGTTTTATAACTTACAATATTAAAATTAAAAGCAATACACCATATCCTATTCTCCTTATTGAAGTGGGTATTTCCCCCAGTGAGAGCATAACTATGACTATGTACCTAATGTACAAAATAAAAACATAGGAGACGAGCGACTTCCGAAATTGCTTTAAATTCTAGTCAAAACCACTTAAGTCTCAAGTGAGGTTGGCATACAGATGCCATGTCTTGGTTAAAGATGTGTGGGATTGACGAAAATGTCACTTTGCAAAATGTGGATGATATTAAAAACATTATTACTTCAAAGTTCAAAGAGAAGTTGTGGCGTGATGAAAATTTAGAGGAAAAAATAAAATTAAGATATTACAAGGAGGTCATTAACCCTAATATTGAAGATCAAAATTATCTCTCTATTTAACTAGTGTAACGAAGAAGATCCACATAGCTAAAATAAGAACGAACTCTCATGACCTGCATAGTGAAACAAGGCGTTGGACCTTTCCTAAAACTCTGCGGGCTGAAAGGATCTGCCATATTTGTGAGACTATGAGTGCTAGAGATGAAAAGCACTTCCTCTTAGATTTCCCTGCGTACACCCACATAAGATCTCAATTTCAAAAATTTTGTTACAATACGAACCTGCCTAATCTTCTATCTCATCAAAGTTATAGTAATTTAGGAACACTCCTCTCCAAGCTTTTTGAGTACAAAATAAAACTCTAAATCAAACCAAGTAGTTCCTTCCTTTTCTTTCTTAAAGTTTGATATACCAAAATTGATCTTAGTAAACATTAACTATCATCATCATCATCATTATTATATGCAGGCTTGAATTTGACGTCCTACCTTGCACTTCAAGGAATTTTTATATGACATTTTAATTTTAACATTGTCTTTCATTTGACGTTTAAATCTTAATTTTACCCATCATAATAATAGTTGTGTTTTTTTTAAATAACATTTGTAATAACTATAGGAAACGTTGAATTATCATATCTTTGAAACCTTTAAATATGCTCCCTCACAAGCAATACAACGGGTCATTACCATGGGCCCAAAAAACCATGACCTAGTCAAGTTTACCTGGGAGACAACGAGACAATGACAAAAGTCAAGATGTAATTAAATGTATTATTACATTTAATTAGATGTAAAGTAATAATAATAGATAACACACACACAAATATATGTTTGGGATATAGATATTAATTACGTGTAAAAGTGCACTCTAAAATAACGAGTGAAATTAAAATTCACTTCATTTAATTTTATGAAGTGGCAGTATTTGACGTGTAAAATGGAAAATAGCATCTATTTACGTAGACACACACACATATATATAATTTTGAAAAAACCTATAATATATTTTCTTTATTTTCAATCACTCTAAAATGACAAGTGAAATTAAAATTCACTTTATTTAATTTTATGAAGTGGCAGTATTTGACGTATAAAATAGAAAATAACATCTATTTATGTAGACACACACATATATAATTTTAAAAAAACCTATAATATATTTTCTTTATTTTCAATAATAACATAAATTTATATAAAAATATATAAATACGACAATAATATCAAAAGCTTAACTAAGTTTTTAAAGAAAAAGTAAACTATCATCAATAATTATATTGGTACCTTACAGAAACTTGTAATTATTATATTTGAGGATTAGCAAATGTTTTCATTAGATTATGCACTAGTGGGTACCCGTTCTTAATTTCAAATTATTGACATGTTTTAGTCGTACTCTCCAATCATATTCGTTTATTCTTATTTGTAGAAATACTTGTTGATTTTAAATGTGGAGGGAATCTAGCAAAATCCCTAACGTGTAAAATAAAGATTTTAAAGAAGAATTCAAAGTCTAAATTTATGGCTCTCATTGAGACCCCATATGGCAAGCTCCATTATTGAATCAATGTCAGAATTATTTTAGAATTACTAAAATACAATAAAAATTTAAATTATATATATATATATATATATATATATATATATATAATTTGACATTATATTATAAGTTAATTAACCTAATATTTTTCATTCTACATTCTAACGAAAAACTATAATAAATATTTAACCTAATGCCATTCTAAGATCATGGTATTTTTTAAATATTTAAATATTTAATAATAAAATAAGTTGTTAGAAAAGCTCCCAAAATAAAATAAATTGTAAAAATCTTATCATTTATTTGTATTTGAAATTTTACATTATTGAAAATCTGATCGTTTATGAACTTTATTTATTTATGAGTCATCTTAAAATATTTAAATACATGTATCAATACGACTATTTTTTTTGTTAAGGTCATAAGAAGTATCATTTTCTAATTGGTTTTCTTTACCTAAGTAAGAAAAACCACTTTATACTCCTTCATAGATCCAAATTTAATTAATTTGGATGATTAATGTTTTAGGTTTCATTTTAATTAATGTTAAAATCCTTTCATCTCTTCATTTTAAACTGTTTTTTTTAGATCATGAAACATAAGCTTCCAAATCTTTTGGTGTTTTCCCCCTTTTCTCTCATATGCACCTTGTGTAAGGAAGGTCACATGTCCTCATGTATTTGTTTTAAGTCACCCTTCTCCTTACTTAAAGCTAATCATGGTTGACTTCAATGCATTAACCTCATATAACCAACTAACTCTAGATACCCATCAACTTATAACCCTTAACCAATTAATCCCTAATCCATAACTTCTAATCATTAATTTACAAATTAAAAAACTAGTTGATTTATTAACTCACTTATCCATGAGCCACTAACACTCCAACCTCCAAGTCACTAACTCACTAACCACTTCACCGTCATTTATCATATTGAGCATGGTTTACCATCTCAACTATTTGACTAAATTGATTATGGTTGGTCATATTAACCATAAAGTTGGTCATGGTTTCTCTTTGTTAACCATATTATCCACATTAATCCACTAATCCCTAATACATCTAAGCCATTGATCTCTTAAACCAATAACCCTATCAACCCACTGACACATAACTTAACGAATTAATCATAATCTTTTGGATAAGAATAAATGAGTGAGAGGGATTTTTTTATGTGAAAGTCACCATGTTTTTTACCAATCCCCCATCACATGAAATAACCCACTTGCATGGGTGATCTCAAACAAAATGGGAAAATCATACAACTACCTCCTTATACAAGAGATTCATCCCATGAGGGAAAAAACTTGTCACTTACATTATCCATTCTCAACCATCAAACTATTAGTATTAGTATTACTTGTTATGTATTATTTATGTTCACTACTTGACCATAATTGTTGGGCGTAGCTCAAGTGCATGAAGTTTTGATGACAAAGGTATAGTTAGGCGAGGCCTAAAATTGACCAGTTTTGGGAGAAGCAACTCCACAATTCCTAGGAGCAAGGTATGGAGCGAAGCGAAGTTGACAGGAAAGGACCTGTCCCCTTAGTAAAGACGAAGTACTACGGACAACCAGAGGTAGTTGGAGAAGTTATGGATGAAGTGACGAACTGTCAGCTACAAAAGTAGAGAGTAAAGAAGCAGAATGGTGCAAAGGACGTGCCACTATAGAGTTAGAGCCGTGCGGTCAGAACTCTGACTGTTAGACGAAGCGTCAGAGTCAGAGGAAGCAGTGCAAAAGGAAAACAGAACTCCAACGAAGTTAAGGAAAAGCGTGGTCAACAAGAGAACCATGTCATTTTGGGTTTAATGGTACTATGGGGGTTGGCCAATAGTTATTGTAAAGATGTGACCTTCGGGCACAATCTATAAGAAGGGCAATTTTGTATAAGGAAGGGTTGGTGATTGTTAGAGATTGTTAGATGCTAGATCTAGACTAAGAGAGATCTAAGAGAGAAAAGACTCTACAGCTGAGTGTGCAGAGATCTATTGTAGAGAAGAGTTTGCAGCTGAGTGTGCAGACTGGAACTGTTACACCTTCCAAGTAATATAATAACAGTTCCCGTGGATGTAGCTCCCATCTAGGGGGGTGAACCATGTAAATCCCTGTGTATGTGTGTGAATCTATGATATGCTTTGTGCTCATGTATGATTATGCTTATATATTTGCTTTCATATGCATCTGAATGAGAATGATATGTTAAGTAAGTGAAACACACATGTAAGAATGCTGCGAAGTCACGTTAAGTATGATGAATGCGTAGTTATAAGAGTAAATATAACAACAATTCAGCGAAGTCTATAGGTTGGTGATAACTGTGAAGTGCGCAATTACATGTTGGTATTGTTATGTTAATTATGTGTTAAGCAAGGATTGCATTACAAGCTCGCATAACACAACCGCGCATCACCGAGGTTACAGTAACCTGATTCTGTAACCACCCATCTTCGCTTCCTGTGAGACTTCATCCCGTTCGCAGGTTGATTCCGAAAGGGCCAATGAAGGGGATTTTGTTGGGTCTACAAGAAGAACTTTGCCGAACCCGGGTCAGCCTAAAGTAAAATAACAAATGGTTTCGTTGTCGCGCTAGAACTGGTGATGTGTTATGTGGATGTGAAGAAGAAGCGAACCAACGAATGGTTTCGTTGCGATGTTGATGTGTCATCCTAGAAGAGAAGAAAGCGCAACAAATGGTTATGTTTCCTTGAGACTTGTTATGCGAGATTGATGTATCAGATTGATGTGGAATCTAGATAAGAAAGAAATACAGAACTGGGTAAGCCAGATAGAACTTGAGTTTGCGAAGAAAGAAAACAAACATTCGCATCTTACCATAGAATAATGGTTGTAGAGGTATATATTCACTGACTTGCATGGAATTTTCTTCGCATCTTTTTCTACTGAGTTACATGAGTGGATATAGAGGATAGCAAAACACAAAAACTGTTTTCAGGGTGGAGAACTTACAGTTTGGAATCCAGATTTGATTCAGAGGCTTAAAGGGATTGACAACCAAATTTCAAGATCAGTAGAATTTTGGTTGGATAGCTTACTGGACGGCTATGTTACAGAGTTCTCTATGGACACTTTTAAGTCCTACAGCGCAGTAGAAGGATATTTCTTACAAGGATTTAGAGGTAAGTCCCTAAAAAACCTGAGTTTATACATTAAAATGCTACTAGTTGAAAAAGGAGTCTTAAGAATGCAATCAAATTCCTAGGGTTTGAGTCTGTAATGTTCAGTGACACAAATAGTAACATAGACGAAGATATTGGCATTTTGTGTAGTGGAAAAATATATAAAGTTAGCACTAGAAAGAGGTCGCGTGAAGCTGAACCTCGCACATTCCTAGAAATCGAGTTAGGAATTCATAGAAATTCATATCAAGCTGAGTTTGATAGTGAAACAGAACCTAGATACATTGGCTATCAGCCTATTACTCTGCAGAAACCTATAGTTGAAGAAAGAAATATTACTAGCTCACAAAACACTAGTAGTAGTGATACCGCGGGAGCAAGTACTCAAAATTAGCCAAGTAGTGGTATACCTTCATCGTTTCAGAACACTACACCTACTAGAAGAAGAATGGTAGATGACATTAAGCTACCTATTTTTAAAGGAATCGATCTAGAAGATCCAGAGCAACATTGGTTTCTCTGTGAAGCTGTCTGGAACATTAAGCAAGTACAAGATGATACTATAAAAAAAGGTCAGCTAGTTACCACATTCAGAGACAGAGCTTTAAAATGGTTCATGAAATATTCTGTTGGACAGAACAAAACACTAGTGGATATCAAAACTGCACTGATTAGAGAATTTAAGAAACCTAAGTCAGAATCTTAGTGCATTACAGAGCTAAAATAAATCAAACAGAAACCTAATGAGATTGTGTGGGAGTTTGATCAGAAATTCAAAGCCTTGTTAGATCAAGTTAGCTTTGAAATAGCACCGCAACATCATCAAGAATGGTTCATAGCTGCGTTGTTGCCCCACATTAGATTACCATTGATGCAACAAAAAGTAACCTCCCAAATAGAAGCATTGTAAATTGCGATGAATCTAGAAGCTTCGCCCATAGGAGAGACTAGCATAGGAATGATATAGATACAGACACAACTAGCAAACCTGACATTACAGCTACAAGATATGAAAAAAGGAAAAGAGATAAGAGAAGAGGTTTGGTGCACTAAATGTAAAGGAGAAGGACATTCCAAGGAACAAGCTTTCATCTCTTTTTTGTACAGTTTGGTTTAATCTAGCAACTTCCATAAGGGAATTTGATGCTTTATTTTCCCATTCCTTTCGTTCTTTCTCCTTCTCATCTAAAATTTTCCTCATCTTATCAATGTCTTCCACGGGACTTGTGTCTTGGAGTATAATATGATTTAAATTTGACTTCTTTTTATCTTCGACCATCCTTGCTTCATAAGCTGTGATCTGAGCTTTTGCATCATCTAGCTTATTCTAAAGTTCTTGAAATTTTCCTTCTGATTTTTGGAGCTCTTTAATTTTCCTTTCATTGACTTCTTTTTCTTCTAGTATACAAGCATTTTCTTCCTTGCGAAATTCTAGTTCACCCTGTAATTGCTGGTTTTGAGATGTTACCTGAAGGGTAGATGGAAATGCTTGGCTCATCTGGTTATTTTCCAATGCTTTTATTTTTTAATATTTTAAAGCTATAAGATTCTTACCTTTGCTGAGTCTTGTGTTATGGGTGTTCAATTGACTATAATGTTCTCTCATATTTGATTCCCCACCTCTAAATTTTTTACTCTGGCTCTTAGAAACTGATTTGTAGTCGTTAAGGCTTCAACTTTTTCTTTGTACATATACATATCTGCATAATGTTTGACATATTTATGGTACAACAGACTATTGGACCCTTCAACCAAGGATATATTATCTTCAGGGGTTAGCTCTGATGTGCCTATGGTGACATTATACATCTTCCATTCTCCAGGTTGGATATGTTTGTATGATTTTCGCGCTAGGGGTTCCATTCTAATTATTTTGAATTTATTTGTAACGAGATCAAACTTTGGGATCAACTTGTTCTTGGCTTGAGAGTCCATTGATTCTATGATAGGAAATATTTCTAGAGCCTTGGATCTTCTCTCTTGCTCTTGATCTAGGAACATAAAAGGATTAGTAATTTCGAATGACTCAAAATCTCCACTCTCATTTATTTGTTGTGGTATTTCTAGGAGTGTGGAATGGGGGAGAGGATCCCATGGATCTTTTACATTTTCTGCAGACGATAATTCATTAGACTCAATAGTAAGAATATAAGGGTTAGTAAGGTTTGCACCTTCTTTTTGTGATATTTCTTGACTGTGATTAATCTCTTGTAAAGGGAAAAGTATGCTAGCTTCATTTCTTTTCTTCTTACCAGGACCCGTTTCCTCTTCTTCTGAAGTCTTAATATTTTTCATCTGAGGTTCTTCTGGGTAAAGTTATTCCGCCCTCCTTTTAGGAGCTTCTATATAATCTATTGTCTCCTCGCATTCTTCCTCTTTAGTCTCATCATCTTATATTTGAATTGCCTCTTTCATGGGTGAACGTTAAATAGATCTTTGATACTCGGAAGTTCCTCCTGTATGCTCTTTTCCTGTCTCACTCATGGATTGAACCGTATGTTGAATAATCATCACAATAGTTTATTTTGATTTTGAGGTTTACCCTACCATTGAAACGCCTTCAGTCTGTTATGATTGACCAATCTCTAGCATGAGTAGTGTTTGAGTGTTTGTCTCTCGTGATTCCTTTTCTGATTCATCATGCTCCCACCCTAGTGGGATCTTAGGATCTTTATCTTTCTCTGTACCAAGTTTGACTTGTGATTCCCTAGGGATCTCTGTGTCAACATTCACCTGGGGAATTTGAGAGCCTTGATGTGTTTCATGTACATCAACCCCTATACCGAGTCTTCTAGACCTCTTCTCGAGTTGAATGAATTATGTAGCCCATGTGCCTTCCTTCCTCAATCCCTATCCTAGATTGAAACCCATGGATAACATAATTGGCATGGATTTCAAATATGGCTCCAAATTTTTGGGGGCTGGAGGAAAAGGAGTGTTAGCCACTGATATCTCTTTTCCTTTACTGCCACATTCAACTTTCAAAAGAGATCCTGATTGTTCATCTTCTTTCTCAACCCAGCCAACCATCCGGGGTACTTTTTTACTTTTATCACTTGCATGATATGCCTCATATAATTCATCAAATTGATGATCTTCTGGGATATGCTGGTAAGGGATACCTGTTTTCTCTAAATATATTCACATCATCCACCAAGCATCCTCCACTAGGCTCCCTTCCTATTTTGATATTCTGTACCCTGTACTGTAGTGTACTCATCACTCCTTATTTGTAAAGGAGCAATGAATTTCAATTCCTCCTCGGGGAGTGGTTTCCCTTTAGGTCTGTAGAAGGTGTAATAAGGTGGCACTTCAATGAGCTCTTGAGGAATGTGGTCAGGAAATGCTTGCATGATCACTTCAGTAGGATTTTTTGCTTCTTGAATAATTTTATGTAGTTCTTCAAAATAGTATTTATTTGCTAGATTTTCTAATACAGGTCTATGCTCATGATATCCTGGATTCACCATTTTTATCCCCTTTTCTTGACCAATAATGAAATGTGGGTTATATTTCCATGCTCTATCTAGAGGCGGATCAAGATATTTAATAATTTTTACAATTTCCTTAAAGCCTCTCTTATGATTAATAGCATATCCTCCCATTGATACTGGGAATTTAGTTCCGCCCTTCTTCTTAGATTGCAGAAAATGACAATTATCTACCTCTGTCTTCTAACTTACATATTCAAGGATAAAAGTCTTGGGGCTAAGGAGTTTGGGTAATTTGTGAGGAGGTGAGTCAGTGAAATACAACCTAATCACTGTGTACTCTTCTTGCAGGTACAAATCACCTTTTTTCGTAGCTTCTCCAAGCTGCAGACACAACCTGATTTCTTGAGGCATGCATTCAGGTTCATTCCCTTGAATTAAAGTAAATGCCCAATACATAAATCTGGATACAAATTTTATCCAGGAGACATCCTTTCCTTCTTGTTTTATCTGAGGAATCCAATCATACACTCTATTTGGTCCTCCATCCTTAACTCTGCATAGCTCAAGGTTCTCAAAATGGTGATATTGATAGAAAATCAACAAGTAAACTAGGTAGGAATAATATGTAAAAACCCTATTTTCTTCAAACACTGCTAACTGGTATCTGATCCCTAATTCCAGGGCTTTTTCATAATTGAGATTGGAAAGATTATCAATATTATATCTATCAATCAAAGCTACCATTCCTTCATCAAGCTTCTCATCATAATCTTTACCCAGTATGATGGTAAAGGAAAATAGAGTTTCTTGGTTCCATGGCGACAATTTGTAGGTTTGCATCCATGGCTCAAGATGATTTGTCTGATCTTTTGGTACATATACTAGGCATCTTTTTATCTTCTCTTTCTGTGAGGGATATTGCTTTGCATAATATTCAACATGTTTTTTCAGGGAAATTGATTGAGTCCCATCAATTGTAGTTCCCAACATGTTTGCGATGGATCTAGCAGAAATATCGAAGAGGATTCTTCCATCATTGGCCTTGACGACTTCTTCTGCACTATCATAATTACTAGCGCATAATTGAATGAATTAAGAAAATGGGAAAACATTAGGGACTAAATGCTGGGCCAGCTGGGACTCCCAAAATCTATCCACTTTGGGTGATTTTCCTTGAACATTTTGAAGTTTCCTGAGGGCTTCTCCTATCAATTTTTTGGCTGATATCTTGGTACGAGGAGGACCAACCTCAGCCCATGGGTCTATAAAATCTGGTAAATGATTTGAAGAGGTGTCAAAAAGGTCTGATTGGTTTGAAAGGGTTATGGAAGAGGTCGATGAAGATGGCGCATCTTTCTTCCTACCCATTCTAAGGTTTTTGTGGCAGTACTGTAGAACTAGTCATGATTTTAAGCACTAAAAAGGGGGAAATATATGAGGATAGAAAATATAGAGGATATCAATAAATTAGGAACTAATATTTTGAGGAATTACACAACCATTACAGGTGATTATTGGACTCAAAAGATGAAAAAAATTACTTACTTGGATACATTGCAATTGTTTGAACTGGAGCCTTGAATGTATTTTTTGATATCCTATACCCCCATACTTAGAAGCATATAAACTAGTAAATTCTTAGGTGTAATGCTCTTCATAGTTTAGAGAGATAAACTATGAGTTTTTCTTTTTCTATTTTTAAAATTTTAAGCTTTTGAGATCCTTAAATTCTTCACTAATGACCATTTAAGTGTTTGGATTAGGGGAACTTATAGTTGGAAATTTGGACGGATAGTTGGTGCAAATGGTCTAGACTTATATGGAACAACCAAAATGCCCCTCTTTGTCGAAATCCAATAGAGGAACAATTGTTTATATCACAATTTCCACTACTCAAATCACAATTTCGATGATTTGGGTAGTTCCAAGCTTACTCTGAACTTACATATCATGATAATAATTGTAGACGGTGGTAAGGACAGATGTCGGTGAACTTTTGAACTTAATTTTTTCTATGGAGATTTAAGTCGGTGCCGAGTTCTCCTCAGAAATCTTACTTTTCTGGTGAAGGTATGACATCACGTGAACAATGTAGATCTTCTTTAAAATATCGATCAAACCATTGGCGTGCTAGCTTTCTTATATGCTTTAATTTTCTATCTACCTATCACCAACGATTGAGATCTATTTTCTACTTGTTGCGCGTTTAATCTGGATCATTGACGACACAAACTCATATGGGACTTGTTTTTTTCCATTCAAGATCGCGGATAGCTACGATTTACTTTGCAGTTATTGCCATACTAAAGCTAAGCTAGGTGTTACATCACAATCCATGTTTCTCATTTTAACTGTTTTAGAAATATTGTCAAATTACATGTTTAGTCTATAAATATGGAAGTACAATACAATTTTTTAGATTTTTTTAATGTTTGATTGTATAGAGAACCTTGCAAGTCTAATTTTTTTATGGTATATTTGTTTCAGGAGAAAAAATTTGAGTATTTTCAAAATATAATTTTACTTCCTTGTCCATAGGTAGTTTATTGATCTTATTTTTCTTATGATGTTGTATGAATTTCTAAAAACTTGGTGTCTCATCAAACATGAAAGGACTAATTAAACCTGGGATAATGCATCATGACCAATTAGGATTGCTATGTCCCCTATCATTAAGCACAAATTTAGTTGTGTCATGCAACGATACAGGACTCTAATAAACGACCAACTTATAGGGCCATGCTAAAAAAATTCCAAAATCAAATTGTTGTGGCTACCACAACTGATCGTCTATTTCCACGTTGTGATGTGAACTTTGATACCTCTTCTTAGGCCATAAGTGTGAACAATTTTATTGGACGAACTGCCCATATTGAATTTCTAGAAACTTGTACATATGTAAGATTTTTAGTGTAGTCTTTTCCTGATTGAAGTTGGACGTTATTAATGTCCACAAACTATAAAATTAGGTCTATGGGACTCAAAAGTACATCAAGTGACTGTCAATTGAGAAATTTATTGGTATCTTCTTATCAGCATTCGACCAACCATCTACATAGCTAACTGAAAAAAGGTATCAGTGGTATCTTCTATGACCAAATAATTTTATTTGTAGTATGTAATTAGGATTGGATAACTTGTATTTTCATAATCATTTTATTTGTGGTATGTAATCAAGATTGGATAACTTGTATTTTCAGTCTTCATGTGGTTGTGAATTAGATGATTCTAAAATTTATTTCCCAAATTAATTTGGGTTCAAGGAAAGGAAAATGCCAGATTATATACCTACCTCCTATGTATAACTACCTCTGAGAAATTTCAAGACAGAAGAAGAGAAGACAGAGCATAGAGGAAGAACAAGAAAGGGAAGAGCAGGCATAGCAGCCAAGACTAGATATCTGTAATAATTTTCTGAATTTGAATTTTGGTTGATAAATTGTAAACCCTTCCTAAGACTGAGACTAGGGGGCATTTTTAATTTTTATGTGGATCAAGAGTTACTCTCAAACTCTGTAATTGCCATGTAATATGCCATTTTCTGAGCAAATTTTAAGAGCTAAATGAGAAATTTTAATGTTATTTTTTGTGTTTGGAAGACTGTTTGAAATTGTTTCTTGAAAGAGGTTGTGCGCTCTATGTGGCTACATTCTTGCAGTTTGTTTTATTTGTTGTAGAAACCTATGGGGATGCACCATAAAGTCACTTCTAAACTCACACTGAAATAGACAAAAAAATTAGAGCTTCAAAATTTCACTTTAAATTTTGAATTAGAGGTGACATTTAATTCTCTGCATGTCACCATTGTAGAAATTAATGTTGATGTTTAATTTTGTGACTGTCACCATTGAAAAATTCAATCGTGACATTTAATTATGTGCGCGTCACCATTGTAGAAATTAATGGTAATATTTATTTATGACCGTCGCCATTAATGAAACTTTGGTGACTATCCTTGAAGGTTCATAACAATTTTTTTTTAAAAATTTGAATGGAAATGGTGATGGTCCATTACCGCAGATCGCCAAATGAGGTTACGATGAATGTCATTGTTGTAATAATGATTTATTGGTGAAAGACATAGTGCGTCTCCATATCTCCTCTACTAGCTATGCTTCCTTTGGCGACGTTTTTTTTTTGTTGACAGGGGCCATTTTAACCGCCACCAATTAGGTTATGGTGATGGTCATTAAAGCTATGTCACTGTTGTCCTTTGGAATTGGCGATGGTCCACGAGCATCACGATTGTTGATGGGAATAGTGCATCTCCATATCTCCTCACTTTTGGCTGCGTTTCATTTGGTGACGTTCATATTTTTGGTGACGGGGGCCATTTTAACCGTCACCAATTCGGTCATGGTGATGGTCTGTAAAACTATGTCACTGTTGTCCTTTGGAATTGGTGACGATCTCTGACCATCACGATTGATGTTTATTGGTGACAGACATAGCACGTCTCCATATCTCCTCACTTTTGGCTACGCTGCCTTTGGTGACGTTTGATTTTTGGTAGCAAGAGCCATTTTTACTATCACCAATGAGGTTATGGTGACAGTCATTAAAGCTTTGTCTCTAGTGTCCTTTGAAATTGGTGACAGACTTAGCACGTCTCCATATCTCCTTTCACTTTTGGTTACACTTCCTTTGGTGAAATTTGGGTTTTGGTGACGAATTCCCTTTTGACCGTCACCAATGAGGTTATGGTGACATTTTTCACCTGTCATCGTAGGCCTTTTTCCTTGTAGTGAAGTTCTTCAAATCACCTTGAAGGTTAACTTCATGAGCATTAAATATGCATAATGATTCATATGGGTCCTTGAGAATCTAGATGCATATCAAGTAACAACCTATGGCTTTAATTAATAATTCATATCAAGGGATAAAAAAAGTAGGTCCAATTGGATTCCCTCTATTCAATCTATGTATGTCATTGGTAATCCCACATATCACTTGAGAGATGAAATAATCTCATTGAAAATACATTGCCCAGATATTTGAGAGGACACTAGTCTATGATTTTGCACGTAGGGTTGTCTAAATTTCCATTATCCTACAAGATCCCATACATTTATATGACACTCAAAGTTTCAATTAATCTATCTTTCATAGATCAAATTAAAATGGAAAAAGATACATTGAGCCTACCATGCATATTATTTTGAGGGTAAACCAAAGTGAAAGCTTATAAACATCCAAAAAGAAAATGTTGAAGTGCACTACTTTTTTTTGCAGGTGCACTATTTCATTTCTCTCTTTTACTATAGTTGCACATATCTGTATAATGGAATTTCATAGTGACATATGCCTATAATGGAATTATTTCATTTGACATTAATACTTTCAATTGGAATTATTTCATTTGACATTAATACTTTCAATTGGAATTATTTCATTTGACATTAATACTTTCATTGTTGTCCTCTCCTCAAATCGAATTTCGTAGTGACATATCCTTTTAATGGAATATTGATTAGCTAGAAGTTAGTTAGGGGTAATATTAGTTAGGCTTGATAGGTTTTATATAGTTTAGGATAGGATAAATGGGTTAGTTACTACTTATAAAAGTTATGAGTTATATAGTATAGTGGGGTTTGTAATTATAAGGGTTAGAGGTTATAAGGGATTCCTGGGTAATGCCTTAATGATAGGTTATAGGCTCAGGGAGTCATGTCTTATAAGGGTAAGTTGTTAATGGTTTTAGGTTTTAAGAATGATATGGATTAGGTATTGTCAAATTTCTATGGCCTTGATGCCATGCAAGAAATTCTAGGTTTTAAGAATTATATGGATTAGGTATTTTCAAATTTCTATGGCCTTGATGCCATGCAATAAATTCTACAACTAAGGATTTTGAAGCAAATATAAGCTCACTAGATTGGCAACAGATATTAGCACAAAATAGAGATAGAAGAACAACTAGAAACACAAGAGATAGAACTCAATTCGAATGAAATCCACCTTCTTCTATTATTCAATAAGATGTGTACAATATATAATACATCTCAAGAGAGAAATTCGTGAGCTTTAGGAGGCAGTTGAATAGCTCACAATAATGCTAGTCTTAGTGGAGTAATTCCCCCTATCTATGGCATTATGCCAAGTGTTACTCTTGTATTGGTCCATAATGAGGTCCAATGAACCTATGAGGACCATGAGCACGTTAGGATAGTCAAATAATGTGGATGGAATCACTATGAGGGTGAATTAGGTGGTTTAGGGACTTGGTAGTGGTCATTAATGAGCATTTTGACCATTTATAGTGCATTAGTGCCCTTGGTTCAACCTTATCCCATAAAACCGGGAAGTGGTGCGCCTCCCTCATTAAATGCATTAATTTGGGTGCTTTTGAATCCACATATTAAGGAAATAGGTAGCACTTGTGGAAAAACTTGGCTATTATGGCATACCACTAGTCTAATATGTGGACAAGCCCCTAGACTAGGCACTATGAAGCCAAACCATGGAACAACTTACACTAAACACTTGGAACCTTATGCAAGGAGTTATTAAACAAGGTCTAGATAGGAATTATGTTCCAACATGTATTATAGGATTTGCAAGGGATAGAGGGGTCAAGAGATAATGGTTAGGTATTATGGATTACATGGGTTAGATGTTAGAAGCATTAGATTTACTGCAAAGTTATAGTTGATAGGTGATAGGGTTTTGGGAAGGTTAGGGATTATAAATGCTTAGGGTTTAAGAAATGAAATTGAAATGTACTCATGGGTTCAAGGTCATAAATTTATGAGGGAAAACATAGATAATAATAAAAAAAATCATAAGTAAATAGATTTCAAATTCCAATTTTTTTAATCCATGCAATTTGAATAAGTTGTGATTGCAGGAAATTATCTACCACATGTTATAGATCCCTGTTTTCAATGGCTACGTAATGTTATTTTTTGAAGTGTTTTAAACATTCCATAGATCCTTGTTTTTAGTGGCTACAAAACATTGTTTTTCAAAATAGGATTCTAATTATGATTCTATTTCAACTTAGAAAATTTGATGTAAAGTAATTGTTATCTCATTTATTCAAGTATTATTTCATTTGTCTAAGTGTAATTCATTTTTGTATGTGTGGTTACATTTAACAAAGTATGATTTGATTTTCAATCTAGATCTACAGTGTGATTTTTATTACTATCCTAACAATGCATTTTACTTCTACAACATGCTATGGATCCTTGTTTTCAGTGGCTATAACCCTATTTTTTGAATTGTTTTCGACATGCTATACATCCCTATTTTCAATGGCTATAGAAACCTATTTTCCAAAGTGTTTTGAACATGCTACAAATCTAATTTTTAGTGGCTAGAAAACCCTATTTTTTCATAATAGGATCCTACTTTAGATTTTTTTATAACTTAGATAATTTAATGAAAATTAATTATTATTTCATTTTTGCACAAATAACTCTAATATTATAAAATAGAGTTATCCCACATGCATCATGTAATAAATTCTCTTATAACCATTCTTTATATAAGAGAGGTGGAAATCCATTTACCCCACATATGTTAGGGGATGTAAATATTCCATACCTCTAGCTATATAATAGAGGTGAAATAGTATCATCAAATACACATGAGATTATTGTGTCAATGTGACATGATGTGAAGATGGAGAGTGATGTGATGCTTATGTGAGGATTCCATGTATTATAAGATGGAGATTTATCACTGAATATGTATTAATGATGGCTTGTGTGGTATTGTTGGTGAAATATCAAAGGTATAAATAAATCTAATATTATAAAATAGAGTCATCCCATATGCATCATGTAATAAATTCTCTTATAACTATTCTTTATATAAGAGAGGTGGAAATCCATTTATCCCACATGTGTTATGTTATGTAAATATTCCATACCCCTAGTTATATAATAGAAGTGAAGGAGATCCTTTGATAAATACTAAATCATGAATCATGAAAGAGAATAAAGAAGACCAAATCTTCACGAGGATGTTTTCCCATTTGGGGTTTTACCATGTATATCCGGTGTATAGTTCTCTTGTTCTCTTGTCTCTTATTTCTTACATGATTATTGTTGCTTGTATGGATCTAAGTATAGAATAGTAGATATTTGCTATTGATTTACATGTTAGTGTTGTTAAATGTATAACATCTCGATTCATTCTCCATGCCAATCTTGTGCAGCCAGGATTGGGCCTCATGTGTTGAGGTAGGGAGCCTGAGTTGGACTCAGGAAGTTGGAGTAGATTCTTGAGTTGGACTCAAGAATGACTAATATTTTAGTTGAAAAAGGTTATTCCTCATTTGTTGAGGTGAATGATTTGATGTATCAAAGTGATGATGTTGTAAAGTCTTGTTGGACAAGGCTCAGGACTTGTGTTTCAAGTCATATTCTCATGTGGACCTCCAGTTATAGTAGGTACCCATGGGGTGGACCTCCAGTTATAGAGGTAGATGCTTTTCATGTTGAAGCATTAATGTTGTGTGATGTATTAATAACCATGGTCATCGATTGCTATTAAGTATCCTTTAGAGTCTGGCTACCTCTAGAGTGAATTACTTTTGGATATGATCATTTGGTCCGAGAGTAATATAATATGATTGCAGCATCTGACAAATATTTTGAGTATAATATGATATGATAGATAATTAAAGTTAACACATATTGACTGTAGTTAGTGTTTTCACACAAGTTGGTGCAAAAGAGAACTTACTAAGGATTATGGAACCCTTAGTAACAGTTCGTGAATGGGTAGTGTGTGAGTGCAAAGTAAGAAAGTAAAAATGATGGAAATTATGACAGTAAAATAAAAATCTAAACTAAAATGATAAATACCCAGATATATGCCATGAGAATCAAATAATATTTTTTATAGTATAAACAATGGTTCACAATATTTAGCTACCTCAAAGTGATGAGTAGATTGGGGCCCTTGCAGCCGTATGAAGGGTGGTGCTCTGGGTCTCCAATGTTCCTTTCTCTTCTCTGAATGCTCAAATGGTGGCCGAAACTCAACCGAAATGGGGAAAATCAAGCTCAAAGGGAGGTTATGGTTTTAGTGGGAATTTAGGACGCATAACAGTAGGGAGGAGTGAATGAATGATCATTTGAAATGGGGGGCCTCCACCACCTTTTTATAGTAATTTTGGGTGGTGGTGTATTGTCATGTGGTATTGGGAAGCCACTAGTATTGGCCAATGGTATTGGGAAGCCACTAGTATTGGCCAATGATATTGGGAAGCCACTAGTATTTGATGGTTTACATCCTTTTTCTTTTATTTTGACTATTTCCCTATTTCTTTTTCTTTTATTTTCATTTTTTTGGGATTTCGACCCTTTTTTGGAGGATTTTGGCCCTTTTTGTGGGATTTTAATTAATTGTTGAGGGAAATAATTATTTTTTCTCCATTTGGTATCCAACTTAGGGAATTTTGGGTTTTTGGAGGCCAAATATGTAAGAAAAAAGGATGATGGGTTGTGTGACTAGGGGGATGAGCTAGGTGAACAATTTTTGGGTGTTAACATTGACCATGCAGTAAAGACAAGAGATACAGATAAATGCATAGAGAAAAAGAGAATTTGAACTGCTCATGAGATGACTAAGTGAAATCGAATGGTTGAGCTTCAGTTAAAGCCACAATGTATGCCTCAATTAATTAAAGAACTCATAGTAGTCACTACAAGTAAATCAATCAGCATGATTTCAATTAATAATAGTTAACTAAGTGATAACAAAGAAGATGTAGTTAACTAAGTGTTATTGCATGACAACACTTATGTTAAACTAAAAGACGACACTTGAGTTATGACACTTGCATGATGAAACTTAAGTTAGCCACCTAACTAAGTGGGAAATATTTCATTTAAGGGGTGAGTTCATCCTAAGACTCAGTTCAATGAGTTAATGCACTGCATGAGAAGTGGGCTCTCTTCTTCATGCAAGTTTGATACATCCATATGGAGGGTGAGTTCATCATGAAGTCGGAAGATAAAAATAGAATCCGATGCATGTGAAGAATGTATAAATATGTTATACAAGATTGATGAATTCAATTCGAAGTGAATTCTCTTATCCCTTGAAGGCAAGGCCGTTTTCTTTGTGCAGAATAATTCTCCAAGAAGGAAATTCATAGTTTTTGCATGTGATCCACCATTACCCATGCAACCATTTGCTATAACTTGCATGCCAGTGATTCTTGCTTATTATTAATGTGTTGGGAACATGACAAGTTTATACAGTTGATCTCTATTCTCTATTGCTCAGTATTCTCTCTTATCTAGCACCTAGGGTGTCGAAAGCAATCTACTACTTTGTAAAAGACATTCTATGCCATCTATCATAATTATACTTTGAATATTTGCTGGGGTTTTTCATCCTCATTGTTTTGAGGGTTTTCCTTGGGGTACATCTTGTGTTATAGTTGAATGTTTCATGTGATTGAATGGTTCATTGATTCAAGTATTCAGTATTTCTGCACTAAAAGTTTTAAAGTTCAAAGCTCATCATATTTTCTCAAAAATTAACATGGTATCAAAGCTCAAGACGTGAAGGAGCTAATATTTGTCAAGAAAAATTGAGCCTACGTAGATCCTGAGGAGTTGAGCACAATACTTGAGAGCCATGGCATCAATCTTTGTTTGACCAGAAGATCATCGTGAGAGCACTTTGGATTTAAACACTTGGAAGGTGAGGGTGTTGAACATCTTGGAGGAACATGACTTGGATAGATATGTATCCAAAGTGGTGGAGGAACCTACATCTAATGCAGGGCGCATCAACTTCAAGAAGAACCAAGCTAAAGCCAAACATATAATCTATGTTTTGGTAAAGGAGAATTTGATTTCCGTGATCACTCTGTTGAAGACCACAAAGGAGTGTTTTGATACATTGACAAACCTATATGAGAAGAATGCCCTGAGTCAAAAGATGGCACTGAATAATAAGCTTCGAAACCTAAATATGGAGAAGGATGAGACAATGGCCTCCTTCTTCACCAAGATCTCTTACGTAAGTGATCAGCTTGCTATTGTTGGAGTAGTGGTGGATGAATATGATCTTCTTCAAACCGTTATTGATGGTATCCAACCCTCATGGGTGACATTCTTGGCCGTGGTAAATGGCCGAGAGGTAAAACCTAAATTTGAATGGTGGTGGCATGACTGCCTCCAAGAGGAGGGGTGAATATAGAGCAAGTCATTGTACATCAAAGAAGAAAATATTTCCCTCACGGAAAGGATCAAGAAAGGAAAGAAGAACTTCTCTTGAAAGAAGTTTCCCATTCTAAGAAGAAGGTATACAACAAGGACTTTGCCAAGTAGAAGGTTAGAGGATACAACTGTGACAAGAAGGGCCATTATGAAAGAGAGTGCAATGCAAAGAAAAAGGGAAAAGGAAGGTTTCATGCTTCTACCACTATAGAAGATGAAACTACTCAGAAGAATGCACCCGAAGAAAAGGAGACAAGGAGGGAGTATTACCTAGTCTTAGCACTTTCTGAATTCATCCTCACAAGTGAGGACACGTGGTTGGTCGATAGTGGTGCATCCAAACATATGACTGGTTATAAGAGCGCTATCACTAAATGCAAGGATAAATGTTTTTGCATGTAAGGTAGGGTTGGGAGACAACACAACCTATTCGATCCAAGGAGTTGGATCCACCTCCTTCCAGTTGAGTTCATGAGATATTTTACATGTGGAGGACATTATTTATGTTCTAGGCTTGAAGAAGAACCTCCTATTAGTTCCAGTTCTTGAAGATATTGGCTTCTAATTTATCTTCATGGATAATCAAGCTCTATTATGGCCAAAGAACAAAGACTTGAAATATGTAGCAGTGATTGGAGTTAGAGAGGGAGGTCTCTACAAGGTACCCATGAAGTAAATTCAATCTATGGTTCACAACACTATAAGTCCATGCAAGCTATGGAATAGGAGTCTTGGCCACCTCCACTACAAAGTGCTACCAAGATTACAAAAAATGGTGGAAGGTGTGCCTGCATTTGATTTTGAGCATGATAGTGTATGTAGGGGTTGTGCACTTGGGAATACTATTAAAAAGAGTTTTTCTAGCAGTGCTACAAGATATAAAGGGATTTTATATTTAATACATTTTGATGTATGTGGTCCCATGTCATCCCTAGCCCTGAGTGGCTATTTATATTATGTATTTTTTATAGATGACTTCTCTAGAAAGTCATGGATTTATTTCCTAAAGTCTAAGAGAGAAACCTTTAGCAAGTTTCAGGAATTCAAAGTCCTAGTTGAGAATACAGAAGGAAATCACATCGGTGATTTGAGATCTAACAATGGAGGTGAATTTGATTCACATGCATTTAATGAGTTTTGTAGTGATGCAAGAATTTGTAGACAGTGAACTGTACCCTACAACCCTTAGCAAAATGGGGTTTCCGGAAGGAAGAATAGAACCATATGTGAGGATGCAAAATCCATGATGCATGATCAAGACTTGTCTACCTCATTATGAGAAGAGGCCAGTAATACAACAATATATATACAGAATAGAAGTTCTCATGCCATTCTAGATGAGAAGACACTTGAAGAAGTTTTCACTGGTGAAAAACCAGATATTTCACACCTAAGGATATTTGGGATTGATATATACATTCGTGTGCCGAGAGAAAAGAGTAAAAATATGGAGCCATCAAGAAAGAGGGAACCTTTGTTAGTTATACCGAATCATCCAAAGCCTACAGAATATATGTGCTAGGTGAAATACACATTGAGGTCAGCCGAGATGTGACCTTCCATGAAGAGGCAACATTCAAATGATTGAAATAGCTTCAGTTTGATACAGACATAGAAGAGAATGAGACTCCTATGATGGAGGACCAAGATATTGATTCTCTCCATTCAAATGTTCAGAGGGAGAATCCAACAGATTTCTTAGATTCACTAGATTTTGATGAACTAGTAGAACTGGTTAATGAACCTCCTACCAAGAGGAGATATGCATAGTGCTGAGATATACTACAAGATGTAGAGAGGAATGGAACACCATTGGGCTCTTACAAAGAGCGAAAGGAACTTGACATATATTCAGGGTATGTTGATCAAATGATTCACATCAATGATTCAAAGCCTTCCACCTGTGAAGAAGCTGCAAAGCAACATGTATGGAAAGATGTAATGGTAGAGGAATACAAGTCTATTATGAAGAATGATGTTTGGGAATTTGTTCCTAAACCCGAAGAGAATTCCATAGTTACTTCCACATGGATTTACAAGATCAAGCATGCTATTGATGGTAGTATTGAAAAGTATAAAGTCAGATTTGTTGCCCGAGGTTTCTCTAAAAAAGAAGGCATAGACGATGACGAGAATTTCACTACTGTGGCTAGGTGCACCACTATTCGAGCCGTGATCTCACTTGCATTTATTCTAGGATGGAAGCTTCACCAGATGGATGTGAAGACAACCTTCCTCAATGGTGATGTTGAGGAAGAGGCTTATATTCAACAACATGAGGGTTTTGTGGTTCATGGGAAGGAGTCCCATGTGTGCAAGTTGAAGAAATCCTTGTATGGGATTAAGAAAGATCTAAGAGCTTGGTATTCGAGAATTGATAGCTATCTTCACAGACTGGCATTCTCTAAGAGCAAAGCTGATCCAAATTTTTACTTCAAGTAGTGAAGAACCAATCGTTGATATTGGTTCTATATGTTGATGATTTTTTCCTTACTGGACATGAGCAACTAATTGCTTGGTGCAAGAGGGAGATCACTTCTAAGTTTGATATGGAAGACTTAGGTCTTATGCACTACTTTCTTGGCCTTGAGATTTGACAAATAAAATATGAGATATTTCTTTCTTAGGGGAAGTAGATTGTTGATATATTGTGTAGGTTTGGCATGATGGATTGAAAATCCATGAATACTCCGATGTTTTCCAATTAGAGGAAACTACATGAGTCAGATTCATGGTCATATCCAGTGGACCCCACTTTGTATAGACAACTTATTGGTTCTTTGATGTACTTGATACACTCAAGACCAGATATATGTTATGCTCTGAGTATTCTGAGTCAGTTTATGTCTGATCCGAGACACAGGCATTGGGTTGCTACTAAGCATGTGCTTAGGTACCTTCGAAATACGATTTCTTATGGACTTAGATATGCCTCTAGTGGAGGGGTGTTTTTACTTAGTTATACTGACTCTGATTGGGGTGGTATCATTGTGGACCAAAAAAATGCATCTGACTATTATTTTAGCTTGGGTTCTGCTATGATCTCTTGGTCCAACAGGAAGCAGGGCTCTATAGCCCAGAGTACTATAGAAGCAGAGTATATTGGTGTTAGTACTTCCTATCGAGAAGCAACGTGGATTAGGAATCTACTTGCTGGGTTGTTCGGTGAGAAGCTTGAGTCTATAGTGATTCAGTGTGACAATCAAAGTTGCATCAAGCTTTCTGAAAACCTTGTGTTTCATAATAAGTCAAAAAACATTGAAATGAAGTATCACTTCATCAGAGAGATGGTCCAGAAAGATACATTGAAACTTCAACACATTTATACTGATGAGAAAATTGCAGATGTGTTAACAAAGCCTCTGTTAGTGAGGAAGTTCAAGTACGTCTGAGACAAGCTTGGTATGGAAGAGAATTCCTCGCTCGCTGAGAGAGAGAGTGTTAAATGTACAACATCACAACTCATTCTCCAAGCTAATATTGTGGAGCCAGGATTGAGACTCATGTGTTAAGGTAGGGAGCTTGAGTTGGACTCATGAAATTGGAGTAGATTCTTGAGTTGGATAGGTCTGGAAAAGTTGATTCCCTTGGTGTTGAGGCTCAAACCTCTAATGTTAAGGAGGAATTCAGTGACCGAGCTAAATCTTTGGAAGGGGGTTTGCATGATTCCCATAGGATGGATGAGCTCACACATGGAAGCACACACTTTGTTGTCAATAAGACATGGATTAGTTTGGAGAGCCTCTTCATACTCACAAATGAGTAGGGTGTCCATTCCCTTGATCCTACCACCGGTGATGAAGAAGAAAAATCCAGAGAGAAAAGTGACATTCTAGATGTGGTTGAAAGAGCACCAACAGATGGATGTTCAAGTCTCTATATGGGTGACATAGAGATTAGTTTTGAATAAACTCTTATAAGCAAAAAGCCCCTTGAGCATGAAGATGAAGAGATTGTAGCAGCATAATGTTTTCTAGGATCAACTTTTCAGTCACCTATTGAACTGCACGGTAAAGTAGATCCCTTTGAAGAAAAAGAGGAGGTCCATCCTCAAGAACCACACCACTTCGAATGGCCTTGAAGATGAGTGAGAGGAAGATCAAAGAGGTCCTGGACAACCTCCATGACACTTATGCTTTGGTCTCTCACTGCTGTTGGAGAACTACATTAATGGAGGATCAACCCCCTGTTGGAGATTTTGAGCACATTTGGGAAGCAATAGGAATCTTACGAGGGAATTTTTTCCAGCTGCTTTGAGATCACTTACTATATCTTGTAGAGTTGTATCATGACACATCCTTAAGGGGTGAAGAAAATATTGACAAGCTCACATTAGTTTTGGATTCCACCCAGGATTCTTTGAAGAATACTCACATAACCCTTCAAGAATCTGAGCAGTATATTGAGCAAGTACATGAGAAGTTGCAAGAATCACATTTTAGTCCCTACATTGTAGATAGTCATTCTTATATGGCTGATTGCATTCATGATGCAGAAGGGAACTTCATGTGATGGTGGAACGTGAAGTACATTATTATTTTCATGTGCTTGAGGAGTTAGAAGACAAGAAAAATGAAGACCAAGCACCTGCTCATTTCCAAAGAGATTATGAGTTGCCTCTAGGAGGGAGTTGCATGGTTTTGGAGGGTCTCACCTTGTCCGAGCCACCACAAGTCAGAGGAATTATTATTTACAAGAGTTGGTTCACTTTCCTTCACCCCACATACATATGGAAGCCAACACACATAGGGATGAAGTTTGGATAAAAGGATTTTTCCTATGGGTTCCACATGAGGAGCAGGAGGCTCTCACATGTCTCATTGATGAGTTAATGGTCAAGCCACATGGTTTGAAAAGTGCACCATTCCCTTCCCAGTTTGAAAAGCAACAACAAAGGAATCTCTCAGATGGCTCCATCATGCATAGGAATGCATAGAAGTTCCACTTGGGCCAGGATGGTGGAACAAGTTGCATAATGTTGAGCCTTTGCACTAGAACAAGGCTAGCACATGGGGAATCTAAAATAAGTTTGTTTGGACCAATTAGATGTGGTTTTTGTTCATACATTGATTGTTTGAGTGGAGAAATGTTAGAGGTAACCAACCCCAAAGGTAAATTTATTGCTTGCATCAGAAAAATATTCATTAGACATAAAATGTATCTCATGTGAGCAATGGCATGAGCATCTATGGTTGCCAGATGATGCTCTTAGTATTCTTGGATGGACATGGGTCACCACCTGTTCCTTGGGAAGAGTTGATATGATTCAACCCAAGATTGATGACTTCCATGTTTGGTGGGGAATTATCACTGATATTCAGTTTTGCATTGGAAATGATCAACTTTCAATCTTGTGGTGTGATTTAAGAATCATGCTTGATGATAGACACTCCCAAGTGATTTTGATGTTTGGGAGGATGCAGTTGAGATATTGGTATCCTGGCATTCCTTGGAGTGACATATTTACAAAGATGGCATAAATATTTGGGTCCTTACTGAGGAAGCAGTGGGATCCAAGCATTCTCCTCAGTTATCCTAACTAGGTTGAATGACTATAATCAAAGTGGAGCATTAGAAACATGATGGACCCTTGGTATTTCAGCTTGGATTGGAGGATTCCAAGCAGTATATTTCGAGGAGTGAAGTCATTAATGGATTCATAATTGGTTGTAGTTGTTTTCAATTGCTTGAGGACAACAATTTTGGGAAGGGAGGATTGTCATGTCCCCAATATTGGTTCATTTAAGTTCCCATGGGTAAAGGGGACAAAATAACCCCTAAGGAGATAAATTTTGTTAGGATATTTAGACACTTAGGAGTTAGTTAAGATCAACTTGTGTAATATATCCGTTAGGGATAGTGTGTTTCTTTAGTATGCATTAGTATGCATTTGTAAATACTTAATCCAACGGTCACGATATGTTCTCGACATAGAGTGATCCAACAGCTCAACTTCTCTTAGATCAAACCTAACCTTGATCCGTGGCTTAACACCCGATTGGTCCATGATATCTATTTAAAGAGCATGGAGGGTCATTATTTAGTTGATCGATTATGAGAAGCTCATTTGTAACTTTCTTTCTTTGCATAATAAATTGTCCCGTAGAAGCTATTTGGCCGGGGCCATGGAGTGTTTCCCTCAAGAGGGTTTAAACCACGTCAAAACATCGGTGTGTTGATCTGTGATCTGTTTGTGTGAAGTGGTTGCTCTTGGTGTTCGGTCCTTTGGTAGTACCCTGTGTACCCGAACAAATTTATTTAATTTTTGTATGCTTAGAATAAAAATTATCCTAAGTCTAGTATAACCAATAATTTTATTAATTTTAATTAATTTTATAAATAATTATTCCTAAATTTTGAGCAAGTGGGACAAGAGGGCACCCTCATGAGGATAAGGTTTCTAAAATGGAACTCGAAAAAAAAAAATAGCAAAATATGAAAAGCATGGAAGGTGTAAGAATTCGCTAAAAGTATAAAATTGGAAACATCTAGGAAAGCCAAGGGAGGGAAGTTTCCAAAAGAAGGTCAGTTAACAAATGAGGAAACATCCCAAAGAGTGCACTTTCCAAATTAGAGGCCAATTTACAAAGCATGAAACTATTTTACAAAGCAGGAAACATCTCAAGTCAATGAGGGCGCAATTTCTAAAGGATGAAAAGATGTAAGAGGGGAAAAGCAGGAAATCCTATCCACTCAAGGAAGACGAATTTGGAAGGACTCTCACAGGTCACCAGGTACATCAGCTTGCTCGGCAGGTCATCAAGAATTTAGAAAAAGAATCCAAGCAAATCCTTTTCACATATTTTGGTTAATTAATTTTTGTTTAGAGAGCTCTTGCTACTCAGAGTTGAGTGATGTTCCTCAACCATTGCTTGGGAGATAAACCCAAATGCCTTTCATGTTCCAATTTGTCCATGATCATATCTAGAGCCATGGAATGATGATATACAGGTATACATCATCCTAGTATTGAATAATCTTAAGCTTCCAGAGAGTGATCCTCAATTATAGTGCTATTGGAGAGAGTTTTGGAATAATTCATCGAGAGGAAGTACTCCATTTCACTGAAGGCGCCCAGTGCATATCAGAAGGTCCAGAGTGCCCATAATATATATATATATATATATATATATATATATATATATATATCATCTCTTATTCCATCCACATAGCATATCCAATGCAAAATTTCATCTCCTCTCATACTCATTCTCTCAATATTTTAAGATTCTCTAGCATTGGAGATTCCTTGAAGGTCCGAATGTAATAATTTCTTTAATATCTGCTCAATACCTCCAATTTCGATTTGTTGTTGTTCAATAACTTATATCAGAACCCTAATTTAATTTAGAATTTAAATTTGTAAGCCTCTAAGGAAATTTGGATCAATTAATCTGAACACTAGCTCTTTAAGCAAATTTTATTGACTAGTTTTACCATTTTTGTAATTCAGAGCTACATAGGAGTTATTTTTCTGATCTAATGCTCATTTGTGAATCCTGAGACAATATTAAAGCATTCAAAACCTTTTCCATAAGGATTCGAAGACATATCAACCTATTTGGAAGAGTTTTGAAAACTGCTAATTGAGCAGTCCCACATAGCGCCCTTGAATCTTTTGCTCCCAAACTCACCTAGAACCTCCCAAATTCCCTAAAACTCTTGTCCATCATTTAATTGGGATTTTAATGTATGAAATACACCATTGGTTTCATTTAGGTGTAAACAAATGATTCTAGTATGCATATGCTGGAGTGCCCAAGAAGCCTCAAAGTAGACATCAACTCCAGTTATTGTTGAAATGTAAATGGCCCCAGTACTTTGTGCATAGGACTTGGAATTTGGCCATGTTTTTGTCATTTTTGGTGCTGCACACATTCCCATACATTTTTCAGAACCTAAATATCCCAAATTCATAATCCTGGAGTCATCTAATTGTGTCCTTGACTAGTTCTTTTCTGACTAGTTTTGTTAAGTAGTTTTTGCTTGCCAAAATTGTGTTGTAAAATTTTAAATTCTGCATAATATCAACTCCAACCTGATCTAGTATATTACATGGACAAGGCTCAGGACTTGTTTTTAAATTTATATTCTCATGTGGACCTCCAGTTATAGTAGGTACCCATGTGGTGGACCTCCAATTATATAGGTAGATGCTTTTAATGTTGAAGCATTAATGTTGTGTGATGTATTACTAACCATGGTCATCGATTGCTATTAAGTATCCTTTAGAGACTGGCCACCTTTAGAGTGAATTAATTTAGCATATGATATTTGGTCCGAGAGTAATATAATATGATCACAATATATGACAAATATTCTGAGTATAATATGATATGATATATAATTAAAGTTAACACATATTGACCATGCAGTAAAAATAAAAGATAAAGATAAATGCATAGAGAAAAAGAGAATTTGAATTGCTTATGACATGACTAAGTGAACTCAAATGGTTAAGCTTCAGTTAAAGCCACACTGTATGCTTCAGTTAATTAAAGAACTCACAATGGTCACTACAAGTAAATCAATCAGCATGATTTCAGTTAATAATAGTTAACTAAGTGATAACAAAGAAGATCTAGTTAACTAAGTGTTATTGCATGACAACACTTATGTTAAACTAAAAGATGACACTTATGTTAAACTAAAAGACGACATGTGAGTTGCAACACTTGCATGCCGACACTTAAGTTAGCCACCTAACTATGTGGGAAAGCTTTCAGCTAAGGGGCGAGTTCATCCTAAGACTCAGTTCAGTGAGCTAATGCACTGCATGAGAAGTGTGCACTTGTATTCATGGAAGATTAATATATCCATATGGAGGGTGAGATCATCATGAAGTCAAAACATAAAAATAGAAGCTGATGTATGTGAAGAATGTAAAAATATGTTATACAAGATTGATGAATTCATTGTAAAGCGAATTATCTTCTCCCTTGAAGATAAGGCGCTTCTCTTGGTGCAGGATAATTCTCCAAGAAGGAAATTCATAGTTTTTTGCATGTGATGCACCATTACCCATACAACCATTTGCTACAGCTTGCATGGCAGTGATTCTTGCTTGTTATTAAAGTGTTGGGCACATGGCAAGTTGATACAAATGATCTCTATTCTCTATTGCTCAGTATTCTCTCTTATCTAGCACTTGGAGTGCCGAAAGCAATATACTATTTTGTAAAAGACATTCTTTGCTATCTATCATAATTATACTCTGAATATTTGCTGGGGTTTTTCATCCTCATGGTTTTGAGGGTTCCCCCCAGGGCACATCTTGTGTTATGGTTGAATGTTTCATGTGATTGAATGGTTCATTGATTCAAGTATTCAATATTTCTGCACTTAAAGTTTTAAAGTTCAAAGCTCATCATATTTGCTAAAAAATTAACAAGTGTAAATGTAGTATTGTATGTTATGCATATTCTCAATAGTGTAATATGGTATCAAAGCTAGTTTCTATGTTCTACCTTCTATGGTAATTCTTTGAATTTTTTTACAAGTAACATTTCTTCAAATTTTGAGTTGGGTCCTACATTTTTTGTAGATTTGGCATTTGATCTATAAAACCCAAGTGGTATTTTCTTATATCTTGTCATTTTTCTACATGTTTGAGCATTGTTTTTCAAACCCTAACCCTCACCATCAATTTTTCAAATTAGTTTTAATTTTCCAAGTTTCTCTTGATTTTTTTTCTATAGATCTAGATTAAAATCAATTATATACTAGCTTTATATCAACGATCTATTTGTTTTTTCAATAGACATGGTTTGTTTTCAGCTCTGGTTGTGTTTTGTAGGTTTCTGTATGGGACAATGATTATTTCACAATTTTCTAAATTTTTGGTAGGTTTCGGGTAGTTTGCAGCCAATTTGCACCCTATGTTTCGAGAAAGTGCAAATACCCTTGGAATTTGCACCTTGCCTTCAACAAAAGCATGAATTATTTCCTTCATCCACACCTTTTGTGTACATAAAGCACAAATGCCCCTATTTTGGCATTATTTTTCACCAAATCCAATTTTCCGCTTTTGGTTTTCTATTGTAGGCCCGCTACAAATCTGTTTGTTAGATGATGTTAGGATTCAATTTCAATGAGAAATTTCTAGCTCATGCTCTCTTATCTTGCAATTATTGTCATTAACTTCTTGCACTTTTGTATTAGGGTTTATGTTCTTAGCTTATTCATCATGTTTCTATAGATTGTTTCTTATTGCTCTCTCACTTGTATCTAACCTTCTTGTGTGGAAGATGTTTTGAAATTTTTAGGGGCATGTATCTCTATAATATTATCATGGTGCCACAAGAAATGTACCGATTCTTAGTGCTTAGTTCCTTAATGGCTATATTTTTCATATATAAGTGATATCATTGCTTTATTTGATCGATTTTTTGCTCAACATTCTAACATGGTCTTACTCTTCTAATAATGATGGTGCTTCTAACATGGTGTCATATGTTTTTGCTCATTATTTATATGTAGTTGCTAACCCTTATTTGTGTAAAAGCAATTTCATATTTCATATTCTCTATCTTTCATATATCATGTCATGTATTTTTCCTTTATGGGATTATCATGTTGATTATATGATTTACTCTTGGAAGTTCTTTTGTGCAAATTAGCTCTCTATAGATTTCACTTTATCCATAGGATTATTTTGTGAAGAGTTGTGGGACAACTTGGTTCTGTCGTTCCTTTCTATCTTAAGCATGTTGTTGTGGTTATCTCTAGTTCTTCAACATTGTTCCTATTTTTATATTATACTTGACAAAAGCAAAGTTGAATCCTTTTGTTATCTGGGATGATTAAAGTTGTAATTAAAAATGGATGTAATGTAATCAAATACCATACCATATCACCATATTCTAGTAATAATGTATGAAATCTACATCCATATTCTACTATAAAGTTGTGCTGATTATATGTGGGGAAAACATTTTGATGTTTAGGAATTTGGCTCTTGTATTCGTGATGAGTCTACAACAAAGTTCTTGCCTCTTTCAAATTAGTTGTGAAGACTAACTGCTTGGAACACATTTCGATGGATAGACCATTCACGTCTTGTATTTGCAATGTAATCTTCAGTAGAGTTCTTTGGCTATGAAGATTGTTCGTTGGAAATATTTCAATGTATAGATCTAGGGTTCTTATATTCGTGATGAGGTCTATTGCGGAGTTTTTTTTAGCTATCAATTGAGTTATGGTTTTGATTACTAACTATTAGCCACAGTTTCTATTGTATTGGCCATTTGAGGTTTTTGTACAATGTTGTGATTTTTTGCAAGAGTTCAGTGTACAACTTGGTTTGGGTGTAATTTCATGATTAAGTGGGAATTTGTTGTTAATTGTTATCTTCATAAAATCCATGAGGTGAACTGTGTTCTTATTCTCATATTATGGGGCGTTCTATAAGTTGTAATCAAGGGGGATGTTAAGGTGATGTCACCTTCTTCTATTTGTAATCTTTCTCTTAGTCATCAGTAAGGGGGGAGTTGGAATATGTAATGATGACGTGTGTGGTATTGTTGGTGAAATATCATTAGAAGGCATAAATAACTCTAATATTATCAAATAAAGTTATCCCACATGCATCATGTAATACATTCTCTTATAACCATTCTTTATTTAAGAGAGGTGGAAAGCCATTTATCCCACATGTGTTATGGGATGTAAATATTCCATACCTCTAGATATATAATAGAGTTGAAGGAGACCCTTTTGGGTATGTTGTGACACACAAGTGTTGTGTATGTTATTTGTACACACATGTTGTGGAAACACACATCATTATGACATGAAGTAAATATGGAGTGCGATGTGATGCATATGTGATGATGCCATATGTAGTAAGATGGATATTTTTGAAGAATAAATAAGACCAAACTTTCCTGTGGATGTTTCCCCATTTGGGGTTTTACCACATATATCTGGTGTATTGTTTTCTTGTTCTCTTGTCTCTTATTTCTTACATGATTATTGCTGCTTGTATGGATAGAAGGATATACTAGTAGATATTTGTTATTGATTTACATGTTAGTGTAAATGTATTGTTGTATGTTATGCATATTCTCAATATTCTAACAATAAAGGACACCACTACAAAAACTCAATTTGTTAAGAAAAATAAGAAAATACTTAGCAAATTGTTTGGTAAGAGCTTTCATAGGAAGCATTTCAATAAAAATATGCCTTCATATTCTTAGATATTGAGGATTAATTAAAAGTTTAGAAGACTAAACAAAATTGTTTCCCACAAAAAAAAAACATTTTCTCAAATTGAAAATGGATACTTTGATCTGATCCATCAAGGAAAATATTAAGGTAGAATGAATATTATGTAGTATGATAACAACAAACCACCCACCTTTTGCTTCCCATGAATGTTGTATTAATATATAGAAAGAGGGATTAAACAAGTTTGTATGGATCTAGATGGAATTGATGTTGCTATGGATCCAACTAGAGTCGATATTGATATGGATTCTATTGAAGTTGAAATTGCTACTAAATATGTTAAAGTGAAATATATTTTGGAACCCTCTAATATTAACACTAATAGAAGACCTATTGAAGTTTAAGTTGATACATAAGCTGTTGAAATTGAATTTACTATAGAACCCTCTACTATTGGTATTTTTATTTAATTTGATGAAGTGTGTCTTGATACAAAGCCTACCAAGGGAAAAGAGACTAGAGAATTGATGGAAGGGACTCAAGAAAAAATTATACTTGAGAGTGTATAAGAGGTTACTAAAATTGCAAAATAAGTACAAGAGGAGAATGTGCTCGAGAATTTGGAAAACGTTGTGGAAGTATCATTCGAAGCACAAGTTGAGGAAGTGCAGATAACAAATGGAGATACCTTAGAGATAAAGAAACTAGTTGTTGTAGGAGAGGTTATGCTGCAAAATGATATGATTCAAATCTTAGCATATGAGTAATTTGAAATCATTTAGTTGAGGGATGAAATGCAAAATTGGAGGAATATTGTTGAGACATTAGGTTAGGGTCTAATTTCATTATAGACACATCATCAATATATCCATACACTTTGAGACACATGAATTGAATTATACTACTAAACAAATGAAAGATGGGCGTATTTATGGAGAGAATGACATAGTCTTCAAGAGGAACAAAGGGTCGTTCATTAATTAAAATTAGAGAAAGAGATGACATTCCACATGGCTCATGAGGCCATTACCTATAGATTTACTTTCCATGTATATTCATTTTTCTTAAAGAATTAATGGATATGGTTCCAACATCGTTCCTTTGTTGCCAATACGTCTAGTAATGTTCTCATCATTGATAAATTCCACAAATTGTATTTTTATCGGCGATGAAGAGGAAAACCAGCCTAGATCCAAATTCTAGGCTCTATCAAGCACCGAGAGGGATCAAATATCCCGAGGTGTGAACCCCTTCCCAGGTATTGCACTCAAGAATGTTCGCACCTCGGGAGATTTGATCCCTCTCGGCGCTTGATAGAGCCTAGGATTTGGATCTAGAGTGGTTTCAGTCATGAGCGGTGACACAAAAATGGAGTTTGATCAACATTGTAAGGAACAGGTTAAGTTAAAAACATAAATACATTTACGAGGATTATCATAATGTAAGTAATAAGCATTAAGGATTGAGTGAATTGTTAAACTGGAAAATAGAGACAATTCGCCTAATTTTTTTTTTTTGATTCTAGTTTTGTTGATCTGCGTTTTGTTTTGTTTGTTCTTCTCCTTCTTCTGTCGTCATTTCGTACATTTTGATTTATTTGTTGTTCTGCAAATTGATTTTTTTGTTCTTCCAGTTGCTTCAAATTTCTCTCTCGATACATTCTTTGTCGATGAACGTTTTGTTTTCTTTCTTCTTCTCGTTCTTCTACTGTCAATTCACCTAATTTTTTTTTTCGATTTTCTTTTTGTTGATCTGCATTTTGTTTGGTTCGTTCTTCTCCTTCTTCTGTCGTCATTTCACCATTTCGTACATTTTGATTTATTTGTTGTTCTGCAACTTGATTTCTTTGTTCTTCCAATTGCTTCAACTTTCTCTCTCAATATACTCTTTATCGATCAACGTTTCATTTTCGTTGTTCCTCTCGTTCTTCTGCTGTCAATTTGTCTAACTTTCTTTTTCGATATTCTTTTTGTCGTTTTGCGTTTTATTTTCTTCGTTCTTCTAGTTCTTCTACTATCATTTCGTCCAACTTCCTTTTTCAAAATTCTTTTTGTTCTTCTGCTTTTCGTTTCAAGTCTTCTTCTCGTTCTTTTGTTGTTACTGAAATCAATGCGTCCATACACTAAAATCTATGTGTCCATACACTGAAAAATATGCAATAAAAAACCCCATACATTGAAATCAATGCGTCCATTCACTAAAATCTATGCATCCATACACTGAAATCAATGCGTCCACAGAATAACATCTACACTGAAAAATATGCAATAAAAAATTTCAACATTGTAAGGAACAGGTTAAGTTGAAAACACAGAAAGAATTATGAGGATTATATTAATGTAAGTAATAAGTATGAGTAAATTGTTAAACTGAAAAATAGAGACAATAATTTTGTAAGGATTAAATAAATGAAAATATGGTTCACATCGTGATCATTCTCAGTCTATCTTCTTCATCTTTTCTTATCTTCACACCTGGTAGTTTTGACATCTTCTCATATCGATCGTATGAGAATCTACATTGAACCTGTACTTGTATTACGTACTTGTATTCTAGCATATGACTCCTGGCAGACATGACACATTTGAACTTCTGCTAATTGATCAATTCGTTCACAAAATATTCGATGTCTAGTATACATTTCTTCAGATGGTATCGATATTGTCGGTTTTCAAATATGAACTGCAGTGCATGATTGGATGTTTCCATATCAACAAAATTAGAGTTCAAATTTTCCTTGTTATCACATTCCATGTATCCAAGTATGTCATATTCATTGGTAGTTATATTGATTCCTATATCACCCTAAAATTATCTCCCATTCATGCTTTTGAGAATCTCTTTGCACAAATAACACTTATTCACGATCTTTTTAGTTCATGGTTGTGTTTTCTTTGTTCTTCTGTATGTTTTGATGCTTCTTTTTCTGTTATGGATTCGAAACATTGACTAAAGAACATGGATACTGTGGATTCTCTAAAACCTCCTGAAGTCAACAACCACATAAATCTTGCTACAAAGATTATTTTTCTCTTTCTCTTCTATACATTTGTCGTACTTTTCTTCTTTGATAATCAATATCTTCATTATTTGCAATATTATCACGAGGATCCACGATATACCCTGAAATAGAGAACACCAAAATTTAATCTGTTGAAATCATTGCAGAGTATTTTTTCTATTAAATTGATAAATTCAATGTATATATGTAAATAACAAAAATCAATGCATTGTTGAAATTAATAAAATCTTTTTTTATTTATTAAATTGATAAATTCAATGCATACAAGTAAAAAACAAAAAAAAATGCATTGCTGAAATCAATGCAACGAATGAAATAAATATGCATCTTCTATTGTTTAACAACATTTGTGTGTGGACCATTGGTAGGAATTAAGATGATTGGGCTTGTGTTAACTTAGAGACCAAGGTTCAAAACCCTTTTTGCTTGGAGTTATAGTTAGTTATCAAGTCTAACTATTATTATGCCTGCATTGTTGAAATCAATGCAACAATGTTTTTTTTCTTGTGTTTTTTAAGAACATTTGTTTGTGGTCTATTAAACATTGCATTGTTGAAATTAATGCAACAATGTTTTTTTATTAAATTGATAAATTCGATGCATACATGTAAAAAACTAAAAAACAATGCATTGTTGAAATCAATGCAACGAATCAAATCAACATGCATCTTGTGTTTTTTTTTACTTCTTATGTCCACTATAATATTTTTTTACTTCTTATATTTCTATTTTTTATGTTGGCTACAATATATTTTTTTACATATTTTTATTAGATTTATAAATTCAATGTATAGATGTAAATAACAAAGGCCAATGCATTTTTGAAATCAATGCAAGCATGTTTTTTTATTAAATTGATAAATTCAATGCATACATGTAAAAAACAATGCAGTGTTGAAATCAATGCAATCAATCAAATCAATAGGCATATTTTTTTTAACACCATTTGTGTGTGATTTATTAGTAAGTAGTGAGGTTATTGGGCTTGCTTAACGTAGAGACCAAGATTCAAATCTCTTTTTGTTTGGTGTTATATTTAGTTATCAATTCTAATTATTAGTTAGCAAATCTAACTATTATTATGGTTGCTTTTCTTTTCTATTCTTATGTCGGCTATAATATTTTTTTCACTTCTTTGATTTCTACTTCTTATGTCCACTATAATATTTTTTTTTACTTCTTTATTTCTTTATTTTTTATGTTAGCTATAATATTTTTTTTACTTCTTTATGTTTTTACACATCCACTACCATTAAAACTATTATGTTTAAAGAGTGAGTATATTAAACAAATTTATGTTTTTACACATCCACTGCTATTAAAATTAATATTTTTAAAAAGTGAGTATATTAAACAAAATTTAGAATTCTATTTTTAGAAAAACTAAATTCAAATTTAAAGCACTACAATTAAAACTATTATTTTAAAAAGTGAGTATATTAAACAAAATTTACAAAGTGAGTATATTTTGATTTAAGTGGATCAATAAGATGTAAATGTGATTTCAAATTTAAGAGAAATTAAAATTTTAAATTTAAAACAGATTTAAAATTACCTATTCCGTGCTCAGAACACTTCGTTAAGATTTACAATTAGCTATTCGCCGCTCAAAATGCTTTACCGTTTCTAAATTCACGTCATTTCTAAATGGCTGACCAAATATGTTTATTGCTCTTAAAATTAATTTGTTACATGAGGGACTTTACTTTTAACTTTAATTATTTTTAGTCTTTACCCTTGTTGTTTCTAAATTCTTTCTAAATGGCCGACCAAATACTTTCTAAAAACAACTTTTAACTTTATTTGTTACATGAGGAACATTACATATTACATGTAAGGAGCGTTACATGTTACAACATCTACACCATAATTGCAAGTAAAAAGTAACTTACATGTTACATGTGAGGAACGTTACATGTGACAAGATCTCCCCCATCCACTATGTGCGGAATGTTACATGTCACATGTGAGGAACGTTACATGTGACAAGGTCTCCCCCATCCTGGGCTGTAGAGCGCCTCTCGGCGCAATAACTTATTATGTGAACTATAATGTGTATTTGTTGGGTGAGAAAAGAAAATGGAACCCTAACCCCTTTGCAGGGGACATTCAACTAATAGTTTTCACTTCATGGTTAGCACACCAAGTTCAGTGGAATAAAACATGGGAAAATTTGAACACTTTAGAGAGATCAACTAATTTATGGGCAAGGGGTGAACTCCATGTTCCTCTTACAGAAAAAAATGAATTATCTATAACTATTTAAACAACCTCATTTGTTTCCCACATATGCCATACTCAAAGGGATACACTCTCAACAAGTGAGAAAATAATATATCAATCAAGTTGGTATGTTCTATTTGGTTGTTAGCAAAGGAAGGATTCCTTATCTACTAATTTCAAGAAAAGGAAACACCATTCATACCCCTAATTTTAATGTAACTCTAAATAATTCTAAATTGTATATGAATTGATTAAGGAGGTATGGGACATAGTGCTTGGACATGAGTTAGATTCCAGATCAGATCTAGTGGATCCTACCATGTATAGACAACTCATTGGTTCCTTGATGTATTTGATACATAGTAGACCATACATATGTTATGCAATGAGTATCTTAAGTCAATTCATGTATGAGCCAAGACATAGACATTGGGTTGCTGCCAAGCATGTGATTAGATAACTTTGAGGTACTATTGCTTATGGACTCAAATATTGTTCTAGTGATGGAGTGATGTTACTTGGATATGCCGACTCTAGCTGGGGTGGTAGTATTTTGGACCAAAAGAGTTCATCTGGATTTTGTTTTAGCTTAGGATCAACTATGATATCTTGGTCCAGCAGGAAGCAGGGCTCCGTAGCCCAGAGTACTACAGAATCAAAGTATATTGCAGCTAGTACCTCCTGCTGAGAAGTTATGTGGCTTAGGAAGCTAATTGCTAGGTTGTTCAGTGAGAAGCTTGAGACTACAACTATTTTCTCTGACAATCAGAGCTACATTAAGCTCTTAGAAAACCCTGTGTTTCATGACAGATTGAAACACATTGAGATGAAGTATCACTACATGAGTTACATGGTATAGAGAGGTTCCATAATACTTCATTATATTGATAGTGGTGATAAAATTGAATATATGTTGACTAAGCCTCTGTCTGTGAAAAATTATAGGTACTTCCGAGACAATATTGGCATGGAAGAGAATGCCTCTCTCGTTGAGAGGGAGTGTTAAAGTTACAGCATCATGAGTCATTCTACAGGTCAATCTTGTGTGTCAATATTGAGCCTCGTGTGTCAAGTTAGCTCCTTATAGGAGCCTAAGTTGGACTCAGGAAACTTGGATAAGAATCTTGAGTTGGAATCAAGAATGGTTAAGCTTCATGTGTTGAGGCAAGTACTTTGTTTTTCAAAGTGATGATGTTGTACAATCTTTCTAGTCAAGACTAAGGTCTTGTGTGTCAAGACAAATACTCATGTGTTGAGGTGGTGCCTCATGTGTTGAGTTGATGCTTTTCATATAGAATCATGTATGGTGTGTAATGCACTACTAACCATGGTTGAGCTATTAAGTCTCCTCTAGAGACCAACCATCTCTAGAGTGAATTACTTTAGAATATAACCACTTGGAATGATAGTAGGACAATATGATCACATCATTGGGAAAATCTCCTTAGTATATTTGATATGATAATTAAGCTGGTACATGTGGACCATGTAGATAGGACAAGAGATAAAGATAAGATGTGATAAAATATGAGAGAACTTGAATTACACATAAAAGAATTAATTAAGAGAGAATTCGAATTGTTAAATTACAGTGAAGACATCAACAAATCAAAGGAGAACTCAAATTGATCACTACAATGATTTTAACAAGAAAGAATAAGTTAAGAGAGTTAACTAAGTGATAACAAAGAATATCTAGTTAACTAAGTGTTATTGCATGATGACACTTATGCTAAACTAAAATACGACACTTATGTTAAACTAAAAGACGACACTTGATTTGTGACAATTGCATGATGACACTTAAGTTATCCACCTAACTACGTGGGAAAGCTTTCAGTTAAGGAGCGAGTTCATCCTAAGACTCAGTTCAGTGAGTAAATGCACTACATGAGAAGTGGGCCACTCTTCTTCATGCAAGATTGACACATCTAGATGGAGGGAGATTTCATCATGAAGTCAACAGATAAAAATAGAATCCGATGCATGTGAAGAATATATAAATATGTTATACAAGACTGATGAATTCAACGTGAAGCGACTTATCTTATCCCTTGAAAGAAAGGCACTTCTATTTGTGCATGATATTATTTTGAGTCTCTCTTCTTCATCTTTCTCTTTCTCTGCAATTTCACTAAGGGTGCTTGATGTAAAAGACATTCTCTGCTATCTCTCAATATACTAAGGAAGGTTTTGTTGGGGTTTTCTCTCTCAAGTCATAGAGGGTTTCCCTAGGGTAAATTCATGTGTCGAATGTGATTGCTTATGCGTATGATTATTATTGGATTTCAAGTACTATTGCATTTCCAAATTAAATATAAAAAATTAACATGGTATCAGAGCTCAAAGTGTGAAAGAGCTAAGTTTAGAAATCAAGCTTGAGCCTATTTAGATCCTGAGTGTGCACAGTACTTGAAGAATTATGGCTTCAATCTCATTAAGACCTGAATATCATATTGAAGGAACTTCAAACTTCAATACTTGGAAGGCCATTATCCTGAATATCTTGGAAGTGCATGATTTGGATGGATATGTATCTAGTGTTATTGAAGAGCCTACTTCTAATGCAGGGCTCACAAATTTCAAGAAGAATCAAGCCAAGGAAAAGATGATTATTTATGATTCTGTGAAAGACAACTGTATGCCCATGATTGCTACATTGAAGGCCACAAATGAATGCTTCTACACTTTGAAAAATATTTATGAGAAGAAGGCACCTAGTCAAAAGAGAGCATTGAAGAACAAGCTTTGAAATCTGAAGATGGAAAAGGACGAAGTTGTGGCTTCCTTCTTCATGAAGATATCTCAAGTAAGAGATCAACTCATGAGCATTGGTGTGACAATCAATGATGATGATATCATATAGGTCATTGTCAATGGTATTCCATATTCATGGGAGACTTTATTGGCTGCAGTAAATGGTCGATACCTAACGAATAACCATGCCTTCCACTGACCCTCCACTAGGGGTTCATCCAAAGTGAAGGTAATAAATAGACTAGTTGTCATGATCTAACAATGAATTATACACTGAATTTGATGAAACCCAAAGGGGTTCTCAAAGGAGGATCATTATCTATCTTAGGTACTATATGTAATCCCATGAACAAGTCATATGGGTGGAATCCTATGAATGACAACTAATATTCCTCTTCACAAGACAAAGACTAGGGAAAATTTTAAGGGCTTAAATTTTCCATTGGGATATTTTTCCACACATTGTTTTCAAAAATAAAACACCACTATCCATTTTTTTCCAAAAATTATTTGCCCAAATTCTAGAGGATAACATTATTTTACTTAAAAATTGCCAAATTTTCCTAGAACTATATAAAATCCTTAGAAACTTGAATATTTTACAACAATATCACCAAACATTTTATAGTTAACATTTTATAATTATTAAGATTCGCCAAGTTTTCAACACTTCAAGATAAGTATGGATCCATAAAAATTTCCATGACAAAGATTTGGGGAAAGCAATAGGTAAAGGATGAAGACTTAGGTCTGGGTTATATGTGCCAAAACTCATGTGCCTCATTTCCCTCTTACAAATATAATATAAAACCCTTCTCTTATAATAGAATTTCTATATAAAACCTTTGTACTCACTTATTTAGTACGGGGGGATTCACACACTCCCAGAAATTGACCTAGTGCTTGAATCTCAGGTTAGAACAGATTTATTTGTATCACCACTTGTTACTACATGAAATTTATTCTCATTTAATAATCTCATAATTTCCATTGGATGGCCACTTATCATTTAATCTACACACAATTTCGAGAGACCCTAAATCCTAGACTTCTATGAGTTTTCTATCAAAGAAAAATTCTAGATATTTGTATCACGTGTTTATTGTAGACCCATCCTTTAATCAATTAAACATGCTCATGTGATCAAGTATATTTCTTGCAAAATGATTGAAAATGAAAAATGGTGCTTAGAAATGAAGATGAATGTAAAATTTGCATTTAAAATTGAAGACACTTGCCTAAACAATGAAATGATAGGAAATTTCTTTATACTCTAAATTTTTTGCTGGACTAATATTTTAATTTAGTTATATAAATATATTTCCCATTATATTTTTTTCAAAACCAAGAAACCGCAAACTTTCATCAATTATTCTACTTATAGAAAATTCATACCAAAATCCAAGAAAAAAGAGCAAATCCTTTTGATATTCGAAGAATTGAAAATAGGAAAAGGATGAAAATCACAATTCCAAACCAACTTTTTAATCCAAAAAATGTATTCTAGTGATAACAATGATCTAATTCATAATAAAACTCCAAATTTCCCATTAAGTAAACAATTTTTGTTTTTCAAATATTTTTCATTAAAAAGAAAAAAGGCATTCAAAGCTCAAACACATGTAAAAAATATTCTCTTGAAGATCTAAAATATGAATAACCAACAATAATATGTCAATGTACCCGTGGAGGTCAATTTTGCACTCTAAAGGCCTAGCCACATAAAATGTGGCCACATAACTGACCTAGTCATGGGTATAGTTCCCAGTTGTGGGTATGCTTTATAAAAGGATAAATCTAGTCATGGGTATAATTCACAAAAGAAGTGAACAAGTCCCAATTTTAAACCTAAAGGAGTGACCATGATCCTAATTTCTCCAAAGAGAAAGAAAACAACAAAAAAATTCATTGGGACGGGAGGCTTTGAACTATGAGATAATCAACTAACTAACTATACTTAAAATTGACATGAAAATCATGAAATCAAACAAAATGAAAAGAACTATTTAGAATAATCTCCAATGGAGTCACAATTACTTTATGGGGAAAATTACACAATCAAGTAGCAATTAATTTTCCTAAGGTAGGTTGGTAGAACCTAATACTGATCATGTTAGGTTCCAACCCTAAACCCTCTACTTCAAGGATATTTAGTAGTATTTTATTGATGTATGAGTCTATATTGTTTAAATAATTCTTATTAGATATTTAATTGCTTACTGAAAAAAGGTCTCTTTATTCATTAAGTCCCACTAGGTGGCTCTTTAATAGTGGGACCATAGGTAGTTAGGGTTCTTGTTGTTGATGCATTATATATAGTGTAAAAAGTTGTGTAAGAGGATCAAGGATTTTTATTATATGCAGATATTTTCTCATAGAATTTTTCTCCCTCAAAGAGGCAAGTGAACATGCTCTCTTTTTTGTTCATCACTAATACAAGGGTTCTTTATTACGTTCTATCTATTTCTCTCTTGTATTCCTATTCATTCTTGGTATTATATCGCATTTTTTTTCTCTGTATTTGTGGGGTTAAGAACATTACAAGTGGTGTAATATAACCTTCTTGGGACAAACAAACACCTAAATTTAGAATTTGTTTTTTAGGTTAGAAGCATGTTCTAGTTTCTTTAAATAACATAGAGATTTGACATTCAGTGAGTGAAACTATAGTCGAGAAACATGCATGAAATACAAGTGGAATCACCTTGTTGGAAAACCTCATAACCCATTTTAGTAGCCCTTTAATTAGTACTATATTGGAAAACACATGCATATCAAATGGCATGTCCATGTACCCTCCGGTATATCAAAAGTCCCCTAGGTTACACACAACTAGATTTAGCTCATCCCATTGTTGGAATAAATTTACCCCATCTAGAATTAGGATATGATTTATTATATGTTTTTAATGATTTCCTAGGTGTTATACTAGGTTGTTGGCTCCATTATTCCTTGTAGGCCCACTACTTTCCATACTTATCCACTTATGCGCCCTTTGATGCTTTATGCCTGCTTGTATGACTATTCTGAATAGTAAGAGTGATCCTCCTGCTTTTAGCTTGATTTGTTCTACTTGTCTCCTCATAAAGCATCATGATTTGCTTATGAGCTAAATAAGGATAAAGCAAGGGAGCCTTTTTGGTATTAGCAAGTTGTTATCTCTTGGACAACATATCCTCCCTGATTGTCTCTTCTAAAACCATCATATTTCTTCCTTTTCATCACACATGGGCTGTGATATCTGATTTTTCCAATTCGTGAGACCCTTGACTGAGTTGGAAAGCTAATGTTTCCACTAGTGGGGATTTATTTGGATAGCCACTTCATTTCCTTTTTTTAGTTGATGTACAATTAAACAATAGAGTATTATTTTGTGCATCAATTCTGTCTCAATTTTTAGTGTAATTGTGCAATCTTTTCTTAGCAATTGTGTGAGGAATTTATTGTGTACATAGATCATCCTATGATCATATTTTCACATGGTATCATCGTGCAATTTTCTTCCGATCTCTCTCTGATACTTTCATTCGAGCACCAAAAGCAGTGGAGGTTTCACACAAATCCTAGGGATATTTCCTTGAGGCCATTAGAGAAATCATTTGGAGTCTACCTAGGCGTGACGCACTCCCGAATGTGCTTAGTGTCTAAATAGAGATTGATTGTGCTAACAAACCTTCCTCCTGATCATGGAGCAGTCTCATTCCATCATCTTAACTCCATTCAATTACTTTGACTGGAAGGCCAATATGGTTATTATGTTGAGGAGTAAGGGCCTCTACAGAGTTACTATGGGCACTGAGTTCGAACCTGCATTAGTTGTAGATAAGGCCAAATGGAATAACATAAGGGATGAAGCATTTGGTATGTTGTGTCTTAGTACTTCAAGGGATCCCTTGTTCCATTTGGATGGTTTATCCACATTAATGAAGTTTGGATCAAACTTGAATCTTTGTTTGGAAAGACAAATGAATTAATAGGCCATCAACTGGAGAATGATTTGATTTCTCTAAGTCCGAGTAATTTTGAGACTCTACAAGTCTTCTTCACTGAGTTTAATTCTTTGGTTCTTCAACTCAAAAAATGTGGGATTGAAAAGAAATATGAGCAGCTGATCTTGTCCATACTCTCAAAATTGGCTACAGAGTACTTAGTTTTTGTTTCTACCTTCCATGCTACCAAGCTCACAGTTCGAAATTGGAATATGCCCTCCCTAGAATATTTCATGGAATCACTAACTTAAGAGAAAGACAAGATGGTCCAAATGGGTGCCATCAAGCAATCACAATACCATGCTTTGGCAGTTGGAGATTCTAAAGGGAATAAGAATGCCAAAGATAAAAATCCTTCTAATCAAAGGAAGGATAAAACCAAACCATCTGAAGAGTGTTCGAGTTCCAAGAAAGAGAATCAGAAGAAGAAAGAGAAGACAAAGTGAACATATTGCCATGAGGGTTGGCACCCTGAAATTGCATGTGTGAAGAAAACCATAGACATGATGGATCAACTTCTGGAGAAGAACAATATTCCAGTTCCTGAAAGTGCCAGGAAGAAATATGTAGGTTCAAATTCAGAGGGAAAATAAATATGTCATGCTCTCATAGATGGCACATCAAAGTATTCTTCATTCATAATTAATTCTGTAGCTTCCAGGAATATGGTTTCCATAAGGGAGTCCTTCTCTCAGTTTGAATCCATGGGCGGTCCTTCAATCTTGTTGGTAGATGAATTGGAGACTATTTCAAAAGGAAAGGGTATTATCGATCTATACCACGGTTCTTTCAAAAACCCTACAACCCTTCATAGGAAACTCCTCTTCCTTCATAAAATATTCCTCAGAATGCATCCACTTCATCCAAACCCTCAACCTTGCACCTACGGACATCCTTATCAGCTTCAGTGTAGTCTCTTTGTTTACCAAAATCCCCATCAGAGAAGCTATTGAGATTACCTACAATTTTTTCAACCAGGACCTTGCTAACCTTGTCAAAATTTACCTCGAGTCTACCTTCTTTAGTTTCCTAGGACAAATTCATGAACAAATTGAAGGAACAACAATGGGTTCTCCCCTCTCTTATGTCATTACGAATATTTTTATAGAACACTTTGAAAACAAATCCCTTGAAACAACTCCTCTCCAACCCCGTTGTTGGAAAAGGTTCATGGATGACACCTTTATCATTTGGCCCCATTCATTAGAAACCCTTGAATAATTCCTAAATCACACTAACAACCTCTCGCCTCACATCCAATTCATGATGGAAATTGAACAAAAAAACTCTCTTCCCTTCCTTTATGTCCTCGTAACTTGTAATAACAACAATTCCCTCTCTCATCGGGTCTATAGAAAGAAAACCCATACTAATCGCTATCTTAATGCACCATCTCTCTCAAGAACAAAAACATCTAAAATGAGCACTTAGGAGCACTAGCTACTCTTCCAACCAAATTGACAAGGCCTTTCACAAAGCTGAACACCCTTTACCCAAACACTCTCCTTTAACTCCAAACTGCCAAGCTTACCTCCCCTCTATCCATGGCACCATAGAAAAAATCGCTAAAATTCTGATAAAAAAGAACATTAAAACTATCTTCAAACCCCTTAAGACCATTAAACAAACTTTCACTTCTGTCAAGGACAAAAATAACCCTATTCTCCACCAGGTTGTCTACAAACTTCTATGTTCTTGCAGCGCTTCCTATATCGGTCAAATTGGTTGCTCTTTTAAAAAAAGGATAAAAGAACACATACCAGAAAACCAACATAACTGAACCTCAAAATCAACCATCGCTTAACACTCTTCCAAAACTAAAAATCTCATCCAATTTGATAAAACTAATATTTTATCTCGAGATTCCCACTATTCTACCCGTTTAATTAGAGAAGCCCTAGAAATTGAAAATAACCAAAATAACATTAACAAAGAAGATGGACTAAAAATTAGTCAATTTCAGGCTCCAATTAACCATCAAATATACAATCACAATGAAAATTCCCTAATATTGTCTAACACTTCCTAAAACTCTCTCTAGTTTCACTTTCCCTTAACCTTGATTCCATCTCATCAACCTTTTCTCTCTTTCCTTAGTTAAACACTCTCCATTATATTTCCTCTTTTATTTCCCATTCAATTTCATGATTAATATTAACACTCAACTATTCTACTTTATTATCTTATTACTTTGACTCTATCTAATGTTTCTTACCCTAATTTACCCTAAATTCACTTATACTATCATTATTTAACATTATTTTCATTATTATTATTGATCTCATTATTAACTCATTAACAATCTTATTACTAATATTTTTAATATTCTTCTTCTCCTTAACCTAATTTATACCAATTTACCCTAATCTAACCTATATTAATTAGTATTGAGTATTAATATTATTAGTTATTGTATTATTAACTACTTATTACTATTATTTATTTTTATCTCTTCTCTAAATAAATAAATGATTGAAAAAACTTATTTTTAACCATGTTTTAACTAAGACGAAATTTTATTACTTTTTCTATTGCTCTCCTTTACCTTAATCTTCTTTTGATTTCAACTTAAAATTAATTTTATTTATTTATTTATTCGTCCCTTAATTTTAGCCTTTTAAAATTATTTTATTTTAATTTCAAATATACTTTATCAATTTTAAACCTCCGACTTTAACTTCCTTACCCCTCAAACTAACAGCTATATTGTTATGCTTCATTATAAATTTCCTTCTTTTCTTTGCATCAAGACATCAAAAAAAATTCCATGGTAGTTTCTTCATAAACTTCTTGTTGTTTCTACCTCCCTGAATATGAGCAGGGTTTTTACTCAAAACATCGGTTTCAAATTCTTGACAGTGTAAAAATCCAAAAGAGTATGGATTATTTCTCGTCTTTGTTGGGACCAGTCAACCCCTTTACGTTGATATCTTTCCAGGAGTGTACAAGGACTCTAACTTGCAAGGGGTATATTCAGGTCCACCGCATGAAATCCCCACATCAACCAATGGCCTTATCTGAATGATTTTAACCTCTGAAAATTTTCCCACCTCCCCCTCGACATCTTCATCAGAACCTCCTCTAAGCCATGGCTTTCAACAAACGTTGATTCCATCAGTACCTCCAATCTTCCAAATACCATTCTTGAACCCCCCCACGAAAGTGCAAGGCACACGGATTATCGCTCAACTGACTCTACCTGGGATCACTTTGGGGATACCTATATGATACCTTATGCCAACATACCTAGATATGGCTTCAAAAACTATCACCCATTATGAGTTTGTCCCTATCTCGATCGTTCGTCCATCTAGGCCAGTTACACCATCAGTACCACCATCCAAGCCTACGACACTTGTGACTAAACCACCACCGGATATCATTAAACCTGCAAATGCGAGCATGAGAAATTCTAAATAGAAATACCCCATCATCACCAATCCCCTCCCCAAACCATCGTCAGTAGTTTCCAAGACTAAAGCACAAGGCATAACCCAACAAAGGTTAAAATCCCTAGTAATGATCGCCACTACTCATGCTACGAGGGTCACTCCACCATGTGCCCTATGTGGAAAGTAAGTCCATGCGACCAACCTATGCCTCACCTTTCTATAGCTCATGAATCTACTTAAAACCCTAGTTAGTGTGACACATGCACCACATACAATAGCAGGGGGCACATCCTCCTCACCTTCACCCAATATGAAAACCAAGTCTAAATCCCTATGTACCAATCATGCATGTTTGATTTGCTCATAGTTTGGGCATTATATGTACCATTGTTCTGATCTCCCTCAATTTCAAGATGTTTTGGCAACCATTCTCCTTACCCAACCTTTGGTTGAAGGTCCTTCCCCTCAACCACAGGAAGAAGCCTCCATAAATGTCATCACAACAATGACACCCACCCCCATAGTGGTCACCTTGTAACCACATCAATTGGAAGTATCAATCCTACCACCCACTAATCAACAATTACCTCTTAGGCATCTGCAAAGTCTTGCTGTTATTCTCAATCAAGCATACGCTACTCGCCCATGCAGATAATGTCGGTTGATGACTCACAACTCTTTATAGTGTCCTTTGTTGGGCACATTATGCACACTTGGTGCTACACAGAAGCGCTTATATAATAACCTCACTACTTTGGGAACAACCCTTCCCATGGTAGTCAAAGAAGACAACAACACTACTAAAGACAATGAAGAGGTAAACACCCCATTGGTCTCTCTTCACCTTACATGTGACGACCATCCATCACCTGTTTTTGAGATAGACTTCGACCCCTTGGTATCCCTACAAGAATATATTCCTCCCCCTCCCCAAATCCCCCTTCGCTATGTGGATATCCTTCATATTGAATCAATACCCCTTCCACCATGCGCTAGGGACATTATGTTGACCCTTCCTAACCAAGAGATTCCATCACTTCTACCAACAATGGTCGGTTCACTCATACCATCTCTAATGATTCCTTCTCTTCTGATGAATATATATTAGAGGAATATGTCTTCTCCACAGATGAGGAAATAATGGAATCCATGCATCTATATGAGCTCCCTTGGGATGTTCTCAATCATAGGTCATCTGTCATCCCTACCCATGATCTACTAATCACGATAATGATTAAGCAATATACCATTGAATCAAAAGATTTTCTTCCTCCTAGTCATATCGATCGGTTCAAAAACCCCATCTCGACAATTGATTCCTTTAAAGATGGAAATATAGCTAATGTGTCTCCTAAGATTCAAGTTGATATTTCCAACACACCAGGAGTCATTGAAAATATCTCAATCGGTGCATCATTCTCTCCGCAATAAATCATCGACTTTTCCTCTCTTGATTTTGTTGAGAATCCATAGTTCTAGATTATGGTTAGTAAAATCGATTTCAAACTGGTATGGAGTGGATTCTCTGAGGAATTTAAGGTGTCTTGAGAAGCTTCATATCTCCAAAATCAATAAAATTGCACATATATCCTTTCTTAAGCGATGCAGAAACATATCTCATTATAATTTGATTGTTTTGTATTTATTAAGAAATAAAGGAGACCATAATATTCTCAGGCATCGATAATGTCCTAATGATGAGCCAGGAAATTCCTCAAAACGTTGACATGGAACCACTCCTGACCGTAGAATATCCACAAGATTCCATAATCCAAAACTTTGGATTTTCGGCAAATTCGGTTTCAAACCAGTATGGAATGAATCTCCAAAAGCAAGAAAATTGCACATCTCTCTTTTCTTAAGTGATGCAAAAACAGAGTTGATTATAATTTGTTTGTGCTATATTTATTAATAAATAAAGGATATCATAGTATTCTCATGCATTGATAATGTCCTGATGATGAGCCAAGAAAGGGCTCAAAATGTTGACATGGAACCACTCCTGACCATAGAATCTCCATAAGATGTGAAATACAAAACTATGGATTCTTAGCAAAATGGATTTCAAACCAATATGGAGTGGATACTCTGAGGAATTCAAGGTGTCTTGAGAATATTCGTATCTCCAAAATCAAGAAAATTGCACATCTCCCTTTTCTTAAGCAATGCAGAAACATAGCTCATTATAATTTGAATTTTCTATATTTATTAAGAAATAAAGGAGATCATAATCTTCTCAGGCATCAATAATGTCCTGATGATGAGCCAAGAAATGGCTCGAAACGTTGACATGGAACCACTCTTGACCGCAGAATCTCCACAAGGTGCCATAATTTACCTCTCTTTAGGGAATTTTAAGATGTCTTCACATGGTTGTATGAATAAATTCCTTACTTAGACTCGTTAATCATCAAACATCATATCGACACTTTTCCAAATGCCACCCCAATTAGATAAAAACAATGACCTTTCCACCCCTCTGAGGCCCCATCTATCAAGGCTAAGATCGAAAAAATCCTCCAGGATGGATTCATTTTCCCCATTGCTTATATGTCATGGGTTTCCAACCCTGTTCTCGTAAACAAGATTCAAGGCACCATTCGAGTCTAAACAGATTTTTGTGATCTCAACTTGGCATGCCGTAAGGACAATTATCCCACCTGTTTCATTGACTAGATTATCAATGCATGCACTAGTAGTGAATTGTTGTCCTTCAAGGATGGATTTTTGGTTATAATCAAATATGGATCCGCCCATGGGATTGGTACAAAATGGCATTTACAACACCATGGGGAACCTTTGCCTATAAGGTTATGTTATTTGGGTTAAATAATTCCAAAGCCACATCTAAAATGGATATGGCCTACGTGTTCAACTATTGACATCATATCATCTTGGCTTTCCTTGATTACTTAATTGCCAAATCTAAAAAATAGTGTGATCACCTCCGCAGCCTATGCACCATCTTCACATGCTGTCGCAAGTACAACATATGATTAAATCCCTTCAAATTCGAGTTATGTGTCACCATAGGATGGTTTTTAGGATTTATGAGGGAGTCACCATAGACCCATCCAAACTACAAGCCATCCTTGACTTAACTCCCCCATGCACATGGTGCCAGTTGAAAAGTATTCAAGGAAAGGCCAATTTCCTTCACCAATTTGTCCCTGATTATGCCACCTAGGCACATGGCTTTCTGCGACTACTTCGGAAAGACATCCATTTTCTCTGGGATGACCAGGACCAAATATCTTTTGACGCACTAAAGAAATCATTGGCTTTTGCATGCCTCATCTCTCCACCAGAATTTGACAAATATTTTATCCTCTATATCTCGACATCATCTTACGTTGTCATAAGTGTCTTAGTCCAACCAGCTGAAGGTCATAATGAACATTTCATTTAGTAAATCAGTAAAACATTAGAAGGACCAACATTGAATTACACTCATGATGAGAAGCTCACATTAGTCGTGATCCTCTCCATTCATAAACCACACCATTACATTTTATTATGCAAAACAATAGTAGTCGCCGATTTAAATCCAATGCAATACATACTTAGTCGTCAGCTTATTAACAATAATTTTTCCCATTGGATCATTATTCTCCAAGAATTCGACCTTGAGTTTGCTATCCCTAAAATATTGGCCCTCACAAGGCTCATCACTGACCCCCCTTCCACTAACCCAGGAGAACATGTGAACGACCAATTACTAGATGAGCATCTTTCCTCATAGCCATTGATGATCCATGGGAATTTTCCCCTCACCTGTCTCGTGATGATCACTAACGCATACACCATCAAGCTCCACGATATTTTCTCCTCAGACCTGTCTTGTATCTTCGTGGGGTTAATACTATCCTACGATGTTGCTTGACCCATGAGGAAGCAGAACAAGTCCTCAATCATTGTCATAGTGGGGCATGTGGTGGCCACCTTTGAAGCCTAAACATCACCCAAAAAATCCTTTCCGCAGGCTATTCTTGGTCGTAAGTGTTCAAGTATTGCATTTACACTATCAAAAGATGTGCTAATTGCCAGGTATTTTCCTGCATGACAATGGCACCCTTACCCCCCTCCATCTAGTGATCACCGTTGACCCATTCTACAAGTGGGAAATTGATTTCATGGAATGTCTCTCAGCCTTAGCGTAGGGTCACAAATATATTATTGTTGCATTTGACTACTTCACTAAGTATGCCGAAGCGATGCCCACATTTGATTGCATAAGCACCACTGTGACACGCTTCTTCTTTAACCATGTCAATTCATAGTTTGGCATACCAAAGAGATTTTTTTTCTGAAAATGGAACCCACTTATGCAATCAAAATTTTGAGGATCTATCACGGTTGTTAGGATTAAAGCATGAGTTCTCGCCATCCTACTATCCTCAAGCAAATGGCCAATTCGAGGCCGTGAACAAAGTTCTAAAGACCATGCTTCAATGCACGGTCATCAAGAAAAAATCCAATTGGAATCACATGATATTCCCTACTCTCTATCCATACTGAACCTCGGTTAAAATGGCCACAGGGTTTAACCCATTTCACCTTGTACATGGAGTAGAAGTTGTTTTTCCCATTAAGTGCCAAATCCCTACACTCTAGTCAGCAATAGAATTGTTACTTGATATTCCAGCTCTCGAACAAGGATTGTTCATGTTGGAGCACCTCGATGGAGAATGTAGGGAATCACTCCAGTAGAACAAGGCCATGAAGGTGCACTTCAAAGCGCACTATGACCACCAAGTCCAACCTCGCATCTTTAATGAGGGGCACTTCATCCTCATCTTCAACGCCAAGAAAGACAATAAACACAAACGGGTAAATTTGTATCTAAATGTACAAGGACTTATGTCATCAATAAATTCCTATCCAAAGGGGCATATATCTTATTGGGTCCTCCTACTTCCAGGTATCAAAATCTCTTCTTGGGTCATTGTTACTTCTACAACAATTTTGGTCATAAAGTTGTAAATTGTAGAGCATTTGAAAAGATTTTTTTGAGAAAAATAGAAATATTCTTAAAGTCCCCAAATCTGGTCATATGAAAAAAGATATCAGAAAGTATAATGAAATCCTAAATCCTTTTGGTCCCTTGGAACTGATGTCGAATGCTATCAATGTCACAATTATGGTCATAAAGCTTGGGACTGCAAGAACTAGTCAATAACTAAACCAAACATTCTTCCTATGGGAAAGATCATAAAAAAATTTGCAGAAAAAGACCGAAGAACAAAGACAAGAAGAATGTGATTTGGCCTTGTAAGCTCAATGAAAAAAGGGTCATTGATATATTGATAGTGGATGTTCCAAACACATGATAGGATATAGAAGAAAATTTTTAGATCTAAAGAAAGAAAAAGGAGGCAACATTTACTTTGGAGATGATGGCTCTGCCAAAATTCTTGGGAAAGGCTTAGTGAGTCTTGGGGATGAGAAAGCTAAAGCATAAAATGTATTGATTGTTGAAAATATGAAGCATAATCTTCTCAATGTCAATCAAATGTGTGATCAAGGGCATGTTCTTACTTTTGACCCTAAGAAGTGCAAAATAAGAAATAAAGATACATGAATATTGGTAGCAACAATGTCCAAAACTACAAATAATGTGTACATCTTGTATGAGAGAGAAGAAGAAATATGTTGTATAGGGAAATAGGTGAAAGCTATCTCTGGCATAGAAGAAGGGGCCATATAAAATTTGAAAATCTAGAAAATATCAGCAAAATGCAAGTAGTTAGAGACATCCCTAAAATTACAAAGCCCTTGAATTTTGTATGCAAAAACTATTTACGTGGAAAGCAAACAAGTGTAAGTTTCAAAACAAAATAATATTCTACAACAAAACTATTGGAACTGGTGCATATTGATCTCTATGGTCCAATGAGAAAAAAAAAGTCTAAATGGTGAGTCTTGCTTCATTCTCTTCATTAATGACTATACTAGAATGACATGGGTTTCCTTTCTTAAGAGAAAATTAGAAGTCTTTGAGACATTCAAAGCTTTTAAAGAATCAGTTGAGAATGAGATTGACTTGAAAATTAAGTGTCTAAGATCATACAATGTGGATGAGTACACCTCAAATTAATTTGAGGAATTCTTGAAAAAATGTAATAAGGAGACATTTCTCAGCTACCTGAACTCCAAAACAGAATGATGTAGCAAAAAGGAAGAATAGAAATGTTCAAGAGATTGCTAGAACAATCCTAAATGACTCCAAACTATCTGATGTTTTTTGGACCCAAGCAATTCACACTATAGTCCATATTTTAAACAGAGGAAAAATGAGATTTGATGGCAACATGACTTCCTATGAACTCTAGAAAGGAAGACCAGCGACAATTAAACACTTCAAAGTGCTTGGGAGAAAAGGCTACATGAAAAGAAATGATGAAAATTTGGGAAAATTTGACTCCAACACTAATGGAGGGATTTTCCTTGGGTACTCCTCAAGAAGCAAGGCTTATAAGTGTTATAATTTGAGACTAAAACGGATAGTGGAAAGTCCATATGTGAAAGTAGATGAAATAATCACCCACAGAGTAAGAAGATCAATAGACATGGATGAAGACAATCAACCAGTCATTATGATCCGAATATTAAGGGCATATGGTATAAATTCGGATGTATTCATCATAAAAGCATTAAAGGGAGAGGCCACCCTCTCCCATCCATGGTTTTGGATTCTTCCAAGCGATTCTAGAATCACACCGTTTAGAATACACCCATCCATGGTATTTGGTTGCCCATTGTTTTGGCCCATGGTATGGCCCTAAGGCACATTGTAATAATGTTATATAATGGATTTATGCATTCTCAATAAGACATTCAATGATTTCTAACATCCTACATTCAGACTTATTATTGTGTGTATTTTTGTGATTTTTTTCTTGGTTAATTCATTTAAGCTGTTGTTCTGAGAGGTGAGGCTCTCTGAGCCCCACCTCCGATCTTGTTTATAGATCAAATTATCGAAATTTTGCAGGTTTAATCTCCTCATATCTCGGCATTCAATCCTTCTAGTTCTCAAATCCAAAGATCTGGATCAATGGTATCATAGAAGGTACGCTCTCCTTCGGAACAAGGGGTTGAAGCTTACTGCGGGTTCAAATATTTTTCTACCGTCAAATATTCATTCACCATTACAAAGAGAACCATACATGGATCTAATACATCCATTGGTATGCAACATTTTCAATAATTTTACAGGGTTTCAATTCTTCCCATGGAGGTTCCACAACCTCTGCAATAGCCCATGTTGCTCTACAAACCCTTGGCCCTCTACATTCGGCACTCTCACATTCAGCAAACTTTGGAGGGATGTTGCGAACTTTGTAGGACATTTCATAGGGTCTATCATATCTCATTTGATTTTTCTTTTCTTTATCTCAAATGGGTATTTCACGGAATTTCATTTCGTTTCCAAGTTTGTGAGATATGCTTGTTTGAAGTAGTACATGTTTGTACACAATGCGGTTGAACGTACAACAACTTTAAACAAGTGCTACAGAATCCATAGGACATTTTAGAGGCTCTGCCATATCTCATTGGAAAGGTATTTCCGTGTTCTAAAATGGGTATTTTGTGGTTTTCCATTTGGATTTTTGGTTTGAGATATATCATCGAATGAAGAAACATATGTCTACAAAATAGTGTGCACGTGTCTCTTGAGCTTCAACAAAATTTTTCTCATTCTCTAGGCCAGCATAGAGAAAGTATGTTATATGGATGGAAAAGCCTCTTCGAGACCTCAAATGGGTCTTCGACAAAATTCAATTTCATCCCTTGCATCAGAAGCTATGAATGGATTTGCAGCAAGACATCAACTGCACCAAAGATCATGAATTTTTCAATTTTTGGAGTTTTATTAAATCCTATTGTAATCATGGTTATGGGTTAACCACACAAAAACCATACCGTTATGGGTCAACCACAAAAAACTCATGATTTTGGGGCAACCACACAAAACCCACATTTATGTATTGTAATCATGGTTACGATTCAACCACACAAAACCCATGGTTATGGGTTAGCCACACAAAACCCATGGTTATGGGTCAACCACACAAAACCCACGGTTATGAGCCATCCACACAAAACCAATAGTTATGTATTGTAATCATGGTTATGGTTCAACCACACAAAACCCATGGTTATGGTTCAACCACACAAAACCCACGGTTATGGGTTAACCACACAAAACTCTTCTCTTCATTGGAATCAAGCTTGTCATTTCCACCCATGGTTATGGGTCAACCACACAAAACCCTTCTCTTCATTGGAAATTGTCACATTATAATCATGGGTCTCTTTTTAGCATGGGTGAAATGATGGGGACCATCATTTTCTAAGGGGGGAGGAATGATCTGAATTTGAGGGGGCATATGGTATAAATTCGGATGTATTCATCATAAAAACATTAAATGGAGAGGCCACCATCTCCCATCCACGGTTTTGGATTCTTCCAATCGATTCTAGAATCCCATAGTTTAGAATACACTCATCCATAGTATTTGGTAGCCCATGGTATGGCCCCAAGGAACATTGTAATAATGTTATATAAAGGCTTTATGCCTTCTCAATAAGGAATTCAATGATTTCTGACATCCTACATTCAGACTTATTATTGTGTGTAGTTTTGTGAAGTTTTTCTTGGTTAATTCATTTAAGTTGTTGTTCTGAGAGGTGAGGCTCTCTAAGCCTCACCTATGATCTCGTTTATGGATCAAATAATAGAAATTTTGTAGGTTTAATCTCCTTCTCTCTCGGCATTCAAGCCTTTGGGTTCTCAACTCCCAAGATCCAGATCACATTAACCAACAAGAAGAAGAACTAAGAGAGAAAGAGCAACCAAGAGAACAACAAGAAGAATTACAACATGAAGAACAAGAAACTAAAAGACAAGATACAAAGGCTCCTTGAAGGTATGGTCAAATAAACCACTTTGAGGACTTAATTATTAGTGATAAATTCGTAGGTATGCAAACAATAAACATAAACTTGGAAATCACCTTGGAAGAGGTACATATCTCCCTGCTATCCAAAATAAATCCAAACAATTTTGAGGAAGCTAGAATAGATAAACACTGCGTGAATGCTATCAAGGAAGAAATGAATCAGATTGAGAAAAATGAGACATGGGAACTTGTTCCAAGACCTAAAGATAAAAATATCATTGGCACCAAGTGGGTTTTTAGAAACAAATTAAATGAAGATGGGCAGGTAATTAGAAACAAAGCAAGACTGGTGTGCAAAGGATATGCTCAAGTTAAAGGAATTGACTTTGAAGAAACCTTTTCCCCTGTGGCCATAATAGAGGAAATGAAAATGTTTCTGGATTATGTGTGCTCCAAAGATATCAAAGTATATCAAATGGATGCAAAATTGGCTTTTCTAAATGGATAATTAAAAGAAGAAGTTTACATAGAACAACTAGAAGGATTCCTACTATAAAAGAATAAAGATTATGTTTGTAGACTAAAGAAATCCCTGTATGGATTAAAACAAGCACCCAAATCCTGGTACTCAAGGCTAGACAAATATCTGCGACAATAAGGATTTACAAGAGGAGAGGTTGATACCAATATATATATATATATATATATATATTAACAATGGAAATATGGTTATCATTGAAGTCTATGTGGATGATATCATATTTGGAAGTGATGATGAAAAACTGAGTCAAATATTTGCAGTAGAAATGATGAAGGAGTTTGAGATGTCTATGCTCAGAGAATTAACATTCTTTCGGTGACTACATATTTCCCAACTCAGTAACGATATCTTTGTTTCTCAAACCGAATATGTATAAGAAATGTTGAAGAAGTTTAACATGGAAGATTGTAAACCAGTATGTACTCCTATGATCATTGGTTTCAAATTAAGTAAAGAAGATGAAGCAAAGGAAGTGGAAATTTTTTTTTACAGATCAATGATTGGTAGTTTTTGATATGTAACATCTTCAAGACCATATGTTATGCAGTTTGTAGGACTAGTTTCATGAAGGTTTCAAGCAACACCTAAAGAGAGACATTGACATGTTCAAGTTGTAAAAATAATATTTAGGCGTCTAAAAGGGATGTTGTATTTTGGCCCATGATATACACGAAGTAATGAATTAAATATGGAAGAATATACTGACACAGAGTGGGACGGAAGAATTGATCATAGAATGTAATGTACCAATGAGCTTCGATTGTACATTAAGTGACTCTCCTACAAGACTTAAGGAAAAACAATGAAAACTAGTGACTTGACTAGTTGTAGGAAGCCAATGGTGGAGGATTTTGACTTAAGAAGGATTAAAAACAATAATTGACTTTCAAATATCAGTTTAGGTTCGCACCATCAAGTTTGAGGAATTTTTGATGAGGTTTCAAAATCAAGCAAGCAAAATTGTCTCCTGGGACTACACAACTAATTCAACTTCGGGGTTTTCCAAATAGGGGGAGAAGGGTTCAAATTATTGGTTTCAGAAATGGAATGAGTTGATTGGCATGTTAAATGATAGCATAAACTGAAATAAACCAAATTTTAGTTGTAGAGATTCATCTATTGATCAAACACTGAAAACTAGTTATTTTCCAAGGCAATCTAGACTAGGTGCAAGAAATTGATATGAAAATCAGACTTCTCTTTATTCAATATGTAGAATGGAATTTATAGGTTCAACATTACATTAATTAAATCGATCATAATATGAAATAAATCTCATATAATTCTCAGGAAAGAAATACATAAGAGAAATAACTCTCCATCATAGAAAGCCTAGAAATCATCAGGATTTCAAATGGGAGGCTTCCCAATCTCTGCAAACAAGCTCCAAATTCACTGGATCAGACTTCAGGACCTGCAATAAAATCAATGATGAAGATTGGATGTCATCATCCTCTCAGAAGAAGCAGGGGCACATCTCCCATCTTGGAATAGGGGAACATCTCCCAAGTCAAAGAGGCAAAATAACTCTCAATTCAATTCTCAAACTTTCAAAAGATGGGAAAGTGGTGCACACTCCTTCTTTTATATAATTGTGTTGACTTGTTGAGCAATTAATCTAGGCTAATGCACCCTCATGGAGTGGATAAGGATAACTTTCTTTCAAGATTTTATTTTTTACTTGCTTTATGCTTTTTCTTTTCTATCTTGTTTTTTTTTTAATTTTGACTGCTTTTTCCTACTTTTCTTCCGTATCCTGCTTTCTGCTTTTCTTCTTTATTCTATTTTTCCTGAGCTTTACTGCTTTTCTGTCTTGTTCCATCTTTTCCTTTCTTTTTCCTGCTTTCCTATCTTTAAATGATTTCAGCTTTTCTTCTTTTGCAAGTTATCTCTTGGTCAAAGCTTATCCTTTAATGCGCCCTTGTGAATCATTATCCACTTTATTTCATTAAAATAAATATTTATTAATGAAAAATAACTTCCATTAAGTGCATCACAAACTTAAGAAAATAAAATTAACACCTCCTAATTAATTAATGCCTTAACTTTCAAAACTAACCCCAAGTGTATGAAATTTTCTCCTCAACCCAAGGGATTGATTGGGTTAGGAACTCAATATAATGAACATCAATGAGGGGAGGTGACAGTCCTCCCCTCCCAAGGTCGCTTGTCCCCAAGAAATTTCAAACTTGGATGTTGTAAGATGTGTTATCCTTCCCAAGTAGCATCCTCACTAGGCAGCCTGTTGTTCGAGAAATCTACCCTATAGCAAGGAGAGGGACACTACCAACTTCTGGGGTGACACGTAAATACATTAATCATATCACATAGGCTTCTACAAAAGGAAAGAGATCAAGGTTCTTGAAGGCATACCTTATTCACGAAGTTCGATCCTAGCTTCCGCTTGCTCCTTCGATCGATCCTCTACTTGATCTTTTGTCTGACGAACCTGCAATACAATAGATACCTTCCTCAGCGTATCTTAAATAATATAACAATGATGAAATTGAAATGCAATTTAAACATCAAATACAATCAAGCATTTAATCCAAACAAATATGCAATGCATTAGACATTTGATTGGGACAGGAAGGGTATTTCAACCTTTATTGTCAACAGCAAATAATTAGTACAATTATACCTGATCATTCAGAGTGCTTGTGCAACCGGATCCTGGGATCCTTCTCTTCACACTAACTTTGGAATTCCTCCAACATAACAACCCTTAACGCATAGTTTCTCCTCCCCTCTCTCATCTATCCCCCTTGTATTTATGGGACAAGGTAGGAAGTTTGGATCGAGAGGTAGTTTGATTGGGAAGTTGCAAATCCAACTTCAACTAATCCCAATTCGTCAAATTAATATATTTTTGATTACTTTTTAAGGTGTACGCTAGTTTTCTTAAGTGGAGTAGCATTCAACATGCAACTTTCCTGCTTTACAACTAGTGTTTGCAAGATTGTTTGAGTTGTACGCTACTCTATTGAAGCAAAGTAGAGTATTTTATCAGGAAAACGCTACTTTATTGAAGTGGAGTAGAGTATTTTAGTAGGAAAATGCTACTATCATGCTTATAGGGTAGTGTTTTCCCCAAAAAAGTGGGTAAATGAGAGTTTTGTCAGCTGCAAAGGGGTAAGTCTAGTCCAATCATCATCTAGGGTAATCATGCTCTTCAATCCAAGTTGTCCTTTTGTGTGATTGACAGCTAGATGTGATCACAGACGGAGAAGTGCAGATTTGACCTATAACAGATGCCCCCTAATGTGTGAGGCCAGAGTGAAACGATGGCCGAAATACATTATAATTTCAAGTCAGCGGAGGAGCAAGAAACCACAGAACCAAGTCACAAAAGTACCTGAAATAAATATCAAGGTCAGTGAGCAATTACTATCTTGACATCATATAGATGTGTAGTATGATACAACATGATCTCCGATACATAACTAGGAGATGTATATATATCATGGCCACTGAAATACAAGTGTGGATCCATGTCAGAATGAGAGATCATAGCCATAACAACAAATTGGATCTATGTCTCATGGAGAGCCAAAATGAGTGAGGCTCATTCTTGCGCAACTTGGGTGATAACATGATGAGGTAATGCTATCAAAATCCCAAGGTATTCATCCAAACAACCCAAGGTACAAACCCTAACCATGTGAATAAATGAGCTGAAGTTGAACATGGGGGGTATCGTTTGATTACCGGTCATTGATGTATACCGTTAACAAACGCAAGGGCTTCCATCGATAATGATAATGGGGCCCAAGGTACCTAGTACGATCTAACAAGTGTGAATAAGTGGACTTGAAGTCGAACACCTGAGGAACCCGTCGAATACGAGACATTGACGTATTCTCATTATTCAACGACGAGGGAAACTTCCTCTGATGACTGCAATCCCCAAGGTACTAACCGAAACTCTAAACTTCATTCCCAGAGCAAAATGAGTTGATGTCGATGGGAAGAAGTTCGTTGGAAGGGAGGCATTAAGGAATCCTCCATCATCCAACACGAGGAACACTCAAATGGTATGAGATGATGTGGAGTAGGACATGTAACAAGACTGACACTAGGATGGCCGACACATGAGGTCAAGGTAAACTACAGAATGGCTGACACAGGCTATATCCTTGAACAGTGAGCACAACACAAAGTGACTTAGGCAGTTTTCAACATGATGGGAAAATGATATAATCCTGTAATGTAGGATACATTAGTAGACCCTCCATATGGTTGGAAGAATAACCAACCAGGGGAGTAGACAACTCGGAGATCAGGTTCACCTTAAGGTCAAAAACTAAACCCAACTGAAATGATAGACTCAAAAATAGGTGCTTTGTTCAAGGATAGGACTGACTGAACTGCCTTTGAAACTGCAAGATGTGATATACCCTTCTTATCCCTTGTTCTTTCTAGATAAAAGAATACCTTTCTTGTTGTTTTAATGAGTCCAAGAAAGAATGAAAACTCAATAGATCCAACCATGTAAAGAGTTTAATGAGCCCATGGGAGGAAGACTCATGACCTTCTTCATTGTTTATAGAGTTCGAAGAAGAGATAGAAGAATACTCTATAATACTGATCTCTGGATTTTAATATCAAGCCGAGATCTGTTCTTGCTCGCCGGTGTTTTCAATTTTAAGGAGTCTGAAAAAATTAAACAATAACTCCATTCACCTACTCGTGGATTTTAATATCGATCCCAAGTAGGTTAATGCTCGCCGGTGTTTTCCTGTTTATAGAGTCTGAAAAACTTAAACAATCCTATATTTACCCTCTTGTTTATTTCACATCGAGCCCAAGTAGGTGAATGCTTGCTTGGTGTTTTCATATTTCGAGAGACTGAAAACCCTAAAGAAGGCTCGAAAAGGTCCTTTTTCGTAAAGTTAGTCTCCTCCCCCGAAAAAGTGTAAAACAATGGAAGAAGAACTCTTCTAGCCACGGATGACTAGAGTATTCCTTTTTCGTAAGTAATCCGCAAGAGTCCGAAAAAGGGTTAAACTTATACTTAAGCAGATGGGCCTTCAATTCATTTAATGAGCTTGAAGAGGACAAGTTTGCTCGGCAATCTTGTTTAGGCTTCAATAGTCCAAACAAGAGCTTAAAATGACTTAAATGACAGCTTCTAGGATCATGACTCACGACCTACCAAAGACTAGGATCTCAACAACCAAGTTAGTATTAACGACAAAAATCTTCAATGACATAAAATTTCAACCATAAAGTACTTAACATAGTCGGTCAATAAAGAAATTAAGTCATAACGGATTGATGCTACGAAAATCTAGTGAAAATTTGAGAAACATAGGTTAAATTCATCTCATCAACATTTATAGGTATTAATGATTAAATAGAACCCTTTTTTATGAAATTTGAAACTATAGACTTTTCAAAAAAGTGGGTAAAAAATCAAATTCAAATTCATATATGTAATTTCATTTTGAAAACTCAAATATCACATTTGGAATTGTAGGGCAAGTTTTGGAGCAAACCCTTGATCTTCAACCATTCATAGCGATCAAATCAAGCAACCATCCAACCTCAAACCTCTTCCAAGTAAGTTATTTTCATCCCTACTTGCATTTTGATGGTTCATTTGTCAATTTTCATGCTTAAAAACACTTGTCTAGCCATGCTCAAATCATGATTTTCATGTACGCTATTGTATAAGGGTAGAGTAGAGTATTTTTTAGGGTGAACGCTACTGTTCCTCAAGGATAGTAGCGTCCAAACATGACTATGTGCTTAGAAAGTAGCGTTTGCCCCTCAATATGCCTAAAAAATGCTCAAGAACTAAAAATTGACCCTTCTTTTGACAAGATGGCACTTATTTGGAGGGAAAGGGAGCATGAAGAGATGGATAGGATGGCTATGCAAGATCCTACCACTCTTCATGCACTTAGAAGGTGTGGTTTATTGAAATTCTACCGAACTGTAAACATGAGGGCTTACTTCAAAGACTCATTCAGTATTGGGATGCCGATGCCAATGTGTTTAATATCCGGGGAGAGACCCTGGACCTCATTGTTGACGACATCTACTTCATTACAGGGCTCTCTAGGAGGGGATATCCTGTAAACCTGAAAGGGTCCTCACGCAATGTGGGTGCCTTTTCCTTATAAGATTATGTGAATGCCTACTGTGTGGAAGGTACTGAGAAATGTGGAAGTCAGATTCTCATTTCTACTCTTACTAGCTTCCCTCTGAAGGTTATTATTAGTATGTTGAACCAAATGGGAGGGAGTGCCGCATAGCACTTAGCCTCAAAGCACTACATGCATATTGGTATCGAATGCTTGCAAGGTCATGTATATGATTGGTGCACAAGTCTCTTAGCAAACATGAAGCTTCAACTCTTGGGGTGTAAGACCGGGAGAATGAAGAACTTTGGATATGGTAGCATTCTTTGTACCTTCTTCTTCAAGAGGGTACCTACTCTTAGTTTTGGCATGCCTTGTCCCCCAATCATTCCTCGTGAGCCGAGATTGGTCCATTGGGGTGACATTTTTCTCTGCTAGGGTGGTGGTGAAAGCCACTTTTGCTATCACACCGATGATTTCTGGGGATGGTGGGAGAGATAGGTGCCAACATTTGAGCAGTTTTTGTATGTTGGTTTAGACTTCCGTCATGATCCAGAGCTGGTACTTCCTCCAAGTGGTGCCTGGGGAGAGATAGGTATGTTTATGTTTTGAAAAATATTTAATTTTTTCAAATTTTTAAAGTTTATAATTTTTATGATGAGTTTGAAATTCTAAAACAAAGTGTCATATGCAGATGTTGGACCAGTTCATCCTGAGGGACATCCTACTACTTTCGTGAGGCCCATTGATGTGGGTGCAGTTGATGCTACGCTAGGGGCTATAGAGACTCATGATATTCCTACATATCGCATTGAGCGGATGCCCATTGCCATGTAGGAGGATGTAGTCGGTGTGCCCTCAGCCTGGATTAGATTGCTACGGAAGTTAGCCAAACTGGTCATATGTTATCGAGAGACAGTGGATGCTGATGAGGCCCCACCTTCTCCATAGGAGAAGGATATTTTATGTATCTTTTTGAGGCCATCGAGCCCAATTTTGTATCTTATGACGTGACTCTGTGATAGACCTATGTTCCAAACTCAAACTATTTTTTGATACAGTATCGGATATATATACAGTATCGGATTATATTTACATGTGTGTGTTTAACTTTATGTGCAAATATTCTTTAATTATTCCGCTTCTTAACTTCCTTTCTCAGACATCCAAAATATTCTGTGGAACTAAAACCAAATATCCCTCATCATCAATCGAAGGAAACTCTTTTGAAACTTTAATGTGATTCCCTATTGCCTTCTTCAAACAAGACACATGGAAAACATTGTAAATCATGAAACTTCATCAATGCAAGTACTGGTTTCCTAGAGAGTGCATCAGCTACAATATTCATCTTACCCTTGTTGTATTCAATGTCAAATTCGAAAGCTTGGACCTTACTTACCCACTTATGTTGCTTATCATTAAACTCCTTTTGTGACACGAAGTGTCTCAAGCTATTATGATAAGTTTTGATGATGAACTTACCCCCCACAAGATATTGTCTAAACTTGACTAACACATGCATGATGGCTAGCATCTTGATTCTCCTTGTCATAAACTATGTATAGCCTCTCATGGGGCTGCAAATTGCTAATTTCAAAGGCTATGGGATGCTTTTTTTGCATCAAGACAGGTCCAATCCCATTTCCCGAGGCATCACATTCAAGAACAAAAGGTTGAGAAAAATCTGGAAGTGCAAGAACATGACAACTACTCATTACCTCTTTCATTCTCTTGAATGCTTGTTCAGATTCTCCTGACCAACTAAAGGCTCATTTCTTAGTGATATATGTCAATGGATATGACAAATTTGAAAATACTTTAACAAACTTTCGGTAATATGTACAAAAACCAATGAACCCCCTCAATTTAGTAATATTTCTTGGGCTTGGCCAATCCAAAATTGCTTGGATCTTCTCCATGTGAACCTTAACCCTTTCTTGCCAAATCACATGACCAAGATATAAAACATCAGTCATTCCAAATTCACATTCGGAAATTTCATCATAAAAATATTGATATACGGAGATAGTTAGCACAATGTCCAAATGATGCAAATGCTCCTCCCAAGTCCTACTATAAATCAAAATATCATTAAAGAAAACAAGAACAAACTTATGGAGCTACTTGTTAAACATTATGTTTGTGTATATTGAAAGGTTGTTGGTGCTTTAGTTAGGCCAAAAGGAATAAATAAAAACTCAAAGTGTCCATGATGACATTGGAAGGTTGTCTTCTGAATGTCCTCCTCCCGCATTCTGATTTGATGGTAACCAGAGCGAAGGTCAATATTTGAAAAGTATTGGGCTCCATGTAGTTCATCCATCAATTCATCAATCTTGGAATAGGATATATGTTCTTGATGTTCATTTTTTTGAGGGCTCTGTAGTCTATACACATGCGCATGGTCCCATATTTCTTCTTTACAAGGACTACATAAGATGAAAAAGGACTTGAGCTCGGTATGATGAATCCCAAGTCAAGCAGTTCTTTGATGGTTCTCTCTATCTCATACTTGAATCTTTTTGGATGCTTGTAAGAATGGAATTTTATAGGTGATGTGTCTGTCTCCAATTCAATTCTATTCTCCACTCCTCTATCACGTGTCTTACCCTAAGGAAGGTCCCCAAACACCTTCTTATGCTTTTGGAGCAAATTTTGAATGTATTTCAGATACTATGCTACTTCCAAAGAGGTTCCTTTAGTAGTGATTAGGAACTTTGCAACCCATTCAATGTCTCCATGTCTCAATATGGATCTCATACTATGTGCAGACACTACTTTCTTTGGGTAGGTGTTGATTCCCCTCAACACTACCTCCTTTCCACCTTCATCTTGGAATATCATCTCAGGGACTTTGTAGTCTATGGTGTGCTTCCCAACAGAATAAAACCATTACACTCCCAAAACCATATTAGTATCAACCACATTCACAACATAAAATCTATTTTTCACAGTTTAATCTCCTATAGTGACTTGCAATTTAGGAATCCATCTAGAACACTCCATAGAATGATTACTTGGTATTATGACAGTGAAGCCTTCAAAATTCTCAGTAGGCAGGCTTCTCCTTTCCACCAAAGAAGAATAAATGAAGTTATGTGTTGCTCCTCCATCCACCAACATACTAATTGATTGAATTCATCAGAGTGATTGTGATCTCTAGTATTTTAGAAAATAGAACCACTAGGCATCCTCCTTTATCCATGTTGCGAACCATGGCTACTCCCTTCACCAAGCTTGTTTCCCAGATTCTTAGCAAGGAATTATCTTGTCTCTTGCCCGGATTGGATGATTTTGTGTGAGATATATTGGATACCTTTCATCATTTTTTGGACAAAAATATGGAACTCATCCTTTTCATCATTGTGAGACATATTTGATTCTCCTTGTAACTTGCCTTCAATGGAATCAACTTCTTCTTCTCCTTCTTCCTTTGTCAGAGGATATTTCTTCTTTGGATATGAGTTTATTTTAGGAATCATATAATAATACAAAGAGAAGGTTTAGAGTACCATGCTATGATACTATTTTAATGTACCAATAAGCTTCAATTGTACACTAACTGACTCTCCTACAAGACTTAAGGCAAAACAATGAAAACTAGTGACTTGGATGGATGTACGAAGGAAATGGAAAAGGATTTTCACTTAGGGAGGATTAAAAAAATTAATTGACTATCAAATATCAGTTTGGGTTCACACCAAAAATTTTGAGGTTTTAGAAGCAAGAAAGAAAAATTGTCTCCCGGGACTGCACAACTAGTTCATCTTCATGATTTCCCAAACAGGAGGAGAAGGTTTCGAGTTCTTAGTTTCATGCATGTAATGATATGATTGAAATGTTAATTTATAGCATCAATTGAAATAAATAAAATTGGACTTGTAGAGATTCATCTATTGATCAAACATTGAAAACTAGTTATTTTCCATGGCAATCTAGACTAGGTTCAAGAAATTGAATTGAAAACCAAGATTATCTTTATTATATCTGTAGAATGGACTTCATAGGTTCAAAATTTCATTAATGAAAGCCATAATAATATGAAATACATCTCATAGAATTATCAGGAAATAAATACATAAGAGAAAGAACTCTCCATCATAGAAAGACTAGAAATCATCAGGATTTCAAATGGGAGGCTTCCCAATCTCTACAAACAAGATCGAACTTCACTGGATCAGAATTCAGGGCCTGCAATAAAATCAATGATGAATACTGGATTTCATCATCCTATCAGAAGAAGAAGGGGCACATCTCCCAGCTTGGACAAGGGGCACATCTTCCAAGTCAAAGAGGCAAAATAACTCTCAATTCAATTCTCAAACTGTTAAAAGATGGGAAAGTGGTGCGCACTCCTTCTTTTATGGAATTTAGGTGACTTGTTGAGCAAGTGACATAGGATAATGTACCCTCATGGAGTGGATAAGGATAGCTTGATTTCAAGCTTTTATTTTTGCTTTGCTTTATGCTTTTACTTTTCTATCCTGCTTTTTTGCTTTTGACTGCTTTTTCCTGCTTTTCTGTGTTATCCTACTTTTCTTCCTTATCCTTCTGTTTCCTGCTTTTCTTCCTTATCTTGATTTCTTCTTTTATCTTCTTTTCTGCTTTATTCTTCTTTTCCCGAGCTTTACTGTTTTTCTTCCATGTGCGAACTTTTCCTTTCTTTTTCCTGCTTTAGTAGCTTTAACTGCTTTCATCTTTTCTTCTTTTGCAAGCTATCTCTTGGTCAAATATTATCCTCTAATGCGCCCTTGTGAATCAGTATCCACTTTATTTTAGTAAAATAAATATTTATTAATGAAAAATAACCTCTATTAAGTGAATCTCAAACTTAAGAAAAAAAAATTAACACCTCCTAATAAATTAATGCCTTAACTTTCAAAATTAACCCCAAGTGTATGAAATTTTCTCCTCAACCCAAAGATTGATTGGGTTAGGAACTCAATCTAATGAAAATAAATGAGGGTACATGACATAGAAGAAGTACAAGCGGAGAAGCATTTTACTTGGGAAATTGCTTAGTGTCCTAGTATGCAAGAAACAATCGTTAGTATCTCTATCTACAACAGAGTTAGAATACATCGCAACACCAGCTTGTTGCGCCCAAGTTATCTAGATGAAATAGACTCTACAGGATGTCCAGGAAGATTTTTATCGGCCTATTCCAATTTTACATGACAACACTAGTGCAATTAGTGTTTCCAAGAATCCTGTAATGCACTCCAAGAAAAAGAATATTCCTATCAAATATCATTTATTGAGAGAACAAGTCAATGAAAATAGTGTCAAATTGGACTATGTTGAAACAAAGGAGAAGATTGTAGATATATTTAAAAATTCTCTTCCAAGCGATACCTTTGATTATATTAGACAAAATTGGGATTAATCCCCACTCCTCACTAATTTTCTCAAGCCACATCAAAATTGAAAACTATGAAAATAGTGCGACAACATAGGAAGGTAGATGAAGACTGTGCAGTGCAAAAGTTGGAGTCAACACAGTCAAAATAGGAGCAATAGAAGGAAGGAATCGAAGCATGAGTCCAAGGGGAGAATATTGCAAATATTGCACAGAAAATGAATTGCGAAAAATAAAATTGCAAATACTATGCAGCTATAGAATTACAAGTCATCGCAAAATTTTCCAAAGGCCCACGAAGATAAGTAAGACAAGAGAAAACAAGCATCCCTTTTCCATTCATGTCAAAGGGGGAGAAATTGCAGATACTACGAATAAATTACAGATACTACGAAGAAATTACAAATGAAGCTATAGACACTGTGTTGTAACAAAGAATGTGCAAAGATAGAAAATACAAAAGTACAGGAGCTCATAGTAAGGGGGAGCTCAATCTTACTTGGTGTTGACATCAATGCCAAAGGTGGAGATTGTTGAATTTAGTATTGTCATTTATTTCAAGAGAAGCATGAAGTCTAGAAGCTAGTTTGAAGAAGTATATAGAACAAGCTTGATGTCAAATGATAAGCATGAAGTCTAAAATCCAGTTTGAATAAGTATATAGAACAAGCTTGATGTCAAATGAGAAGCATGGAGTCTAGAATCTAGTTTGAAGAAGTATATAAAAAAATATTGTTAAAAGGAATATGTGTGCAAGTCCCATTAAGTTATCTACTCACGCAATTATAGGATAGGTGCATGTCAAATAAATACTATGCAGCAACAAATATGTCAAAGTGCACATATTGAATGTTGAAAAAAGAACAAGAGACTTGGTTGGCTCAAGTTGAATGTTTGGGTAAACTTGAGCATGAAGAAAGGAATAAGTGGTGTGGCCAACGTATAGAAACCCCCACTTGTGGAAAAATCAATTGAATCAAGAAAATAAGTAGTGATGCTAGAATGATATAAATAAACAAAATGATTGATGTGTTTTAGTGTGCATGGGATATAAAGAAGAGAGAGAAGTACTCTGAAATTGAAGCCTCGGACTAATGGGGGAATCAATGGCTAGTTGATTCGAAGAAGTGTATGACAATATAGAACTAATTCATATATGAATTCGCAGTCGCAAAATAAGTAGACCCGAGTGCACAGAATAAGAGTAAACCAGAGTACATGGTCAAGTGCACAATACAACAGAACACGAGGAGAAAGTCTCACAAAAGAAGCTATGTAAGTGTATGGCAGAAGTTGATCAAGTGTGTAGTATAAATTGAAGAGAGTATATATAATAAGTTGAGGAAAGTGTGCAAATCAGAGTGTGACAAAGGAACACATTTACAACCATATCTATCTCAGGGATGAAAGAAGGGGCAAGGAAATGAGATTGTGGTCTCCTATAGATTGGTGCCTGAAGACAACAAGTTGGAGCTTGCATAGAGGATTGGTGTCCTCATAGGTTGGTTCCTGATAGCAAGTTAGTGCTTATGCAGAGGATTGGTGTCCTCACAAGTTGGTTCCTAACAACAAGTTGGTTCTTGCGTAGAGGATTAGCGTCCTCACAAGTTGGTGCCTGTAAATAGTAAGTTGGTGCTTACACAAGAGATTGGTGTCCCTATCATATTGGTGTCTGCAAAATCTGTGACTGGGTACTCACACCATTATTGGAGATTGGTGTCTCCCAACAATTTATGTAATCAAATATTTTATCTATACAAATTTTATTTTTAAATAATTTGTGCATAGTGTTTTATATGTTGATAACTGCTTTGGTATTTGTGTATGACTTATGAAGTAAAAAATTATATATAAATTTTAAGTTTGTGCATGATACTGATTCACCCCCCTCTCAATATCACTTGGGGTTCATCAATACGGTCAACTTTCATTTGTCTACCCTTAAAGAAAGCAAGGAGGTCAACAAGCATGGACCCACTGCCAGTGAACATCCATAGCCCTGACGGGTTTTCTTGGAGTTCCCATACTAAATAATGCTTCCAGCTTCTCTTTTCAAGTTGCACCTTTAAGATTTTGAATAAATATAATTTCATGCATGTATATATTTTACATGTACAATTATGATGCAAGAGAAGCAGGAATGTAAGAGAGTCACTTTGGTTTTCTTAGAGAATTACTCATCTACAGAATTAAGTTAAAAGTATTCCTTCCATCAACTACTATAGGAATAAGTCATTTAAGGTGTAGTGGATGGAGCATGGAAAAAGAAAACTGAAGAATATTGAAATACAATTGTGTCAATGATAAAAAGATGAATTTATAGAACAGAGGAGTTCCCCCATAGATAACGATTTTACTCACAACTTATGAAACTCAAAATATAATCTAAGTAATAAATCTTTTCAGTTGGTGGCATGCATAAGATAATTACCAAGTGTACCAAACTGTCATTCGAAAGGTTGAAAATATTTTCATGAGGAAATGGTAGATGAACAAAGTTTAAACCAATCAAAGTCAATCAGCAATATGTACAAAAAATAAAATAAGCCCTTCAAAGAATACATACCATATTGGAGATTCAAATATATATAGATCAATAACAGATTAAATTGAAATTCCTAGAATTGTTTTAGTTAAATATAGTGGTTATGTGTAAAATATGATAAGTTTGAGCTTGTCTTAAATTAAGAAATAAACTATGCAAACTGAAATCAAAATCAGAAATTTATTTTATTAACAAAAACTGAAAATTGAAAATTCGAAAACTAACAATGAAAACCCAGAAATCAAATCAAAACACAGAAATAATATCAGAAATGTATGTATAGCACCAATCTCCTCTTAGAGATCAGTAAAAGTTTTTCTTCAAAATCTAGCCATTTACTAGAAAGGCTTCAGACTTCCCTTCCAAGTTCTATAAGTGAAAAGCATTGGGACCAATGTTTTCTATAACAATAAATGGACCTAGCCATAAATGTTGAAACTTGGTATGTTCCCATTTTTCTTCATGATCCTTGTCCCACTTAGTCACTAAATCAGCTAGTTGAAAATACCTGTTAGAAGAGGATCTCTCATCAAGCCATTATTTCACAAGTTTCTAATGTTTATATTGTTTCTTATTTTTCTTTTACCTATCCTCTTCTAGTTTCAGCGGGGTGTTTATTCGTTGCTCCATTGTAGGGAAATATATTTCTTGGACTAAATGGTACAACTAGAGTGAAGGTAAAAATAGGTTAGGGGGGAGAATAGATTCTCTATCATAAACTAGGAAAAAAGGAGAATTGTCGATGGCATTTTTAATAATACACCAAATAATTTACCTTAATACCTTTTCCCAATGCAAATTGTGTTAAATCGATAGAAGAAAAGTAAGATGCATTGTCAAATACTAAACATTCCATAACACCAAATCTAGTAATAATAAAGGTTTCAAGAAAAGTAATTACCTGATTGCTATTAACTACACGAAGAGGGGCAGTCTCAACCCACCTATTGAAATAATATGTGGAAGTCAAAATATATCTATGTTGTAAAGTTGAAGAAGGGTTAAATGGTCCAACAATATTTAAACCCCACTGCTGAAAAGGCATATCAATAGTGATAGGTTATAGAGGGAATGCATGCTTCTTAATCACACTTGAAGATTTTTGGAAGTCCTGACATTTTCTCACAATATAATATGCATCCCTAAACAAAGTGGGCCAATAATACCCAAATCCAATGATTTTGTGAATGGTAGTTTCACCACTGAAATGACTTCCAATGGGCCTGCAATGTAACTCAACTAAAACTCTATTAGACTCATATTTTTCCAAACAACAAAGAAAAACTCCATCAAAATTTATTCTGAATAGAACATTATTGATTAGTTGGTAAGGGGCGGATTTTAGTTTGAGATCCCTTCTCTTTCTAGGTTCAAGATATTAAGGGGCACTTCCATGTATTAGAAAAAATGTAATATCAAAATACCATGAATTTTCAACAGCAGGGATATAAAAGGCTTCCTTTTCAAAAAGGAGTTCCTCTTCTTCCCATCCCAAGTCTATGATAGGTGTGTGTGCAAATTTAGTAGCCAATTTACATAAACCTTGAAATTTAATAATTTTTTAAGGTTTAATTTCAAGATCTTATTCTTGCATAGTAGTCATCCAATGAGCTCTTTTCTCACCAAGCTCTTTCTGAACTAATAAATTCCTAACTTCATATTGTGGTACAATGACCTTAGTTTTAGACTTCAATAAATATGGTAAAAAATGTTTAACTACTTTAAAAACAACAAATGCTTGTTTGTCCATTTCTATATAATTCAATTTTGCACCTTTAAAACTAGATCTCATGAAGGAAATGGGTACTTCATTTCCCTCCTGATTTTATGTGTAAGGACAACAGCATAAGAGATGTCAGAAGCAAATGTGTATAAGATAAAATATTTGGAAATATCAATACTCATAAGGGTTGGGGCTTCTGAAATGGATTTTCTAATTCTTAGAGAATATTCCTTTTATTTATCTCCCCACTTAAAATTTGAATCCTTTTTAATCATATCTTGAAGTGTTCTAACAATCTCTAAAAAATTGGGAACAAACCTTCTTACAAAATTAATCTTACATAGGAAAGATTGCATGGAATTTTCAGAATTGGGATACATGATTTTAGAAATAGCTTGTGCATGTTCCAGATCTATCATCATTCTATCTTTTGACACTAAAAAACCAAGAAACTTACTCTCAATAAGAGAAAAGGCAGTCTTCTTAGATTGAGAGCAATGTTGAATTTCCTAAAGCGTTCAAAAAAAATTTGAAGATAGGAAAGATGATTAGATATTCTTTTAGAAAAGGTAGTCACGTTGATTAGATAAAAACCAACATATTGATTAATCAAACCACGAAAAGAAACATCCATTGCTCTTTGAAAAGTGGCTCCATTATTAATTAGTCCAAAAGGAATTTTTTATAAGCATGTGATCCCCAAGTATTTTTAAATGTGGTTTTTAGTTGGTATGAATACGAGACCAAAACTTGATTATAGCCTGAAAATCGATCCAATAAGGACAACATTTCAAAGCTAGACATGCATTGTAAAACTTGCTCCATAGGTGGAATGGGACAATTATCCTTTTCTGATGCCCTATTTAAGTTTCAGAAATCGACACAAAGTCGTTGAATATCCACATTATTTTTCCTAACAGGAACTAAATTTTCCACCCACTGGGTATGTCGAACTAGTAAGATGATTTTGGAAACTAATAGTTTATTACGTTCTTTTTTCATCGCAAGCTCAAGATTGGGATGTATCTTCCTAAGTTTCTGTCGGAAGGGCTTGGATTGTGGATTCATTGAAATCACATGTTGCATGACCATTGGATCAAAAAAATTCATATCTTTATATGTCCAAGCGAATGCATCCTTGTATTCCTTGAATAGTTCAATAAATACGAACCTTTCCTTTGGTGTACAACCAGTCCCTAAATTTATGTTATGAGGGTTATTTGTAGTTCCTAAGTTAATAAATTCAAATTGCATTCAGGAACCATTGGTTTTACATTTTTTACCCCTTTGAACCTATCATGTAAGTCGTAAAACTTTTCTAATCTAATAACCGATTTAAGGATATAATTTACAAGGTTAAATCAATCCTCAACTGAACGATTTTCATGTATTGACAAAAAAATACGAAGATCTTCATCATGAGTGATCTCGTCAAATACTACATCCTTTAAAGTATCCTCCATAGTCAAAAAATTGATTATCTGTTGATTGTCATCAAACACTCACCAATTAGTAACATTGTTGGGAAAATATGGTATGAAAATTAACTCAACAGAAAATGAATTGGAAAATAAACTGTTAGTACAAATAAATTCGCAGGTTGGTAGGACGGCTAGTGATTTCGTCGTGAGGTTTTAAAGGGGGGAAAAGGTAGTAAAGGCATCGAACAAGAAGAATGGCGCCGAATATTGATGTTCCCTCCAAGCTAAAATGCAAAGGCGGAGGAGGTCTTAAGGCGTTTCAGTTATTGTCAAATATGATGACAGATCCAAGGTCTAGATTGAAATCTTGATGGTAAAAAGCGGAGTAGTTATCGGGATTGGGATGTGAGCATATATAAAAGGTCAGATATGATCCCAAAACCCACATCCATCACGCGCTAAAGAGATGCACAAACGAAGAGACAGTTTGAGGGATGAAAACAACTCGAGACGTGTGGCTAAAAAACATTGGCAGCACCTCCTCCATAACTTTTTGAAAACTGCCAACACTTACAGGGCGTTACCACCCTGAAAAAATGGGGTATTTTCCACCTAAAATTAAAGGGACCATGGAGGATAGTTGGCGTCTTCGTCGTGCAGTAACATGGTTACAACTGTCAAGTGGTCCTCCTACCCTGTCATAGCCGCGTCAGCCTGTCCTTGTCCAATAAAATCCTGCCAAATGTGCATTTTAATTTTTAAATAGTTTTAAAATGGGAAAGTCGTTAGTCATAAGGTCATTGTCACTTGTGAAGTATAGCTCAAGTTGATCTAGTCTCCCGTACCTATACACTTGGTCATCCAGTCCCAGATCAACATCCAAGTTGGCCTCCACATCATAAAGTCAGGGAATTCGTAAACCTACACAATTGTTTTTCAATTTTCACATGGGTAAAACCTAAAATATACCCCAGACAATTTAGTAGACCAAGTCTATCACCTAACCAATGATACCTATAGTCAAAATTTCTCATCAAACTGAAAGCTAAACCCCTAATCCCAAGGCCGCAGAAAATTAAAGTATTTATGACCATCAAGCCAAAATTTTTGACACATCCATAACTCACTCCGACCTAAATGCATCCCTAAGGGAAGCTCAATACCTATAATTAACTGATCAAGACCCATACAAGTTATCGGATTCGAGCCTAGCCTGCTCTATATGCACTCATGTAGTGTATTTTCCAGAATTCATCAATTGGTGTTCTGCCTAATTTTCCCCTAGTAAGAAAGCAATCATGTCCTCCGCTTTGTCCGAAGTGTTATGTAACATCGAAGAAAAGAGTCTACAAGAAATGTTTGTTATTCTAGACCAAGTAGACCTGCAACCTATGGGCGAGAGAAATATGGCTCTTTCCTATCAATCTCTGAATACATATGCTAAATCCCTAGTCTCTTGAAATCATATTGAGCCAACAATGGGTATTCCACTGTCATCCCCGCCATATAAAACTGTATTCTTTTCTAAAAAATCTAGGAGATATACTTCGCTTTTGTGCATAATCATGGGATATAAAAATGATAATGAAGTTGATGACACACTTCTAGGTTTTATAGCCCACATAAATCTTGCACCTACTAGTTTCCCTGAATGGGATACATTAAGTATTTTATCCCAAGACATAAATGAGCAATTAACAGAGTCCACTTCCCTAGAAGTGTTTAGGTACCCACCTTACCTCTGTTTCTTATTTATACACCAAAACTATAAATATTTTGAAAATATGGGCCTAAAGATGATTGATTATTAGGGACATGAACTTCTAGTCTTTGAATGGAGCCCTCTATTCTTGAGAAAGGCCGACAATGCAAATTATTTGGAATTCACAAAAAAAGTAATGAGAGTGGACTACACAATACTACATGGAATAGATTCTCCCAGAATGCCTAACGAGGGTAAGGAATTGTTACAATTCACCCCTGATACTAGAGTGGGAGATAGGTTTCTCTTTGAAGACCACACAGAAATCAATATCTATGGATTTGAAGGTGAACCCTACAATCTACCTACATTCCTAACTATGAGAGTGTTGTCTATGGAATATGTCAGGAAGAGAATGTTGTCTAATGAGCTACACTTCAGACATTTTAGGAAACATAGATCATTTCACATACCCAAGGAATTGGGGCCTTTCCAAGTGAAATCCATAAATGCACTACAATACATGGAGGCATTCTTGGAGCAGTTGAACTATAGAAAAGCATAGGCAAGGCCTTATGATCCACATAAGTTCATTTGAAACCAAAGGTTGGAAAATAAAAACTCAGCATATGAGTGTGACCCCAAAGTAGAATGGGATAGCATAGCCAACAAAGATTATATTTGGACATAAACCAAAATAGACTAGAGAAACTATTGAATATCTAAACATCATAAGTAAGAAGCAAATAGAGGAGTTACAACTCACAAATAGAACTTAGGTCATCAAGATATCCAAGTATATGTTATTGAAGTAGACTCTCTTAAGAGTGATGCAAAATAGTGCAAATAGTCTAAAAGATGATACTACTTCCTCCAAAAGTATGTTTGGTGGAGTAATAAAGTTGGGGTTTCCATCACTCTAGAATGGAAATGCAAACTTTTATTCTAAAGAGAAATACCAAGCCCTTCTAATGCAAAAGTGAAATGAAGATCCTCAGGAGGAGGTGTTAGATGGAGTGATCAGTGGTGATCAGGAAGTGAATAGATTAAGATCCATATTTCATATGTGGATCAAATTGAAAATCATTTTTAGGGATTTGGAACCCTTATCATATGAAATACATTCAAAGGCAGAGTTGGCTTTAGAGAACTTGAAATCACACAAGATCCCTCTAGGGAAATATTGGAAATTAGTTACCAAATATTAAAAATTTGCATTGCCTCCTGAAGCACATCCAATAGGACAAACTTTAGGGTCATCTAAACAGCACGGTGGTCAGCAGATACCTCAAGAAACCCAACAATTTGCAGGATAGGCACCCCCATTATCCTTCATGCTACGTAGAAATCAACCGCTAACTGGAGGCTAAGATTATGTAGAATTATGGTAGGCAATGAGTAAAGTTGGCATCCCACCAGGTTATCCAACAACGTCAACTAAAATATACATGGGTGGACAATGATCACCAAACAAACAAAATAAAAGGTTTGGGACCCGAGAGAGAAATTAAAAAAGAGCAAAGTGTCCTAGAGTCAAAGTAAGAAGTTAAATGTAAAAATTCAATTTTGTAAAAGTCATAAAGTGAATGTTTGGTACAGGTCACTTTAGGCTCAACCATTTTCAATTATATTCAAAGGCCTATATATTGTAATATGATCCACGAGCTCAAGGTTGGAAATTTTAGATTTAGAGTTACTCTGTCTATTCTGTGGAGTCAATGAGTCATTTTTTCCTTGTAATGTCCTTTGTTAGAGATTAGAGATACAAAGTTTCACAGAGAAGTTTCTTCTCTGTTCAAACTCTAGTGTTATATCGTTTCTGTGTATATGAAAGGGTTTATGAGATGATAAATAAAGTTGTTGCAGCAGATTTGGTTTCAATTAAGTATCAACGATTCTTTAACGTGATTAAATTTTGAATGTTATGATAGATATTTCAAATGTGTGTTTTCCCCTGGCATAGTCTTTTAATCTTTACATTGATATAATAATGTATGGATTTTTTGTCCTTGTTGTATCCGTGAATATCTTGTTGCTTGTAAAAATCCATAGATATACTCATGTATTACCTTTCATTTGTGTAAAGAATCGTTGAATTCTTTGTTTCAAGGCTCAGTATGTTCATGTTGTGCTTTGATTTAATAATTCGCTTTGTATGTTCTTATTGAATTCACTTAAGCTCTCCATTTGTTAAATTAGCTCACATTTTCCTTATATGTTATGTTATACTCTATAAATTTCCTCTACAAATTTACCCTTACACTTGCAAAGATTGTTCTCAATCCTTTTGTTACCATAAGAGCATCAAGTATGAAATCAAATTATAATTTATCTCAAATATAGTTGGAATATCTATAAAATTTGAGCTTCTATCATGCCTGCGTGTATTCTATTTGCAACCTAGTCTACCTCTGGGACTAACATGAAAAATGGCATCTCTACAGGGGAGCGCATTTGAAGAAAATATTTCCCCAGATACAAAATTGAAGAATATTTGATATCTCTGTGGTGAAGCAGAGCAGACATTATCAGTTAAATTTTTCAACTAGTGACTTCATTGGATCAAGTTGGATCTTGGTAAGAGACATACAATATCAAATCCTTAATCAAAATAGTTTTGGATCATTACTGACTCTCGGTCTCACTAGAGGAACATCGCTTCATCTCAGCAGAGAGGTATTCCTCTTTTTTATTCATATTTGATATCTCCTATAATAGATAATCAAGAAAGACTTGATGATTTAAATGATCTTGAAAATCTTCATGATATTCATGAGAAGACTCCTTAAATCCATATTTTGAACATCACTTTACATCTCCATCACTATCTGCTAGCACATCTAGCCCTGATCAAGACTCTATTCCACCACAAAGAACTCCACTTACACCTCAAGCTCATAATACTATCTTACAGAACCTAAATATGGCTAGAAGAGGACAGGGAGATCCACCCCTTGTTGTAAATCCTTAGATAGCCTCCAGGTTTGGCCCTCTAAACTTCCCAAATAACCTTCATGATATGCCTAATAATTACCTAAATATAATACCTATGTACTATGGAGAAAAAGATATTACAGCAGAAGATCATATGGCTAAGTTCCAAAATTTTACAGATAACTTGCTCATCGAACATTATGGTGTATATATAAGGTTCTTTGTACAAACCTTAGAAGGTGAGGTGAGGAAATGGTTTAGTGCCTTGCTGGATAATTCTTTAAATTCTTGGCCTACTTTAGAACAATAATTCATGAAACAATGGGGAGAAAAGAGGGATCAGTTATATTGCCTCACTGAGTTTGCAAATTTAAAAAAGAATGGAGAAACTATCAGTGAGTTCAATCAAATATTCAATAAGATTTACAATAAAACCTTCACAAGCAGCTGCCAAAGTTAATTATGAAGGAGCTCATGAGTCTGAAATTGCTATGATTCTTAGAGAAAGAAGATCTTCTACTCTTCTGGGCATGCAAGATGATGCTCTTGATGTGGAAGGAAATGTGACAGCCTCAGGAAAGTTGAGACATAGACAAGACTTTGATCAAAAGAATCCTAAAGAAGAGGCTGGTACATCCAATAGAAATAAAGGAGATCAAAATGAAAAGATAGAGGATATGTCTAGGATAATAAGAGGTCTATATAATAATCTCACTAGACTTGAGGTTGAAGGAAATAACTAGAACAAAAATCCTCCAGGTATGGGACAGAGGAATCCAAATCAGTATAGAAGATCCTTTAATCCTCAGATCTTGAACTGGGACATGAGAAATGAAAATCCTCCTATACAACCCCCAGTTAGAGCAAATGATGTCGATCATGTTATAGATATGTCTCTGAATGAAGAATACATAGATCCTCCAGAAGAAATACTTTGGATGCATGATGACAATGATGTGATACACCTGACTCAAGAGGAGTATGAGAGATCACTGCATGAAAATGTATACCAAAATGAGCTCGAAGCACAAAAAAGATACTTCCTAAGGCCTAGAAATTACTCTGGAAATCATCCTCAAGCTTTTGTCCCTAAAAAAATATCTAAAGAACCTAAAACTACCAAAGTTTTTGATATTCCATCCCCTGCTAAACATCCTCCTACTGACCAAGAGAATTTTGATGCCTCACCTTCCCCAGGAGTCAAGTTTACACCTCCTGATTCCCAAATAAAGGTTGACATTTCCCAGCATAAGAGAGTAGAACCAAAAAAGAAAGAATCATAGAAGTCTTCTCAGTCCTTTGACTTTGAACATTAGCTATCCAAAATTAAAATTCCTATTACATTGTCAGAACTTGATCAAAATCTTGTTTATTCCAAACAAATTGAAAAAGTACTCAAGTTAAATAATCGCAGTCCTCCATCTAATATTCTAAATCTTGTTGATGAAAGTATTGCTAATGAAGTTGGGCCTACTATAGAGGAGGAGAATAATGATTATACACCTCCATTCTACATAACTTTGAGCCTGCATGGCAAGCTCCTGCACAATTGTATGTTAGACTTAGGATCCTCCCATACTTTGATGCCAAAGGTAATCATGGAAGAGCTAGGGTTAGAAGTCACCAAGCCTTATCATGACTTATACAGTTTTGACTATAAACCAGTAAAATGTGTGGGCATGATCAAATATATGGTAGTAACTTTAGCCCAAATTCCATCCAAGAGTATTCTCCTAGATATTGTAGCGGCATATGTGCCTCCAAGATATGGCGTGCTGTTTTCAAGAACATGTGCTAAGAATATGGGGGGTACAATAGATAATCAAGAAATACTTGATGATTTAAATGATCTTGAAAATCTTCATGGTATTCATGAGACTCCTTAAATCCATATTTTGAACATCGCTTTACATCTCCATCACTATCTGCTAGCACATCTAGCCCTGATCAAGCCTCTATTCCACCACAAAGAACTCCACTTACACCTCAGGCTCATAATACTATCTTACAACACCTAAATATGGCTAGAAGAGGACATGGAGATTCACCCCTATTGTAAATCCTTAGATATCCTCCAGGTTTGGCTCTCTAAAATTTCCAAATAACCTTCATGATATGTCTAATAATTACCTAAATATAATACCTATGTACTATGGAGAAAAAGATATTACAGCAGAAGATCATATGGCTAAGTTCCAAAATTTTACAGATAACCTGCTCATCGAACATTATGGTGTATATATAAGGTTCTTTGTACAAACCTTAGAAGGTGAGGTGAGGAAATGGTTTAGCGCCTTGCTGGATAATTCTTTAAATTCTTGGCCTGCTTTAGAACAATAATTCATGAAACAATGGGGAGAAAAGAGGGTTCAGTTATATTACCTCACTGCGTTTGCAAATTTAAAAAAGAATGGAGAAACTATCAGTGAGTTCAATCAAATATTCAATAAGATTTACAATAAAACCTTCACAAGCAGCTGCCAAAGTTACTTATGAAGGAGCTCATGAGTCTGAAATTGCTATGATTCTTAGAGAAAGAAGATCTTCTACTCTTCTGAGCATGCAAGATGATTCTCTTGATGTGGAAGGAAATGTGACAGCCTCAGGAAAGTTGAGACATAGACAAGAGTTTGATCAAAAGAATCCTAAAGAAGAGGCTGGTACATCCAATAGAAATAAAGGAGATCAAAATGAAAAAATAGAGGATATGTCTAGGTTAATAAGAGGTCTATCTAATAATCTCACCATACTTGAGGTTGAAGGAAATAACCAGAACAAAAATCCTCTAGGTATGGGACAGAGGAATCCAAATCAGTATATAAGATCCTTTAATCCTCAGATCTTGAACTGGGACATGAGAAATGAAAATCCTCCTGTACAACCCCCAGTTAGAGCAAATGATGTTGATCATGTTATAGATATGTCTCTGACTGAAGAATACATATATCCTCCAGAAGAAATACTTTGGATGCATGATGACAATGATGTGATACACCTGATAGAAGAGAAGTATGAGAGATCAATGCATGAAAATGTATACCAAAATGAGCTCGAAGCACAAAAAAGATACTTCCTAAGGCCTGGAAATTACTCTAGAAATCATCCTCAAGCTTCTATCCCTAAAAAAATATCTAAAGAACCTAAAACTACCAAAGTTTTTGATAGTCCATCCCTTTCTAAACATCCTCCTACTGACCAAGAGAATTTTGATGCCTCACCTTCCCCAGGAGTCAAGTTTACACCTCCTGATTCCCAAATAAAGGTTGACATTTCCCAGCATAAGAGAGTAGAACCAAGAAAGAAAGAATCATAGAAGTCTTCTTAGTCCTTTGACTTTGAACATTAGCTATCCAAAATTAAAATTCCTATTACATTGTCAGAACTTGATCAAAATCTTGTTTATTCCAAACAAATTGAAAAAGTACTCAAGTTAAATAATTGCAGTCCTCCATCTGATATTCTAAATCTTGTTGATGAAAGTCCTGCTAATGAAGTTGGGCCTACTATAGAGGAGGAGAATAATGATTATACACCTCCATTCTACATAACTTTGAGCCTGCATGGCAAGCTCCTGCACAATTGTATGTTAGACTTAGGATCCTCCCATACTTTGATGCCAAAGGTAATCATGGAAGAGCTAGGGTTATATGGAAATGAAGTATGCAACTATTCCCTTTTTTGCAAGAGAGACAAGAAGATTGTACAGAGAATCCAGATATGATTTTGTACTCAGTGAGGGAATCATACCTATAAATTACCCTATATACTATGTTGAGGAATATATGGGTTGTTGCATGGTATTTGCATGATATAGTTATGAAAAAGAACCCCTAGCACTAATGGTAGTAAATAATGTAAGCCATGCATGAGATCAAATTTGGGAAATGCATCTTAAGGGATCTTCCACAAAAGTGGAATCCATAGCTGAAGTAGTACTCACTTCAACAAAGAGTGAAGAGTTGTTATTGTCATTCAAATTAAATTTTGAGACTACTAATAATGTGGTTGGGTATGAGACACTCATATTGGGTTTAGAGGCATCCAGAAGGATGGGAATCACACGGATCACTATTTATGGGGACTCAGAGCTCATAATGCAACAAATTAAAGGAAAGTACCATACCAAACATCCTAGTACAAGAGACTACAGAAATTAGGTGTGGGACATGATAGAAAATTTCTTTTGGGATTTTAATATCACTACCATTCTGAGAGAGATGAACCAAAAGGTCGATTACTAGTAGTAGAAGCAAGCTCATTCAAGCCTCCTACTAAAATCAAATTAAGACATGAAGTTGAAATGATTTACAAACCTTAAGTCCCTGATAATAAAAAACACTGGCAGGTGTTTGAAGATGACCAGCAGATCAAATTTTTTTTAGAGTTTATTGGTGAATTTTCTAACACCTGTATTGATCAATATCTAGAGGTAGATGAAAGTACAGACAGTCATGAAGAGGAATGTGTAGACGTGATGATAAACCATAAGATAACATAGCATAAAACAGTTCAGCTAAGAGAAGCTTTATCCCTAAACGACTACTTCCTTTAGAGAGGTTATTTGATAAGAATGGTGTCCCTCACAAGCCCACCATTCAGCCAAAGGAAGAGGATGTGGAAGAAGTGAATGTTGAAACTCAGGAACAACCCAAGAATATCGAACTGTCAAAGTTGTATCGTGCTGAAGTGAAATGGAGATATATAAAATTGTTTAAAGAGAAAATAGATGTATTTGCATGGAGGTATGAATATTTAAGGACCTATGACACTTCAATAATTTGTTGAGATATTGTAACTTCAAAGAATATTATATTTGTACTTTATTATTCCGTAGATGTTTCATTTCTCCGTGAAGATCTTATTGTATATCCGGAGATGTTTATTCCTCCGTCGGAATGTGGTAACTTGGGTTATTAGACTTCCCTAGTGGGGGTCAGACCTGCATGTGTTATGTGGGTCAAAGGGTTATTAGACCACCCTAGAGGGGTCGGCCCAGTCAGTTGTAGTGGGGTATTTAACCCATTGGTTAAATACAAGCCTACATGTTTTGTGTAAAAGACAAGTCGGAGTAGTGTATAAATAGAGGAGGTGTATTCCTCATTTTACACACACTCACTCACTTGAGAGTAGCACACTTGTGGAGGAGAGGTCTGCTATGGTGGAGGAGGAGATCATGTCTTTGTTTTGCATCTTTGTATATTGCTGGTCATCTATATTGAGGAAGCTTTATTGGGTTTTCTACCCCATGAGGGTTTCCCAGGATAAATCTGTGTCTCTTGTGTTTATGTTGTGCTTGTTGTTTCTTCAGTGATCCTGTATATGCTATTATTGTGAAATGGATTGCAATGCTGCTATTTTATGTCTTAGCATATTAAATCTTAACATGGTATCAGAGCTAACCTAAAGGAAGGCAAGGTATGGCACTTACGACACTTGCTTTACTTACGACAATTTGAAGGTTAGGGTTTTATATAGCAAAAACCAGTCATCGTGGAACTTTCGCCATAAATCCATTTTGACGAAGGTTCAGGATCTAAAACCTTTAGAGGTCGTAGATAACATCTCCAGGTATCTTGTCTCCAAAGGGAACCCTCATATTTGTTGTACTTTGTGAGTTATGATCAGTACAAGTTAGGGTTTCTACCTCTTCCAGATCTCAGTCAAAATCAGGTGACCTAGGAAAAAAGGTCATAACCTGAGCTAGGAAGCTCCAAATGAAATTTCGTTAAAAGTGACAGGTAGCACACAGACTGTACTATCTCAAGAAACTTTTTCAGAGGCTGAAGATTAACCAGTGACACGTGGCACGCCATACAAGTTTGCTCTCCTGTTTTATCCCATAAAAAGGTCATGTTGCGACACTTGGCATAACTTGGGCTAGGAAGATCCAAATAAAATTTCATAAAAAGTGATAGGTAGTACACAGACTTTAATATCTCAGAAAACTTTTTCAGAGGCCGAAGCTTAACCAGTGACATGTGGCACGCCGTACAAGTTCGCTCTCCTGTTTTATCCCATAAACAGGTCACGTTGCAACACTTGGCATAACTCTCTCTCAGAAAATGCAATTGAGGTCAGACCTATTGCGTTGGAAAGATGATAGGACAGGATACCAAAGAAAATATTTTCAGATCCTATGGAGCGAAAAGTTCAGAGTTACAGCAGAAACAATCAGGTACATATTTTTGTCAAAACAGAATTATTTTTGGAGCACCTTCATTCATGGCTTCCAGAATTTAGGGTTTTGGAGAAAGTTAGAATTTTTGGAATCGGAATCCACGGCTGAATGCTACTCAGGAAAATCAAAATTTAGAGACTAAGATCGAATTTTTTGGTTGGGTAGAAGACCGGGCTTGATCAAACCCTAGTTCGGGATTTTGATCGAAAAAATGGAAAATTAGGGCTTCAGCCAAAGTTGGAATTTTTGAGATCTGTAACCACGGCTGGAAGCTCCTTAGAGAAATAAGAGTTTAGAGCCTTGGATCGAACCTTTTAATTGGACAGAAGGGTGGGATTCATCAAACCCTAGTTCGGGTTCCTGTCCAGAAGATCCAGAAGTTTCGAAGGCAATTTTGAGGGGTCAAATTTTGGAGATTTCAAAATTGAAGTATGCTAGTTCGATCAGCTCAGCAAGACACATCCTTCCATCCATTCAGAAGTGTGAAATTCAAAGATTGAATTTTTAGGGTTTCTCTAGAAAACCCTAATCAAGCTCCAGATCAAGTTTCAGGGGGAGTTGAGGCTAAGGCCTTACATAAGAAGACTACAAGAAGTCTCGACAGGTATGACTTAAGGAGATTCAGGTATGTCTTGAAATATGATTCTTGATTAAGTTCATGATGTGTTTGTCTTCATATTATTTATTAGTACAATCTTGATTAATGTTAGAATTGTCTTATCACCCTAGTAACAGTATGAATGTATGTGAATGATCGAAGACATTCATTGATTAGGGCTATATGATTGTACTAATGCATTATGGTGTTGTGTGAGTTTGATGTTGTCTGCTAACAAGATACAGGTACATCACAAAAGACAAATCAAGTTCCATGACCATGACAACATGAAGACAAAGACTCATCCATAATCTTTGTTCTACTTACAAGGTATGTATGAATTTGTTATATTATGCTTAACCTATGAGACATGCAGGTTCTAGCTCAGGATATCTAAATCATTGAAGAGATTGTTTAGGTATGTTGTACATAACTAAGTAGGTATACTAATCCAGGTATGTTTTCCTACGTCAAGTTAGAATCTTACCTTGTGTTAGGATCCCTTATATAAGTATACTTGGTATGATTGGTTATGCTTATTCATAAAGTTAGTAATCAAGGGTTTATGAATATTATGTCTCTTATCTTGATGATTTAATTAACCAGAAGAGTACTATGATCAAACAAGAATATGCATGAGTAAAAGAAGACTTCCTTGAAACCCTGAATACTAATGATCATGACTATACATATTCAAGATTATTTAGAATTAGAATGTTTTGATAATATTGAGAATATACTAATGAATGTATGTTTGTGTATGAGATCATGAGGATGACACTAGTGCACACTTGAGCATGCACAATGGTACAGAATGAATAGAAGTTCAAAAGACATATAGAAGATCAAGTGGGAGGCAACCACACAAACATAAAAGATAAGTATTTGAGTTGTTATTTGAAATAGTAAATGATATTGCTTGTATGCACATTTGTGTTCCTAGAATATATCATGCTGAGTGTAAACATTCATAGAGCATTAAACAGTATACTACTAATATGCATATGATTGGTAAGTTGGACAAACATTCCATTGTTGCTTGTCTAGAATGAAACCTCTTTGCTGACATGCTGAGAGATGTGCACACTCTCAATAGTATGTTCTGGTAGAGATGGAAGGCATCTAGATAGCCACTGTATGCATACAGGATATGGGAAAGTGTTGTGCCAAAGTATTGGTCAAAATAGTTGCATAACTATGTAAATGATATCTGTATGCATAATAGGTTATCATGTCAATATGATTTGATGATTATGAAGTATTACTAATCATGTACTTAATTTTGATTTGTAGGAAAGGTCATGATGAATGATGAACACTGAACAAGCGATGGATGTTCAACAAAAGGATTTACAAATCAAACACACTATAGAAGGCTTGTGGCTAGAAGATTCTCTTAGAAAGAGGAAGAGAATCATGATGAGATGTTTGCTCCAAGTGGCTAGATAAGACCATTCTCTTAATGGTGTAATTAAAGAAGAAGTGTGAATCAGGTTCTGTATGGGTTCCCAGGATCGATAATCAATTGATGAGCTTAATGATCACCATGGGTGATGTGGATCTCAACCTTTGCTACAAGGTTGAATATGGTTTCTATGCGCAGATGACATGGATGCAAGAAGGAACTCACCACAGAATTCGAATGATATTGAGGCTCATATCAGTAGACCCATCTAACAAGAGATGGCACATATAGATATGCAGAAGATCACTCACTGCAGAAATGAAAATGAAAGATCTCATATTGATGCATTACTTCCTAGGTCTAGAAGTATGGCAAGGATCAGAAGGAATCTTTCTCAACCAGGGAAAGTATGCTGAGAAATATTAAAAGGACTTGATGTGTTGGAATGGCCACTCTCATGGATTCCAACCTGATGTTGTTAGCAGATGACTCATCAGAGTTAGTGGATATAAATCTGTACAGGCAAATTATTGAGTCATTGATGTGTCTAATGAATACTAGGTTAGATATATGCTTTGCTGTGAACACCTTGAGTCAGTATCTAGTGGAAACTAGATGTGTTCACCTGTTAGTTGCAAAGCATGTGATGAGGTACCTAAAGGATACAATAGACTTTGATCTATGGATATCATGACTTCAGATGGCTACACAGATGTTGGTTGAGCAGAAAGTGTATCAGACAGGAAGAGCACATCGAGAAGATGTTATTGTCTAGGATCAGCCATGATCTCATGGTTTAGAAGGAAGCAATCTAGTGGGGCTCTCATCACAAGCAGAATACATGGCTGCTTGCTCTGCTAGTTGTGAAGCTGTATGGCTTTAGAATTGTTTGACATAAAAATGGACCCAACTGTGATCCTATGTGACAAACAGAGTTGTACCAAAATAGCAGAGAATCCAGTATTCCATGATAAGTCAAAGCACATAGAGATCTGACATTTCTATATACAAGATATGGTGCAGAAAAGAATTAAAGTTCGAATTTGTAACAAGGTACCAATGTACTAACCAAACCTCTACCAATCCGATGTACTAACCAAACCTCTACCTCAAGTAAAGTTTTCCGAGACAAACTTAAAATAGTTCAGAAGGACCCTCCTCGAAAGGGGGAGCGATGTGATCACTTATGATGAGATTGCCCGCATCGACAGTGAGGTCGATGATGTGGTTACCTATATTGGTGATGCCGACAAAGAGGTTGGTGGATGGTCCTTAGACAGGGTCTAAGGTGACAAGGGGATTGCATCATCCTTGAACACATGTTTTAAAAGGAGCCATAGACGTATGGCTTCGAGAATAAAGTCCTTGGTGGACATGATAGGATTGCATCATCCTCAAAAGAGCCGTAGACGTATGTCTTCGCGAATGAAGTCCTTGGTGGACGTGATAGGATTGCATCATCCTCAAGAGAGCCATAGACGTATGTCTTCGAGAATGAAGTCCTTGGTGGACATGATAGGATTGCATCATCCTCAAGAGAGCCGTAGACATATGTATTCGAGAATGAAGTCCTTGGTGGACATGATAGGATTGCATCATCCTCAAGAGAGCCGTAGACATATGTCTTCGAGAATGAAGTCCTTGGTGGACATGATAGGATTGCATCATCCTCAAGAGAGCCGTAGACAGATGTCTCCAAGAAAGAAGAGGGATTGTATCATCCTTGAACATATGTTCTAAAGTGAGTTGTAGACATGATGTCTCCGATAATGAAGTCCTGAATGAACAGGTAGGGGATTGTATCTTCCCCAGACTGAGGTCCCAGAATTGAGCCGTAGACATGATGTCTTCGATAATGAAGTCCTGAATGAACAGGTGGGGGATTGCATCTTCCCCGGACTCTGGTCCCAGAATTGAGCCGTAGATTGGGTCTCCGATAATGAAGTCCTAAATGAACAAGTAGGGGATTGCATCGTCCCTGGACTCTGGTCCTAGAATTGAGCCGTAGACTGGGTCTCCGATAATGAAGTCCTGAATGAACAGGTAGGGGATTGTATCTTCCCCGGACTGAGGTCCCAGAATTGAGCCATAGACATGATGTCTCTGATAATGAAGTCCTGAATGAACAGGTGGGGGATTGCATCGTCCCCGGACTCTGGTCCCAGAATTGATCCGTAGACTGGGTCTCCGATAATGAAGTCCTGAATGAACAGGTAGGGGATTGTATCTTCCCCAGACTTAGGTCCCAAAATTGATCCGTAGATTGGTGTCTCTGAGAATTGAAGATAGGACTGCATCGTCCCTGGACCTCGGTTCAAAATGTACGTGAGAGGACTGCATCGTCCATGAACTGGGTTCAAAATGTACATGATGGGATTGCATCGTCCCTAGACATGAGACTTGTCTTAAAGTGATAAGGATTGATCATCCTGGAACTTGATCTGGATTGTATCATCCATGGACCTATGTCCTAAAGAGAGCGGGATTGATCATCCTGTAATATGATCATGTGTGTTGCAGGGTATGCTGCTATCTTTTGATGATAGATGTATTAGTGAGAATACATGCTTTTGATGATAGATGTATTAGTGAGAATACATGCTTTTGATAATAGATGTATTAGTGAGAATACATGCTTTTGATGATAGATGTATTGGTGTGGATACTAATATAGATGATTCAGATGCTGTAGATCGAGATGATCCAGATGTTGTAGATTGTGATGATCCAGATGTTGTAGATCGAGATGATGTAGATGCTGTAGATCATGATGATCCAGATGCTGTAGATCGAGATGATCCAGATGCTGTAGATCAAGATGATCCAGATGCTGTAGATTGAGATGATCCAGATGTTGTCGATCGAGATGATCTAGATGCTGCAGATCGAGATGATCCAGATGCTGTAGATCAAGATGTTCCAGATGCTATATATCGTGATGATCCAGATGCTGTAGATCATGATGAACCAAATGCTGTAGATCGAGATGATGTGACGATGCTGATCGTGTTGATCTAGACGACGATGTTGATCGTGTGATAACGATGCTGATGCTCGTGTGATGACGATGCCGACGATCGTGAGGATTCAGATATTGATGTTGATGTAACTGTTTGAGTGCTGCAGAAGATAAAGACTCAGTATTGAAGATGTTGATGTTCCAATATTGAAGATGTTCCAGTAACTGGTTGAGTTACTAATGATGTTGAGAAAGCTTCCAATGATTTATAGATGTATCATGTATGATGTTGATGACTCCTTGCTCGTGCAGATGCTGTTATAATATCCTTCTCGTTAAGGGGGAGTGTTGAGATATTGTAACTTCAAAGAATATTATATTTGTACTTTATTATTCCGAAGATGTTTCATTCCTCCGTGAAGATCTTATTGTATATCCGGAGATGTTTATTCCTCCGTCGGAATGTGGTAACTTGGGTTATTAGACTTCCCTAGTGGGGGTCGGCCCTGTATGTGTTATGTGGGTCAAAGGGTTATTAGACCACCCTAGAGGGGTCGGCTCAGTTAGTTGTAGTGGGGTATTTAACCCATTGGTCAAATACGAGCCTACATGTTTTGTGTAAAAGACAAGTCGGAGTAGTGTATAAATAGAGGAGGTGTATTCCTCATTTTACACACACTCACTCACTTGAGAGTAGCGCACTTGTGGAGGAGAGGTCTGCTATGGTGGAGGAGGAGATCATGTCTTTGGTTTGCATCTTTGTATATTGCTGGTCATCTATATTGAGGAAGCTTTACTGGGTTTTCTACCCCATGAGGGTTTCCCAGGATAAATCTGTGTCTCTTGTGTTTATGCTGTGCTTGTTGTTTCTTCAGTGATCCTGTATATGCTATTATTGTGAAATGGATTGCAATGATGCTATTTCTGTCTTAGCATATTAAATCTTAACATAATTGAGCATAAAATTCCTCTAAATCCTAGAACAATGCATTTCAAGAAGAATATCAGGCAAACAAACCCTATACTATTTCCCATTATGGAAAAGGAAGTACTGAAATTATTATATGATAAAATAATAATTCCTTTAAGATACTCTGAATGGGTAGCTAACCTTGTCACTAAAACAAAACGAGTGGAGAGATAAGGTTGTGTGTTGACTTAAGAAATATGAATAAATGTTCCTTGAAAGATAACTGCCCCCTACCAAAGATGGATCAGATCTTGTAGAAGGTGGTAGGAGTAGACAAGATATCCATGATGAATGGATTTTCATGATACAATAAAGTTTCCATGAGTAAAGAAGGCAAAGAGAAGACAACATTCACCACTCGATGGGTTACTTTTATGTATGATAAAATGCCATTCAAAATAATGAATGCAGGAGCCACTTTCCAACATGCCATGGATATAGATTTTATAGGGGAGAAGGATAAATTTATAGTCATTTAACTTGATGATATGAATGTGTTTTCCAAAACAAATGAAGAACACTTATCTCATTTAAAACAAACTTTCAACAAATGCAAAAAATATGGTCTCTCCTTGAATCCATGGAAGTCCAATTCTTCTTTGCGAGAAGGTAAGCTGTTAGGGAACATAGTGTCAAAGGATGGAGTTACAATAGTCCCAAAAAGAGTGGTATCTATTCAGGCACTCAAAATTCCAAGAAACAAAAAGAAGTACAGGAATTCATGGGAAAAATAAACTTCTTGAGGAGATTCATTCCAAATTTGGCAGAATTGATTAAAACCATTACCAACATGCTAAAAATAGGTAATGAGGTGAAATGGAACAAGGTGTCAAAAGAAGCATTTGAACAACTAAAGAAGGCTATTGGAGAAACACCCGTACTAATCAGTCTTGATTATACAAAACCATTCCTTATATTTTATTTTGCCTCTTCTCACACTATTGCAGCTATGATTTTACAAAAGAATCAAGATGGACATGAGCATCCCATATAATTTTTTAGAAAATATCCTAGGGATGTTGAATTAAAGTATAACCTTGTGGATAAACAAGCCTATGCCATGGTCAAAGCCCTGAAATATTTCAAGTGTTATGTTTTCCATTCTCAAATAATTGCATATGTATCACACAATATAGTAAAATATATTCTTTGTCAGGATGACAGTGAAGGTAGGAGAGGGAAGTGGATTTCCAAGATCCAATAATATGACTTAGAGATCAAGCCCACTAAGTTGGTGAAGGGCCAAGGATTGGCTAAACTGTTGGCTAAATCAAATTGTGAAGCTTTGGACCTAAACCTAATTACAGAACTAGTAGGAGAAGAGAAGCTAAGGACTGTATGCCACGTTCCTTCCTTAGTGGCCACTTGGTAAAGACTTGGAACCTCCAATCCCTAAGGGTCCAGGAAGAAGAATTAAATGAAGGATAATTAATTAAGTGGGATAAATTTTGGTACAAGTCCTATAGTCATTAATAATTTAATAGTTTTAATTTTTAATTATTTTTATAATTATTTCCTTAATATTATTAATCAAAATTTTGGAAAGTGGTGATGTTCACATGGCTAGGAGGGCACATGAGGACAATGTAGACCTAATCTACTCAAGTGGAAAAAGATAGAAAAACCAAGGCGTCATCTAAAAGCAAGGTGTCAGCATAAAAAGATAGAAACTGGCAAAAGCAATAAAAAACAACCAAAAGCACAAAGTAGGAAAGTCGAAAAGAAGGAAAGTACAAAAAGAAAGCAGTTTGAAAAATATGGCAACATCCAGAAAAGCTAAGGAGGGTGCAGTTGATAAAATTAGTTGAAGACACAAAGCAAGCAAGTTGCATAAGGCAAAAATGTTGTTAATTCTCTCAAGGAAGGCTCCCTCACCTCTCACATGTGGCAATGACTTGCCCAGGAAGCTACCCAAGTTATAAAAGGAGTATAAGGTGCACCATTCACATCTTAATTTGGTCTTTTTTTATTTGTCTTGAGAGCATTTTGCTTCTCAGAGTTGAGTGATGTGCCTCAACCAAGCTTGGGACATGAACCCCAATGCAGTTGTTGTTCCATTTTTTCCACGATTAGATCTAGAGCCATGGAATGCTGATATATAGGCCTGCAACAATCCATCATTGAATATTCTAATATATCCAGAGAGTGATCCTCATTCACAGTACAATTGGAGAGAGTTTTAAAGAAGTTACTCTAGAGCAGATAATACATTTCAATGAAGGTGCCCCTGAGTAGATCATGAAGTCCAATGCACCCTCCATATGCATCTACTAGATATTATTTCATCCTTCTTGCATATCTAGTGCATAACTTCTCCTTCTTCTCCTCATCTCATACTCATTCTCTCAAGTTTTGTAAGATTTCTCTAGCAGTGGAGACTCCTTGAAGATATGAAGGTTAAAAGTCCTCTAATTTCTATTTAGGATCCTCAATTTAATCTTGATATTGTTAATAAATTCATTTCAGAAACCTAACATACTTCAAAATTGAATTTTGTAAGCTTTAGAGGCAGCTTGAATCAAGCAATTCCAAGACTAGCTCTTTAATCACTTTTTCTTGACTAGTTTTACAATTTTTTAATTCAAAGCTATGCATGAGTCATTTTTATGATTTGATGGTCATTTGTGAATCCTAAGACCTTAATGAATAATTCCCAACCATATCTCTGAGGATTTTAATGCCTCTCATCCTTTTTGGAAGAACTTGGAAAATTACTAGTTGAGCAGTCCAAGACAGCGCCCTTGCCTCTTTGGTTTCCAAACTCAACCATAACCTCCCAAATTATTATAAGATATTTTCCAACACCTAATTAGGAGTTTAATATCTGATATAATACATTTTTTTACCTTTAGGTGTGAGAAAATGAGTTTAGTTTGCATATGTTGGTGTTCCTAGGAAGCCTCGGAGTAGACCTCAGCGACAGTTGTTCTTGAAACGTAAATGGCCCCAGTACCTTGTGAATAGGACTCAAAAGATAGCCTTGAACCTGATATGTTTTATTATTCACATTCGCCCATACATTTTGCAGAACCTAAATATCCCAAATTGCTAATCATGGAGGATTCTTATTGTGCCCAAGACCAGTTCTTTTCCAACTAGTTTTTGCTCGTAAAGAAATTGTGTTGTAAGTTTACATTTTTGGTTAATATCATCTCCAAATAGATCTTGGATATTACAGTGGTATCATAGCATGGTCCTTTGAACTTTCTCTTTAATAATTGTTATGATTCCCAAGAGATTTCCATTCCCTAAAGGAAACAATCCTGAAGAACTTCATGTTGAAGAAGAGGTGGAATCTAATGGAGGAAAAATGCGAGGAAAGGATATGTCTGAATTGGATGAAAAGGAAGAGTTCAGAATATTTTTTCAAAGTATGTTAAAAGGTATGCATGACATATATAAAAAAATCATTCAATATGGGAAAGACACCAGAGAATACTTGGCTAAGTAGCTAGGAAATAAAGATGGATAAGGGAGCAGCAGTATCTCTCAAAATGAAGAAAGGAAGGTCCCTGGTGGATCTATCTTTTCAAAGACTGGGCCTCATAATAGGCCTAATGAGTTCAAAGAGGAAATCAAGAATCATCCCTGACCTACTATGCCTCAATTCATTGAGGAACACAAGGAAATTCATGAAGTGCATACTGAATCAGTTGCTTCATGGGAATATCGGTATGTACAATACCAAACCCCGAGTGAAGAATACAGAAGGGAATTACCTTTCAAATATTTTTGTGAATCACAGTATAAAAATCAGCCAAGAGGAGTTCATAGGCTGACAACACATAATTATGAGCTGATAAATTCCATCGATAATATCTAATTACCCTTCTTTGATGGATCGTCAAAGTGCATTGCTAGCTCCTGGGTGTAGAAGCTAGACACTTACTTTCAATTGAATCCCATGGCTGAAAGGGATGCCATCAGAATGGAAACTTTTCATTTGGAAGGAGAGTCCAATGACTGGTGGTTCCATGGAATGAGATCCCTAGTCCATGATCAAGTGAATTCTTATGCATGTTTTACTAGGAGTTTGGTAGAAATATTTGAGAGGAGAGACCCTGGGATCTCTTTCAGAGAGTTGGCACATGTGAAACAAACAGGAACTCCTGAAGCATACATCTCTAAGTTCCAAAATATTGCAGTGATGGTCATTGACATATATTAAGATCGCTTGATCCTCTTATTCATGGAAGGATTAGTGGATCCATTGAAAGGATTAGTTAAAGCGTATGCAGAACAAGGCATCTGCAAGAAGTAGTGATCAGAAAAAAGGATTTGCAAGATGCCATCCCAAGAACAAGGTATCCTCCAAAGATTAATGCACCTGCAAAATTTCAGAATCAAAGACCGCATTTTAAGAATGTGGCTTCCCCAAACAATAAAGAGTACTCATACAAATATCGGGATGAATTAAGGAGGAAGAAGCTATGCTTCTCTTGTCAGGAACCCTGGGTTCTGGGCCACAAATGTGCCAAGGGGAAAGCACAATACATTGAGGTCTTTTTGGAAAGTGAGAAGGAATAAGTTGAGGAAGAAGCATTGGTAGATGATGGCTATGAAACAATGGGGGAAGAAGAGCTCTAATAGTCAGAAATCAAAATTGCAGTATTAAGTGGAGTTCCCCTCTTTCATACCCTGAGATTAAAGGGGGTAGTGCAAGGACAAAGAGTATCAGTTTTGGTCGATGGGGGTGCCGCCCATAATTTCATTGATGCACCCATGGTAGAGAGGATAAATCCACCAACATAAAAATTTGGAGGTTTCAGTGTCATCATTTTGGGAAACAACACTGTGGAGTGTAACCAATGGATTCTAAAGTTGCAAATGATTGTTGGAGACTATACCGTGACTGACAGCTTTTATCTTTTCAATATGGTTGATACCAATATGGTGTTGGGAGTGCAGTGCTTGTAATCCATTGGGTAACATTCAGTGAATTACCATATACCCCAAATGAGCTTCAAAGATGCTGATGGGAAGCAAGTGGTTTTGAAGTGTGTCAAAACCTACCCAAAACAAGTAATTTCTACAAATAGTATGAGATCGGTATTGAGTCATGGTGATATTGAGTGGGTCGCTGAATGTTTCATAATGAATCAAGGAACTTCCATATATGTCTCACATCATCTTGAGGACATCAAAAAGATGTTGCACAAACACAAGAAATTTTTTGAAGATCTCCCATATGGCAGGCCTCCTAACAGAGGTATTGAACATTGGATTGAGCTGGAAGTTGGCGCACGTCCTATAAAGATCCATCCTTATAAGCATCCTAAAATATTCAAGGATGATATTTAGAATACCATCAAGGATATGCTTGAGTTGGGATTCATAAGACCAAGCTCAATTCCATTTGCATCATCAGTGGTCCTAGTTAAAAAGAAAGATGGATCAATGCGCATGTGCATTGACTATAGGGCCCTAAACAAGAAGACCATAAAAAAAGATATCCTATCCCAAGGATTGATGAATTGATGGATGAGCTACATGGAGAAATATATTTTTCCAAGATAGACCTCTACTTAGGATACCATCAAATCAGGATGATGGAAGAAGTCATCTAGAAAACTGCTTTCTGGTGCCATTATGGGAATTTTGAGTTTCTTGTCATGCCTTTTGGCTTGACCAATGCACTGGACACTTTCCAATATTGCATGAACAAAGTTTTCAGTAAGCAGTTGTGTAAGTATTTCCTTGTATTATTTGATCATATTCTGATATACAGTAGGACATCGAAGGAGCATCTACACCACTTGGACAATGTTCTGACAATTTTGGAAGAACAATATTTTTATGCCAAACTGTCCAAGTGTGAGTTTGGATTGACTGAGATCCTCTATCTTGGTCATATCACTGGGAAAGAAGTATTCAAGGGTCATATGGATAATATCAAGGCCATACTTGAATGGTCAAGTTGAAAGAACATCATTTCCTTAAGGGTATTCATTGGTCTGTGCACCTACTACCGTAAATTTGTGAAAGGATTTTCTAAACTAACATCCCGTTTAACATATCTCACCAAGAAAGGAGCCTTTTTTTGGTCAGAGGAGGATGAAAAATATTTCAACGGAATGAAGGAAGTAATGATTAGCTTCCTTTTACTTGCACTTCCCGATTTCACTCAGCCCTTCATATTAGAATGTGATGCCTCGAGGGAAGGCATTGGAGTAGTTTTGATGCAGAATAAGCATCCCATTGCCTATGAGAGTAGAAATTTGTAGCCACATGAGAGGAATTATTCCTTTTATGACAAATATATGTTGTCCATTATGCATGCCCTGGCCAAATTCTGACAGTACCTAGTGGGAGGCAAGCTCGTAGTGAAGACTGATCGCAATAGCTTGAGACACTTTTTGACCCAAAAAGAATTGAATGATAGACAACCGAAATGGGTAAGTAAGGTTCAGTCCTATGAATTTGACATAGAATATAAAAAGGGTAATATGAATGTGGTACTTGATTCCCTCTCTAGGAAGCCTACTTTTTCTTTGTTGCAAGTCCCAACTGACTGGAAGGTACAACTAGATCTCGAATATTCTAAGAACCAGTTTGCTTGTGAGGTGTTGGATGGGTTGATTCATGGTGATGCTTACAAAGTCCTTAATGATGTCATATATTACAAGGATGGAATATTTTTAGTGCCAGGATCGAGCTTAAAAGAATTTTTTTTGTAGGTTTTCCACAATGCACCAGTGGCAGGCCACCTTGGATTCCTGAAAAATTACTGGAAGGTAAGAGAGAGGTTCACTAGGAAGGGCCTAAAAAATGATGTGTTAAGGCATGTAAGGGAGTGTTCTTCATGCCAACATAATAAAGTTGAGAACACTCATCCTGCTGACCTCCTACAACCCCTGCCGATTCTGGAACAAAAGTGGGAAAGTGTGTTCATGGATTTCATCACTGGGCTTCCCAAAGCCCAGGGTAAGGATAGTATTTTTGTAGTGGTTGATAGATTGAATAAATTTTCTCACTTTTTTGCTGTCACATCAACTATTACAACCATTCTAGTTGCTGCACTATTTTTTAAAGAGGTATTCATATTGCATGGTCTACCCAAGACTATAATAAGTGACCAAGATAGCAAATTCACTAGTGCTTTCCAACAAAATTTGTGTGAACTAATTGGAACTAGTCTGAACCTTAGCATGAGTTATCACCCTCATAATGATGGCCAAATTGAAAGGGTAAACCAATGGCTCGAAGGTTATCTCATAAATTATGTTACTGAGCAGCAGAAAGCATGGGTCACTTGGCTACACTTGGTGGAATTCAGTTATAACACCACATTCCATCTCTCCATTGGGTTGACACCATTTAAATCTCTATATGGGTATGAATCCCCCAAATTTGCAGATATTTTTTTTGGCATTGTAGAGCCCAAAAGGAAAAGGATTGGCTTGAGGAGGGCCAAGACATACTCAATGAACTCAAAGAAAACTTGTAGGTTGCACAGAACCAACAAAAGGTAAATGCAGATAAACACAGAATAGATCGAACCTTCCAAGAGGGCTATTTAGTTTATCTGAGGTTGCATCCATATAGGAAATATTACTTGAAGTAAAAAGGGGCTAAAAAATTGCATCCAAGATTCTATGGACCATACAAGATCATAAGGAAAATTGGTGAAGTTTCCTATGAACTAGATTTTCCTACAGGAAGCAAGATACATAATGCTTTCCATGTGTCATGCTTGAAGAAATCAATGGGCTAGAAAATAACAGTTTCAGAGGAATTTCCTCGTCTCGATGATGAAGGACACCTAGTCTTAGAACCATAAAATATTTTGCAGGTTAGAGAAAGGAAGTTGAGGAACGAGATCATTAAAGAATATCTAGTGCAGTGGAATGGGTTTCCTAGTGAATATGCAGCCTCAGAAAATGAACAGATCCTTCAACATCCTGGATTGCACCTACTTGAGGACAAGCAGTATTGAGAAGGGAATACTTTCATGTTCCTTCCTTAGTGGCCACTTGGTCAATACTTGGACCCTCCAATACATAAGGGTCTAGGAAGAAGATTTAAATGAAGGATAATTAATTAAGTGGGATAAATTTTGGTACAAGGCCTATAGTCATTAATAATTTAATAGTTTTAATTTTTAATTATTTTTATAATTATTTCCTTAGTATTATTAATCAAAATTTTGGAAAGTGGTGATGTTCACATGGATAGGAGGGCACATGAGGACAAGGTGGACCTCACCTACTCAAGTGGAAAAATATAGAAACAACAAGGAGTTAGCTAAAAGCAAGGTGGCAGCATAAAAAGATAGAAACTGGCAAAAGCAATAAAAAACAGGAAAAGGCACAAAGAAGGAAAGTCAAAAAGAAGGAAAGTGCAGAAAGCAACTAGTTTAGAAAAGAAGGCAACATCTAGAAATGCTAAGGAGGGTGGAGTTGCTAAAATCAATTGAAGACACAAAGCAAGCAAGTTGCATAAGGAAAAAATGTTTCTAATTCTCTCATGGAAGGTGCCCTCACCTCTCACACGTGCCAATGAATTGACTAGGAATGTACCCAATTTATAAAAGGAGTCTAAGGTGCACCATTCACATCTTTTGGTCTTTTTTTATTTGTGTTGAGCGCATTTTTCTTCTCAGATTTGAGTGATGTGCGTCAACCAAGATTGGGAGATGAACCCCAATGTAGTTATTGGTCCAGTTTGTCCATGATCAAATCTAGAGACATGGAATTCTGATCTATCGGCCTGCATCAATCCATCATTGAAGATTCTAAGATATCCACAGAGTGATCCTCAGTCACAATACATTTGGAGAGAGTTTTGAAGAAGTTACTCTGGAAGAGATAATCCATTTCAATGAAGGTGCCCCTGAGCAACTCATGAAGTCTAGTGTGAGTTCCATATGCATATACCAGCTCTGATTTCATCCTTATTTCATATCAAGTAAATAAATTCTCCTTCTTCTCCTCATCTCATACTCATTATCTCAAGTTTTGTAATATCTTTCTAGCATTGGAGACTCCTTGAATATATGAAGGTTAAAATTCCTCTAATTTCTGTTCAAGATCCTCAATTTTGACTTGTTTATGTTAATAAATTCATTTCATATACCTAACATACTTCATAAGTGAATTTTGTAAGCTTTAGAGGCAATTTGAATCAAGCAATTCCAAGACTAGCTCTTTAATCACTTTTTCTTGACTAGTTTTACAATTTTTGTAATTCAAAGCTATGTATGAGTAATTTTTCTGATATGATGGTCATTTGTGAATATTGAGACCTTAATAAAGAATTCACAACCATATCTATAATTATTTGAAGGCCTCTCATCCTGTTTGGAAGAAATTGGAAAATTACTAGTTGAGCAGTCCAAGATATCGCCCTTGCCTCTTTGGTTTCCAAACTCAACCAGAACCTCCCAAATTTTTATAAGATCTAGTCCAACACCTAATTAGGAGGTTAATATCTGATATAATTCATTCTTTGACATTTAGGTGTGATAAAATAAGTTTAGTATGCATATGTCAATGTGCCCAGGAAGCCTCAGAGTAGACCTCAACGGCAATTGTTGTTGAAACGTAAATGTCCCCAGTACCTTGTGCATAGGACTTAGAAGCTAGACCTAAACCTAATATTTGTGTTTCTGTACATTCACCAATACATTTTTCAGAACCTAAATATCCCAAATTACTAATCTTGGAGGAGTCTTATTGTGCCCAAGACCAACTCTTTTCCAACTATTTTTGTTAACTAGTTTCTACTCGTAAGGAAATTGTGTTGTAAGTTTAAATTTTTGGTTAGTATCATCTCCAACCAGATATGGGATATTACACTATACATGATGCACAAATTAGTAGAATGAGGGTAAACCCAAAATTTGAAGAGTTTGACTGGTATAGACACATTATTTACTACCTGGTAAACCTTGAGTTCCCAACACATTTCTCTAAATCACAAGCTCAGTCCCTAAAGCTGCAAGAAATAAAATATTGTATCCTAGATGAATATATCTATTGGAAATGCCCTCATGGAATCTTACTAAACTGTGTGATAGAAGAGGAGAATGAAGGAATAATCACAGAACTTCAAAAAGGCATATATGGAGGACATCATGCTTGGAGAGCCACAACTTATAAAGTTTTGAGGGTTGGATATTATTGGCCAAGATTATTTGTAGATACTAATCACATTGTTAGGACATGTATTGAGTGTCAATTATTTATAAGTAAACAAAATATTAAACCTCTTCCTTTGAATCTTTTCATGACTTCAACACCTTTCCAGCAATGGGGATTGGATTTCATTGGAGAAATAAACCCAAACTCCAGTGACCAACACAGATGGATTTTAACAGCCACCGATTATTTCACAAAGTGGGTGGAATCCATCCACACTAGGTTAGAAAATGAGAATGTGAATATGAAGTTCTTAGAAGAAAACATTTTATCAAGTTTTGGGTGCCCCAGGAAAATTATAACTGATAATGCTCCATCTTTCAAGTTTGTCAAAATGGTAGAATTATGCCAAAATGCAACATTGAGCTCGGTCACTCTACTACATATTACCCTCAAGGAAATGGGTTGATAGAATCATTAAACAAAATATTGTTTAGGATCATTAAGAAAATGCTGGCATAGAACAAAAAAGCATGGGATGTTAACCTCAGGTATGCCTTAAGGGATAACATGATAAGTGTTAAGAGTTTATTTGGAACATCCCCTTTTCAGTTGGTGTATGGAAAGGAAGCAATTATTCCTATCCAAATCGGATTACCAGTGTTGAAGCTAATCTAGCATGGGACAAAAGAGCCAAATGATATGGTGAGAAGGGTGTATGAGTTAATTGAACTACAACAAGAGAGAGAACAAGTCAGTATTAAGTTTCATGAACACCAGAGAAGGATAAAAAAGACCTTTGACAAAAGGGATTTGGAAAGATACCTTCAGCCAGGGGATTTGGTCTTGAAATCAGGGATAATTTTAAGGACCCATACTTATTTAAAAGTGTATAAACCTTGGCAAATCTTACCAATTCTTAAAATTTTCAACTATAAAATATTTGGCGATATTTTTCTAAAATTATTTCAATTTCTAAGGATTTTATATAGTTTATATAATAATTTGGCGATTTTTAGAGTGAAAAAAGTTTACCCCATCAAAATGGGGCTTCAAAAAATGCAAATTGGCGAATCGTTTTTTGGAAAAAAACATGCAAAAATAGCCCATGGGATAAATTTTGCCCCTAAAATTATCCTTGCCTGAAATGGGATGCAATACGAGAAGACAAGGGAAAACATGGAAAATTTGAAAATTTATGGATGGGGCCCTATGTCATTGCAGAAGTATTGGGGAACAATACATACAAGATCTCTGAATTAAATGGAGAATATTGGGAAGCTGCTATCAATGGTAGACTCCTCAAGAACTCCTTTGTATACTAAATCCAAGTTCCAAAATTCATGTACATAGTAGAGTAGAAGCACCTTATTTATATGTTTACATTTCAATTTATAGCAATTATATTTTTACCGTTTTCTATGTTTACTATTTGTAAATATTTTGGAGAGGCTGAGCAACCTGCTCCACATGTCAAAATATCATGATAAATGAATCCATGTCCCAATGGATAAGGCACAAGTCTATAGTTCTCAGTGACTTACAGAGCAAGCCATTGTCCCAGTGGAGCCGATGTTAGTATAGATAAATTCGGAGGTTGGCAGGAAAACTATCGATTTGGCCATGATGTTTTAAATAGGCCCAAAGGCAGTAAAGGCATCGAACAGGAAGAATGGGGTTGGATATTGATGTTCCCTTCAAGCTAAAATGCAAATACAGAGGAGGTCTAAAGTCGTTGCAGTGATTTTTAGATCCAATGATAGATCCATGGTCCATATTGAAAGTGTGATGGTAAAAAGTGGAGTAGTTATCAGGATTGGGCAGCAAGCACCTCCAAAAGGTCAGATACGATCCCATGGCCCACATCCATCGTGTGTTGACAATATGCATGAACGTGGAGTGGGTCCATGGGAGCGTTATGATGAAAAATCCTTGATACATGTGGCTAAAAATCATTGGCAGTGCCTCCTCCATAAATTTTTGAAAACCACTAACGCTTATGGGCATTACCACCCTAGGAAATTAGGGTGGTTTCCTCCTAAAAGTACAGGGACCATGGAGGACAATTGGTGTTTGTGCCATGCAGTAACATGGTTACACCTGTCAAGTGGTCCCCCTACCCTGTTAGATTCATGTCACACTGTCCCTGTCCAATAAAATCCCACCAAATGTCCATTTTAATTTGTAAATAGTATTAAAAGAGGAAATTTGTTAGTCATAAGTTCATTCTCACTTGTAAAGAAGATCTCAAGCCGATCCGGTCCCCCGCACCCGTAGACCTAGTCATATAGTCAGATATCAGCATCCAAGTCGGCCTACATGTCATAAAGTCAGGTAATTAGTAAACCTCCACATTTTTTTTCATTTTTCACGTAGGTAAAACATAAAATCTACCCTAGACCAGTAAGTACACCAGGTCTTTCCCCTAGATTCAAAATGTCTTAGCAAACTAAAATCTCAACCCTAAGCCAAAGGCCACAGAAAATAAAAGTATGACCGTCAAGCCGATATTTTTGACACCTCCATAACCCACTCCGACCTAAATGTATACCTAACGGAAGCTCGATCCCTAGCATTCATAGATCAAGACCCCTGCAAGTTATGGGATTCGAACCTAGCCCGCTCTATATTCCCTTATGCAGTGTATTTTTTGGAATTCATCAGTTGGTGTTCTCCCTATTTTTACCCTAGTAAGGAAGCAATCATGTCCTCTGATTTGTTCAAAATGGTATGTAACATCGAAGCTAAGAATATACAAGAAATGTTCGTTATTCCAAACTAGGTAGAACTCCAACCTATGGGTGAGAGAAATATGTCCCTTGCCTATCAATCTATGAATACATCTGGTAAATCCCTAGTCCTATCAATGCATATTGAGCCAACAATGGGTATTCCACAGTCATCCCCACCATATAAAAATGTATTCGTTTCTAAAACATCTAGGAGAGCTATCTTGCTTTTGTGCACAATCATGTGATATAAAAATGATAATGAAGTTGATGACACACTCCTAGGTTTTCTATCCCACCTAAATCCTACACCTACCAGCTTCCTTAAATGGGATACATACAGTTTCTTAACCCAAGCCATGAATGGGGAGTTAACAAAGTTCACTTCCCTAGAAGTTTTTAGGTACCCATCTTACCCTGTTTTTCTTATTTATACACCAGAACCATAAATATTTTGAAAATTTGGGCCTAAAGATGACTGATGAGTAGGGACATGAAATTCCAATCTTTGAATGGAACGCTCTGTTCCTGAGAAAGGCTAACATTGCAAATTACTTGGAATTCACAAACAAAGTAATGAGAGTGGCCTACACAATAATACATGGGATAGATCCTCCCATAATGCCTAAGGAGGGTGAGGAACTGTTATAACTCACCCATGATACTAGAGTGGTCAATCAGTTTCTATTTGAAGACCACTGTTAGGAACCCATGTCAACCCTTCTCTTTACTTTGTTAGTATATTGTTGTTGGACGCATATGATTTGTAAGTTGTTCCGTAGTATTTGTTGATCCATAGATTGTATTATTGTTGTTGGATGCATATCATATGCAAGTTGTCCCATAGTATTTGTTGATTCCTAGTTTGTATTGGCCCATGGTATTGACCCATAGTATTGGCGCCTAGATTTAGTATATAAGTTTGTTTTAAGGCCAATGAAGGCACTATGAAGTTACTTGTATTGAGATTTCTCAAAGGAGGTTTCCCCCTTGAAGTGGCCTAGGATCAATAAAATATTATGTGATCTCATATATTGTGCATTTTATCAATTAATTGTTGCAGGTTCCTCACATCTGGTACCATAGCACTTTCTTGGGCTCGTTGGGTGAAATTTCTGCCAAATTTTTTTTCGCATATGTTGTAGGTTCGGATCTGGGAATAATCCCTATCCGCTTAGCTGTGGGAAGTACTTGGGCATAATCCATAAAAATCATTGTGAGGAGTGCCACGAGAACCCTGAAGTAGCTATCCCATTGAGAGGACCTGCCCGAGAAAATAACAACGACCCCTACCTGATTGACTAGTTCCCACCCGTGAGGTAAACCAAGAGCTGTCGTTTGTGGAAAATCGGTTATCATTTTTACCTGAGCCATGGAGTGAGGGGTACTTCCCCAATACACAAGCCATCATATAGAAATGGTGGCCAAGTGAATCCCCTGAACCGTTAGGATGTTGAGCATACTTGGGGTCCATATCTATTTTCAGTTGATAAATTGCATATTTCCTCTGTCCAGAACTGTTGCCGATCACTTTCGCATCATTGTAGATCCATCTATTGATGATCACTTCCACGCCATTGTAGATCCATCTATTTATAATTCCTTCTGTGTCATTGTTGATCCATCTGTTTTCGATCCCATCTGCGCCGTTGCAGATCCATTTCCAAAAAAAAAAAAAAACTCCTGGTTATGGTTGTCACCCGCGCAGGAGAAAAAACCATGGAGGAAGAACTTGCAGCCCTCAAAACCAAACTCAAGGATATGGATGAAAAATTTATTGGCCTCCATATTGAGCATTCAGCTATGAACAATAAATGATAGTCAGAGTCTTCTTCAAAAAATGGGTTCTCTTCTTCCAGCAATTTCCATGGTCCAAAGCTTGATTTTCCTCGCTTCAATGGTATTGGTACGACTGGATGGATCTATTGGGAAGAAAAATATTTTAGTCTGCATAATATTTTTGATGTCGACAAAGCTCCCCTTGCATCCTTTCATCTGGAACAGCAAGCTCTTCAATGGTACCATTGGTACATCAAGGCTCACGAAGAGCTAAAATGGCCATATTTTTGCTAGCTCCTTTTGCAACGATTTGGTCCTAGTGCTTTTGATGACTTCATAGGATCCCTCACTAAACTTTGCCAAATTGGCACTGTGAGAGAGTATCAAACCAAATTTGAGAAACTATCCAACCACACCGAAGGATTGCCTGATGACTTCTACAGGAGTTGTTCTATCAGTGGTCTAAAGGATGCAATCCGCTCTGAGGTCAAAATGTTCTCTCCCAACACAATGATGGAATCTGTGGGGTTGGCTAAGTTGGCAGAAGGCAAGATTAATGCAGCCCAACAGAGCTCCAAACCCACTTTTGTTCCCTGTAGAAAAATGGGTTCTCAATGACCTCCCATCCCGCTAGCTCCTTGACCAACTCCTATCAAACATTTGTCTGAAACAGAGATGCGGGCGCGCAGAGAAAAATGGCTTTGTTAGAATTATGATGATAAATTCACTCGGGGCCACAGATGTGTGGAGCAAAATCTCTATCTCTTGGATGTGGATTCCCCGCCTGCCTCTGAAATTGGTGAAGGAGCTCTAGATACAATAGATGATCAGGTCGACATTTAGGAACTGCTTATTGACCCTCCTTCTCAGGATGACCACCCAAAGATATCTCTCCATGCTTTAGATGGAATCATCACCCCCAAAACAATGTGGGTCAGGGGTTACTTCAAGAATATTCCTCTTACAATACTCATTGATTTTGGTAGCACTCATAACTTCATTGACCCTCGGATCGCCAAATAGGCTGATTTGTTTGTCCATCCTTGCTCCAACTTTGAAGTCATGGTTGCCAATGGGGGAACCTTACCTTGCAAAGGGAAGTGTCGCAATGTGTGTCTCTCTATGGGATATTATAGCCTGAGCTCTGACATGTTTTCCTTGACCTTGGGTGGATGTGATGTGGTTTTGGGCGCTCAATGGCTACGCACACTTGGCCCCATCTTATGGGGTTTTTCTGAAGTTTGGATGCAGTTTTCATCTAATGGAAAAAAACACACATTGACAGGCTTACAACCAAGGTCTCTCAGCATCATCAGTTCACATCGCATGGAGAAAATCCTTAAGAAGTGTTCACATGGTGTCATCGCTTAGATCTATTCCATTCAGATGCAAGCATCAATGGTCTCCACTACTCCTTTGGATCTACAACAAATTATGGATCGATATACAGGTGTCATTGTTGAAACAGTGCGGTTTCCAACTTCAAGTCCAGAGGAACGTCGTATTCAGATCCTTCCTGGAAGCGTTCCTCCCAACATCAGGCCCTATCGCTACCCATTTCACCAAAAAACAGAGATTGCAATGCCCATTCGGGACTTACTGAAGCAAGGTATCATTCGCCCAAGAATTAGTTCCTTTTCTTCACTAGTTCTTCTTGTCCACAAAAAAATGGGTCATGGAACCTCTACATTAACTTCCAAGCATTTAATCACCTCACAATCAAGGATAAGTTTTTGACTCATGTTGTTGATGAGCTTCATGGTGCTCAATTTTTGTCCAAGTTGGATCTTCATTCTGGGTATCATCAAATTCGGGTTCATGAGGATGATATCCCTAAAATAGCTTTCCGCACACATGATGGACACTATGAGTTTTTGGTCATGCCCTTTGGCCTCACTAATGCTCCCTCCACATTCCAGGCATTGATGAATAAAATATTCTGGCCCTACTTGTGGAAATTCATTTTGGTCTTCTTTGATGATATTCTCATCTACTGTAAAACATGGGTTGAACATCTCCAACATATGGATCTTGTAATGCAACTTTTCTCTGACCATCATCTCCACGCCAAAGAGTCTAAATTTTTTTTTGGACAGAAGGAAGTATAGTATCTTGGGCACATTATTTCAGCACAAGGGGTTCGCGTGGATCCTGCCAAAATCATTGCCATGAACAATTGGCCACATCCTCAGACACTTAAGAGCCTTTGTGCTTTTTTGGGGTTGATTGGATACTACCGCAAGTTTTTCAAGGATTATGGTAAAATTCCATCTCCATTAACTTTTCTATTGAAAAAGGATTCTTTTACATGGACACCTTCTACTGAGTGTGCATTTGAAAAAATGAAACAAGCTATGTGTACTACACCTGTTCTAGCTATGCTCGATTTTTCGAGGCCCTTCACTATTGAGAGTGATGCTTGTGGAAAAGGACTTGGTGTTGTTCTCCTTCAATATGACCATCCCATTGCATTCACCAGCAAAGCCCTTTCAGGTAAGAATTTAGCTTCCTCTACATATGAGAAGGAAATGATGGCTATTTTGCATGCAGTACAGAAGTGGCAACCATACTTATTAGGGAATCATTTCCGCATCAAGACTGATTATCAGAGTCTAAAATATTTCCTGGAACAACGTGTATCGTCCCCAACACAACATAAATGGGTTAGAAAAATCATGGGGTATGACTATGAGATCACTTACAAGAAGGGTAAGGACAATATTGTGGTGGATGCTCTTTCTCACACATTTGATGATCAAGCCTCTCTTTAAGCTATTTCTATGCATGTTCCAAATTGGTTGCAATCTGTTCAACAGGGCTATGTCAACGACTCTTCATTATCTCAAATCATCCAACGCTTGGCCAACAACCCTTCTGTTGTACCACATTACTCTTGGGATGGTGCTTATCTGAGATACAAGGGTCGTCTGGTGCTTCCCCAGAGCATAGATCTTCAACATGATGTCTTCTATGAACTCCATTCTTCTCCATCGGCAGGGCACTCTGGGTTCCTCAGAACATATGAGCAGGAACGACATAACTTCTTTTGGCAGGGAATGAAAAGGACAATTCAACAGATGGTGGATGAATGTGATACCTACCAGCACAATAAGGGTGAAACGACACTCCTTTCAGGATTCCTCGAACCCTTACCCATCCCTACATGGATTTGGACAGATATTTCTATGGATTGCATTGAAGGGCTCCCTAAATATGGAGGGAAGACAGTGATTTTGGTGGTGGTTGATCACCTCTCCAAATATAGTCATTTTTGTGCTCTCATCCATCCCTATACAGCCTCCTCAGTCACTCAAATCTTCCTGGACAAAATATTTCATCTTCATGGCATCCCTTTTTCCATTGTCTTGGATCGTGGTGCGAATTTCATCAGTCATTTTTGGAAATAACTATTTCACCACATTGGCACCAAACTGAAGATGAGTTCAGGGTATCACCCACAAAAAGATGGTCAGGCTGAAATTATCAATAAATGATTGGAAACTTATCTTCGTTACTTCACCTCTGAACAAAAACATCAATGGGAAAAGTGTCTCCCTCTCATTGAATGGTGGTACAATACCTCTTACCACACTGTCTCTAAAATGACTCCATATGAAGCAGTCTATGGTTAGGCACCACCAGTTCTTCTTCCATACACCCCCAGTAGTTCACCAGTTCAGAAAGTTGACACGGTCCTTCGAAACCATGATCAGATTCTTCACATTTTGCGGGACAATCTTCACATGGCAAGAAATCGCATGAAGCAACAAGCCGATCAACACCGTTCTGAGCGCACTTTTAAAGCAGGTGATATGGTTTCACTTCGTCTCCAACCTGACAAGAAATCCTCCCTGAAACTCAAAGGTCGTCATAAGCTCGCTCCAAATTTCTATGGGCCATATAGGATTCTTTAGAAGATTGGGTCCACTGCTTATAAATTGGAACTTCCTCCTTCCTCCGGTATTCATCCAGTATTTCATGTCTCTTGTCTAAAGAAAGTTCTTGGCACCAACATCAGAGGACAAACTATTTTACCCGAGCTGGATAATGAAGGATCCATGCTTTTGGAGATGGAGGCCATCCTCAATAGGCGCACTCGTAAGCTTCTCTCTCGCTCTATCATAGAGGTTTTAAATTTAGTGGCACAAAATGCAACCAGAGGATGCTACATGGGAACCACTCCTTCAGATTCAGTAACAATTTCCATATCTAAATCTTTGAGGACAAAGCTTTTTCTAAGGGGGAGGGGATGTTAGGAACCCATGTCAACCCTTCTCTTTAATTTGTTAGTATATTGTTCTTGGACGCATATGCTTTGTAAGTCGTCCTGTAGTATTTGTTGATCCATAGTTTGTATTATTGTTGTTGGACGCATATGCTTTGTAAGTCGTCCCGTAGTATTTGTTGAACCATAGTTTGTATTGTCCCATGGTATTGACCCATAGTATTGAGGCCTAGACTTAGTATAAAATTTTGTGTTAAGGCCAATGAAGGCACTATGAATTTATTTGTATTGAGCTTGATCAAAGGAGGTTTCCCCCTCGAAGTGGCCTGCGATCAATAAAAATATGGTGTGATCTCATATATTGTGCATTTTATCAATTAATTGTTGCAGGTTCCTCACAACCACACAGTAATCGGAATCTATGGATTTGAAGGTGAACCCTACAAGCTACCTACATTCCTAACTATGAGAGTTTTCTCTATGGAATATGTCAGGCAAAGACTATTGTCTGATGAGCTGCACTTCAAGCATTTTAGGCAACATAGATCATTTCACATAGCCTTTCCAAGTGAAAGCCATAAATGCACTGCAATACATCAATGAATTCTTGGAGAATTTGAACTTGATAAAAGTAGAGGTAGGGCCTTATGATCCACATAAGGTCATTTCAAACCAAAGGTTGGAAAATGAAAACTCAGCATATGAGTGCGACCCCAAAGTAGAATGGGAAAGCATAGCCAACAAAGATTACATCCGGAGATAAACCAAAATAGCCTAGAGAAACTATTGAATATTTGAACAACAGAAGTAAGAAGCAAATAGAGGAGTTATAGCTCACAAACAGAACTTAGGTCATCAAGATAGCCAAGCAGATGTTGTTGAAGCAGACTCTCTTAAGAGTGATTCAAAATAGTGCAAATAGTCTAAAAGATGATATTACTACCTTCAAATGTATGTTTGGTGGAGTAATAAAGTTGGGGTTGTCATCACTCTTGGATGGAAATGCAGAATTTTATTCTAAAGAGAAATACCAATCCCTTATGATGCAAAAGAGAAATGAAGATCCTTAGGAGGAGGAGTTAGAAGGAGTGATCAGTGGTGATCAGGTAGCGAACATATTAGGATCTAGATTTCATATATGGATCAGATTGAAAACCATTTTTAGGGATTTGGAACCCCTATCATATGAAAGAAATTTAGAGGCAAAGTTGGCTTTAGAGAACCTGAAAGCACATAGGATCCTTCTAGGGAAACACTGGCAATTGATAACCAAATATAAAAAAAAATTTGCATTGCCTCCCGAAGCACAGCCAATAGGGAAGACTCCAGGGTCATCTCAATAGCACAATGGTCTAAATATACCTCAAGCATCTTGGTAATTTGCAGGACAAGTATCCCCATTATGCTTCATGCCACTTGGAAATCAATTGCCAACTGGAATTCAAGATTACGCATAATTGTAGGAGGAAATGATTCGAGCTAGCATCCCACCAAGTTATCCAACAGTGTCACATCAAATGTACATACATGGACAAAAATCACCAAACAAAGGAAAGAAAAAAGGCGGGGCCCGAAAGAGAAATTGAAAAAGAGAAAAGTGTCCTAGAGTCAAAGTAAAAAGTTAAATGTAAAAAGGTCAATTTTGTAAAATTCTTAAAGTGAAAGTCTGTTACATGTCACTTTAGGCTCAACCATTTTCAGTTAGATTTATAGGCCTATATATTGCAATAGGATCCGTGAGCTCAAGGATGGAAATTTTAGATCTAGAGGCACTATGTCTATTTTTGTGGAATCGATGAGTAATTTTTGCCCTATAATTTCCTTTGTTAGATATTAAAGATATAAAGTGTCATATTGTTTCTATGTATATGAAAGGGTTTATGAGATGATAAATAAAGTTTCTACAACATATTTGGTTTCAATTAAGTATCGGTGATACTTTATTGTCATTAAATGTTGAATATTATGACAAATATTTCAAATGTGTATTTGCCTCTAGCATATCCTTTGAAGCTTTAAGTTCATACACTAATGTATAGTTTTTTTTTTCCTTATTCTATCTGTGAATATCTCGTTGATTGTAAAAATACACATATATACTCATGTATTACCTTTCATTTGTATAAATAACTGTTGAATTATTTGTTTCAAGGCTCAGTGTATTCATGTTGTGCTTTGATTTAATAAATTCATTGTGTATGTGCTTCTTGAATTCACTTAACCTCTCCATCTATTAAATTTGTTCTCATTTTCCTTATATTTTATGTTATACTCTGTAAATTTCCTCTGCAAATTTACCCTTACACTTGCAAAGATTGTTCGTAATCCTTTTGTTACCATAAGAACATCAAGTATGAAATCAAATTACAATTTATATCATAATTAGATCTAATATTTAAAATTTTAGCTTCTATCATGCATGGGCATATTCTATTTTCAACCTAGTCTACCTCTGGGACTAACAGAAACCTTCAGGGGGAATTAACCTGGATGCAACATTTGCTAATAAATCAACTTCCTGATTTTGTGATCTAGGAATGGATTTAATGTTGAAAGTGTCAATTAATGAAATTTAACTCCATACCTCATCTTGATAATCCTTGAGATGACCAAAAATACAATGAATCAAGTTTCATACCTGTCTTACTAGAATTTATGAATCACCATAGAATTTTAATACTTTGACATTAAGATCAATTTCCTTTTTCATACCCTGGATGAGGGCTTCATATTCTGCAATATTGTTTGTACAATAAAATTCCAATCCACATGCTCTAAAAAATTTATTACCTTTCAGATCTAAAAGTAAACAGCCAGCACTAGCGCCTTCCTTAGATTTAGACCCATCGAAGTATAAAGACCAAGACTCACTATCTACATTGAAACTTACAGTATTTATTTAGACCCATTGAAGTATAAAGACCAAGACTCACTATCTACATTGAAACTTACAATATTTACATTATGAACATGGCGATGAGGTTCCTCAGCATGAGTACAGTGAAGTATTTTAGACTACTGTCCTGATTTTATAAATGATGAATTTCCAGCACTAAAATCCCCCCAAAATTAATCAAAGCCATAATTTCCCAAAATGGAATAAACAAACAATACTAGCTCGTTAGGATCATCTAATTTTGTGACTCTATGCTTCATGTATATTTCTCTATTTACCTTAATATGATTTGGTCGACCATTTTGGGGAAGCCAGAGATGTGACCAATCTGTGGAAAAATAACCATTCAAATTTTGAGACCACTACTGACTCAAAAATAGACTGTAAGCATCTAGTATATTTGCAACAACTATATCTATAATATGATGAATTTGTGGATTAGCATATAGACTAATTAATACACCTTTTATTTCTCCCAAAACCTTGACATTATAATTATCAAGATAAACTATTGTAGTTTCAGAATGTTAAATTCAACATTACGTTAGAGGACACTCCCGAGTCTACCATATAGTTAGGAACATTCTTGTTAAAGATTTCGAAAGTAAGGAGAAAAGGAGTTTGGAACCTGATATTTTACCAATTAAAGAAACCTTATCTGTAGATTGTTTGTTTTTCATATTTGCAAAAGTATTAACAGAGTTGGGACTGTCATTACTTGTAGTAGTCAAACTAGAATTTAAACTATTTCTGTTCGAAATATTTCCACCTTTGCTTGTTGAGTTAGCATGGAGGTTTTGAAGAGTTTTCCTTTTGAATTGGAAGAATTTTTAGAAGCTCAAATACTGAAATGTTATATTTCATCCTTTTAAAATCTTCTACCAAATCATATTCCAAATCTGATGTTTGAATGTTTTAGGTGTGATCGGCTGAGATTTAGAAGTGGAATTAGTATTTTTGTTCTGATTGGAGGTTGAGGAGACTTATGTATCTATTAGACCTTTATTGTGAGTTTTTTAAGAGTGATGATTGAAATAAATTGATTTAAAACCATCTTCATCCTTCTTCTGAGACATATCCCAGAAATGACCATTGGTTGGAGGGGGTTCATCAACAATACCATCCACAATTTCACCTCCCTCTTCCTCTCAGAATTCCTTAGTTTCTGTTGGGCTACTACCTCTTTCTTTAAATTTCTCTTACTGACCCGGGTTCAGCGCAGTTGTGGTCCAACAAAACCCTTTTTCACCGGCCCTTTAGGCAACAGTCTGCGAATAGACTGAGGTCTCACCCGAGGAAAAGCTATGGGAGGGCTGCAAAAACACATTTCTACATCCAGATGATGCGCAGATAATAAACTGGTGAGTTGCGCGAAGTCACACCTACTTCACGTTTACTTCTTATGCTATAGAGAACACTAGGACCGCACACTTCACAATGGCCACAATACAATATGATAGAACAACTCCAGGCTGTGCTTCTCAACAATCACACACTTTACAGACTTCGCTGACTTCGCTGAATTAGTGTTTAGTCCTATTACTTATGCATTCAACCTACTCAGAATTACTTGTACATTCAGTTATACATGTCCAATACTTAACATATTATTCTCATCCATCATACATGTGAAAATACATATAAAAGAGTGAACATACACAAACATGAACATAACATAAGAAATATCATAGATTCAATCACACAACACAAGTATTTATGTGGTTAACATATGGGAGCTACATCCATGTGAACTATTGTTTATATTAATGGGAAGGTTTCAACAGTTCTAGTCTGTGCACTTAGCTGTAGACTCTTCTCTCTACAATATGTCTCTGCGCACATAGTTGTAGAGCCTTTTTCCTCTCTTTTTTCTCTCTACAATACTTAGTCTTTTCCACAAGACTTAAGACCAAAAATAATACCATGAGAGACCAACCCTTCCCTTACAAAATTTCCCTTTTTATAGATCATGCCCGAAGGTCACATCTTTACAATCATTGTGGGACAAAATCCTATGCTACCCAACAATCCCCCAAAAATGGCGCGGTTGCCCCGCTAACCAGGCCTGTCATAGTCGATAGCTACATCACTTGACTTCGACCGCCTTTCTGCACAACTTCTAGCTCTTATGCCACTTCTGACAGCCGCAGTTATGACTGCTCGGCTCTAACTGCATACTAGAATGTCCCTTTCCGCTGCTCCACTTCTTATGTCATCGTCGGTCCACCGCTTTGCTTCTAACGATTTTCGCCGCTCTGGATGTCTTAGTACTTTGTCTGTACTAAGGCGGCAGGTCACTTTCCTCCAATTTCATGTCGCTCTTCACCCTGCTCTCGGGATTTTGCAGAATCTCTTAACCAAAATAGGTTGTTGGTGTACCTCGCTTCTCTTGTACTTTGCTGCCAAAATTAACCGCTGCGCAGGAGCCTTTCTCCACAAAAACTGTCTTACCAAAAAGTGATCGACTTGGTCCATGCCCAACAAGCCCCTAACACTCACATGTGGCTCATCCCTGAGCCACTCCGACTGGTTTGATCCATCTACGCATCTACTGAAGTGCTCGATCACTCAGTGAACTCTTGAACAGTTGTGCTGAGCTTCGCAACTATTTCCCTGGCCTCTTGCTCGCATTCCTTGATTGTGTCAAGCATTTCCTCTAAGATAGGTTCCATAAGTTTCTCCTTGACAGTATCCTTTGTCGCTCGAATATCTTGCAACTTCATCTCAATTTATTCTATCAGTGTTAGTGCTTCCTCCTGCAGCGGCTGCAATCTTAAGTAAGCTTCAGCTTCCTTTGTTCTCAATATTTCCAACTCTCTCTAAAGTTCTCTCCTTTCTGCAAACTTTTGCATATTTTTCCTTGCTGGAAATTCCTTCATAGCAGTATTAACAGAATCGAGATCTTGCTGCTTCCCCTGCACTTCATCCTATATTCTCTGTAACTTTGGTTCTTCTTGTAACATAGCCCAAACCTTAGAGACTTCATCCAGCAGGCTTTGGCATCTCGCCACTTCTGCATAGATGATTTTTGTGGAATTCTTTAGTACCTTAGCTCTTGCTTCTTCCTCCTGCCGCGATGTTCCAGCTTGCTGCTGAGCTTCCATCTCAACAATTTTATCCTTATGGGTAACTTCCAACTACATCATTTCTTCCTTCAGACTGTCTATAGCAGCACCAATCTTTGGGATGCTCGTCTCTATTTCTAGTTCTTCATCATATTCAGGCAACTTCGCTAGGATTGTTGAAACTGATTCCATTATTTTTCACTGCTTCTCTTGTGCATAATCGAGATCCTTTGTCTTCAGCGCACATTGATCTTGTAGCTGCTTGTAATTTTCTCCCAGCCTTAGGTACTGGTTATAAGAGAGTAAGTCGCTATCGTGGATTTCTTCTGTAATCTGCATGTGTAAGTTATGCAATCCCTCTATGGTTAACATCCCCACATTGATTTCCAGATGTGCGAGCCGTCGTGCACTTTCAACAATGTCATCTATTGTAAATATGATGGACATTAGCTCAATTTTGACTATCGGGGTCCTCATGGTATAGGCAGGACGGTTTCTCCTCTGCTAGCTTGATTCACCTAACCGGTCGTCGTGGTCTGGTTCTTTTACCAAGTCTCATTGGACTTGTTCAATTCTTGTAACCAAAATTTTCAGCTTGGCGACATTTTCCTTCATTTATGTTTGCGATGTCTCTTCCTTGGTATTTTTCAGCCCCATTACATCTTCAAGATATTTCGATACCCTGGTTGCGATGCACTCATAGTCATCGTCGTGCAACTGCGCATCTAGCGGTCGTCAAGTAGCTTTCGTCTTCTTTTTCTGTGGTTTTTCTGGCACTTCTGTGTCAGGTTCTTTCCTTTTCTCTCCTGCTCCTTGGTCAGGAATTGGATTTTGTGTACTTGTGACCTCGGGATCTTTGTTTTCTTGGTCATCCTCTTCGTTCTCCTCAGATGAGGTGATGAGCGTGGATGGGGGATCAATCTTCCATTCTGTCGGCTAGTCTTCTATGATCAGGTCGATTCTCTGTGCATTGAGCTGATACAGTCCTTCATACCATGTAGGAGGCGTAATTAGTATTCGTGATTGTATATATATAAAGTGAATCCCAAATTTGAATATCATCTTTGGAAGATACTGAGTCGTCACCTCCTTAGTAATACATGAAGTCTTCTTAATCACTTCGCATAGTTGCTCATAGTAGGGGAGAAACTGCAGGTTGTTCCACCTCTGCTTTTCTGGGTTCGTTGTTTCCCACATGTTTGCGTAGCTCACCCCACATAAATCATTCAGGGCTACTGGAAGAGCATTCTGACAGAGGGGTTCCTTTCACCCCACGAAGGCAATGAGCACCAGCAACTAGTTGTATGGTGATCCATTGTCCTGTGTGTCTCGGACATCTTCTAAAAATTCATTTAACAGATATTTTTCCCAATTGTATTGAAAACTATCTTATCCTTCGCATCTAAGGATACTACGGCAACAAAAACTTTATTTGGCCTGGACTTCCTTAGAAGCCTTCCCGCAATAAGCTGAACCGTGAAGTGCAGAGGGTCGTTTTTCATCCCAACAGTTACATAACCCCGGCTTCCTTTGGTTAGTTCGAATTCAACCTTTATTCTTGGGGCCAATTCTTTATCCTATTTCTTTCCAACGAACTCAATTGTAGGGTCTACACCCATTTTTATTTGGCCCATAATCCTGGTGATAAGGTCAACAATAATGTTCACATTGCTGTCCAACCATATGTACCCCTGGTGCGTGCATGACAACAGAGTGTGCACCACGGCATTGACCTCATTGCTTCGATCGAAATGCAAAATCCGTAGCAAATTGAGTAGTCCAGATCTGGATAACGACTTGGCCCATTCCATCGGGACAACATTCATTTTCTTAGTAACCTCATCGTATTTCCTGTACATGTATTTATCCGGCTAGAATTGCGGAAACTTGTCCTCATTCAACAAATCATGGTCTGTAAATTTGCATTCGGGGATCTTGCCGAGCAAATTCTCCTTCAGTCGCACATGATTTGACATCGACGGTAGGGGAATATTATAATGGGCATTCTTTTCAAGAAGCATGTATGGTGTGTCACTTCTTCTTGGGATAATATACTTTGGAACGCGCCATATTGGCGTCAACGATTTCCCTTGTGGTGAAGATGGATTCTTAGTACCTGTGGCCTTGGGATTTCCCTGGTCAACGGTCACGTGCTTATCTTTATTCTGTTGTTGTGGTTGATTTCGTGGTGAGTTCCTGGACGCGCCACCCTGTTCTGGAGCGGCTTTCTTGATGGGTGTCTTCATCACTCCTCCAAGACCAAAATGGATGAAAGTACCCTAAATTTCTTCTAATGTCAGCTCTTCATACATATACTAGCGAGCAACTGTTTCTTTCAGCTAGTAAACACTTAGGATTTCACAATCAATAAAAATTCAAAATTCATTGTAAAACTGGTAAGTAAACAGTCTTTACCATTTATAGGCCTTTTACCCCAATGGTGTGCCCATAACGGATAGTTAGACCTTAAATTTCATGATCGGTGGCCAAATCCCCCAAGGATCTCGGTCCTTTCCTTCATTGAATGCATCGGAAATGGCTAAATTTTCATTAAATGCAAACGCGACCGTCGGAAAAACACTATATAATGGCTATATTTTCGACCGAAAGTTGTAATGGTTACCTTTCCCTTATCGTCATAAGTGACTGTGCAACTCTGAAGTTTACTGCGCATTTCTTCCTGTTGGCTTCCAACTTCGCAACGCAAGCCTTCTCTTATGTGAGTTGCGAGGTTCACTGTGCATTTCCCTTTTTTCGATGTTAACTTCACATGTTGAACCTATTTTGACTTCACAACTCCACTTGTTATGTGCGTATCATAGCATAACTCTCGTTTGCATAAAAACTTCACATTTTACCAAAATTGCATGCAGACTCTTTATTCTGTCATTCTTAGTGTCCAGTTTCAACCGAATATGACACTTAGAATCCTCTTCGTTGCTAATCAAATGATGTCTTGTGAAGTAGGACTATCCCTGTAAGGTTTTAGTCTACTTCCATTAATAAGACCTGGTAGGTTGTCTCTTGCTAATGTGTCTAGGTGGACTGCGCCACCATTAGTAACATGCTTGAAAACATATGGCCCTAGCCAATGCCTCTTAAATTTTCCTGGAAACTTCATGAATATTATATCATAGAGGGGGACAAGATCTCCTACCTAAAAGAATTTGTGCTTGATATGTCTACAATGCCATGCTTTTTCTCTGCCTTTTTGCACTTGCTAGTGAAAGCCTACAATGAAACAATCTTCTTCTATCTCGGCTAAGTGTAGTATCCTTTATTCTATTGTATCATCGTTGGTCATGTCTTTGAAAGATGCAATTCTTAGACTCGGTACTATGTATTCCATTGGCATCACAGCTTTCTGCCCATATGCTAACCTGAAGGGTGTATGACCTGTCAACTTCTTGCAAGTTGTCCTATATTCCCATAACATAGCTGGTATTTGCAGATCCCAATCATCCCTATTTGTATTACATACCTTATTCAGTGCATTTTCCAACACTTTTTTAAAAGCTTCAACAGTACCATTGGCCTGTGGATGATATGGTGTGCTCTTCTGATGGTAAATCTGAAATTCCCCAGTCAAGGCTTCAATAGTTATATTCAGGAAGTGAGTTCCTTGATCGCTCATTAGGATCTTTGGACATCCAAACCTTGTAAGGATGTTTTCAAAAATGAACTACGCGGCAGTAACTATGCTACAGTCCTTTACTGTTTTTTCCTCTGCCCATCTGGTTAGATAGTCTGTAGCTATAATAATGTATCTCGATCCAGTTTGTTTTCCTGGTGGGTTGATAGGCCCCACAAAATAAATATCCCACTTATCAAAGGCTTGCAATGTCAACTGTGGCATCAATGTCATATCATCTCTACGATATGGATTTCCTATTCTCTGGAAAACATCGCAACTGCGACAATGTTCTTTTGAATCCTTATGGAGTGTAGGCCACCATAGTCATGCTCTTAAAATTTTCTATGCAGTAGATATTCCTGTGTAGTGGCCTCCAGACACCCCTGAATGTGCTTTAGCAAGTATCAAAGGTTTATCATGTTCTAGCACACATCTGCGCAGTACTTCATCCGGTCCTAGCTTGTATAATTGTCCTGCAATTATGGTGAATTCAACTGCTTTTACTACCAGTTCTTTCTTCTGCTGCATAGTAAAATTTGTGGGTTCCAGACCTGTGGTTAGGAATTCTACAATGTCCTTATAATAGTCATCTGCTATCTGAATATAAAACAACTGTGCATCTGGTAGATTGTCTTCCAGGTTGGTGGGTTCTTCGCCTGATTCAATTCTAGAAAGATGGTCAGGTCCTGAGTTCATCCTTCCTGGCTTAACAATGATTTCAAAGTCATACTCCTGAAAGAGTAACAACCATCTACAAATTCTTCCCCCTAAAACTAGTTTATTGACTGGGTATTTCAATGCTGAATGGTCAGTAAGCATACAGAAGTGCGCACCTAGCAAATAGTGTCTGAACTTCTACAGTGCGTACACCATGGCTAAGCCTTCTCTTTCTATTTTGGTATAATTATTTTCTATTGAGGACAACTTCCTACTTGATAATGAAATAGAATGGTCAATTCCTCCCTCACCTAGTTGAGCTAGCACAATTCCAAGTGCAATGGATGAAGCATATACATGCACGTGTAACGGTTTACTCCAGTCTGGAAAAACTAAGATAGGTGCAGTTACCATCCTCTCCTTTAGTGTGTCCAGTCCTTTCTGACAATATTCATTCCATATGAACTTCGCTTCCTTCTTCAACAACTTCTACATAGGCACAGTGATCTGCGCATACCCTTTGATGAACTTCCTGTAGTATCCTCAATCCTGTGTGTCCCAATGTAGTGCGTAGCTATTTACTAAATTGGGTGCTGGCAGATTCACAATAACTGTAATTTTAGTTGGATCCACCATCAGCCCTTGTTTACAAACAATGTGTCCCAGTGGAATTCCATAGGTAACATAGAAGATGGTTTTCTTCAAGTTTAGGGATATCTGATGTTGTCTACACTTTTCTAACATCAATCTTAAGCTGGTATAATGGTTCTTCAATAACTTGAATACTGTCCAATCATCAAAATACACTTCTAAAAATTTATGGATGAAATCCTTGAATGCAACATCAAATAATCTTGAAAAAATAGCAGGTGCGTTCTTTAGACCAAAGGGCATAACTGTGTGCTAAAATAAGCCCCATTCGGTGGCAAATGTGGTCTTGTCCCTGTCTGCTGTGTCAATTCTGATCTGATGATATCTAGAAAATCCATCAGTGAAAGAGTATGCTTCATTCCCTCCAACATTATCTAACACTTCATATATGAATGGAGTAGGAAATAGGTCATGCAGTGATGCATCGTTTAACTTTCTGAGATCTGCACAAAGCCTAATTTTGCCCTTAGTTTTATTTTCCTAGATAACCATAGGACTTATCCATTCTGATTCTTCTATAGGTTCAATGATTCCTGCATCAAGCATCTTATCAAGCTATGCTTTTACTCTTTCTTTATATCTTGGATTTAGTCGATAAGGTATCTGCTTAATAGGCTTCGCATCTGGCTTGAGAGGTATTTTCATAACTCCCAAGTCGCCCAAAATGCCTTTCATTTCGGAAACTTTGTAGGAAATAAGACTTCGTATTTGTGCAGTAAATATTCTATCTATGCAACCATCTCCTTGTCCCAATAATACCCTATAGAAGCGAACTTTGGTTCTTCAGTAGTTCCAATGTTCACTTTTCGAGTTTTTACAGGATTGCTTAGATCCGGAATTTCCAATGGAGGTCCTTCTACTTCGCGATCTAATTCTGATTTAGGTGTGTTAACATTACACGGGTTATCATCCTCGCTTTCCTCTTCATCTTCATCTAAAGTGAAGTTATAACATTCCAGGGCATGTTCTAATTGTCTTTCCCATTCTAGTTGCTGATACATAGGTTCCAGTGTGTCATTGAATACCTTCTTTTTGATGATCTGTAATGCCTCATTTATACTTGGACATTCATCCTTAAAGCTGAAAGTTGCTTGGAAGTTCTTAATCATGACATACCATTCTACTGTTCCTCTGCGAAGTTCTGTTTCTGTGTACCAGTTCTTCGGAATTTTCTCTAATGTGTGTACAAACAGATGAACCCATTATGTTTCCGGTCTATGTGTCCAAGCTTTCGTGAAAAGGTCTATGTGATCTCTAGGATTAGTTTGTCCATTATATTTCACTTGTACAAGCTCAATATTTTCTATAAATATGATCTTCATCATGTGCTTGCATTCTTCCCACGTGGTCAGATTCTGCTTATGCACAACCCACCATCTAGCAGGTGTACTGTGCAGTGCTGTATCCAATGTTGCTATCTTGTGTTCAGCTAAAACTGATATAAGATATTCTTAAAAAAATATATGAATATTACTCAAGCCATCATAAGTAGGGATTGGACTTACCTCTATTCCAATCCAGCGTAATGATTTCGTGAGCTGTGTGCATCTTCTTGCAGACACTTCATGCATTCTACTCTACCAATTTTCTAGTCCTGCATTTGATTCTGATATGCAAGAACTGTCACATATCCAACTCAATGTTCCATCATCCGTTAGGTTGATGTAATCTATCTGATTCAGCATAATCTTGTAGATATGATCCAAATATTGAGTTCTGCATTCTTCTCTTATTGGTTCAGTATATCTAGGTCCTTTTGAAGGATCCAACGGAGCGATGACCCGGATATCTGGTCCTTCGAATATCATCTGCTCTTTTTCAAGTTGATAATTGTGAGGTTATCCATTTCCCAATCTATCCCCAATAGTGCAGGATAGGGTTGGCTATCATCTACGATCTCAATCACTTCGAATTCTGCTCTACTTCGCACTCCATCAATGTCAATGACAAGATTTGCTAACCTTCCAAAGGGTAGAACCTTTTATTGATTGGCTAGTCTCAACTGTATTAGTGACCATGTTAACTTCGGCTTTCCCATTTGTTCCCATGTCTGCTTTGTTAAGACATTTACTTCTGAGCCTAAGTCAAGTATAATATCTTCCATTTCAAATTCCCTAATCTGCACATTTAGTCTCATTTCTCTTCTGGTTCTTTTATGGTTCTTAATATGATGAACCACTCTATGTGCTTCATTTACTACATTACGCTGCTCGTAATGACTCAATAGGATTTGTAATTCTTCTAAAGCATTTTCATGATTTGAAAACTTCATGCAGCTCTGTAAAAGTTGTGCAACAGGACTCCTCATGTCTGTTGCAGTACGTGATCGATCATATGAAGCTGGCATATCCATCATAGGCGCAGTCTCACTTCGCAACTTGATTCTTGGAGTTAAAGGTTTTGGCTCTTTGAAGGTTTCTCTTGCTTCCATGAATACTTCTTTTTCTTTGCTCAAGTTGAAAGCATGTGTTTTTCCAGTTGCTTTTCTTATCCAGGCTCCTTTAGTAGGCTTTTGTTTAGCTTGGTGGTTCTCATAACTTGAAGCCTCAGCTCTTTGATCTTCACCCATCGTGGCTCCACTTCACGTTATAACATGAATATTGCAATCTGTATTCCGTTTTTAAGCTGCAATCATCTGTATGTTTTGATTATGTGCTTTTGGTCTTCTCTCTTGCATTTTAGCTTGCAAAACAGGGCATACCTCAATGACATGTTCAAATGATTTACAATATTTACAAGTAGTACAAGGGTTCATACAGTCTCTAGTTAGATGTCCTGGTTGAGCATAGTTATAACACACAATCTGGCCTCTTCCTCATCCTTGTCTAATGTTTCTTCCTCTTCTTATTAATCCACCACGTCCTCTATACGTGCCTTGATCATACAGCGCATTTTCAGTGTTATGTGGTGTTTCTTCTTGTACTCGGTAGACATCATGCTTTCTTTCTATCATGAGGTCGTATTCTCTACAATTGCTATCATCATGGCCAAATGACTTATAGAATGTGCAATACAAGTTCTTTGTTGTTTACACATACTTCTGAAGTAGGTAGCAGTCCTTTGGGAAATTTCCTCTACATCGACAAATCTCACACCAAGGTCCTTGCTATTGATTCAATGGGTTTGGAGCTCCGCTAATGATGTAATCTCTAACGACCGGACATTGTTCTTTGGAGTGACCTTCTCCCTTACACTTTGTACACCAAACCTCTTCTCGGGTTTCTTTTCCTTTCTTCATATCTTGCAGTTGTAATGTCAAATTTACTAGATGGGTCTGTATCTGACCCATACCTGCACTAGTATCTCCTATGGGCAAAGCCTCTAGTTTCATCACAATTTCTACGGCCTCTGTCTATGAAGTAACCTTCTGTTGCATCAACGGTAACCTTATATGTGGAAACATCACAACTATGAACCATTCTTGGTGCTTTTGTGGTGCTATTTCAAAGCTCACGTGATCTAACAGCGCTTTGAACTTTTGATCAAATTCCCATACTGACTCACTCAGTTTCTGCTTAATTTCTTTCAGCTCTGTGATACACTGCGATTCTGACTTAGGTTTTTTAAACTCTCTGATGAGCGTTGTTCTAATCTCTGCTAGTGTCATATTATGTCCAATAGAGTACTTCATAAACCATGTTAAAGATCTGTCCCTGAATGTGGTGACTAGATGTGCTTGTCTAATAGCATCATCGTGTACTTGTTTAACATTCCACATGGCTTCACAAAGAAACCAATGTTGCTCTGGGTCCTCAAGACTAGTTCCTTTGAATATAGGAAGCTTAATGTCGTCTATCATTCTTCTTCTAGGAGGCGTAGTGTTCTGTGATGTCTTAGGTATACTACTACTTAGAACGTTTTGAGTACTGGCTCCTACGGTGTTACTACTACTATTGTTCTGTGGGTTAGTAGTATTTCTATCGTCAACTAGAGGTTTCTATGGAGTGATTGGCTGATAGTGTTGGCAGGCATTTGGTAGAGTGCTATTGCAGCATCTCCGATGCTGCAACAAGGCAAAAGATGGCATGAATGGTGAGGAGCGAAAGATTAGTGATGTATTTTGGGTCTATTGTACCGCAGAATGCGGGTTTTGGGTCATTTGGACAACATACAATGTAATGTTGAGTCAGTTATACCGCAGAATGCAGGTTTTTGGTCGGTTTTGTACCAAGTTAGTTAGATATTGGGTTACTTGTCCAAATGTCGGTTAGGATATTGTTAGTAAGTGGACAAGCATTGTAATGGGGGAAGCCTATATATAGATAACAGTCGCAGGTATTGAGGGAGACGAAGATGAGGGGAATCAAGTTGGGGGAAGAGAAGTGCATGTTTTTGGGTTGTTTCTACGCATCTCTGAGATATTGCCGAGACCTAATCTTTGAGGAGATATGGTATCTAAGGTTTTGCAGTGATAATATTTGATGAAATTGTTATGGTGCAATTCTTGGGTTCTTTCTGTTTATTTATGGTAATGCAATGTCGCACTTCATGAATAATGCTATGTTTCCTTGATGCAATGTTGCTTTACTGTTATTACTGTGGTGATAATGAATGTTGCAATTGAATAATGCATTATGAACACATGTAAAATGTTTGAGATTCCTATTTAGTTTTGCAATAGAGTTAGTTCATATAGCTGCAACTCTCCTCCTTCCTCGGTAGAAACATGGTTCCATCTGCTCTCCCTGGATGCCTCGGGTGAGACCTCATCTGCTCTGCAGGTGTTGCTGGGTGGGATAAAACCTGCCCGGGTCGGTGCCCAGGGAGACTGTGGCATGTGTCGATAGGGGAGTGGAACCCCTATCGACTAGAGTCATGTTGGTCAACAAATGGTTCTGTTTTCGGGACCGTGTGAAGAGTGAAAGGAGGACATGTTGTGGCACCCGACGAAGCCGGAGATATAGAGCTGGTTTGATCAAAAGTTGTGGGATTTTGCTGAAGAAGAAATCCAGAACAAGCGACTGACAGTAGATCACTGGGTGGGAAGGTATATTCACGACGGTCCGCATGAATTGTTTTTCTGTGAATTCCCAGTCATTCTGTATGAGTGGTTATTGAAGCTGACCTTCCAGAAGAGGAATTTCCAGGGTGGTGAGCCGACAGCTTGGACCTCGAAATTGATTCAAGAGCTCCAAGAAGTCAATAACAAGGCATCGCGGGCTGTTGAAGTTTGGCTCGATAGCATCTTGGAGGGATATATCAATGAATTTGCGGTCGACACACATAAATCCTATAGTGAAGCTGAAAGATATTTTTCTTCCGCAAACCAAGGGGAAGGTTTTTGTTGTCGCTCGAACTGTCGATTAAGATGCTAATCTGCGAAAAGGGTATATTGAAGATGCATCTTGATCAGTAGACAACCTGGTGGGTGGAGGCCATGGGTACCACAACTATTGGGGAACGGTACATGGAATGGTAAGGGGTAGATGGGTGTAGACCATGAGGAGACTGTGAGTGAAGTCAAGGAAGAAAGTGGTCTTACAAGAGGAGGAGCGAGGTTTCGACAGAAGAAGAGGAAGAGGACAGGAGAAGGTCCTGCTGCGATCGAACTGCAAAACCGCAAAGGAAGACCACATGGGATGAAGCGACCTCACAGTCTTGACAGGGACGGCCAGGCTACACCCAGGATAGAGGCAGGACCAAACCCCGGCACCAACGTACCCACACCTCTGCTCACTATCTCACAAACAACAAGAAATGCCACTTTGACACTGCCAAGTTTGTCAATTCCACAGAAGTTAATTGGTAGCAGCACAACGAAAGGAGGAAGGAAGCCCAGAATGGCGAGGGATGATGCTAAGTTACTGTTGTTCCACGGAAGTGCGACAGACAACCCAGAACAGTATTGGTTTTTGTGTGAAGCAGTTTGGACTATGAAACATATCACTGATGCTAATGCTAAGAAAGGACAATTAGCCATGAATTTGCGAGGTCGTGCATTAGATTGGTTCATAAAGTTTGTTCTAGTCCCTACGGGATCCCCAGATAAGTCACTAGATGAGATTCAAGATCGGCTAATTACTGAATTTAGACGGCCCAAGTCCGAAGCTCAATACATCACAGAATTGAAGGAAATAAAGTAGTATCCCAATGAGACGGTATGGGATTTCGACAAGCGATTCAAGACGCTGATGAAAAAGGTTAGTTTCTATATGAGCATCGTCCAACATAAAGAGTGGTTCATTGCGGCATTGCTCCTGCACATTCGGCTATCGCTGATGCAGCAAAACATTTCGATGCTCAGGGAATCTCTAAAGATTGCAATGCGATTGGAGGCATCACCGATTGGGGAAAATGCAGCTAGGATGTCGCAGATACAGACACAACTCGCTAACTTGACTATACAATTGCAAGATTTGAAGAAGAACAAAGAACAGCGCGATGAAGTATGGTGTACACGATGCCGAGGAGAAGGGCATACGAAGGACAATTGCCTAGATTTCCGCAATTATTTGGTGTCAGGTGCGCAAAACTTGTTGAATGGAGGCAACATGCCGTGGTGTCGCATTTTCCAGGTGTATGGGCACAGTCACGACAATTTCCCTTCTATGCAGAAAATGGTCACAACCCCGAGAAATCTCTATTGCACATTTTGCAAATCGGTGGGTCATGATGACAAAGATTGTCGTGCATATGGGTTGCTACAAGAAAGAATGTGTGATGTATTCTACGTCAAGGATGATCAACGTGACATACAACAACCACAACTACAACTGCAGGTAGCCCAGCCACTACCTCAACTGCAGATGCAGTTCGTACAGCAGCAACAATTGCAGCAGTTCGTGCCGCAATATGCTCCAAGCAAATGGCTCCATAACACCCACAGTACATCCAGCAACCGCAATATGCACTGCAGGGGCAAGGCATGCAGCAGAATCCTATGCAGCTACAGTACCAACAACAGGGCAAATTTTGAGGAGGCTACCGGGGCGAACTCGGTGGAGGATTTGGTCACAGAGGAGGATGAGGTGGTCGTGGACCTGTTCAATGCTATCACTGTGCGGTGTGGGGGCATTATCAGCGAGACTGTCCACTTCTGTAGAATCAGTGTACGTTATGTTTTGTTAATGATCATACAGTTGAGAATTGTCCATAGTTGATTGCACGATGGCAGGTTGGGAATGCTCCACAGATACATAATCAGACCCAGCCGTAGCAATCGGCCTAGAACCAAATACAGCAACCAGTCTAGAACCAAGTATAGAAACCAGTACAGAACCAGCCCTCGCAACCGAATCAAAATGCAAATCCAAATGGGAACCCGCAGGGGAATCTGCAACAGACTCAGATGCAGGGTGCACATATTGCAACAATTTCGGCAGAACTGCGACCACAAGATGCTTCGGTGGCTATTGTAACTCGTGGAGGCAAAACAACTGGGGAAGATAGCTTGCGATCAAGATTTGGTTGGTAGGCCAGAAGATGGTACCATTCGACATCGATGCTGAACGAGAGGCATTCCTTCAGGCACGTCGCACCTTGGAGAAAGACCGCAGTAAGGCTGTTGTTTGTGATATGCCACCTGTTTTTGACACTGCATTAGAGGGAGGTCCATCGACACCATTGTGCACATTGCAAAGGTTTTTTGAGAACTATCTGTTATTGGCCTAGGATCCAGTCACCCTGGTTGAGATTGAGGGATGGTTGCAGCGATTTCCGAAAGGATGGCAGGAGTCGGTAGTAAACTCTCTACAGGGACGGAAGACTGGCAACAAGATGATAATGAACATCCAGACTGGTTACTATGATGCCGATTCAGTTATTCTTGATCTTGGTTTGGATGTTAACATCTTAACCAAGCAAGCGTGGCAGAAAATGGGGAGTCCCCCATTGATTTGGTCTCCTGTGCAGCTCTGGTTGGATAACCATGCGAAAGTAACACCCATTGGGCGAGTTCCGCGGCTAATGGTCGATATTGAGGGTAGGAAGACTTATGCTAACTTCGATGTCATTGAAGTGTTTGAGGGAGGAAGCTCTTATCCTACGCTATTGGGGATTGGATGGGCTAACGATAGTGGAGCTGTAATCAACTTCAAGAGGCGCATGATGACCTTTAAGAATCGTGATCTCAGAGTTGTAGCCTTGTTGGATCCGGCTGATGGATGCCGATATATCGAGCCTGTAAAAGATGACGATCCCACTGGATGGGACCATGCATTCAATATTTCTGAAGACTATATTCATCCCACTGCCAACGGTGAGCTGCGATGGCGCAGCGAGAGCTCTGCATCTTCCGACTCTGATGATGCATTAGAACATTGGTAGAACCGGTTGCACAAAGTGTCATTCCGAAAATGTGGCTTAATTACGCAATCTTTATTTCGTGTTGCGACAGAAATAATCACACTTCCAGTCTATGAGGGGTTTCTTGGCTTAACCAACATTTTGACTGAATTTGAAGAATGGGTCTCAGAACCACAGCAGTTGCTGGCATTGGAGGAAGCACTGAAGGCTGCTCTAGCATGCTAGTGGGCAACACACAAGAAATCTATTGATGGTTGGTCACAGTGTCGAAGGTTGATGATGGTCCGGTTCAGCAATACTGAGGTTTATCACACTAGAAAGTATGATGGTCGGAAGAATCCTAGTGATCATGTGATGGAATGCCAACGATTATGGGTAGCATGACCCAGAGATGAGTGGTTCCATGCTTTTATCCATACCTTAGATGAGATGCCGCGCTCATGGTATACTGCAGTCAAGTTGCACAAAGAAATTACAACATGGGGGGAGTTAACGGTCTGTTTCACTCATACGTTCACTTTTGTGTATGCTAACCCTAACGTAAATAACGCCTTACAGCTCATCTGCGATGTGGTACTTCAGGCTGTTCCGACGGCCTACCCTATCGATCCGCACACATATTGTCAGATGCAGTCTCTTATGGAGTGCTTCAACATAATCAGTGGGCCAGAGGATGAGGATGATCCCCGGAATGTCAACATTCCTGAATCTGAAGGAAGTCACGATGTGGTCCCACCTACTGCGCCAAGTAATCCATTCAGTCAACCATTGAAGCTTTGTAAGCTCAATATCGGCATAGAGGCCACTCCCAAGTTTGCAAATGTTGGGGACTATTGGGGTGACGAGATGATGAGTAAGGTCACTGATTTACTCCATGAGTTTCAAGACTTGTTTCCTACGAATTTTTCCGATATGAAGGGGATCCTGGGTGATTTAGGGGAGATGAGGATTCCTTTAAAACCAGATGCTAAGCCAGTCTGACAATGACCTTATCGACCGAATCCGCGACATAAGGACAAGGTCAAGGCAGAACTTGATCGCATGTTGGATGCTGGTATTATTGAACTAGTGGAAGAGTCCGAATGGATCAGTCCTATGGTGGTGTAGGACAAGAAAACCGGTGAGGTGCTCATTTGTGTTGACTTGCGGAAGTTAAATGATTCCTGCTTGCACGACCCTTTTCCGACCCCATTTACTAACGAAGTACTTGAAGGGGTGGGCGACCAGGAGATGTATTCATTCACCGATGGGTTCTCTGGCTACCATCAGATTCGCATTGCCAAAGAAGATCGCCATAAGACAACTTTCATTACTGAATGGGGCTGCTTTCAGTACACTGTAATGTCGTTTGGTTTGAAGAATGCACCTGCGATATTCTCCTGCGTCGTTGTTGCTGCATTTAAAGACTTTATTCAGAATTTTTTGCAAGTATACATGGATGATTGGACAGTTTATGGGTTGATCCGCGATCATCTGGCCAATCTGCGGTTAATGCTTGAGTGTTGTTGACAGCACCAGATATCACTGAACTTGAAGAAATGTATTTTTTGTGAACCATTTGGGATATTGTTGGGTCATATTGTGTGTAAGCAAGGGTTGTTGGTCGATCTGGATAAGATTGAGCTCATTTTGAGTTTGCAACCACCGAACACTGTTAAGCAATTACGAGCGACTCTAGGGCATATGGGGTATTATCGCAAGTTCATCAAGGGATATGCAACGATCACTGCCCCTATGGACAAGTTGCTGAAGAAAGATGTGCTATTTCACTGGACTCCGGAATGTTAAGATAGTTTTGACACACTGAAGATGAAGATAGCTTCGGCACCAATACTAGTATTTCCGGATTGGAGTAAGGAGTTCCATGTAGATGTCGATGCCTCATCAATCGCATTGGGAGTAGTATTGGCTTAGCCCGGCGAAGGAGATCTTCATCACCCCATTGCTTTCGCTAGTCGGAAGTTGTCATCCACTGAACGAAACTACACCACCATTGAGCGGGAGGGTCTAGAAATGGTTTACACGCTACAGAAGTTCAGGCACTGTGAAGAACCTGCAACAATTAATTAATGAAAATACGAGATAGCAGAAATATCAGAACTCAAAATCACTTTTATATTGAACGCAGGCCACTTCGAGGGGGCAACCTCTTTTGAGCAAGCTCAATACAAATAAATTCACGGTGCCTTCATAGGCCTCAACACACACTTATATACTAAGTCTAGGCACCAATATTATGAGTCAAAACCATGGGCCAATACAAACTATGGATCAACAAAACTATGGGCGACTTACAAAGCATATGTGCCAACAACAATAACACAAAGTATGGATCAATAAATACTACAGGACGACTTACAAAGCATATGCGTCCAACAACAATATACTAACAAAGTAAAGACATGGGTTCCTAACATCCCCTCTCCCTTAGAAAAAGCCTTGTCCTCAAAGCTTTAGATGTGGAAATTGATGCAGAATCTGAAGGAGTGGGTCCCCCGTAGCATCCTCGGGTTGCATTCCGGGCCACTGGCGCCTTTTGAGTTTCAGGGAGGATTGCATGGATGGCTGTAGACGAAGAAGAACCATATCAGCGACATGAAAAGTGTGTGCAGAACGGTGTTGATCGACTTGTTGTTTCAGTCGAATTCTTGGCATGTGAAGATTGTCCTGCAGAATGAGAAGAAGCTGATCACGGTTTCGAAGAATTGAGTCAATTGCCTGAACTGGGGAGCTGCTGACGGTGTATGGAAGAAGAACGGGCAGTGCCTGTCTAGAGACTGCTTCATATGGTGTCCTTTTAGATGTGGTACTATACCACTGGAGTGCTTCTAGGAAATCCATAGAAATAGTTGTCCAAATCTGTGTAGGGACGGGCAAGGGTTTGAGCAGTCCCGAAAGGAGGGTGGTTTCAGCCTTGGTGACTTGGAAAGTATCACAATCAACCACCATCCATTGAATTGTCATTTTCAGTCCCTGCCAAAAGAAGTTACATTGTTCCTGGTCATACTTTTTGAGGAACCCAGAGTTCCTTGCTGAAGAAGCATGGAGTTCATAGAAGAGATAGCCCCGTTGAATGAATTGCAACCAATTTGGAACAAGCACAGAAATAGCTGTAAGAGAAAATGGGTCATCAAATGTGCGAGAAGGAGCATATGCCAACATATTGTCCTTACCCTTCTGGTAAGTGGTCGCATAGTCATAACCCATGAGTTGGATAACCCATTTCAGGTGTGCTGGGGAGGAGACCCATTGTTCCAGGAAATTTTCGAGACTCTGGAGATCAGTCTTGATGCATAAATAATTCCCCAATAAGGATGGCTGCCACTTTTGTACTACATGCAAAATAACCATCATGTCCGGCTGAGATGTAGATGTGGCTAAATGCTTACCGGAAAGGTCTCGTGAAGGCGACAAGCCCACTGGTGCAACAAAGACACCTGCATATCTATCCAAGGAAGTAGTGGAGACTGTTGGTGGGTGCATATTAAGGGAATGGAGCTGAGCAATGACACCATGTGAATTTTTCTTAAGGATCTTTTCCAGGCGATGTGAACTGATGATGTGGAGAGACCCTGGTTGTAAGCCCATAAATTTGTGTTGTGTCCCATTGACTGAAAACTGCATCCAAAGTTCAGCAAAATCCCATAAGATGGGGCCAAGTGTGCATAGCCATTGAACGCCCAAAACCACATCACATCCTCCTAAGGACAAGGCAAACATGTCAGAGTGCAAGTTATAATATTCCATAGAGATATGCACATTGTGACACTTCCCCTTGCAAGGTAAGGTGACCCCATTGGCAACCATAACTTCAAAGTTGGAGCAAGGATGGACAAAACAATCAGCCTGTTTGGCAATCCGAGGGTCAATGAAGTTATGAGTGCTACCAGAATCAATGAGTATGGTAAGAGGGAGTTGCTTGAAGTATCCCCTTACCCGCATTGTTTGTGGGGTGGTGACGCCTGTTACAGCATGGAGAGAGATCTCGGGTGGGTCCTCCTGAGATGGGGTGTCAACATGCGGGTGTTGAATGTCGACCTGATAATCGACTATATCTGGGGCTTCTTCACCAAGTTCAGAGGCAGGCAGAGAATCCACATCCAAGAGATAGAGCTTTTGTCGAACACATCTATGTCCCTACGTGAATTTCTCATCACAATTATAACAAAGCCCTTTTTCTCGGCGTGCCTGCATCTCTGTTTCAGACAAATGCTTGATAGGAGTTGGTCGAGGAGCAGGCGTGATGGGAGGTCGTTGGGAACCCATATTTCTAAAGGGAACAAAGGTGGGTTTGGAGCATTGTTGAGATGTGATCTTGTCCTCTGCCAACTTAGCCAATCCTAGGACTTCCATCATTGTGTTGGGATAGAACATTTTGACCTCTGAGTGGATTTCATCCTAGAGACCACTGATAAAATAACTCCTATAGAATTCATCAGACAATCCTTCTGTGTGATTGGCCAGTTTCTCAAATTCTATCTAATACTCTCTCACGGCGTCAATTTGGTGATGTTTAGTGAGTGCTCCTGTGAAGTCATCAAAAGCACTAGGACCAAATCATGGCAAAAGGAGTTGGCAAAAATCTGTCCAGTTTGGCTCGGGATGAGCTTTGATGTACCAACGGTACCATTGAAGGGATTCTTGTTCCAAATGAAAGGATGCAAGTGGAACTTTCTGGACGTCAAAAGTATTATGCAAACTGAAATATTGTTCTGCCCGATATATCCATCTAGTCAGATCAATACCATTGAAGCGAGGAAAATCAAGCTTCGGCCCACAAAAATTGCTGGAAGAAGAGAACCCGGTGGCTGCAAAAGATTCTGGCTATCGGTTATTGTTCATGGCCGAATGCTGAAGATGGAGGATGAGAAATTTTTCATCCAGATCTTGAATTTTGGTTTGGATGGCTGCAAGTGCTTCCTCCATGGTGTGTGCTCCTGCACGGGTGACAACCATAACCAGGGTTTTTTTTTGTGTGTGTGGAATCGGTAGAAAAACACAAATAGAAGCTGATTTAGTAAAGGGAAATTTGGATTGGGGAAACAATCTGATGGGTAATTGGGGTTTGACTATATTTTGGACACTATCGAAAGGACAGGAAAGCAAAAAAGGGGATTTCAGAAGCGAGGTGATAGAATGAGAAAATTTGGCAGAGAGGTACAAAGAAGCAGAATTAGAAAAGGAACTCGGTGGTAAAATTTGAAGGCGATCGAGTGAAAATCAAAGAAGTTATGGCAAACCCCAAAAATAGACAAATGTGAGATTTCGAGTGTTGGGAAGTGGAATTTGGGATAGGGTCCTTAGGAATGAAATATGCAGAATGGGATTGCAAAGGTGTCAAAGAAATTTCAAGGGAAACGAAGTTAAAACAAGGGAGATATGGCGAAAAAACAAATTTTTTTTTTCTTTCAGAAATGGATCTGCAATGGCGCGGAAGGGATCGACAACAGATCGATCTGAAACGGAACCGAATGGACCAAAAATGGTTGGATATGGAACGGTTGTCAAAATAGATCTGGAACAGATTTCAGAATGGATCTGAAACGACTGGATATGAAACGGCTCAGAATGTATCTGAAACGGCTGGATATGAAATGGCTTGGAATGGATTTGAAACATCACAGAAGTGATCGGCAACAATTCAGCTCAAAATAGATATGGACCCTAGGTATGTTCGGCTTCTTAATAGTTCAGGTGTTTCACTTGGTCACCAATGTTGTCTAACGGCTTGTGTATTGGGGCAGTACCCCTCACTCCACGTCTCAGGTAAAACTAATAACCACTTTGCCACAAATGACAGCTCTTGGTTTACCTCACAGGTGGGAACTAGTTAATCAGGTAGGGGTCGTTGCCCTTTTCGCTAGCAGGTCCTCTCAATGGGCCAGCTACTTTGGGGTTCCTGTGGTATTCCTTACAATGAGTTTTAGGGCTTATGCCCAAGTACTTCCCACAGTTAAGTGGATAGGGATTATTCCCAGATCTGAAGCTGCGACAGATGTGAAAAAAAAATTGACAGAAATTTCACCCAGCGAGCCCAAGAAAGTGCTCTAATACCAGATGTGAAGAACCTACAACAATTACTTAACGAAAATACGAGATAGCAGAAATATCAGAACTCAAAATCACTTTTATATTGATCACAGGCCACTTCGAGGGAGCAACCTCCTTTAAGCAAGCTCAATACAAATAACTTCACGGTGCCTTCATAGGCCTCAACACACACGTATATACTAAGTCTAGGCACCAATACTATGAGTCAAAACCATGGGCCAATACAAACTATGGATCAACAAAACTATGGGCAACTTACAAAGCATATGTGCCAACAACAATAACACAAACTATGGATCAACAAATACTACGGGACGACTTACAAAGCATATGCGTCCAACAACAATATACTAACAAAGTAAAGACATGGGTTCCTAATAGGTACTATTTGTTGGGTGGGCACTTTAAAATGTTCACTGACCATTCTGCGTTGAAATACCTAGTCAATAAGCCTATGTTGGGGGGGAAGATATGCCGCTGGCTACTTCTTTTTCAGGAGTTCGATTTTGAAGTCACTATGAAGCTAGGTCGACTGAATGTCGGTCCTGATCATCTATCACGGATTGATACAGGGGAGGAACCCACCAATATTGAAGACGGGTTTCCAGATGCACAACTATTTAAGGTTGACATTGTTGATGACTATTTTGATGACATCCTCCAGTTTCTGACAACGGGTACTGCACTCGATGAGTTCACCACCAGTTAGAAGAAGCAATTAGTAGTCAAGGCTGCAGACTTCCAGCTAATCGCAAGAGAGTTGTATAAAATGGGCGTTGATGAGATATTGCGCAGATGTGTCTTGCCGCATGAGTAAGCACAGATACTGGCTAAAGCACATGGAGGAGTAGCAGGAGGACACTATGGCGGTCGGGCGACGGCTAGGAAGGTGTTGCATGCGGGGCTGTGGTGGCCTACACTGCATAATGATGCAATAGACTATGCGCGGTCCTGCGATGTCTGTCAGCGAACTGGAAAACCATCCAGACGCGATGAGATGCTGCTGATACCTCAAATAACATTGCAACCATTTGACAAATGGGCCGTGGATTTTGTAGCACCGATCAATCCACCAGGGAAATGCACGGGTGCATGGTATATCATCATGGCAATAGAGTATTTGACCCGATGGGCCGAGGCGGCACCTGTAGTTGATTGTTTCATGGCTACAGCAGCGTGATTTCTGTTTCATAACATTATCACTCGCTTCAGCTTCCCCAAGATATTGCTGAGTGATCAAGGCAACCACTTTCTTAATCGCACCATCAGCGCATTGATGGAGGAGTTGCGGATAGAGCATAATAAGAGTACACCCTATCATCCATAGGAGAATGGCACGGTGGAGTCCTTTAACAAGGTATTGGAGCATGTGCTGACAAAGGTGTGCAATGTGAACCGTGACGACTGGGATCTCAAAATCCCAGCAGTGTTGTGGGCCTATCGCACCACATGTAAATGGCTGACACGACAGACACCATTTAAGGTGGTGTATGGACAAGAAGCGATTATGCCAACGGAGTATATTGTTCCGTGTCTACGAATTGTGGCTGTCATGGGAATGGATGATGTCGCAGCATTAAATGACCATCTGGCACTATTGATGCAGCTGGAAGAAGATCGTTTCATCGCTGGGTTCCACCAGGGGGTAGAGAAGGATCGACAAAAGGCATGGCATGATCACCACATCAAAAATAAACAGTTTCAGCAGGGTGACTTGGTGCTGTTGTACGACAACAATTTTATGAAACATCCAGCTAAGTTGCAGATGCATTGGCTTGGTCCCTATCGCATCAGTCATATTACTTCCGGAGGAGCGGTTAGTTGTAGCAGTTGGATGGGGTGATGCTCCCCAAGCTGGTAAATGGTCATAGGTTGAAGCCCTATTGCACAGGCTTAGAACATCGCGATGCCTGAGTCGCATTGGGAAAAAAAATGATGATGTGTTGCAGGATGATCAATGGCAGGATGTCACACCACCATGGATGGAATGCGGAAGCAGGGGGGCATTTGTTGCAAGGGTGGAGTTGTTAGCAACACCTGGGAATGTTGTGCTTGGGTCACATCCGCAATCATGACGACGATGGGACTTTTTCCTACTTTGAAGGCTATGCTTGTTAATTGGGTCGATCGTGACAGAAGACAGCCTAGTTGGACTTAGGGATACACCAAGGCAATATGGCTGATTGTACTTACCAAGATGGTTCGCATGGTTGGCATGAAGTATCCACCATGCCAACATGGCCCAAGAAATGATTCGCATGTTTCTGCATGAAGGGAACTAGGAAAAGGTACGATTCATCCGTCATTAGGATAATCGGCACACGACGACTTATGATTATCCTAGGGTAAGAGCCGGTGGGGAAACGGCTTGCTGAGGCCGATGGATGACCAAGTGCGCTGTATAAAAAGAGGACCTATGGGTAGTAAGCACACAGAGATTGTTTTAGCTAAGAAGGGTTATGCTACGCAAGGTTCTAGCATCTTGTTAAGTGAGGAATACCAAGGAGGCTGTGGAAATGATCCATTTCATTTCATGTGGTCAGACACCAGGTGCGTTGAGGGCCCGAACGACAAGTGTGCATGAGCGCCTGGAGCAGGCTGCGCCTCGGAAACCCAGGGGTTACAAGCATGAAGTTTCATCCAAGATGTCTAGGCAGTTGGTGATGGTTCGAAGTCTCGTGGTCCCGAAAACCACACAAAAGGGGGGGGTCGTCGCCCCCGGGTCCCTGTAACTTGTGCTTACCAGTGAGAAACAGATGTGCCATAGCCGTTGGTTTGGTTCGCACCTTGACGTTGCTCATAAAATTCTCCTCAGTTTGCATCAGAGTCCACGAGACTGGAGGACGAATTTGAGATGTACATGACAGCAAGTCGAGGGATGCCCACTTTCGGGTAAGACTTACATAACATCGAGACGATGATCAGTGTAGCAGAAGGAGCAGGACAACACTGCGCGATCCAGACAGCAAGAACAGTTGAACAACTGTATGAGGACTTCAAAGTAAAAATGACAGCGTGTACTATGTCCAACAGTTGACGTGGCTCAAGGGCGAGCCACAAGATTGTGTTGGGGTCCTGTTGGCAGGCGGTTTGGTAGAGTGCTATCGTAGCATCTCCAATACTGCAACAAGGCAAAAGATGGCGTGAATGGCGAGGAGAAGAAGATTAGTGATGTATTTTGGGTCAACTGTACCACGGAATGCGGGTTTTGGGTCATTTGGACCACATATAATGTAATGTTGAGTCAGTTATACAGCAGAATGCGGGTTTTTGGTCGGTTTTGTACCAAGTTAGTTAGATATTGGGTCACTTGTCCAAATGTCGGTTAGAAAATTGTTAGTAAGTGGACAAGCATTGTAATGGCCGAAGCCTATATATAGATAAGAGTCATAGGTATTGAGGGAGATGAAGATGAGGGGAATCAAGATGGGGGAAGAGAAGTGCATGTTTTGGGGTTGTTTCTGCACATCTGTGAGATATTTCCGAGACCTGATCTATGAGGAGATATGGTATCTAAGGTTTTGTAGTGATAATATATGATGAAATTGTTCTGGTGCAATTCCTGGGTTCTTTCTGTTTATTTATGGTAATGCAATGTCGCACTTCATGAATAATGCTATGTTTCCTTGATGCAATGTTGCTTTACTGTTATTACTGCGTTGATAATGAATGCTGCGATTGAATAATGCATTATGAACACATGTCAAATGTTTGAGATTCCTGTTTAGTGTTGCAATAGAGTTAGTTCATATAGCCGCAACTCTCCTCCTTCCTCGGCAGAAACATGGTTCCGTCTGCTCTCCCTGGACGCCTTGGGTGAGACCTCATCTGCTCTACAGGTGTTGTTGGGTGGGATAAAACCTACCCTGGTCGGTGCCTAGGGAGACTGTGGCATGTGTCGATAGTGGAGTGGAACCCCTGTCGACTGGAGTCGCATTGGTCAACAGATAGGTAGTTACTCTGGGCTTTGTTTCACTATCAGCCTCAACCTAATATGAGTCTTTATTACTTCCTAACTCAGTTTCTAGAGAGATGCGAGGTTCGGGTTCATTGGACCTCTTCTCCGTGCTAAAATTGTATCTTTTACCACTTCGTAATATATAGATGTTTTCCTCAGTGTCACTGTCTATGTTATTGAACATTATAGATTCAAATCCCAGGAATCTTATTGCATTCTTAAGACACCTTTCTCTGCTAACAGCATTTTAATACATAAGCTGAGATTTTTCAGGGACATACCTCTGAATCCTTTGAAGAAATCTGCTTTTGCTACGCTGTAAGACTTCAGAGTGTCCACAGCAAATTCTGTAACGTAGCATTCTAGTAAGCTATCAAGCCAGAAGTCTACTGCTCTTGAGATTGGGCTATCCACTGCGTTAAGTCTCTGAATCAGTTCTGGAGTCCACACTCTAGGTTCTCCACTTTTAAAGCAATTTTTCCGCTCTGTGAGCCTTGATATCCACTCATGTAGCTCGTTGCTGAAGGATGCGAAGAAAATTTTGTGTATTTCAGAGAAAAGATATCTCTGTAACCACTCTTTCGTAGATAGGTGCAGATGTTTGTTTTCTTTCTTTATAAACTCTTCCTCTGTCTTAGTTACCCAGTTCTGTATTTCTATCCGCTCAGGATTCTAGTTATCGGAGCACATCACTAGTTCAAGCGAAAAAACAAAACCATTTGTTGGGATACTACCTCTTTATTTAACTTTCTCTTACTGACCCCGGTTCGGCGCAGTTGTGGTCCAACAAAACCCTTCTTCACCAGCCCTTTCGGAAACAGTCTGCGAATAGACTCAAGTATCAACCAAGGCGAAGCTATTGGGGGGATGAAAAAGCATGCTTCTACAGCCAGGTGCTGCACAGATAATAAACTGGTGAGGTGTGTGAAGTCACACCTACTTTTCGTTTACTTCTTATGCTATAGAGCACATTGGGACTGCGCACTTCGCAATGGCCACAATACAATATGACAACGCAACTCCAGACTGCACTTCTCAACAATCACACACTTTACAGACTTTGTTGAATTAGTGTTTATTCCTATTACTTATGCATTCAACCTACTCAGAATTACTTGTACATTCAGTTATACATTTCCAATACTTAACATATTATTCTCATCTATCATACATGTGAGAATACATATAAAAGAGTGAACATACACAAACATGAACATAACATAAGCAATCTCACAGATTCAATCACACAACACAAGTATTTACGTGGTTTACCCCTCGGATGGGAGCTACGTCCATGGGAACTGTTGTTTATAATAATGGGAAGGGTTCAACAGCTCCATTCTGTGCACTCAGCTGCAGACTATTCTCTCTACAATAGGTCTCTTCGCACATAGCTACAGATCCTTTTTCCTCTCTTATTTCTCTCTACAATACTTAGTCTTTTCCATAAGACTTAAGACCAAAAATAAGACCATGAGAGACGAACCCTTCCCTTACGAAATTTCCCTTTTTATAGATCATGCCTGAGGATCACATATTTACAATCATTGTGGGCCAAAATCCTATGCTACCCAACAATCCCCCAAAAATGGTGCAGTTGCCCCACTAACCAAGCATGTCGTAGTCGACATCTACATCAATTGAATTCGGCCACCTTTTTGCGTCGCTTCTGGCTCTGACACCACTTCTGACAGCCACATTTCTAACCGCTCGGCTCTAACTACGTACTGTTACATCCCTTTCCGCCGCTCCACTTCTTCTGTCTTCGTCGGTCTGTCGCTTTGCTTCTAACAGTTTCCACCGCTCTGGATGTCTTAGTACTTTGTATGTACTAAGGAAACATGTCGCTTTCCTCCAATTACGAGCCACTCTTCACCCTGCTCTCGGGATTTTGGGGAATCTCTTACCCAAAATAGTTCGATGTTGGACCTCACTTCGCTTGTACTTTGCTTCCAAAATTAACTGCTCTATTGGATCCTTGCTCCACGAAAACTGTCTTACCAAAAATTGATCGACTTAGGCCACTCCCAACAGTTTCTTGGTCAGAAGGTGACTCTGAACCGGAAACTAAAGTTCTAATAGCACTACAAATTTTATGAACACTCAAACCTTTGCTAGGAGGAAGTTGTTTTTTTATAAGAGGTTGAGAAGGTTATTTGTACGGGGTTATATAATATCCTATATTCAAGGAACCTTCTCCGTAATTCATTTAAAGGCCAAGAAGCTCATTAGATAATGCCCTAATTATTTGTTGCATACATTCCATCTCAATAGATTGCTGGTCTTTCTTCTCAAGGGGTGATTTAGGCATAGGTTCACATCTTCTACGAGGTGTAGGATCAACTTAAAAATTTAGATTACCTTTATAACTCATCATGTTTTTCTCAACTCGTTTGTATTCATCAAATGTTTCAAGAAAGGTAGACTTACCATCACTTTTAATGAGCATAGAAACAAGTATATGTAATGTTGAGTTATAGAATTCAATAGTAACATCTTCAACGGGCTAAGAGTCTACATGAATCTTATTTCTAAGAGTCAAGAATCACTCATTAAAGTCTTTAATTTTTATTTACTGTTTATTTTAATCTTGAAAAGCTCCATTATTACGACTATTAGTTTTATGTCATCACCAAATTTGTTGAGAAAGACTTGGTTAAAATATAACCAGTTTGTAATAGACCCTTGAGAAAGTGAAAAATACCACGTGGAGGCTTTCCCTTTAAAAGTAAAGGAAAAATCCAACAGACAACATCTTCATGTTGAACATTCATAGTTTGAACAACCAATATGAATCTATTCACATGATTGTTTGCAAAATATTTCCTATCAGGGTCAAATTTGGGAAGTAGCCCATCATGGTGTTTAGGTAAGGGATGTTGAGGGTTAGGTACTACAACAACACCTTGGAGTAACCAAGGCATGTTTCCAATGGCATTTGGTCCTCTCGCACCATCCATATTGTGTGAAGATGAATTCTCAAATGAATGGTTTTCTGAATTGTTATATTTTGATAAATCCTCGTTAGAGGAACCCCGAGGACTATTAGGTGTTGATTCCAAAGGGGATGGTGGCTGACCGGTTCCCCCATAGGAAAGTAACCATCGTGATACATTAGTTTCAGTTATTCCCCTAAGGATATTATCATAGTTTGGAGTTCCTATAAGAGGTTCAAAAATATCTCCAGAATATTGATCTCCTATTGTTAAATGAGTGTGGGGGTGAGCTCGTCTAGGAAGACTGTGATCCATAAGTGAAATACTAGTAAGTTGTGAACAAGCTCTAGTCAAAATGTGGTGTGATTCTTCAATGGCCCTCTCAACCTCCTCAAGTGTATAATGTGGACGAGAGTTATCATGCTCAACTTATAGCTCTAACTGTATCTAAAAAGTGTGTTGAAATAGATTTAGACAAAGAAGCAATCGAAAGACGAGAAAATTTGGAGAATTTTAGTCTCGGAAACTATGTCTAGGACTGCTAAGGAAAAATGACTAATTGAAGGATTGGAATTATGTTCGTGATCCATTTGTTTTATCTTGGGCCTCCTTCTAGCACCATTTTTTGATGGGGAGAACTAACCACTTGTCAATGTGGGAGAAACAGTCTAAAAAAGGTTGTTAAAGCAGTTCCTAATTCGTTTGTAATAGTTTCTCCTAAGGGGAATGTTGGACCCATTGCCTCTCAAAATATTTCTCTCAGTTGAAAGAGAGACTTGATGTTTTGGTTTGTCCTAATCTCTTAAGTGTAACTAACTCTACAAACTAATCTAGAAAAAGAAAAAGAAAATTAAATCTAATCTAAGAATATTTTAGTATCTAACGAAAGATAATTCAATAGCTACAGAAAAATTGATTCTAACTAATCTACTTAATCTAAATCCTGTCTTAGCTGAGAGCAGTTTATAATTTAACAATTGAACAAATTTGAATTAAAAATTAATTATGCTATGATTATATTTAATAGCAAAGCTAAATCATAAATCACAACACAATAAATAATTCAATATATTCACAAAACAACAATAAAATAATTATTATTATCTGGAAATATAGCTATTAAACAAATCATCTCAACAGGTAATCAATGGATCATAAACATATGTATAATAAAAAATCATAAAATATTATGATAACATAGAAAATTAGCATAAGATAAATCAAAAGGATACTACATGAAACTTCACAACAACTTCAGATTATACCAATGTAAATAATTTTCAATAGATGCAATGGTCCTTGAAACAAGTTCCATAAGAGTTGAAAATTTCCACCAGCTACCTACGACTCCTTTTGTCCTATTTTATGCTACCATTGATCATGCCAAAAGGCCAAGACAAGTCTATATTTATGTAAGGAAATTATAACCGATAACCAGATCCCATGGATCGAATAACTGAGTCAAGCGTAATAACATCCTAAAAATAGAATCGTCACAAGATTACATTACTATGAGGATGATGACATGTTACATTTATCATTATCCACAAAGGAAGTTTCCAATAAAATACCACATAATCTTGGGTGATTGTGATGTTTCATTCCAATCATGCTAAATAAGCATAATTGAACTTACTTCAATGAACATAGCCTTGAATGAGTGAAAAAATGTGATAACACCTGTCCAAATCCAATTGAAAGTTCAAAACTCGAGTATTGGGATCCTTCTGAAACTGCGCATCACTTTCTGGGACAATCTAACCAATTATATTGACACAACCAAGCCTGAGAAAGATACTTGCAATCATAAACAACTTAAATCAGGAACAAAATTTAATTCATGTAGCTACATAATATAATATTTAGTAGCTATAAATTGAAATGAAATCATAACAGAGTACCTACAAAATCTATGATTTTGAAGGTGCTCTATAAAAAGATCAAATCAAAATGAAAAGACAGATACAAAACATAAAACATTTTCCTAATCTTTTCCTAGAAAATACTCTATCCCTGAATTAAATGACTGATCAAAAGATATGAACCAAATGATAATTGAAAACTTGAAGATAGAACAAGAAATTATTTCCAATGAGATTCAAGGTAGAGGAGGAGTGAATCATAGCTGATGTGGTTTCGGAGGCATTGAGGATTTCTGCAATAATCTCAGGTGTTCGTATATTCTAGCTTTCAGTGACCTCAAGAGGTGGGAAGTTTGACGATGGCCAATGGCAGTGAATTTGGGGGGAGGATTGGACCCTTCCATTAGAGTAAATTTGAGGTTTAAAATGGGCCTCCTAAGGAAAATAATAAAATAATATTTATTAAGTTTGGAGGAAGAAAGAAAAAAACTACTTTTTTGTTCGTATTTTCAACATCTCCCTATAGTTTTACTCAAATATCGAGCGGGAGCACTCGTTGGATGCGGAATTAAATTCCGCATCCAATGAGTACCCACACTGCATACTTTTTACAGACCCCGCTGCCCCAAAAACAAGAAATACCTGTCATCATCACATTTTCAGGTATTTCTGGTTTTTGGAGCAGCAGGGTTAGTCAAAAGTATGTAGTGTGGGTACTCGTTGGATGGAGAATTTAATTCCGCATCCAACTAGTGCTCCCGCTCGAAATTTGAGTAAACATAAAGGGAGATATGTTGAAAATACGAACAAAAAAAAAGTAATTTTTATGACAAATATCTCAAGTAACCATTATGGTTTACTCATTTTATTGAAATTCTGTTGGTTCTTGAATTCCAACTCATCAAGAAATTATGGTTGGCTCATTTTCTTATATGATGGCTCATTTTCTTATAAGGCCCATTTTAGACCCCAAATTTCTTCTAATGCCCCCTCGATCACGTATGTGGGAGTTTAGGATGATAGCATCCAACTATCGCTAAACGAAATGGCAGGAGAGGGTTCCAATAAATCTAGTTCAAGCTAGTAGCAAGGAAATGGGGGGAAATGCCTAGGTAAATGCCTCCCCAAAGCATCTAAGATCCCATCCACTCAAATCAAGTCTGATAAGTTACTAGAACGCATTCAATACATGAAGGACCACGCTCTGATTGGTAAATTTGTGGGGGTTTCACCGTCCAAACAATACCTGATATGGTGGATTAACACGACATGGAAACCCCGAGGACACTATGACCTACAACTGGGATCCAAGGATTTCTTTACTATTACTTTTCTTAGCCTAGAAGACTGCAACCAATTTTTTTATGGAGGGCCTTATTTTTTCTACTCGGTGGGTCTGTTTCTCAAACCATGGAAGAAAATATTCATCCCGAATAAGGAATATCTTTACATTTCCCCAGTTTGGATTCGAATTTATTCCCTTCCGGGGGAATACTAGGACCCAGATATTCTAGAGCACATAGGTAATTCCTTAGGGACCTTTATCAAGATATTTGAACAAACAAAATCTTGCGACTACACCTCTTACGCCCGAATTTGCGTATACATGGACATCTCGAAGGAGCTTCCAGAAGTCATAAACCTGACATGGGACGATGAGGATTGGATGCAACCACTTGACTATGAGCAGATCCCATTCTGCTATAGCCGGTGCCATGAGTATGGTCACTTATACTATGATTTTCCACAAAATAAACCCTAATCCTAACCAATACAGATCCTGGTGGCAGACGAAGATGGATTCACTAGAGGTGCAACTCGAAAAAGGGAAGGGCGTAAATAGGGAGCCCCATATCTTCACAAGAAACCCCAGGTATATAATCCATTTGAGACCCTAAGTTCGATGCTAGATACTAAATAAATGCAGGAGTTTCCTGAAGAAGAGAATCTAACCTTGTCTTCAATAAATTATTAAAAGTCTAAAGGTAAGGAAGAGGTAGGAACAAGGGAGAAATAGGTAACATCTCAACAAGATATGGAAATGGAAGAGGAGGAAGGCGAAGATATGGACATTGGGGAGCTTGATTTGGATGGTATTGAACAAGCATGTTCAGATAAGGAGAAGGGGTATGTCCCCCATTACCAACTTATCCTTCTTAGGGAATCCATACTCAAGGCCCGATCTCTCGGGATTAATCATGGTCCTCAAAGAGATAACAAGTGGAGGCATGACGATACAGGAAAGAAGCCTCGAAGAAAAACAAATTGGCAAAGGATCGCTGAAGTGGGACTCAAATTAGTAGAATCGGGTCAGTACCCTACTATTAGGGAAGCCCTTGGCCTATAATCTCCTTTTTTTTAATGAATATTGTTGGAACATTATTACACCTTAGGAACTTAGTCATACATCACTTTGTTGATTAAATGGTCCAAACTAAGGTTAATAATTACAATCCAAGGTTTTTAGAAGTTAGTTGGGGCTAATTATGACCATTCCAACACTTTTGGGCCAAAATGACCACATGCATTGCATGGGCGCCTTAAGTCAAAGACAACTTCCTTAAAACAGGGAAACACAATGCCTTTTCTCAAGAGGTGGTAATAAATGTTGGAGGTGGCCATTAATAGGGCGCCCAACAGCTATATTTGACCATATTTTGGCCCATAAGTGGTGGAATGGTCATAATTAGCCCCAACTAAATTCTAACAACCTTGGACTATAATTATTAACCTTATTTTGGACCATTTAATCAACAAAGTGATGTATGACTAAGGTCCTAAGGTGTAATAATGTTCTAACACCGCCCCATAAGCTATACTTTGGTATTCAAAACAAAATTAAGGCTCAAGTCACCTTTTACAACAACAATTATTATTAGTCCATGTAACCAAGGTAAGGAGGAAAACAACATGGGAAATAAAACCTCCCCTCTAAAATGGACATGAAACATATCTGAAAAATGTACCAGTATTCATCATGCATCACTCACCCCAAGGAGTGATCTAAGGTAAGTGAAGGTCTTCTCAGTGAAACTCTTGGTGAAGATATCAGCAGTTTGCTCCTGCAAGGAATTAATTTGGTCATGCACCAAGCCTCGAATGTATTCCATATGGATCTCTATGTTCTTGGTACTCTGCCTTTGTACTGGATCAGTGGAGATGTTGATTGTACTTTGATTATCACACCAAATGATTGTGGGTGAATCAAACACAAATCCAAATTCTCCAAGAATACCTTGCAACCACACACATTGTGTAGTTGCATTCATTGCTCCCCTGTATTTAGCCTCAGCTAAAGATAAGGAGATGGTGTACTTCTTCTTACTAGACCAGCAAATGGGACCATGTGCAAGAATAAACACATAACCAGAAGTAGAATTCCGATCAGAACTATCTCCAGCCCAATCAAAATCAGTAAAACCAACTAGTTCAAGTGATGAACCAGCTGCATAGTGTATCCCAAACTGTTTGGTACCTTGCACATAATGCAGGATCCATTTGGAAGCCTTCCAATGGACCTCATGAGGTTCTTGCATGTTCCTTGCAACAACTCCAACAGAATAATACAAATCTGGTCAAGAGTATGTGAGATACAGCAAGCTTCCAACTAGTTGTCTATACAGTGAACTGTCAACCAATGGTGAAGAACCCCAATTAGTGAGCTTAAATCCTGAAAGGAAAGGGAATTTTGTAGCCTTAAATTTAGCCATTTTGAACTTCTGCAGCAGATCTAAAGCATATCTTGATTTAGAAATAGTGATCCCAACAACAGTTTGATCAATCTCCAAACCTCGAAATTGTTTCAACAATCCTAGATCTGTCATGGCAAATGCACTGTGAAATGCAGCTTTAATTGAGCCTAGTTCTTTGATGTAACTACCAGTGATCAATAGATCATCAAAATACAGTACAATAATCAAAATCAGATCACTAACATGTTTCATGTAAACATTTGGATCAGATTTACATCTCTCAAACCTTTGTGATAGCAGAAAATTGTCCATCTTGGCATACAAAGCTCTAGGAGCTTGCTTGAGACCATAGAGGGACTTCTTCAACCTAAAAAACAAGTGTGGTATCTGCAATGAAGCCTTTAGTTTGCTTCATATAGATCTCCTCATCAATATCCCCATGAATAAATGCATTCTTCACATCCATGTGATGAACCTCCCATCACTTGGAAGTTGGAATGGCCAAAACTAGCCTGATTGAGTCGATCTTTTCCATAGGTTAAAATGTCTCTGTATATTCCACTCCATGGACTTGAGAGAGGAATTTAGCCACTAACCTGGCCTTATACTTCATATCAGAAATATCAAAGGCCATTTTGGTCTTATAAACCCACTTGCATTGCACTAGTTTCCTCTTGGAAGGAAGAGGGACCAAATCCCAAGTTTCATTGTCATGGAGGGAGTTCATCTCTTCTTACATGGTTGTTTTCCATCTTGGATATTTGTATGCTTCTGCATATGATTTTGGATCAGATCCAACCATAATAAAACATCTCCCATGAATATATGGATCACAAGAAGATAAGGCATTGTGAAACTGTGATCTAGTCTTCCTAGGATCTTGTGGATCACTTGCAGGCTCACCAGCAGCTTGTATGGTTTTCTCATCCCACTTGGGCCTTGTAGGATGGTCATGATCTGCATGCATATCATCATCTTCATCCTCCATATCAGAATCAGAAATATCATAGAAAGTACCATCACTTACATCATCTTCATGCAAGGGGTCTGAGCATTCCCCTTCACCTTGTTCTACTGCATGCATGGGATCTTCTTCAAACTGAACACTCCTCTCAATGAAATTTTTATGAGATGAGGGGTCAAAGAGATTTTATCCCTTTGCATACTCTGCATATCCAGCCGTGATTTACTCCTTTCTTTGGGGCTGCAAGGCCTTTCTCTTTTATGGAGGTATTCTAGCCCATGATCTTGAGCCAAACACCCTGAAATGAGACACATTTGGCTTGTGTCCCATCGAAGCCTCAAATGGAGTCATGCTTTCCAAAGGATTTGTGTGTTGCTCTGTTCTAAACATATGCAACACGATTTATGGCTTCATCCCATAGTTTAGGATACAAATACTTAGCCTCCATCGTGCATGTAGGCATCTCCTTCAATGCTCTATTCTTGCGCTCTGCAACACCATTCTGCTAGGGTGTGTAAGGCACATAATGTTGCATTTGGATGCCATCTTCTTCACATAGTTGTTACAATTCCTTATTCACATATTCCCTTCCATTATCATTCCTTAAGACCTTCATCTTTCTCCCACTGAATTTTTCCACAGAAGCTTTGAAAACATTGAAAGATTGGAAGACTTCAGATTTTTGCTTGAGAAAAAACACCCAGCAATATCTTGAGAAATCATCAATGAAAGTAAGCACATACTTTGAGTTGACATAGGAGGGTGTAGGAAGAGGACCTATCATATCTAAATGGAACAAACCAAGAGGTGTATCAGCTCTTCTTTCCTTCTCCTTCTCATACTTGCACTCTGCGTGCGTCCCAACAATGCACCCTTTACAAGTGCCTTTGGAAAATCTAATGGTTGGAAGTCCTTCAACCATGTCTTCTTTGCTTAATGATTGAAGATATATGTAGTTGAGGTGTCCAAACCTATCATGGAAAAGTTTTCTGACTTCATTAGCATGTGACAAAAGTGAATTTGGAGAGGAGTACTCAAGAAAATGAGAGAACTTATACATTCTTGAATCATGGTCTGCAACACCAACTACTACCACTTTGCTAGTAGAAATTTCAAAAATTTCTACATCATCTTGAGTGAATATCACTCTCTTGGTCGAACCAGTGTGGGTCATTTGGTAAACAGAGAGTAATTTTGTTGCAATATCTCGCACATACAGTACATTACTGAAGTACCCATTTTCTAGAGTGATTTTCTCAATGCCTTTAACTTGGATTTTTGAATCAACTCCCATGAGAATGGAAGGACCACTGTAAGGAGAAAGAGTAGAGAAAGAATCTCTTGCAGAAGCCATGTTCCTTGAGGCACCTGAATCTATGATGAAAGAAGAATATTCTAAGGTACTATCCATCAATGCATGGCACCTCTCCTTTTCTTCAGAAACACCCTCCTTCTTCTTTGAACTTTCTGGAAGAGGAATGTTATTCTTATGGAGGAGATGGGTCATCATATCAATAGTTTTCTTCATGCATGCAATTTCAGGGTTCCAACCCTTTTGACAGTAAGTCCATTTGATCTTTTCTTTCTTCGTTCCCTTATCTTTGACAGGATTCAAACCCCCATCAGAAGATTTGGGCCTCTCCTTGTATTTCTTCTTCTCTTGGTGTTTTGAACCCTTAGGCTTTTGCTTTCTTCTAGCCTGCTTCGAATCTCCAGTAGCAAGAACTTAGTCCTTTTGGTTAATGGAACCCATTAGAACTAGTTTATCTTGCTCTTGAGTTAGCATTTCCATGAAATCAACCAAAGATGGCATATTTCAATTGCAAACTATAAGCTTCGATGGAGTGAAATGTAGAGACAAAGACTGAATACTCAAGACCCAATTTTGAAATGATGGACAGAACCAATTGTTCTTCTTTCTTATCAATGCCACACTGCTTGATCTGCAACACTAAGGATTTGAACTTGGTGAAGAATTCCTTGATGGATTCGAAGTTGCTTGGACTCAGTGAGATCAACTCATTCTCTATTTGGTGGCCCCTCATCTCATAAGTCTTCACAAACAAAGACTCAATATTGATCCATACTTCATTTGGAGTAGTAAGACTATCAATATGAAACAGGAGGTCTCTTGAAATACTGAGACAAAGCATGCCAAATGTTGCATCCATTCTGTTGAAGAACTTGGACTTCTCTACTGCAGAGTTTGGCTCAACCTCAGTACCCGTGGTGATTCTGAAGAGACCCTTGGATCTCAGCTAGATAACCATTTCGGACTTCCACTCAAAATAGTCGAATTGAGTGAGCAAATTAACATGAGATTTCTCCATCTTCTGTAGCTTGCACACTTGGTGGCAATGAACACTTTGAACCTACAATGCAAACTCTCAACACTCAGGAGGGGATCCTAACTAACTAATTTGAACCCTGCTTGATAGAAGGCACATTTGGGAGAGCGTCACACCCTTGGGTAGACTCCAAAGGATTTCTCCAATGGATTCAAGGCAACGGCCCCGAGAACTTCTATGGTTTCTCCATTGTTTCTGGTGCACTTCTGAAATAGTCTTGGTTCGAATAAAAGCTCCAACAGCTTTGATACCATGTGAAATCTTAATCACAGTAGGATATAGTAGCTAAATATTACCTCACAATCAATAATTTTGGCTTAGTATGCAAGAAATTAGTGCAAAAAGAATTCCGGAAAACAAATGATCAAAAACCAGTCATAAATGATCAAAAACTAGTAACACAAATGATCAAAAACCAGTAATAGAAATGATCAAATAGCAAGTTTATTATTTTCCAACCCAAAAATGAGTTGTGAACATCCTTATATAACATTTGGAAGAATTGTTTTTTCCTTTGGAGGCAGCTACAATGTTAGGAACCCGTGTCAACCCTTCTCTTTACTATGTTAGTATACTGTTGTTGGACGCATATGCTTTGTAAGTCGTCTCGTAGTATTTGCTGATCCATAGTTTATATTAGCCCATAGTATTGAGCCATAGTATTGGACGCACATGCTTTGTAAGTCATCCCGTAGTATTATATGTCCCATGGTTTTGACCCATAGTATTGGGCATAGACTTAGTATATAAGTGTGTGTTGAGGTCATTGAAGGCACCGTGAAGTTAATTTATTGAGCTTGCTCAAAGGAGGTTGCCCCCTCGAAGTGGCCCGTGATCAATATAAAAGTGATTCTGAGTTCTATTATTTCTGATCTCTCATGTATTTTCATTAATTAATTATTGTAGGTTCATCACATCTGGTATCAGAGCACTTTCTTGGGCTCGCTGGGTGAAATTTCTGCCAAATTTTTTTTCGCATCTATTGCAGGTTCAGATTTGGGAATAATACCTATCTGCTTAACTGTGGAAAGTACTTGGGCATAAGCCCTGAAACTCATTGTGAGGAGTACCACAGGAACCCTAAAGTGGCTGGCCCATTGAGAGGACCTGCCAGTGAAAAGGGCAACGACCCCTACCTGATTGACTAGTTCCCACCCGTGAGGTAAACCAAAAGCTATCGTTTGTGGCAAAGCGGTTATCATTTTTACCTGAGCCGTGGAGTGAGAGGTACTACCTCAATACACAAGCCGTCAGACAACATTGGTGGCCGAGTGAAACCCTTGAACTGTTAGGAAGCCGCACATACCTGGGGTCCATATCTATTTTCGGCTGAACTGTTGTCGATCACTACTGCACCGTTTCAGATCCAACCATTCAGATCCATTCTGAAGGCCGTTCCAAATCCAGCCATTTTCAATCCATTCGGTGCCATTTTAGATCCCTCTGTTTCTGCTCACTGCCAAGCCGTTTGTTATCCGTAGCTCCAAAGTTTTCCCACGGATGACAAAAGTATTGGTATCCACATCCCAGTACTGAATAAGTCTTCGAAACAGTTTGTTTAAGGCCCTCATGTTTACGGTTCGGTAAAAATTCAATAAACCGCATCTTCAAAGAGCATGGAGAGTGGCCAGATCTTGCATGGCCAACCTATCCATGTCCTCATGTTCTCTCTCCCTCCATTGAAGAACCATCCTGCACAAAAAATGAAAATTCTTTGAGTCTCAGCGCTTGTGTATAGGTTTTCAAGATTGAGCGCTACTGTATATACTACACAGTCACGTATGGGCGCTACTCTGCTTGAGCACAGTAGTGCTCATCTCGTTCACACGCTACTGCTATTGTTACACAGTAGCGCCTGCGCAGCAAAGGTTGTGAGCATCACGTTGCAAGCAACTTTTTGCTCAAAAAATGAAAACTAAACCATGAAAATGCAAGTAGGGTGAATTTTAACTTACTTGGTGGAAGAAGAACGACGTTCGGATGCTTGGTTTGATCACCATGGAGATTTGAAAATGAAAAAGATTGCCCCAATATTTGCCCTACAAAACAATTTGGAAATTGATTTTTAAAATAAAATTATATATATGAATTGGAAGTTTGATTTTTATCCACCATTGTTTAATTTTCTATAGTTTCAAAAATTTTCACAAAATACCTAATTAATCAATTGGAACACACATATGGTACAATAATAATCCAAGCTCAATTTTCCTTTAATTTTTGTAGAATCAATCTCCTAAGTTTAAAAACTCTTGATGTTAGACCTTGTCAACTAGTTAAATAGTTCAAATTCATATATCATTCAAGATTTTTTGCCGCATCAACTAATATTTTGTTGAAGACCTAGTTTCGGCAGAGTATGAAGCTATGATCCTAGAAGCTGACCTTTAAGTCATTTTAAGCTCTTGTTTGGACTATTTAAACCTAAACAAGATTGTCGAGCAAACTTGTCCTCTTTGAGCTCGTTAAAGTAATCGAAGGCTCATCCACTCAGGTATAGAATTACCCCTTTTCCGGGCCTAGGTGGATTAACTACGGAAAAGGTATACTCTAGGTATACTTCTGTAGCACTAGAAGAGTTCTTCTTCCATTGTTTTATACTTTTTCAGGGGAGGAGACTAACTGCACGAAAAAAGGACCTTTTGGAGCCTATACTAGTTGGGAAAACTTTCGAGCCGTTTACTAGTTGACAGAAAAAGCAAAAAATTTGGTAGTTTAAGTTTAATCAGGCTTATTTTTTGTTACAAGATAGCATAGGTTATTTTGTACAATTTCAAAAAAGAAAACAAAAAGAGATTTAAGTAGATTTGCACAGTTTTTCAGTTTGGAAAAGAAGTAAATGAAAAAATAAAAAGACCTTTGTTGTAGAAAGTTTGAATTTATGCACTTTTGTTTTCCTGTTGCAACCACACCACACAAAAGCACTACCTTTTGAGTAATAACAGCCCTAAATTTTTTTTAATAAAATGAAATAGAAACAATTTTTCTTTTTTAGGGAAACACTACACCAAATAGTCTTGGTTAGGATCTTGAGTTTAAATCACCTTAAACCACTCAAGATCACACATTACACAAAAATCATAGTTCGACTATCACAGGTAAATCCATTTCACTCAAAGCTTGCCTGGGATTTATGCAGTAGGTCTTGTGAGATCAGATTGTTGGGAATACTCCTCCTACTTTCTGTTTCGAGCATATACCAGGATTGGATCATGTATGGGGACTCTTTAGAGTTTCGGGCTCAGTTACCCTGCCCACGCCTTCTGATTCGACCAGCGACTGTTCCCCCAGGAGTTTTTGTTGTTGTGGTATCCTTAGTATCTGACTTTAGGTTCATACACAAGTGACAGCAGAGGGTATATCTGTTGTACCTAAGACAGACGTGGGAGAAAATCCCTTGCAGGTCTTTGGGAGGGCGGTTGGGTGATTCCAGTGCTTGCACCCTTAGTCATTGTATTGTGGACCCCGGGTAACTGTCTTTCTTCCTTCGTTGATCTGTTCTGGGCCCTCATCATCCTAGACTCTTCTCCGGAAGGCATCTTGTTTGCCTGGTTTGCATACTTAGGACTTTTTTAGTTGGCGTGTTGTTTTCTCCCTAGTCATAGTGGCCATTAGGTTCTAGTCTTTATTTTTATACATAGATATATATAATCACGGAGAATCAAGAACTTCGTAGATCGAGAAGGTTTCAAAACCTTCCACCAATTAGAACAGAACCTTTACCGCCAGCTAGACGACAGCGGGCAAACACCAGTTTTTCTTCAGAAACCATTCCTGAAACCAAATTTCCTGAGGAAATTTTTACAACGGAAAATCTTGAAATAGGAATTCCTGAGGAATTACCACTTGAAGTTGAGTTTCCTGAAGAACAACAAACAGCAATAGAAAACCCTGAAATAGAGGTTCCTGAGGAACCATAACTAGGTACCCCAGATCAGCGACACTTTAGTTCAGTTGAGATTGAAGATCTTACTTCTACGGAGTATAGCACTCCCTTCAATCCTCCTCTGCCAATCCTAGGAATCCGCTTTTGTTACCTGTTGGTTTCCAGCAGCCCCATTACAGTACATATAATTTCTTGCATGTACATCTGATGTCTACTTTAGGAGGTGAACAGGGAGTTCCCCAAACTCCCACCATAGGTATGAACACTAACACGGTAAATCCTTCTTTTACTGCTACACCAAGTCAGGCACAGACAACCTCTGTGTCTACTCCATCTTTCAGTTTTAATACTGGTACATTAGGTATTCCAAGTTCAACAACGATGGCATCTATCCCTACACCTACTGTTGGACCTAGCAGTACAGCCAATTTAGCACCACCTCCTGCTTTTCAACCGTTATATCAGATACCCAGTACTTGGATTTCCACACCTGCAGTAGGGCCAAGTGCTTCTGTAACCGTGCATGTCATGAGTACCATGACCGCACCGTCTACATCAGCTACCACTGGTTTCAATACCTTTGCAGGTCCCAACATGAATCAAGGTAATTTGCCTGTAGGTAATGTCCCTTTTTCCTTATTTTCAGGGGGAGGGGGTAATATTTTTAACCAGCAATATGGCAGGGCTAACACCTAGCCACAGTGGACGAACCCACAGAGCACTAATCCACTTTCATATGGGTGGGGAAATTTCAATAATTCTTTTGTACAACAACAGATGGCAGGGGGAAACCCCTACCAACAAGTAGTTGGGGGAAACCCCTATCAACAGATGGTAGGTGGAAACCCCTATCAGCATATGGCCAGGGGAAACCCTTATCAACAGATGGTTGGGGGAAACCCCTACCAGCAGACGGATGGGGGAAATCCCTAACAGCAGTTCATGGGTCAAACTATGGGTGGTTCCCCTTTTTCGACCCCAGCTTATCAAGTACCGTCTTACCGGCCTCATTTACCATTTTTGGAAACTTTAAATTTTCCAGATCTTTCCAAACTGACCAACAATCCAGTGCATCATAATGCTACATGGCCATCAGTTCCTACCAAGTTACCTTCGGACATTCCAAAGTTCGAAGGAAAAGCAAGTGAAGACCCTGGTGACCATGTCACTACTTTCCACTAATGGTGTTCCTCGAATTCATTAAATGAAGATTCCATTAGATTGAGACTATTCCAAAGGACTTTAACCGGTGCTGCAGCCAAATGGTACATTGAGTTACCTGCAGCTACATTCTCTAATTTTGGGGATCTCGCGACTGTCTTTTTGAATCACTTCCAGCTTCCTGTTCAGTATGATGCCGGAACAGACCTTTTGTCTACATTTAGGCAAAATAAAGCCACTCATTTATCTGACCACATTCAGGAGTGGCGAAGACGGAAGAGGCTCATTAAGGCCAACATACCTCCAGAATTCCTTCTTGAGTGGTATTTGAAATCACTCCTTCCCTATATTTCTAAGGAAGTGGATACATCTGGAGTATCTAACGAGGAAGAAGCCATCCTACGGACCCAGCAGTTAGATCTTGTTTATGCATAATCCGGGTTATTGTGTGAGATTATACCTGATGCACCGCGATCAAATACAGATCTGAGTAGACCTAAACCTGGACCACATGCTGACGGCATAGTGGGTTCAATTAAATCTGTAGCTTTCGAAGCGTTGACCAAACAGGTTTCATGCCTTATCTGTCAAACAATCGACTGCAGATGTTTCTTCCGTCACAACCTCTCCTTCTACTTCTGAGCCTGTCAACCAGGTTCAGAACAATCAAAAGGGCCCTCGGCAGCCCAATAACAAAAAGAAGGGCAAGAAAGGTGAGGGGGAACCAACAAAAGCCCAAAAAAGAGAATGTCGAAAAGGGTAACAAAGAGGAAAAGAAGGTTAAGTTCCCTTGTAAACTTTTCAAGCAGAACCACCTTACTCACTAATGCCCTCTGCTTGAAGAAGCCCAGAAACTCTTAAGAGAAAAGAAGTCGGCCATATTGAAAGATCCATTCCCTAAAGGGGAGCTCAACTTCTGTCACCTCCAACACTGGGGGCACTACACATGCTACAGTTGATCAAACTTTTATTAACATGGTTAATTCAGATACACTCTTACAAACGAGAGCCAGGAACTATACCCCGGATGCACAGAAAAAGGATAAAGAGATTCCAGAATCCTCCACTCCACTCCACATACCTGTGGACCCAATGCCCAAGATTCTGAAAGGTGTCTTGAAACAGGCATCGCACAATCCCAACACTCGGGCCACTTCCAACTACAATGTGGTTGAAGATTTAGCCCAGACCCCTTGTGCCATGTCTACTTTAGAAGTCTTACAAAGTTGTCCTTTACAACGGAATGCACTTTTGGAAGCTATTGGAAGTATGGAATTCTCTAACATGTCTGCGCAATTTGATATGACTGATGTCAAATATCGATTGCCCTACCATGTTGCTCTTCATATTGAAGTCGTTCATGGTCCAATGACCATCAGACGAGCTGTTGTAGATGAGGGCGCGTCGACTTGCGTAATGTCAATTTCCTGTTGGAAACCTTTAGGTTCCCCTGAGTTAGCCCCTTCTAACACACTGCTTACTGCATTTGATGGCAGAAATTTCTGTCCACATGGGATTTTACCATCATTTGATGTCACATTGGCCGGTAAGACACTCGCTATACAAGTAGAAGTCCTGGATGCTCCGCTTGATTACAATATGTTATTGGGCAGGAGTTGGACATATGCCATGCGAGCCATTGCATCAGCAGTTTTTCGAGTTGTTATGTTCCCATTTGAAGGTAAGATCGTTACAGTCGATCAACTTTCTTTCACTCATAGAAACAACCAGACTTCTTCGGAGACCACAGTTCCATTGATTTATCAAACCGCCTCGGATAATGAGAGTTTAGGAGCAGGGCTATATGGGTCGTTAATAGGCACTTTCGACCTCCCCTCCCCTGTTCTTTTTATGCATTCTGATGTGGGTACTGCTACCGAAACATTCACGATTGGTTTAAGAACTGATCCTTGGATCCTTCCTACTACGTCAGAACCTTTTGTGCCTCCATCCATTGCAGAAGTGGCCTATATGGAAACACAACACACTACAATGGAACATATTATGACTCCACTAGTCTCTGTTGAGTCAGATATGGACTATGCTCCAGCATGGTCACTGAATTCCACTCACTCGTTCGATTGTTTAGATACGGTTTTGCAATCTGATGAAGCCATCTTAGAAGTCATGATGCACCTAGACCAACCATGGGAACATATTCATCATAGGTCCTACATGCTTCCAGATCTAGACAGGATTGAGAGAGGAGAATTCCCTGTGAGACCCGGTGGATTGGTTGATTTGTCATCTTTTCCTTCTACTTCAAGAGTCGTTTATGCTGAAGGAAATATGGCTAATATATTGAGAAAAATTCCAATCAACATTACCACCAAACCCGGGGTCGTGGAAAACATTTTTATTGGTGCAGAATGTTCTCCAGAAGAGATCGTTTTGTATACAAAACTTTTTAAAGAATTCTACGACGTTTTTGCCTGGTCATATGAGGAGATGCCAGGTATTGACCCAGCCATCATGGAGCATGTCATCACGACATACCCTAATGCAAAACCTGTGAGACAAAAGCTCCGCCCCGTGAACCCTAGAAAAGAGGCCGCCATTAAGGCGGAGGTTGAAAAATTGCTTAAATCTGGTTTCATCTATCCGATTGATATGACGGAATGGGTTTCAAACCCCATTCCGGTTGATAAGAAGCAAGGCACTATTAGAGTCTGTACTGACTTCCGGGATTTGAACATAGCTTGTCTGAAAGACAACTATCCCACACCATTTATCGATCAAATTATAGATGCTTGTGCAGGACATGAGATGTTCTCTTTCATGGATGGTTTTTCGGGATACAATCAAATAGAAATCAAACCTGAAGACCAACATAAAATAGCTTTCATTTGTCCGTGGGGGACCTTCACTTATCGGAAAATGCCATTTGGCTTGAAGAATACTGGAGCTACCTTCCAGCGTGCGATGAATTTCTCTTTTCATGATATCAAACACATTGTAGAACCTTACTTGGATGATCTCCCAGCGCGATCTCGAAAGAGACGGGATCATCCAGCCCATCTTAGACAAGTGTTTGAAAGATGGAGACAATATAAGATTCGTTTGAATCCTAATAAGTGTGTGTTCTGTGTCAAATCGGGGCGTCTACTGGGCTTCATTGTCTCCAGTCGTGGCATAATGGTCGACCCGCTGAAAGTAGAGGCGATCGTAAATCTGCCTCCTCCTCGCACCTTGCGACAACTCCAAAGTCTGCAAGGCATGTATAATTTCTTACGGTGATTCATCATAAACTATGCTAAAATTACCAAAGGTTTTATGAGGCTACTCAAACAAGACTCCTACTTTGTGTGGGACGAAGCTGCTCAAGCATCCTTTGAAGCTTTAAAAAAGGCACTCCTTTCAGCACCCTTGTTGAGCCCGCCAGACTACTCAAAAGATTTTCTTTTATACCTGGCAGCGTCTCTTAATACAATTGCTATAGTTTTGGTTCAGGAAGACGATATGCTCCAAGAGCATGTTGTCTACTATCTTTCTCGTGCATTGATAGCCCGTGAGGTTAAATATTTGCATATTGAGAAGTTAGCACTTGCCGTAGTCTATGCAGTACAGAGGCTTCGTCACTATATACTTTTACGAACTACTACTGTGATAGCAGAAGTCAATCCTTTCCAGTACGTTCTCACCCGACGAATCATCAGTGGGAAATATAATAAATGGATTGTAATCCTACAGGAGTTTGATTTGGTCTTCCAATCAGCCAAGTCGAAGAAATCACTAGTGTTCGCTGAGTTAATCTCAGAATTTCCAAGTGACCTAGAATACGTTGAAGAAGGATCATCATTCCCAGACGAACATATCTTCCTCATTGTTTCCTCGGACCCATGGTACGGATATATCTTAGTATATCTCCAGACTTTGAGGTGTCCTACTACTTTTTCTCGAGAAGAGCGACGCAAGCTCAAAAGCCATGCAAAGAACTACCTTATCATCTCAGATACTTTATATTGACGTGGGGTAGATTCCATTTTACGACGCTGCTTAACTCGAGAAGAAGCTGAAGCAGTATTAAATGATGCCCACAGTGGAGCCTGTGGGGGACATCTTTCCGGGTTGGCAACAACTTAGAAGATACTGCGTACCGGATATTTTTGGCCCACGATCTTTAAAGATTGTGTGGAAGCGGTGAAACGTTGTCGACCGTGTTAGTTTTTCACTAAGAAAATGAGGGCACACCCAGCTCCTCTTAATCCTGTAATTACAGCAGGTCCCTTCACAAAATGGGGGGTTGATTACATGACGTGCAATCTAGCCTCGGTCGGAGGACATCATTACATCATTGTTGTCATTGACTACTTTACTAAGTGGGCAGAGGCAATGCCTACTGTTAAGGAAGATGGAGAAACTGCCGCTTATTTTGTGTTTAATCAGATTATTGCACGGTTTGGCATACCTAAAGAGATAGTGACTGATCATGGCAGTCATTTCCAAAATAGCATGATGACTGAGTTGTATACAATGCTTGGTTTTCAACAAGAACATTCATCTTCATAATATCCACAGGCGAATGGACAAGTTGAAGCAGTGAACAAAACTTTGAAGGTTATATTGCATAGAACTGTTAATGCCAGTCGAAATAACTCGCACATCATGCTATACCCGGCTCTTTGGGCTTACTGAGCCAACATTAAGACTACTACCAGTTTTTCTCCCTTCCAACTTATGCATGGGATAGAAGCAGTCATACCAATTGAATGCGAGATTCCTTCGCTAAAACTAGCAGTTCAGTTACTACCAGATACTTCAATACTAGAAGAGCATTTGTTACACTTAGAACATCTAGATGAACAACACCGCGATGCGCTCACAACAAACGAGGTCCACAAAAAATGAGTCAAAGGACAATACGACAAATCCGTCAAACCTAGGGTTTTCATTAAAGGAGACTTGGTCCTACTTTGGGATCAAGACAAAGAGCCCTTAGGACCTGGGAAATTCAAATCCAGGTGGCTCAGACCTTTTATAATTTCCAAAGTATTGAAGAAAGGTGCCTATGAACTGATAGATTACTAAGGTAGTAAGTTGGTCGAGCCTAGAAATGGGCTCTACCTGAAGAAGTACTATGCTTAGGCTGAAGTACTTTTTCTTGTAACATAGTTGTATATTTCTGTAAAACTAGTTTTTGTTATGCTTGTTAATTAATATTATGTGTGTTTTTTGTTTCGTGTACCAGATGCCAACCGAACATTTCTTAGGATTTGCTGATGGCGCCAGTCTTCACACCTGTCAGTTGGCTGTAGCAGCTTGGGTCATTTATTCACCCGCTGGCCAACTTGTCTCTTCGGGGGGGTTTGTTTGGATCCTACCACGAATAATGTGGTTGAATACAGTGCAGTTACGGAACTTCTCCGAGATGCTCTCGGTCATGGCATTTCACATTTGGAGGTAAGACTTGACTCACAATTAATTGTATTTCAGTTAACAAGTGTCTACCAGATTAGAGATCCTGGTTTGCTACATCAATTTCTACGAGTTAGACTATTGGAAAGACAATTTGATTCTATTATATATGAACACATTCCAAGAAGTTTAAACACATTAGCTGATTCATTAGAAAACTATGTGTTAAACTGGCATTTGCATCATACATTTTCATAAACAACATTGCACACATAAAACACATACACATGTAAATAACCGATGCTGTGTATAGCCGATACTGTATCAAAAAATATATGTGTTTTGGGTCACAAGTCTATCAAGTCAAGTCATAAAAGTACAAAAACTGGGCATAGTAGCCTCAAAAATATATACATAGAATGTATCCCTCTCCTATGGAGAAGGAGGGACCTCATCATCATCTACTGCATTGCGATAGCATATGACTAGCCTAGCTATCTTACGCAGCACCCTAAGCCATGCCGGGGGCACCCCAACAACATCTTCCTGCATATCAATAGGTATCTAATCCATACGGCATGTAGGAACTTCGTGAGTCAACCGACTCATTTTTCTCTCTAAGGTCCCCAACATAGCATCTGCTGCAGCAATATCAGCTGGCCTCACAAAGATGGTAGGATGTCCCTCAGGACGAACAGGCCCAAGATCTGCATATGACACTTGATTAGCACTTCAAAATTCATTCATAAAAATCAAATACTTGAAAAAGTTTGAAAAAATTAAATAATTCTCAAAATTTAAACATACCAATATGTCCCCAGGCTCCACCTAGAGGAAGCACCAGTTCTGGATCATGACAGAAATCCAATCCAGCATATGGAAACTACTCGAAAGTAGGCACTTGCCTCTCCCACCACCCCCAGAAATCATCAGTATGATAACAGTAGTGACTTTCCCCACCACCCTGGTGGAGGAATATGTCACCCCAATGGCCTAGTCTGGGCTCACGGGGTTAACCTGAGGTAGAGGCATCCCCAAACTAATAGCAGGCATCCTCTCAAAGAAGAAAGTACACAAAATACTACCGTACCCAAAATTCTTCATTGTGCCGGATTTGCAACCTGTCAATTGAGATTTCATGTTCACCAATAAACTAGTACACCAATCATAGACATGACCGTGTAAGAATTGTACACCAATATGCATAGAGTGCTTGGAAGCTAAGTGCAGTGACGCACTACCTGCCACTCGGTTGATCATGCTGACTATCACTTTCAGGGGGAGGCCTTCAATGGTTGAAATCAAGACTTGGTTTCCCGATTTCTCAGCTCCGGCAATACAATATGAATTCACGTACTCTTGCACAGATCTTACACCCACATGAGAAGACCCTTTCAGATTGATTACATCTCCTCTCCGTGAGAGACCAGTAATGAAATATATGTCATCAACTGTAAGCTCCAAAGTTTGCCCACGGATGACAAAAGTATTGGTATCCACATCCCAGTACTGAATAAGTCTTCGAAACAGTTTGTTTAAGGCCCTCATGTTTACGGTTCGGTAAAACTTCAATAAACCTCATCTTCGGAGAGCGTGGAGAGTGGTTGGATCTTGCATGGCCAACCTATCCATGTCCTCATGTTCTCTCTCCCTCCATTGAATAACCATCCTGCACAAAAAATGAAAATTCTTTGAGTCTCGGTGCTTGTGTATAGGTTTTCAAGAGTGAACGCTACTGTGTATACTACATAGTCACGTATGGGCGCTACCCTACTTGAGCACATTAGCGCTCATCTCGTTCACACGCTACTGCTATTGTTACACAGTAACGCTCGCGCAGCAAAGGTTGTGAGCATCACGTTGCAAGCAATTTTTTGCTCAAAAAATGAAAACTAAACCATGAAAATGCAAGTAGGGTGAATTCTAACTTACTTGGTGGAAGAAGAACAACATTTGGATGCTTGGTTTGATCGCCACGGAGATTTGAAAATGCAAAAGGTTGCCCCAATCTTTGCCCTACAAAAAAATTTGGAAATTGATTTTTAAAATAAAATTATATATATGAATTGGAAGTTTGATTTTTACCCACCATTGTTTAATTTTCTATAGTTTCAAAAAATTTCACAAAATACCTAATTAATCAATTGGAACACACATATGGTACAATACTAATCCAAGCTCAATTTTCCTTTAATTTTTGTAGAATCAATCTCCTAAGTTTAAAAACTCTTGATGTTAGACCTTGTCAACTAGTTAAATAGTTCAAATTCATATATCATTCAAGATTTTTTGCCGCATCAACTAATATTTTGTTGAAGACCTAGTTTCGACAGAGTATGAAGCTATGATCCTAGAAGCTGACCTTTAAGTCATTTTAAGCTCTTGTTTGGACTATTTAAACCTAAACAAGATTGCCGAGCAAACTTGTCCTCTTTGAGCTCGTTAAAGTAATCGAAGGCTCATCCACTCAGGTATAGAATTACCCCTTTTCTGGGCCTAGGTGGATTAAATACGGAAAAGGTATACTCTAGGTATACTTCTGTATGCGCTAGAAGAGTTCTTCTTCCATTGTTTTATACTTTTTTGGGGGAGGAGACTAACTGCATGAAAAAGGACCTTTTGGAGCCTTTCTTTAGGGTTTTCAGGCTCTCTAAACATGAAAATACCAAGCGAGCATTCACCTACTCGGGCTCAATGTGAAATCCACGAGAGGGTAAGTAGAGGACTGTTTAAGTTTTTCAAATCTATAAACAAGAAAACACCGTCGAGAACAGACCAATCCGGGCTTGATATAAAATCCACGGATAGGTGAAGAGAGGATTGTTTAAGTTTTTCAGACTCTATAAATAGGAAAACATCGGCGAGCATTAATCTGCTTGGGCTCGATACTAAAATCCATGGGCAGATATATGGAGTTATTGTTTAAGTTTTTCAAACTCCTTAAAATTGAAAACACCGACGAGCAAGAACAAATCTCAGCTCGATATTAAAAATCCAGAGATCAGTAATATAGAATAATCTTCTATCTCTTCTTCGAACTCTATAAATAATGAAGAAGGTCATGAGTCTTCCTCCCATGGGCTCGTTAAACTTTTTACATGGTTGGATCTATTGAGTTTTCATTCTTTCTTGGACTCATTAAAACAACAAGAAAGGTATTCTTTTATCTAAAAAGAATAAGGGATGGGAAAGACGTATCATATCTTCATTGTCAAAGGCAGTTCAGTTAGTTCTATCCTTGAACACAGCACCTACTTGAGCCTATCTTATCAGTTGGGTTTAGTTTTTGACCTCAGGGTGAACCTTTCCTCCAAGTTGTTTACTCCCCCGGTTGGTTATTCTTCCAACCATATGGAGGGTCTGATAATGTCTCTTACATTTCAGGCTTATTATTTACCCCATTATGTCAGAAACTGCCTAAGTCACCTTGTGTCGTGCTCAATGTTCAAGGATATACCCTGTGTCGGCCATTCTGCAATTTACCTTGACCTCATGTGTTGGCCTTCCTAGTGTCAGTCTTGTTACATATTATTCCATATCAGCTCTTACCAGTTGAGTGTCCCTCGATTTGGATGATGGAGGATGCTTTAAGGCCTCCCTTCCAACGAACTTCTTCCCATCGACATCAACTCATTTTACTCTGGGAATGAAGTTTAGAGTTTCGGTTAGTACCTTGGAGATTGCAGTCACCAGTGGCAATTTTCCTCGCTGTTGAATGATGAGAATACATCAATGTCTCTTCTTCGACAGGATTCCCAAGTGTTCAACTCCAAGTCCATCTATTCACACTTGGCGGATCGTACTTGGTACCTTGGACCCCATCATCATTATCGGTGGAAGTCCTCGCATTTGTTAACGGTATACATCAATGACCGGTAATCAAACGATACCCCCCATGTTCAACTGTCAGCTCATCTATTCACATGGTTAGGGTTTGTACCTAGACTTGTTTTGGATGAAGACCTTGGGATTTTGGATGACAGTACCTCATTTTGTTATCAACCAAGTTGTGCAAGACTGAGCCTCACTTATATTCGGCTCTCCATGAGACATAGATCCAGTTTGTTGTTATGGCTATGATCTCTCAGTTTGACATGGATCCACGCTTGTATTCCAAGTGGCCATGCTATATATACATCTCCTTGTTATGTATCGGAGATCATGTTGTATCACACTACACATCTATATGATGTCAAAAATGTAATTGCTAGCTGACCTTGATCTTTGTTGCAGGTGTTCTTGTAACTTGTTTTCTATGGTTCTTTGTTCCTCCTCTGGCTTTGGATTATAATGTATTTCGGCCATCATTTCCCTCTGACCTCACACATTAGGGGGCATATTTTATAGGTCAAACTTGCACCTCTCTGTCCGTGATCACCTTGAGCTATTGATCACACAAAAGGACAACTTGGATGGAGGAGCATGTTGACCCTAGATGATACTTTGACTTACTCCAAAACCGTAAAAATATCATTCTGAGATATGAGTGCTACTCTACTTAAATAGACTAGCGCCTGTATGCTACTCCAGTGTATAATAGTAGCGCTCAAAGCCTTATAAGCGCTACTCCTTCTCAGCATAGTAGCGCTCAACATTTAAAAATCGATGAGCGCTAGTTGACAAGCACCATAGTAGCGCCCTAAATGCTACTTCATTGAACAATAGTAGCGTACATCTCAAAAGATGATTTAAAAATAATTAATTTCACGAGGAGGATTAGTTGCTGGTAGTTACCCAACTTCCCCAACTTCCTCCATAACCATATCTCGACCTGAACTACTTCTCTGATCCTATAAATACAAGGAAGACTAAAGAGAAAGGTTAGATGGATAGATGGAGAAACTTAGAGACATAGAGATATAAAAGAGAAGCTTGCATTGGAGGAGTTGACGCTGAAGATATCTAAGCCAAAGAAGAGCAAGAGCCCAGAATCAAGTTGCAGGAGCATGTCACAAAGTCAAGTATACTTGTACATCAATTTGCATTTGACAATAAAGGTTGTAGTGTCTTTTTTGTTCCAACTTAAATATTCTCTAAAATAGTATCTTAATTTGGATCTGTTTTGGTCAATATCGAATGTTTAACATTGCTTTTGTTTCTTTCAAACATTATATATTGTCCAAGATACGCTGAGAAAGGTGTTTGTCTTGCAGGTTTACTAAACAGAAGGTGGATTTGAGGACTGAGCGCAAGATCAAATAAAAGCTAGGATCGAACGTCGGTTAAGAGGTATGTTCTCAAGATCTATAACTCATTTCTTTTCATAAATATCTCTGCAATACAGCTAATACACTTACCTGTCACCCCATCCCAGTTGATAGCATTAGTTTCCTTGCTATAGGGTAGTTTTTCCCGCCAACACCGTTGCAGATCTATCTATTTCAGATCCCTTCCGAGCCATAGCCACTCCATACTAGGAAAAAAAAAATAGTTTTTTCTCCATATCTCCTTTGTTTTCACTTTGTTTCCCTTGAAACTTCCAAGGAACCCCTGTAATCCCATTCTGCATATTTCATTCCTGAGGACCTTATCCCCAATTCCACTTCCCAAAGCCCGAAATCCCACATTTGTCTATTTTTAGGGTTTGCCATAACTTCCTCAGATTTCACCCAATCACCTTCAAATTTTACCACAGAGTTCATTTCCGAATTCTGCTTCTTTGTCCCCCTCTGCCAAATTTTCCCATTCTTTCACCCCGCTTCTGAAATCCTCATTTTTTGCTTCCTTGTCTATTCAACAGTGTCCAAATCCCAATTACCCTTCAGATTTTTTTCCAAATCCAGATTTTCCTTTACTGAAGTCGTTTCTGTTTTTGTTTTTCTACCCAATCAACCCCCCCAAAAAAAAACTCCTGGTTATGGTTGTCACCCGCACAGGAGCAAAAACCATGGAAGAAGCACTTGCAGCCATCCAAACCAAACTCCAAGATCTAGATGAAAAATTTCTTAGCCTCCCTCTTCAGCATTCAGCCATGAACAATAACCGATAGCCAGAATCTTTTGCAGCCACCGGGTTCTCTTCTTCTAGCAATTTTCGTGGGCCGAAGCTTGATTTTCCTCGCTTCAATGGTACTAATCCAACTGGATGGCTATACCGAGCAGAACAATATTTCAGTCTGCATAATACTTTTGATTTCCAGAAATTTCCACTTGCATCCTTTCATTTGGAACAGGAAGCCCTTTAATGGTATCGTTGGTACATCAAAGCTCATCCCGAGCCAAACTAGACAGATTTTTGCCAACTCCTTTTGCCACGATTTGGTCCTAGTGCTTTTGACAAATTCACAGGAGCACTCACTAAACTTCACCAAATTGGCACAGTGAGAGAGTATTAGATGGAATTTGAGAAACTAGCCAATCACACAGAAAGATTGTCTAATGAATTCTATAGGAGTTGTTTTATCAATGGTCTCAAGGATGAAATCCGCTCAGAGGTCAAAATGTTCTATCCCAACACAATGATGGAAGTCCTAGGGCTGGCTAAGTTGGTCGAGGACAAGATCGCAGCTCAACAACGCTCCAAAACCACCTGTGTTCCCTTCATAAATATGGGTTCCCAACGACCTCCCATCATGCTTGCTCCTCAACCAACTCCTATCAAGCATTTGTCTGAAACAGAGATGCAGGCACGCCGAGAAAAAGGGCTTTGTTATAATTGTGATGAGAAATTCACTCGGGGACATAGATGTGTTCAACAAAAGCTCTATCTCTTGGATGTGGATTCTCCGCCTGCCTTAGAACTTGATGAAGAAGCTCCAGATATAGTAGATGATCAAGTTGACATTCAACACCCTCCTGTTGACACCCCATCTCAGGATGACCCACCCAATATCTCTCTCCATGCTGTAACCGGCGTCACCACCCCACAAACAAAGTGAGTCAGGGGATAGTTCAAGAAGCTCCCTCTTACCATACTCATTGATTCTGGTAGCACTCATAACTTCATTGACCCTCGGATTGCCAAACAGGCTGATTTTTTTGTTCATCCTTGCTCCAACTTTGAAGCCATGGTTGCCAATGGGGGCACCTTACCTTGCAAGGGGAAGTGTCACAATGTGCATATCTCTATGGAATATTATAACCTACGCTCTGACATGTTTTCCTTGTGCTTAGGCAGATGTGATGTGGTTTTGGGTGTTCAATGGTTACGCACACTTGGCCCCATCTTATGGGATTTTGCGGAACTTTGGATGCAGTTTTCAGTCAATGGGGCACAACACAAATTAATGGGCTTACAATCAGAGTCTCTTCGCATCATCAGTTCACATTGCCTAGAAAAAATCCTTAAGAAGAATTCACATGGTGTCATCGCTCATCTCCATTCCATTCAGATGCACCCATCAATGGTCTCCACTACTTTCTTGGATAGATATGCAGGTGTCTTTGCTGAACCAATGAGCTTGCCGCCCTCAAGAGACATTTCCGGTAAGAATTTAGTCGCATATACCTCTCAGCAGGAACTGATGGCTATTTTGCATGCAGTACAGAAGTGGCAGCCATACCTATTAGGGAATTATTTCTGCATCAAGACTAATCTCCAAAGTCTGGAAAATTTTCTGGAACAATGGGTCTCCTACCCAACACACCCGAAATGGGTTATCCAACTCATGGGTTATCCCTATGCGATCACTTACAAGAAGGGTAAGGAAAATATGGTGGCAGATGCTCCTTCTCGCACAATTGATGACCCAATTTCTCTTACAGCTCTTTCTCTGCTTGTTCCAAATTGGTTGCAATATGTTCAACAGGGCTATCTCTTCTATGATCTCCATGGTTCTTCATCAGCAGGGCACTCTGGGTTCTTCAAAATGTATGACCGGGAACAATGTAACTTCTTTTGGCAGGGACTGAAAATGACAATTCAATAGATGGTGGCTGACTGTGATACTTTCCAGGTCAACAAGGGTGAAACGACACTCCTTTCGGGATTGCTCAAACCCTTTCCCATCCCTACCCAGCTTTGGCCAACTATTTTTATGGATTTCCTAGCAGCGCTCTGGTGGTACAATACCACATCTCAAAGGACACCATATGAAGCATTCTATGGACAGACACTGCTAGTTCTTCTTCCATACACCCTTAGCATCTCCCCAGTTTAGGAAATTGACTCGGTTCTTCGCAACCGCAATCAAATTCTTCTCATTCTGCAGGACAATCTTCACATGGCCAGAATTCGCCTGAAACAAGAATCCGATCAGCACCGTTCTTAGTGCATTTTCCACACAACTGATAGGGTTCTTCTTCATCTACAGGCTTCCAAGCAATCCTCCCTGACACTCCAAAGGCGTCAGTGGCCCGAAATGCAACCCGAGGATGCTACCGGGGAACCACTCCTTCAGATTCTGCAGCAATTTCTCCAACCAAAGCTTTGAGGACAAAGCTTTTTCTAAGGGAGAGGGGATGTTAGGAACCCGTGTCAACCCTTCTCTTTACTATGTTAGTATATTGTTGTTGGACTCATATGCTTTGTAAGTCGTCCCGTAGTATTTGTTGATCCATAGTTTATATTAGCCCATAGTATTAACCCATAGTATTGGACGCATATGCTTTGTAAGTCGTCCCGTAGTATTATATGTCCCATGGTTTTGACCCATAGTATTGGGCATAGACTTAGTATATAAGTGTGTGTTGAGGTCATTGAAGGCACCGTGAAGTTAATTGTATTGATCTTGCTCAAAGGAGGTTTCCCCCTTGAAGTGGCCCGTGATCAATATAAAGGTGATTCTGAGTTCTATTATTTCCTTTGGAGGCAGCTACAAGTGGCTAGCTTAGATTGGACCTCAATCCCTCCTAGGTTGACCAATAGGCTCCCAAATCACCCTAAACAGGTACGAATTGTCCATGTGAACATTGGGTGAGCATGGGAAGACATAAATGAGGGTCACACATGTGGTGGATAATATTGGGTGGAGGTTAGGTGGCCAGGGATAGACCAAAACAGCCAAGAAAGGGCCAAAATGACCACATACATTGCATGGGCACCTTAAGTCAAAGACAACTTCTTTAAAATAGGGAAACAAGGCACCTTTGCTCAAGAGGTGGTATTAAATGTTGGAGGTGGCCATTAATAGGGTTCCCAATAGCTATATTTGACCATATTTTGGCCCAAAAGTGGTGGAATGGTCATAATTAGCCCCAACTAACTTCTAACAACCTTGGATTGTAATTATTAACCTTATTTTGGACCATTTAATCAACAAAGTGATGTATGACTAAGGTACTAAGGTGTAATAATTTTCTAACGATATTCATTAAAAACCAGAAGATTATAGGCCAAGGGCTTCCCTAATAATAGGGTACTGACTCGATTCTACTAATTTGAGTCTAGCTTTGGCGATCCTTTGTCGATGTTTTTTTCTTCCAGGATTATTTCTTGTATCTCCATGCCTCCTCTTGTTATCTCTTTGAGGACCAAGATTAATCCCAAGATATCGGGCCTTGAGTATGGATTCCCTATAGTATGGATTCCCTAAGAAGGATAAGTTGGTAATGGGGGACATACCCCTTCCTAGGATCTTCTGCATACCCCCTAGGATTGAGGTCCAATCTAAGCTAGCCACTTGTATCTTCCTCCAAAGGAGAACGAATTCCTCCAAATGTTATATAAGGATGTTCACAATTCATTTCTGGGTTGGACAAATAATAAACCTACTATTTGATCATTTGTATTACTGGTTTTTTATCATTTTTATTACTGGTTTTTTATCATTTGTTTTCCAGAATTCTTTTTGCACTAATTTCTTGCATACTAAGCCAAAATCCTTGATTGTGAGGTAATATTTAGCTACTAAATCCTACTGTCATTAAGATTTCACAAATATTATAACATGGAATATAAGGGGCTCGAACAACCCCCAAAAATTCTAATTCTTAAGGAAAAATATTTAGACGGAAAATCCACAATCATATTCCTTCAGGAAACAAAATGCTCTAAGGATCAACTTGAAGAAATTGGTAGGAAGGCCTGGTGAGGTTGTGAAGTAATAGGGATTGATGCTGCAGGGGTGGTAGGAGGTTTATGTATCTCGTGGAATCCTAATAAGATAAACTTGGGAAATTTCTTATCTACCCCAAGATCTCTTTCAATGTAATTTCAGGTGATTGGATTCCCAATTAAGGGGGTGCTTTCAAATGTATATGGTCCCCACATTGCCCAACAAAGAATGGACTTCTTGGCTTCTCTAATAATGCTCAATCAATGGGTGGATGGAAAGAACTGGATCGTGGGAAGTGACTTCAATATGATCACTTCTTTGGCTTAAAAGAAAGGGGGAAGAAGAGGACTAGAGATGGAAAGTAGAGCTTTTGGAGACACTATAGAAGAGTTGAAATTGATTGAAATTGAAATAGGGAACAAAACATATAAATGGAACAATAAAAGGGGAGGGAATCAACTTGTCACTTCCCGACTTGATAGGTTCCTAATCTATGAATCAAATCATAAATTTAGGAAGTGATCTATATGATTTGGTCCTCTCCTTGACAGGATCGAATCACTGGCTAGTAAGATTATTCTGGAGTGGGTTGGGGTCCTAATATAAAAAACCTTTCTGTTTTGAGCACTTTTGTCTCAACCACCCGGACTTCAAGACCAAGGTGCGGTAATGGTGGGAAGTGTTAGACCAAACAAGTGGCCAAAGTATGTTCCAATTCCAACAAAATATTAAATCCCTCAAAGAGAATATTAAGAAATGGAATAAAGTGTAGTTTGGTAATATATTCATTGACAAAAGGAATTTAGAATAGATATTGGAAGAGATCCAAATGCAGGGCATGAGGAATGGGTTCCCCCCGATATGAAGGAATAGGATATCCACATTACTACTCAAATGATGGAAAGGGAACAACATGAATAAATATTATGGAAGTAGAAATCCAGGGTGATTTGGATTAAGGAAGGCGAAAGAAACAAAAAAATCTTCCTTCAATCTACTTTGTAGCACCACCAATGAAATAAGATTCTAATGCTTAAAAATGAGGTTGGAGACCAATCGGAGACCAAGGAATAAATATAAGGATAACTTGTCCATTTTTTTCAATACATTATGGAGGACCCCCGCCTTGATAGAAGGAGAGACATAGAGTGGATTAATCAACACATACCCTCCCTGATCACTGATTCCCAAAATGGATTTTTAATGAGACTAGTATATTTGGATAAAGTTGAGGAAACATATCACCAAATGGAAGATGGGAAAGCTCCAGGTCTTGATGGTTTCATAGCTAACTTCTTCCATTCTGTTTTGGATTTGGTCAAGAATGATGTCAGGAGAATAGTTGAGGACTCTTGTCATTCTAAGGGAATCCTTATTGCATTCAATTCAACCTTCTTTACTCTCATCCCCAAATCCAAGGGAGCTGACTCTCCAGGTATGTTTAGACCATTTCCCTCTGCAGTGTGATCTATAATATTATCATGAAGGTTATAGCCAACAGGATAAAGAATTCCCTCCCTTCTCTTATCTCTCCTAAGCAATAGGGATTTGTAAAAGGGAGGCAAATTATGGATGGGATAATCCTAGTTCACGAAGTCATCCACTCATTAAAAACTACCAAGATCCCAGGTATGATGTTGAAAATTGATATTTCTAAGGCTTATGACAAGCTTATTTGGTAGTACATGAAAGAAATGTTGAAGGCATTTGGTTTTAGTCCGGAATGGATTAGGTGGGTCATGATCTTGAATTCCTCAGTATTTTTTTCCATCCTTTTAAATGGATCTCCTATGGGTACAGTCAAAGCCTCTTGTGGTTTCATACAAGGGGACCCTTTGTTTCCCTTCCTTTTTGTGCTAATAGCAGAAGGTTTGGGTCGATCTATCAAGGCTATGATGCTAAACCAAGAATTGTGGGGTTTGAATATCCACCCCCAAGCTGAATGCTAGACTCACCAACAGTTTGTGAATGACACTATGTTGATGGGGCACCCCTCGGTCCAGGAATCCCAGGAAATCAAAATATGTCTTAGCTTATTTTTGGCAACCTTTGGTCTTGAGGTGAATGATGTAAACTCTCATATATTTTTCTTCAACACCCTGAGGATCACCAGACAAAACATTTGTCACATTCCTAGTTCCTAGGAGAGATCCCTTCCATCCAAATATATTGGGGCCCCTCTCTCTGACTCAATTATCCATAAGGGATCGGCACTCCAAAGAATATCCCTAATTCAAGAAAATAGTTTTTGGGAAGTCAAGAATGGAGAAACTATAAATTTTTGGGATGACTCTTGGCAACAATTACTGAAGCTTCAAGATATGTCAGAATTCTACCGAACTCAACATTTTTGTGAATCAAAGCTCAAATGGAAAGTCAAATATTTTTGGAAGGAGGATTCTGGAGCCTAGGAGTTTCGTGAATGGCTTCCACTAGAATGGTGGAGTCATGGTTTCCCTCAGGAAAACAGGCTCACAATTAGGGAAGGCGCTTTAGGAACGTTGTATCAGAATTCATCATGGTCCGGACAAACTCTGCTGGGGATTCCAATCTAAGGGTGTCCTTGATATTAAACAAGCTTATGAAATATGGACAGGGCATCAAACCCTTCCGAGAGACATGGTCTTGAACAAAATCTGGAAGGCTCAACTTTGGCCTAAAATAGCTACTTTTCTTTGTTAATAATTAAATGACAAATTTTAACAGGAGAAAATATTATGAAAAGAGGAATGAATGGCCCCTTTCACTGTTACCTATGTGAAAGAGTGGAAGAAAGCATTGAGGGTGAAAACACGAAGCTGGGTAACACTTCCGTGAGAATCGGGTGTCCAAGCAACATGGCGGAAGCTATTCGGCCGAATAGCTATAGTTATTCGGTCAAATAATCTATACATTATTCGGTCAAATAACGTTTAACGGAGAATTGTTTGGTTGGACGGAGACCTCGAAATATGTGCAAAGGCATAGCCATCCAGTAATTTTGCACGGTGGTTCTATGTTTATTCAGTCGAATAATTATTTGGCCGAACAATTATTCGACCGAACAATTATTCAGCCGAACAATTATTCGACAGAATAATTATTCGGCCGAACAATTATTCGGCCGAACAATTATTCGGCCGAACAATTATTCGGCCGAACAATTATTCGACAAACAATTATTCGGCCAAATAATTATTCTGCATAAAAGGTCGGCTGCATCCCACACTTGTCATTTTCCTCTGTGCAGTTGGCTGGTCCCCGCCTATCTCCCCACCAGCCGCTGTTGGACCCCGCTTGTCGCCCCATCGTTTCTTGCCACCTATTGTCCCTGTGGAGTTTCGACACCCTCCCGACATGGATATCCGCCACCTTAACGACCTCCTCTCATCATGGAGATCTGCCATCCTATCGGCCTACCTTGTCGTGGAGAGCCGCCACCTTTTCAGCCTACTTCTGTTGGCCCTTTCGGCCTGGTCTTGTTGGCCCTTTCGGCCTAGTTCTGTTGGCTCCTCTTGGCCTTCTCTCGGCCTCCTCTTGACCTACTCTCAACCTGCTCTCGGCATTGTTCTATCACTCCATTTGGCCTCCTTTCAGCCAATTTTCGTCGCCGCTCTCGGCCTCCTTTTGGCCTGGTTTTGTTGTTGCTTTCGGCCTCCTCTCAGCCTGGTTCTGTCTCCCCTGTTGACGTCGTTTTGTCTCCTCTTTCGATGTGGATTGCGAAATTGGTGTGGTGTGGAGTCTAGCAGTTCGTGGAGTTGGACAGCATCCACCGAAGGTAATTTATTTAATTTTTATATGTTTTCTTTTTGTTAATTTTTATATTTTCGGTGCAATGCTATTTCTAATTCTTTTACATGTTTGGTAGGTGTTGTTTCGTTTTTTCGGTGCTGGCTTTGTTTTGCTTCCCTCGTTGTTCGGCTTTGGTCTCTGGAGTTCGGTTTTGTCGGTGTCTTTCATCTGTGAAAAATAAACAGGTATGCCTTCTAATTTGTTGAACTCAATTAAGATGTCAATTTAGTTTTTGATAAACGATTTTTTCATTTGGCGAGTGTTGAACTCTACCAAGATTGGCAGAGTTCATGAACTTTGCCAATCTGGGTAGAGTTCATGAACTTTGTCCATGATCCATGAACTCTGCCCATATGGACAAAGTTCATGAACTCTGCCCATGTGGACAGAGTTCATGAAATCCTCCCATCATGAACTCTGCTATCATATCTCAGAGAGATTATAGTAACATTTACATTTCTTTCTCTAATTAATCTGCTATCATTTTTCAGAGATGACTATGTCACACCTAATTAATCTGCTATTATTTTTCATAGTGACTATAGTAATATTTACATTTCTTGCTCAGATTACCCATATAACGATCATAGTGTAATATGGACACAAAGTAAGCACTAATGTGAAGAGTTTTTAGTACAACTATAACACCATATATTACGTATACAGTTGAACCAATGCGACTAGCAGTAAGATCAACATATAAGGATAATTAAGAGTTGACAGTTATAAGATCAATAAGAGCATATAAGTCTATGAACATATACAAACTAAGACCTTAAATAACATTATTAGTAATTATACCAATACTGATGTTGTAAGGATTAGCATAGCTCAACTATGCTTGTTATTTGATATAAGACCAATATGTGACATCAAGATCACTAGCTGGTAGTACTGTAATTCATATAATAACTGTATACGTAATTAGCTAAGTTCTATCATCCTGTCAATACAAGACTCATCTTAACTACCTATGTAAACTCATATACTAATGGACCGACCTCATATATATGTCATAAGCTGTGAGCTTTATTTTGACTCTGTAATTCACAGTTCGTTAACTATAACAGCTTCCATAGCTTGCAATGTACTCTGCTTTAATGGGATTCAGACTAGCTAAGTACTAGTTTTGATTGAATATGTTGATATAAGTAAGCTATCGTAATCATTGGGCTTTAATAGAGGTATATTTTAATATGCATTATAACTCTAGTATGGAAAGCATAGAAGTATTGTCATTGGTTACTAATTACACTAGTTATCCAAAGCTCATGAGGTAATGAACTGCTCACATATCTATCATTTAACCCTAACTAATGGTATTAGCTTATTGAATTGAATTACAGCAGCTTTATTTGTTCAGTCACATCATCATGCATAACTTATGATTACCATTGTTTAGTGTGTTATGTTATAGCTATAGTATCCCATAGATATGAGTAAGCCTTGAACTATCATATATTATGGTAATTTTTAATCCTTGTCGTAATCATAATAGTCTTTATTAGAGGTCTAATTTATGATCTATTAAAGTCAATGGAACCGGTAGTAAGTAGTTATAGAAAAAGAGGTTTTAATTATTTATCCAATTAAACCACTATCATTGCAAACTAGTAGAAGTTTAAAGAAGACCTCCCATTTTGCATTGCTTTTACTGTAACTAAGTAGTAACCAATAAACACTATGAATCTAACTAAGTAGTTACTCTACATGATCTTGTGAACTCTGTCCATGTGGATAGAGTTAAACTTCAGTGCATGGTAGGCAGATCTGCAGTCAGAAAACTTAAACCTAATAGTTGGGAAACTAAAACCTTCAAACTCCTATCAAAACAATAGACTCTGAATGTTAGATCTACAAACACGAACAAGTTTAAGATGAAAATATGAGCAGCAAGCTACAAGAAAACTGAGAACAGCATACTGTTATGTACTTTTCCTTAACAATATTGTTATCTTTGCCATTAACCAACTTCATGTAATTTCCCCATAGTTCCAACAACCTTGATTATACAATTAAAGCCTTGTCTAGTGAAAAAGTTGAAAACAAAGCACCTTGAGATAATTCAATGTTTATATTTGTACACTAGAGCTGTAATTTGAAAACAACTGAAACAAGATTTATCATAAGATATTCAGGTAAACCAAACAGAAAAATAAAGCTTTAAGCAGGGCAATAAACTCTCTTATTTATATCCTATCTTATAGAATCAACACATGCAAGTGTCCAGGTTTTTTGGATTTCACCTAGTGGTTTGAAATTGAATCACCTTCTTTAATAAAAAAGACACTCCATGCAAAGATTCTAAGAATTAGGGTAGTGGGTGATTTTCCCCACCCACAATCCAACCTCATGCCCATTTAGAAGTGGTTCCAATGTCACATACTATAACCCTACACTACTAGTAGAGGGAAATAGTATGGGCTAATTTTTATTATCCCCAATAAGAGGGTTGGGAACTCATTAAAAAGTAGAGAAGATGATTAACTTCTCCTTCCTAATTAATGCTTATAAGAATGGAATGTGAACATGGACAGAGCTCATGAACTCTGTCCATGTGGACAGAGTTGATAGATCAATATATTAACCTAAATCTCCAACACAGCAAAGACAATTGTACTATGCACCAAACAACATGTTTTATGACTTTAAGTTGGACTAAAAGATGCTAAATGTGTATGTCTAATTTGGAGAATGTGACAGCGTTCCAAAGTTTGTGATATGATTTATTTGCACTTAAAATAAATCTCTATGTCTAATTTGGAAAGCTGAACAGCATTGCCAAATTTTGTTTTACGATTTTGTTGCACTTAAAGAACTTAGTTTCTTTAGCAGCTAGGTCTTAGAATTTGTAGAATTAACATGTATAATTTCTATATGTTGAGTTGATAGTTGTGTAAGTGTAGATATCATATCAAATGGAAAGAGATCAGTCTTCGAGGCAAAAGCATAAGAGGTCATCACATTCTTCGGGAGTTGGTGTCCCATTTGACAATCGAAGATTGTCTACTTCACCTCGTGATTCAAGCTTATTGTACAGTTCACATTCAGTCGATCATCAGCGAGGCGATAGGAGTATAGATGGTTCCCCTTCATCTTCTGTGGGAGAACGTCGATCTCAACCTTTTGTCAGTATGAACATTAATCTTTTAATACATGTATAAATTGTATTTTTGTGTGTACGCAGTTTGTACATGTTTACACATAACTTTGTTTGTATTTGAAGCAGAGAGGGAGGAAGATCGAGCAAGGGAGATAGACATGGGTGCAGAGCAAGGTCACCAAGAGGTTCATCATCCAACACAGGGTTACGAAGGTCGAGCTAGGATGCAATTTGTTGAACTAGTTGAGGGTTGTACACCCATATCAACTTATCCATCTAATTTATCTGCGGAGCTTCCATGGGAAAGTGATCTTGCACAAATGACCCTTGAAAGTTGTAAATCTCACTATGACGGGTTGCAAAAAGATCTTTCTACTTTGGATCTCCTTCCAGAGAACAAACAAAGTATAGAGATGGTTTTAGCATCATTACAAAAGTTCATTGAGGTATATGAATATCTTGGACCGACAACGGATGATTTTTCTGACTTGATGCGCAAAAGGAGGGCCCAAGTGATGGGTCCAGATAAGTGGGATGTTGTGAAGGAGAGAGTGACCAAAGAATAGGCCATGGGAATGTTTAACTTCAAAGAGGGCCTACAGCAAAAAGCATTGAAAGTGCAATATTTTAAGCACCCTCATCTTGCACATCATTTATATGATCAATTCCTTGCAGCCTATGGTCGGTATCCATGGAATGATGAGGTTTCTAATTATTTTGCCAGATTTTTTTATGCCGAGGTTTTTTTGGGTATGAAGCCATACTATACTGATATTCATTCCGAATTTTACGGAGTTGGAAAGGGGCGAATATACGATAGAAAAGGTTCTCTTAGAGATCCCGCTACTCTTCGACCTCCACCTTAGATATCTTGCCCACCTAGGCTTGTGACTTACAAATCAGAGATGGAGCCCACATCAAAACTTAGGACAATTGCAAGGCATGTTGTTCTTGAAGGTTTAACTTCAACATTTTTAGGAGTTGATGTGGGATTGAGTCGAGAGAGGGCTCGAGCCACTATTCGACAGAATTTTGTTTACAAAACGAATGATGAGTTAGATGTAATGAGCATTGAAGACCTCAAGGCTTATGCTAAGGTTTGTCATGATATAGCTTCGCATGTTCTGTCCAATGACACATCGAGTTTAAGAGAGGTTTGTGTGCTTTCAATCTATTTATTTTTTTATTCATTTTGAACTGAACTTTTTGTTACATTATATCTATGTATAATATTATGTCTATTTTGATGTATAGTAATAAATACATTACGTAAATGTTTATTGGTTACAATTTTCTAGAATGATGAATGAACATAATTTTCGAGTCTCCACTAGTGAAAATGTTGAAAATGTAGAAAATGTAGAAGCGAATCTTGGAGAGGTATATATATTATTTACATATTTATATTTATGTTTGAACAATATTTTATCATTTTTTTATTTATTTTTAATTTAACTCTGTATCTTATTGTTAATTTGACTTATCCATGCAGGTTTCTTTAGATTCGAACTTTTTTCATGATTTTCCATCTATTGTGAGCTAATGATTTTAATTTTTTTCGTTTTGGTTTTAAGTTAATTACTTAATTTTATTTTGTTTTGCTTGCACTATGTTTTATTTATTAACAAAATTTAAATTTTAGGGAAGAGAACATCTAGAAATTGGTGATCAAGATATGGGTTCCTTGATGCATGTGGATATTGGCACCGAGGTAATTTTGTTCATAATTGAACTGTTCTATGATATATAAGAACTTAATATTTTAATTTTTTGAATTTAGTTTAAAATAGTTTAAATAATTTATGAGATTCACAAATTGCTTTTATACATGTTGCAGCTTGGGTCTCTTCCATCTCTTGGAGGTAAAGGGAAGACTCCAATGGAGGATAGTGGTGGACTTCCATTTAGAGAATTTGAGGTAATTGAATTGTTCTTTAATATAAGTTTCATATTTTAATGTTTGAATTTAGTTTAAAATTGTTTAAATAATTTATGATATTCATAATATGCTTTTAACCATGTTGTAGGTTGGTTCGAGTCCAAGGAAAAACCCTAGTGGAGGATAGTGGTGGACTTTCATTTAGATAATGATTTATATTACTATTTTTTTGTTGATATATACATTGTAGTTTTGGACATCGAAGATCTTTATTTTTGGATTATACATATGTACATTGAACTCAGATGTTTATGAATATTTATTTTTGGATTATATACACATGTACATTGAACTTACATATTCTGTGTGGTAAATATTTAGAATATGTTTTTATATATTTATGAATGTATGTATTATTAAATTTATGTATGTATGTTTTAGTGTTGAAATGTAAATAATGATAGGAATATTAAGGATGAATGTTATGAAGTTTTGATAGGAATGTTAGGAATATTAAGAATGAATGTTATGAAGTTTTGATAGGTGCAATCTAATGTTAGGAATGTTTGGAATGTTAAGAATGAATGTTATGAATGCTAAGAATGAATGTTAAAAAGTTTTGATATGATATGAAGTTTTGATAGGAATGTAAAAAATGAATGTTAGGAAGTTTTGATAAAAATGTTAGGAATGTTAAGAATGAATGTTAAATTCAAATTTTGATAGGAATGTTAGGAATGTTAGAAAATTTTGATAGGAATGTTAGGAAGTTTTGATAGGAATGTTAGGAAGTTTTGATAGGAATGTTTGGAATATTAAGAATGAATGTTAAGAATGCTAAAAATGGATGTTAATAATGAATGTTATGAAGTTTTAATAGGAATGGTATGAATGTTAAGAATGAATGAACTAGGAAGTTTTGATAGGAATGTTAAGAATGAATATTAAGTTCAAATTTTGATAGCAATGTTAGGAAGTTTTGATAGGAATGTTTGGAATGTTAAGAATGAATGTTACGAATGCTAAGAATGAATGTTAGGAAGTTTTGATAGGAATGTTAGGAAGTTTTGATAGGAATGATAAGAATGAATGTTAGGAAGTTTTGATAGGAATGTTAGGAATGTCAATAATGAATGTTAGGTTCAAATTTTGATAGGAATGTTATGAAGTTTTGATAGGAATGTTTGGAATGTTAAGAATAAATGTTAGGAATTTGCTAAGAATGGATGTTAAGAATGAATGTTAGTAAATTTTGATAGAATATGAAATTTTGATAAGAATGTTAGGAATGTTAAGAATTAATGCTATAAAGTTTTGATAGGTGCAATCTAATGTTAGGAATATTAAGAAAGAATGTTTGTTTGATATATAGAATCTTGATTTCAACATAAAACTTAAATTTCATATAAATGATAAATTGAAATTTGTATAACTGATTCATATTTTCAATTTTTAACTAATGATTCTTATTTTCAATTTTCAGGTACATTTTATGCTGCTGAAATCATGGCAAATGGGGATTTAACGATTTTTTGTTTTTTAATCATAAGCAAAGATTACAGGATTGTGAAGCTTATGCTAAATTAGAACAATGATTTTAGACAACAATTTGATGAATTTTCATCGATTTGTTGTAAATAATCATTGCTCTAATTTAACATAAGCTTCACAATCCTGGAATCCTTGCTTGTGATTAAAAATCAAATGATCGTTATCTCCATTTGCCATGATTTCAGTTATGTGAACTTACACAAGTGATATTTTAAAAAACTCATGCATCATATTTATATGGATTGTTTATCCCACCACAAAATTAGTAATGGATCAACCCATCTAATGGATTAAGTACATTAGAGAAGCATGAAATGGATCAGATGAAATCTAGCAGGTTTCTCGGTGATTCTTCACATACATACTTCAATCAAAAGTAAAGATTCGGGGCGGAGTGTGGGGACAGCCACTTCCATTATCTCATCCCTTAAGTGGTCTAATAGACATATGGGGACCCGAATAAAGTACTTTACACAGAGTTTAAGACAAAATTACACATTAAAGTTTTCATTACCAAATAATTTTCGAATTCATTTCAGCATAATAAAATACAATCATTTAAACTCTTATTCTAGTTCCCATTCAAGATCATATACATAGTTCAAAGAAAAAAATATATTGTACACAACATTTGACATGGACATGGACAAAAACATCGATCAATTCATTTTTGATATAGTTAAAAACATCGCAATGGAATGTCATCCTCAATTATCCGTTCATGGTCATATTTGGACAGTTTCCATTTTTTAGTTTTTAATTGTTTTTTCGATGGAACTTGTACCAATTTTATTCGAGATGCACATACTAAATGACTATATTGACAACATATAACATCAGGTTCATAATCCTAAAAGTAGACATAATTTTCAGTCATATGGGTTTGCTGAAAAAATAGCCTTTTAAAATGATGAATCCTCTCTTATATGTATACCTGTTGTCATTGTAGCCCTCCAATAACTTCATCTTTCCTTTAGTGCATCGCATCAAATAATACTTCACATTTTCGTTGTTGTCTGTAGGTGCAATCACAGCGAAAACATCCCATGTGCAAATTACAATTGGCGTTAGGGTTTTTTAATCAATTAAATTGACTAATATACACATAAGGTGATGGACAAGAATGAACAATTGACAAAATAGTTGTAAAATCATTACCTTTTCTAACAATATCTAAAATTCTGTCGCCATCAAATGATATTGCTATTTCTTCTGATTCTAATTCTTCTATGCTTGCTAGTGGCATTTTTCCTTTAGGATTAATCTTTGTGTGTTTCCAATGTTTTACGTAGTTGTTCGTTATGTTTTTACAAACTTCTGTAGGTTCAACATTTTCAGTGAAAATATGACAAAAGCATGATTGCTTTCTACTGTCAAATGCAAATACGTTTTGGAAGGATTTCGTTTGAATATAGTGAAAATCTCTAGTTCCATATATGGTGCTAGCGCCGTATGGTATTGATCTATTTAAATCTTGGATCCCAACAAGCCAAAAAAACCTACACAAATGACAACTTTTGATGTTAGTGTACATATACTTAAATGTTAGTGTACATTTTTTTAAATTGACAATTAATATAAATTAAAAAAATCGTGTACATATATGCACACATCTTTTGATTGTTGATTATAATCATAGCTTAGATGTAATTTACATCATTGGACAACCTCTGCAGCTGAATGAAATCATGCAGGAGAATGGGTCATTTTCCATCTTCGAAGTGCTCTTTTTACGCATGCTCCTGCACCATCCTATTCACCTTTTCCATGTCCAGTTTCAAAGAAATTCTAGTGATGTTTAATGTTCAATGCTTTATGAAGTCGACATAACCAATAAAATGATCATGAAGATTTAAATTGTCTCGCACATCCATCCAACCATATCCAATGTTCATTGAATTTAACTTTACGTCCTTTTAGTGAATCGTAGAAAATATTTTCAATGTAATGTTGAACAAAATGTGTATCATGTGTACGATCATCGCTGATATAAAAGTGATATTCTTTAATCACATCTCGATTGTCACACGTGCTTTCAATGCCATCAACATCCTGTTGAGAATGTCTATATAGAACATGGACAAATATCCAAACTTGGTCAGAATGATAGTATTCACTCTGTATCTCTTTTTGTGCAGCAAATGTGTAGTTTTTTGGAAAATCAACCACTGACAAAATTGTTCCTGGTGGAAAATTTTCATGAGGCTATTTGAATTGAAGTTCTTGCCATCGTGCTCTATGTGAATGCTTGGTGTATTTATAAATTTCACTTTCAAATTTCTTAAGAAAATCTGACACACATATTTTATCTTCTCGCAAATCAATTCTTTTGGAATGTGCATCACTAAAACTTGTAGAATAACCGATGTATTCATATCTTCTCCAATCAACGGTTACATTTGACAGCGAGTGATCATTATTGATAGGATATTTATTGTGGAATAAGACCAGATTTCCACAACGATGACAATTTTTTCCATTGACACATTTCTTATTATAAAATACTTCATCGTGATCTCTCTCACATAGAGTTTGAGATATGAATTCACGTACTGTGGGCGGAGGTGGTGAATTTTTCCAAAAAATTTTACCAAATTCTAGAAACACGTCGTAATATAATTTAAATTGCACATGATAACGACAACAACATGTGTCACATATAGTAATAGGTCTAACATACCATAGTTTTTTTTGCACAAATGTAGTGATTGGCACATTAATTCCACGATGATCTTCCATGAATTTATTGAACAATTGTACTTGTGTCATATCCATTATATGTTTTGGACTGCTTGCATATACCCCTCGTGATACTCTTTGTCGTATCACATCCCTTGAATTTGGTGAAACTCGAGCATGTGCCAACCAATATTCTCATACAATATCTTTAACACCTGCTCTCATTCTGTCTTTGTAAGGTTGTCTACAAATAATTTCCTAGCAAGCAAATTCATCATTTTCATCTATTTGCATTATGAATTTGCTATGTTTGTATAATGTCTTTCTTAAGGTTCCAACTGTTTTTGCTAGTTGTGTTGTCAACTTTTTTGTTTAGTACTAGCTGAAACAATTGTTGTCTGAATTGCTCTACGTGCAGCACGGGTATCTTTCTTCCTGGATTTTCCAAATTTTTTTATTGCATCACCTATATTTTTATCACATTATGTTTCAATTTCGACTCTTTTGTCGCCTTGTGAATACCCAATAATGACGTAGCACCTTCTAACTTCTTGGACACTAACAAACATCTCAAAATTTGTGCTTGTCGTACTATTGAACAATTCTTCAGAACATCATCATCAAAAAATTTAGCACGATATTGTGCAACATGTATGGGTATTTTTTTTCCATATTTGTTGCAATCAACGTCTTCTAACATTTCATCATCAATGGTGAAAGTACCTATACATCAAGTTAAATTTAATTTAACATATATCCTAAAATACAATTCATTATAAAAAATGATATTGGAAAATACATGATATATACATACCAGGTCCAATTTCTGGATCTTGAACTTGATCTTCAATAAATGATATGTAAATCACTATTTACATCTACAACAATAGTCTCTTCAACTTCAATTTGTTCTTCTTGTACTCTATTTTCAATTTCCATTTAATCAACATTATCATGTAAATCTGTATTTATATCTTCAATAATTGTCGCTTGCGTTTTTGCAAGCCTTGCTTTTTTGGCATGATATTTGAGTTTTTTTCTCTATTATCATCATCATGATCACGTTTACGATCATATTTTTTTTTACGGTTTCTCTTACTGCCCATGATTGTTTAATCTATAGATAATAAATTAAAGAATCATCACTTTATAGTAAAAAAACAAAATTAAGATTTAAAAACAGTTACGAAATTTATAAACACATGAATTGAAATTTACTTCACCTTATCAAAATCTTGTAAGATTCTTTTGAAGAAAAACTCCTTGGAAAGAAATTTCCTTTGAAAAAACCCCTTGAAAAGAAATCTCTTTTAAAAAAAATCTTCATTGAAAGAAATAAGAACTCCTTGACAATAAATCACCTTTGAAAAATCCCATTGGAAAATAATAAGAATACCTTCTAAAGAAATTTTCTTTGTAAAACCACTGGAAAAAAAACTTCTTTGAAAAAAAAACTCCTTTGCAAAAATATCTTTGAAAAAACCCTTACAAAGAAATAACTTTTTTGCAAAAATAACTTGGGAAAACAACTCTTTGAAAAAACCTCTTTCAAAGAAATAAAAAGGAAAAATACATCTCCTTTGTAAAAATACCTTGAAATAAAAGCTTCTTTGCAAAAATACCTTGAAATAAAAACTCTGTAAATACACCCTTTGGAAATAAACATTTTTTGAAAAAACCACTTGGAAAAATACTTTGTAAAAAAACCTCTTTTGCAAAAATATCTAGGAAAAAAAATACTTTGAAAAAAACCCTCGCAAAGAAATAACTCAGTTGCAAAACTATCTTGGGAAAATAACTCTTTGAAAAAACCTCTTTCAAATAAATAAGAAGGAAAAATACAACTCCTTTGCAAAAATAACTTGGAATAAAAACTTCTTTACACAAAATACCTTGGAATAAAAACTCTTTAAATGCACCATTTGGAAAGAAACCTTCTTTGAGAAAAACACTTGGAAAAATACTTTGTAAAAACAAACTCCTTTGCAAAAATATTTTGGAAAAAAAATACTTTGAAAAAATCCATTACAAAGAAATATTTGCAAAAATACATTGGAAAAAAAATACCTTGAAAAAACCCATTGCAAGGAAATAAGAAGTGCAAAAATAACTTGGAATAAAAACTCATTTGCAAAAATGTCTTAGAAAAAACTCTTTGAATGTATCCCTTGGAAAGAAATAGGAAAAAAAATACCTTGTAAAAAAAACTCATTTTGCAAAGAAATCTCCTTTGAAAACTACTTCAAAAATATTTTGACCAGAAATATGCGAAATTAAAATGTGCGAAAATAATGCATGTATTTAGTTTTATTCATACAAGTATAGACAATGTATTTTTTTTTTCCGGCCGACGATTTTTTTTTTTTGCGTTTGGTTGTTCGGTCGAATAACCTTTGTTGTAAATAATGGTTTTGTTACGGAAAAGGATTATTCGACCGAATAATTATTCGGCCGAATAACCTCTGAAACCTGAAAACTTCACGGTTCTGCACAGTTTTCAGGTTTCTCAATTTTCGAAAGGTAAAAACAATCTCTTACACTACAAAGCAACTGTCGGACTTGATACCATTAATTTCATCACTGAATCTATTTTCCGTATGTATAGATTTTGTTGTGTATAGGTGAGATCTGATATTTTTAAATTTTTTTTTTCTTAACATGTGTCGAGTTTGGTTTCATCTCTTTCAAAATGCAGTTAAATGAAAAATCCATAGCTTTAAAAATACACCACCAAAAAAAATGAAAAGAATATGGTGCAGTTAATTGACGTGTCTACTTCAAAAAGGTATTCGTGGATTTTTTAGTTTTATGGTCAATTGAGAGAAAAGTTTTGCGACACAAAACATGTTGAAAATAGACAAGGTTTCCCCATTGATCGAATTCAAAAAAATATAATAATTAGTATATAAATCCATTGGTTACAAACTTATAGTTATGCAGTAGTATATTGTGTGTAGATTGTCGTAGCATATTTTTTTTTTGCAAAAAACAAAATTAACAATAATTTTACGTTTGCGACAAAACATGACTATTTTGTAGTCATTTCATTTTATAAGAACACACTGTCAAACATTTGTCAAATCGACATATCAAATCTCAATAAAAAAAATTGAAAAAATTATAAATAGAAAGGTAACATAATTCTCTAAAAGTTTTCTTTTTAGTGAAAAGTGAAATTCCAAACAAAAATATCACTTTTATTCGCCCAAAGTTGAAAAACATGAAACAATCAAACTTATTTTCTCACAAGACCCCCTAAAATAGACACCCATCTTCATGGATTCACCCACAGTTTGTAGTTTCTTTCATCTTCTATACTCATGCTCATTCACTAATTCATTATTTTAATGTAATAAATACAGTTTTGACGATGATAAATTGATTTCCACACTAGCAAGTCTTGTGTAATTTATTTTGCGGGAATGACATGAAACACAAGAAGTTACTTTTAGCATTCCAGCACTTGTTCTGCTACCATGTTTGTACCAGTTTTAATGCTATTATGAAAAGTCGATAGGTATCCGCTATCAATACTTGCATATCCTCAAACAAGATGTTCTCCATTTAGCAATGATCCTTACAAAACAAAACACAACATTGTAAATAATATAAATTAAAATTAAAAAAAAACTATAATTATATATATTTTGATTTATTTAATATAAAACTATATTTATACATTAAAAATATTTTTCATTTTGTCAATGTACATATATAATAAATAAGTAAATAAAATGTGAATATATATTAACCTATAGACATTTAAATATAAAATTATGTAAATATTATATAATTCATATACCTATTTGTTATTTTATATGCATTTTTACTTTTTCAATTGTGACTAATTTTGCACAGGAAGTTTGAGGACGTGTATGATATAATATCTACACATGGGATTACATCTATAGGATTGGTTCATGTTCAAAAGTATTGAGTGGGTATTGGCGAATTCTATAGGTGATTCGATTTCATTCAAGACTAAGGTATTTTTCAAGGATTATAATATTATACTTAAGTATAGTATTCTAGGGGATTATTTTGAATTGAAAAAAACATATATATAGATAGGTAGGTGAATATTAAATATGAAACTTACAATTTAATACTAAAATGTGTAAATTTTGGGAAATATTATGATGAAAAAACATATTTTATGTAAATATAGACGATATTAGAAAATAAAGATGACCAAATAGCGAATTTTTTTTTTTTTTTTAAAATCAAAAAAATAGCCACTTGACGAAATTTCACCCCTAAAAATTACCCTCTCCAAGACTATCTAGAAATTTTGCAGTTAAAAACTAATGATGTGGACAACTGAAAATTGGAAGACTTGATTCCAGCTCTCGTCTTGAGGATTGATTCTATCATAACAACTTATTGTTGGCAGTTGTGATGACTCATTAGATAGTCTTTTTATTTGGTAAATGCCTTTTATTTCCATTGAACTGTATGAGCTAGGGGAGGGATATAAATCTACTTTCCCACTTTATGTAAAAGGGGAGATGCACAAAGTAGGAAGGGAATAGGCATGAAGTTGTATTGTTCAATTCATATTGTGTTCTTGATGTTATTCATTTTTATTCTGTGATATCGCCTCAACATTTGTTTTCTATATATGCGTTAGAGAATGAGTATATGCGTTAGAGAATGAGTGGTTGTAGCTTTTGATTCATAGCTGGTGTTATTTTTAGGTTCATGATCCACACGGTAAGGGCCCACCGTCCAGGATTATGAAGTCTCTCTTCAACTGTTATTATAAAGATCGTGCATGAAAGGTTAGCTATTTCTAAATGTCTGCTTTGTAAATTCATATATAGTTGCAATTTGCTTTTGGTAAAGAGATAGTTGCGTGGATAGACTCATAAAGGATTTATCTCTTGAAATTAGTTTACTATGATTGAGTAGATCTCCAAAGAAGAGCTTTGTTTTGTGTTTAGTTTTGCATTCACAGTTTTTAGTTTAAATTGCAATTTAATCTTAACGCTCAAAACAGATCCCTCATATATGTATAGATTTAATTCAAAAGTAAAATGTGACTTGGATTTTTTTTATGACTTCGGTATATTTTTAATGTGATTTATTTTGTCAACCCAGTCTGCGTTTGTGCTTCACGAAAAACTTAATAGTTTGGAATAGGATGGATCATATCTCCATCAAGTTATTTCTTTGAATTCTTTATAATGTCATTTGTGTTGTAAATTTCTCATAGTTTATTGTTCAATATTATGTGGAACCTTTAGTTAACCAACGGTGACTTTAGATGCTGGATTGAAATAGCAACATTTGGTAGTTTACAATTATATTAAGTTTGAGTCACCTTTATGTAATAAATGTGTTCACAAGTTTCCAATGGTTCTATTTTGTAAATTAATTAATAATGTCTTTTAAAGTGTTTTAGATGTTAAACATAGAATGGTATGTTGTTTAAAATATTTTATATTTATTTTAAAAAATATGTTTCCTATTTTATATTTTGTAGATGTATAAAGTTTATTTTTTTTAATGTTTGTAAATCAGTTTTTATAGAAATTAAACTGATAGATCACGTTAATTGTTGCGAAGAATGAATTTTGAATATTCAAGATTGCTTGAGATCATTTTATGTTTTATCTCTATACTGGCTTTCTTTAATTTAGTTTGATTTTCCGTATTTCACATTTTCGTACTTAATTTAGATTCTCGTAGGTTTATTTCCTAGTTAATCGCCAGTAGATAGATTAATGAAATAACTCATGAGATATGGTCATTCCATGTCAGGCTTTTTCCTTAAGTGCTAAGCTATTCCAATTTGCTTGTTTTTAGGTGTATTGCCGGATTTAGGTTAGGATACGTTAGGATAGACTAGGCTCCAACCCTGCACATATTGTGCTTGCACCTCTAAGTCTTCGACTCCCCAGTTAACAATTTAATGTCGAAATAAATAGCATATATTTTTACCGACAAATGCTACAAACCTAGTAACATGATCTTGATAAAAAAGGAATAATAATATGACCCAAACGATATCTCTTTTGGTTTCCAGGACCAAAGCCAAAAAATCATGACAAGCGTAGGAGAACCCATCGTGACTATCATCCCTGATTACACTGGTTTCAGAATATCATTTCAAACTAAGGTTTGTTGAGGTCAAATCAATTCAAGTAATTGAGTTATATGAATGAACAAAAAGGGTTTAGTCATCACATGATCATATAGATTTGACAAGTGGTAATTATGGTTGTATGGGAAAATCTTAATGTGCATGGAACATAACAAGATCAAAAGGAAATATATGAAACTTCAAGAAAATAAGATCATGATTAAAAAATAACATTTGATAATAAAATATATCACAATGGTAAAACATGTTTCATAATCCAAAATCTAAAAAAATAAAGGTTCAAAGAAAATTACCCTTCAATTTATAATAAGAACATTAAATTACAATAAGTCTGGACACTTGTACAATCATTTAATCAAATAAATTACAAATTCAAGAGTTACTGAAAAATTAATAATGATTTAACAATATGAATTATTAAGAATACCAAATATTAATTTCATGACTCAGGCATGAAATTTAGTAATAAGCGCTTAGTATTGTTATTAGTATAAGTTATGAAATAAATCAAAAAAATTTATGAAATAATAAATTTCCAATAGCTGCCAAATATCATTGTTGAAAAATGATGATCAACCTGTCAAAAATAGATAATCAAATGTTATGTATTCAACCAATTTGTCCATTAATCTATTTTTGAAAAATCGATCTTGAAAATTAAACAATCATTAGTTGATATTCACTTGATAATATGAAATCGATCAGAACAAAATAGCCAAATGATCGTAAAATCTAAGAGACAATATCGAAATCAGCAGATGACCATAAATCTCAATTGTGAAAATGAAATATCTTCAATAAAAGCATTGCTTCACTCGATATACTAATAAAAACTATGAAACCATAATCAATATGAGCCAAGCCTGCAAGAGATCGGAAAATATAATAAAAAGAGCTAACTCAAAATAATTATCAAAAGCAATGTTTAATCATTATTAACATTTTATAAGGGGGGCGTTAATGAAATGAAAGGGATTTGTTGGGAGGCCAACGAGACTTCAAAATAATGTGGTAAGCTTGTAATTATTGATAATTTGTAAAAACATGGTAAAATTTTCACAAGAGACCATCAGTATATATCAATAGATTTACCAATAAGGGGATAAAGAAAAAAGATAAGGATGTGGTAATCTCTAGAAGGAGGGACAATTTTTGTCAGTGAATGAGCACACATGTTTTGAACATATTCTAATAAGTGACCCCCATTTTTCCTTTACAAAGTTGATGTGGAGAGTCCTCCAAAAAGTCATTCATCCTTTCTTATTCCATTTTACATTTAATGGAATAATGACTTAGGAGTGTTCTATATGCATAAAATCAATATGTTAACTAGTGCACATGCATTTTTCAAATCCATTTTTAGAATATATAACTTCAGGGATACCCAAAGGGAACTGAGAGGGAATAAGGTAATCGGTTTATTCCACACATATCCTACTAGTAGATTGTAGCACATAATGAGTAGAGAAAAAGAATTTGTTACATGGTGTTCTCTTCACACCTTAACCCTCCATCCTAGGGGAGGGGATGGGAGGTGATAATGTATGTTTAAACCCTCCACCTAAATTATGGGATGTGAGGTGAGATGATGTCCCAATCTTGACCCTTTAGATGTATTAGATTGGATTATGTGTTAATTTTAAGTGGCTATAATGATTATATTTAAGACATATGATCTTAAATAAATGACCCTATATGTAAATGATGTAAATATGTTGTATATAGTCATAGTGTGGATATCAAGGATAAGGCTTAACTAGTGAATGGCTATGCATTTAATTATGGTAAATATACTTATTTGGTTCATGTGGTAAATTATCCATGGTGAAATTAACATATCTAAACATTAATGATAGGATAAAATATATAATGGTCCAAGACATCTATAGAGAGCATGAGATGGGCTATGATTCCACTAGACGAGAAGAGGAAAGGGGGGGGTTATGTGAAATTAATCTTATATTTCCAAGTGTCAACCTAGGAATGTGTCCCTTTTCCATCATGTGTCTTATTTAATGTCCATACACCACCCTTTAATTGGAGTCTAATCATTGAATGCATATTGTGGTTAGTGATAAATGTTTACCTCCCATAGTTATGGACGTTTGGGGGGGCTAGGTAAATTATGCATGAGATAACACATAACCAATCCTCCCTTATGGTCTTTTGGTTTGATCCTCCTTTTTTGGGAGAACCATTCTTTCCATTGGGGGAGCAATTTTTCATTGTCTATCTCATGTGTTCCGGTCCTCATGTCATGTTTTCCATTACTAGTAAGGAAAAAAAAAAAGTTAACCAAACTAGCACTGATTAAGATGAATCATGCATCTTTGGGAATAGATAGATGGTTGTCGATGAGTGTAGAGTTTCATAAAGTTAGGGATATGTTGAGAACCTAATCCTTAAGATAGAATTATAAACTAGAGTAGACACCATGTACATCAAATGTAAACGTGGAGTACAACTCTAGGATAGATAAGAGAGATGAGTTACACAATAACCCCTTAAATAATAGGAAAACATACTTCAAATACCCCAATACATTATTATATACAATTGACATTTTCCTCTCAACAATGACTACATAACCTCTATATATACCTATTCACTCACTACACATGTGGGACCTTCATTATGCCAACCACTATTACATATACATTTAACCCCATAAATTCCCCCATTGGGGTCATACCATATACATTTAACCCCATGTATGCCCTTCCTGGGTTCATATCATATACATTTAACCTTATATATGCCCCCCCTTGGGTTATAATAGAATCCCTCACCCATTGCATATTTCCTACTTATTAGATGCTAAAGAGACAAGTTTTATTCTTCCAAGCAATTCCTAATATCGTTTGGTGGATTTGGATTCCTTCTACTAACATTGAAGAGCACTATAAGGGAGTAATATCCCTAAGGAGCAATGAGCAAGGAATGGGAATATATTTCATTTGTTGCATAGGCTAGTAGAAATCAATGCTTAGGTTGTTTGATGGCTATATGGTATTCCTAAAGTGTTATGGAATGAATATATTGGTTGATGATGAGAGAAAATGGGTTTGTTTGAGTGAGCTATAAAATGATATGGTTGTTTGATGACTATATGAGATTCCTAAATTTTTATGTAATGAGTATATTGGTTTATCATGAGAGAAAATGAGTTTGGTTGAGTGAGCTATAAGAAACTTATAGCTTGGTTCCTTCACCTTCGTGGCCTCATAGTCCAATTTCAAGTGGCATCTACACACAATGCTTAAGTTTGGGTGGAAAATTGTTCACGCACAACTAGTTTCTTGAACTATATTTTAGTAAAAGATTAGTGTTCTATCCTTGTTTATAGATATGCATTTAAATTCTATTTTTAAAATGAAAATATGTTTATGTTGTGTGTATGAATAAACTATAATTAATTTTGAGCATGAGTATTTGGATTCCATGAAATCCTTTGATGCATGCTTGTTTAATTATGTTGCATTTTATTAGTTGCACTCATGCATTTTATCTAAATTTATGTTGGGTTGTTACTTGATTGAGTTATAAATGAATCCATGTTCTATTGTTAAAATCTAGGAAAGGGAGGGGATTTTATAGGTGAAGGTGTGCATTTGAAATACACAATTTCACTCCCCACCCTCTTGAGGAGAACAAGTGAAGACCTTCATGCCCCAACATATTGTGAACCAAATAGCCAAATAAACCCAAAAATAACCCAACTTAGTCGTACCACACCAAAATAGAGTAAAATAGTGAATAAAAGAGAATCCTCTTTGAGGTAGAAACCTATTATGACAAGATATAAATGCACATGGAAAGATGTTAATTTGAATGAATCTCCTTAATGTATATATAGGAGATAAATAGGGCTAGAAGGAAATACTAATCCCATGTAACTATAATTAATTAGGGTATGAATTGAGCTTAACCTATACCTCCCATTCAATCAAGTGTTTCCCTCAATGTCGAACAATTGTGGATGTTTCTATATGAAGAACTCATCACCCCAAGTCACATGATTAGTCGTCACAATCTTCCAATTGATGAGGTACTTAGTAACTACTATAATCCTTAGTTGACTGATCCTTATATTAATGACTAATTTAAGCTCTAGTATGATTTTACCCTCTTCATCAAGCTCTAGAAGAATAGCCTAAAATAGAATATTATCACTAATGACCTATTTTAAACATGGAACATAGAATAATGGATGTACATGTGAAGGATGCAACTCCCGTATGTATACCATATTACCAATCATCTATAACACTTTATATAGATCATAGTAATTTGGTTCTACTTTATTGTCCCTATTTTGTTACTTGAGATACATTTGTTTGTGTCATTACAAGCTTAGAAATACCCAATTCCTTGCCTCAAAGTGTCTTTCATTGTGATGTTGATCAACTTATTGTTATATCATATTTTTTCCATAGGAAAGTTTTCCTTCATTAGATTGATAACCTATTTCTAGTGTTGGATGTGGTACTCCACCACTTGAACCTTAGGTTTTCCTCTTAAATATGATGTCAATGGATTGAGGATGATATATGTAGAGTACCATAAATTCATACATTTTGGATGAAGTATGTAGGAAGTGTTGCACCACCATTCTATGAAAGGTAACCACTTGACCCATTGCGATTGTTTATTAGAAGAAAATCAACAAATATAGATTTCTTTGAATTTATTTGCAATCTCTGTTTTCCCATTAGATTGTAGATGGTAACAGTTGTGAGCCAGTTAAGTACCCAAACAATAAAACACGTTAGTCCAAAATTTACAAGCGAAAATTGGATCTTTGTCACTTACAACAATCTTGGATTTTACAAGTAGCTTCTAAACTATTTCCACAAATGTTGTGCCTACTATATTTTCTTTAGAGGGATGATATAATGAGTGTAAATGGGAATAAATTGTGAGTCTATCCATCACCACCATCATAAAAATATTCCCTTAAGACTCTGGTAAACCTAAGATAAAATCCATTGATACCTCTTCCCAATGTTGAATTGGTATGGATAAGGGTTCTAGACAACCTGAGGGTTTGATCATGTCTATTTTTTCTAAATGGAAAAACATGCACTCCACTACAAAGTTTCTAACGTTAGTTTTAAGACCATCCCAAAAAATTCTTTGCTTGGTTCTAGAGTTTTCAATATCCTAAGTGTCCTCCTATAGGAGTAGCACATAGTTCTAAAAGGACCTTGTGTATGGGTTGGGATTTACTACATAAATATATATTATCCTTATACCATAGTACATCATTATTCCACACAAATTTATATAATACACTAGGCTCATGTTGTAGTTGTTAAATGATCTACCTTGTAGTTTGTTCTCGTTGCCATTATATATTTGATTCATCCACCCAAACAACTTGTGGAAAGGAAATCGCACAATGTAAGCCATCCATTTTCTATTTTTTAATTTAAAGTGCATGAAAACCCACATTATCTATTCCCCCTTTTTTAGATAATTTCAAATTCATATCCTAACATATTTGTGACCAAATTTTGTTTCTTTTCTAGAGAGAATCATTGTTCCAAGAAGTACTTCATTCTATCATAATTTTGTTTTACCTTAAAGTATCTATCCATTAGGTAAGTGCATCATTGCTTAATGACATGTAGTATGGATAAAATTTCCTTGTTTTCTTAAGAATAATGGCTTAAAATATTATATTAAAAAGATGGTGTAGTGATTCTTTAGTACAATGTATAAGCATTGAAATTCAATAGGTTATGTTCAAAATTTGCAGCATAGTGAGGCCAATAGACTACTCATATTATTCTTACATAGTTTGTTCTTAAACATCAAGTCAACTATACTTTGCAAAGGGTGTCGAGCAATAAAACATACTTACAAAACATAACTAAAATTGAGTAAAAAATGAGAAAACTTGCCAATGGCATCATCCTAGGCTTGGTTCAAGGACATCGAGTCTTGCTTGTCAATGTCCATGCCTTCCTAAAGTTGATGTAGAGTTATTCTTCTTTGCACTCTATGGGAATGAACCAATTGAGGTGTTCATATTTTCTACCGAAGAAGAGGAATCCTTTCTTAGTGAGATGACCATGGACTTGAGTTGGTGCACTCTTCTTCTAGATCTTGAATTTTCCTTTTTGGTTCAACCATAATACCCATCATTATGGCATTTTGAGATTCTTTTGATGCTCTAAATCATAAGTATTTTTGGTGACTCAAAATATAGAAGCTCTGTTTCCATTAATTAAATCCTCATATATTCTTAGGAATCTTATGATCTCTTAGATGTCCCTCTGGTAGTTCTACGCATGACTATCCATGTTTCCTTTTGACAGGTTCAATTTCCTCTTAGTGCAAGCTACCAAATGTACACAACTTATTATTTTAGAATCATTCTAGCTTCCTGGATGTGGTATACTCAAGAGAAGAGCATATGTAAAATAATTAGATTCTTCTTCCACATGCAATGTTAGAAACCAAGTATTCAAATCATACCAAAAATTCAAGGAATCATAACATAAAACAACCATTGGGATGTTTCCTTTGAGTGCCCATATTTTCGATTCACACTAGTAATTCAGGTGATCACTACTCAAGAATTGATATAGCCCATGACACATTACAATGATGCAAGAAACCACAACATAATACAAGCAATAGACCCAATTGAAAACTTAGAATTAGTTAAGGAAACCCCAATGTGATACTTTGACCAGGATCCCTGTTCGAAAATGAATATCAATTAGACTAAGATGAGGAAATGAGCATACCTTTATTTGTTGTGTTGGGATTTCTAGAACAAAGCATGGGATGAAATAACAAGCCACGACATCCTTAGGATTGGAATAGAATCCCCAAGCCCCAAAAAGGCATCTAATGGAGAAAAGGATGAACCATACCCTAAGATAGACCTTAATCCAAGCTCATAATCTAGAGCAAAAAATACCAAATACAAACCACTTTCATTTCTTCATGATTGCATAAACCTAGAGCCACAAAGGTGATGGAGTTTGTGAGGCCTAAGAAAATTGAATGTGATGTCCTTTCTCTTAATGAAGAGATCAATGGTTGAGCTACATGTCATGCCCACCATGATCATCATTAAGAGGGTTTATAACATTAAGGAATGGGGTTAAAGACCATGACCCCATTTTTAATCAAAATTCCTTCTTCAAGCCTAGAGTCCAAGTTTGTTAGGCGGCCGGCTTCCGAATTCAAGGATATGAGGATGCGGAAGAATTTCACATCTTTGAGAGTTTAGATTTTCCTCCTTATTCTAGTAATTATGCTCGCAAGAGCTTTATCTAAAGGAGTATATTTTTTCTTTACGTGTTGAGTGATGATCAATGAGTCTCTAAAAACTAGAAAGGCCTCTAATTTGGCATCGATATCCATATTGATGCCTTGTAGGAGAGAACAAGATTTTGCTTTATTATTTGTCATCATTCCTGGTCTCGAAGAGAAGATGCTTTCTTGAATTCCTCTTGGATCAAGAATTATCCCTTCCACGCCTACCACCCCTTAAAATTTGAAGTAAATGGGGGTGGGATTTTATCCACTTATGTGTGCACGGGTCATGAGATCATTTAATACAATATCTATGGGTACAACCAAATGCTTGACAACTACCTCAAGGTGATCTGATGGCTCCAAGAAATCTTTCATGGGAATTGAACCTTGCCCACTTGTGAAAAACTCGTCACTCTTCACCAAGAGATCCAATCCCTTTGGATAATTTCCTTTTAACAAATGGGTTAGAGTAAGTTATTTCCTTTAATTTGGGAACAACTAGGATTAGAGTACTACACATGGGTACCTTAAGTTTCTCATAGGCCTAGGTTCGTTCCTAAGTCCAAGAAAAGCATTGTTATTTAGTAATTTTGTTAGAAGTGTCACTATTTGAGTATAGTTATTAACAAACTTGTGGTAATATCCTATCAATATTAAGGATCCACTGACATTCTCAAGGTTTTTGGAAATGGACATTACACCATAGATCTAATATTTTTAGGGTCCACCTTGATGCCTTCATGAGATAGAATATGCCCCAAATATTCCACTTCTTGAAACCCAAAAGAACACTTGGAAGGCTTTGCATATAGTTGTTGCTCCCCCAATAGTTTCAAGGCTATTGAAACATGTAAACATGCTCTTCCCAATATTTTATATAAATTAAGATATCATCAAAATTACGAGCACAAATTTTTAGAGAACGAACTTGAAAACAAAAATCTCATCAAGATTTGAAATGTGGAAGGTGCATTAGTATGCCCAAAATGCATCACCAAAAACTTGTAATCACCTTCATGTCTTCTAAAAGTTGTTTTCAGGGTGTTTTCTTCCATCATTCTAATTTGATCATATTGTGAACAAAAATCCAACTTAGTAAAGAAAATGGTTCCATGCAATTTATTTAAGAATCCATCAATTATAGGAGCAAGAAACTTATATTTAATGGGGATATTGTTGAGCTCTTGCTGATGTTGACACAAATGCCATGAAGAATCATTTTTGTAAGCCATCACCATCGGTGAAGATAGAGAAATTTGGCTAGGTTGAATGATACCAACCTCTACCTTCTCTTGAATCATATGCTCAATGTCACTCCTTTAGGCATATGGAAATCTATAAAGTAAGATGCCAAGAGGGGGGCTCTTCGAAATGAGTTGAATCATGTTATAATATTCATGAATAAGAGGAAATTATTTGAGCATGTTGTCAAATATCTTTGCATGATTGTCAATAACTTTTTGAAGATGCAAGGGAAAAAAGGATCAAATGTTTGAACATTTTGTGAGCACAATTATTCAATTACTATTTTCCCCTTCTTTTTTTTATAATTTTGTCATATTTTCAGAACTTATCATTATGAATAATCTTCAAATTTTTAAGAATTAAATTTCATTCTCATAAAAGATAATTCATGATTTTTAAAAAAATCACAAAATGTGTACCAATAAATTTATTTATAATAAGTTTATTTATAAAATCTTTTTATGATGAGCACGCAAATGCACACCTTTATTTCATCCCACCTCCCCCACACTTACACTTCACCCTTCTTGAAAATTCACCGTGTAATGTGATAGTATGCAATTTTGCACCTCTAAGTAAAAATGAATGTGATAGTATGCAATTTTGCACCTCTAAGTAAAGATGAATGATTTATAAACAAATGAAAATTTAAATGTTGTAGAATGGATTTGTTATACACAGGCCTGGAAATTGACGTTCTACAGAACGCTTTTTCCCTTTAAAAATGTATTTGACACTTGCTTATAAATTTGAAACGTCACATGTGACAGGTATAAAAACTATTAAACCGTCTAATTGACGTTCAATGGTTCAGGTAAACCGTCATAATATTTTATATAGAAGTAGTAACAAGCAAGGTAATGTATATTTAACTGTCATAATTTTTTATATACTAGTAATAACAAACAGGGTAATGTACATTTATTAATTATGCCTTTAAACAATTAAGGGCATTGATAAGATTGGTGAACTCTAACTTAGGTATTATATCAAAATATGTGAAGATATATATAGTGATTTTTCTTTAGACAGAACAAATTTAGATTTACTAGAGATAACAAAGGGTAAACCAATACCACCAAAACCATCCAGCTTCCTAGAAAAGCTCAAAGTCCATGACTACTGCAACTTTTTTAATCTCCCCTTTCCGACAAAGCTTAGTGTCATGACTTTTGCAACTTTTATGAGCTCATTAATTTTATTAGCAGAAAATTGAAAATTATATGATAAAAAATTACAAAATATTAAAAATTATTGCGCTGATATCTCAAGAATTTCACATTCATGAATTTGATACTCATGAATTATTTGACATTCATGAATTTGTATAAAACGTAACATGAAAGGCATAAAAAATACAAAACTGTCATCAAATTTCACTTTGATAGACAAAGTAAATTTGAAATTCCAAGCCTGGTTATACATCATGTAATCCTAATTATATAAAAAGAAGAAACATGAAGCCCCATTAAAAATGTGTGACACGTTGTAATCCTCATTAATTGCAATTTGTGACACGTTGTTATACATTTTGTCTTTGAGAAAATAGTTTTTCATAACGTAGGATGAAAAACTAATTATGATTCCTTAGACTAAAAGTATGTGTGAAAAGAATTTGATATATTCATTTGAAATTATTTTTTTACAAAGTTGTCATATGAGTTGATATTAATTAATTAATTTTTTTGTTGTACTTAAGTAAGTGTCATATTTCGCTATAAAATATTAATGAAATCTTATCTTTCTTGGTTAAATAAAAGTTCCATATAATTTGAGAAAAGCATGGATGTCATGCCTTTTATGGGCTATTTTAATAAAAAGTAGATGCCACGAAACTAGATGTCATTTATAAAACATTCTAAATCCATCTCAAAGCATTGTATAACAAAAACATATGCAGCTATGCTTTAATGCCTCTCTTACAAATATTGGGAATGCTTCCCATTATTGTAAATGCCACACTTTGTATTTCCTTTATGGTGTGTGTTAAGGTTTTAATTATTATATATTCACATTTATGGTATTAGTAATAGTTTAAGATAAATTTATATGGTTTCTAGTATATTTAATTTAAGGTTTATATCATGTTTAACTTTTATTAAACGATACTAAGTGTTGAATGTTTCGGGGACTCTTTGGAGCGCAGTAAAAGGGTTGTAGATTTTCAAAGAAAGGTTGGTAGATGTCATCTAAATATATTATTGTTTGCTTTTTTCTTTAAAAAAAAACCTTTAGATAAAGTGAGATTCAATTTGTTATTAGTACAATAAATTATAAAGTATGTGATAATGAGATCATAATATTGGAAAGAAAGAGATGTAATTAAAATAATTATTTATTTGGAATGAAAATTGTTTGTTTATATATATATATATATATATATATATATATATTTATTTAGTAATTTTAAATAAATAATTATAATTTTTTTGGAAAAACAAATAAATAATTATAATTATGATTAAGGAAATTTTGTATTTCAAATTATTATTAAAAATTTTAAAATTTTTTATTATAACATATTTTTTTTAAGATTTTAAGAAATGTAGTGATATTTTCGGTTTTAGGAAGAAGGGGAATGGATTACAAATTCCTTATTGCTTATGAGTTCCACGGTGATTCTATTTCTTTCTTTGGGTGTTGTTGGTCAAGAGTTCGGTATATGAGCTCATTTACTAATTTTGATTGTTTCACATGTCATTTTGAACTTGTCTTTCAAATTTATTCTTGGATGTTTTCAATCTTTTAGATTTAATGTATTTTAACATTTTCTTTTAAAATAATCTAATTATTTAATAAGATTCTTATATATTATTTATTTGTTGGAAAAATCTACATTGAAAAGTCATACTTGCATACTAATCCAATACTTTAATTCATTAATAAAAATTGTCACATTATAAAGTGATCTTCATTTAATATATTGAAAATAAAACTAATCAAAACATAAATCAATTTATTCATAAGTAATAATCTTTTTTTCATCATCTTATGTTAACTTATAACTAATTTAATAAATAGACATAATATGTTATCAATATTTATAAAACTAAAATAAAAAATAAAAAATTATTCACATATATTTATCAAAAATTGTCATATTATAAAATCATCTTTATGAATAAATTTAAAATAAGCTTAAACATAAATTTGTTCATAAATGATAATATATTTTCTTAATTTAATATTCATTAATTATATTTATTTATTTTCAATATTTACATCACTCAAGAATAATAAAAAATCAACAATCTTACTTGTTATTACTATTAAGTAAAATTCAAAAACCAGATTTAATTAATAGACTATATTTTTTATAAAAGTTTTAGAAATCAAAACCAGATTTAATTAATATACTAACTTTATTATAAAAATAACAAATTATTTCTTCCAAATGTTCAATGTAAATAAAAAACATTAAGTGTTCATTACATATTTTAATATTAAGTGCTCTAAAGAAAAAGCATTAAATGTTCATTACATATTTTAATATTAAGTGCTCTAGGTTAAAAGGATTACTTTAATTGAATTTTTGTTAAATAATATACTTATTTAAACGAAACAATGGACATAAACTTTTGAATTGCCCATGTAAAGCATCTGGACAAATGCATCACATCAAAATTAAAGGGAAGTTAAAATAAATTTATTAATTTGTACCTTATGTTCCACTTCTAGACAAACATAGAAAACCATTTGTGAAACTAAGCCAAACTTTATATCATGATGTGTTCTCTTTTCCAAGACTTCTTATCTATCTTTTTGTGCATAGCTATTTTTCTAGTCCCATTCATACATTTTCAAAATTTTATCATTCATAAAGAACTCAAGGACACATTTCTAGTTTGCAACCAAAACTTTTTTATTATTATCTAAAATATCATCAGCATGACTCCATTCCATCTCATTATTATTTTTATTTATAATAGAATAAGTTATCAAATTAACAATTAACATTACTTTAATACTTGTTTAATAAGCAAATTAATACTTCATAGTTTTCTTTAAATTTGAAGGCTTATATCTTTAAATTGCATAATAAGATATTTATAATAGATTGAAGTAAATTGTTTTCACATCATGGATATAGTGATTGAGACACTTATATATTTAATTTCAAAGGAAACAAATCTATTTGTAACTTCATATTAAATTTTGTGTAATTTAAAATTGTATATTTTTTACTTACACGGTAATCTTATACTCGCATAACTATACTCAATTCCTAGAATTAGAGCTCCAAGAAGAAGGCTCAGAAGAGGTACGTTTAAAATAGTAGACGTTTCAATGGAGACGGAAGTTTAGCAGGGTTAGGAAAGCTTTAATGGCTTTCATTTCCGGTGTATGATGGAGTCAGTAAGGAGGACTGTACTTCGTAGAGGAGTTATGTCAATTGGGTAGATCTGGCAGTTTGGAGGCTTGTCGTGGTAGGGAAATCCCGCAGAAGGAAGGGCACTGATTCCGATTAGAGGTACGCCAATTTAAGGCAGTTTATTATTAGTTTACGGTTTTCTGGGGTGACTGAGACCTGGCAGATGGCGTCGGGAATCGAGACCTCCGTTTTCCAAGGAGAAGGCGAACTCAACGAAACAAAGCATTATTTCGAAGAGGAAGGGAAGATCCCTAAGGAGAGTCCGGTTAGGGGTCAGCAGATATCTTCGTCGGCTCAGACTGGGAAGGGAGGAAGAAAGGGTCGCAAGGCTAATAAGATTATCAAACAGAGGAGTGGTATCAAATTGACGGTGGGGGAGGACGTTCGCGTGGAAGGTATACTGCCGCTAATTGGAAAAACCCTGGTAGGGAGATTCTTTGGAGTTCGGATTATGGAAGAACCATTACTTCAATGGTTGAAGGCGAACTGGGAGCCGGTGTTAAAGTATGTGCCGGACTTCTTTATTATGACCAGAGGTTGGCTAGGGTTTAAATTTAAGACGGAGGCAGATGTGGCTAAAATTTGGAGGAGCTCCTGGCTATGGGGACGAACGGCATTAAATATGAAGCCTTGGCATCCTTGTTTCGACCCGAGGAGGGAGAGACCCTCTTCAGCTCCGGTATGGGTTAAAATACCGGGTCTGCCGCTGGAGTTCTGGAACGAAGATTTTCTGTCGAACTTGGGTAATTGTTTCGGGAAAACTCTGATGGTTGATGGTTCGTATAAGTTAATGGCTCGGAGGACGGTCGCTAGAATTTTGGTCTTGGTGGACCTGCCGTTAGGACTTCCGGCACAGATCGAGATCGAGGTTGGAAATTACAGTTTTATTCAAATTTTGGATTTTATTAATCTGCCTTTCAGATGTGGAAGATGCCACTATTATGGACACGTCTTATCTGAGTGTAATTTGCCTTTCTCCAAGAAGGTATGGACTAAGAAGCTAGAAAAGGGCGAGTGCAGGAACGTAGCAGAGACAGAGTCCTCGCTCCCGAAGGTGGCGGCCCAGGAGCCTCAACTCTTGGAGGGTCGGTCTAAAGGGTCTGGTAGTGCTGCGTTTGTAGAAGCAGGGGATTCCCATTCCGAGAAACTCCATAAAGAATTAGGGGGATGGAAATTGGGGGAGCAACCGGAGATCAACTCTCGGTTAATTGAGGAGTCTACTCAAAGCAGAAGGTCTGACGAAGGAACAAAGGACTTGAACAAGGAATCTCTCGACCCGGCAATCCAGAAGCTGACTGATGACTCGGGGAGCTCCAGAGGTAAGACTGATATCCTTATTTCGTTAAATTCTTTAAAGGATTTAGCGTTAGACCCACAGCATTTGCTGGTTAGTCCTCTGGCTGCGTTTGGGTTTGTTAGTCCGGGTCTTAACCTGAGAAGATGTAAACAATTACTCCGATGCGGGAGGGTCGGACCTAGAGCTGTCGGGGCTAGGGACCAGTTTAGGCTCTCTGTAGATTCTGTGCATAATTACGAACTCAGGTCTACGCGGAAGAAGAGCTTAGTGTCGTTTCAGACTACCCTGGAAGAGAGGAAGGGAGATGTCACGCGTAAAAGCCTTCAGGCAGAGTTTGGAGATTGTTTGGGTCTTGACGTGGTCAGTACGGCGCTTAGAGACAAGCCGTTGGTTAAGGTTACCCCATGATTGTGATTTCCCACAATTGTAGAGGGCTAGCTAGCAGCCCAAAATTGCTAGCGTTAGGGCGGGTGATGGAATTACACAAGCCGGATGTTCTTGTTCTGCAGGAGACCATGTGTTTAGGTACCAGACTGGTGGAAAAGTTAGTAAAGATGTCTGCGGGATGGGAATTTGTGTGGGCAGACGGGGCGGGACTGTCGGGAGGTTTGATCACTGGATGGAGGGGGTCGGTATCCATGCTTAACTGTTTTGGCTTTAGGTCTGGTCTGGCCACGACATTCCACTGTCAGGCTTTAGGACTGGATTTCAACCTGTTCAACGTGTATGGGCCGTATATATGGAAGTTCTTTTTCTGGACTGATTTTCTGAAGAACGATTTCCTTAAGGACTATCCGTTTCTGATCGCAGGGGACCTGAATTTCACGTTGCATAGCTGGGAAGTGTGGGGGCCGAGAGCCCGAACGGACCCTACTCAGGGAATGTTCCGGAATCTACTGATAGAGGAAGATGTTTTTGACCTCGAACCGAGGGAAAAGGCTCCCACATGGTTCAACCGCAGGGCAGGTCAGGCTACCATTTCCAAAAGATTGGATCGATTCCTGTGCTCAGGTTCTCTGATAGGTAAAGTGGATAGTCTGAACACTGGGAGGATTAGTGGAGGAATCTCAGACCATTTGCCGGTTATCTGTCGGCTGGAGAAGGGAGGGGGAAAACCAGGAACGCCCTTTAAATTTAATTCGCATTGGCTTCTGAATTTGGATTTTGTGGATATGGTAAGGACTCAATGGAGAACCTATGATGATCAATCCCGGGAAACGTGTGACTCACAGTTTACAAGGAATTTAAAGAACCTGAAGGAGAAAACGGATTCATGGGCCAGTAAGCTGAAGAATTCGATGGAGGAGAGATTAAAGAAGACGGAGGAAGGCATAAAGGAATTATATGCTACTCAATCTGGAGGATTGGGGCAGGATGCACTCTGTGAACTAGCGGAACTGGAAAATAAACGGAATGCTATCTTAATGGAGAGGGAAGCAGAGCTCAGGCTGAAGAGTCGAGCGGTCTGGTTGTCACTGGGGGATGAAAATACGGCGTTCTTCCATAAAATGGTTAATCACAGGAAAAGGGTGAACACGGTAAGGATTTTATCTAAAGGCAACGGGGAGTTGATGGAGGGATTTGACCAACTGGCCTCGGGGGGGGTAGAGTTCTTTTCTTCCCTTTATAAAGAGCAGGCAGGAAATAATTTTTTGGAAATGGTGGAAACGGTGTTGAAGTTTGACAGGTGGGTAAATGAAGAAGATCTTATAGCTTTGAATGCTCCGGTGACTGAGGATGAACTCAAATCAGCTTTGTCCAAACAGAAAAAAGATCGTAGCCCTGGCCCGGACGGGTGGACAGCAGAGTTTTACCTGTTCTTTTTTGATCTGTTAAAAGCCGATATGTTACGGGTGGTGGAAAGGAATAGGAGCCAGGGGGTAATGAAGGCCAATTTCAATTCGACTTTCTTAGTTCTGATCCCTAAGGTGGAAGAGCCTAACTCGTTTGGGGATTTCCGTCCCATTTCTTTGTGTAACGCCTTCTATAAAGTGATATCGAAACTGATAGTAGAGCGCATCAAGCCGATCTTGGCAAGGCATATTTCCAAAGAACAATATGGGTTTCTTCCTGGCCGGAGTATCCATGAGGCAATCGGCTGTGCCCAGGAATGTATGCATTCTATTAAGACGGGGAAGATTCCGGCAAAGGTTCTCAAAGTGGATCTGTCTAAAGCTTATGACCGCACTTGTTGGCACTACCTTAGGCTAGTCTTAATTCACACTGGATTCGGGCTCCCGATGGTAAATTGGATATGGTCCTGTTTAACTACTGTTTCTTTCGCGGTCCTTCTTAATGGATCGGCTTCAAGCTTTTTCAGGCCGGCTCGGGGTCTTCGCCAGGGGTGTCCGTTATCACCCTACTTATTTCTTTTGGTTATGGATGGACTGAGCAGAATGATTGCTGAAGCAGTTGCAAATGGTGAGCTGGAGGGTCTCAGTTATGGAGACACTCGTATTACCCATGTATTCTTTGTTGATGATGCATTAATGTTCCTGGGGAATACTGTTGGCGAGGCCAGAGTGGTTAAAAATTTGTTCTGGCTGTTCAGCAAAGCAACGGGAATGGAACCCAATATGGAAAAATCGGCATGCTATTTTAATGAGTTAGATCAAGAAGCAATGATAACATTCAAGGGGATTATGCCTATGAAAATTGCTCAGCTCAGTGAAGGTTTCAAGTACCTGGGATTTCATCTTAAACCCAATGGCTACGGGCTTAAAGATTGGCTTTGGCTGGTACAGAAAGTGGAGAAACGCATTAATTTCTGGTGCAACAGGTACCTTTCCAGGGGAGGGAAAGTGATTCTGATCAAAAGTGTGCTATGTGCGCTCCCTGTGTATTGGATGATCAATGCTAAATTACCACAGGGCACTCTGCATGTGTTATGAAAATTGTTCTTCAATTTTCTTTGGAAGGGGAAGGAGGAACGGTGTATTCATTGGGCATCTTGGGAAGCGGTCTCAAAACCTAAGGCAGCAGGAGGATGGGGTTTCAAGAATTTGTTTCAATTCGGGAAGGCGCTGGCATCTAAATCTACCTGGATTTTTATATCTAAACAAGGTATATGGCAATCTCTCCTAAAATACAAATATCTGGGGAACGAATCTATAATCAACTGGTTAAGACTCTCGGGGAAGACCAGTAAGGGAGGATCTCTATTCTGGAAATCGATAATTGCAGCATTACCACAGGTGGAGGCGAGACTTGTATGTGCAGTGGGCGATGGTAAATAGGCAAGGATCGGGAGAGATTTTTATAAAGGAGTTAAGAAAAATATCGAGTTCCCACAGGAGCTGATAGTGTGGTTGCAGCAGAAAGGTTACAGAGTTCTAGCCGATGTTGCAGAGCAAAGAATAGGTATTGGCCAGCAGTGGCTCTCAGCGGAAAGAATGATGATCCCGGTAGAATGGGTGGAGGATTGGACGATCTGGAAAGAGGAACTGAGTAAAGGTTTCATTCGACTGAGGGAGGAACCGGACAAACTGTGCTGGCAAGGATTGGAGGAAGGGGGCAATTTTACTGTTAAAGCTGCGTACGAGGCAATAATGTTTCAGGGAATTGTGGAAAAACCTTGGTGGGGTCAAAGGTTATGGAAAGCTAAAGCCCCGCATAAATGCAAGATTTTGGTATGGCTGGTAATCCAGGACAAAGTGCTAACTTGGGACAAACTAAAAAGACGCAATCTGGCTGGGCCAGGAAGATGTAGTCTTTGTTTGATGGAGGACGAAGATGCTGAGCATTTGTTTCTTAAGTGCCCCTTTACAATTCAGATATGGACAGAGATTTTGGAAAAACTGCAGCTGGGGCGGTTCAAGGGAGTAGACTGTATAGCAGACCTGATTAAGGTTTGGTTTGAGGACAAAAAACTCAGTAATTGTAAGAGCATTCTCTTTTTGGTGATATGGCAGGTGTGGGTGGCGAGAAACAATGTTATATTTGAGGAAAAGGTAATCCCAAGCTACATAGTCTCGGCACAGGTTCTATCTACGTATAGGTTCTTTAAGGGGAAGGAGTGTAAGGTAAAGATCAGAACTATGAAGGTAAAGAATCATGCAGAGGGAGATTCAGTTGGTCATTTTGACGGAGCCTGTGACAACAATGTATGTGGGCTGGGAGGACATATTGAACATCAAGGAAAAGAGGTGACATTTAAAGCAAATGGAGGAGAAGGAACAAATAATAGGGCTGAAGGACTAGCTCTACTATTATTATTGCTGTCAGCGGAGGCTCTAGCAGTGACAGATCTAACAGTATATGGAGATTCCGACCTGTGGATAAAAAGGATGAAAAAGGAATTAAACTTTCAGAATCATGCATTGCAAAATCTGGGCACTAGGATAGATCTTGAGGTACAAAAATTTCACAAGGTGGAATTTGTACATGTTTTCAGAGAACAAAATGATAAGGCAGATGGTCTTTCAAAAGGAGGTCTTCTAGAGGAGGTGGACATGTGCAAGATGATATCTTTTGAACAGGACTCCAGGGAAGAAAAGATAAGCAGGCTATCTGGTTTCATGTACTAAATGTTTTTTCTTTTTTCTGGGTTATGCTATTAAGACAAACTTTCTTAAAGTGTTATAAATTCTCAGGATTATGCTTTAAGTCATAGCCTCTCAAATTTTGTAAAGTTAAAAAGCAGAGGTTTTGTTTTGAAAAGTTGATATTAGTTTAAAAACTGGAAGACAGTAGCTTAGGGCTCGTCTCAGTATGTTTTTTTTTGTATAGTGCTGGTAATGGCACCTGAGGAATGTATTCGGACTCATTATGATGAATGAATATGATTTTTTTTGAAAAAAAAAAAAACTATACTCAATTCCTCTTAATTCAAAACATTATTTAGAAAATGCAATACATTTTATCTAACAATTAAAAAGAGTTCAAAGCACTCAAATTTTGGAACAATCTCCCCATCATAGAGGTTATTTTATTATACCTTTCTAATTTTTTTATTATATTAATATTTCATTATCTTTTCTATTTTTATTAATATTTTTTCATTATCTTTAAAAGTTAGAACGATAAACGTTTCCTATCATGAAAATCAATTCTTCACTCATTATCAATATTTGCATTGTTTAGTTTTCCAAAATAATAAAAAATTCACTTAAAATGATTAATTATATATTAATTAATTAATTAAATATTATATATATATATATATATATATATATTCACTCTTTGAGAATGATATATAATATATATAAGTTTAATTAAGTATTTATTTATTTAATTCTAATATTTTAGATAAAAACATTTTAATCTAATTTATTAGAAATACCATTTAAAAATGTGGAATTTCCTTAAGAGATTTCTCTTCAAAAATACAAATGATATTTTAGAAATTAAATCTTTTAGAAGTTAAATACAGATTTAACTAATTTACACTAACAAGAAAAAACATCCACACAATTTTAAAAAAAGGATTTTAAAAATTAAAATAAATAGAATTATAATATCACAAGAGAACATAAAGGGTTTTTCTCAGGTTTAAATTCTCATATTCAATCATTTGGTTTTTACTATGCAAACATTGAATTACATATAAAGTTATATACTCAAATTTTATATATATATATATATATATATATATATTAATTATTAAAATGTTAAGTTTTTATGTTTAATTAGATTTATAAAAATCTTTATTTTAAATTTTCTAATCAAAATGCTAGGTTTTCATGTTTAATTATATTCACAAAGATATTTATTCTAAAAAATTATTAAGCATAAAGAAAAAAAAAATATTAACTCTTTATATTTATGCTTTAAAAATATGGATTAAAATGGATTTATATTAATATATTTTTATTATTGATAATGATAATATTACTTGAAATTAATATCAATAAATGTAATAGATATAGGGGCGGTTACAATCTCGACGGGAGAAAGAAAAATGCTTTGTGTTATAGTCCAAATTGACACTTCTCCATCCATGACACTTTAATTGCCATTCACACAAAATGACATTATGGATGGAAGAGCCTTGATTTGGTATTTGATGCCATGGCCTTGATCATTTACTGATTCTCTAGCATCAAATACAAAATGTTATTGATGGTTTGGAAACATGTGTGTTACACCCTTGTTGCCTTCATTTCACTAACGTTTTCAAGAAAATGTTGTAAACGCAGGTTGCTTTTGTCTAATAGGCATTTCAAACGCATGATGCCCTTGTCTGGCTAGCATTTTTCCCCAAAAAATCCCAAAATAAATAAAATTCGAAATTTGGGTAGTTGGGGTCGTTCTGGTAACTACTCCATCGGTTACAACTTCCCCTCATTTGAGTATGTCTATGTACACCTACTATAAAAACATGGAAGGTAGGCCATGAGGAGGAACTTTTTTTCCACAAGTAATTTATGCTTGAAGAATCATTCTATCTCCATCCCCTATTTCCCTAAGCATCTAATATCATTTCCATGATATACCCAAAGATTGGTTGGGTTGTTGGATAAGAGAAGCAAGGAGATCTGGAGTCAAGGTTTTGCAAGGTGCCATAATAGAGAAAAGGTATTATGGTACTTGTTTCTATTGTTAATAAGAGAATTGACACCCCTTATCTAATACTGAGCTTATGACATGGTTGATGGAATAATTGATATCTTACATTGAAATTAAATTCATAGATTTATGTTCTTTTTTTTTTCTCTCAATTCTTTAGTAATTTTATCATTGTCAAAAGTGTTTGAGGAAGGTTTCCTATGTTAGTTTTGTAGCTTAAAGCTTGGACAAGTTGGAGCAAATCTGAAGTAGAGGAAGGAACAACTAGGATCGAACGTCAAAAGTAAGGTACATCAATCCTTTTCCTTTAATATCTCTTAATTAGGGTTTTTTTGGTCTAGATATACTCACTTGCTTGTTAGTGAGTTTGATTGCCTTTTTATGGAGTCTTATATGTCAGTTTTTCATTGCCTAGGATGTTGGTGATCTCACCCCAGTCATAGGATAGTTTTCCATGCAACACTTTGCTTAGGGATTAGGAAAGGAAACTAATAACATGGCATAAGCTCTAGCTCTTTATATAGGATTTAGAATTCTTAAAGATCAATGGATTGAAAGGGTAAAAGTTTTGGGGAATTCCTTGATGATAATTCAATTCATGCAAGCAGGAATTGGGGGGGATTCATCTACCCTAGGGAAACTGATTAGAAGGGTGAGATCCACATCCTCATCCTTTGACAACATATCCTACTTTCATGTTCTAAGGTACAACAATGTTAGGGTTGACACTTTATCCAACAAAGGGTCCACCCTTTCCCAAGGGGACCTCGAACTCAGTAACTATGGATGGTCCATAATGCATGCACCTTGATGTTTGCAATTGAAACATGCATATGATCTGCAACGAGAGGGTACTAGTTGATGGAAAAGTTGAGAGCAGAGGAAATAGGTTTTAATGACCCCCGCATAAGGGATCACACATTCTTAACATTCATGAACTCAGAGCTCGAGATTCAGAATACCCATCAACATTTTCAGGGGAGGAGAGGGATGGAAGCAAGGTCTGGAATGTCTTATTCGAAACCAGTTTTTCCCACTAGCTCCAACTAGCATTGGTGGGATTCGGAGGATAAGTTATTTTCCAGTTGGAAGGAGAAGGGAGATAGTGGGAGGATTGGAAACCAGTTAGTCGAGCTCATGATAGTGGATAGTCCCAAGGAAGAGGCGGGCATGGCATGCAACCAGTGCTTGTCCTATGAAATTGTGTCGATTCGTCGTGAAGTGAGAGCTCTAAGAGAAGATGTCATGGGTCTGCAAGGGGGAATTATTATTGTGGCAGGGAGCCATCAAGAACAGGTCACTAAAATGAAGGAGAAAATGGATGAATAGGCTAGGAAAGTGGAGTGAATTGAGGAGGATTTGAACATCCATCTACAAGCTCTGGATGTTGACTCCACCCCAACCCATCCGACTTCAGCCTCCTTTTCGGCATCAAGCGAACGTGGAAATGGAAGGAAACAACGACAATACTCCTGGAATGGATCTGAACTAGTAGGGTTTTAATCTCTGTTATAGTTATGTTATGTTTTTTAGTTGTTATAATATGTTCTAGGTCAGTATATAAAAGTTTTCAGTACAGGAGGAAATAGTCATTTTTTGAACCCTATAAAGAACTGTGTAAGATAGAACGACTTGTTGGAATATTCTCACCATCATCATTTGTATTTGCATGCATGCAGTCATCAGTATGGTAGTCTCCCAGCACCTAGTCCCCAATTTTTAGCCCCCAGGAGCCTATTTTTAGCCATTAGTAGCCCTCCTACCTACCTAGTGCACATTGTTTTCATCATCTGGTTACTAATGCACCCTACTACACACTTCTTGGATCACATCAGTCAGTTCATGTATTGATCACTCAGTTCATGCACCCTTGGAGTCTTCTTCCCTTGATTAGGGATCACATGCATCAGTTAGACTTAGCTAGACCACATTTGATTGACCTTTGACTATCGGTGGCCACTACTACTGATTGAGTGATGTTTCCAATGCAGTCCAAGCCATGCCATGAGGAGAATTTGAATCACCTTCACTGATATCGAATCCATTCTATTGTACTCAGATATTTTTGCTAGCTTACAACTGATGAATGAAATTACAACATTTTTCCACATTCTTTGAGTTTCATGTGTGAATATTGATCATGTTCTTTCTCTTCTTCTCTGCAATTCTTTGAGTGAAATTGTGAGGTTTTTTCTAGCTAAATTGATCTTCACCTGTAGAATTTCACATGGTATCAGAGTTGGTTACAGCTATTCCAGTTGCAACAGTTACACCAGTTTATTGAACTGTTTTTCAGTAGAGCACCAGAAGCCTCTGGATTTCCATAGCAAATCCTGGTGCCATTGCATTGAATTCACTGGAGCAATCCAGTGAGGTCTAGCCAGGTGTGAAGGATCCGGTCAAAAGTGCTCACTGTCCTAAAGTAGTGTTCTTTAGATTTTGCAACAAACCTCCAGCCAAATTTCCTTGTTTTATTGCAAGTTATTCCATCTTCAGCAGATTCGAATTCAACAGCTACTGTGGATCTCCATTGTTTTTGCAGGTTATTCGAAGTTTTATGCAGTTTCATGCAGTTGTAGCAGTTTCAAAGTTTTATGCAGTTGCAGTAGTTTCATGCAGTTGTTGCAGTTTCGAAGTTTTATGCAGTTGCAACAGTTTCAAAGTTTTTTGCAGTTGTAGCAGTTTTCTGTAATTGTAGCAATTTTCTGTAGTTGCAGCAATTTTCTGCAATTGCAGTAGTAGATTTAGAATTCAACAACAACTTCCATGTATCTGGAAGGAGTTCCTTCTCTCTCACCATTCAACTATGATGAGTGGAAACCAAAGATGATAGCACGTATAAAGAGACATGGTCTTTTTTATGTGTGTATTGGTGTTAAGAGAGAATTTGCTTCCTATGCAGAGGAAGAAGCTTGGCTAGAAGATTGTGACGGAGCCCTTGGATCAATATGTATTACTATGTATTCCAATATGCACCACCTCATTGATACTGCTGAACATCCAAGCGATATGTGGACCAGATTGGACAGATTATTTAGAGAGCGGAAGGAAGAGGATGATGCTAGCCATTTGGAGAACGAGCCCAGTGATACTGCCTCCAGTGCTCTCTCTAATTATGTTTGTGCCTCCATCATCTCTCATGATGAATTTGTTCAAGATGAAGAAGAAGCTGCAGATTCAACTGAAGAAGAAGACGAAGAAGACATTCCTTTCTCTGTTGCTCTAGAAGTTGAATACGGTTTTGAATTGTATACTTCCCATGTAGCTGATGTAGATGAAGTAACACAGCTGATGGAGTTGATCCATCTTCTAATTCAAATTCTGAGCAAGATATGTCAGCTACTACTCTAGAAGTTGAAGAGAATTTCGAAACCTCTACTTCCCATGATCCTGCTGATGTGCAAGATGATGATCTACTGAGTGTTTTGGAGGTAAAATAATATTTTGGAGGTGATGCATTTTCCCTCCTTGATCAAATGCTTCCTGTGAACTTCTATTTGGTCATTGTCACATGTTTTAAGAGTTTCACCAAATATGGAAGACACTAACATTCGCTTGGGTTCAAGTCTCGGGCATATCCTTGTGATTTTGGCTTTGATCTCACCCTTGCTGGTTCAAAGGAGATCATAAGAAACCATCTTTCAATTCTGGAGCTGATTTGAATTCCAAGCCACCACCATTATGTCATGGTTCATTTGGTTTTGATCTCACCCATATTGGTTCAAAGGAGATCACAAGAAACCATCTATCATTCTTGGAGCTATTTTTGAAGTCCAAGCTAGCATCATTATATCATAGTTCATTTGGTTTTGATCTCACCTCTACTGGTTCAAAGGAGATATCAAAGAACTACATACGCATTCATGGAGTTGATACTACCTCAGTTGGTTCGAATCACATTTTCAAGAATTTGGATTTTTTCTCACCATGTTTGGTCAAAAGAGCAAGTTCAGGAAGCCTCGAGATTCACTTGCATCCACTGAAGGAGAAGTCAAGCACATGTTTTTGGAGCATGATCCACTTATTCCCAAGAGGAAGATACCTCTAGAAATTGAATACAACTTTCCTACCACATGACCACTGCTTGTTGAGAACGAGAGTGAAGCTTCATCTCAAGAGATTTCAGATTCTGACTCTGAAAGTGATGAAGAGCAAATGCTAGATCCAGATCCACAAGAAACTAAAGATATAGCACATGACAGTGAAGATGAGAACATGCTAGATACAAATCCACAAGAACCTGAAGATCTAGCACCTAAAGATTCAACTCTTCTTCCTAGATGGGTTGCCACAACTTTTAGATATGTCGGTGATCTTGTTGGAGATCTACTTGATCCAAGGAGAACTAGATTTGATTTTCAGAATGAAAGGTTTCATCCTTCTCACATTGATCCATTTCTTGCTGATAGATCCTTTCTCGGTGAATAAGTTCACTTACCTTTTTGGGTGAGTGATGCACATGCTTGATTACTTTTTACATTCTATATTGAGGGGGGGATTTCTTCCCACTAGGTTTTCCTCTTTCCTCACATTTTTATTTAGATTGTTGTACAGGGTGACCTTTGGTCTCAGTTACCAGGGCCCTATTTTTTCAGTTCTACTTCATCATAATTCGGCTTGTGGGGGGGTGTTGGAATATTCTCACCATCATCATTTGTATTCGCATGCATACTGCATGCATCTAGTCATCAGCATGGTAGTCTCCCAGCACCTAGTCCCCTGTTTTTAGCCCCCAGGAGCCTGTTTTTAGCCATAAGTAGCCCTCTTACCTACCTGGTGCGCATTGTTTTCATCATATGGATACTAATGCGCCCTATTACACACTTCTTGGATCACATCAGTCAATTCATGCATTGATCAGTCAGTTCTTGCATTGATTGTTCAGTTAACTGATTATAGCTTCCAGTTGTCTATATCATAGTGCCACTTGATTACTGACAGTCTGTCATGTGCCCTTGGAGTCTCCTTCCCTTGATTAGTGCTCACATGCATCATTTAGACTCAGTTAGACTCACATTTTACTGAACTTTGACTATCGGTGGGCACTACTACTAATTGGGTGATGTTTCCAATGCAGTCCAAGCCATGCCATGAGGAGAATTCGAATCACCTTAACTGATATCGAATTCATTCTATTGTACTCAGATGTTTTTTCTAGCTTACAGCTAATGAATGACATTACAACAGTTTTCCACATTCTTTGAGTTTCATGTGTGAATATTGATCATATTCTTTCTCTTCTTCTCTGCAATTATTTGAGTGAAATTGTGAGGTTTGTTCTAGCTAAAGTGATCTTCACCTGTAGAATTTCACACGACTTGGGAAAAATCGTCACCATTTTTGTTTCAGCAGCAAGAACCTTAGTATACATATTTGTGATGTAATCTTGTTGTTGTTTAGCTCTTGCCTCATCTTTTTTAATATATATCAACTAACCGTTATTGTGAATTTTTTTTAATAAATATAATATAATTATTAGGTTATTTAGTTCAAATAGCTCGCAAATAATATTGCAAGGTTACAAGTTGGTTTTTATGAGTTAACACATTATAAATATTAGTGATATTACAAATTCCTTGAAAATGAGATCTAATTTTTTATGATGGTGGTGGTGGTGGTGGTTAACGTCTAGTGAGACCAACTTTGGTCTAATCTTAAGAGAAAAGAAAGGATTTATTTGGGTTGTTGTAAAATTTTATTTGTATACTCAAAAAGCTTAGAAAGAAGCTTTCCTCGCCGTAGTTTTGACATGTTATAAGGTTAGGGAGGTTTGTATTGCAAAAAATATTATGAAATTGCGATCTAATGTGGGTCTACGTATGGCGCTCTAAGAGAAAGTGACTTTCATCCTCAATGCTCATAGTTTCACAGAGATGGAAAATCCTTTCCACCCATGGTGTTTTAAGACTTGTCCAATGTCTTGTTTCACTATGAAGCTCATGAGAGTTCATTTTTATCTTGGCTATATCAATTTTCTTCTTCAAACTAGTTAAAATAGAGAGATACTTTTGATCTTCCAGATTAGGTTTAATGACCTCCTGTATCTTAATTTTCTTTTAGCCTCTAATTAGTTCTCGCCCCACATTTTCTCTTTAAACTTAGATGTGATAATATTTTTAATGTTATTTGATATTTTGCAAAGTGGAATTTTCATCGATCCCCCAATGGTTTAACCAAGCCATTGCATCTTTATACTAGCCTCTCTTGAGCCAAAGGTGGTCTATGCATGATGTGCACTCCAAGATAAAATATTTTCATTTTCTACCTTGTTAGAATTGTACTTTACACCACCTTTATTTTCACGTTGTTTTAGGTCTTATCCACCTCTCAATTTCATTGTGAAGCACATATGAGCTTCTTATTATATTTTCAATATTTAATTCCTTTTAAAGCTAATATATATAGATAGATAGATAGATAGATCGTTTTGATCTTCTCACTTATAGTTAATGACCATTCTGTAGTAAACCATTTTTTTTGTTATTCCCAATCTCATTGTAACACCATAGATTTCTTTTTTAAATTAACTACAACAATAATATTAATGTTGTTGATATTTTAAATGGCATCATCTTCTACTACCCCTCAATACCAAAGCCAAAAAGTAACATCTAAGTTCACATGTGTTTAGACTCAAATCATTTTTATACTTTTAAAATAAGTACCTTACTCACCATTTGCAAGCTGATCACAAAAGTCATTGTTAGGCGAATTAAAGGTATACTCTTGTCTGCAGTATCAAATGAACAATTCGCCTTTTTGGAAGGAAGGAAGATACAAGACGCCATAAATAATGCACATGAATTAATCCACACTACAAAGGTTGGCCACAGACCAGCTATCGTCTTCAAAGTGAATCTCTCAAAGGTGTACGATTGCACAAATTGGACCTATGTCAGATTGGTTCTTTTGCAAGTTGGCTTTCCTTTGGATTTTGTTAACTAGACTCTTTCCTGTGTTCAAATTGTCTCATTTTTTTTTCTCATTAATGGATCAACCTTCGATCTCTTCAGACCAAGAAGGGGACTAAGGAAGGGCTTCCCCCTAGCTCCCCTCCTTTTTCTCCTAGTAATGGAAGGCTTAAGCAACATCATTCTACATACAAAACAAAATGGTATATTTAAAGGTATCAAGATTGGAGGTACTCTGCATATTTTGCTCTTCATTGATGACATTATGATATTTTCAGATGGTTCCAAAAGAGACATCCTCAGAATGAAAATTATGCTCACATTGCTCTCTAATGCAAGGAGTACTACCATAAACTTTAGAAATTCTTCTGTGTCTTTTATGAATCTTGACCAGATCTCCATTGAATGGATTACTGAACAATTTGAGTTTGTTGAAGTTGACCTTCATATTGGTTTGAAATATTTGGGATTCATTTTAAAACCTAACGAATATTTGAAAAGGGCTTGGGCCTAGATGGTTGGAAAGATAGAGAGTAGAATCAACCTTTGGTATAATAAATGGTTATCTAGGGGAGGCCGACTTATCATGCTGAAGGTAGTGCTTGAAGCTATACCTATCTACTAGATATTGATGGCCCATATTCATGTTGGTATCCTAGACCAAATTAGGAGGATCCGTTACAATTTCCTATGGAAAGGTAATTCAGAGGAGAATACTTTTCACTAAGTCTCTTGGGATAGGATATCCATTCCAAAGGAATTGGGAGGTTGGGGCCTGAAACATCCAACTCTTTTTTCCAAAGCCTTAGTAGCCAAAGGAATTTGGATTATTATAAAGGTACAAGTTGTCAAACAAAAGTACATATACCTTGTTTATGTTGAGGAATGGATCATAACTACTCAAAAATCTACCAGGAATGTTTCTGTGATGTGGAAATCCTTCCTACAAGCCTTCCATGTTATTGGCAATTGGATTGTTTGGAGTATTGGCGATGGAAACAGATTGAGATTAGGCCAAGATCCATGGGCGGGTTTTTTAGTAGGATATAGATTACCCGTGGAAATGGTTGAAGAACTAAAGGAACAAGGCTACCTCTTCTTACACTAGATAGGATATGTTGTTGATACTATGCCTTTTCAATAGGCCCAGTTATCTACCAATGTTTTGGGCTTGGAGGAATCAAATGCCGAGATATGGAACAATTATATAACATACCTTCATAATGGTCATGTTAGACTACAAGATAGACCAGACAAGATAATCTAGTCTAGAAATCTTGATGGTGGAGAATACTCCCCAAAATGGGATATCTAGTACTCAGAGAGGAAGAAGACAGACCTGAGCCTCCTTGGTGGGCATCTAAGATCTGGAATTTGCATTGCCCTTTAAAACAATTTTTTATTTATGCCTAGCCCTTATGGATAAAGTACTTGTTTGGGATATCCTCATCAGGAAATTCAAAATTGGACCTGGAAGATGTCCATTGTGCAAAAAGAGCAATGAATCTAATGTCCATTTATTAATTTCCTGCCCCTTCCTCCACAAGATGTGGGAACATGCATCAATGATTGAAGGTATACCTTTTGTATGGGAAGACCTAATCTTGGGAGATGCCTTTCATAGATGGATCATGAATCAGGTTTATATTAATCGCAGAGCTTTGCCTCTGACTTTCATGTGGGGCATATGGTTAACCAGGAACTTGGCCATTTTCTAGGATATATACATTGCATCTGCTGTTTTGGTAATAAATGGTCTAGCCATCCTTAAAAAATTTCCACAACATGAGGATCCTCTCCCTGTCAAAAGGATCACAAAGCGAAAATTGTCGATAAATCATATTGTGGGGCATATTTCGATGGTGCTTCTCAGGGACAACCAACTTCAGGAGGAACATGGGATATTCTATTCTTATCTAAAAATCATTGGATTGGGTTTTATGCTGGTTCAGGACTTAGTATGAACAACGAAGCATAATTAATGGCTATGAAACTTATCTTGCTCCTGGCTATTACAAAGGGGATGGAAATAATTCAGATTTTCCGATTCTAAATTGGTGGTTGACTGGTTGCATCTAAGAAGACCACCAAAAAAATATTATCCTAAAGCTCACCTATGAGGAAGTTGCTCGATTAACATATATGTTCATGGAGATATCTTTTAAGCATGTTTTTTGTGAAAGAAATACAGAGGTTGATCGCTTATCAAAAGATGGCCTACATGCTAGCAATGAGATTTAGCACAGATGGGAATACGATGATGACACTCTCATGGAGCACGACCCAGGTCGTCATCTAGGGTGAATGATCCTCCACATCTGACCTACAACACTTCAAAAGTGCACATATGGAAATTTCAAACAACTCTTCTATTTAATGGTTTTGGACTTATATTATCAATTTTTTTATTATAAAATACAATGTATAAAGATTATACATATGATCAGAATGCACATATGTAGAAGATGTAAAGTGATTAGTTTTGTGTTAGGTATTTTATTCACATTTATTTTTGTGAAAGACCTTTCAAGTCTCTGAAAAAAAAAATGTGATTGTTTTATAATATAATACAATTGCATTTTTTTTGGAAAAAAAATACCTTACTCGCCAAAGTTGAGAAATCAATCTTAAAAAAAATTATTACTTTAAAAAATTTATTATAAAAAGCTTTTAAATTTATTAGATTTTCCTAATATTACAACCTCATATTTGACATTCATATATATAATATTAAAATAATATATATTTCTATATTATAAGAATATAACAATCCAACTAATACGGAAAATTCTGAAAATTCAGCAACCTCACATAACAATGATGTCATGTGTCATTTGACTTGGTTAAGGATAAATATTCATTTTCATGATTTAAATGATCTCATTTAGCCTATTTTTAAGAATTTCAATCCAATTAAATGCATTCTATTTTACATTTTAAATTAGGGAAGCACATTATCGGCATTGTATCGTTTGACTGGTCAAGAAGATAAATTCATTTTCTACATTTGAACTATCTCATTCAACATTTTCTTCACCTTGGAAACTACATGCTTAAGTTTGAAGTTTGTTTTTGCTTAATTTAATTCTTCATATGAAATTTATTATTAATGGTGTGTAATTTTATAATTAGGTATGGTTTTTCTTCAGCTTGGAAACTACATGCTTAAGTTTGAAGTTTGTTTTTTCTTAAAGTAATGTTTCATATGAAATTTATTATTAATGGTGTGTAATTGTATAATTAGATATGGTTTTTCTTCACCTTGGAAACTACATGCTTAAGTTTGAAGTTTGTTTTTTCTTAAATTAATGTTTCATATGAAATATATTATTAATGGAGTGCAATTTTATAATTAGGTATGGATTCCAATTGATGGTGAGCAATTTTATAATTAGGTAAAACGTGGATTTCTAAAATTAAGATCAGAAAATATGGATTCCATTTTACAATTATAAATTTTGAGGTAAAATAAAACTGAGAAACTCCAAAAACATTATAGAGCATATAACTTTAGATTAAATACAACACTTTTTGTAATTACCCATTATGAGCATATGACCATAATGTGTAAGTATATGGTTAGTTTGTTAGATATTTGCCATTTTGATTAGATTGGAATTAATATAAATAATAGTCACCTAATAAATAGTTATGCTTGGGTTATATCCCCCAAGGAACACCATAAGAGACATTGGTCTGTTGTGATAAACATCATATGAGATATTGGTCTGTTGTGATAAGGCTCGAAGGGTAGGCGATCCCTGGGATAGAGATTCACTATCGGTGGACTTTGGGACATCTCACCCCCTATTTAGTCACAAGTTAAGTTATTGGTATATCTGGCTTGTGAGCTGTTGGATATACCCTTGGGATTATAGTGGCAGCTGACATATTTGAACTAGGGAAATTTTTAGGGGTGAAATTTTGCCAATTGGCTATTTTTTGGACCTTTTTTCAAAAAATAAATTCGTTATTTGGTCATTTCTAGTCTCATATTTACATAGAATATGTTTTTTTATCATAATATTCGCCAAAATTTACAAGTTTATGTAGTAAATTGTATGTTTCATATTTAATATTCGCCTACCAATCTATATTTATGTTTTTTTCAATCCAAAATAATCGCCTAGAAAACTATACTTAAGTATACTTTTATAATCCTTAAAAAATACCCTCATTTGAACCTAGGCCTATCCCACATAATCCCAACGAGTTACCAATTACCCATGGTTAAAAAAAAAGAAATAAAGATGGTTACAAAATATATTATTTATGCTATGTGTATAACTCTTGAGCCTTCATATCCCTTATATGATTTTTCTTATGTCTATTCATGAGCTTTATGTAGGGGATATGGTCTTCATGCAAGTCATGGGAAGTATTATATTCATGTAAGTCACGGGAAGGGATTCATTCCACATTTGGGGAATGATTCTTTCTCTCAGTGTGGAGTTGGGATAAGGAGAATGTTGATGTTGGATATGTTTCCATAATGATATCATAGTATTTGTTGCCATGATAGTGTGTGGAAACCATGGTTTAATGATGGGAAATTGTTACAGTTGGGATCCCTTCTTTCCCAATAGTTGAGATTTCTTAACCAACATGTATTATGTAGGGATGAGGAGAAAGAGAGGTTGGTGAATGAGATTGTTGTAAGAAATGAACTAAAATGTTATTTCCCAACTGAGATGTTTAGAATTAGGGTGTGAAAGAGAAACCTAAGCTATAGCCAATAAATTGGCTCTTGTTGTTCTATTCCTTGGCATAGGGGTGACACCTGCTCAAGTTGGTGCCTAATACAGGAAGGAAAAATGATCACATGGAGCTATTTCCCCAAGTGCAACCTAAAACAGATAAGTATTATAGTCTTTATTATTAAGGTTTTGATGTTTAATCTTATTGTTGACATTGTATGTGATATAATTATGTGCTTATTTCTTGAAGATAAAAGGATGGAGATTAGCATTGGCTCAAGTGGGTATTCCTATATGTTTGGAAAATATTGATTTGGAGATCTATGAGGCTATTACAACCATTAATTGTAATGCAAATGGCATATTTATGCATTTGTTATGGAAATTAAGATTCAAGTGCATGAAATGGTTGTAATTGCTTCTATCAAGATAACTCATAAGTGACCATATTCATGAAGGAGATGTAATTCTCAGGAAACATTTTAGGGGCGAAATTTATCCCATGGGCTATTTTTTCTGTTTTTTTTTTCCAAAAAAGATTCACCAATTTCCATTTATTTTTCTAAAATGATTCACCCAAATTCCATGGGATACTCTTTTTTTACTCTAAAAATCACCAAAACTGGCCAAAAACTATATAAAGTCCTTAAAAATTTGAATATTTTTACAAAACATTTGTCAAACGTTTATGGTTGCAAATTTGAGAATTAGTAAGACTAGCCAAGGTTTCTACATTTTAAGAAATTTATGGATCTTTAAAATTCCCTGGTAATTCTCATTATGAGAAATGAATGTATATACAAGTTGATGTATTTTCATATGTACGAGTTGTTAATAATTCCATGTATTTTAAGAGATTATGAATTATATGTCAAAATAAAAGAATGTGTACATGGGTATTGAATTAAATTCATATAGGCAATGCTATTCCATTGCAAAATTGTAATTGCATGTAGATTCGATGAAATTATGTTGCTTTTATCTTAATTAGGTGATTGGGTACATTAAAAAGTGGTATAAGAAAAAAAAAATTGGTGTGGTTTTGGTGGTTAAGGAGTACCTCGTAGCTTTGAAATTTCCACAGAGGTTGTTGGGTATGTATCCCATTCACTTGATTGAAGTTGGATACACTTCCATGGAGTCTAAAGCCCTGCAAGCATATATTTGTATCATAAGCACACATTGCTCAAGTTGAACAAAGAAAGGGTTTGTATTGTTGCTTCTAGTATGAGAAGTGATCACCACATGCTTAAAAGAAGACAATCAAATTGATAATATTGATAATATCAAATCTTATATTCTTGGGACTTTAGTTTAAAGATAAAATTTGGAACGATAATGAAAACTTTGATGATGATGACGGTAACGATGTTACCATCCATTAAGACCAACATTGGCCTATTGACCCGTAACAAAGAAAATCCGATTCTTTTGTTTTATTATGTTGCTTCTAAGATCTAATAACTTGGAAATAATATATGAAGTAGTCTAAATGTTATATGATTTGGACTTTTTTTAGGCTATCATCATTAAAATCCGACTATACAATTTTTGGTCAAATTGCAATTTTCATCGTTGAAATTGCACTTTAGAATGCATATATGGATTGAATGCCCTCAAATACCCCTCAACTCCAACAATTCTTGTCAAAATTTCACTGGAATTTGGATAAAACTGGTTGGGAAACTATAATGGAAAAATGTCCAAATTGTAGCATGTTTAGATTATTATATAATATGTTTCTAATTCTAGTTTGGTTGTATCAAAACGGATTTTCTAACACTTTGAGATTTAGATAATAAAATTAATATCGACAAAATCAGGGCCAATGTTGATGATCTCCATTGTGAAACTAGTCTTTAGACTAACCTAAAACACCTTGTCATAAACAAATTTGTGATACAGAGGATATACAAGATGAACACCATTTCTTATAGCTTGCTATATCTTTAATAATATAAGATATAATTTTACCTAGTTTCATAATTTAATTACTCTGCAATACCTTACAGCTTATTTAAATCAAAATACTTTCATTTCCACCATGTTCAAAAAGAGCAATTATATTGTGAAGAATATTCAAGAATGATTCCTTTTATTTGATCGATGATCTTATTAATCTTAAGAAGTAAACAACATCATCATCAACTAATTTATTTAAAAAAATTAATACTAAATTTATTTAAAAAATTAAAATTATTAATACTAAATTTTAGTCATTAAAATTGTATAACTTTGAATTTGAACTTAGATGATTACATAATTAATTTTAAAAAATTAATACTAAATTTTAGTAATTAAAATTTTATAACTTGAAATTTGAACTTTGATGATGAATATAGACCTTTTCTAAATCACTATTAAACTACAATTTTTGGTCAAATTGCAATTTTCATCGTTGAAATTGCACTTTAGAATGTATATATGGATTCAATGCACTCAAATACCCCTCAACTCCAACAATTTTTGTCAAATTTTTAATGGATTTTGGATCAAAATGGTTGGAAAACTATAATGGAAAAATGTCCAAATTGTAGCATGTTTAGATTATTATATAATATGTTCCTAATCCTAGTTTGGTCGGAGCAAAACAAATTTTCTAACACTCAGAGATTTAGAGAATAAAATTAATATGGACAAAATCATGGCCAATGTTAATGATCTCCATTGTGAAACTAGTCTTTAGACTAACCTAAAAACACCTTGTCATAAACAAATTTGTGATACAAAGGATATACAAGATGGACACCATTTCTCATAGCTTGCTATATCTTTAATAATATAAGATATAATTTTACCTAGTTTCATAATTTAATTACTCTTCAATACCTTACAACTTATTAAAATTAAAATACTTTCATTTCCACCATATTCAAAAAGAGCAATTGTATTGTGAAGAATATTAAAAAATGATTCCTTTTATTTACTCTATAATCTTTTTAATCTTAAAAAGTAAACAACATCATCATCATCAACTAATTTATTTAAAAAAATTAATACTAAATTTATTTTAAAAATTAAAATTATTAATACGAATTTTTTAGCAATTAAAATGTATAACTTTGAATTTGAACTCAGATAATCACTAAATTAATTTAAAAAAATTAATTCAAATTATCACTAAATTAATTTAAAAAAATTAATTCTAAATTTTATAACTTGAAATTTGGACTTTGATGATGAATATAGAACTTTTCGAAACCACTATTAAACTACAATCCATTGCCATACTTAAGGTCTCGTGAAAATGTTTGGCCACTAAATGTTTATATAATGTGGTTACGTTGGGACTGATGTCACACTGATGAAATAAATAAAATAATAAAAAATAAGTTGTCAACGCATTTAAAGATGCGTTCACACTAAAATATGTCGCAAGTCTCTATCCAAATGGGGCCCACAGTGGCGATGTATGTCTACTTAATATGATGATGAAGCTCTTAGATTATTCAATTCCCTTCATCCTCATCATCACCATCAATCATCATGATGATGCATGCCAGAAGGTATGGATGAATGTTAAGCCCCAGGGACCTTGCTTTTAGCCATATAAAATGGGGCACAAGGGTTTCAGTTTAAACAAGCTATATACACTTCACACAGCACACTCCAAGCTATACATAGATTATAAATTATATACAGAGGAGTTCGACTTGCAGGCAACTTCCTTCCTCTTTCCGGGGAGGCTTTTTTAATTTTATTTTATTTTTCCTATTCTGTCTCAAAGGCCAAGCCTTGAGAGCCTTTAGAACGATCCTCGAATGTAGAAAAATCCAGGATTCTCAAGCGCTGATACTCTCTCTCTTCTCATATTTTCTTAGCAAAATGGGAAGGCAGCCTTGCTGTGACAAAGTGGGATTGAAGAAGGGTCCATGGACTGCTGAGGAAGATAGAAAACTGGTGAATTTTATCACCATGCATGGCCATGGATGCTGGCGTGAAGTACCCAAGCTTGCTGGTAAACAAAAATGTCATTGCATTGCCTGGCTATACATACAATTAGAGTCTTCTCTCTGTCAATCCCATTTGTTGTTAATTAATTGCATTTGGATAAATCTTGCAGGTCTGCTTAGATGTGGGAAGAGCTGTAGATTGCGTTGGACAAACTACTTACGCCCAGATTTGAAGCGCGGATTATTGTCTGAATCAGAAGAAAAACTCATCATCGATCTACATGCTGCCATAGGGAATAGGTATACAATGATTTCTTGGTACTGCAAATTAATGGCGTCATTGTTGTTTTTGGTTTCTTGAATTTATGGGTTTTCTTGTTCTTGTTCTTGTTTTCAACACCAGGTGGTCACGAATCGCTGCGCAGTTGCCTGGGAGAACTGATAACGAGATCAAGAACTACTGGAACACGAGGATCAAGAAAAAACTCCGTCAGATGGGAATCGATCCCGTGACCCATAAGCCTCTCAGCCAAATGCAAATTCAGAGCACCCCAACCCAGAATCTGCTGCTGCAAGAAAGTGATAACCAGCAGCAGCAGGAAATTAACGAGCCTGAGCAGAATCAGAGTAGTAGTGGCGCTGTGGACACATTGATATTCAGGCCGACAGAACCCATAGAGCCTCTGGAGAATTTTAACATGGAGGACTCGAATTTTAACATGGAAGATTCCATTCAATTGTTCAATGTCTGCTCGCCCACCAGCGTGATTAGCCTGTCTGGAAGAACCGAGGAAGTCGATTCAGATGACTCTGATCAGGTTTCCAAGAGCTTCGGCAATGGCGGCCATGGGCAATGCATTGGCCGAGAAGGCTCCTCCGCTGTAAAGGCCGAATGTGGTTTGTCTGTGTGGGATCCGATGGGTGGCGTTTTGGGTGATCCGCTTTCGGATTATAATTCGCAGTGGAATGTCGATTTGGAATCGTGGACTGCTGGATTGGATGCTCATGCGGCTTCTGCCTCCGCGTGGATTCAACAGCTTCCTGACTGCCAATGGAACGACTTTCAAGGCGATTTTGAGATCTGCAGCAGCAAATCGTGTCCGGAGACTCTGCAGAGACTGGGCCCCTTCCTCGATGACGATGGGATGTGAGAAGGGAGATCCAACAATATCTTTGTTTGAACTGTACATTAACCAAGTAAATATGGAGGAGATACCTAGATAGAATATAGAAATATAGTTCTAATATGAATGAAGTTGAAGATGTGTGTATCTAATTCATTCATTCATTCATCCCATGTTGTTTCCATGTAACAGATACTACATGGTTTAAACTGTGCCATCTTCATAAAATCCAGCTCTTTGTTTGTCACTCTTGTTAGCTATGGGGTTTTATCATTTGCATTTTGGGCTTCTTTTGTTAGCTATGGATTCCATCATTTTCTTTTGGTTTCTTATTATTGTTTTTCACCTCTCTCTTACTCTTACTGTATTGTTAGCTATCGTTAGCTACGGTGTGTCCATCAATTATTTATGATGTTTGTTTGCATTTAATAGGCCTATGTATGACTTGTGATACTTGCTTGTACTATCACTTTATCAATTATGCACGTAGCATCAGAGCTTGACCTTTTATTTTGGTGTTATAATATGATGTGGCATTTTATGGGTACCAATATGTAATCCGTTCTCATCTCATGTAACATATGTTGTTTGTATATATATTGTTTGTATAGTGTAAATAAATATGTTTTCACCTTTCTTATAGATGGTGTGGCAATTTCTTTGGTTGGTGAGGTGTGTGCGGATGAAAATATGTTGTAAAGGAATCTTGGTGATATATGTTATTGAGGAATCTTATTTATAGCTAAAGGCCAAAACTCTATTATCCACTAAAATTTGAACATTTTTATTAATCTTAAACATTAAGTAACTTTATTTATGTGTCATCTTAAATTAAATGTAATTTAAGATAAAACATATGGTTTGGCTTGATAGGTGATAGAGGGGATGATGTAACAAGTGAGGAAAAGAAAGATTGATAACTTGACAAATGTAAAAAGTTTTTATTTTATTTATTTATTTTAAAGGTGTCCATTTTTGTAAGAGAATTCTATTTACCAATGAGTGTTTTGGGCTCTTATTTTTCTTATCATCATCAGATGGGGGACTTGATGTTATAAATGTTATGTTTAGATATAGTTGTTATGAAAAAGTGCAAAAAAATAGGAAAGTAGTTGTTGCATTTTACACATAGTTTTGAGGTATTAAGTTTTATAACCTTAGTCCCTCTTCCTAGTGATGGATATACAACTATCATTTATACGCCATTTGCCAAAGATCTATTATTCATCAAAGGAATCTGCTCCTTATCTAAATCGAAATTCTCATAATCATGTGCTCTCCCTTGATGAAGTATCCATAGTTACCTCGACCCCTAAAGGTTGCATAGTTTTTGTTGCCTATTTAATATCGTCATTCTTTATTCTAATTTCTTCTTTATTAATTTTCTCAACCTCAATACTAGACAAATCTACCTTACTCTCCCCTTCTTTATCCTCTAGAGAAGGAGGATCATATGGCTACCAACTTTTAGATTTGAAGAACTACCCCTTTTTCCTTTTAGGTTGACTTCTTAGATGAGGACAAGTTTCCTAAAGGCGACCTATTTGATGATAATGTCAACACCTAAAGGTTGCATTTTCATAATCCAAACTCTGTAAGAATTTGTAGTTTCTAAGTTTCAACAATATTTTGTCTAAAAGACCTTTACTAAGGCCGATCTCCACAAAAAATATGATTATATGCAAATAAACCCTACCATCTCTCACTATCATACTTTAAAAAAATGGTGAAAGTATTGGTAATATATTTTAATAGTGAATGGAGCCAAAAGGGAATACGCATATCTAGGAGCCGAACTCACATTAGCATTTTGGAGACCACCATGGTAGTGGGATCAAATTATGGAAACCATTGAGGTAAAAAGTGCCTTTCTCTTCTCCAGAACCAAGGTCCCTCGTCAAATATTTTCTTGCAATCATCCTAGAAATAAAAAATGTACTACAAAGAAACCTTTTGAGCACAAAAGAATCTTAGAATTTTTAGTATAGTTAGAATATATCCACTGGTGTAGATCTTCCCATTGTGGCCAGAATTCATTAAATCTATATATCACTGCCTTAGATTTAAGTGATAAGAAAAGCTCATTTACCTTTGAATTCTTGACCTCCAACGCAAGCACCTCATCTAGTTTCTCAACAAGATATGGATTTGACAAAACACGTAGTTGTTTTTTTGAAGGAAATGTCTTGGATAAAGTTGCATCCTTATAAGAAACCATATTGAGACAAGTAGGTCATCTAGAGCCCATTACCTCCACTATGTAATCTCAAGACCAAATGTATGGTAGTGTACTTATAAATGTTGTAATCAAACATGGTGAGTAGATAAACTTGCTTATTACCTAGACATATTAATCATTGAAAATCCATAAGGATCCCCATATTGTCTCAAAGTTTCTACTAGAGAAAATGATGTGATCTAAAGCTTTTACCAACAAAGAAATTAATCTCCCCTTAATATTTATCACAAAAATATGATATTCCTACCTACAACACTCACCCAAATTAGCTGAAAAAGATTGGCTTAGGGAAACCCATATATACTTGAAATATTGATCTACACTCGACAAAGATCATTCTTCTTTAAAAAAAAATAAATGAACACTCATAAGTAATAGATCAATGCTTAGATATGATCAATTTGAAAACAAAAATAATAGATCTACTCACAAAGATAACAGATCTTGAAATGAATATAATTATAATAATTATTTTTTATTTACAATACTCTCAAATGAATTGCTGGATCAAAGTGAGATGTAATTATAATAATTAATTTTTATTTAAGAAAAAAGTTAATACATTACTTTAAAAAAATACGTAAAACTATCTAATTTTAAACTTTTACAGACAATTTAACCATTTTTAGGTGATACATTAACCATTTCTTTAAAATAACAATAAAAAACTATAACAACATCCCACTTTATGAGTATTCTAGTTATCATCATGCTGACTTAAGTCACATATAAATCAGATATTCCTTAATGTCACTCTAATGCTCCATATTCCAAAAAAAATTAAGGCTATCATCATGCTGACTTAAGACACATATTCACTGACATTCCCTAATGTCATCCTAATGTCATGGAGGATTCCTTAACGTCATGGGTTTGTAGGTTGAGTAATCGGGAAACCCCAAACTTTATGAGCTTTCTATTTCTTTGTTTTTCTCTATGTACTCATCATAAGGAAGTACTCCATCTCACTTTAACACGTGAGAAGAGGGTGGGGGCCACCGCATTCTTTTCATATAAGCGTTCTCGAACTTGCAAGTTTATGACATTGAATGCGCTACACACAATAATTAATCTTTTCAGGTCCAATAATACTTACAAGTCATGTTGTTATTCTTATTTATGCAAGAAAAGTGCTTTACATTAAAAACAACTTAATTTTCTCAAAGTAAAATGTTGTTACCATAAACTCCTCCTTGTTATGCGAGCAATCTTCGTAGGACTTGGAGGGGATTCACAGCTAGAGAGTCTCGTTGAACAAACTCATATCAAGATCCAAAGATGTTTGTGCAAATATAGTCTATTAATGTTGATTTAACATGACATAGCATGTTTATGAAAAACTTAATTTTAGTTATTCTACATGAATACAATGTATGTGTTAACCCTAAAACACCTAGTTGATAAAAAGATAAAAAAATGATGGCTATAGTAAACACTGCTTCTAAATGGAAAGAAGGAGAAGGATTTCCTTTGGTTTATATTGGACTAGAGTCATATCACGAGCTCAACACAATCCCTTCAATATGTGGTGATATTAGTTCAAAGTATGACTAATGTTACATGGACACATGGTAGCAACATTGGTTGTTTTGATGCAATCATGGTAGATGGAATGTTGCAGTCAACAACAACTCAACCAAGCATAAGATATTTAATAGAAAAGGAGAAAAATAATCTGTTGATGGATTGAAGTTTGGCCATAGAATACAAGATGGATTAGAAAGAGTGCCAATGTTACTTAAGTGATTAAGTGCCTTGCACCATAATACATAAGCACGGTAATAGAAGATAAACAAACAAGCAACCCCAAACTATATAATAAGATCAATGCACAAGTGATTAGTTCAAATTTTTAAAATGATGTGAGGAATCCTTGCAACAAGAACAATAATGTATGAGCTCAATCTTGGTAAGTGATCACAATATGAAAATTTTAGATATATAACATGATACCCCACATGATGATTTACATATTTATACAACCTAAGAATAATATTGCCATTTAATGAGGTAGTTACAAAGTTGTACCCAATGATCATTAAAAACTATCCTATTCTTCAAAATCATGAAGTAGTTTCTAAGCCGATCATTAAAGATATTATGAACTCAAACAACTTTAATCACCTTGAATGGTAGGCACACTAGAATGATCAATGATAATATTCATGATTGATGTGGTTGAAGAATCTAAAGTTGAGGAAGCATGGTTGGATGGGTTCTAATATGCTAGAGGTGCCATATGGATCATCTATTGATTTAACACTCACAATTGCACTAGTGGGTGTAAAGGTAATAAAAGACAAGATTTGGTTGTTGATGGAATCATAAAAATACCTTATGGGGGATCTCTCCTAGATTCTCAAAAGGTTCAGAAGGGAATTGCTATACTTTTATTTGATAATCCTTGATCAAGTTAGTTGAGTCAACCCACCCACACACCTTATGTCAAGGTTGACAATACATCTCTATATTTTATTTTATCCTTTACCATGTGCTCATGTGTTTCCTTAGAAACAATGGAAACCAAGTTGCAAGTATCCAATACTAAACCAACAAGCACCCTCAAAATACCCTGAAAAAGTACAAATTCAACATACTTCACAAGCTCTGAGTAGAGATCATATATGCATGTCAATTCTATGAAATATGAACTCTAGGTAATAGTAGGTAGTATTCTATCTCCTTGTTTGTTGGTGAACCTAACCCACTCACCAATAATATGCTTTTGTTGTAGATATATATTTCCTGTCATCTTAAATGATGACTCCATTAGGGAGAATTCTTTGAATTCTCTCTAGTTGGGTTGTTTTTTCTTTTGAATTTTCTTAGTTAAAAGCTAGGTCCACTTTCTACCTTAGTCAAACTTTCTCCTATCTCAATAGGATTAAGGAAAATTACAATTTTTTGGCGTATAAGTACTCCCCCCAACTCTATCTCTCTATTGTGATTATCTCAGTAACAATTACTATTGCTTGGGAGTTGTCTTTAGAAATTTCGTGAGCATCCTCGTATGCTAATAGGTTGCTCTATAATAACTAGGGAGACTGTAATGTAAGTGAATGGAAAATTCTTTACAACTTTGGAATTTGGTTGTTTGATTTTGGGTTCTCCAAGACTAAATATTTTATGATCCTAGATAGAGAGTCTGACTATTTCTTAGTTTCCTATCATTTTATTGAAGTTTAAAAGAGTTTTCAGAAAATTTGCAAAAACCATTTGTCCTCTTTTAGGAATTTTTTGAAGTAGGTATTGTAAATTTGCATTTCCAAAATTATTATGGTTTCAAAAAGATAAATCTTAGGAATCTGAAAAGGAAACTTGCATTGTATGGAAAAGTTGAGTTTAAGAATTTCCCTCTATTAAAAAAAAATAGAGTGGTTTTAAAATTTACATTGTTTCATTCAAAGGAAAAGCATAAATGTGCATGTTGCATTGTTCTATTTCTTTATTTTCCAACAAGTCCTTATTCTAAAGAGATCATCAAATTTTTCGCCCCACACCAATTGTTGAGTAAAGAACAACCACTAAAAGTAACATAATTTAAAAGAAATAGAATCATTTTTTCTAAAAACCAACATAGTCTAGGTTGTTGGGCCTTATGGTAGGTTGGAGAGTGAATTCATCAAGGCCACCAAAATAAAAATAGGACTGAATAATGAGTGCTAAAGTCCATTAATAACAAAAAATACTTGCTGGGAAAGTGTCTTTGACATGGGTGTCAAGCATTATGTCAAGCAAGTTTATGGATATTAAAAAATGGCATAAAACTTAGAAACACGTGATTAGCCCATATAAGTAAATTATTTAAAGAGAATAATTCATACAAAATATATAGTTACATACCTTGTACATTTCAAAATTTCAAGATCGTTAATATTCTCGATCTTCTTCCAACTCAACATCTATATCATTTGGTCATCTGGTTTAGAAATCGTGTTGAAAAGATTAACAATATCAACATCATCATCAATGTCATTTTCGGTCAACATATCTTCATCGAAATCATCATCATGAAGAATTGCATTGTCTCCTACATTGGGTTCAACTTCTTCAAGTTCTTCATCTGACACATCCGCTACCTTCTCCTCTACATCATCTTCTTCTTCAACATTATCTTCTTTCTCTACATTATAATTTACTAGCCTTCCTCTTAGGTCATATATAACAACAAATGATCAACCCCTGTTACCTAGAACCTCTAAATAAAAGACCTGTTTGCATGGCTTGGAAGAAAAAAACGACCATGGTAATCATGGTATTAATCATTGTTTTCTCAAAGACCTGTTCGCTCAAACACCTTTGTATTAATCATGCTGGTAAATCCGTTAGCATGTTGAATAACAGTTCTATCAGGATCACATTCATGCATTCGTAGCCTATACCATTTGATGTCGAACATAACTAATTTGAAGGAATTAACGTCACACTGAAGTATATAATCCAAATACCCATATTATCTATTTTGAGATACTTCGAGATGTCTATCACCCCTAGAGGAAAAATTAGTGACCTGGAAAATACTACAGTTATACCACTATCATAAGTTTTCATCTTTTCATCCAACGTTTTAATGAGAAATTTACGGCCATTGCACCACATAGCCTTGTGGTGTTTCAACTGCAACATGCCAGACATGTAAAAAATTCATTGCCATGAATTAATAAACATATTTATATAACTTGAAAAGTATTTGAAAAAAAACACACCTGCATTCACACTAATATAATATAAAATAACTAAATAAAATGGGTGAATATGCTTTCCTATTTATCTTTCAAACCATATGCTAAATCAATTTCCCTCTGCATAAGATTGGGATCTTCATTACAATGAGCTTCTATAGCCAATGTAGACACCCCTTCCCATGATAACCTACCATCATGTTGTATGCATATTTCAATCCATACCTTCATCTAGTCAATATTTTTTGCAATGTATAAATGTAGTGCATTACACGCTCAAGCAACTATATCAGAAAACCATAATTCACCCAAAAATATTAGTTGGTAAATATTAATAATCGATGAAATAATAAAAAATAAGTAAGTATAATATACACAAAAACGAAAAGTTATATGCATTATATATAAATATCCATAATTTAATTACCTCTCACTTTGCTCATTCTAACTTTCCCCAATAGGCGCTCCTTTTCATTTTTTTTGGGTGGAATTCACATCCCAAATGTGATCACATGCATATTTGATGCCAATTTTAGAAATTGACTAATATACACCATGGATTGATATACCATAAAGCCTTATTCCTATTCCTGTTCCTATTCCTATCCTTCTCATGCCCTTCCTTTCTTATTTTTATCCCTATTCTTATCCTTCTCTCTCTCCCCTTCCCCTCTCCCTATATCCCTCCACCATAGAAGCAACATGACGTGCTCTTTGTCTAACCAAAGCTTTCAATTATTTCAAGTGCCTCTCCAGCATCCACATTGAACTTGTGTGTACAGGTCCACATAGTTCAATCTCCTCAACTTGGTGTATGAGGTAGTGTTCTTGTGCATTGAAAAATGCCATAGGTAGATAATTTTTCATTTCACACATTAGCCGAGGAATTTCTCTCTTCTAATACTTTATATCTTCTTTATGGATTTATTTCAATGAAAACCATCTACAAATGATGCAAGCAAATAACATGTTTCAACAAAACATAATATATTACATTACTAGTAAAATAGATGCCAATAAGTTCAACAACAAATTGAAAAAATATTTTGCATATATATCGCTACTTACCTTATGTGCTTTCCAAGGTCATATATAACTTGTTTGACATTGTTGTCAAAGTCGTCTGGGAGAGATAGAGGTAGAACATACCGTAACAATAAAAATGAATTGTTATTTGTTTCCAAAGTAGACAAAATAAAAACTAAAAAGATGTATATTACCAATATATAAGAAATATATATACCAAAATAATTACCTTAATGAAGGTATGCCAATAATGTGTTTTTACCCCACCAAATTCAACTTTCTTTGATAAGATTATTTATGTTTGAAGAAAAACTTGTGGGAAATTTAATTCTTCGGATGACCTCTTTTACATCATTGTTTTGATGCTATGTTAATAACCATGGAAGGATATTTTGGTCACCATCGCTATTTGATCGGATCACACTTTGCATTGCATAATTGGATTCCTGAATGTCACTACAAATTTTGGGAATTTTTTCTTTATCCTTCCTACCATCTATGATTCACCATAACATTTCTGTCACATTCTTTTTGATATGCGTTGTATCAAACAAATGAGCTATTTTTAGGTCCTCATAGTAGGGCAACCTCATAAATTGAGTGGGATAACTTTTCATTCCTTGTGGAAACCATTATTAATACCTTCACAATAGCCTTGTTGAAGCATAAAAGAAATCACAACAATAATGATCAAATACCGTACAATAAATTCAATAAAAATAAAAATTCAAAACATTACATATATTACACATAAACAAATTTTGTACCTTGATGATTTCTATTATATTCTAACTTCCATAGGCGAGGTGTCATTCTTTGTGGTTTTAATCTAGTCTCTTCTTTCCCATTGAAAATATGTTTTTCAGTAGTATGATACCTATGATTCTTAGAGTGGAAGTTCCTATGCTCATCAAACACCTCATTTCCTAAATGTTTTGAATGACAAGATTTCATCTTAGGACCACAAACTGGACATACAAATTTACCCTTTGTTTGAAGACCCGCAACAGAGAGATTAATGTCAATCATAAGAAGAGATTATTTAAAAAACATGCATGATATCTTCAAAAAATTATATACTATTAAAGTGCAATGGAACATTACATAACAAAAAAATGTGTTATTCCTGGGGAATCATGAATTGTCCATACAAGTATTCCATGGAATTGAAATTACTGCTACCTTATTGGTTTACAAATGTCATACATAGTGATGTTGACCCATAAATTTAGTATCTAGTTGATAGGAGGCTCGATATATACATTCATATCATTCACTTGGTACTTACCTAATTGTTTGAAATTACACATAATTACTACCATGATATGTATACATAAGTAAGTAAATACATATAAGATATTATGAAACAAACAAGACAAATGAAAATGTTACATTCGAAAAATCTATGTAAACAAATACCTGGAACAATCATTGTCAACATTATGTGATCCCTTTCTATTGAAATCCAAGGATGAATGCTATTGTTGATAAGGAAAATTGGCCACACTGAGTAAATAGACCCTACCTCTTCTACTGGATTAACACCGTCAACTGCCATTGAAAGCCTAACATTGCGAGGTTCATCTTTAAAAACTGGCCATTTTTCCTCAATTTAACGAAATGAATAACCATATGTAGGAATTCGAAGAACACGATCTCCACTTCTATTCCATGCCTGTTAATCCGTGGTTAATCCATAAACTGTGCTATGCTTTCACACTTGAACAGTCACTGCAAATGTGGAATTATGGGAATATGATGAAGAACCTTTCGAGGCACCTTTTTTGTTACTTGAACGATTCAATATATACTGGTATGATATTGCGGGCATTCTTTTTTCAATGCATGTTGTCCATAATATATAATATGATCATTGGGACATGCATCTATAGCTTGATACTCCATTCCAATGTCTTTCATAATGGCATATAAATATTGATATGTGCGAGGTAAAATATTTGACTCTGGTAACAAAAAATCACCAAACAATCTACGACATAAAAAACAACTAGTTAATGTAAAGAATATTAATCATAAATTTTGAATTCTTATTTTACACATTAATTAACATTAAAAAAAGGGAAACAAGTCAACCTTTATGTATATGTGATGAAACATATTACATACCTTAGGACTTGTGTCATATAAGAGTTTGAAAAACCATTCAAAACCTTTAAGTTCACCAACAATAATGTAGTGGAGAGAATATTTTCTCTTGAGTATTTATAACGTTATTTATTTTCCTTGTCTAGCATAGGTACATCAAAAGTTTCATCAATGTCCTAATCCTCATCCGGTCAATTGAACAAGTCTTGGATCAATTCATTTGTCCCATCATCTTGAACTATGTTATTATTTTCATCTTCTTCCATATGATCATTAACTTGATCTTCAATATTCGCTCTATGTTCCTCAGCTTGTACAACATTATTTCTACTACTACTTGGTGCATTTAGACATGTAGGGGGGCATATTGACTTTATAATTACAAACAATCATGCAAAATTAGCGTGTATAACAAATATTAAAACAATATAAATTTTACAAATACAATCAATATAAAGACATATAATGAATATATAGCTTACCACAGACGATATTCCTTCATCCCCCTTTCAACATGCCCATGTCTCCTACAATGTCTTTTAGTTGTTTCTTTTAAAAATATTTCGAGACGTAAGCTCCCACACCGAATGCAAGGGAAATAACATCTCCCATCATCCCTTTGATTTTCTTCCCTACTAATGTTTTCTTATATTCTTCCCTGCAAAAATAGATTATTGATGATTATCTTATAAAATTGATAATAGAGTATATATTATTTAATTTGTAATGCAATTGAAATATAAAAATAAATTTGTTTTTCGCTCAACAATAAGACCTTATAACCAATTGGAACTATTTTATTTATAGAAAAACTATCACAACATCTTTTAAATATGCTATATTTATAAATTTATAAACAGTCGGACTTCCGACGTTCATTGACCAAGTCAATGTTGACCAGTCAAAAGTGATACCGACCGTTTCAACTACTCAATGGATAGGGGAATCACTGGATAGTAGTTCATCGGTTTTGCGACTAAAATGGGATAAAGGTTGCAAGAGCGATGATATTAGGCACTACTTTAAAAAACAAAATAAACCATTTCTCTTGTGCTTTTCGACAATTAGGCCGATTTTATCCATACCATTGTACTATTTCATCGAATTTTGACCCCATATGTATTATGTAGTAGTGTGTGTCTTCAACATGAATAATATTGGTTGATGACTTATTTCCAATAGACTTGTAATGACTAAATGATTTCCCCCATCATGAATTGCATTGGTTGAGGAATTGTCCCCAACATGCCATTGTAGTGCCTGATGGCATGCCCCCTTGTCTTTGCTTCTTCTTCTTATTCTTCCACTTTCTATTCCTTTTAGATTGTTGGTTACTAGTATCTATGTTTTCACCATATAAGGTATAAGGAGGAGGACAAGATGTCACCAGTGTAGAAGGAAAAGGGTTTTGATGCCCTTGAAATATAGTTCTTTCTTGAGAAGCATTAGGAGCAGTAAATACATTTGGAGTGGAAAATAACAATACCTCTATCCCTATAGTGAATCCAGAAAGATTCAAAGTGGACATTAAGGGAGGACCAACATTTCCAACAAATGGAACAACAAAAGGACCCCATTGTATATGGGTCCCTTGGTTGGTCTCCTCATAAAATTTATCCATATGATTTTATTCAAAAGTAAGAAATCTCAAAGTCCTCCTATGGAGGTTGAAAAATTACAATAAACACACTCCTATAGAAGAATCTTTAAGATACAACCAAGCAAAAATCACTCTCCCATAAGTAAAAATAGGGTGGTTAAGTCTTGAATTCAATCAATGAAGAGTCACAACATAGGCCTTCCAAAGGTCAACCTAGGATGATTAGGGCCCAAGTCTAACCAATAAAGGTGTGAGATATAGTTACGGTAATCCTCACTCAACAATCACCAGGGGTGCAAGTAATCACCTTCATTGAGTACCCTCCCAAGGATCTGATTTGAATATTGTACATCTGTCTCAGGTACCACAAGATATTCCAATTGTAGACACCTGGGTAAAACCTAGGAAGAGAAACTAAGGACACCACTTCACACTAGTTAGTCGAGCATAATGATCGTCATATAAAGCTTATGTGAATGGGTGGGGACCGCATGAAACAATTCTTGAGGACTTTCCACACCATAACTACTGCCAAAATCGCATAACCCCACTAATCCAAGTGGAAGGGGACAATCTAACAACTTGAACTAGATTTACCTACCACTTAATGCCTAAGTTAGTGGTGCTTTCCCGATAAGTACTTCACGTTACTAATGGATTTTACACTCTTTGGTACTCCTAATTCATTTTAAGTGACCTTGGAGAAGTTAAATCTCCAATCTTACAACCAAGGCCCTAAAATGTAGACTATTATTGGTTTTCTATCAAAGAAAAACAAGTCTAGTTCATTTTAGTTATGTTGCTTTTAGAGGTTGTTGTTTACTTAGAGGGATGTGGAAGTGAATGAGCAATGGCGTTCTTAAATTAAATGAACATAAACATAGATTATTCATTCATAATATAAATTCCAACGTTACTCAAATGCCAATAATATTTGAAAATAGATCAAAGCAAATTTATTTTCATGCAAAAATGATAGCAAGATGAAAAGACACAATCTTGCATTCTCCTATTGTAGAAAACATAAGAATGCAAGACTTTCTTTTTATTCACCTCATAAGCTATGAAAGGGATCAAATAGAAGAAAAATAATATGACTTATAATGAATTACAACAACCCCAGATGCAGGTGTTATTGTGACAGCTGGAACACATGTAGAGGAGGAGCCTTGACATAGGATCCCACAACATGGCACCCCTCTCTGCATGCATTAACACCCCTGGCCCCCTTCTCGCTTCGAGCTTGATGGCCCATTCAAATCGCCTCGCTTGGAAGTCCCCTCACCTGCTGGCTGGACACACTTTTGGTACCTCAACCATTTACTTCGGCTCTCTGCTCGTAGATATGGCATGTGTGAGATTGGATTATCGCCCCTTAAATGTGCCAAGGGAAGATGATGATTCTATTATCCCCACCTCTCCTCGACTCCATTTTCATTTGTGTTGATTCATCCCAGCTTATAGCACTCCTGCTATGGGGAACTTTGTTCTGCTCCACGCTGCGCTCTCAGATATGTCCTAGCCACACAGTTCTCCTCGTTGGGGAAGTGGAAGTAGAGGAAAAAGCCATCATTCCACTGTGCCTATCATTATGATGGTTATGACCTGGGTGTCTCCATCATGGTACGTACCTTGATTGACGATTGGGAAGCTCAACTGGTCTCGGATTACCTAGCCTTGGGTAAAGGAGGTGGTAATATTAATCATTACTGGCTCATGAAGAACATGATGGGAAAACTCATGGAGGACATGATAAACAACTGGGGTTCTGCAAACAATTCGGTTCTTGCTACCAGAGCCAAGCTCATCGAAATGGACGACCATTGGAATTCCTTGACGCCTACTTCTCATGGAGCCACCTTATTTCTGGACATCGTGGTCCGGACAAAGCAGACGTCGTCTGTGGTAGTGCTTCGAGCGCTCATGAAGATGACAAAGGTTCAGCTTCGATTGGACCCATGGATCCTCCTGCTCCTGCTCCTGCTCCGTTCCCAGACCCTCCAACACCATTCTCGATTCCGTCCACCATTGGGTCTTCTCCTAGCAAAAAAATATGCAACCCCGCGGAGCCTGACCTCCTGGATGCTTGTAAAATCGTGCCGCTGCCTGTCAAGCTACCAGATCCCGATGATGCTTTCAAGGGTGGCTTCCCCATTCTGGAGGAAACCCCTCCTGAATAATGTCTTCATCTCGATCTAGACGTCTGACTTGCAACCTTTTGGTTCTCTTTGTTATTTCCATCTTTTTTGTTATAGAATGTTATGCAGTTTTTTGTACAAGTTAGATGTCTTCAACTCTAACTATACTCAAACTACTCTCGCCCAGCCTCTCTCTAAGGGGTAGTTTTTTTGTATGGCTCATCAAAATCATTGTAATATATTTGAAATATTGGGATGGTGGTTACATCATCTTAGACCGCCTCAAATGCCTACGTGCTATGTAATTTTTCTCTGGTTCTATATTAATATACTGTGCAGTTTTACAAAAAAAATAAAATAATGAATTACAACAAATTCCAAATAAATTAAACAAAGTCTCTTTTCCTCCACTAAACATGCAATGAGAAAATACCCAAAAGGAATACTAACTACCTAGTTTTTTGTAGGAAATAATGAAAAAATCACTAAATGATGACTTTGAAGGCTAAAAAATGAGAATTTTCAAAATACAATAAAAACCCAGATCCTCTCCAGATCCAATTAACCTAAATCTCCAATAAAACAATTTTGACTTTTTTGACCCGAACAAGGTGTTCGTGTCTTTTCCTTAAGAAAGGTGCAAATGGAAGAGTGCATTCACACTCGGTTCCTATTAAAAATTGCGAATGGTTGCACTTTTTACAAAGGAAAGGTGCGAATTGGACCTAGGAATCCTAATAAGGTAAAAAACTCAAAAGGTAGTAAGTTTTCATAGGGTTTTTCTAAGAGAGATTAGGTTAAGGGTATAATAGACCCTATAAAACCTATTAAAGTCTTGCAAAAGAGATTGATATTCCTCTACTTTGGGAAAACAAATCACAATAGAATTTTTGACCTAAATTGCAAGAAAAGTTTGAGAAGATACTTATCCATCAAATGTTCTTATTAGACTCAAACAAGACAAAAAGGTCTACTATATAATAAGGTTTTTGAAGCCAATTCCCTTACAAGCAAGGTAACCAAATTATCTTGATTATGCTCTTTCCTTTCACACTCAAGGCTTACCAAACTCACAATCGACGAAAAGAAAATGAAGCAAAACAGCTCAAAAAAATTTCAATTTGTTTTTTGAATCAATCTCAAGGAAAAACACTCTAAAAAATCACCTAGATCACTCTACATAGGACATTGAATACCCTACAATGCTTAGAGAATCCAATCAATTCACCTTTTTTTAGGAAAAAGAGGGATATAATTGAGAAAAATCAAAATTGTGTTTAATTTAGACCCGTTTAGAAGAAAAAGTGCAAACATTCACGCCTATCACCACAGGAAGGCTAGATTTACCTTACCATATGTGCCTATGACTAAAGGAAAGTGCGAATGGCACCTCACCTGGGATCAACTAAAATGGACAAAAAGTAAGGAAACTTCATTTTTTGGGGGAAATTTAAGATGTCTAGGATATTTATAAACTTATCAAAGACTAAAGCACCCAAAAATGGACCGAGAAATTAATCAACAAGGGCCCTACAGAGGCTATCTCTTCCTAGTGGAGTTTCCAGTTCTATTGCTGATTAAAAGGAAATTGACACACAATACTTTGTTTACAGGTTGAAAAGAATCACAATCATACATCAAACATCCTATAAGACTCTAACAAGAAAATATAAGATATAAAAGAGATTAGAAGGAAGATGCTTGTTTACCTTTTTTAAAGTCTGATCCTAACTGCTCCTTCAACACTTTTTCCATATCTACTCCTTATTTCCCAACTCCAACTTACAAGATCAACAAATTAACCTTCCTCAAACAATTCTAACTATAATGAAGAATATAAATAACATGAAATATAAATAGAACATGAACTACTTAAACAATTTCAATATAAACAATAAGCAATCCTTCAAGTTAATGATCAACATATAAAACACATGTTTGGGGGAGGTAAATATGTCAAATTTCTATTATGATGGTGAAATAAATGCAAATCATACCTTATCACTTATAGGAACCATATTGAAGCCAAAGATCCAGTCTCTTTGCTCTTGCACTCTGACAGTCCCACTCCATTATACTAAATGTATATAAGGGATCAAGTCACTTGAGGGGAGTAACTTCAACACTCAGGGATATATGGATCATCAACATGGGATACTAAAGTGGATGGGAATGAGGGGTGTCCTCTCCTTGGACCATATCATCTCCTTTTATGTTTGATGGATATAGTTGGAGATAGTTTCCAAGAGGTTCATTAGGTTAGAACCGAGTCAATTCATTTGAGAAACTTCCTCCCTAATTTCAAATTTTATTAATTTTTTCATGAAATCATGGGGAATTCACGCCTTGACCAAAGAAAACACGCGAATGGTTCATTCTTTTTTAGAGCGCAAGGTGTGAATGGGTAGTTTTTTTTGCATTCATACCTTGATCGAGGGAAACATGTGAATGATTCATGCCCTACCAGTGTACAAGGCACAAATTTTCTCTTTTATGGTTGCAAATTTTTAGGAATGTACAGGGATCTCACTTTTAATGCTTAGGTCCATCATTATGGATCAAATCATGGGCTCTTCCATCCATAAGTGTCCTTTTTTTCTAAAAAATCAAAAACACTTTGAGTGTCATATTTTGAATTCTCGTCACAGATGAAGAAGTGCCAATTTGAGTTATATCATATGATTCCATCTCTCTTAGTATCCAAGTCATTGAGGGATTGGACTTGATATTCCTTGTTCCTCAGATTTTCTTTAACATTTCTTAATTCAACCGCTTTGAGATTCATGTTATATAGGGTCTTGTCCAACTGATCAACTGGATCAGGTGTAGTAGATGTAGAAAACATGGTAGTTCCTTTAGAAAATAGCAGATTGTAGTTTTCAATCATTAAATCACTAATTTTATTTTCCAACTTCTCCAAATTTTATTTATACTTCTAAATTGTCTTGAACATTTGACCTTTCTCTTCCTGCACTTCCAACAACCTAGGAGTTTGAACAAGCTTTGTTCAAAAAAATATTATCTTCTTCTTAAGTATATGAATTTCATTATACTCATCTTTCAACAAATATTTTTTTGGAGTGGGATTGGTAGGATCCACTCCTAATTCTACCACTTTTTCTTAGCTCATTTATTCTTAATTGTTTAGATTTGTTTCCAACTTTTTCCTTTTGATTTGAAGCTTACTTACACTCATTGTAAATATCATCACATCTCTAAAAGTTACCTCCCCAATCTGTCTATGCAATTCCATTTTATCCGTTGGGTTTAAGGAATCCCTATACAAAGTGATATGAGTGGCTTTGTAATGTTTTAATTTCTTAGCCACTCTAGTGGTTGTGGGCTCAAGGAAATCCTGTTTGAATGTGCCCTTCTTTAAATCAACAATATATAACAGTTTGGAGTGTTCTCTTGTTGTGATCTATGACTTGGGGTACATATCTGTTTTTAGATTGAAACTTTGACTTCTAATATGGTAATAGTGACCAAACAATCCATATTTGGTCCATGGACTAGATTGAACTGTTGAATATTCTTGCTGTGCAAATGACCCCTGTACTTGAGGCCATAAAGCCATGGAAAAATTTCAATAGAAAACACCGGTTTGCTTGATGAAGTCTCTTGATTCTTATGCACAATTACTGTTCCATGTTGTTCAAATTTGACTATTTTGTGTTTGGTTGATCCTGGATGGATTCATCCATATCTACATTAGAAATAATGTCAATGAGTGACCCTTTCCCCCCTTCCTCTTGCTTCTAAGGAGTTGGGGATGTCTTATATTTTTGCTTGGTATAACTTTGCATGATTTTTTGTACATCTTCCCACTTGTCAAGGTTAGCAATCTTGTCCAACCAGTCATTGGGCTGATGTACATCACATGATAGCTTTAATTTCCTTATTTTATCTTATATAGCTCCATGTGGGTCTTATATCCATTTTGTCCCTAGAGTGAAGTTTAAATTGTTCATGATATTTTCAACTATTGACTGATTTGCCTTGGATTTAACAAAAAAGGTCCAACTTCCTTAGGAAGTTTGAAGGTGATGACACTTTTATTCTTGGCAAAATGGATGTAGTCGCAATCAAATCTCTACCTAATGTATTCTAGGTCAAAGAGACTCAGTGTTAGGAATACATGGAGCTAAAAGGATAGTAGTCTTGAACAATATACCCTACTTTCAGAATGGTTTCAATCACTGATCTCAGAGTTGCAGGTTGCACAGGTTTCTTGATTTTCTTAGAGATCCTTTCGAAAGTATGAAATTTGAATCCTTTATGGATTTAATTGAATATATTCAAAATTTGGTGCATTTAATGATGAAACACATGGTGGAGCCTAAATTGAGGATGACATGGCACAATAAGTATTAGAATATTTACCATTAGAGATTGATGTGATAGATGTTGGTTTGCTTAGAATTTGCTTACGTGATCTGCCATCATATCCAACTACAAATAGTAGCCTGAGTGGTTTCAGGGTTGTGATGAGGGTGATTTTTATTAACTTCTTTTGAGATCCTAAACAAATGTGAATCCTCCATGTCAACACAACTCTATCGGCAATTAGGTTCATGAACTATATTTTATCTCTCAAGAGGTTCCATGGGCATGAAATATTGAAGGTCGTTGATCTTACATGAGCGAATTTGATCATGTGTGCTATTTATTACAAATATTTCACATCAACCACAAGGCATGGGGCCCTCGGTTAGATTGACAAAATATACCATGCTATTGCACCTATGAGTGTGTGACCTCGACTCTTGAGTAAGCAGTTTCATGGTGGCAGATTAAGTTGTTTTTTCATACTTATTTTGAGAGTCTGAACCACTATGAAGCAACCACTAATGGCTCCCAAAATTAGGTAAGAAAAGGCATCCAATTCCTTTCCTATCAGTCATTTATAATGTATACATCCTAGTTAGATTTATAAAAGATTTCAATTTATCTATTTAGAGATTGTAGTCTTCCTTTTCTAGCTAAAAAGCATATGTGACACTAATGAGGTTGGTTGTCAGCAACACCTTTTTGACATGGGTGTTAGACTGATACATTTTTTGATATCTAGAAGACATCAAGCCAGTTTTGTCTAGAGGACAGATGTTCGAAATGGCCCACTTACAGTTCATTGGTGAATATCGTGTTCATCCAAAGAAGTTCCAATGTTGCAGCAGTTTTGTATACCCAATGCGTAGAACAAGCATAACATAAGGAAGAACTACAGTTGCTGGGTGTCGATATTAGTGTTCGATGAGCTCCAAATCTAAATCCAACTAATGCCTAGTCCCCAAATACTAAACAAATCTCAACAAACTGCCACTACACACGCTGTCTTGTATAGCGTGCTTCACGTAGTCATAGTGCATCCACAGAGGAAGAACTAGCATTTTGTTCATTTCATAGCTTAGGAAAATAGATATTTAAGATATAAGGCCCAACTTAAATAGAAACACCCATTTTTAAGAGGACATTATTATTTTCTATAATCGTGTTATTGAGACAAAGGCATAGACCATTCTATTGTGTCAGTTTTCCATACTTTTAATGAAAGTACTTTCATCCGATTATCTCCTTGTGTTTCTAAAGAGTTCTTGGATTTCCTTGGATTAGGGCCCATCCAAGGAAAAGTACAGGGAATCACTGTTAATTTAGTTTTTCTACATTTACATACGTTTTGATAGAACATAGTAGTTTTACACATTGTAGTTTTTATGCATATTGTAGCAGTTCTGAACTATTAGAGTAAAATACAATTTTCCTGATTATTTATGAAGAACTTAGTTAATGTTTAATTCGTGCATGTGCACATTTAAGATTATTTCCTTCCACATAAGATCTTTCTTTCTATGTTTGGTAATAGCTATGATCCTCTACTTATTATGAACACTTTATGAAGCATCAAGAGCAACTGAATGCTTGAATTTTACAAACTGAAGGTAGAGTAATAAAAAGGATATGTGAGAAATCCTAAAATGCTCGTCTATGATGATTGCTAGTTTAGGAATAATTGCTAAGGACAGAAGTTAGATATCATGCCCTTGCAACCCTTAGTTAAATACCAATTCCTTCTTACTGTTTTGATTAAAGACTAGATTTACACATGACCATCCATAGTTAGTTCCCTTGTAGTTGCATATATTGTGCAGGTCCCTCATAAGTTTGTACAGATCCTCGGGTTGATGATTAAAGTAGAGGTTTAGATACATCACTCTTGTTGTTGTCTTACTCCCATAAGATATAGTATTATTGTTCATTGATTAAGACTGTAACTTTTTGGTGCCATTGCTAGGGAGGCGTTCCAAACCACAAGGAAACTGACAATAAATATTAGTTGTTTTCTTTTATGTTTAGCAGGTTACACTAGGAGGAGAGAAAATAGGCAGGGAGTAGACATATTTCCAGGTAGGTCTCTCTTCCAGTATAATTTTCCTTATTTTATCTAAGTGGCTAGATCCATTCTAAATATTTCATATCTCAAACCAAAAAACAAAAAAAAGAGAAAATAAAAATTCACAAAAAAAATATACAGATACCATCCTTTAGTATACATGACTAGAGAGAGGGATGAATTTGTACGATTTCTACCAAGGACACCTATTCCATACAACCCTAGCATAAGTAGTAAGAGAAGGGAACAATAAAATTCTAAACAAAACCTTGAAGTTAACTCTCCTCCTTTTTAGTCCATGAGAAGAAGGAGGGTTGGGCTCTTCGGATCTACTGACAATAGAAGTGACTCTTCATCCAATGAACCAGAAGAAAATGAAATGGAATATGAGGAACAAGCTTGGGTATTTGACTTTTCCATTAGAGGAGTCAACGACGAAGAAGGACAAATGAAAAATATTAACCCAACAACCTTACCTAACTTTCATGGCTTAACATCTGAGGATATAGACACCTTCTTAGTTGAGTTTGAGATGGTTTGTAGGACCTATGACTACATTTTATATTCCCAGAAGCTCAAACTCTTTCCATCCACTCTGAAGGACTCTTCCATACTATGGTTTATGAGCTTAGAAGCCAACAGTATAACCTCTTGGGATCAAATGAAGGATACTTTCCTAGAGAAGTACATAGACTATTGTAAAGCTAGGGAGACTAGAGATGAGATATTTAGGATGCAAGAAGGAGATAATGAATCATTAGAGGATTATAAAGAACAATTCCAACTCAGCCACAAAAGAGCTCATAACTATACCCTTGATGAAAAATCTCTTTAACTTGTACTTGTACTAGAGAATTCATCCTACGGATAGTTAAAATCTCTCATGGACATAACTAAGCCCCTAGATACTTAATCCATGACAGAAACAAAACAAATGGTGATCTATTATCCTATATCAAGAATGCACAAGCACTCAAAATGAAAAGGAAGGAGAAGATATGGGTGGCTTACATCTAATTTGAAAGTTGTCCTAGCTCTAGCTCCAAGCTTGATGTCCAAGGATTTTGAACCTGCAACACAAGATGGGAGACCAAAACCTTCCACACATACAAGTGCATTAAACAAGATCTGAATGTGACATATCATACATCAAATGAACAAGAAGCATAATATGAGATAATATGCCAAGTTCTTAGTAAGAAAGCTAAAAGAAGCTGATTACAATGTTATACCTTAATCTCCAAGATGATAGCATCTCCTTCCAAGCTCTCCAACATCACCCTTTCAAGACTTATGGGATCATAATGGCCTCCTTTCTGAGTGTTCTCCAATCATAGGATCATAGGTTTGGTGCTTCCAAGAACCCCCACAAAGCTCATGGATGGCTCTCTTCTTATAGGATTTGAGAGGCCATCCACTTAGAGAAGTTGATGGATCTAAGTGAGGGAGATGTAGATCAAGGATCTAAATCATGCCAAGGAAGGAATGTGAGATGGGATTCAAAGGGGTACCTCATCCCAAGAAAATATCCATGAGATCCAAGATCCAAAATCAAAGGGATAAGCCTAAAAAAATATTTTCGCTCCCCTATAACTAAGCAAAACACGAAAATTTCTAAATTGTTGCTCCCTTAGAATTGAGCAAAGCGCGAAAATATGAAATTGTCACTCCTTGATGAATTATCATGGCATGCAAATTTTAGTAGGAGGAATATTTGGATGTTGGTAAGGTTGGATTTTGAGCCTTCATGAGTTGGATTAGTTCCCAAAGATGACCAAGGAGTGGACCAACTCAAAATAGAGGTTCCTAACACCTCTAGGAGGCATAAACAAGGTATCTTTTCATGGTGAAAGACATGTGATAACCCCATATAGAACATGGTGTGATAATTTGAGGTGTAACAGTACTCCTTCGAGGAGTTAGGGAGGAACTCTTAGAAACCTTAAATCTCCTATCCAATGGTGATATCTACTAGTAATATTATGAATATATCAAACAGATCTTCATAAACTATTCTAGGTCTAATGGGAAAAGGCCAAGAGGGAGAAACATCCCTTCTCAAACATCAAAGTCATCAGGTTCCATCATCACTAAATCAGATCTAGGGAATCTACTTTAATACATGAAATCAAATATCCCGCACTCCATGGAATTATAAATTGATTCAATGCAATACAAACTAAAAACATAAGAATTAGATAGATCTTTAACAGTATTCTATCTAGATTGCGGAAAGAACATAAGAAAAATTAGTGTCCACTAAACCTAATGCAGGTCAGTGCAAAGAAGGTTGAATGTTGTGCAATATGTTCTGACAAACAACCCACAGATGACTGACCCTACTTAGGATCTCTTAAGGCTAATCTTTACAAACCAACAAAGTACTCAAAACCTCTCTGTTACATAAACCCTAGGAGACCCAAATTTCAGAGGCCTTTCTAGCAACCCTGTAGCTAGTGTTTTCACACCAGCTCATGCTAAAGAGCACCTACTAAGGATTATGGAACCCTTAGTAGCAGTTTCAAAAATAGATAATATGTGTGAATGCAAATAAAAATAAAAACTAATCTAACTACTGTAGTAAAATAACAGATCAACAAGAACCCACAAATAAATTTTTTATTTTGTATTATGTTGCAAATAATGGTTTACAATCAGAGTTTACCTCAAAATTTGAGAAGATGGGGGCCCTCGCAGTTGTACGAAGAGTAGCGCTCTAGGTATCAAAGGTTCCTTTCTCTTCTATGAATGCTCAGATAGTGGCCAAGACTCGACTAGATGGGCATAAAAGCTCAAAGAGGTAGGTTAGAGTGCAGTAGGAATTTTGGCAGCATAAGGGTAGGAAGAGTGATACACGGATGTGAAATGGGGGGCATCCATCACCTTTTTATAGAAATTTTGGGTGGTGGAGTATGGACCCATGGTATTGGGAAACTAATAGTATTATCCAGTGGTATTTGATGTTTTCCCTCCTTTTTAATTTTATTTTGACTTTTTCCCCTTTTTCTTTTTCTTTTTTGGGGATTTTGACCCCTTTTTATGGGATTTTTAACATTTTTTGAAGGATTTTCATTATTTGATGAGGGAAATAATGTTTTTTTTTCCCATTTTCTTACCAATTTATGGATTTTTGGGTTTTTGGAGGCCAAAAATGTAGGAAAAAGGGATGAATGGGTTATGTGACTAGGGGGATGAGCTAGGTGAACAATTTTTGGGTGTTAACAGATTGCCCCCTGATGTGTGAGGATAGGAGATCATCGTATGGCCGATAGACATAATAGGTTTTGAATTTTTCTAGGGGTGTGAGCATTGTGATGGTGGAGAGATGAAACTGGTTGAAGACCAGAACACGTGCTTCATACAAACTACAGGGGAGAGAGTTGGAAATACATCACCTCAATAATGGATGAGGAACATAATCTCAAATATATGGAAGAGGCAGGCATACCCATGCTCGTATACAAATAATGGTGAGGCCCAAAGGGGACTTGAATAATACATAGAGAACTGCTGTGTACATCATAATGGTCAAGAGGGGACACTAATCTGGGACATACTCATGGTCCAACCATGACTGATCTGAAGAATTGATACATGGAAACAATGGAATCCATCATGAATGCGGTACCATACCAACTAATGCTCCGTGAGATCTGAAGGTGTCCAACAACTGTATGGACTCAACGATTGAGAGTCAGAATCTCAAAGGTACACTAAACTGCATCTGAACTGGATACTCTAGGAAGCATATAACTGGAGGGATTCCGAACACTGTCACCAACGCAGCCCGGATATCTGCAGGAACATCCAACTGGGGGGGTTCCAGATAGACTCATCAATATGCTAGATTCAGAGGACATCCAGGGTCTTCAACCAATAACTGAAGGGACCAATACCCTGCACGAATCTCAATGGTGCGATGATGGAGCTGACGTCGAGAACGTGAGAAAGAACCATTCTAAGAGGCATTAAGGAATCCTCTCAGATGGTCCGTAGGCATTCACCATTGATGGAGATGAGTCCAAGGTACAGGGACCTCTGGGTCTATCCTCTGGAATAGATGTGCTGGTGTCAAAAGAGGGAGAACTGTAAGTACCAAGGAAATGAGGTTTCCTTGATATGAGCGCGAGGTGTACAACTAAGGTGATAGTATTGGATGTGAGACTGACATACTGTGGGGGGATACGGGGGTCGCAGAGTGGGAGGACTCAAAATTCCTTTATTCAGAGTATGACAACAGGGTTGACCTAGCAGCATATGAAACTGACTTTGGGGGAAGGGGTCATAGTTTAAGGGACCGGGGATTGTGACTGCAATGGGGGATACTTAGAGGGGGAAACTGTTGAGTGATATCCAGAGACTCCAAGGGTGAGACATCGCAGAATACTCTGAACAAAGGTGACCATATTGGGGATGTTTCCATAATGGGGGGACTAGATGTGATCTGTCGTGGCGCCGAGAGGCTCCGTTTGGGCCTTCTTCATGGTTTAAGGGGCTCAAAGAAGGGATAGAAGTGTGCTCGAAAGGATACCGTCGTGTGGATTTGTACGAGCCTAGGATGAATGATGCTCATGGGTGATTTCAATTTTAAGGAGTCTGAAAGCGATAATAAGAATCTAAAATGTGGAGAGGATACCATCGTGTGGATTTATACGATCCCAGGATGGTGAATGCTCGTGGTCGGTTTAAATTTTAGAGAGTCTGAAAGCAATAAGAGGACTTTGAGGGGATTCTTTTTCATGTGTTAGTCCCCAAATCCCGAAAAAACATAAAAGTATGCAATGGAGAACTCTTCTAGCTGATGTAACTAGAGTATTCATTTTTTGTAATTAGTCTACGAGGTATGGAAAAAGGGTTAAACTTATAACAGATAGACGCCCTTTTAAATACTTAACGAGCATGAAAGGAAGAAAGATTGCTTGACGATCTTTTCATTCTTTAAGGATTCAGAAAAGAGCTTAACAGAAACTCCCAAAGTGCCTTTTTCATAAAGGAGCTGCTCGGCCTAAAAAAGGGATAAAAGTATATCGAACAAATGTAAAATCCAAGCAAGGAGGAAGTGTTCAATCAAGGGTCAAATATGGGAACCAAGAAGGTGAGGGGGGGAACACTGATGGGGCCTCCTTGTAGGTATATGAATGGTGAAAAAATAATGCAATAAATGCAGTATGGAGGGAGTGAAGGGTTCATGAATAGGCTATGATAGAAAAAATGGTCAAAGTTGGGAAAAAACATCGATTGTTGTGATGGCACGCAAATTGAGGTGATGGGGGGTGTGGGAAAAAATTCCCAAAAAATAACTAAGTGAGAGCAAGAAATGATTTCAAACATCATCACAGGCACAAAATTATCAATCCGGTGGTGCAAATGACACAGAAAATGGAGTTCAGATGACTTCGGAATGGTTAAAGGAAAAAAGGGGGTAAAAATGACTATAAATAGAAAGGGAGCCCACCTCCACATGTCATTTTCACTGTGCAAATTGGGAGGAGTGTGGAGGGGCCCAAAAGACGAAATTATGATTTCTCTCATTATGTCTAGTGTAATTGACTTCTGTGACTTGCAGGTAACTCTTAGGTGTAACAAATGTTAGGTCATATTCTTGAAGGATAACGATCCATTTAGCCACACGGCCTTGAAGGAGGCGGCGAATCAAGAGATAGACCATAGGGTTGGAGTCTACCACAAATGTAGTTTAGATCAGAAGAATGTAGTGGCATACCTTCTGAACAAAGAAGACGATGGCTAGGGCCAACTTATCCTCATGGGGGTAGTGTAGTGGTGGACCAGACAACGTCTAACTCACATAATAGATGACAAGTTCTTGAAGCGCACTATCTTCTTGGACTAACACGCCAGAAACGACATATTCATATGCCGAAAAATAAAGGATAAAATCCTTCGAGAAATCATGAGGTGAAATCAAGGGAGCAAAAGTCAAGGCTTGTTTTAATGCTTCAAAATCAGCTTGTTCCTGTTCGTCCCAAATGAAGGGAACGTGGGTTCGAAGCAATCAAAGGAAACCATGAACTTTTGTAGCATGGTCAGGAACGAAGCGACGAAGAAAATTGGATTTCCATTGTAGGATATGTAATTGGCGTAATGCATGTGGGGATGGGAGGTCAAGAATGGCTTGAACCTTCAAGGGGTCGACCATGATCCCTTTTTGGGAAACAATAAAACCCAATAACCGGCCGACAGGAACGCAAAAAACACACTTGAGGGGGTTCAAGTGGATGTTACATTTGTGACAACGCAAAAAGACTTGCCAGAGATTGTCCAGGAGGTCGGATCGTTTCTTGGATTGAGTAGTGAGATATTCCAAGTAGATAAGGATAATATTGACCAAGTCGTGAAAACAAAAGGTCATGGCCCACTGAAATGTGGTGCCAAGATTTTTTAAAACCAAATGGCATAACGTGATAGGAAAAGGTGCCCCATGGAGTAGTAAAGATAGTCTTATACTGATCCTATTTATGAATTTGAATCTGATTGTAGTCTGAGAAACCGTCCATGAAGGATAGAATCTCATGACCCAAAAAGGCATCGAGAAGTTGATCGATGAAAGGTGTAGGAAAGTTGTCTTTGGGAGAAGCTAATTTCAGATCACGAAAATCAGTACAGACATGAATGGTGCTCTGTTTTTTGTTAACCGGCACTAGATTGGAAACCCATGTGGTGTAATAAATGGGATAAATGAACCCAACTTGTCATAATTTCTCAATTTTGGCCTTCACGAATGGTAATTTGGAGGGGTGAATGGGCCATTGCTTTTGGCGTACAGGCGGGAGTTCAGGCCAAGTATTAATACGGTGCTCAATAATGGAAGGGTCAAGATGAGGCATATCAATATATGACCAAGAGAAAACATCACAAAACTCTTGGAAGAGATTCTTATTGGTAGTGAATTCGTATGGAGTACATGAGGAACCTAACGTATTGTTCTTAACTATATCAGGTGTGACAGAAATATCGACTTATATGGTGGGCGAGATGTTGGCCATGTTACCTTCCTCTAAGGCATCAGGAGCTAGGATGGGGTTCTTAAACCAGTCCACTTGGCTATGGATAAAGTCTTTCGACTCGATTGAAAGTTGGTTAGCTATAACAGGAGTAGAATCCTCAGGAAAGAAGTAGGCTCTATGATTGATGTCATATCGAGGGAGTAAGGTGCGGTTAGTGCTTCAAGGATTTGTTCGTCATTGTGAAAACACTGTGTGGATAGATCGGAAGAGGTAAATATGGAGTTCATGGGAATGGTTGGTTCACCACTTGTGGACATCATATAAATAATGTTTACCTATGACGAAGAGGAGGATTCAGGCTGGTGAATCTCCTCGATGGTAGTAATGGATGATTCCAAAGAAGACTGATGCATTTCGTCTAGCACCAACGGATACTTTGGTAAGTCGGGACAATGATGAGAGTAGTGGCCGTAATCTCCACATATGGCATAGGAGTGGTTGGTGTGCAACGATTTGTTACGCGTTGGGGGGGTGGTTGGTAGTTCGAAAACCAGTATAGTGGGGTCATCGTCCAATGTCTTCATGTGTTCTTGAAGGTTGGGAAATTGCGAACAATTATGGGTTTCATGGCCCAAATCATCGCACAAGGCACAATTGGGGGGTGCACAAGCTAGAGTGGGGGGATGCACGGTTTTAGTCACATTTTCCATAGTGTCGATTTGGTTGGTTTTTCCCCCAATCTTTTTGGATGAATGAGGGGTAGTGTTGCAAGTGGTTATTCCGACACACCAGGAGGTGGATGATTAACAATGGTGATCGGTTGGACCGGTTGAAGAATGAATTGTGGAGTTGGAGTGATATTAGGGGTAGGTAAATACCACATGGTAAGTCCTAACGTCAATCCAGGGAGATTCAACATGGCCATGATGGGAATACATACTACCCATGATGGGGGAAATAAGAACGGGATTGTGTGGATCGATGTGGCTCCAACGTGGTTAGGTAGCACTGGTGGTTGGGACTGAGGTGGTGGTTGAGGGTTAGGGACTGATTGACTCGACGAAATGGTGCATAAGTCAAATATATCAACGGATGGAGGGGGAGGATGTACAGAATGAAATGTGGATACCGTTGGAGTCCTTGAATAAATTCCAGGTCCTACGGTGGAAATAAAAGAGGTAGGCGCACGAAAAACAGGTTGTTTAACCATGGGGAGAACATTTTCAAGTGTAGCGGGCGCATTCGGGTCATAGTAAGTGACCTAGTTGATTTTAACAACCCGAACCTCATGGGTGAACATCATAAGATGAAACACAGATGAAGCAACAACCTTCATGGCATACATGTAGCTTCTTCCTAGGAGCAGGTTGTATTTGAGATGAGCGTTGACGAATTCAATGTCAATCAGGATAGTTTTTCCAGCTAATTGGATTGGAACATTAGCCAGAAGGCCTTGCATCTGAGATGAACAACCATCATAATCCCATAAGGAAGTTGTGGATGGATGTAGGGGAGGGGATCCTATCTTCTGCCACACAAATGTAGACATCACGCATGTAGAGGCACCCTCATCGATGATGCATCGATGGATAACAAGATTCTGGATTGAGATGGAGACTTGAAATGCTAAGGTGGAAGGCATGCGTGGATCAAATTGGTCTAAGTCGAATGCCATCATTCGTGAGTCAGAAGGATTGATTGCACCTATGGCGGAAAACACTGTTTTGCACTGCACTGGGCAGTTCTTTAAAAATTCTAACGCTGACATAACAGTGGGGGACTGGGCTAAGTCATCGATGATATTATAGTTAGGGGCAGCATGAGCATTGGGGTTGTTATTGATGCGGCACAAAGGAAAGCAAGGAGCTTTGGGGGCCTGTTGTAGGTACAACAGATCCCATGTTTTCAAGAAAACATGGGAGCCCCAAATTTTTATATGCAAAGGTAATGATTAAATTACATGGTCATTTTGGGGTTTTTCATCATGTTTTTATTGCTTTGTCATGATTTGATTCAGTTAGTAATTTTCCCTTTGAAAATTCCTTTGATTTTGTGTGTTTTTGTGAGTTGCGGAAAGCTTTGATTTCCCCAAAAGTTGTCTCTCTCCGCAACCCGCAATACGCAATCCACAATGCGGATTGCGGAAGCTTGGTTTTTGGTAGTGAAACATTTTTTGTTCCGCAACCCGCAATCTGCAATGCGGATTGCAGATGCAGAATTATTTTTCAAATAATTGTGGTTGTTTTCACCCGCGACCCTCAACCCGCAATGCGGATTGCGGGAACACTTTGTATATAGTTGTGCATTTTGCATTTCCGCAACCCACAACCCACAATTGTGGATTGTGGATTGTGGAAGAGTCATTATATTCATTAGTGTGGTTTGCGTTTCCGCAACCCGCAATTGTGGATTGCGGATTACGAAAACATTTGTTTTGTTAATATTTAGAGTTTCCTTCCAGCACCCACAATTGAGGATTGCGGAAAGGATGTATATATTTGCAAAATAAATGCTCGCAATTCTCTTTCCACATCTCGCTTAATTAGATCTTATTCGTTGATCTGTCTTGATCCTATGGCCCAGATTTTATACGATGAAATTGATAAATATGTTGATTTTTTCAATTTTCTTTTGTCATTTTCAATTTTCGAAGAATTTACCCGTTATGAAGGTTTTTACCATGAGATTTTACCAGGGCCGTTTTCCGTCATTTTCATCGCTCACAAGTCGGTTTCATGTCCTTGTCTTATTCGTTATTTACAGGTTTTTTCCATTTTTGAATTATGTTTGATTTGTGTTTATTTATTTATCAGAAATTTCTAGTTTTCAAAATGTCATGGAACACCCACTCCATAACTGCTTAGAAAGACTTACTGAACAAAGACCCTAACTTCGACTTCCTTGTTGACACCAATGACAAAGTTTTCGAGACTTTCCAATTTGACTGGTCTAAAATATATGCCATATTTGATAACGATGACCTATCAGATATCCAAAATGACCCGCCCGCTTATGAGAAAATTAGGAATTCACAGCTGCATACCATTGTTGCTAGACCTGCTATTCTTCCGTACACATATGCAGTTAAATGGATTCTTGATCACACCAATCCTAAGGACCTCTCTTTTAACGACAGCACAGGGGATCAATTGGCCACTTTTCATCCTGAGGTTTTCACTAGAGCATATGCCCTTAAACCGACCGTCCAGCCTCTAAATGCTGCATTCCTGGACTTTGCTAAGACTAGGTATAACTTTGATGAAATAGTGAAGTCTTGGATGAACAAACCGGCCACTTTCATGCCCAGAGCCGATAACTCTTACCTAGTTTAGTGGTTCAAGGAACCTTATTCTCTTTTGGCAACCATGCTCTGTAGGCTTTATGGTCTTCCTAATTGCTCAGTGTTTAAAGCTGAATGGGAATATGTAGCCCATCATGTCCTTACAACGGGGGAGTCAGTCCCTTGGGATTTCATCTTGTCAGCAAAACTAAAGACAACCATTGAACGATATCAGAAAACACCAAAGAAGCCACAATTCTTTTATTCTGCCTATGTGATTGATGTCTTCTGCTCAGAATTCCAGTATCCCTCTATGGGATGGAATTGGAACTTGTCATCGCCCCCAGTCCATATTTACTGTTCAGATTTGTGGGAGAGAAACTTTGTTCCCTTGCTGTATGATATCTATGAACATTTATTTGGTGCCATCTATCAACAGATATTTAGAGAAGATGCACCTGCGTTTTCTCCCGAAGCCAAAACTTTAATCCCTACACTTGGTGATTGGTATGTGGGAGAAGCTTTTTCTTATATCAGAATTTGGGGAAGCAATATAGTGCATTTATTTCCAAGGGTAGTCCCAGACAGGCTGCTACTTGAAGAGATATCCTTCCAGACTGTAATAGATGGGGTATTTCCTAAGCTTACTGGACCTAAGAGAAGGGGATGGATGAAATTTACTCTAAATATTGGGCCTCTAGTCATTCCAGCTTCAACTTGGGATGTAGTACTGGGAAGGAGAATTGCTTCTTTGAAATTGGGACTTGCTCCCAAAAGGATGCATGACCCCAAAGCATTCCTTGATGCTCAATTCAAACAAGAACACATGAAGACAGACTATGTTCATCAAGATGTCCCTGATGACTCCATTTATTAGGGAGTGAATATTTTTTCTGAAGTCCTAGTGAGGGATAAAAGAAAAGAGGAATAGAGCCACATTCTTTAGTATCAACAAGAGCTCAAAACTAAGATTTTGAGTTACAAAAGAATGGAACTGCAATTGGTAGAGCAGGTCAGAAAGGAAAGGGAAGAAAATGAAGCAAAAAAAGGTATCTACTCCTCTGATGTTGACATATCCATATCGAGGTAAAGTCAAGGGGCTTGTAGAGGATGTTCAACATACCAAGAAGCTCCTGATTTAGTCAACTGGTAAGTTGAAGAAAGAGTTGGCACATATAAATTCAATGCTTGACACCCAAGTCGTTTCTCCAAGTGGTCTATCCAGTGATGTTCAAGTGGTTGCTACAAGTAACCCATCCAATGATGCCTAAGTAGTGGTTGTAAGTAACCCAACAAAGAGGTAGAAGATTCAGACTCCTGCATCTGCCATACCTACATTGAATATTGAGGACAATGATGTGGAAGATGAAAGGATTCCAACAAGATCTTTCTCTACTGCTGTGCCTGTTTTACAGGAAGTCACAAAAACCCCCCAAGCTATTACATATTTACTTAAGAGAATAACGATGGATGACCCTATCACATATGAACATTTTCCTGAGGTCACTACCGCTATTCATACAACAACTTCTTCACTCCCATTTTACTCTATTGAAGTTCTTCTCACTCCATCCTCTGAGGTTGCACCACCATCCACCATCTCTTAATTATTTGATGCACTAACTTGCATCACTCCTTCACTTTCAACCTTGTCAGTTCCACTTGCCACTCCACCACCAATAGTTACATAGATCTAGTCTCCAACTATCCCTCTGCAACTACCACCACCTACTTCATTGCCACCAGCCACTGATGTCCACGAACCAATCACTCCTTCTTCACCATCAGTTGTTGCAAACCCTATTTCACTTCCTAGAATTCTCACTTCAACTACTTCTCCAACCTATGTATCATCAGTTTCTGAAATCATCCCTTCTGCTCCGACTACCTCCTAGATCACCATTCCAATACCCAATGCTACTGTTACACAGACAACTCCACTAATCACAATAGGATATGTAGCTACATATTCTACTGAGTTGATAGCTGCTTGTGAGGAAGATATTGTGGTCCCCCTTGGAGATTATTTTTATAGCAAATCACAAAAGGCAGTGGTAAGGAAAGGTAACAAGGGAAGTAGAGATCAGAGTGTCTTGCAGGAACCTTTCCCTAATCAAGTTATCTGGACCAAACAATCTGATGATGTCCAACGGGAAGCATTGGATACGGCTGCAGCCATGGGAGCATTTGCAGGGGCTAACTTTGATTCAGTGATTTCACTGAATAAAGAAATTGACATGGAGAAGGAGGAGCTGAAAAAGCTTCAGGAGCAGATAGTAAAAATCAATGAACAACATGAATTTGAGCTTCAGAGATTAAAGAATGATTATGAAAGTCAGCTCAGGGACCTACAAGAACATAATGATTCCCTCCAGGATAAATTGCAGGATTCATAGGTGCTGAATAACACCAATGCTGAAAAGATGGATATGTTAGAAAAACAGCTTGAGGATGCAACTGCAAGTGCAGCCTCCTCCTCTTTCTCTAAGTTTTATCAGCAAGAACTCAAAGATTTGGCTAATCAAGTAAATGAAGAACATTATGAGCTCCTAGCTGCATTGTTTAGTTGCCTAAATGAATTTCAGGAAACTAACAATGCTTTTGAAAAGATGTCTGTCATCCTTGACCAACAGATGGAAAAGAGGCAGCAGGATTTTAAAGCCATCGATGATATTGTTGATTGGCAGAGGTACATCAAGGATAAACCCGATGGCATTTCCATGTTGGACAACTTCCAATTCAGAAGAGTCATGACTTCTTTGAATGATTGGTAGAATATCCTTAACATGGTGGAGGAAACAATAAAAAAGGAACAAGCTATCTATGGGAGGAGGTGGTATGCTGTGGATAATATCATGGAGATGTTGAATTTTCCTACTATGGACCTTATTGAGAAAGCCTTCCCACCTAAGTTAATGATTGAGCAGGTTGAACGTAGATGTGGGGAGGCCAAGGAAAATATCCAGCAGCTCGAGCACATCCAGATTGCTGATGTGGACCAGTTCATCAAGCAACCTATCCGCTTAGAAGGAAACATCCACATATTCTTGCATACTTGGCATAAGCTGGCAAAAAATGAGATGGAAATCTTCACATGTGATGCTCAGCTGGGGATCGAGTCACCCAACTATCCACATATTGATGAGATGCTAGAAGTTAGAGTCAAGTGGCAGGATTCCCTTGGTCATTCTTAGATTAGTTGATTTTGTAATCCCTATTTTATGGGAGGTCTATCCTTTGTAACTGTTTTGTAATTATTATTTAAAGGAGTAGAGGTCTCATGGGGTAAGGGGGAAAAAATCACCAGAAAAGGACTGGAGAAACGCTACTTCACTTGAGATCTTGTAATTTTTTGCAGACTTAATGAATCAAAGTTAGTTTCTTTTTGCATCTTCTTTGTTTATGTTATCAAATTTCTTTGATGATATATGATTTCTTCACCTTAATTATTGAATGAATAGTGTTTTAATTTTGCAATCAATCATTAATGCATTGATCTATGATTTGGATTTGTCTTAATTCATGGTCTTTGTGTATTTATGTTTTAATTGAATTTATTTAATTAAAATATTTATCTATTTATGCAAATGATTAGCAAAAATTATTAATTCATGTTAATTTTTCAATTAGCATAAGAACTACACGATAATATTGCATGCACCTAATCTTTAAACTATTATCAGTTAATTTTCATTGCCCGATTGTATTTTGAAGTAATAAGGAAAGATCCAATTTTACATTTCTGTTAAGTTGGTGAAATGACTTATTTAAACTCAACCAAGTTATCCTGCACACAGTCAAAACACTTCCTTTAGATTAGATCTGACTTAGTTTATATTTCCTTTAAGGTAGATTTGTTCTAGGTTTAGATCCATTTTAGAGTTAGGACACTTTAATCTTCCCTCACAAGAAGACTGATCCTTTCAGGATCAAACCCCATAAGTTCCAGTGGATGCCTTTGTATCCGTGGGAGTTAAGTACACCAAACATGCTGGGGATAGAATTGCTCTTGCGTAGAGTCTTTTGAAGCCTTTCAGTCTGGGTTTTCACCCTCTGTTGTTAGCCTTGGAACCCATTCCAACAACCTACACACCCAGGGATTCAACAAATGGCTCTAGAAGGAGGGAAAAGAGCAAATTATGCCTAAATGAAACACTAGCAGACCTCCTTCAACAAGAATACCGATTGTCACCCGTAGTCACATGCAGGCATCAACCTCTACAGAACAACCGGTGCAAGATCCAATCGTCATTCCTGCTACCCCTGTGATAGAGAAGGAAACTAGGAGGTCCGATATCATTTTTATATCACCCACTAGGGGGCCCCTCAAACTTGAACAATTACTCAAAGGTTCTTATGATAGCATTGCTAGGTTACAACAAAGAATCGCAAAAGAGCATAGTCTTGGATCAACAGCAATTCAACATCAACATAAAACTGATACGCAAGTTAATAATTCATATAATCAAAATTCAGATGACCAGAATCCTGAGCAACATAATTCACCTCGCCACAATCTACTTCCTGATTTAAACCTTGATACATTATTTGGGGAAATAGAACAAGACCAACTGAATGTTTTCACAGGTGGACCACCACCAACTCCTCCTTCATCTTCATCATCCTCATTTGACGACTCATCACATAGTGAGTCAGACTCCAGTTCATCTTTAGAAGACATAGCCATGGCAGAAGGTGGAAACAGACCCTGGTTGGACCAGGATGCTGTGTTTATAGTTGGAGAACAACACAGACTCTCTAAAAACCCTGAAAAGTGGCTCCCTAAGTTTGATCTTGATGAAAAATCACCTACCCTTGATCATATTAAAAATTTTATGCATGCCATCAGACTTACGAATGTCATTCATGAAGATGTAGTCTTGATATTGTTTCATTACACCTTCCAAGGAAAAGCATCCACTTGGTACTTTGCCTTGGAAGCTAGATCCATCTCTTCATGGGATGACTTTGATGTTCATCCAGAAATTTGGAGATGACAAGACTCGAGAAGACTTGGTTATAGACTTGTCCTCGATGAAAATAAGAGGCAAGGAAAGAGTAAAAAATTATAATCAAAGGTTTTCATACTTAAAGAATAGAATCCCTGCCACTGTTCTTCCTGGGGAAGAACTGCTGGTTTCTTATTATGTTAAAGGTTTACCTATTCCCATTGCTATGTGGGTAAAAAGAGCACTTAAACCTAGCTTGCAGGAGGTCTTTGCTGAGGCTATCCAGGTGGAAAAATATATATTATGTTTGAAAGATAACCCTAATAATCTAGCTGAACAATCTTCTACCTCCAAAAGAAAGCAAGAAAATCCTCCAAAACACATAGTGAAAAACAAGGACCCATTTGAGATGAATGACATGAAGAAGTTCCTCCAAAATATCTCAAATGAAAGGGTAGAACTGAAGAAAGGCAACACAAAAAACCAAAACAATAACATGGGGTTCAATAGACAACCTTTCAGAAGACCTTACCAACCCCCACAAAACCAAGGCCCACCTAATCCTGATGAAGGATTGAAATATGAAGAAATTATTTCTATATTTAAGGCTTTGGTTTCAAAATCACATAATTCTCCTAACCAACAAGATGAAAATCCACAAGAGACTCAAGATCCTGAACCACCAGATGAAGTAGAAGATCAACAGATAAACACAATTAGCTTCTTTTCAGAACTTCCCATAGCTGATGAGGAAGATGAGCCTGAGGCTGTCTTTAATGTTCAACATCCCTATAATACAAGAGTAAAGGACAACCCACACAAGAAGCTTCCACTTTAACACCCACACCAAACAAAGGTAAAGCACCGGCAGTTAAGGACACTTTAATTACTGAAATAGAATACATCTTGATTGATGACTTGAAAAGAGTGAAAGCCAACATTTCTCTTTTTGAACTTCTGAAAATCCCCGCAATGAGGGACAGTCTACCCAAAAGCATGATTGTCAACAAGCCTAGAGAGGCTCAAAACAACAATCTAGAGACATACTCTAAACCTGGAAATCAGAAACCAGGTAGCAAGAAAACACCTCCTTTCTTGCTTACTTTTGAAGTTTTCAATAGTAATGTCCATAATTGTATGATAGATTTAGGGACTTCATAAAATGTGATGCCTTTATCTGTCTGCAAAAAGTTAAATGCCTCTTGGGAGCCCTGCCCTACTCAAATGGTTCAACTTGATAGATCTAAAGTTAGAGTAGTGGGAGACTTAAAGAATGTCCTGTTAACACTATCTGCTAACCCGATAATCCACCAGACTGTGGATATTATTGTGGCCGACATCCTAACAATGTATGGAATGTGGTTGAGCAGAGATTGGTTAGAGAAGCTCAAAGGCTACTTTGCTACTGACTAGTCTCACTTATGGCTTCCCTACAATGGAAGACAAAACATAATTAAAATCAACACGGAACCTTATATGAAACAAATTGTCACAGACTTGAATGATCCTAGTGAGCCTGCTGCATATTTCAGCTCCCACGTGGAACACTACACTTTCGATACATTTTTTGGGGATCTACCTGTGGATTTGTCACCAGCTGAGAACTTATAGAATAAGTCTCAAATTGTCAATCTTACTTCTGTTCCATTCTCAGGTACGGTTATACACAATGTATACAATGTAAATACTAATTTTAAGATAGACTTGAATGCATGGACTCTATTTTTTGATGGCTCTAGATCTAAAGATGGAGCTGGTGCAGGTTGTGTCTTGATTGATCCAAAAGGAACCAAAAATATAATTTCCTGCAAACTTGAGTTTGAATGCACCAACAACATAGCTGAGTATGAGGCCTTGGTCCAAGGACTTAGGAAGGCAATTGACATGGGTGCCCAAGTAATTGAATGTTATGGAGATTCGGAGATCATAGTAAAACAGGTGAGAAACAAAATCCATTGTTTGTCTACTCAATTGATTAACTATCAGAAATTGGTAAGGGACTTAACTAATTCTTTTTCTGCATTTAACATTAAGTCAATCCCCAGATCACAAAATTTCGATGCAGATTTACTAGCTAATACTGCATCTAGGTTTATTCCACCAGAAGGCTTGTCCCCTGACACTTTTTCAATTGAACTTATGTACAGGCCTTCCATTCCTGATAATGTGACTGATTGGAAAGTGTTTGATGATGACCAAAAAATATTAGACTTTCTTACAGCCCAGGACACGTTTCAAGATGTGGCAATAGATGAAGCTGAGCATGAGAAATCTTTGCCTGATTCCTCTCATCCTTCCAATCTTATCCCTAAATCAGTCATCAACCTGGAGAAATACTACGATCTGCAAGATAAGTTCAAGCAAAATACCAACTGTAAAACCCAGAGTTCAACCCTCAACTATGAGCCAATCAACCTAGGAACTGAACAGAATCCTTGTGTCATCAATCTAGGGGTTGATTGCTCTGCTGAGGAGAAGAGATCTTTTATTTATTGTGCAAGGAGTTCAAAGATGTCTTTGCATGGACATATGATGAACTCAAAATGTTTGACACCATTATCATGCACCATAATATACCATTGAAACTTGAAGTAAAACCTTATCAGCAAAAGTTAAAGAAGATGCATCCTAGTCTGGAGCCCTCTGTCAAGAAGGAGCTTGAGAAATTACTGGTAGCACGAATTGTATTCCTTGTCAGACATACACAGTGGATTGCTAATCTGGTACCTATTCGCAAGAAGAATGGGGAGATCAGGCTCTGTGTTGATTTCAGAAACTTAAACAGAGCTTCTAAAAAGGAAAACTACCATGTTCCTCCAATGGAGCAGATTATACAGAAAGTAGCAGGGTTTGAGATGTTTTCTCTCCTTAATGGGTTCTTGGGATATAACCAAGTCCTAGTTTCCCCTGATGATCAACTAAAAACAACTTTTAGGACCCCTTGGGGAACCTTTTCCTACAGGCGAATGCCTTTTGGGATGATAAATGCTGGTGCTACCTTTCAGAGAGATATGGACATAGATTTTAGGGGATTGATGCATAATCTTGTATTTGTATTTAGATGGTATTACCATTTATTATAAAAAATGACATGAACATTTGTTTGCTCTGAAACAGGTATTCAAGCGCTGCAGAAGATATGGAATCTCATTGAACGCAAAAAAATCTATATTTGCAGTCACTAAAGGTAAGTTGTTGGGTTTTATTGTTTCTTTGGAAGGCATGATCATTGATTCATAGCGCACAGAAGCCATTGTGAAGATCGGCCTACCCGGGTCGCGTAAAGCCATGCAATTTTTTCTTTGTAAGATTAATTTTGTTCATAGATTTGTTCCGAATTTTGCTCAAATTGTTAAGTTGTTGCAACAATTGGTTAAAAAAGATGCTCAGTTTAAGTGGTCTGAGGAACAAAGAAATGCCTTTGTTGAAATACGGAGAGCCATTGAGGAAGCCCTCGCTCTAATGTCTCCAGACTTCAACAAAGATTTTATTCTATACACGTTTGTTACTGACTTCTCCTACGCAGCTGTCCTTACACAGAAACATGATAATGATGCTGAAATCCCTATTTCATTCATGAGATCTACATTCAAAGGAGCAAAACTCAACTACTCCCATATTGATAAACGAGCTTACATGGTCTATAAATCGGTAAAACATTTTAGACCATATTTATTGAAATCTCGGACTAAAGTCATTGTTGCTTATGCAGCTATCATGAATGTTCCAGTTCAAAAGGAGCTAGGTGAAAAGAGAGCTCATTGGATGACAGCTCTGCAAGAATACAATTTGGAGATCAGACCAGCAAATATTGTGAAAGGCCAAGGCTTGTGTCTGCTAACCGCTCAATCCAATGATCCTGTACAACAACAGATTGAGTGGGAACAAGAAGAGAGTACAACAACAGGTTCTGTTAATGTTATCACAACTCAAACGTTCAGCTGATCCTTCCATACCTGTAACTTAAAGTAATTTTCTGTGGATAACAATAATTTAACTTGAGTTAGTAAAAATTTTTCGTAGTCATGAAATTTCTGTTACATGTTTCTTTGGCCTTTTTAGGCCTAGAGTTCGAACATGAGCTCTGATACCACATGTAACATCCCAATAATTCATAAAAATTTTAAAATTTTAAATCAACATTAAATGTAAATAATTGTAAATGCGGAAATAATAAGTGCCTATATAGACAACATTAAGTAACGAAGTCATTAATGCAGAAAACAATTAATTATTGAGACTCTTAACTAAAGACAAAAGTATTGACTGCGACACGTCTTACTCCTATTGAGATGCTTACGACATTGGTTTTATTTGTGTTAACAGTGACTCTCGATATTATGCGATAGAATTTTATTGACTAGGTTCTGATAGTTGCTTTGATGATGATGAAAGGGTGCTATGAGGTACCCTGAGGTTTACTTAGCTATGATTCACTAAGGCATTTGAAATCTGGTTCTATGTGCAAAACACAGGTAAGAACTTCTACCACAACCAAGAGTTAAGAGTACATGAGTTTTTCAATTCATAGTCAATATAAAATGAACCAAAACTAAGTGCTACCCTGCGAGAACAAGTTACGAGAGGTATGGATGTTTGGTTTCCGATTCAAGTTTACGTGCTGGAATACAAACTCTTCAACACATCGTTAGTTTGCTTGTTATAGTGCTATTTACTATTTAATTTGAGAAGTCAGCTAAAATATCCATTTCTATATCAATGTAATGATCGAATGTCCATTGGTAATTCTATTTGAAATCTTGGAAAATAATAGAGTTTATATTATTTAGAAGGAAATCTACTATTGTGATATTGCAACAACAAAATCTATAGCCTATCCTAAGTCTACAATTATCCTTTAATCATATGACAAGACTTAACATAAGGAATATAGAGTGTATATAGTTCTTATGCTATGCTCTTAGCGTTGTAGTTTGTATTAACTATACCCTAGTCTTATTTTATTTGTTGACTTATCACAACGTAACAATTATACATAATATATATCTATTACCCTATGAAACTATACAAAACAAACATGCAATGTGAACATTTGGTATTGACCATGCATTCATGCTAATCAAAGAAATGTGTGATAATAGCATTATCACAATACCTATACAAACCTTCAAACTATACAAACCTTTGAAAACATACGACAATTGCACACAAGGATCTAATGCAATAACTATGCTAATGATGACAGGTTATAAAGACTCAGTACTTGACATGATTTCAAATCTGGCGTTGACAGGATTTTTAATACTGTCGATCCACTAGAGGGGTGAAGTGGATTCCACGATGTAGGGTCTTCACGTGATTGGGGTTTGTAAAGAGTGCCAAAAGACTGAGCTGTGCCATGCACAAGCTTCTCGGTCCACTTACCTGGCAGTTGGTAGATGCAGCTATTAAGTGGTATTGATTGTAATGTAGGTTCGAATATCAACATGCCCTACTAGCAGTTGATCCACCGTTGATCTCCCTATGATCTAAGGCTCTGGTCAAACCCTAAACTGCGTTGGTAATGTGATGGAAGATGGTTTTTTTGTTTCTATTGTTACGCTCAGTAGTAAGGTAGTGGAGCCGACTAAAAATGTTGTAATGTAGGAGTGTTTGAATTTATAGGAGGAGGACTCCTCCTCAGTCTTGAACCCGAGACCTGTGTAAAATTTTAAAGAGTTACAGGCTTAGGCTTCGTGCCATAGAGCCACGATACAGTTATAAAAAGTGTGTTTCTTCTGTCAACTATTGAGAGTGGTTTGCATTGGCTTTCGATTTTTCCAAGGATGGTATCGACTTCTGAGTCTCTGCATGTATGAATGCTGCAACCAACTTCTGGCTTTGTCGTCCTAGCTTGGAGTGAAGCTTCCAAGCTCAGAAACTTTGTTCTAAAGGGTAAGTAAATTGATACTCATTGCAATACTGTAAACTCTCTTCATAATTGCGACTACATACTTATAATTCTTCGAATTTGTAATATGGCAGGTACCCAAATCATTGAAAGTTTTCTATGCCAAGGGTTCGAAATGGAAGTGCTGCAACTGCTTCCGGGTAAGCCTCGATGGTTCTTGAAACCTCGTAGGTGCCTTTGGCACAGTTTAGCTGGTGAATAAGGTGTGACGATAGTTGGAATTTCAACCTGGTTCGGAGTAATAGTTGAGTTTTAGTTTTACTGTTTGATTTTGGTCAAGATAGAAAATAGGAGATACACTCTCGGTTTCATGATGTTCTTCGGCCCTGTGATGTCTTGCTACATCTATTGAGATGAGCTTTGAACATGTATTTTGCATTGTTATTTTGTTTAATGGATAAACCCTGTGTAGTTTTTGGAATCGTGAACCATCCGAATGTAAACTCTGATTAAGTTTAAAATAAAGTTTTGAATATGGACCATGAACTGAGGGTGTACATTTTTCTGTAAGTTAGAGGCTCCTTTGAAGAAATAATGCTTGTTTAAAAATACAATTTTTAGATAACAAAAGTTTTGGATTTGTGATGAAATGAAATTTGGTTTGGCTATATGTCTTTCGAAATGGTTAATGCCTCCGAGTTCTATCTTGTTTAAAGAAATGAAACCCTACCTGGAGTTTTTCCTGGCAACCTTACTTGTGCAGAGAAATTTGAACCACGAAAAAAATAGGCCTTAACTCGTATGTGTGAATGTTTTGAAGCTGTGTAAGTTTCAATGCTAGGGTTGTGAGCTGAAATTAGACATTGATACAAAATCGTGCTTTCAGCTAAAAGATAAATAATACCTCACTGGTAGTTTTTTTTTTGTTGACATGAATAAAAGATAGTTGAAATGTTGTCTAGGGTTTAGATATCAAGCTACTATAACTTCAACAATAAATGTCTATTGTTGCCATGAATGTTTTTATGAAGTGTTATGAACTGTGTACTAAAAGAACATTTAGATTCTAGGGTTTGTGATAAAAGGGTTTCTTGATGACACTGTGAAGGTAATTGCATTTTAATGATGAAATCCAATGTAATAGTTAGTGAAGAAATAATACATATTCACTTATAATAATTCTGTGGATGGAAATAATTATTGCAGTTGCTATATTCTCCTGTAACATAAATACTCGAAAGCATAGAATCAATACTATGGCAATGCATTCTGTTACTGTCTGAAATGGATGGAATCAAAATGGAAAACTATAGATCTGTAACGTAATAGAGTATGTTTTCTTCTATTGATAAGAATTAGATGAACGATATACATCTGTTACAAAATACTGTATCTTTATCTTCTTGCATCTTTTCTTAGAAATGAAACAACATAATTAAAAGAATAACATAGCATTCTTCAGTTCGTTCAATCTGGAATTCAGCCTATCTATTCATCTACCTTAATTTACTTCTCTATACTAGAGTTCGATGCAAATAACAGCATGGGGAAAAATATAGAGAAGGATTTCATTCTATCATTTTATTCAATCATTCAATCTTTAGAAAAAAGAAACATACTCCCTTCCAGAAAGTAAAACAAGAATTAACAGAAGAACAAGCAAAACCTGAACCAGTAGATTAGTGGACAAACATACAAGAAGCCTGTTCCTCCAAACCTACTCCTGAAGACAACCTAGATGTCTGCCTTAGGACCCCCTGACCCTGTTCACTGAACCACCAGGAGGAAGAAACTTTTAGAAGCTTAGGTCATCCACTTGCAGCAACAATAGTTTGTTTAGTCTTAAAGACTTAGTAGTCAAAGAGACCTGCACCAACACCTCTAGTTGTCCATCTCAGAGAAAATAATTTGCATACTTACAATTGCACTCTCCATAGCCTCCCTATTCGAATCTCTCAGTCATCACCTGATGTACATGAGGAAATATTTTCTGCAGAAAAAATATTGTAAGAGCTGCCTGCTCAATTCGAATTGCCTTATATAGGCTGCCTAGGCCTTTTTAGTAGTTAACTGGTCATTAGTGAGCTTCCTGCTCACCTCCCTCCACCTGGAGGGGGAATGCCACAAATTTAGGGGTAGTTGTCCCATACCAAAAGCTAGTGGTAGAGTGCAAATGCTGCCATCTGTCCCATGCCTTCTAGCAGCTTCCATTCCTCCTAGTGGGTTAGTGAACACTCTTGTAACAGTTTTCTTGAGTGTTTGTCTCCTATTTTAATTTATTAAAAAATAATAATGAGTCATTACAGTCACCTTTGACCAGATTTGGTCATAATTACAAAACTCTGTAATTATTATTTAACATAAAGTATTTTGCAAAATTTAAAATAAATACCCTCAAAATTTGGGTAGGTGACATACACCCCCCCTTAAGTCTCAACATTGTCCTCGATGTTGCTTTATTCACTCTCTGAATGTTGCTGGAACAGAGTTGGGTATGCTGCTCGCATACTACTTTCCAACTCCCAGGTTTCCTTTTCTAGGCTAAGGTGCTTCCATTGCACCTTTACTTGTCCAATGGTTCAATTCCAGAGTAGGGTTTCCTTCCTTGCGAGGATACAATCCAGTTCCACCGAAAAATCGCTGTTGTGTTCCACCTGAACATCATCCCAATTTACAACATGAGTAACATCGTGCACATATTTCTTTAAAAGTGAAATGTGAAAAACATTATGTATTTTGAATTTTGAGGGCAAGGCCAATTGATATGCCATGGGTCCAACACTTGACAAATTTTCGAAAGGACCACAATAACTGGGTTCCAGTTTGGCACAGCTTTCCAATTTCAAGGAACTCTTTTTCGGCCTTACCTTAAGAAAAGCATGCTCACCAACCTGGAACTCTTTATGAGTTCTTCTAAGGTCTGCTTGACTTTTCTGCCTATCCTGGGCTGCTTTAAGATTTCCTTGTACCTGTTTCACAATTAGTTCTAACTCCTGCAATAATTTAGGTCCTAAAATGACCCTGTTAACTGGATCACTCCAATAAACTGGTGTGTTACATTTCCTACCATAAGGAATTTCAAATGGGCTAAGCCTGGCTGATGCATGGTAGTGATTGTTATAAGCAAATTCTGCTAAATGCAAATAGTCCTCCCACTTACTAGGCTGATCCTCAACATACATCCTTAGCATGTTTTCCAAAACCTAATTCACCCTTTCTGTCTGTCCATCCGTTTGTGGATGAAATGTGGTGCTGAAGTTCAAGGTTGTATTCAATCCTTTAAACAAAGACTTCCAAAAATTTCCTGTAAACTTTGAATCCCGGTCCAAAACTATTACCTTTGGTATCCCATGCAGTCGGAAAATTTGCTTCATAAAAATTTCTACAATGTCTGGAGCCCTATGAGTAGTTTTTATAGGGATAAAATGTGATGCTTTGCTAAGTTTGTCCACTACAACCATGATGGAATCATGTTGTTTTTTATTCTTTGGCAACCCAGTGATAAAATCTATACTTATGATTTCCCATTTCCAGCTAGGTATAGGTAATGGCTGTAATAATCCAGCAGGATGTTGATGTTCCACCTTTACTTTTTGACAGTCAAAACACTTGGCTATATACTCTGCTACTTCGTCCTTCATTCTGGGCCAATAGTACTCTTTTTGTAGCATGGTGATGGTTTTCTGATAACCTGGATGGCAAGAATAATGACTTTTATGCATCTCATCCAAAATCAGAATTTTTACTGCTGGTATGTTTGGTACATACAACCTGTTTTTGTACAACAGCAACCCATTTTCCTTCAAGCTGAAATGTGCCATGGAATTTTCAAGATTGTTTTCTGTTGCCCTTTCCTGTAGTTTTCTGTATTATTCATCAGTCTTAATTCCTTCAAAAATCCGATTTTCCAAATCTGTTGCATATGTGCTGATGGCTGAAAAAAAATGCATCCTTGCATTACGACTTAACGCACCAGCAACCTTATTCTCCTTCCCTTTGATGTGCTGAATTTCAAAATCGCACTCACTCAGAAAACTTAGCCACCTAGCTTGCCTAGCATTGAAATTTGTCTGATCTAATAAATATTTCAGCCCCATGTTATCTGTCATTAAAGTAAATTTTCTGCCAATCAGGTTTATCCTTGTCTACTGAATTTGTTTTTGTTTCGGTTTGTGGTGTGATTTGCAGGAAAAAAAGGCAAGCACAGAAACCGAGCAAGAAGAGAAAAAGAAAAAAAAAATCCCCCTTCCTCCTTCCCATATTTGACATAACTTTTGATCTAGCTCACTTGGTTCAAAGTTGCTTTATTCCTTAATAGGTCCTGAGTTCAAGTCTTAGGAAATTACTTTTAAAAGAAAAAGTGCATGCAATTTCTATTTTCAAGTTACTTTATTGTAAAAGTGCATCTCACTTAAATAATAAAAAATAAAAATAAAAAGTGAGTCACTTAAGTTCCTTTTATTGCTGCACTATTTAAAGTAACATCATTGTAAAAGTGAAATCACTTATTTTATAAAAGTGATTCACTTAAAGCAACTTTCTTGTAAAGTGATTGTCAAAGGTTCATCTTGGGAAGAGGGGGGTCCTTTTTTTTTAGCTGGTCATTATCATTCCGCCACGTCACTATTGGAGACATCTTCAACATTTTCTTTGATCAAGCATAACTTCATCATATCGAGTCAGGTTTTAGTGCCCTTTTTTTTTAAACCGCCTAATTTTTTGAGATCTTCGCATGCATACTATTGGTTTCTGCTTTGACAACCATTAATTTACAAATATGGCTTCCCCTTGTGATATTCTACTTACCAGTTCCAACTATTTCTCATGGCAATCCTGTATGGAGGATGTTCTACGAAGTAGAGGAATTTTCAGAATTACCTCAGGGAAAGAAACATAACCCACTGATGATGACAAGAAAATAAAATGGGCAAATAGATGTGACGAAGCTTGTGGATTGATTGGGATGTCAATCTCTACTAATTTGTGATTCCACATATCTAGAATTGATGAACCTGATGCTGCTTAGGACAAGTTGGAATCTGTGTTTGGTAAACACAATGAAATTCGAGGTCACCAACTCGAAAATGAATTGATTTCTTTAAATCCAAGTGATTTTTCATGCATACAAGATTATTTATCTAAGTACAAAACTCTTAAACTCTTATGTGAAGAATGCAAGATTAAGAGGGAAGACAAACAATGCATTTATCATATTCTTTCCAAACTTGGATCTGCATATTCTGTTTTTGTATCTACATTTTACTCTATTAAAGAATCCTTGAATGCAGCTAGTTATCAAGAGCCTAGTCTTGAATCCTTTTGTGATTCCTTGAATAGAGATCAATATAAGCTCATCTATCTTGGAATAATTAACAATGCAGATACAGCTGGGAAAGCCTTATTGTCCCAAGATAAAGAAAAGTCCAAGCCTCTCAAGAAACAAGATTTTCCTAATAATAAGTCAAACATGGGTCCCAAACCCTCCCAGTCAACTCCTTCTTTAAAAAATGACAAAGGATCCAAGCCGAAAGGAAAGAAGACTGAGCGTCATTGCAATTATTGCGGGAAAGATAATCATGATGAATCTAAGTGTTTCAAGAAGATGACATCCTTGGAAGCAACAATGAAGAAGCACCACATCAGCCTAGATTCGCCTTCAGAATCTATCTCTCATGGACATGCACTTTGTGCTTCTGGTTATTCTTATAATGCATCTTATTCTTCTACTTCAAATGAATGGCTCATTGATTCTGGAGCATCTTATCATATGGCTAAGGATCAAGCCATCTTTTTTACTATGCATGAATGTAACACCAAACAAATATTTGTTGGTGATGATAGATCTCTAAGTGTTGTAGGAGCTGGAACAATTCCAGTAGATGATGTTCATTTCAGTGATGTACTATGTGTTCCAAGAATTTACTGCAATTTGTTATCAGTCTATCAAATCACTCATTCTGGTGAAGGTAAAACTGTGACGTTTACACCTCACCAAGTTGTAATCAAGGATTTTAAAGATCCTCAACAAGTCCTAGCTACCGGAATTGTTGATGATATTACCAAGTTGTACAAGTTTAACAACTTTGGGTCATCACCTTTTCCTTTAGTTTTTGTTGCTCATAGTGATAACTTGAGCAAACTTTAGCATGAGCGATTTGGTCACTTAAATTATCGCTCATTGCAACAACTATGTAAAGACAATATGGTGACAGGTCTTCCGATTGTTAATATTTAATATGCTAAGACAAAAAATAGCAGCATTACATTCCATTTCACAACAATAGCATATACAGGATCACTGAAGAAACAACAAGCACAACATAAACACAAGAGACACAGATTTATCCTGGGAAACCCTCATGGGGTAGAAAACCCAGCAAAGCTTCGTCAATATAGATGACCAACAATATACAAAGATGCAAACCAAAGACATGATCTCCTCCTCCAGCATAGCAGACCTCTCCTCCACAAGTGCGCTACATTTTGAGTGAGGGAAGTGTGTGTATAATGAGGAACACACCTCCTCTATTTATACACATCTTCGACTTGTACTTTATATTAACTAGGTCGGCCCCAACTTTACCATTGGGTTAAACACCCCACTACAATTGACTGGGCCGACCCCTCTAGGGTGGTCTAACAACCCTTTGACCCACATAACACATATAGGGCCGACCCCCACTGGGGAAGTCTAATAACCCAAGTTACCACATTCCGACGGAGGAATAAACATCTCCGGATATACAATAAGATCTTCACGGAGGAATGAAACATCTCCGGAATAATAAAGTACAAATATAATATTCTTTGAAGTTACAATATCTCAACACTCCCCCTTAACGAGAAGGATATTATAACAGCATCTGCACAAGCAAGGAGTCATCAACATCATACATGATACATCTATAAATCATTGGAAGCTTTCTCAACATCATCAGTAACTCAAGCAATTACTGGACATCTTCAATACTGGAACATCAACATCTTCAGTACTGAGTCTTTATCTTCTGCAGCACTCGAACAACTACAACAACATCAACATCTGGATCCTCACGATCATCAACATCGTCATCACACGATCATCAGCATCGTCATCACATGATCATCAGCATCGACATCACACGATCATCGACATCGTCATCTAGACCATCATGATCAGCAACATTGTCATCTAGACCATCACGATTAGCAGTATTGTCATCTAGATCATCAGTATTAGTATCCACACCAATACAAGTATACACATCATCAATACAAGTATCCACACCAATACAAGTATACACATCATCAATACAAGTATCCACACCAATACAAGTATACACATCATCAATACAAGTATCCTCATCAATACAAGTATACACAACATCAATACAAATATCCTCATCAATACAAGTATACATACAAGTATCCATACAAGTATCCATACATCAATACAAGTATCCTCATCAATACAAGTATCCACAATAGCAGCATACCCTGCAACACACATGATCTATTTAAGACACCTCATCATGTCTAGGGATGATGCAGTCCACTCGTCAATTTAGACAAAGTCTAAGGACCACTTCGCAGAGACCTACTTCTATGGATCATTTAAGACACCTCATCATGCCTAGGGATGATACAATCCTTTCCACTTCTCAGAGACATACGTCTATGGATCATTTAAGACACCTCATCATGCCTAGGGATGATACAATCCTTTCCATTTCTCGGAGACATACGTCTATGTCTACAGATCATTTAAGACACCTCATCATGCCTAAGGATGATACAATCCTTTCCACTCATTTAGGACTATGTCAAAGGATGACTTAATCCCCACCATACATTTAGGACCATGTCCAAGGATGACTTAATCCCCAACCATACATTTAGGACTATGTTGAAGGATGACTTAATCCCCACCATACATTTAGGACTATGTCCAAGGATGACTTAATCCCCAACCGTACATTTAGGACTATGTCCAAGGATGACTTAATCCTCACCCTGTACATTTAGGACTATGTCCAAGGATGACTTAATCCTCTTCCCGTACATTTAGGACTATGTCCAAGGATGATTTAATCCTCTCCCCGTACATTTAGGACTATGTCCAAGGATGACTTAATCCTCTTCCTGTACATTTAGGACTATGTTCAAGGATGACTTAATCCTCTCCCGTACATTTAGGACTATGTCCAAGGATGACTTAATCCTCTCCCCGTACATTTAGGACTATGTCCAAGGATGACTTAATCCTCTTCCTGTACATTTAGGACTATGTCCAAGGATGATTTAATCCTCACCTGTCCATCAAGGACTTCATTCTCGAAGACCATACATCTACGGATCAATTCAAGGGACCAAAGTTTGGGGACGATACAATCCCCACTTGTCCACTAAGGACTTCATTCTTAGAGACCATATGTCTACGGCTCACTTTAGGACTGAAGTCCAGGGATGATCCAATCCCCACTTGTCCACTAGGATTTCATTCTCGGAGACATATGTCTACGGCTCACTTTAGGATTGAAGTCCAGGGATGATCAAATCCCCACCTGTCCACTAAGGACTTCATTCTCGAAGACATATGTCTACGGATCGATTTAGAACATGTGTTCAAGGATGATGCAATCCCTCTTCTTTCTCAGAGACATATGTCTATGGATCCTTTTAGAACATGTGTTCAAGGATGATGTAATCCCCTCGTTAACTTAGACCCTGTCTAAGGACCATCCACCAACCTCTTTGTCGGCATCACCAATATAGGTATCCATATCATCAACCTCTCTGTCGATGTAGGCAATCTCATCATAAGTGACCACGTCACTCCCCCTTTCGAGGAGGGTCCTACCAAGCTTGTCTCGGAAATACTCAAACTTTACTTGAGGTAGAGGTTTGGTTAGTACATCGGTAACTTGTTCACTTACGGTATAGGTTTGGTTAGTACATCGGCAACTTGTTACAAATTTGAACTTTATAGTTCCTTTCTACACCATATCTTGTTAGATACCTATGTGCTTTGACTTATCATGGAACACTGGATTCTCTGTCATCTTGATACAACTCTGTTTGTCACATAGGATCACAGTTGGGTCTATCTCTAAGTCAAACAATCCTGAAGCCATACTTCACAACTAGCAGATCAAGCAACCATATATTCCGCTTGTGCTAAGAGCCACATTGGACTGCTTCCACAAGATCATGGCTAATCCCAGACAATAACATCCTCTCGATGTGCTCTACCTGTCTGATACACTTTCTGCTCAATCAACATCTGTGTAGCCATCTGAAGTCATGATCTCCAATATAGCATAGATCAAAGTCTATCATATCCTTTAGGTACCTCATCACATGCTTTGCAACTATCAGGTGAACACATCTAGTTTCCACTAGATACTGACTCAAGGTGTTCACAGCAAAGCATATATCTGACCTAGTATTTGTTAGATACATCAATGACCCAATAAATTGACTATATAGAGTTATATCCACTAACTCTGATGAGTCATCCCCTAACAGCTTCAAGTTGGAATCCATGAGAGTGGCCATTCCAACACCTCAAGTCCTTTTAATATTTCTCGGCATACTTTCCCTGGTTGAGAAAGATTCCTTCTGAGCCTTGCCATACTTCCAGACATAGGAAGTAAAGCATCAATCTGAGTTCTTTCATTTTCATTTCTGCAGCCATCTATCTGTGCACTCTCTCATCAGATGGGTCTACAAATATAAGCCTCAACATCATTCGAACTCTGTGGTGAGTTCTTTCTTGCATCCATGTCATCTGTGTATAGAAACCATATTCAACCTTGTAGCAAAGGTTGAGATCCACATTACCCATGGTGATCACTATCGATCCTAGGTACCCGAATGTGATGCACCTGCAACAATTAATTAATACGAATATGCAAAATAGCATAAATAACAGAACTCAGAATCACTTTTATATTGATCACAGTCCACTTCGAGGGGGCAACCTCCTATGAGCAAGCTCAATACAAATAACTTCACGGTGCCTTCATAGGTCTCAACACACACTTATATACTAAGTCTAGCCGCCAATACTATGGGTCAAAACCATGGGCCATTACAAACTATTGATCAACAATACTACGGGCGACTTACAAAGCATATGTGCCAACAACAATAACACAAACTATTGATCAAAAAATACTACGGGACGACTTACAAAGCATATGCATCCAACAACAACATACTAACAAAGTAAAGACATGGGTTCCTAACATCCCCTCCCCCTTAAAAAAAGCTTTGTCCTCAAAGCTTTAGATGTGGAAATTGTTGTTGAATCTGAAGGAGTGGTTCCCATGTAGCATCCTCTGGTTGCATGCCATGCCACTGAATTAAGACCTCCGTGATAGAGCGAGAGCGAAGCTGACGCGTGCACCGATTGAGGATGGCCTCTGGCTCCAAAAGGATGGATCCTTCATTATCCAGTTTGGGTAAAATCGTTTGTCCACTGATGTTGGTGCCAAGAACTTTCTTTAGACAAGAGACATGAAAGACTGGATGAATGCGGGAAGAAGGAGGAAGTTCCAATTTATAAGCAACGGACCCAATCTTCTGAAGAATCCGATATGGCCCATAGAAATTTGGGGTGAGCTTATGACACCCTTTGAGTTTCAAGGAGGATTGTTTGTACGGATGGAGATGAAGAAAAACCATATCGCCAACTTGAAAAGTGCGCTCAGAACGGTGCTGATCAGCTTGTTGCTTCATGCGATTTCTCGCCATGTGAAGATTGTCCCGCAAAATGCGAAGAATCTGATTGCGGTTTCGAAGGACCGTGTCAACTTCTTAAACTGGTGAACTGGTGGGGGTGTATGGAAGAAGAGCTGGAGGTGCCTGACCATAGACTGCTTCATATGGGGTCATTTTAGAGGCAGTGTGGTAAGAGGTATTGTACCACCATTCAGCAAGAGGGAGCCACTTTGCACACTGATGTTGCTGTTCCGAGGTGAAGCAACGAAGATAAGTTTCCAATCATTTATTGATAATTTTAGTCTGACCATCTGTTTGTGGGTGATACCCTGAACTCATCTTCAGTTTGGTGCCAGTGTGGCGAAACAGTTCTGTCCAAAAATGACTGGTGAAAGTCGCATCACGATCTGAGATAATGGAAGAAGGGATGCCATGAAGATGAAAGATCTGGTCCAGGAAAATTTGAGTGACGGAGGAGGCTATATAGGGATGGCCGAGAGCACAAAAATGACTATATTTGGAGAGGCGATCAACCACAACGATAATCACTGTCTTCCTGCCAGATTTAGGGAGCCCTTCAATGAAATCCATAGAAATATCTGTCCAAATCCGTGTAGGTATGGGCAAGGGTTCAAGCAATCTTGGAAGGAGTGTTGTTTCACCCTTATTGCGCTGGCAGGTATCACATTCGGCCACCATCTGTTGAATTGTCCTTTTCATGCCCTGACAAAAGAAGTTACGCCGTGCTCGTTCATACGTTTTGAGGAATCCAGAGTGCCCTGCTGATGGAGAAGCATGGAGTTCATAGAAGATAGCCTGTTGAAGATCTGTGCTCTGGGGAAGCACCAGACGACCCTTATATCGCAAAGAAGCACCATCCCAAGAGTAATGTGGTACAACAGAAGGGTTGTTGGTCAAGCGTTGGATGATTTGAGATAAGGAAGAGTCATTGACATAACCCTATTGAACAGATTGCAACCAATTTGGAACAGGCATAGAAATAGCTGAAAGAGAACCTTGGGCATCAAATGTGCGAGAAAGAGCATCTGCCACAATATTGTCTTTACCCTTCTTGTAAGTGATCTCATAGTCATAACCCATGAGTTTGCTAACCCATTTCTGTTGTGCCAGGGAGGAGACACGCTGGTCCAGGAAATATTTCAGACTCTGGTGATCAGTCTTGATGCAGAAATGATTCCCTAATAGGTATGGGCACCACTTCTGTACTGCATGCAAAATAGCCATCATTTCCTTCTCATAGGTAGAGGCAGCTAAATTCTTACCTGAAAGGGCTTTGCTGGTGAACGCAATGGGGTGTTCATCTTGAAGGAGAATAGCACCAAGTCCATTTCTGCAAGCATCACTCTCAATAGTGAAGGGCTTGGAAAAATTGGGCATAACTAGCACAGGTGTAGTACACATAGCTTGTTTTAGTTTGTCAAATGCACACTGAGAAGCAGGTGTCCATGTAAAAGCATCCTTTTTCAATAGAGCAGTTAATGGAGCTGCAATCTTCCCATAATCCTTGACAAACTTGCGGTAGTAGCCAGTCAACCCCAAAAAACCACGAAGGCTCTTGAGTGTCTAAGGATGCAGCCAATTGTTCATGGCATCGATTTTGGCAGGATCCACGCGAACCCCTTGTGCTGAGATAATGTGCCCAAGATAATCAACTTCCTTCTGTCCAAAAACACATTTAGACTGCTTGGCATGGAGATGATGGTCAGAGAAAAGTTGCATGACAAAATCCAGATGCTGGAGATGTTCATCCCATGTTCTACTGTAGATTAGGATATCATCAAAGAATACCAAAATGAATTTTCGCAAGTAGGGTCGAAATATTTTATTCATTAAGGCCTGGAATGTGGAAGGAGCATTAGTGAGGCCAAATGGCATGGCCAAAATGTTAAATTTTCAGAATTTACTTCAATCTGATCTAGGATCTTAACTGAGAGAACAACATGTACAACATATCTACAGTATATCAATCATGGAGACAAAAATGCAAGCACACAAGAGACACAAAGATTTACTTGGGGAAAACCATAAAGGTGAAAAACCCCAATAACTTCCTCAGAGATAGATAGAGCAATGATACAACCAACCATAAGAGATAGACACAACCTAGCAGCAGATCCTCCTCCTCCATAAGTGCGCCACTCCTCCTTGAGTGCATGAGTGAGAAGTGAGTGAGTAAATAGAGTGCCTCCCGCACTCTATTTATACTTGACTTGACTTGCCTTTTTACCTAACTCATGTAGGCTCGAACTTAACCACATAACATAATGCTGACTAGGCCGACCCCCAATAGGGTGGTCTAATAACCCTTTGACCCACATGGCCGACCCCCAATAGGGTGGTCTAATAACCCTTTGACCCACATGACTTATACAGGGCCGACCCCAACAAGGTGGTCTAATAACCCATCAAGAATAAGTTACGACATTTACAATATAAATGACGACACTCCCTTATAGAGGAATAATACCATCTCTATAGGAATACAATATAAATATATGTGAAATACATTCCGAAGTTACATATACATCAACACTCCCTCTTAACTAGGAAGGTATTTCTCAGCATAGTTCTTCTAGCACAAGTCATCTTCTCTGGATCATCGTCACTGGATAATCGTCATCGAGTCATCATCATCATCACTACTGCTTCTATCTCAATCAATATCTGAATCTACTCGTCATAGGAAGTTCTACAGAGCTAGTCCTTTTTCATACTAGATGTAGGCCCACCACTTGCAGGTCTTCATCATCACTGGCCATACTATGGAATCCTCAGGACTTATTACGTGCGTCACAAAACCTCGAAAGAGCATCCCAGGATATTACGGGTACACAACTCCGACCTGAAGGATCTCCCAGGGCACAAATTACATGTGGTCACCACAAAACCTAGCAAGAGCATCTCAGGATGTTACGGGTACACAACTCCGACCTGAAATATCCCAGGGCACAAATTACATGTGGTCATGGAAAAACCTCGAAAGACCATCTCAGGATGTTACGGGTACACAACTCCGACCTGAAATCTCCCAGGGCAAAAATTACATGCCATAGGACAAAACCTCGCAAGAGCATCTCAGGATGTTACGGGTACACAACTCCAACCTGAAATCTCCCAGGGCACAAATTACTTGTCCTCCCAGAGCAATGTTTCGAAAGAGCATCCCAGGCTGTTATGGGTACACAACTCCGACCTATAGGATCTCCCAGACATGCTCATCTGCACAACCTGATCCACGGCCATGGAGTATCAACCTGATACTCACCATACATCATCCTGATCATCATCACTACAACGTCCTGCTGCATGTCATCTGGAGCAACATCCTGAAGCTCATCATCCATGATCATCCTGATCATCACTGCAACATCCTGCTGCATGTCATCATACATGATCCTCCTGATCATCAATGCATCTACCTGATGCATACCAAGTATCTACCTGATACATATCATCATACATGATCCTCCTGATCATACAATGTATCCACCTGATACAAATACATAGATACATGATCCACACAATGTATCCATCAATCATACATGATCTACCTGATCATACAAAGATACATGATCCACACAATGTATCCATTACCATACATGATCTACCTGATCATACAAAGATACATGATCCACACAATGTATCCATCAGCATCCAACATGATGCGTACATACATAAATGATCCAACTGATCATATCCAGCATCCAACATGATGCATACATACATAAATGATCCAACTGATCATATCCAGCATCCAACATGATGCATATACAGAATACATACACATGATCCAACCGATCATATCCAGCATCCAACATGATGTGTACATATAAGTGATCCAACTGATCATATCCAGCATCAACATGATGTGTACATACATACAAAAAATGATCCAACTGATCATATCCAAGCAGAAACCAGAACATCATCCTGATGCTCATCATCCAGCGCTTACATCCACAGCCATGTGAAGGATCCCCCTTCCAACATGCTTGGAATGGGTTCAGCAAATGTGTCCATCACTTCTTCCTCGAAGTGTCCTCGATCTGAAGAACGCCAAGCCTCTCTCTAAAGTACTCGAACTTCACCCTGGCTAGTGGCTTCGTCAGCACATCTGCAATCTGCTCGTCCGTCGCAACATACAGGAGCTTCGCAGCTCCTCTCTGCACCATATCCCTGATATAGTGATATTTGATCTCTATGTGTTTCGACCTGTCATGAAACACAGGGTTCTCAGACAGCTTCACACAACTCTGGTTATCACAGAAGATACCAGTAGCATCCAACGGGAGATCAAATAACCCAGACAGTAGCTTCCATAGCCATACTACCTCACAACTAGCTGAACAGGATGCAACATACTCTGCCTCAGCTGTACTCAGTGCTACGCAGGACTGCTTCCTGCTAAACCAAGAGATCACACCTGATCCCATACTGAAACAGCACCCAGATGTGCTCTTCCTATTTGCAGCACTGCCAGCCCAATCAACATAACCCTGCAGGTTAAACTTTTGATTCGCTTCATACTTGAGCCCATAATCCACTGTACCCTTCAGGTACCTCAGAACATGCTTTACAGCAACCAGGTGAACATTCCTCGGATCCGTCAGGAACTGGCTCAATGTGTTCACAGCAAAGCAAATGTCTGGTCTCGTGTTCGTCAGGTACATCAAGGACCCAATCATCTGACGAAACATAGAGACATCAACCGACTCAGATGAAGCATCACATAGAAGCTTCAGATTCGATGCCATAGGTGTGGCCATATCCTTGCAGCCCATCATCCCGAACCTCTTCAGGATCTCTACTGCATACTTCCCTTGTCCAAGGAAGATTCCATCTGCACTCTGCCACATCTCCATGCCAAAAACAAATAGTGCATCATCCCTAAGTTCTTCATCTTGAACTTGGCAGCAAGCTTCCGCTGCGTGTCGGCAATCAATCTCTCTTCACCAAGTTCTATTTGGAAGTCACAACAGACTTCCCTTTAGCTCTTGGGACCGCATCCCAAACATCGTTCTTCATGATCGACAGATCATGGCATTCTTCCCGTATCCTGGGAACTTCAATATCTTCAATAGATAATTTTGTTGCTGAACAAATGTTGTAGTTCTTCTTTTGTAGGAGATGGCATACGATCTTTCCTACACAACAAGTTAAATTGCATGATTAGAAAACATCTCATAGTTTTCAGAACAAATTCTTACACATAAAGAAATATGTCATACAGTCATGCAATTATCTTAGCCAATGTTTCAATACAACATTTATCCATATCCCGTAACTTTCTAGATGCCTTCCAATCTCTACCAGAACATTGTTAAGAGTGTGCACAACTCCCAACATGTCAGCAAAGAGGTTTCATTCTATATAAGTAGCAATGGAATGTTGTATAGTGCCATAGGCCACTTACCCATGTATATTAGTAGTATACTGTTCATCAATGCAACTATTCTAATATGCATAATACATAACCTAATTCTAGGAACATCAGTATATACATTATTGAACAGTATTATTTAAACAAACAAATATGCAAGAAATGATGATTAAGATACTTATTTTTCTTTGTTTGTTGGGTGGACTCCCTCTGAGTCTTTGCTTCCTTGCAGGAGCTGTTGGAGTCCTAATTTGAAGTAGCTTCTTCTACACCTTTTTGTTGTGGAATGTAGAAAGATGATCAAATCCCTCTGAATATCTGCATCCTTGCAGAAACTACTGAAGTGTGCTCTTTTTCTTTCTTGCAGGAACAACTGGAGTGTGCTCCTTTGCTTTCTTGCAGGAGCAACTGGAGTGTGCTCCTTTGCTTTCTTGCAGGAGCAACTGGAGTGTGCTCCCTCTTGATCTTTGCTTCCTGAATTACCTGTTCTTGAACTCATATTCATCCTTGGTCCCTATGCATGCTTATTAGTATCATGATTGTGTTATCCTTGTGATTTCATATAAAATCATACATTCATTAGTATACTATTAAAACACAATAATTTCAAGCATGTATAGTCATGATCATTTCAAATAGAATAATAAGCATTAGCATTCAAGGTTTATGTGGGATTCTTATGGTTAGTCAAATCATAAGAAGCATAACATGTCTAAACCTGTAATTACTCAAACCTATGACTCTTCAGGTTAGTTGAATCATCAATCAAGATAAGAGATATAATATGCATACAACCATGATTATTCAAACTTATGACTTCATGAATAATCATTATCAACAACACAACAGTATAAGATCCTAAACCAAGGTAGGATTCTAGCTTGATATAGGAAAAACATACCTGGATTATCAACAACACAACAGTATAAGATCCTAAACCAAGGTAGGATTCTAGCTTGATATAGGAAAAACATACCTGGATTAGCATGCTAGCTAGTTTATGTCTAACATACCTGCATAATGTCTTTTGGTTCTCTTCAGTGACTTGTGCTAGTAACCTGCATGTCTCATATGTTAACCATTACAAAACCAAGTTATACATACCTTGTAAATGGATCTTCTATGAGATCCATGATAATGGATGAATCTTTGTCCTCATGTTATCATGACCATATGTTCTTGGACCAGAACATGATTTGTCTTTATTGGTGTACCTTTCATGTTAGTAGACAACATAAACCTCATACAACACCATAATGCATTAGTACAATCATAAGTGTCAACACCCTAATCAATGAATATTTTCTATTGTGCATTCATAGTTTTATTAAGGTGATATGACAAGTCTAAAATCAAGATTGTACTAACCGTAATAACATGAGGAGAAACATACCATAAACTTAATCATGAACAAATCTCAAAACATACCTCGATGAGTCATACCTGTCGAGATCGCTTGTAATCTTCTTATGTAAGGCCTTACCTCATCTCCCTCTGAAACAGGAACTTCTTCACTTATGCAGGTGACCAATCCATCTTCTTCTAGGATTAACCCAATCCACTTGATGGGTTTGTCAGAGAAACCCCAAAAATTCAAACTTTGAATTTTAAACTTCCGAAAGGATAGAAATATGCGCCTTGATGAGCTGATCAAACTGGTATATTCAGAATTTGAAAACAGCAAAGTTTCACTCCTCAATTTTGCCTTTGATACTTCCGGATTCACTAGATGTGACCCTGAACTGGGGTTTGATGAAGCAAACTCTTCTACCCAACCAAAAGGCTTGATCCAAATCTCTAAGCTTCTATTTTTCTGAGGAGCTTCCAGCCATGGTCACAGATTTCAAGAATTCCCATTTTTACAGAAGCCCTAATTTTCCATTTTTCTGATCAAAGTCCCGAACTAGGGTCTGATCAAGCCCAACCTTCTGCCCAGCCAAAAATTCTGATCTTGGTCTCTAAATTTTTATTCTATGAGTAGCATTCAGCCGTGGTCTCCGATTACAAAAATTCCAACTTTCTCCAAAGCCCTAAATTCCGGAAGCCATGAATGAAGGTACTCAAAATAATTCTGTTTTGACAGAAATATGTACCTGATTGTTTCTGGTATAACTCCAAACTTTTCAATCCACAGGGTCTGAAAATGTTTCCTGAGATAGCCTGACCTGTTATCTTTCCATCCTGACAGGTCTGACCTCAATTGGATTCTCTGAGAGAGAGTTATGCCAAATGTCGCAACGTGACCTATTTTGGGATAAAACAGGAGAGCGAACTTGTACGGCGTGCCACGTGTCACTTTTTGAGCTTCGGACTCTAAAAAAGTTTTCTGAGATGGATCGGCCTGTTTTCTTTCCATCCTGACAGGTCTGACCTCAATGGGACTCTCTGAGAGAGAGTTACGCCAAGTGGCGCAACGTGACCTGTTTATGGGATAATACAGGAGAGCGCACTTGTACGGCATGCCACGTGTCACTGGTTCAACTTCGGCCTCTGAAATTGTTTTCTGAGATAGTAAAGTCTGTGTACTACATGTCACTTTTTACTAAATTTCATTTGGAGCTTCCTATCCCAAGTTATGACCTTTTTCCCAAGGTCACCTGATTTTGACTCAGATCTGGAAGAGGCAGAAACCCTATATTGTACAGATCATAAATCACAAAGTTCAATGAATTAGAGGTTGTCCTTTGGACACAAGGTACATGGGGATCTTAGATTCGTCCTGTAACAATTTCAGATCTGAAAAATTTACCAAAACGGATTTATAGCGAAAGTTCTACGATGACTGGTTTTTGCTATATCAAGCCCTAGTATCGTAAGTGCAACAAGTGTCATACATGCCATATCATGCCTTCTTTCAAGCTAGCTCTGATACCATGTTAAATTTTCAGAATTTACTTCAATCTGATCTATGATCTTAACTGAGAGAACAACATGTACAGCATATCTACAGCATATCAATCATGGAGACAAAAATGCAAGCACACAAGAGACACAAAGATTTACTTGGGGAAAACCATAAAGGTGAAAAACCCCAATAACTTCCTTAGAGATAGATAGAGCAATGATACAACCAACCATAAGAGATAGACACAAACTAGCAGCAGATCCTCCTCCTCCATAAGTGCGCCACTCCTCCTTGAGTGCATGAGTGAGAAGTGAGTGAGTAAATAGAGTGCCTCCCGCACTCTATTTATACTTGACTTGACTTGCCTTTTTACCTAACTCATGTAGGCTCGAACTTAACCACATAACATAATGCTGACTGGGCCGACCCCCAATAGGGTGGTCTAATAACCCTTTGACCCACATGACTTATACAGGGCCGACCCCAACAAGGTGGTCTAATAACCCATCAAGAATAAGTTACGACATTTACAATATAAATGACGACACTTCCTTATAGAGGAATAATACCATCTCTATAGGAATACAATATAAATATATGTGAAATACATTCCGAAGTTACATATACATCAACACAAAAACTCATAATGGCCATCATGTGTGCGGAAAGCTGTTTTAGGGATATCATCCTCATGAACCTGAATTTGATGATACCCAGAACGAAGATCCAACTTGGAGAAAAAGTGAGCCCCATGAAGTTCATCAAGAAGCTCATCAACAACAGGAATTGGAAACTTATCCTTGATGGTGGGGTGATTAAGTGCTCGAAAGTCAATGCAGAGGTGCCATGACCCATCTTTTTTGCGGACAAGAATAATTGGAGAAGAAAAGGAACTAGTGCTTGGGCGAATAATACCTTCCTTCAATAAGTCTCGAACGAGCATTTCAATCTCCGTTTTTTGGTGAAATGGGTAGCGATAGGGCTTGACGTTGGGAGGAACGCTGCCAGGAAGGAGCTGAATACGATGGTCTTCTAGCCTGGAAGGTGGAAATCCCACTGGTTTAGCAAAGACACCTGTATATCGATCCAGAATTTGTTGTAGATCTAAAGGAGTAGTGGAGACCGTGGATGGTTGCATATGAATGGAATGGATCTAAGCGATGACACCATGTGAATTATTCTTGAGGAGTTTTTCCATGCGATGTGAACTGATGATGCTGAGAGAACCTGGTTGTAATCCTGTCAATGTGTGTTTTTGTCCATTAAGGGAAAACTGCATCCAAAGTTCAGCAAAATCCCATAAGATAGGGCCAAGTGTGCATAGCCATTGAGCGCCCAAAACCACATCACATCCGCCTAAGGGCAAGGCAAACATGTCCGAGCGCAAGGTATAATCTCCCATAGAGTTACACACATTTTGACACTTCCCTTTGCAAGGTAAGGTGCCCCCATTGGCAACCATGACTTCAAAGTTGGAGCAAGGATGGATAAAACAATCAGCTTGTTTGGCGATCCGAGGGTCAATGAAATTATGAGTGCTACCAGAATAATTGAGTATTGTAAGAGGAAGCTTCTTGAAGTAACCCCTGACCCGCATTGTTTGGGGGGTGGTGATTCCAGCTAAAGCATGGAGAGATATCTCTGGCTGGTCATCCTGAGACGGAGGGTCAATAGGCGGTTCCTAAATGTCGACCGGAGCATCCAGTGTTTCTGGATCTTCGTCACCAATTTCAGAGGCAAGCGGAGACGCCAAATCCAAGAGATAGAGCTTTTGCTGAACACATCTATGTCCTCGAGTGAATTTCTCATCACAATTATAGCAAAGCCCCTTTTCTCTGCATGCTTGCATCTCTGTTTCAGACAAACGCTTGATAGGAGTCGGTCGAGGAGCCTGCGGTATAGGTGGTTGCTGAGAACCCATATTTTGGAAGGGAACAAAAGTGGGCTTGGAGCGTTGTTGGGCTGCAATCTTGTCTTCTGCCAACTTAGCCAACCCTAGGGATTCCATCATTGTGGTGGGACAGAACATTTTGACCTCAGAGCGGATGGCATCCTTTAGACTACTGATAAAACAACTCCGGTAAAAGTCATTAGACAATCCTTCGGTGTGGTTGGCTAGGTTCTCAAATTCGGTTTGATACTCTGTCACAGTGCCAGTTTGGCAAAGTTTAGTGAGGGCTCCGGTGAAGTCATCAAAAGCACTAGGACCAAATCGTTGCAAAAGGAGCTAGCAAAAGTCTGACCATTTGGGCTCTGGATGAGCCTTGATGTACCAACGGTACCATTGAAGAGCTTCCTCTTCCAAGTGAAAGGATGCCAGCGGAACTTTGTTGACATCAAAAGTATTATGTAGACTGAAATACTGTTCTGCATGATAGATCCATCCAGTTGGATCAATACCATTGAAGCGAGGAAAATCAAGCTTTGGACCACGAAAATTGTTGGAAGAAGAGAACCCATTGTCTGATGAAGACTCGGACTGTCGTTTGTTGTTCATAGCTAAATGTTCAAGATGGAGGTCGAGAAATTTTTCATCCAGATCTTGGAGTTTGGCTTGGATGGCTGCAAGTGCTTCTTCCATGGTTTTTGCTCCTGCATGGGTGACAACCATAACCAGGATTTTTTTTTTCTTTTGACTGGGTAGGAAAAGAAAAACAGAAAATGCTTCAGTAAGGGAAAATCTGGACTTGGGAAAAAATCTGAAGGGTAATTGGGGTTTGACTAGGTGTTGGACACTGTCGACTAGATAGGGAAGCAAGAATGAGGATTTCAGAAGCGGGGTGAAAGAATGGGAAAATTTGGCAGAGGGGGACAAAGAAGCAGAATTCAGAAAGGAACTCTGTGGTAAAATTTGAAGATGATTGGGTGAAATCTGAGGAAGTTATGGAAAACCCTAAAAATAGACAAATGTGGTCTTTCGGGCTTTGGGAAGGGGAATTGGGGATAGGGTCCTCAGGAATGAAATATGCAGAATGGGATGACAGGGGTTCCCCAAAAATTTCAAGGGAAACAGAGTGAAAAAAAGGGAGATATGGACAAAAAACTGAATTATATATATATATATATATATTTTTTTTTTTTTTCAGACTGGAGCGGCTACGGCTCGGAAGGGATCTGGAACAGCGCCGAATGGATTGAAAACGACTGGATCTAGAACGGCTTGCAAAATGGAGCTGCAACGGCGCAGTAGTGATCGACAATAGTTCAGCTGAAAGTAGATATGGACCCCAGGTATGTGCGGCTTCCTAACAGTTCAGGGGTTTCACTTAGCCACCAATGCTGTCTGATGGCTTGCGTATTGGGGCATTACCCCTCACTCCACGGCTCAGGTAAAACTGATAACCGCTTTTCCACAAACGACAGCTCTTGGTTTATCTCACGGGTGGGAACTAGTCAATCAGGTAGGGATCGTTGCCCTTTTTGCTGGCAGGTCCTCTCAATGGGCCAGCTACTTCAGGGTTCCTATGGTACTCCTCATAATGAGTTTTAGGGCTTATGCCCAAGTACTTCCCACAGTTAAGCGGATAGGGATTATTCCCAAATCCGAACCTGCAACAGATGCAAAAAAAAATTGGCAGAAATTTCACCCAGCGAGCCCAAGAAAGTGCTTTGATACCAGATGTGATGCACCTGCAACAATTAATTAATATGAATATGCGAAATAGCAGAAATAACAGAACTCAGAATCACTTTTATATTGATCACAGGCCACTTCGAGGGGGCAACCTCCTATGAGCAAGCTCAATACAACAACATACTAACAAAGTAAAGACATGGGTTCCTAACACCGAACAACGCTTTCTTCAATTACATTATTAAGATAATGGAGAAAACATCTCATCATGATTCTCTTCCTCTTTCTAAGAGAATCTTCTAGCCACGAGCCTTCTATAGTGTGTTTGATTTGTAAATCCTTTTGTTGAACATCCATCGCTTGTTCAATGTTCATCATTCATCATGATCTTTCCTACAAATCAAAATTAAGTATATGATTAGTAGTACTTCATAATCTTCAAATCATATTGATATGATAACCTATTATGCATACAGATATCATTTACATAGTTATGCAACTTTTTTGACCAATACTTTGGCACAACACTTGTTGAATATTGTAACTTCTAAGAATATTATATTTATACATTATTTATTCTGGAGATGTTCCATCCCTCCGAGGTGATTTTATTATGTATCCGGAGATGTTTATTCCTCCGAGAAGTTGTGGTAACTAGGGTTATTAGACCCACCATGTGGGGGTCGGCCCAGTCAGTTATAATAGGGTATTTAACCTAATGGTTAAATACGAGCCTACATGTACTTGTGTAAAATATATGTCAGAGTAGTGTATAAATAGAGGAGGTGTGTTTCTCATTTGATACACACACTCACTTGAGAGAGGCGCACTTGTGGAGGAGAGGTCTGCTATGGTGGAGGAGGAGATCATGTCTTTGGTTTGCATCTTTGTATATTGCTGGTCATCTATATTGAGGAAGCTTTGCTGGGTTTTCTACCCCATGAGAGTTTCCCAAGATAAATCTGTGTCTCTTGTGTTTATGCTATGCTTGTTGTTTCTTCAGTGATCCTGTATATGCTATTATTGTGAAATGTAATGTAATGCTGCTATTTTCTGTCTTAGCATATTGAATCTTAACAACACTTTCCCATATCCTGTATGCATATAGTGGCTATCTAGATGCCCTCCATCTCTACCAGAACATACTATCGAGAGTGTGCACAGCTCTCAGCATGTCAGCAAAGAGGTTTCATTCTAGACAAGCAACAATGGAATGTTTGTCCAACTTACCGATCATATGCATATTAGTAGTATACTATTCAATGCTCTATGAATGTTTACACTCAACATGATATATTCTAGGAATACAAATATGCATACAACCTATTACAAGCAATATCATTTACTATTTCAAATAACAACTCAAATACTTATCTTTTATGTTTGTGTGGTTGCCTCCCGCTTGATCTTCTAGATGTCTTTTGAACTTCTATTCATTTTGTACCATTGTGCATGCTCAAGTGTGCACTAGTGTCATCCTCATGATCTCATACACAAACGTACATTCATTAGTATATTATAATCTTAAATATTTATAGCCAAGATCATAGATAATAAACATTAGTATTCAAGGTTTTAGGGAAGTCTTCTTTTACTCATGCATATTCTTGTTTGATCTGGTTAGTTAAATCATCAATCAAGATAAGAGACATAATATGCATAAACCCTTGATTACTAGCTTTATGAATAAGCACAACCAATCATACCAAGTATACTTATATAAGGGATCCTAACACAAGATAAGATTCTAACTTGACATAGGAAAACATACCTGGATTAGTATACCTGCTTAGTTATGTCTAACATACCTAAACAATATCTTCTTTGTTCTCTTCAATGATTTAGAGATCCTGTGCTAGAACCTGCATATCTCATAGGTTAAGCATAATATAACAAAGTCATACATACCTCGTAATTAGAACAAAGATGAGTCTTTGTCTTCATGTTGTCATGGTCATGGAACTTGATTTGTCTTTCGAGATGTACCTGTATCTTGTTAGCAGACAACATCAACCTCATACAACACCACAGTGCATTAACAAAATCATATAGCCCTAATCAATGAATGTCTTCTATCATTCACATGCATTCATACTGTTACTAGAGTGATAAGACAATTCTAACATTAATCAAGATTGTACCAATAAATAATATGAAGACAAACATATTCTGAGCTTAATCAGGAATCATATTTCAAGACATACCTGTATCTCCTTAAGACATACCTGTCGAGACTTCTTGTAGTCTTTTTATGTAAGGCCTTAGCTTCAACTCCGCTTGAAAATGGATCTGGAGCTTGAGTAGGGTTTGTTAGAGAAACCCTAAAAATTCAATCTTTGACTCACACTCTTCTGAATGGATTGATAGATGTGTCTTGCTGAGTTGATCAAAACTTGCATACTTCAATTTTGAAATCTCCAAAATTTGACCCCTCAAGATTGCCTTTGAAACTTCTGGATCTTATGGACAGGATCCTGAACTAGGGTTTGATGAAGCCCACCCTTCTTCCCACTCAAAAGGTTTGATCCAAGGCTCTAAACTCTTATGTTTCTGAGAAGCTTCCAGCCGTGGTTACAGACTTCAAAAAATTCCAACTTTTGCTGAAGCCCTAATTTTCCACCTTTCTGATCAAAATCCTGGACCGGGGTTTGATCAAGCCCGGTCTTCTACCCAACCAAAAAATTCGATCTTGGTCTCTAAATTTCAATTTTCCTGAGTAGCTTTCAGCCGTGAACTACGATTCCAAGAATTCCAACTTTCTCCGAAACCCTAAATTCTAGAAGCCATGAATGAAGGTGCTCCAAAAATAATTATGTTTTGACAGAAATATGTACCTGATTGTTTCTGTTGTAACTCCAAACTTTTTGATCCATAGGGTTTGAAAACGTTTTCTGTGGTATCTTGACCTGTCATCTTTCGATCCCGATAGGTCTGAAATCAATTGGATTTTCTGAGAGAGAGTTATGCCAAGTGTCGCAACGTGACCTTTTTATGGGATAAAACAGGAGAGCAAACTTGTACAACGTGCCATGTGTCACTGGTTCAACTTCGGCCTCTGAAAACGTTTCTTGATATAGTACAATCTATGAAATACTTGACAATTTTTACAAAATTTCATTTGGAGCTTCCTAGCCCAAGTTATGACCTTTTTTCCTAGGTCACCTGATTTTGACTGAGATTTGGAAGAGGCAGAAACCCTAACTTGTACTAATCATAACTCACAAAGTACAACGAATCGGAGGGTTCCCTTTGGACACAAGGTACTTGGGGATGTTATATACGACTTGTAAAGGTTTTAGATCCTGAAACTTCACCAAAATGGATTTGTAGCGAAAGTTCCACGATGACTGGTTTTGGCTATATAAAACCCTAACCTTCAAATTGTTGCAAGAGAAGCAAGTGTCGTAAGTGCCATACATTGCCTTCCTTCAGGTTAGCTCTGATACCATGTTAATATTTAATATGCTAAGATAGAAAAAGGCAGCATTACATTCCATTTCACAATAATAGCATATACAGGATCACTGAAGAAACAATAAGCACAACATAAACACAAGAGACACAGATTTATCATGGGAAACCCTCATGGGGTAGAAAACCCAGCAAAGCTTCCTCAATATAGATGACCAACAATATACAAAGATGAAAACCAAAGACATGATCTCCTCCTCCACCATAACAGACCTCTCCTCCATAAGTGTGCTACATTCTGAGTGAGGGAAGTGTGTGTATAATGAGGAACACACCTCCTCTATTTATACACATCTCCGAATTGTACTTTATATTAACTAGGTCGGCCCCAACTTTACCACTGGGTTAAACAACCCACTACAACTGACTGGGCCGACCCCTCTAGGGTGGTCTAACAACCCTTTGACCCACATAACACATACAGGGCCGACCACCACTAGGGAAGTCTAATAACCCAAGTTACCACATTCCGACGGAGGAATAAACATCTCCGGATATACAATAAGATCTTCACGGAGGAATGAAACATATCTGGAATAATAAAGTACAAATATAATATTATTTGAAGTTACAATCTCTCAACACAGATGGTATCTTGCAGGGATGGTGTTTGTTCCGGTTGTGTACTCGAAAAACATCATCGGGACAGTTTTAACAAACATGCCTCTTGGCATGCCTCGGTTCCCTTGGAGCTTGTGCATAGTGACTTGTGTGGTCCTCTTCCATCTGCTTCCTTTTCTGGTTTCAAATATTTCTTAACTTTCATTGATGATTACACCAGATGCAATTGGGTTTATGTCCTAAAACTTAAGAGTGAAGTATTTAACATGTTCTTGGCCTGCAAGGCCCTTGCTGAAAAACAATATGGTTATCAAATTATTAAGTTAAGATATGACAATGGAGGAGAATATGTTAACAAAAAGTTCACTACTTTATGCACTAAACAAGGCATCCAACAACAACACACTGTTCCATATACACCACAACAAAATGGTGTGGCTGAACAGAAGAACCACACTTTAAAAGAAATGGCTAATTGTATGATCCAATCTAAGGGACTAAGTCTTCAATTTTGGGCTGAAGCCATAAATTGTGCAAATTACATAGTTAATCGCACCCCCACTAAAGCTTTACAAGGTATTACATCGAAAGAATCATGGAGTAAAACAAAACTTGATGTAAGTCACTTCCGTGTGTTTGGTAGTGAAGCATGGGTTCACATTCCAGATGAAAAATGGAAAGCATTGCATCCTAAAAGTGAAAGTGCATATTTGTTGGATATTCTGAAGATGTAAAAGGTTATAGACTTCTTCAACCACATTATCATGATGTAATCATTAGAAGAGATGTTAAATTTGATGAAAATCTCTTGGCCCGTGAGCCTAACTTGGCGATTGTGCCATCTTTGGCCTGCGAGCCTGATTCGACGATTGTGCCTTCTTCTTCTTCCAACTTCCTTGACAGGTTTCCAACTCCAGTTTCTGATGATGACAGTGAGGATGAAAATCCACCTCCGCCTGCTCATGTTCCTCCAGTTGCACCAGCACAAGTGCTTCCTTGATGGGTCCGTTCAACATGTGAAGCAACTGGTGATCTTGCCGGTGATCCTAGAGATCAATGTTGAACACGGTCTCAATTTCATCGAGCCTCTTCTCTTTTGACTTAAGTTTCCGAGAATCATGATCTAGAAACCTTTGCAGAAGCTTCAGGAAATCCAGATTGGGATGTAGCTATGGATGAAGAATATCGTTCCTTAATGGCGAACGATACTTGGGATATTGTACCTCTTCCAAAAGGAAGAAAACTTGTTAGATGTAAATGGGTCTACAGAACTAAGTATGCATCAGATGGAAGTGTTGAAATACTTAAGGAAAGGTTAGTTGCCAAAGGTTTTTCCCAAGTTGAAGGGATTGACTACACTGAAACCTTTGCTCCTGTCGCCAAAATGAACTCCATCCACCTTGTTCTTTCCCTTGCAGCCTTACACAACTGGGAAGTCCATCAAATGGATGTCAAGTCTGCCTTCTTACATGGTGATTTACAGGAGGAAATTTACATGGAACAACCTCCTGGATATGTTTAGAATAACTCTAGCCTTGTTTGTCGCCTTAAGAAATCCTTATATGGCCTTAAGCAAGCTCCTAGAGCTTGGTATGCCAAAATGGATAGCTTTCTCCTTGGCACTGGTTTTTCTAGATGCCATTCTGACCCCAATGTCTATACCAAGAAAGTAGTAAACCATCTCATCATACTTGTTCTATATGTTGATGACCTTATTCTTACTGGTAGTGACCCTAAGCTTATAACCCATGTGAAATCTAGTCTTAAGCAAGATTTTGAAATGTCAGACTTAGGACATTTGCATTATTTTCTTGGTCTCCAAGTCGTGCAAACCAAATAAGGAATCTTTCTTTCTCAGTCTAAGTATGCTTGTGACCTTCTTCATCGCTTTCACATGGAAGATTGTACACCATCCCCTTCTCCTTTCCATTCTGGAGTCAAACTTTCTACCACTTGTACTTCACCTGAAGTAGATGCCACCTTGTATCGTCAGCTTGTTGGAAGTCTCTTATACTTGACTCATTCCCATCCTGAAATTTCCTTTGCCATTGGTCATGTTGCCTGTTATATGCAAACATCTCATGAAAGTCATTGGAAAGCAGCTAAAAGAATACTTCGATATATTCAAGGTACAATTCAGTTGGGGATTCATTACAGTACAGGGGGGAAACCTTTGTTGGTTGGTTTCATTGATTCAGATTGGGCCGATGATCCTGATGATCGAAAGTCTACTGCAGGTTATGTTTTCAGTCTGGGATCTGGACCTATCACTTGGGCTTGTAAGAAACAACAAGCTCTTGCTCTTTCTTCAGAAGAGGCAGAATATCGAGCCGCAATTAATGCTAGTCAGGAATCTTTATGGCTTCGACAGATCCTTTCAAAGTTTGGATTCGAGTAGCAGCAACCTACTCCACTTTGGTACGACAATCAAAGTGCCATCAAGCTCGCCAAATATCTAGTTCTACATCAACGCAACAAACACATTGAGCTACATATGTACTTCATTATAAATCTTGTTCAAGATCGTGTTCTTGAAGTGCTCTTTTGTCCTACAGATGATCAAGTTGTAGACATCTTCACAAAGTCTCTTACAAAATCAAAGTTTTCTAGACTTCAATCTATGTTAGGAGTTCAGGAATGTGTCATTAAGGGGGGATCGGCTCTAATGCCTCCTTCCTTCTCCTAATAGTGTCACTTTTGTAAATCCTTCAATCCTATCCCAAGTTGTTCTTAAGGGGGGATGTTAGGATATTTAGACACTTAGGAGTTAGTTAAGATCAACTTGTGTAATATATTCGTTAGGTAAAGTGTGTTTTCTTAGTATGCATTTGTAAATACTTAATCCGACGGTCAAGAATATGTTCCCGACATAGAGTGATCCGACGGCTCAACTTCTCTTAGATCATACCTACCCTTGATCCGTGGCTTAACACCCGATTGGTCCATGATCTCTATTTAAAGAGCATGGAGGGTCATTGGAAAGTTGATCGATTATGAGAAGCTCATTTGTAACTTTCTTTATTTGCATAATAAATTGCTCCGTAGAAGCTATTTGGCCGAGGCCATGGAGTGTTTCCCCCACGAGGGTTTAAACCACGTCAAAACATTGGTGTATTGATCTGTGATCTGTTTGTGTGAAGTGGTTGCTCTAGGTGTTTGGTCTTTTGGGAGTACCCTATGTACCTGAACACAAATTGACCACTTTCATGCCCAGAGCCGATAACTCTTACCCGGTTTCATTGTTCAAAGAATTTTATTCTCTTTTGGCAGCCATGCTCTGCAGGCTTTATGGTCTTCCTAATTACTCAGTGTTTAAAGCTGAATGGGAACCTATAGCCCATCATGTCCTTAATGTTGATGTATTTTTAACTTCAGAAGATATTCACTTGTATATTATATGTATTACATTTGTACTTTATTGTATCGCCAACGGAGATGTGCTATTCCTCCTATTGGAAGTGTCGTCATTTGTATGTGCAAGTGTCGCAAGTTACATTGTAAGTGTTGTCATTTGTATTTGATGGGTTATTAGACCACCTTGGTGGGGTCGGCCCTGTGTGAGTCATGTAGGCTAAAGTGTTATTATACCAGCCTAGTGGGGTCGGCCCAGTAACAAGTGGTAATGGGTTATTAGACTCTCCTAAGCGAGATTGGTCCAGTTAGAGTAAAAGTAAAGTCAAGTCATTGTATAAATAGAGAGTGCGTCGCTCTCATTCTATTCATTCACACACTCACTTACTTCGCATGAATGTGATAGAGGAGGAGTATGCACAAGTGGAGGAGGAGCAGCTACTAGGAGAATATCTCTTGTTGTGGGGTTTGATCTTGGTGATCTTTGTATTGATGCTCATTCTATCTCTGAGGAAGTTGCGGGGTTTTTCACCTTCTTGTTTTCCCCAGTGAAATGTTTTGTGTCTCTTGTCTCTTGTGTTTGATATGTTGTACATGTTGTTCTCTCAGTTAAGATCTAAGATCTGATTGAATTAAATGCTGAAAAAATAACATGGGATCAGAGTTAGGCCAAAGGAAGGAATGGTATGGCATTTATGACACTTGTTGCACTTGTGACAAATTGGAAGCTAGGTCTTGGTATAGTAAAAACCAATTATCGTGGCACTTTTTCTATAAATCCGTTTTGGAGAAGGTTCAGAATCTGAAATTTTTACAGCTTGAAGATGAAATGTCCATGTACCTGTTGTTTGAAGGAAAGCCTCATATTCGTTGTACTTTGTGAGATATGATCCATACAAGTTAGGGTTTCTTCCTCTTCCAGAATGTGGTCCTAAACAGGTGACCTGGGAAAAAAGGTCATATCTAGGGATAGGAAGCTCCAAATGGAATTCCATAAAATGTGATAGTTAGGGAACAGAATGTAGTTTCATATATCTAGGTTTCAGAGGCTGAAGTTGAAACAGTGACATGTGGCACTTCGTACAAGTTTGCTATACTGTTTCATACCATAAATAGGTCACGTTGCGATACTTGGAATATCTCTCTCTCAAAGAATCCATTAAAGCTCATATCTATGGGGTTGGAAAGATGATAGGTCACTCTACCACAGGACGGAGTTTCAGACCCTGAGTATCTAAAATTTCAGTGACACATCAGAAAAAATGTGGAATATATTTCTGTCCAAACATAATTGGATTCTGAGCACTTTCTTTTTTGGCTCGTCACTGCTGCGGGAAATTAGGGTTTTTGAGAAAGTTGGAATTTTTGAAATATGATACCATGGATGGATGCACCTCATCAAAATCAAAATTTAGAGACCAAGATCAAATTTTTTTGTTGGGTAGAACCCCGGGCTCTATCAAACCCTAGTTTGGGATTTTGACCAGAAAACCATAATTTGACAGAAGCTACAGATCCGAAACTTTCAAAGTCATTTTTGAGGGGTCAAATTTTGGAGATTTCAAAATTGAATTATACCAGCTTGATCAGCTCAGCAAGGCACATTTTTTCATCTAATCAGAAGTTTGAAATTCAAAGTTTGAATTTTTAGGGTTTTTTCTGACAAACCCTAATCCAGCTCCAGATCTAGATTCAACAAATCAAAGTGGATTGGGTTAATCCTATAAGAGAATGAATTGGAAACCTACATAAGTGAAGAAGCTCCAGTTCCAGAGGGAGATGGGGCTAAGGCCTTACATAAGAAGACTACAAGCAATCCCGATAGGTATGACTTGAGGAGATTCATGGATGTTTTGAAATCTGTTCATGATTAAGTTTATGATATGTTTTTCTTCATATTATTGAGGTTAGTACAATATTGATCATTTTTAGACTTGCCTTATCACCTTATTAAAAATATGAATGCATGTGAATAATAGAATACATTCATTGATTAGGGGTATGACACTTATGATTGTACTAATACACTGTGGTGTTGTATGAGGATGATGTTGTCCACTAACATGAAGGGTACATAAAGAAAGACAAATCAAGTTCTAGATCAAGAACATATGATCATGGTGACATGAAAACAAAGACTCATCCATAGATGCTCTACTTACGAGGTATGTATAACTTGGTTCTACAATTATTAACTTATGAGATATGCAGGTTGGTAGCACAAGGTCTCTAAGAGAACAAAGAAGACATTGTTTGGGTATGTTAGACAAGCATGATAATCCAGGTATGTTTTCCTATATCGAGTTAAGAATCCTACTTTGTGTTAGGATCTTAGATAAGTATACTTTTGTATGATTGATAATGATTATTCATGAAGTTATAAGTTTGAGTAATCATGGGTTTATGCATATTATGCTTCTTACTTTGATTGATGATATGACAAACTAGAAGAGTCCTATGGTCAAATAAGAATATGCATGAGTAAAATAAGTACTCCCTGAAACCTTGAATACTAACAGTTGTGACAAATTACCTGTGTATGAAATGACCATGACCATAGATGTTTAAGATTATTTAGAATCATAATATATTGATAGTATTGAGATTATACTAATGAATGTATGATTATGTATGAGATCTTGAGGATGACACAATAATGACACTAGTGCACACTTAAGCATGCATAAGTGGTCCAGGATGGATATAAGTTCAAAGACAGATAATCAAGGAAGCAAAGATCAAGAGGGAGCACACTTCAGTAATTCCTGTAAGGAAGCAAAGATTGAGAGGGAGTCCACCCAACAACCAAACAAAGATAAGTATTTGAATTGTCATTTCTCGTATATATGCTTACTTAAACGATGTTGTCCAGTCATGTACATGCTTATCCTAGATTTAGGATGTATATTATGCATATTAGAAAAGTTGCATTAATGAACAAGATACTACTAATATGCCAGTAATGGGTAAGTGGCCTATGATATTGCACAACATTCCATTTCTACTTATCTAGAATGAAACCTCTTTGCTGACATGTTGGGAGTTGTGCACACTCTTAACAAATGTTCTAGTAGAGATGGAAGGCATCTAGAAAGTTAAGAGATATGGATAAATGTTGTATTGAAGCATTGGCTAAGATAATTCCATGATTGTATGACACATTCTTATGTGTAAAGATTTGTTTTTGAAAAACTATGAGAAGTTTCTAATCATGCAATTGAATTTGTCATATCGGAAAGATCATGTACAATCACCTACAAAAGAAAGACAACGACATTTGTTCCAGTCACGAAGTTCAAGAAAACTACCTATTGAAGATATTGAAGAATCTGAAGTTCCCAGGATCAGGGATGCAGTAATGGAAGGATGCCATGATCGAGGAATACCAATCGATCATGAAGAATCATGTTTGGGATGTGGTCCCAAGATCAGAAGGGAAGTCTATTGTGACTTCCAAGTAGATCTACAAGATCAAGCATGTTGCAAATAGTAGCATAGAGAAATACAAGGCAAGTGATGAAGTGGAAGATACACCAGATGAATGTCAAGATAGCTTTCTTGAATGGTGTAGTCGAAGAGGAAGTGGAGCAGCCACTCGGATTTGAGACACATGACAGGGAGTCACGTGTGTGAAAATTGAAGAAAGCCTTGTACTGTTTGAAACAAGCACCCAGGACATGGTACGACATGATAGATAGCTTCCTGTCCAGTTTGGTCTTTACCAAGAGTAAAGCAGATTCCAACCTTTACTACAAGGTTGAAGAAGGAAATATAGTGATACTTCTACTGTATGTGGATGACCTGTTTGTGACAGGTGAGGATAGGTTGATTGCCGACATGGAGAGGAAGCTTGCTGCCAAGTTCAAGATGAAGGACTTGGGTATGATGCATTACTTTATAAGGTATGGAGATGCGATAGAGTGTAAATGGAATCTTCCTTGGACAAGGGAAGTATGCAGTAGAGATCCTGAAGTGGTTCGGGATGATGGACTGCAAGGAAATGGCCACACCTATGGCATCGAACCTGAAGCTATTGAGTGATGCTTTATCAGAGTTGGTTGATGCCACGATGTATCGTCAGATGATTGGATCCTTGATGTACCTGACGAACACGAGACCAGATATTTTCTACACGGTGAACACATTGAGCCAGTTCTTGATAGATCCTAGACATGTTCACTTAATTGTTGTAAAGCATATTCTGAGGTACCTGAAGTGTACGATTGATTATGAGCTCAAGTATGATGCGAATCAAAAGTTTAAACTAGAGGGTTATGTTGATTCAGATTAGGTAGGCAGTGCTGCAGATAGGAAGATCACTTCGGGGTGTTGCTTCAGTATGGGATCAGGTGTGATCTCTTGGTTTAGTAGGAAGCAATCCTGCATAGCACTGATTACAGCCAAAGCAGAGTATGTCGCAGCTTGTTTGGATAGTTGTGAGGCAGTATGGCTAAGGAAGCTACTGTCTGATTTATTTGATCTCCAGTTGGATGCTACTTGTATATATTGTGACAACCAGAGTTGTGTGAAGTTTTCAGAGAACCTAGTGTTCCATGACAAGTCGAAGCCTATTGAGATCAAATATCACTATATCAGGGATATGGTGTAGAGAGGAGCAATGAAGCTCCTGTATGTTGCGACAGATGAGTAGATTGCATATGTGTTAACCAAACCACTAGCCAGAGTGAAGTTCAAGTACTTCAAAGAGAGGCTTGGTGTACTTTAGATCGAGGTTCCTTCCAAGGGGAAGTGATGAGTTCGGAAGATGGAGATGCACATGGGATTTTCTGATATGGTTGTAGATGTGTTCTCCCATGGTCGTGATGTAATTGCTGAGCCATTCTCACATGGTGGCAGATGTGTTCTCCCATGGTGCATATGTAAGGGTTGGATCCATTCTCACATGGTGGTAGATGTGTTCTCCCATGGTGTATATTTAAGGGCTGAAGCCATTTTTCACATGGTGGTAGATGTGTTCTCCCATGGTGAAAAAGTAAGGGCTGGATCCTTCCCTGAATGGTGGTAGATGTGTTCTCCCATGTCGGTGGTGTAAGTGTTGTATGATGTGCATCTGGGCTGTGCTTTGTGGACAATTAGATGATCTGAAGAGGATGATCATGAGATGATGATGATCAGGACGATCATGTGTGATGAGCATCAGAACGATGCTCCAGATGATGTGCATCAATATGATGCTGTGATGATGATCAGGATGATCATGTGATGATATGTATCGGGATGATGCTATGATGATGATTAGGACAATCATGTGTGGTGAGCATCATGCCAATGCTCCAGATGTTGTACATCAGGATGGTGTACTGTATGATGATGATCTGTACGATCATGAGAATTAGGAGGATGCTCCGTGCGAGGATGATTAGGTGGATCATGAGTATCAGGTCGATACTCCGTGGCCATGGACAGGTTGTGCAAGTAGCATAGAAAATATCCTAGGAGATCCAACAGGTTGAGCTGTGTGCTTGTAAAATTCCTGGTATGCTCTTTCGAGGTTTTGCTATAGGTAGTATAGAAAAGATCCTGGGAGATCCAATAGGTTGAGCTGTGTGCTTGTAAAATTCCTGGGATGCTCTTTCGAGGGTTTTCTATAGAAGGCATGTAATCAGTCCTGGAGATCCGATAGGTTGAGCTGTGTGCTCGTAAAAGTCCTGGGATGCTCTTTAGAGATCTTGCAGGTTGCAAGACACTCTTTAAAGTTTTTCTTGACCACATGTAAAAGATCCTGGGAGATCCGATAGGTTGAGCTGTGCACTCGTAAAAGTCCTGGGATACTCTTTCGAGGTTTTGTGGTGGTCACATATAAAATATCTTGGGAGATCCGATAGGTTGAACTGTGTGCTCGTAAAAGTCCTGGTATGCTCTTTCGAGGTTTTGTTGATGCACGTAATCAGTCCTGAGGATTCCACAAGATGGCCAGCTCGCAGAGATGATGAAGACCTACAAGAGGATAGGCCTACATCCAGCATGAAAAAGGGATGGCTCTATAGAACTTCCTATGATGAGAAGAATTAAGAGATAGCACCAGTGATCGAGATGAAGAGTACAATAGCAGTGATGATGATACTCCAGTGATCCAATGCCGATGATCCAGCTCCAGTATTGAAGACTTGCGCCTATATGTATTGATGACTTGTGTCAAGAGAATACCTTCCTAGTTAAGAGGGAGTGTTGATGTATTTGTAACTTCGGAAGATATTCACTTGTATATTGTATGTATTACATTTGTACTTTATTGTATCCCCAACAGAGATGTATTATTCCTCCGATTGGAAGTGTTGTCATTTGTATTTTCAAGTGTCGCAAGTTACATTGTAAGTGTTGTCATTTGTATTTGATGGGTTATTAGACCACCTTGGTGGGGTCAACCTTGTATGAGTCATGTGGGTTAAAGGGTTATTAGACCACCCTAGTGGGGTCGGCCCAGTAACAAGTGGTAATGGGTTATTAGACTCTCCTAAGTGAGGTCGGTCTAGTTAGAGTAAAAGGCAAGTCAAGCCATTGTATAAATAGAGAGTTTGTCCCTCTCATTCTATTCATTCACACACTCACTCACTTCACATTAGTGTGAGAGAGGAGGAGTGTGCACAAGTGGAGGAGGAGCAGCTGCTAGGAGAATATCTCTTCTTGTGGGGTTTGATCTTTGTGATCTTTGTATTGATGCTCATTCTATATCTGAGGAAGTTGCGGGGTTTTTCACCTTCTTGGTTTTCCCTGGTGAAATGCTTTGTGTCTCTTGTCTCTTGTGTTTGATATGCTATACATGTTGTTCCCTCATTTAAGATCCTAGATCATACTGAATTAAATGCTGAAAAACTAACACTTACAATGGGGGAGTCATTCCTTTGGGATTTCATCTTGTCAGCAGAACTAAAGACAACCATTGAATGATATCAAAAAACACCAAAGAAGCGACAATTCTTTTATTCTTGCTATGTTATTGATGTCTTTTGCTTAGAATTCCAGTATCCCTCTATGGGAGGGAATTGGAACTTGTCATCACCCCCAGTCCATATTTACTGTTTAGATTTGTGGCAGAGCAACTTTATTCCCTTGCTGTATGATATATTTGACCATTTATTTGGTGCTATCTACCAACATATATTCAGAGAAGATGCACCTGCTTTTTCTCCCGACGCCAAAAATTTAATCCCTACACTTGGTGATTGGTATGTGGGAGAATCTTTTTCTTATATCAGAATTTGGGGAAGAAATATAGTGCATTTATTGCCAAGGGTAGTCCTAGACAGGCTACTACTTGAAGAGATATCCTTCCAGATTGTAATAGATGGGATATTTCCTAAGATTACTGGACCTAAGAGAAGGGGATGGCCGTAATTTCCTCTAAATCTTGGGCCTCTGGTCATTGCAGCTTCAACTTGGTCTGCAGTACTGGGAAGGAGAATTACTTCTTTGAAATTGGGACTTTCTCCCAAAAGGATTCATGACCCCAAAGCATTCCTTGATGCTCACTTCAAACAAGAACACATGAAGATAGACTATGTTCATCAAGATGTCCCCGATGACTCCATTTATCAGGGAGTGAATATTTTCTCTGAAGTCCTAGTGAGGGCTAAAAGCAAAGAGGAACAGAGCCACATTCTTCAGTATCAACAAGAGCTCAAAACTAAGGTTTTGAGTTACAGAAGAATGGAACCGCAACTGGTAGAGAAGGTCAGAAAGGAAAGGGAAGAAAAGGAAGCACAAAAGGTAACTAGTCCTCTGATGTTGACATATCCAGATGGAGGTAAAGGAAAGGGGTTTGTAGAGGATGTTCAACAGACCAAGAAGCTCCTGATTCAATCAACTAGTGAGTTGAATAAAGAGTTGGCACATATAACTTCAATGCTTGACACCCAAGTCGTTGCTCCAAGTGATCTAGCCAGTGATGTTCAAGTGGTTGCTACAAGTAACCCATCCAAAACTAGTACAAAATGAGAGATAAGTGACTAGGTGACTAAAAATGTTAGTCACCACTGTTTTTTCAAGGGATAAATGACTAAAATTAAGTAATTTTAAATAAGCCAACTAAAAACGACTAAGATAAACGACTAATTTAGTCATGAGATAAAATATATGACTAGATAACAAGTGACTAAAATAAAAATGACTAACATAAATGACTAATTTAGTCATAGGAATATAAATATGACTAGATAACAACGATTAATGTGAATTAGTCATTTATGTTAGTCATTTTTAGTTAATGTGTCACACTGATAATGTAAAATTACAATTTTGATAATGAATTTCTACAATATTTTACTAAATTTTAACAATTCAGATGGATTTAGAGATCTTACTATGGGGGTCATGGTCCATGTGTGTGGTCCCAAACCACCATATTGGCCCTCCATAGGGGATATTTGCCCTAGAAGTGGGATGTGGTGCTCATTTTGAAGTTTAGAACACTAGTTATGGTTTCTATAAACACCATAGGGAAATGATCTAAAATTATAGTATGCTTAACGCAAGTCTTGTAATTGACATTGTCCAAGAATTCTAGCAATTGACTTGGCACTTTCATATTTATGAGGGGGATTTACCCAAACCGGTGTGGCCTTAATGAATTCACTATGAGCGTGGCCTTGAAGAATTCACAATAAGCACCTTCTCAATAACCTATGTTAGCCACATGAAGAATATGAATGAAACCAATCCTCTTTTAAATACATACGTTTATAGTGCAGAACATTGATGCCAACCAACAAAATACCTTCTTAACCTATTTTTTTTATTCATTGCTGATAAAAAAACATACAGTCCTCAGTGCTAAAAAGTAGAGCAAAAAGCATATAACTCCTTCTTAGCCTATTTATCAACACAAGAGATCAATAATTAAGATAAATAAGAAAAAATGGTTAATAATCAACTACTCATATATGCTTCAATGTCCCTTGCAACATACATTTCCTTTTATTGAGCACTGATAATTATAAACAATTTTGAAATTTCCATTTGATGGGTGGATGGGATGTGAATTTCTAGGCATGGTCATGGCATTCATAATTCCTCATACGAATCCAACACCCATAGTTAATAATGTTTCGAAGTACTTTTAGACTTAGTGTCCCAAGAAAAAATGGTTCTTATATTTTGTGATACAAGGACCTCCTTGAAGGCATTATGCCCTAATGTGAAAAGTCCATGTTTTAGAACTTGGAGTAGTCATTTTTTACAACTCGGAGCTAACATTATCATGGTGGTGCGGAAACATGTGAGATTACCACACGATCCTTAAGTAATTCTCCCTTGTTCCTTGCAGATCCATGTGAATTACCCTTTCCTCTCATCGTTGACCAAACATGATGTATGATTTTCTTTGATTTGATATTTATATCCATGGGCATTCTTAGAACCATGCAACGCATAAATTTATATACCATCACATCCAGTTCAATGCGATTATCATGTCCATATCTTAATATTTCACCATTTTTACTTTCGTAATAGTATCCCTTCGACAGATCCTCCAAGTTGCATCATGTGCGTCATCATAGTGTGGTTGAGTTGAGTCTTGGATATTTGTTGTCTTTCCCTCTGAGCATAATCACGTCGTGAAGATGGTTTCATTGTTTTCATCTCATCGTACTGATTGCATTCATATTTTGTTTGAACAAAACCATCATCCTTTGACCCTCTCGACAGTCTATTAAAGTTTCGACAAGTTCATGTATTTTGTGTCATGTTAGCTAAAAATTGTCAATTTCACAACCTCCATTAATTCTCCATATGCATCCATTCATCATGGTTCTCCTCACACTTGAGTTTAGAAAGTTCTAAAGTACCTTGGGTCCCTCCCCTACGAAAAATCACCAATATCCTCCATTTTGAAAAGAAAAATAAATCCTCCATTTTTATGTCCCTGACATTTAGTTTTCCATCGGGGACATTATTCGGTGTCGGTGAATGGTACGGTTTTCTTTTGCAAAGGTTTTGGCAAAGGGTGTAATATTGGATCTTTAAAAAAAAAATTAAAGTCGATTTTTCTGAATTGTTATTGGTTGATTTTGTGGCGACGTTGACCTGGGGTTGTGTTCCCCAGGCCTTGGCGGAGGGGTTTCGTCACCCATCGTAAATGAGGTTGGTGGGTTGGTGTGCTTCCACTTTTGTCTGGTTTAATGCACGAGTGTTGTTGCAGTATGGCAGAGTTATGGTTTCTTTGGAAAAACCACTCCTTCTCGAATCTTCTTGGAATTTTCCCACATTTTGCCTCCATTCTCGCCGGTGTAGGTCTTCAGAAACATGAAGTGAAGCTTTGGATGTGAGCCAGGTATTAATTTTTACAATACTCTCTCAATGCCCTAGTGTAGGGTAATTGTTTGCATCTATTTGAATCCTTCTATACATATCTAGATACATTTAGAATATATTTAAGGTATTTATCAAATCCTTCTATGCAGATCTAGATACAGTTAGAATATATTTAAGGTATTTATCAAATCATTCCACAAACGAAGAACCTGTTCAATGAAGCAAGGATCTTGTTAGTAGTTGTGGAGTGGGTTTTTTTTTCCAGGGTATTTTAAGTTGGACAATCATTCAAATTTTGGGTTTTTTTTCCTAGGTCTTTTTAGTTGGATAATCGTTCAAATTGTAAAGGAGTACCTTCTTGCATTACATAACATGAGCTTGCATCCAATGTACTATCTAATCCTTAGCAGTAGCAGGATAAATACAACTCATTGGAAGAAGTAGAAAGCAAGATGCGTCTTATAGAAAAGGACCAACATGACCAACATTTTCTAGAGAAGAAGTTTGAGGAGGGTAGTCTTGAGTATGTGCAGAAGTTTTTTGTGGAAATGAGGGATCACATTATTGAACTCACGACCGATGCATTTGGGAATTATTAGGAGGAGGAACTCCCTGGTGTTACTCATTACCTCTGCAAATTTTCTCATGGACACGATGACGGCTTACAAGTTCTGGGTAACTTTCAGACTTACTTCCCTTTACTTTACGATTTAAGCATTTTAGTTTGAACATTATAGTTCTACTTAAGGATTCCTTGCTATAATGAAATGTTAACATTATTCCTCTATTTGAATGAACTCAACATAGTGCATCAACCAGGTTTTTGCATTGTAATATGGAAAGTGGTTGCATGCTTGTTGTGGCCATGAAAAAGGTGTGGTCTTGTGACAATAGAGAAATGTAGACAAAACATTTGGTTCCTTATTGTTATTGTTAGAACCGTTTTTAAACTCATTAACAATCGGCTGTCATTTTCTAACTTGATTTCATACTTGCAGTGGTCTCAAACATAGACATGATGATAATAGAGTTTTTGTAACAACTACACGCCAAAAAAGAAAATATGACTAATGGATATCATCCACAAGTCAAATTAAGAATACAAGGCAAGTCACTAGAGCTAATAGTGATATTAGTATTAAAGTGAGAGATGATGTTATTACATCAACTTTTACATATATTTTGACCTAAAATAAAATACTCTTATGATTTAAAATTTAATTTTTATTAAATTTTAGAAACTTGTATTAAAAAATTCAACAACAATGGCTTAAATTTCCCACGAAAACCTTAGTCAAGTAAAGGTGTAACTATTTCCCTTCTAAAATGACTTTCCCAAGTACTATCACACAAAAATTTTGTGGCTTTGTACCTTTCCTATTCTTCTCTTACACCACATTAAGTGCATGTTCTATTTTTCAGTGGTGTACATTTAAATTAAAAATTAAATTAAATTTTCAAGTAGAATAACCGAAAGAGCAACAATGCAACAATGGGCATCAACCGACATAAAAAAATGGTATTTTGCACATTTACAAATATTTGACAAGTTAATACCAGGGTTGGTAGGTGCGTGAGGAGTGATCCTTGACTCCACGGGGAAACAATTGAAAACCTTTGCCTGGGGCATTGGGAGAAAGACAAACAACGGCGTGGAGTGGCTTGCACTAATTAAAGGCCTTGAGATCACTAGGACCCTGGATATTGAGAGGCTGAGCGTTATTGGAGACTCACTCATTGTCATTTGAGAAGTAAGGAAAATAGTGAAAGAAAAGAGTCCTCCAATCTCCAAGTCTCATCAACTTCTACCCAATATTAGCAAAGAATTTAAAGAGATCTCTTTTTTTCATATCCTGAGAAGACTCAACGAACAAGCAGACGATTTGGCCAGCTCTGGAGTCAGACTTCCTTATGGCCATCTCGAGTGTGATAATGTCACCATTAACAATGTTTGGATACCCTAATCCCCTCCTCCTTAGTGCTTTGCTGGGCTCTATCCACATGGATCGATCTACTATCTCCATGACCCCAAACTATAGAATTTCAAATTCCTTGAATCTCCAAATCCCCACCTCCCTATATGACAGTCGGCACTCTCCTCGCGGTAGCTCGAAGCATGCCAACATTAATGAATTTTGGACGGCCATCCAGTTGGCCAGCATGCGAGGACAGTGGGTTGTATTAAGACAGGAATCCGGTGCCCTTAACTGCACCTTCGTGTTAGGAACCCATGTCTTTACTTTGTTAGTATATTGTTGTTGGACGCATATGCTTTGTAAGTTGTCCCATAGTATTTGTTGATCCATAGTTTATATTAGCCCATAGTATTGACCCATAGTATTAGACGCATATGCTTTGTAAGTCGTCCCATAGTATTATATGTCCCATGGTTTTGACTCATAGTATTGGCACCTAGACTTAGCCCATGGTTTGTATTGACACATAGTATTGACCCATGGTATTGGCGCCTAGACTTAGTATATAAGTGTGTGTTGAGGCCTATGAAGGCACCGTGAGGTTAATTGTATTGAGATTGCTCAAAGGAGGCTTCGCCCTCGAAGTGGCCCGTGATCAATATAAAAGTGATTCTGAGTTCTATTATTTCTGATATCTCGTGTATTTGCATTAATTAATTATTGCAGGTTCTTCACATCTGGTATCAGAGCACTTTCTTGGGCTCGTTGGGTGGAATTTCTGCCAAATTTTTTTTCGCATCTATTGCAGCTTCGGATTTGGGAATAATCCCTATCCGCTTAACTGTGGGAAGTACTTGGGAATAAGCCCTAAAACTCATTGTGAGGAGTATCACAGGAACCCCAAAGTAGCTGACCCATTGAGAGGACCTGCCAGCGAAAAGGGCAACGACCCCTACCTGATTGACTAGTTCCCACCCGTGAGGTAAACCAAGAGCTATCGTTTGTGGCAAAGCGGTTATTAGTTTTACCTGAGGCGTGGAGTGAGGGGTACTTCCCCAATACGCAAGCTGTCAGACAGCATTGGTGGCCGAGTGAAACACCTGAACTGTTAGGAAGCTGTACATACCTGGGGTCCATATCTATTTTCAGTTGAACTGTTGCCGATCACTTCCGCTCTAGATCCAGCTGTTTCATATCTATTCTGAAAGTCGTTCTAGATCCAGTCGTCGTTTCAGATCCAGCCGTTTTCGATCCCTTCTGCACCGTTGCAGATCCATCTGTTGCGGATCCCTTCCACGCCGCTGTTTCCGATCCATTTCTGAAAAAAAAAGAGGGAGTATACAATTCTGTTTTTCGGCCATATCTGCCTTGTTTAAACTCTGTTTTCCCTGAAACTTCACTGACATCCCTGCAATCCCATTCTGCCTATTTCATTCCTGAAGACCCTATCCCAAATTCCACTTCCCAAGACCAGAAATCCCACATTTGTCTATTTTTAGGGTTTGCCATAACTTCTTCAATTTTCACCTGATTGCCTTCAAATTTTACCATAGAGTTCCCGCTTCTAAAATCCCCATTTTTTGCTTCCCTGTCCCTCAGAAAGTGTCGAAAACCTAGTCAAACCCCAATTACCCCTCTGATTTTTTCCCAAATCCAAATTTCCCCTTACTAAATAAGCTTGTGTTTGTGTTTTTCTATCCATTCCCCCCCCCCACAAAAAAAAAAAAAATATTCCTGGTTATGGTTGTCACTCACACAGGAGCAAAATCCATGGAGGAAGCACTTGCAGCCATCCAAACCAAAATCCAAGATCTGGATGAGAAATTTCTCAGCCTCCATCTTCAGCATTCAGCCATGAACAATAACCGACAACCAGAATCTTTTGCAGCCACTAGGTTCTCTTCTTCCAGCAATTTTCGTGGGCCGAAGTTTGATTTTCCTCGCTTCAATGGTACTGATCCGACTGGATGGATATACTGAGCAGAACAATATTTCAGTGTGCATAATACTTTTGATGTCCAAAAAGCTCCACTTGCATCCTTTCATTTGGAACAGGAAGCCCTTCAATGGTACCGTTGGTACATCAAAGCTCATCCAGAGCCAAACTGGACAGATTTTTGCCAACTCCTTTTGCCACGATTTGGTCCTAGTGCTTTTGATGACTGCACAGGAGCACTCACTAAACTTCACCAAATTGGAACAATGAGAGAGTATCAGACAGAATTTGAGAAACTAGCCAATCACACAGAAGGATTGTTTGATGAATTCTACAGGAGTTGTTTTATCAGTGGTCTCAAGGACGAAATCCGCTCAGAAGTCAAAATGTTTTGTCCCAAAATAATGATGGAAGTCCTAGGGTTGGCTAAGTTGGCAGAGGACAACATTGCAGCTCAACAACGCTCCAAACCAACCTTTGTTCCCTTAAGAAATATGGGTTCCCAACGACCTCCCATCACGGTTCCCAACAACCTCCCATCACGCCTGCTCATCGAACAACTCCTATCAAGCATTTGTCTGAAACAGAGATGTAGGAACATCGAGAAAAAGGGCTTTGCTATAATTGTGATGATAAATTCACTCGGGGACATAGATGTGTTCAACAAAAGCTCTATCTCTTGGATGTGGATTCTCCGCCTGCCTCAGAACTTGGTGAAGAAGCTCCAGATACAGTAGATGTTCAGGTCGACATTCAGCACCCGCCTGTTGACACCCCATCTCAAGACGACCCACCCGAGATCTCTCTCCATGCTGTAACTAGCATCACCACCCCACAAACAATGCGGGTCAAGGGATACTTCAAGAAGCTCCCTCTTACCATACTCATTGATTCTGGTAGCACTCATAACTTCATTGACCCTCGGATTGCCAAACATGCTGATTGTTTTGTCCATCCTTGTTCCAACTTTGAAGTCATGGTTGCCAATGGGGGCACCTTACCTTGCAAAGGGAAGTGTCATAATGTGCGTATCTCTATGGAAGATTATAACTTGCGCTCTGACATGTTTGCCTTGTCCTTAGGTGGATGTGATGTAGTTTTGGGCGTTCAATGGTTACGCACACTTGGCCCCATCTTATGGGATTTTGATGAACTTTGGATGCAGTTTTCAGTCAATGGGACACAACACAAATTTATGGGCTTACAACCAGAGTCTCTCTGCATCATCAGTTCACATCATTTGGAAAAGATCCTTAAGAAGAATTCACATGGTGTCATTGCTCAGCTCCATTCCCTTCAGATGCACCCACCAATGGTCTCCACTACTTCCTTGGATAGATATGCAGGTGTCTTTGTTGCACCATTGGGCTTGCCGCCTTCACAAGACCTTTCCGGTAAGCATTTTGCCTCATCTACATCTCAGCAGGACATGATGGCTATTTTGCATGTAGTACAGAAGTGGCAACCATCCCTATTGGGGAATTATTTCTGCATCAAGACTGATCTCCAGCGTCTGGAAACTTTCCTGGAAAAATGGGTCTCCTCCCTAGCACACTTGAAATGGGTTCTCCAACTCATGGGTTATGACTATGTGACCACTTACTAGAAGGGTAAGGACAATATGGTGGCAGATGCTCCTTCTCGCACATTTGATGACCCCGTTTCTCTTATAGCTATTTCTCTGCTTGTTCCAAATTGGTTGCAATATGTTCAACGGGGCTATCTCTTCTATGAACTCCATGCTTCTTCATCAGTAGGGCACTCTGTGTTCCTCAAAATGTATGACCAAGAACAATGTAACTTCTTTTGGCAGGGATTGAAAATGACAATTCAACGGATGGTGGTTGACTGTGATACTTTCTAGGTCAACAAGGGTGAAACGACCTTCTTTCAGGACTGCTCGAACTCTTTCCCATCCCTACACAGATTTGGACAACTATTTCTATGGATTTCCTAGAAGCGCTCCAGTGGTATAGTACCACATCTAAAAGGACACCATGTGAAGTAGTCTCTGGACAGGCACTGCTAGTTCTTCTTCCATACACCTTCAGCAGCTCCCCAGTTTAGGCAATTGAATCAATTCTTCGAAACCACGATCAGCTTCTTCTCATTCTGCAGGACAATCTTCACATGGCAAGAATTCGACTGAAACGAAACCGCGATCAGCTTCTTCTCATTCTGCAGGACAATCTTCACATGGCAAGAATTCGACTGAAACAACAAGCCGATCAGCACCGTTCTGTGCACACTTTTCATGTCGCTGATATGGTTCTTCTTCGTCTACATCCTTCCATGCAATCCTCCCTGAAACTCAAAAGGCACCAGTGGCCCGGAATGCAACCCGAGGATGCTACAGGGGACCCACTCCTTCAGATTTTGCATCAATTTCCACATCTAAAGCTTTGAGGACAAATCTTTTTCTAAGGGAGAGGGGATGTTAGGAACCCATGTCTTTACTTTGTTAGTATATTGTTGTTGGACGCATATGCTTTGTAAGTCGTCCCATAATATTTGTTGACCCATAGTATTGGACGCATATGCTTTGTAAGTCATCCCATAGTATTATATGTCCCATGGTTTTGACTCATAGTATTGGCACATAGACTTAGCCCATGGTTTGTACTGACACATAGTATTGACCTATGGTATTGGCGCCTAGACTTAGTATATAAGTGTGTGTTGAGGCCTATGAAGGCACCATGAAGTTAATTGTATTGAGATTGCTCAAAGGAGGTTGCCCCCTCGAAGTGGCCCTGTGATCAATATAAAAGTGATTCTGAGTTCTGTTATTTCTGATATCTTGTGTATTTGCATTAATTAATTATTGCAGGTTCTTCACACCTCGCCGTTATCATCTTGCTAAGACCCACTCAGAATTTTCATTCGACCCTGTGTCTTGAAGACTTTTCTGGTATAGTTCCTGCGATTTGCAACATGGAACATGTGTGCTCTCAGACAGGGGACAATCTCTACCTTCGATGTTTCAGGTGTAATAAGAATCTTAGAGGTCCAAATGTAGCATGTATATGGGTTAATCTAATGGTGGAGGAAGAAATCGACAGCAGGGAGGTGCATAGGAGATATGTGCATGCCTTGGATCCCTGGTCTGATAGGGCGAGGAGCACGATCAACGTGGAAGAAAGAGGCGATCTGAATAATCATGAACTGGATATGAAGAGTTGTATGCTTGAAATGGAAGGGCAGGTTAGGCTGATAAGAAGTGAGAATTTGGACCTAAAGAAAATTCTCATTCGACTGTATTCCTTGACTGAAACAACCCATCTCGAATTGAAGCAGCAGAACAACCTGATGACAGGGAAAATTGAGCATTTGGAAGAGCAGCTTGGTCTTGGGTATCCCCATAAGAAACACAATGCTGGCTTGGAAACCAGTGACCCATATAGCTTGCGTAGGAATATTGAGAAGCTAAAGAAGATAATGGGACATGCTGAGAACTATGTTGACCTCAACTAGGACAAGAAGGGGACTGCAGGATCCAACAGTGCAGTCCAGAACACCGACAACCCCTGAACTCCCTGGGTTTGTTAACCTCTTTTTTATGGCCTTTCTAAGTCTTAGTTAGTCCAATTTTTGGCATGGATGAATATTGGAAACACTCTATTATGGATAGCCTCAGTTTTTGTAATCTAATACTCTGAATCTTTCTCAGTCATATACTTCTTTTGCTTAAAAATTCTAGGACAGTTTGTGAAATGTTATAGCTCTCATGTACCTGGAATGCCTCTCCATGATTATAAGAAGGATAGGAAATACCTTGACATTATGGATGCTACCTTACCAAAGGAGCAGTCTACTTCTGCATTTTGTACCTTTCGGCCATATTTTTAATAGAAATCTCTTAAATCGTCTATGTTAAAAAAATATATTATTTGACAAGTTAATATATAACATTATAGTATATTTATTATAATAGTGTATACATAACCCCATCATATTATAATAGGGTAACCATAAAACAAATAAAAATCATATTATAATATGATAACCAAAAAAAATAAAATCATATTATAATATTGTAACCATAAAACAAATGAAACAAATTAATAAAACAAATAAAACACATTAATAAAACATGTAATAGTTGACTTTCATGGCCCATTACATAACCCTCACCTAAATCATTGACCCACCTCTGCTCTATGGAATTCATGGCCGATTATCCTGATTTCCTGGAGATTTCATCCTCCAATCCACAAATAACCAGTCAAGCAGCCTGTTGGAACCAATTAACCAGTCCAAGCAAATTGGTGGTGCCAAAATTTGCCCGTTGGCAGGAAGCGGGAAGAGAGGAGGGTTTTGTGGGTTCTAAGAAGAATTTTTTGGCATTTATTAGGCTATACCCGTTGAGGAAATGCTGTTTCCTAACCATTTTCAAGGGTTTACAATTTGGGTATTTAATTGCCACTGCTTCCATGCATAAAAGAACATTAGAGAGAACTTGGAGGCTCTTGAAGAGGCGGGCTACGAATTCTGCAGCTCTGGAGTCAAAATCACATTCTTCCCTTACAAATTCGCAGGTTAGTTTTTTTTTTTTGTGAAATTTTAGCTTATGCACAGTTTCTTCCCTATATTCTCTTCATTCTGCACCTGGGAATTCGAAAAGAGTGAGAATTGCATGTCGATACCATTGAAGCTTCCTATTGCTTGTTCAAAGTATCTATTGACTGTATTAGAAGGAGGAAATAAAAGTGGGTACGCCCTTCCTAATTATTAAAAAACTGGAGTTAGACCAATCCTTCATAGACTATGCCTCTATTGTGGCTACTATTGGCAGTGACTAGTGGGGAATGGGGCCTTGCACAACGCAGTTGAAGTGTCCTTGGAAGTGTGTCCTTGAATAGAACTTGGACAGGGCAGGGCCTTTTAAGTTGAAGTGGATTTGGAAGCCCCCCTGAGCTATCCATTATCGAGTGAGTGTTGGATGGCATGGAATGCACGGTTGGTTGTCTCTTGAGGGCATGCCTGGTTGTCTTCCTTTTTGTTTGAAGGGATTTCCTAGCTTTTTGTCTTCCTAGGATGACCTTTTGTTAAGGGCATTGGTCTTTTATCACTTGGGCTATTCAATATGGTAGTATATTAACCCTATTCGAATAGGTGTTATTACAACTTACATTATGGAGATTACTTTGATGAACCCTATCAACTTGTATTCATATATTACCTTATATGCCTAAGATAAGCAGTACAGTAACTTTAAAACTACAACTTTCTTCATAATTACTGATAAGGTTAGCTATGGTGTTACTAGGGTTATATTAGTAAACAGTATGTTTTTAAGAGCTCTGTGTTTCCATGAGTACGTAACATGCCTAATCAGTTAAGCTGAGCTTACAGCAATGATTGAATATGATGGACTAGTGGTTCCAGCTTTCATTAGTCTTTAACCCATTTTTATAAGGAGTTAGCTCATTTTAGTTAACTAGGTAAGGTACAGTATTAACATAATCAATACTAGTGAGCTTATACACTATAGATCTGTATTCTATTATCATAGTTATAGGTTACAAGAGTAATGGTTACTACTTAGGATGTGATGTACGTTATTTCCATAATATATTAAGGTGATATACCCTTTGCCTAAATTGTGCCAGTTAAAGTCTTAGATTCACTGATGGAATCTTATGGAATAAAGGGAATCAATGGGACTAGAGCTTCACATGGGGCAGATATTAACATACCAGTGATAGTAATATACCCTTCTTGTAGCAAATGTATGCATATCATAGGTAATAGTAACACTCTTTTACCAGTATCAATTTGAACCTAACTAAAACAGAGCAGTAAAGCCATTGTAGAGTTTTCTCCATATTACAGAGATCATGAGCTTCTACAAAGCTAAGATAGTGTAACCAATACAGTACTAGCTTTAATAAGAGTGAATAGCAATGGTAAACATACTCCATTCGTACTAGTATATATCACTAGTATGAACACCACTATTAGTATAGGCTATAACTCTAACCATTACTGATTGCACTCATTAAAGCTCCCGATTAGTAGTAACCCTTACCAATTGCACTCAGTACATGCTGCTTGCTCATTGATTAGTACAAGTCCATTTCATCATGTTTAATAAGGGTGATACAATGAAGCTCTCTTTTATTACCATTGTTTAGTGACTGATTCAATAAAGGTTAGTAATAGTTATAACTAGTGAATCTTGTACTTGATCAACCAATATGAATGGACTAGAAACATGGGGAACATAGACATATAGATATAAGGTATACGTGCTTCCTAAACTGATCCTTATCATTATTAGTTAGGTTAGTGTTTCCAACATTCATGAAATAGGTTAATCTTATCCTATATATTTTACCTAATTAAGGTGTGATTACTATCCATATCCTTATGAGCAAGAGGTAACTAGTTGAATCTCAATGTTCTTTGTAGATCATATGTGGTTTCATTACTCCATATACGCAATTACTAGAGTACTTAAATAGTTAACAAGGATAAGTAGTTGTATTTAGTATTTACCATATTATTTAGGTTAGTGCTGTTTCCATTATACTAATAAGGTTATGCTTTCTGTAATGACAAGCTTCATTGAATACATATAATATGTAACAAAGAGCTCATCTCATCTCCTTCTTCCCCTTTCTCTTATCTTTCTCCCCCTTTCTTCCTTCATTCTTCTACCCACACAGCCCTAAAAGGACCTTTGTACAACTCTAAAAAGAGCTTGGTTTTAACCTTCTAGGGTTTGGCCTCATCCCCGTTACCCTTGGCCTTGACCTTAGGTCCTCGGTCCTCCATTTTTGGGCCTTAGAGATGCAACAACCTCCAAACAGGGGCCCTTTTCCACAGTTTGTAAGCCTACTAGGGAATCATAATTTTCTCACCACAAACTCCTCCTTTCCATACCTTGATACCTACACAAAGCAACAAACACGTTAGTCCTCAATTGCATTAATAATCAACATAAAAGGCAGCCTTATCAAGGTCTGAAGTCGACTTTAACTAAGATATCAAAACTACATTACTACAGTCAGAAGTTTTGCTTACTTGTATGAGCAAAGCACTAAAGATTGAGGATTACATTGCATGCATATTTATCATTCACTATTATTTCAAAGTGATATCAGAGAGGGTTCCTTACTGCTGTCAATACTCTTACATTTAGTATGAAACATATTGTGAATTACATGTTGATATAATTATGAGAAACTTGCAATTCAATGCATAAAAGTTAGTGGGGAGTCTTGTCCAAAGTGCAAGCAATATTACTCATTTAATTTTCATACTTTTTGATTGCTTTGTAACTATTACGAGTTGATATTGACAACACTGTTATACTATTGTTGGTGTCACCATTTACAGTCGTAGAATTACTATGCTTGAAATTATTTAGATTGGTTAGGTGTTAGTAATAATCTTGGAACAATTTACTATAAATTTATCTTATAAAAAAATCGTTATATGCTAACCATATCATTAGATTGACACTTTGTTGTTTTCTGTTTGTAAGACATAGTTACTACCAGAGGGTTAATTCACTGAAGAAGTTGAAAGAGTATTAAGTTATCCATCTAGTTGATAGATGTTAGGAACCCATGTCTTTACTTTGTTAGTATGTTGTTGTTGGACGCATATGCTTTGTAAGTCGTCCCGTAGTATTTGTTGATCAATAGTTTGTGTTATTGTTGTTGGCGCATATGCTTTGTAAGTCGCCTGTAGTATTGTTGATCCATAGTTTGTAACGGCCCATGGTTTTGATCCATAGTATTGGCACCTAGAATTAGTATATAAGTGTGTGTTGATACCTATGAAGGCACCATGAAGTTATTTGTATTGAGCTTGCTCATAGGAGGTTGCCCCCTCAAAGTGGCCCGTGATCAATATAAAAGTGATTCTGAGTTCTGTCATTTCTGCTATTTCGCATATTTTTATTAAGTAATTGTTGTAGGTGCATCACAATAGAGTATTAAGCTATACATCAGGTACCATTATTGTTGTGGTCTGCCCCACACGAATGACATAGATTTTAAAGGGTTTCCAACGTGGAAATAATTCACTGGTGAGATTGACAGAGTTTTAAGCATCCACCAGGTTGACAGAGTATTAAGCCATCCATCAGGTTCCATTCTTGCTGCGGTCTTCCCCACCCAAATGACATGGATGACATGAATTTCCCTAGAAGAACGGAATAATTACCCTTCAGATATGGCACCTAACCCTAATAAAGTGTGGACAAAAGACTCAATAGATATCCAATTGTGCTGGATGATATTGATCCAAATTCCTCATGGCTCAATCCTAACTTTTCAATAGCCTTCTTTATTACTTCAATTCCCCCTTCTTCCCTCATTGATTTGGTATTGTCAAGATTAAGAAAAATAAGATAGTAAGCACTGGAACCAAACTTAAAATATTTGTAGGGACCATATATTCTTTTATGCAGCTATGCTGACTTACCTGTAGTTAGTGTGAGCGCCAGCACCATTCCAATCACCATGGGGTGAGACACAAATGCAGACCAGTTAGTTTAAGAAGTGAAGAAAATGAGTCCAAGCATTATCAAGGGTAAGGAGGTGCAGATTAAACTTTTGACTAAAATGGGAATCAAAATACAAAGAGAACTTATCCTAGGCTATAAATTACAGACATTGTCTATGTCTTAACAAAATAACTTTCCATTTTTCAAAACCCTATATATCTAATTTTCCAAGGCTTCAAACTTTAAGAATTTTTTACAGATCATATTGTGCAAAATGCTAAAAAGATAATAAGAGATAGCATAATATTTGAATATGTGAAAGAGTGACCTAAATGGGATTGGGTCAAATGAGAGGACAACTCCAGCCACTTCTGTGATTCTCTACACACAAGTTTGTAATTAATAAGTCATTGAGAAAAACTAATTAAATAATATAACTAAAGCATGGAGAAATCAACCAGCAATATAGTTATTTGCTCAAACTGATTTCCCATCTACCTCAAGAATGTAATGCGCAACCCAGACTTGATCACCAGATGAAATAGTCTGTAACACCTCCCTAGCTTTCAACTTAGATGGACATTTTAGACATTCATAATCCGTTTCCACTTTTATATTGCAGTCAACAGGTTCCTTCTTCTATGACAAGATCATCACTCTATGAAGCTTGATGGGTCTTAAATCTGATGTTGGGGTATCTCCAAGAGTTGTTGTTCATGGGAAAGAAATACCCTCCAGAGAAACTGAGGTGCCAAGAAGTAGGAAAAATACAAGGTCTAAGAAATCCAAGAGTTGGTGGAGATTATCACTCTCAACTGAGGAACACATGCCATCTCACCAATTGATATCTACCTGTTTGCTAGGTAGGCCCTTAATTTCTCTAATCTCCATTTGGAAATTTCTTGTAAGGTCTTAGGGTTTGTTTTGTAATTTTTAAAAATCCACCAATTGGACCCTTGTTTATAAACTACACCTAATGAGAGTTGTTCCCACAACTCTCAAACAAGTAAGACACTTGAACTAATCACAATTATAGTAATCTCTCCATCCTCTTCAATTTTAAATCCAGGGTTTCCTTTTGTCCAATGGTAAAGGGAAAAATAAGATAGAGTGATGATTCAAGCTCATTACGACACTAAAACCAATCCCTTGACCATAACACTCCTTTGTCCCTTTTATGTGGCTACCCCTTTTCTTGCCCTACAAAACTTGACAACATGGACTTGTTCTTTGAACCTTGAGCCTAGATATCCTCACCTCCAACCACCCCTTAGTTTGGTTTCCTGCAGCTGCTTTTCATCTCTGACCCCAACTTCTACTTCCCCCATAAACAACAAGCCCTAGTCCAGTCCCAGGTGAAATTTTTCATTCATTCACTCTTATATTTGCATTCATTTTTTCTGTTTTTGTTTTTGACAATTCCATTCCATTTGGTTATCAAGCCAGCATACGGATTTGGTAAGGATGGGCTCATTTCAATCATCAAGTCCTTCAGATTCTTTACAAGAATCGCCAGAATTCTGAGTTTTGGGTCCCCATAGATTTTGTTTTTTATAACCGCGATCATTTTGAGTTTTGGGTTCCCATGATTTATTTTTGGGCTTTTAATTACCTACCATTATTCTGAGTTTTGGGTTCCCTTTTGTTTCTTTTATTATTATCATTATCATTATTATTATTAAAATATATAGAATATTTTGGGTAGATATATCCCTCGCTGTTACTTTAAGCAGAGCTGTTATTTGTTTGGTGGGTATATGAGGTTTTTGGGAACTTATTTTATGAATACTGTCAACACTTTCATGCAAATGTATGGTCCCATGAAATGGGAAGCTTGGTTTTTTTAATTTTTGGTGTCGAAGCTCAGGGAAAAATGGCAACTTTGTGCCATATTTTCACCATGATTTGGGAGGCTCTCACCGGTTGGATAGGATTTTCCTATCCAGGGTTCATCCACTCGCAACAATTCTCATGGCAGTATTTGTAGCTCTCCCCCAGAGGGGATGAATGATACAAGATTATTACTAGTTTGTTTGTGCTGCATACCCTGAAGAAAAGGCTGGCCCTAACTGTATAGAGAATGAGTTGGTATGGAACTTAGTACCCGAGTCAGGAATTTTAATATTTATGATTCCAAGTTCTCAGACATAGTGACTGGGATGCAGAGGAATTCCTTTTCCAGATGAAGAGAATGTTTCAGGCAATAGTAGAAAGTTTTAGTTACCAGATTTTGTTTGAATCATAATCTTTTGAATTGAATGGCCATCACAAGAAAAAAAAAACTAAAAATACCAATTCAAAAGGAAAAAAAGACCCTTTGTCTTTACTTATGTATTTTTATGTAGTAATTATTGATTAATATGTATGATTTGAAGTATAATTTTAAAAATTATACCTATGAACCCTTTTTTCTGAACTTTCCAGTCTTTTTTTAAGTCTAAACTTTCTTGAATGTCTCCCCTACCAAGCCCACCGAAATTCTCAAACCTGGTAACTGTTGTTGATGGATTTGGCCGCATTGGTCTCCTAAACCTTCCTTTATACAATTGTCACTACAATATGACTAAATCCTCATGAGAGTTGGGCTTAATTGGCTAATTTTAAAAAGCTTGTTGAGTGGATTTGGCCAGTCTAACAAAATCCATCAACAACAGTAACTGTCACTAGATGCCTTGTTGGTGGGGCATTGATTCACTGGTGAGGTCAATGGAGTATTAACTTTTAAGTTGTTACACTAGGATTTCAATTTCAATCTAATCTACCCCACCTACATGGCACGCATTTGAAAGGGATGATGCTGGGTGCAAGTACTGGGCATTTTTAACAGAATGAGTATCCCTCAAATATTTTAGGCCCTAAAAAAATCAATTGTTGGGTTAGAAGTGCTTCTCCAACAATAGTTTTTTTCTCTGTCCTATCCACTATGCTTCATATGGCCACACACACAATAATATATGGGTTCAAAATTGCATAATTCCGGTGTCCAGGGGTTTTGTAGGGTGCTGAATCCATTTTGTACTAGAGAAACAATGAATACAAACATGAGATTGTCAATAAGTTGTATGTACTAAATCGACTCACAACACCCATCTTTCTCGTTTTTGTTTTTTTTTTCCAATTTGGGTCATGGTGTATCTTTCGGTGTCCATTTAGGTTTATTGATTGATAATAGTTTAGGCCACCAATCAATCCATAGACATCTGTGTACGAGTGGGGAATTTCAAATCATGTTTAGGAGGGGCTCTGTTACACCCCAATTGAACAATTCAATGCAACTTGGTCTTGCCTCTGTGTTGCACATTTGGGGTTGAGGTCAATGCATTCATTCATTGCTGGAAAGGACAATTTTGCTTATTACCTTGCGATTAATTTTTCTGGACGGGGTATCCATTTGTTTGATTAAGGTTTTTGGGACCGCTTTATAGGCATCCATCTAATTTGTATATAATACTTTAATCGAAGGGCATGACATGTATTTTGGAGATTCAATGCTATGAAAACTTGTGATAGAGAAATATTTGAACCCAAGCTTCTATTTTCACAAAAGTACTACATTACCCAATGTTAGAATTGTGATACTTCTAGGATGGTTATGTTAGATGTTCAATCAATATATATGTCATAACAATAACCACATTCAGTAGGACACTGAAACATAGACAAGCACAACATAAACAAGAGAACACAAAGATTTAGCCTAAGAAAACCCTCGCATGAGAAAAATCCAGCAACACTTCTTCAATATAGATTCATCACAAGTAATTTTCCAATTTAGTACATTAGGAGCTAAAGGCATTCTGTATTTTTTAAAGGAGCTAAAGGAGCAAATTGGTATTCAAGTCATTTTCCAATTTTGAATTTTGTCCTACTTATATATTTGTACCCTTTCCAATTTGCCAATGATTTTCTTTTTGTATCACACAATGTTGTTTAGAGTGATATCATCATACATAATTGACCTTTTCTTATGTTGATATATCACTTCAATACTGATTATAATCTCTTGAAGGGTTGGCATACTTGGCATGTTTTAAGCCAAGTTGTATTTACACCATAATACCTCATGTGATGCAAGTGTTCATCATACACGTTGATAGCAGTCTACACTGCCTATTGTATACTTGTGTAGATACCTAGCATAGGTCATGAAATGGTATCAATATTCAAAGTATGGAGCATCGTTTTTCAATCTTGTGTTAGCCACCACTCTGTTCCTTCTATGGATACTCCTTGAGTTTCAAATCCAGATCTTAAAAATGCTCAAACCATTACTTCTATGTCTTAAAAAGGTCCAGAATTGTCCCAAATGAAATACCCTCTTATATTCCTGGGACAGGTGGACAGATCTGAAAAATTATCAATCCTCCCAAGCAAGAAAATATAGCACTGAAGTTACATACCTGAACAGAAAAAACTTTTCTTTCTTCAATTATTTCAAGTCTTCATACTTCTTGTTTGGTTGGATGCTTCCTGTCTCCTCTTAAGCAGGAAAATTCAACCCAGCTGGAGATGAGCTTTCAAATGATCCTCAATTTGCTGAAGAAAATGTGGCTTACAAACCTTCAAGCTAACATCTTCATTACTTATTGCATCCTCTTCATTTTACTTCCCTCCATAACCATGTTCTGTATCCTCTTGCATGTTATCTATGTGGTTTGGATGCAACATCTAAAAAATGGCATCATAGTAGATATCCATTACTTTGGCACAGTGTACAAGACTACTCTCCAACCAGCACCCTATTGGTGTACTTTCCCAGACCCTATCTAGAAACAAGTGATGCCAAGTAAGGAAAGGTCTTCTTTCTAATGCTAGCTTGATTTGAACTTAGTTATGAAAGCATTAAAACCAACAAACAAAGGATGTTACTTTATCTTAAAATAACAAATACCTCTAGGTTTGCCTCTGTGAGATCTTCCTAGAATAAAAAATATCTCCAGTTTTTCCTCTGTGTGTTTGACATTTTTAGGGTATCTGCTGTTTGTTTCACACACATTTTGCCTGACAATTTTTTAGGGTTCCATAAATTTTTCAGCCTCTGCTTCCTCAAAATTGTGCATCTCTGCCTGAGTAGCAACTGCGGAGAATGGTAGCAACTCACCCTGAAAGTATACCCTTTTTATCATTTGGTTGTGTCTCTAAATAGAATGGTGGAAAATTGACTGCAAAGGGTACACAAATATAAGTAGGACAAAATTCAAAAATAATTAATTGTAAATCATCATTGAAACTTAAAATAATTGGGCATTCTGACAACCTTGGATGAATTCTTGACTACCAGACTCAGATAACTTATTTTCTAGCTCTAAAATATGAGACAAGAGTTCCTCTAACCTCTCGCTTAGACCTGTCATTTGATCTGAAAGGCAAGAATAGCCCTGAAAAAATAGATATCAGTTTATTAGTATGCTAGAATACTATATTTTTTATTGGCACCATGTTCATCAAATTTAATGGATAAAATTTGAAAATGATTTATGATTAATGTTGATCCATTGCTTTTTTTCTCTATGAATTGGTTTTGATGCATTTCAATTCAAGATGAGATAGATGAAAAGAGAGAAAAGTAAGAGTTAACATATCGTTTTCATAATTGAATGCAGAAAATTGAAGATGAGTCAACACCCAATTTTGACAACCACTGAATGCCATGCATACGATGAGAGAATAGCCGATGCGAAGAGCTTGCTTAAATATGAATGTCCATGTAATGTTTGTTGTGGTGGGATGATGAGAAAAATACAAGTGATTTATGAACACATGTTAAAATCTGGTCATAGCGGTATAAGCCCTTTTTCCCTCAAAATTATTATCCAGACTGGATACAATTGCATAGCATGAGAGATGTAGAGGTGCCAAACATAAAGGAAAGGAAACAAAAATAGATCGAGAGGTAGGAACCTTAGATGAAGGGATTGAAGTTGATAGAATGTTGAATGAGGGTTTCAAGGATGATTGGCAGAAGTTGATGGAGGATGCTTCAAAACTCGTGTATGATACTTGCAAGTTGAGTCATGTAAAAATAACCCTTGTACTTCTTAACTTGCAAACAATGCATGGTTGGACAAATGAGAGTGTCGATGAGTTATTGGCATTTTTACATGAGTTGTTACCACCTAAATCCACATTGCCAACAAAACGTAGAGCATGTAAAGCACAAATCACTAAGCTAGGCTTAGGGTATGAAAACATCCACACATGTGTGAATGGTTGTGTATTATTTTGCAAAATTCTTGCAAGTGAGACTGAATGTCAGAAATGTAAAGAAAGGAGGTATAAACCAGGGTTTAAATCAAAGTCAGCGCCTAGAAAGGTTCTTCGGCACTTTCCACTAATCCCACGGTTGCTTCGAATGTACAAATGTCGAGGCATTGCTGAGCTTATGCAATGGCATGCCCAAAATAAGAGCACCGATGGAAAACAATGATTTGTGACTGATTCTAATATGTGGATGGAATTTGACAACATATGGCTTGATTTCGCCGAATATCCTCGTAATATAAGGTTGGGTTTAGCTCTAGATGGTGTGAACCCATTCTCGGATCAGAGTACTAAATGGTCAACTTGGCCAGTGTTTTTAATAAATTATAACTTGCCTCCATGGTTAGCAACCAAACCATTTTTCTTGATGTTGTCATTAATTATACCAGGAAAGAAAAGTGTGACTTCAGATACAATTGATGTTTATTTAGAGCCATTATTTGACGAGCTAGCAGAATTGTGGAAATGAATTGAAGCAATTCAAGTTTTAAGGGTTGGTGATTCAATCCAATTCACTTTAAGAGCTTATTTATTGTTTACGATACACAATATTCCTACATATGGCACTTTGACTAGTCTCAATATTCATGGATACCATGGATGTCTGGCTTGCATCTTTAAGGGTTTTGTGAGGCACTCAAGTAGTTTGCATAAGTGCATTTATTGTGGACATCGTTCTTATCTTAAAATGAAGCATCCATATCGGCGACAAAAGTCACGTTTCAATGGTCAAGAAGAGAATCGTGAAGCACCATTGGCAATAACAAGTGATTACATTATTGAGAATGGAGAAAAAAGAATGTAGTTTATTAAGGATGGTGGAATTTGTGGTAGTAAAAATGATCCACTTAATGATAGTGGTGTAAAACGATTGTGCATATTCTATAAGCTGCCATACTTTAAGCATATAGCCATTAGACATACTGTTGACTTTATGCATACCGAGAAAAACATAGCTTTTGCTATTATAGAAACTCTTTTTGGTGCATATGATACAGTGTCATCACGCCCAGACCTTCAAGAACTAAAGATTCGTCGAAATATTTGGGTTGAAAATATTGGTGATGGAAAATATAGAAAGCCTATTGCTCCTTATGTGTAGACAAAGGAACAACACGCACAATTCTTAAAGTTGATGTCTCAGACTCGCTTTCCTACTGGATATGTAAGTAGTAATATTAGACGCCAAACTGATAATAATAGTTTAAGAGGCCTCAAGACCCATGACTATCATGTCATAATCGAGTATATTTTACCTATTGTGGTCATATCAAGTTTGGAAAAGGTGCCAAGATTAGCAATTATAAAGTTGGGCCTAATATTGAAGAGAATGAGTTTGCATGTGCTAGATCCTTCAAACTTTGATAATCTGAGGGGAGAGGTTGTTGAAGTCCTTTGCTTATTGGAACGAGAATTCCCACCAACAATATTCAATATTTCTATGCATCTTCTTATACATCTAGAGCATGAACTAGAGCATTTTGGTCCAATAAGAACGAGATGGATGTATCCTATAGAACGATATATGAAGGTTCTGAAAAAGTTTGTTCGTAATAAGGAAAAACCAGAAGGTAGCATGTGTGAGGGATATTTAATGCAAGAGGCCATAGGATTTTACACAGAATATATGAAGGATTTTAGTAGTGTCAATCGACGTGTATGGGATGATGATGAAGACGAGAGAGTTGCAGGTGAAGTATTGGAAGTAAATGGACATCGCTTCAAGCTATTAAATGAAGAAGGAACTGTGATACATGCTTATGTTCTTCAAAACACATCCTCATTTGATAAGTGGCGTAGGTGAAATATTTTTTACATGATAATTTATTTATTTAATTTCATCTAATAGCTAAATTATTACCAATCTTACTATCTTGTATGTTCATATTCTGTGTAGAAAATATGAAGAAGAGATTCAAATAGGGATGCGTCCATCTCGAAAGCGAAGACTCTAGGATTTGAATATTGGTGGTGGTTCTTTCCCAAAATTTTATGATTGGATTACTGATGCAATAAATGATGCACAACAACAAGGTCAAGATATAATGATCGAGGAAATTGAGCTTTCATGACCTCCACATATATGGGCTTCTCATTTCAATGGCATGTGGGCTTATGGTAGTCATTTAAGAGTGGAAGAAAAGGACACATGAAAGGAAAATTGTGATTGTATTGTTAGTGTTGAATTTCATCACAACACTGAAAAGAACTTCTATGTTGGATTCATCCAAGAAATTATTCAAGTTGATTATGGTGAAACTAGTCCTATATTATTAAATTGTAAATGGATCAACCATCTGCAATACAACATGATGAGTATGGATTTTTACATGCAAATACACGTCAAATCTTATCAAAGACCGATGAGCCGTATGTTTCCCCTCTTCAAATTAACCAGGAATTTCTAATTGATGATGTAACAAGCCAAGGATGGTCATATGTCATTCAAATGGAGCCTCGTTCAACAAGACAATTCATGCAATATGTTGATATAATGGTCAATGGGAAATGTAATAGTTTACAAGAAACATCGGAAGAAGAAGCTGAAGATGGCCATAGAATGTTTGAAGAGGGAACTTATCTTCTCAATGAAGAGACTGAGATAGAGAATGTAATGCATGGTCATGAAAATCTATTGAATGAGGATGATGAAGAAAATAAAGCAGATGCATACATGAGTGACCAGGATTGAGATCATGATAGCAATGCAAATGATCACGATGATGATTTGTCACCTTAACTTTATGGAATAAATTTTCACTATGCAAATGGATTTTATTGTTTTGGCCATTGGGATTAGCTAGCCAAATGGTTGTAATAAACTTTGTATGGAATTTATCCTTCATTTTTCAATCTATTGTATATGCAACATTTTCATTTTTTGTTTTTGTCCATGTGTACATAAATCTTATATGGGTTATTCTAGTCATGTTCAACTTTTTTTCAGCACTATGTAATGTTTAATTGCTTGTGTTAGTTTGCATATGTTGTTTAAGAAAGTTACTGTGTGATTCAAATGGGTTCCAGTTAGTGTTCATGGTGTAAGAGTTGAATATTTAATGTAGACAATAGATTCATTACACTAGTTGGTTCTCCAAATAACATGTTAGGGATTCATAATTCTGAAAGACATCCTCTATGAGTTAGTTCCTTGCACATTTTCTGGTTTTAATTTTCAGCCAAATAGGATTGTTGTAGCATCCACTTAGGCAGCCCATTAATCCTAGGATATTGATAAATTTTCCCCTCTTTCATAAAAAATGATTGACTTCATCAACAAGGAAACAACTAGGCAATGGTAGACCTTTCCCCCCCCCGCCTTTTTTTTTTTTCTTCTGCATTTTATTTGTCTTAGAAATTTCATTTCCAGCATTGCATATTTTTCTAGGAAGAACTTATCTAAATATTCCATATTATCGCAGGAGGGTACCTTTACTGAACATGCTTTTAGAGGAGGTGCTCTCCTATCAGTCACAGAGACAACTCTTTATTAACTTTGGGCTTTTCTGATGATGGTATGAGCTAGTGTTTTAAGGGATCTGAATGTTCTGAAGGCCTCTTAGGTCAATAGTTTATGCTTTGTTTCAAACTCTTAGGGTCAAGGTTTTGATGATATAAAGTTAAAAGGAAGACTAACTAGATTTGTAGCGAGCCTAGGTACCTTTCATGCATGCTCTCTATACTAAACTTACATGCTGCTTTGTAACCTAAAATTCACTTTGCTTCCTCCTAGGCTTGCTACAAATCTGATTTAGGTGATGTTATGATCATCTTCCTCATATATCATATGATCATGTCCAAGATATTTCTGAAAAACTAGCATGTTTTGGACAATCAGACTCGCGAGAGATTTATTTAAAATTAAAGAAAAGATTTGAAGGCACATCTGAGGGGATTGGTGAGCCAGCATGTGACACACCCATTGAGGATATTCCTGAGCTAGCTAGTGCAACACTTGTTGAGGATATTGGTGAGATACCTAGTGCCACACCCATTGTGGCCAATTATGAGGAACCAATTCAGCCTTCTGCCACAGATAAAACACCAATTACATCTCCTTTAAGTAATGTGCTAGGAGCTGCACATGCTGTATCCACTAATATGAGTGGTTGTTCAACATCCACAACTGGTTATGAAGATCTATCAGCTTTCATCAAAAGACACAGAATTATTCAAGGCATGTATAGGAGCATACAAAGGGAAGCAAAAGAAAGAAAATCAGAAGGGAAGAAGGCTTACCTTCTTGAGGTAAAAGATGGCCAACCTACTGGACCAAATGCTTCAAGGTGGTCCATGTTGAGCCCAGAATTGGCCCTTTTTAATCATCTTCAATCATCTTTCCTGCCCCTGTCTTACACCATTTATCATGCTAATTAGACCTGTTGTCCTCACTTTATTTCCTCAAATTACCAAGGTATGAATAATCATTGTTTTATCTTATTAATGCTTATGATTGTGATAATTAAAGCTGTGTATCTCTCAATTGTGCTAACATATTATGATTTATGAAGGTAGTTGAGATAAATGGACTGCAGGAAGACGGGGCTGAACAAGTCATGAAGGAAGGGATGTTCGTTGCTTGAAAAGGGGTCCTTGGGGCTCGAATCATCAATTAAGGCACAGCTGTGACAGGGCAGCTGTAACAGAATGCGCTATCTTGAGTATGTTACTGCTCGAATCTAGCTGTGAGCTGGAAGGACCGCCACTCTTGGGTCAATTGATAACTTTCTCATATCTTGATGTTTCTGTTCTGCCATGTATTGTAAAAACTAGTTATTTAGGGTGCCTGAAGATCAGAGATCTTCATGGCTGCCCGATTATAGGATTGGATGTTATGATTTGTATGTATAAATATGGGGAGTTGCCTCGACCCAGGGGGTTGAACGACAGACAATTAATTCATTGTATTAGCAGCCGAGCAAAACTGTGTAATCATTCTTCTGTTAATATAAGGGGTTACTTATGAGTTAAAGGAATTCGTGTTGTTCAGCCAGCGTCTCTGTGTGAAGGCTGGGCCCATCTTCCACAGAGATTGCTGAGTTAAAATAGGATTTTGAATTCATCGTTGTGTGATGCTTTGTTCATGATATTTCTTTTTGTACACAGCAGCAACATTTATGGTGTGGATTTTCAGTACAATTAATATTAGAGTCCCTTGAATTTGGCAAGTAATACAGAGTGACAGTTGACTGAGTAGAGACTTTATGCAATTCGTGTGACAATTATACACAGCCTTGTTCATATTGCAGCTAAGTTGTGATCCCATGAGCCCTTGCAACTTATCTTTCCTATTATGATTGTTGATTTCCATTCTGCAATTCAATTTATTAGAACAGTTCACTCAATCCTTTGCAATTGGATTTCTAGATTAATGTTTAGTTATGCCTTATGATTTTCCAGAGTGATTAGATCAGACAGGTGATTATTCTAGAATATGAATGAGATTTCTTTCCTGCAATTGTTGATTAGATCTGATACCATTTCTTATTGATGCATGATAGAGAGGAATTGAAGTGTAGCAGTTAGAAGGCAATTGGGATTGCATAGATTTTTGGGATGAACATGGATGATAAAAGATAAAAGTATTCACTTCTAATAGTTTGGTGTTTAAGCATAGATTGTGCACTTATCCTTTGAAATAAAAAGACTTTCTCGGGTTGACAATAAATCTCATATGCTCTGTGTGTATTGGTAACAATTTATCTGCATATAGAGTGCTTGACATTTTGGCGCCGTTGCCGGGGAAGGATAAAAATTAAACACTAGTCATTAGTTGCATCTGATAATTGTTTTTAGTCAGTCTCTTGTTTACTGAAATGATCTGCTTCACATGAATACGAGGAGGGTAAAACACGATCACCTCCCAACTCCCAAAACCCCACAAAATACTAACAGCGCAGGTGGTTCGGGTCGTGGTCGAGGACTACCGTTGGGCAGAAGGACATTCATCGACTATCTTGTTGACAGAACTGATTCAGCTACCAGGACTCGTCAACGGGAAACTCCTATCAGAAGAAGCCCTGCTGATCCTGGGGTGCCAGCGTCAGGATCCACGGTGGAGAGTACAGTAGCAGCTGTGACTCACTCATATACCCCTGCTAAGGAAGGTACAGTTGACACAGCTGTTACAACTGAGGAGTACGCAGCTGTTACAATTGAAGAATACGCAGCTGTTACAACTGAGGAGTACGCAGCTGTTACAACTGAAGAATACACAGCTGTTACAACTCAGGAGTACACAACTGTTACAACTAAAGAATACGCAGCTGTTACAACTGAGGAGTACGTAGCTGTTACAACTGAAGAATACGTAGCTGTTACAACTAAGGAGTACGTAGCTGTTACAACTAAGGAAAAGAACGCAGGAACGAACGAAGAAGAGGATACAGAAGAAAAGATGAGTAACAGACATGAGACTGAAGAGGAAGAGGCAGTGGTAGAATACCATCATGAAAATTACTCCCTGCCAGAAGGAACTACGGCTACATTACAATTTCCAATTCAACAGCTAGAAGGGACAGCTCCTATGAAGAACATCTCACCATCGGTGTTGCCTCGCTTCCATGGCAGGACGGCAGAAGATCCAGACGAATTCCTTTTTGAATTTGATATCCTCTGTCGTAGCTATGATTATGTCACAGATGCCCAAAAGCTGAAACTTTTTCCCGCCACCCTGAAGGACAATGCATTATGATGGTTCATGAGCCTTGGGGGAGGAACTGTTGCTAATTGGAATAAGATGAAGCAAGTATTCCTGGAGAAATATCAAGAATATTGCAACACCAGGGACAAAAGAGAGGAATTATTCAAGATGGTGCAGAAGGAGGATGAAAGTTTGGAGGATTTTGTAGAAAGGCTGATGTACAATGTGCAAAGAGCCGGGCAGACGATCATGGGGCTGGATGTGCTCAAGATCATCTTGCTTCGAGGGATCAGGGATGATTGTTTAGACATGTTAAATCTATTAGGAAAGGGAGATATCTCCAAGGAACCTTTTGAGACGATTGTGGAATTATGTAAGAGATACTCCAGGGGATCTTCTAGGAATAATAAGCGGGATAAACGGGATAAGCTGGAACGTGATGTATTCGACATAACTCAGAAGTCATCCAATGGAGGAGCTACACGTGCAAAGATAGGCAATCTCCTTGAAAATTTTAAAACAGAAATGATGAGCTCCATCTCTTCGGAGATTGATGTCCTGAAGGAAAAACAAAGACAGGCAGTGGAAGATCTCACTCTAGGTGTGTTTTGTCCCTGATGTAGAAAGAATCATCCACTGAAAGAATGCCCTCTCGACAAAGTAGAAGTATGTCAGCTGTGTGAGCTGAACCATGACATGAAAGAATGTCCCACACTTCCCCAAGTGAAGGCTGTCCTACAGGCATCAACTCCAGAAGTGGAATTAGCCTATTTCATTGCACAGAAGAAACCTTGGCAGCCTCGAAATCAAGGTATGCCTCTGGACTCATTTCCATTTTCGAATAATATGAGCAATTGGAATAATAATATGCAAAATGTGAATACACAATTCCCTTCAAATTATGCTCAGTGGAATCCTTCCCAACCTGCAATACAAAACTTTAATTCATGGGGTCCTTGGGCACAACCACCACATCAACCTACGTCGTGGTCTCTTGGGTGGAGGAACTTCCCTCTTGGGAACCAGTTCCCTCAACCACCTCCACCTCAACAGTCACCATATTCTCCTCCATACCCTCAATTTCCTCAATTTCCTCAATATCCTCAATATCCTCAATACCCACCTCAGCAGTCGTAGCTGCAGCTGCAGAATAATCCTGTTCCTAATATACCAATACGGCCTCAGCTGCCTGCCCAACCTAATCCTAACCCGAATAATAAAATAGTCCATCAATTGGAAACTGTCAATATGCCAGCCTACTCTCTCTCCCCTGTACCTTGTAATGATATTCATCTACGATCTGGGAAGATAATAGAACCTATAATTACAGAAGATATTCCACCTTCTGTGCATGAAAAAGGAGAGAGTTCACAGCATCCATCCGATCCGGTTCCTATCACTGAAGGTGCTGAGCATCCCTTAGATGGGACAGCTGAAACATTAAATGAGAAATCAGATAATACACGGCCTACCCAGCTGGTAAGGCAACCACCATACCCTGAGAGACTAATGCTACCAAAAATAGGGGGGCAACCTCAGTTCAACCTCCTAGGAGAGTTGAAGAATCTTTATGTTAAAATCCCCCTTCTGCAAGCCCTTCAAGACGTGCCTATTTATACTAAAACCATTCGGGACCTGTGCACTAAGAAACCAGGAAGGAAACCTAGAGATCCTCCCACTGTTCACGTCATAGGGAATTTATCTGCTTTAATAACAGGAAAAACCCCCGTGACCAAGTATGACGACCCTGGAAATCCTAATGTCACTGTACATATAGGACAAACGCAGATACCCAATGTGCTAGTCGACTTAGGAGCAGCGATCAATGTCATAACAATTGAGACTGTAAAGAATCTAGGACTCACTAATTTTAGGCCGACCCCTACCATTTTAGAATTGGCAGATAGATCCACCATTAGACCCGAAAGGATTCTGGATGACCTTGTCATCTCAGTAGATTCATGGGAATACCTTGCTGACTTTTTGATATTGCAACCAAAATCACAGCTGGGAGGACATCCATTGATCCTGGGGAGGCCTTGGTTGGCCATAGTTGATGCTTGCATCAGCTGTCGATCTGGGTCCATGACTATATCTGATGGTACAAAGATTAAAAACCTCACCCTGTATCCTCCAGCTCGGCCAAGTTTAGAGGATGAAACTTCTCTCTGGATAGAACATGAAGAGGAGGAGGATGTTCAACCACTATTAACAATAGGGAAGGCCTTAACTTTTAAAAATGAAACAGAAGATGATGCCATTAGTAATTTCATTAGCGAACCTACTTCAGTGGATAAAGAAGTCTATCAAATCCTGAACATTACCCTTGGTAAGGAAGAACAAGAAAATCTTACGGAGGAAACACTAGTTGGTGACGCAAACATAATCCCAGTTTTGAAAAACTCGAGAAGTATTCCCATTGAGGTAGAGCCTGGAAGAACTCTGAACATCAACCCTGGTCTCTCCTCAGAAGAACAGACGCGCCTAATCAGTCTCTTGAAGGAACATAAGGGGGCATTCGCCTGGGAGTATACAGATATGTGGGGTATCCCTTCTAATTTGTGCACTCATCATATTTACATTAAAAATGACTCCCGGCCTGTGTGTCAACCCCAACGACGCACGAACCCCAATCTGAGGGATATAGTGAAGGAGGAAATCCATAAAATTTTGGAAGCAGGATTTATCTACCCTATTTCAGATAGTGAGTGGGTTTCCCCACTTGTAATTGTGCCCAAGAAAAATGGTAAATGGAGAGTCTATGTTGATTATAGGGAGCTGAACAAAGCTACGCAAAAGGATCATTTCCCTAGATGCCCTTTATTGACCAAGTACTTGATACCCTATCAGGGAAGAAGTTCTTCTCCTTCTTGGATGGGTTCAGCGGGTACAACCAAATTCAGATTGCTCCCGAGGACCAGGATAAGACCACCTTCACTTGCCCCTGGGGAACGTTTGCCTACAGGGTGCTTCCCTTTGGTTTATGTAATGCACCAACAACGTTCCAAAGAGCTGTAATTGGCATATTCTCTGAATTAGTTAATGATAGCATGGAAGTCTTTATGGATGATTTTACTCCCTATGGCAAGGACTTTGAGGAAGCACTGGAAAATTTAAAGAAGGTTTTAATTCGCTGTGAACAGTCTCGCCTCTCATTAAGCACTGAAAAATGCCATATGATGATGAGTGAGGGGGTGGTATTGGGAAATTTCATCTCTACTGATGGCATTCAGGTGGATCCTTCAAAAATTAAAGTGATAAAAAATATACCTACTCCTTAAACGCAGAAAGAAGTGCGAAGTTTCCTGGGACATGCTGGATATTACAGGAGGTTTATAGAAAACTTCTCCAAACTTGCTTCCCCTTTGTTTTCGTTGTTAATGAAGGATGCACAGTTTGTGTGGAGTGAAGCATGCCAGACAACGTTTGATAAGCTTAAAGAGAAGCTGTCCACATCCCCTATCCTAAGGGGACCTAATTGGACCATACCTTTCCACATTTCTTCAGATGCTTCTGATACCGCCATTGGAGCAGTACTAGGACAGCAGGATGGTCAAGTACCTTATGCTATCTATTATGTTAGTAAAAACTTAGCCCCTGCTGAACTTAATTATACTGTTACTGAAAAAGAATTCCTGGCTATTGTTTATTCTATTAATAAATTTCGGCATTACATTACTGGGTATCCTACATTTGTGCACACTGACCACTCTGCCATTAAGTATTTGATGAACAAACCTGTCACCAATGCCAGAGTAACCAGGTGGCTCTTGTTATTACAGGAATTTGATATTACCATTATAGATAAACCTAGAAAAGAAAATGTTGTTGCCGATTTTTTATCACATTTTACTAACAGTGATGACAGTTCGCCTGTTGAGGATTCTTTTCCAGATGAGAATCTATTCGCACTCTCAACTCATTCCCCCTGGTATGAAGACATTGCTAATTATTTGGTTGCAGGAAAGCTCCTGCCACATATGTCTAAACGAGAGAAGAGAAAAATCATCCAGCAAAGTGCCAGGTATTGTTGGCTCAATGGTCATCTCTTTTACACAGGACCCAATCTTGAGATTAGAAGATGTGTAAGGGAAGATGAGATATTTCATATACTGAAGGCTTGTCATGATGAACCTTGTGGAGGACACTTTGCAGACAAAAGAACAGGGCATAAAGCGCTGTGGATGGGCTACTATTGGCCGACACTGTTCAGTGACGCTAAAAGATATGTTCAGTCCTGTGATAGCTGCCAAAGGATGGGCCAACCTAATAAAACAGATCAGATGCCTTTATAGCCCCAAGTGGTACTAGAACCATTTGATAGATGGGCATTGGATTTTGTTGGCCCTATCAGCCCTCCTTCCAGACAGAAGGTTTACATTTTGGTGTGTACAGATTACATGACCAAGTGGGTAGAAGCTGTAGCTTTGGCTAAGGCTAATGACCAGGCAATGATTGATTTTCTGTACAATGAAATCTTTACCCGCTTTGGGGTACCAAAGAAAGTAGTTACCGATGGGGGACCGCAATTCATCTCACACCAATTTGAATCCTTGCTCCGGAAGTATCATGTGCAGCATAGGATAGCTTCACCTTACCACCCCCAGGCCAACGGTCAGGTGGAAAGTACTAATAAAGTTATTGAAGCAATCCTTACTAAAACAGTTAAGAGCCATCGAAAGGATTGGGTTGACAGGCTTCCAGAAGCACTGTGGGCATATCGCACAACTTGGCGTAACACCACAGGGTTTTCTCCCTATGATCTGGTGTATGGAAAGAGTGTCATATTTCGAATTGAATTTGAGATCAAGACCCCGAAAACAGCCACCGAAATGAATCTGGATGTAACAGAAGCCCAGAAGAGAAGATTGAATCAATTAAATGAATTGGATGAGAAACGGTTAGCTGCAGTAGACCAGACTGTGCTGCTTCAGCAATAGAGATCCAACTGGCATGACCGATTCATCGAAAAGAAAATCTTCCATGAAGGAGACTGGGAACTATTATACGACTCCAGATTCAAGAAGGATTTTAAAGGAAAATTACGTACAAGATGGCTGGGTCCATATTTGGTCGACAGGGTATTTGACAACGACACTGTTCTCCTGGTGACCATTGATGAAAACCGTATACCATTACTTGCTAATGGCCACAGACTGCGACTATATCGTAAGCCCATCTCGAAAGATGCATTCATTTCGCAAATTGCCGCCGATCCAGATTATCAGCTGGCACCAGAGCAGGAATTTCTCTCTGCCTTTCCCAATCCTTAAACTGAAAATCGTATTTGCTGTACATAAATAACTTCCTGCTGTAGCGTATAATTGTTGTTTTTTTTTTTCTCTTTGCATTTGATCTTTTTTCGTTTGCTGTTATTTTTCAAAAATTTTCAGGGAAGCGCCAGGAGATCGACCAGATTGGGCCCGTCAAGCGAAATTCTCCCTGTGCCGTCCTGCGCTGTATTTCCCTTTTGCCTCTAATAAAAAAAAAATAAAAAATTCCGGCAGCTGCGACATATTTTCCGGCAGCTGCAACATCTTTTCCGGCAACCGCGATATCGTTTCCCATCAACCGTAAAATCGTTTTCCCCCGCGGCCGCAAATCCTTTTTCCCGGCAGCTGCAACATTTTTTCTGACAGCTGCAACATTGACAGCTGCAACATTTTTTTTGGCAGCTACAACACCATGTCCCAGCGGCTGCCACCTCATTTCCCAGCGGTTGCCACCTCATTTCCCTGCGACTGCAAATCCTTTTTCCTGGCTGCCGTGAATCTTTTCTGGCAGCTGCAACATCGGCAGCTGCAACATCTTTTTCGACAGCTGCAACACCTCATTTTCTAGTGGCCGCCACCTCATTTCCCGGCGACCGTAATATCCTTTTTCCCGGCTGCCGTCAGTCTTTTCCGGCAGCTGCAACATCGGCAGCTGCAACATCTTTTTCGGTAGCTGCAACACCATGTCCCAGCCGCCGCCACCTCATTTTCCAGCGATTGCCATGTCATTTCCCAGTGGCCGCCACCTCATTTCCCAGCAGCCGTAACCCCTTTTTCCCGGCGGCTGCAACATCATGTCACAGCGGCTGCAACATAATTTCCCAGCGGCTGCGTTATCATTTTCCGTCGACCGGTAAAATCCTTTTCCCGACAAATGTGAACTTTTTCTGACGGACGTGAACTATTTTTCGGCAGCCGCAACCATTTTCTCGTAGCTGCAACAACTTTTCCGACAGGCTGCAACATATTTCCCACAGTTGTAAAACTTTTCCCACTAGCTGTAATTTTTCCCGCCGCCGTAAAACTTTTCCGTGACAGCCGTAATTTTTCTCGATGCCGTAAATTCTTTTCTCGGCTACCGTGAATTCTTTTCCTGTGGCTGCAACTTCTTTCCCAGCGGCTGGAACATATTTTTTTTTGGCGACTGCAATATCTTTTTCGTCGGCCGTGCTATCATTTTTTTGGCAACTTACAGTGGTAACTCGCGTGTTAACAGAAGAATTGTTCCAAACCTGCTAAATCATGGTGCTGATTCACCTCAATCGTGCCGGCGAACCCATCATTCCGACCTCGAGGATGCGATGGTTTGTGTTTCACCGGTGGAAGAAATTATTGCCTTATCCGAGTCATCATGATCACATGTCTGACTGTGCACGAGTTCGGCTCTGCGACGTCACCAACTACATGCTCCACCATTTTCCGCAGCATTCCGACGCACAGTCTTATGAGGTATGGCTTTCATTTATCACATGATTAAGCATTGATATCATTTAAATGATATTAGTCGTACCTTCACTCATACCACCATTATACCTGATTAAAACTTTCCCTTGTACGACGTAAACACTAATAACTGCCACCTTCCCCAATTCGGCATGGAAATTTCAAACGCTTTTCTGTGCTCAACTTTCCAAATTTGCTCATTCTCTCAACGTCTTCGCTCAACGATTCGTGCATCCTCTGTGCTGCAACTTCCAGTCTGGGATCCTGTAATTTGTGGAATAGCAACTTCAACTTGCATCCAGGACCATGGGGATTCCAGTTCGTCATGAACCTTTCAATACACGGGAACTCAGGCGAAATCTTCAAGTTCTTGCCATTTTTCAAGCTGCCGGCTGGCTCGAATTCTTTGAGCGATTGGACGGATTCGATCAGGACGCAGCCCAGCAATTTGCCTTGAATCTTACCAAAAATCACTCCACGGTGTGGGGGCTGCGCATAGAAGTCTCCGAGACCATTATATCCGAGGTTACAACCATCCCGATGGTGGGAAAACCATGGTTTAACCGACGAGTCCCTGCAATGGTTGCACGAGAAGAATTTTTACTCACAGGGGAGCAAGTTGAAGCATCCAGAAGAGGGATTGCACTGAACTCACTGCCGCGGCCATGGGACCAGGTTGTTGTCTTTCTCAAGAAGTACATTACTTGTGAAGGTAGATATCAAAATGTGTATAACTCTGAAATTCCTTTGCTTTCTCATCTCCGCCATGGCATTTTATTGAACATTCCATACTATTTATTGCACGACTTGCGTCATATGGCGACATTTGTTCAGTCTGCTAAGCACCCACTTTCCTCTCTCACCCACCATGGCCTTATCAAATTAATCATTGTAAGAACCCTTTCCCAACATCATATAACTTGGGAACAATTCATAACCCGACCTCAGCAACCCGTTCCCTTGCGGGTCGTCCCATTACAGCAACTACAGGTTCCACCACAACAGGAGGACCGGAGTTCCTCCATTGAAGTTGGGGGGAGGGATGAAATGGGAGAAGAACAATAATCCGGGGCACAGGTAGGACCATCTTGGGTGGGTGAAACCACATTAGAAGAACAACAACCGGGGGCAAAAGCTGGGCCATCTGGGGGGGATGAAACTATATTAGAGGAAGAACAACCAGGGGCACAATCAGAGCCATTCGGGGGAGATGAACCTCCGGCACAAGCAGAACCATTGGGGGATGAAACTGCATTTGAAGGAGAGAAATTGGAGGCACAAACAAAGCCATTAGTCGATGGTGTAGATAAAACCTTTGTGGAAAACCCAGATAACAGGGCAGCTCCGACAGCAGAAGGTGAAATTGGAGCAGCATCAAATGCTGCGACAATGGAACCTGAAGATGACAGAGCCAGGACAATGGAAGAAGACATTGAGCTGGTAACAATTGAGTCTTCACTTGAGTGGGTAGGAGGAGGAGCTGTGATTGAAGAAGAACAGCATGAGGAGCAAGAAAACATTCCTTCGACCTCAACTTTGGTTCCCTATGTCCCAGCTCCACAAAAGAAAACACCACAAAAGAAAAGAAAGAGAGCCACCAATGAATTTAACATAATATCACCAATTAGAAAGAAAAGAACTCGATCAGCTATAGCAGCAGAGGCATCCAGGAAAAGATGGGCAACCTTAGAGGCACAGGTTGAGCCCTCAATCCTTGTACCAAGACCGATGGATGCTCCACAAAGGACAGTGGAGGAAGAACCTGGAATTGAAGGACTTCTGGCTGAGAACGCAATGCTGAAAGAGGACCTCCAAGTACTTAGAAACCTGCAGAAAACAGGGTGAAAGAAAAATGTACACATTGATAGAGGCTGCAGAACAACTGGAGGGATCAGATTCTGCTGAAGCTGGGCACGAGGATGAACGAATACTTTGTCCCACCCGTGGAGAAATCTTCAAGGAAGCAGGCCACAAAATTATACTTAATACTTACTCAGCACAACAGACCGCAGCCATAATAAAGGAAGCAGTAGAAAAAGAAGGTGCTGCCACACAAGAACCAACATCTTTGAATATCCTTGCTGAAGCTGCCACTTCTCATGACACAGATATTAGAGAACAGATAGGAGAAGAACATGGGATGGAGGACACTCTGGAGCCTAATAAAGAATATACTGCAACTCCAGAATGTTCCCATGATACAAAGATTATAGAGCAGATGGGAGAAGAACCTGGAATGGAGGTCACTCTGGAGGCCAATGAAGAATTCTATACTGTAACCCCAGAATGCTCCCAGGACACAGAAATTTTAGAAGAAGAGGCACAAAGGAAGGACAGTGATAAACTGGAACAGGATGCTGTAACACAAGAACCAGCAAACCTGAATATACTTGTCCAATCGGCCAAACAGATGGGAGAAGAACCCGGGACAGAGGACACTCTGGAATTCAATGATGAACTTTGGGTTGTAACCCCAGAGGACTCCCATGACACAAAGCTCATAGGAGAAGAGTTGCAACAACAGGAGGATGAAGAGGCAAGCCAGGATGTTGTTACACAAGAACCAACATCCTTGGAAGTTGCAACAGGAACTCCTGAATTTCATTTAAAAGATAAACTTGGAGTGGATTTCATTCCCGATACACAGTGGGGTGAAGATGAACAGGTATAGACACCATGCTTAGGTGACACCAAAATCTTGGAGGAGGAGCTGCACAATGAGAAAGAGATCCAATCTCAGCAGCAGAAGGACAAGGAAGACACTGCTACACAAGAACCAGTGTCTCTAAAAGCAATGATGGTAGCTGCTGAAGAGAGCCTAAAGGATGTTGCTGCCACACAAGAACCAGCAACTCTCTTATTAAACTTAGATGTGCTAGAAGACACTGTCCCACAAGAACCAGTGCTTCTACCTCCTAGGAATGTTATTGATTTAGATTCATATTAAGGATTGCCTTCTAAGCCCCCAGGCACAACATAATGAGACTACAGGAATATTCCCACTACACTAACTGCATTTCCAGATACCAGCAATTAGCAGTGGAAGGGGAACAGTGATGGAGGAAGATGTTGGGTTACTCACAGAGGCTGTTCAAAAGATAGATAAGGTGCCTGGGTTTCCTACAATTCTTCCTCTCTCCATGGATAGAGCTCAGTACAGGACTCAGATTCTGAATAATGCAGGTTGTTGCATGAGGACATGCAACAGGGTAGTTGGGGGGAGATTTTGAGCCCAGAATTGGCCCTTTTTAATCATCTTCAATCATCTTTCCTGCCCCTGTCTTACACCATTTATCATGCTAATTAGACCTGTTGTCCTCACTTTATTTCCTCAAATTACCAAGGTATGACTAATCATTGTTTTATCTTATTAATGCTTATGATTGTGATAATTAAAGCTGTGTATCTCTCAATTGTGCTAACATATTATGATTTATGAAGGTAGTTGAGATAAATGGACTGCAGGAAGACGGGGCTGAACAAGTCATGAATGAAGGGATGTTCGTTGCTTGAAAAGGGGTCCTTGGGGCTTGAATCATCAATTAAGGCACAGCTGTGACAGGGCAGTTGTAACAGAATGCGCTATCTTGAGTATGTTGCTGCTCGAATCTAGCTGTGAGCTGGAAGGACCACCACTCTTGGGTCAATTGATAACTTTCTCATATCTTGATGTTTATGTTCTGCCACGTATTGTAACAGCTAGTTATTTAGGGCGCCTGAAGATCAGAGATCTTCATGGCTGCCCGATTATAGGATTGGATGTGATGATTTGTATGTATAAATATGGGGAGTTGCCTCGACCCAGGGGGTTGAACGACAGACAATTAATTCATTGTATTAGCAGTCGAGCAAAACTGTGTAATCATTCTTCTGTTAATATAAGGGGTTACTTCTGAGTTAAAGGAATTCGTGTTGTTCAGCCAGCATCTCTGTGTGAAGGCTGGGCCCGTCTTCCACAGAGATTGCCGAGTTAAAATAGGATTTTGAATTCATCGTTGTGTGATGCTTTGTTCATGATATTTCTTTTTGTACGCAGCAGCAACATTTATGGTGTGGATTTTCAGTACAATTAATATTAGAGTCCCTTGAATTTGGCAAGTAATACAGAGTGATAGTCGACTGAGTAGAGACTTTATGCAATTCGTATGACAATTATACACAGCCTTGTTCATCTTGCAGCTAAGTTGTGATCCCATGAGCCCTTGCAACTTATCTTTCCTGTTATGATTGTTGATTTCCATTCTGCAATTCAATTTCTTAGAACAATTCACTGAATCCTTTGCAATTGGATTTCTAGATTAATGTTCAGTTATGCCTTATGATTTTCCAGAGTGATTAGATCAGACAGGTGATTGTTCTAGAATATGAATGAGATTTCTTTCCTGCAACTGTTGATTAGATCTGATACCATTTCTTATTGATGCATGATAGAGAGGAATTGAAGTGTAGCAGTTAGAAGGCAATTGGGATTGCATAGATTTTTGGGATGAACATGGATGATAAAAGATAAAAGTATTCACTTCTAATGGTTTGGTGTTTAAGCATAGATTGTGCACTTATCCTTTGAAATAAAAAGACTTTCTCGGGTTGACAATAAATCTCATATGCTCTGTGTGTATTGGTAACAATTTATCTGCATATAGAGTGCTTGACAGTCCACAGAGTTGGGCATGAGAATAAGGTCTCATTTGGATGTTACCAAATCCAATTTTGTAGATCAAGATCCAAGAAATGTTGATCTAGTGATCCAACAAATGGAAAATGTTTTTGAGACTATTGGTGGAAGGATTTCCGTTAAACATTACAAGTACAAAATGAGAATTCTGATGAATAATTTTAGGCATAAATGCAGAAAATTAATCTTGGATGGAAAAGATAGGGAGAGCAACTTGAGTCCCAAATAGTGGGAAGATTTGAAGGAAAGTATGCGTGCTGAAGATTTTTTGGCAAAGAGTTCAAGAGGGAAGAAAGGAAGAGATCTTGTAAAGGCTCGATATTTTTTGGGTCGGGTGGGTTGAGATCCAAACAACACATATGTGTAAGTATATGGTTTTTTTGCTGAATATTGTACATTCTGTTATGCATTTTAATTTGTCTATATTTCCAACTAATTGTGTGTTGACAAGGATTTGTAGGTTGAAGGAACTGATAGAGATCCCAATTTCAATGAAATGGTTCAATATATGACAGACTTAGAAAATTTTAAACAAAACTATATGTCAAAAAATCCAATAGAAAGTTCCTTGCCATCTATTGAAGTTGATAGAAGCCAAACAAGAGCCCCATATACTGCTGAAAACGATAGTAAGGATTATAACGATGCAATGAATCGTCGTATAGATGGGTTGTCAGAGAAGATGTTGACCATAGCCTCCTGCATAGAACCTCTTGTTTCCGCATTCAAATCAAATAAGGGATTTCCTATTGATTTATATGAGGTAAGTAATTATCATTCCCTTGCAACCATTTCTTCTCTTGAAATTTTAATCTGTTGATGTTTTAGATCCATTTCACTTCATTCTCGTGGCCTCTTTTTTTTAATGGCAATGCTTGTTAACATTAGGAAAAAATTGTAAATATGGGTGGTGCAAGAATGTTGAAATACCCAAAAAATGGTCACGATCAAGCAAAGGTATGTACTAAACCAATAGTAGTTTCTGTGGATATCTACAAGCCTTATATCTCAGAATCTGATTTAATTGGTTTACTTTTTTTGTTTTTGACAGTGCTCAATAATTCTAGTAGAGCATGAAGTAATCGAGGAAGGTGAAAATGTTAAAATATTAGATACATATGACGGTGCTATTGCTAGCATTGGATGAATTCATTCACTTTCTGTGATCCATGGAATGACACTTGGTCCCGAAGATGCAAATGTGAATTTCATCAATGTTACAAGTAACATTCTACTTCCGTATGAAGATAAAATAGATGGATGTCTCCGTTTGAAGGAGAAGGAAAGGAGTTTCATACGGTTTCCAAAGAAGTTTTTGGAAAAGTCATCAATCTAGATTATTTTCATGTTCTTATCATAAATTGGTTATGTTGTTGATGATAGAAAATTAGAGAACATTTTGTCATACTTGGTTTGGGTCATTATTCATAGCCATGTAATTAAAATCAGACAAGAAATTGGTTTTGCAGTTATTAGTTGAAAACTGTTATGTTCAAACAATGAATACTTATGGTTTTGTTGTTCAGTTACTATTTTCAAAGAAGAATTTTTTAAAGAAGGGAGGTTTTTGGAGATTTTCGGGTGTGAAAATACCTCTACTTTACCATCCAACCAATCCCTATTGATATCACATAGATATGTGACAAATTAGTGTTTTTTTGCAATATGCTTTTCATTCACGATGCTTCCTACTGTCATCATTGTCAAGAGGCCTATGTATTCCCCCGGTCCCAACCACATTTAAATGGTCTAATAAACGATCTGTTCAATTTTCATTTTCTAACATGTTATTTGATGGCGATGTTTTTGGATGTTCTTCATTAGAAAAAAACTGGACCAGTAAAAACTCAATCCATTGATGTCTATAAACTTATGAGTGCAGGTTGGGCGCCCTATGTTTGATGAGTTTTTGAAGAAGTATATCTGGTATTTCAAGTTCCAATCCATTGATATCGATTCATGCTTAGCTTTTCTAAAGAATAATCTTCCTAGCATAGAGAATGAAGTTGATTTGGATGTGTGGGTAGATGGTACTAGCATTCCTTAGTATGTCATGTAACCTATTTCCACCATCCACCATAGGGTTTTGTCTGCATTATGAGGATTCATTGCTGGACGAATGATTTATGATGAGGAAGTGAGTAAGTGGCAGGGTGAAGAGAGGAAATTTTACTTAGAGAGTCTACCCAGGAAACTCGAGCCATCTCAGGTGTGCATTCTTTTCAAATTCCAACTCCATGATCTTTTATGATCTTTTCTTCCATCGAAAAATTTTCTACTGAAAATGATAGAAGAGAAAAGTAATGACCATGTGTACAATATGAAATCTATTTTCTTGTCATTTTGCACTCAACTTTGCTTATTGGTCAAAACCTCAATAAATTTCACGAGCACCACAATTTTCTTCCACTTTTTCCATGAGTTTCCTCATCCCTTTTTTATATGCCATTAGTGTGGGGAAAACCAGAGCATGAATGAAAACCTCAGTGGATGGCTTAATGGGATTAATTTTTACATCTAGATAACATGCTTCTTAGTTAAATTGAATAAGACTTATGCTAAGGTGCCAAGTCTTCAAGGTCCCTAATTTGCCAAATTTTCCTAGCACTTATAGTGGTCCTCATCCCTTTTTGACATGCCATTAGGGTGGGGCAGACCAGAGCAATAATGGAAACCTTAGTGGATGGCTTAGTGGGATTAATTTTTACAATCAGATTACATGCTTCTTGGTTAAATTGCATGCAAGGGTATGTTCTATACATTATTCTTCATTAATAGAAAATGACATGTATATTTCGAAACATTAAGGAAATAATTTAGGATTGTATCCATGGTCTCAACAATCAATTTCGAATTGGGCTAGGCAGGTGTCTTAAAAAGAAAGGCCATTTAGCGAGGTGTACTAGGGTTGGATGGTTAGTAGTCCTAGGGCAGGCAATCTGTGAAAGGAAAAAAAATCTGACAGGCAGGTTCAAGGGGAACCGACCTTACTCTAGGTGGGCATAGAAGACCATAGCAGGGTATGGGTGGCAGGGCCTCCACACAAAGGAAACGACAAATGGTAGTAAGATTGATATAGGGAGGCGGTGGTACATCATTTGGAGCCAAGCCAAGGAGATGAGCCAGAAATAAAGGTTGAGATATGTAAGAATGTAGTTCCATCTATGTGTGCTTTCTCTTCCTCACCAAGTTGTCTATGTTGTAAAGGAAGTGATGTGGTTTATACTTCCCACATGCAATCTTTTGATCACCAGTAGTCACGAGTTCAACTGGAAAGGAGCCTCCCCGAATGAGTTGTCACAGGTTGAATTCTTGTAGTCCTATCAGTTGCACACTGAACATATGTCCTAAAGTTCAAAACATGAGATATTGCTAATCATTTATCTCAAATGCAAATGCAGCCATTGATTCTCTCGATTGAAGTTTGTGCTGTAGCATGGGTTGTAAATTGTAATGTTGTGATGGGTTATTGTAGTTGACAATAAAAAGTTCAATGCAAAGACAATCATTGAGTAGTGGTAGCTGTGGGTTTGATTGGCATAGAGCTATGTGAATGAGTGGTCATGGGTTTAATTCTTGCACTGATGTTCTGTCCTAAGTCGCGAGTTCAATGCTTGACCAATTTTATAGTGTTTGAACATTCTATGGGTTCTCTTGATTGAAGTTTGTTTTATGGAAATGGTTCTAATGTTGTTACGGGTTCTTGTTGAGTAACTTTAGTTTGTTTTAACTTCTTAGTGAGACTATTGTGATTCAATAATCAAAATTTCTATGCACAACTGATTGTGATAAGTAGTTATGAGTTTGATTCCATAGTGCAATTGTCAATCAGTATTTCTGTGTTCAGTGCCCAACATTTTCAATTAGTAGTTGTGAGTTGTGATGTAGCATGGGTTCTAAAGTCTTTGTGGGTTCTTGTTGATTTTAGTTTTTGATCCATGAAACAATTGTCAATTGGAAATCAAAAGTTCAGTGTGTAGAGAATTGTTTATCATAGTGCAAGGAGCTGTGTGAACGAGTAGTTGGGTTCTTGGTGACTAATTTATTTCATGGAATGTGTTTAAATTTCTGAGTTTTATATTTCAAGACTAATTCCCACAATATGACTGGTAATATTGATACACAAATATAACATTCAACAGTCCATGAATAAATTTCAAATAGAATTCAGAGTAGATAAACATGGACAACATACTAATGTGTGATGTATATGACGAAAATTATCAGTTGTTTTAGCAATAATTGTAACATCTCCATTTACATTGGATTTCTAAAATGAATCAAACTTGGAAATTGCCTGTAGGTTATTAGCATGCTGGTACATAATAGATCTCCTTCCCAGACACACGAATAAGGCATAAATTGATGAGGTTTTTACCTATAGATGACAACTTGCTAGTGTGGAATTGACCATATCCCTTTTGGCACACAAAAATGTAGAAAAAACATGATGTAGATAACTCCTAGCCACAACAATCAATCCCAGCGATGGATAATTCCTCCTTGGAAACTCAATTTGTTGGATAGCAATGTATATCAACTGATTTAGAAAGTGAATATGCCCAACAGTATAGTGAGTTTCCCCTTTTGACCTCAGTTTCAAAGCTCTAACCAGCAAAAGGGAAGAAATGAGTCCCACGTCCCTCTTGGGGTTGTATCCTCCACTAGAAATAATGTGCCCTCTCCTACTAATCAAAGTTGTAGCTATTATCGTGGTGCCCATGGTATCATTGTAAGTGCCTATTTTGGTTAAGTGGATGTTTACTTTGGTGCTACATTGGTAATTTTCCTATTCATGTCGATGAATAAATCCTTGGATTTACTAGTGGTAGCCTGGAGCTTGTTTAGTTGTGGGGATATTATCAATGTGTTGTTGGTATCCTTGGTATACTCCATTATTTATCTAAATTTATGGTTTTATAATGATATTTTTCTTCTATTGGCAGGTTGTTTATGATGTTACTGATCAGGAGAGTTTCAATAATGTGAAACAATGGTTGAATGAGATTGATTGCTATGCGAGTGAGAATGTCAACAAGTTGCTTGTTGGAAACAAATCTGATTTGATTACTAATAGAGCTGTTGATTATGATACATCCAAGGTAATGTTAAATGCTGAGTAGCTTTGGCATCATGTGCGATGCTATGTGTTTCACTCTATGCATCATCATCTTTGACTTGATGAGGATTTAAATATGAGTGTGCCTTGAAGTTGTTGGTGCTCTGTTTTTTGTTAATTGCAACACTATGGCAGTTTGTGGTCTTAAGTTTGTTGACTTGGCTTGTAGATTCTTTTTTTATTAATCTCAAGGGTTAGTTTTTTTTGTCACTTTTTCAGTCTACATTTTTCTTGACATGCTTTGTGTATTTTTTTATTCAAGGCATTTGCTGATGAGATTGGCATTCCATTTTTGGAGACAAGTGTGAAGAATGCAACAAATGTGGAGCAGGCTTTCATGACCATGGCTGCTAAGATAAAAAACAGGTGCACTTTTTGTTATGATGTTTTCCAACCTTTAACAAGCGCCTATATTATACAATTGTGATGTTAGATGTTTGTTTGACTCCCTAATTTTTATTGTGTGTAATGGTGTAAACCTGTGCCGAAAAATCCTAATGAATCTGATTGAGATTCTCCTTTTTCTATGATCTTGTTGTTTTATGATAAAGCTATTTTAGTAGTTTCTCAAGTGTCAAGTGGTGATACATAATTCAAATTACATGTCGCGACTATTGGTAATATTGTTGGTTTGAGACACGTTCCTATTGTCTATTTTATTGAGCATAACTGATATAACATTGGGAAAATACTATTTTTTTTCAGGTCGTGAAAGAGTGTTGTAACTATATACCTTGTCCATTCATTGCTTTGAAATCAACACTGTAGATGAACTCGCAAATTTTTATGGCCAAGTGAATTTTATATAGAAGTTTGTATTTTGCAAGCATATAAATACTCATGCCTATCATGTATTGATTTGAAAATTTTGTTGCATGTGTATCGAACCTTCATCTATATTCTATTATTGTTTGCTTGTTTACTTGTGTGGGCATTAACATATGACTTGTCTCTGTTCTACAAATATTTTAACATAAAATTTGATAAACCTCATTGATTGCATTTGATAAGGGGCATTAAAGAACTACATCCCACACTCTACTTGTTATTCCTAAAGAATTTCTTGTATGTCTTGTCTCCATAGAGAAACAGTGCCAATGATTATGCCATTTTTAGTTCCTGAACCTAAACATTTTAATTTCTAGGTTGCATGCATTCACATCACTAACCCTTCTTCATAACAATTTTGGTCAGGCTCTAGGCTTCCAGGCTATAAAATATTGCAAGCATCTTGAGCATATCTATCAATATGCTCAAGATATTCATGCCCGAGTGAATTGTATCCAGAAGTTTGCATGTTGCAAGCATATAAAATTATAAATACTCACGCCCATCATTTATTTATTTGAAATTTTTGTTGCATATGGATTGAACCTTCAACCATATTCTATTATTGTTTGCCTCTTTACTTGTGGCGGCATTACCATATGACTTGTCCTTGTTCGAGTGACTCAGATATTTTAACATAAAAAATTAAATATCAAATTTTATTAACCTCTCATTGATTGCATTTGATCCACGACATCAAAGAACTATATCCCACACTTTATTTGTTGTTTCTAAACAATTTCTTAGAGTCAACAATGCCAATGATAATTCCATTTTCAATTAAGCTTTTGCCTAGGCCTGGACATTTGTAATTTATGGGTTGCATGCATTCGCATCACTAACCCATCTTCGTAACAATTTTGTTGAGGCTCCAGGATTTAAAATATTGCCAGCATCTTAAGCATATTTATCGACCAAAGCCTAGTTTTCACGAAATTGTTGAACCACAGAGAGACTGCTATGTTTCTCTTTTTACAAGGAATTATTTCCTAAGATGCAGCGTAGCCTTGAAAGAGGGTTTTCGACAAAACGACTTCCCCTATACTCTAGAATAGAGCGTCCTAGATAGAGTCCTCATTGTATTGCAGGATGGCAAGTCAACTTGCCATGAATAGCAGCAGACCTTCTACTGTACGAATGAAAGGGCAGTCTGTTGTTCAGAAAAAGTGGTTGTTGCTCATAAGACAATTCCTAGAATAATTTTTATTGCAATTGGTTTTGAAGAAGTGAAGTTGAAGATAATTGTATGTATTTTGGATCTCAGACAGGCAAATGGCTCTTGTTGTCGAGAGATCAACAATTGATAGACAATTAAAACAAATTTATTGCAAGTTGGATCTTGTTTTCTTTTCTATCTGTGAAGGGTAGCAGCTTGCTTTTGTTCCTAATAATTTGTACAACCATGGATTATTGTACTCATGCGTAGTTTGTAAGATCATTCTTCTTTGAATTTTCATCATTGTCACAGTTGAACTGCTATATCTTAGAATTCTTTTAGTACTTGAATCATTTTTCTTGAATGTGTTTGACATTCATTTTGTCCCCATTTTTTTCTGTCTCTTTTTAAATTTGATTGCTATTTGAAAATTCAAGAGACGTTCAAATCGAAGGATTTTAATATCTATATAGTTTCCTATTTACATGTTTTAATCGCTGTCATCCTTGAAGACCTAAAATTTAAACCTTAATTTAGAGTATTATATGTAAAGATTAATTTAAAAGGATTATATGTTTAAATGCAACATGCCTTATTTTTTTTAAGGTTCTTTGATGGATCGGTCAAAACTTGAATCCAAGGCCATGATAGTGGAGACATGATTGTAAAATGGACAAATGAATTCATAATACTGATTATCTTTGCTGATTGGGATATCGATCTTGATTCAAAGAAATACAGGAATTAGGAGGGCCCAGGTTTTAATAAGAGTAGTACACCTTAAAAAGAATTTCATGTTACCTACTTCTTATTTCAAGTACTGTTGTTGACACATCAACATGACATCAGGAGATGTGGTGCATTGTGCATGGCAGTCCCTGCATGCGATTTTGTAGGGTTGATCCAATAGCTAATTCTACTTGTCTAGTTTTGTTTCTAAGGAAATATTTGTTCATTTGTGCCTGTAATACTGTCTAGTTAGTTGGAATTTGACCATTACTGTTGATGAACGGGAATTGGTTATTATTGCTATTTACACTTTAAATGTCCCTTTTCTTCTGTTTTATATCAATGCCATGCTTTCTGTTGCTTCCATTAAAAAAATTCAATGGAATTTATATATTGTGAAAAAATTTCAAGGGAAGTTATGTCATAGATTTATTTGTCCAAGCTTTGTCAGTTTATTTTGGAGACCACGATAATAGCTGCACGCCATCTGCAACTTTGACAAGCCATTATGGATCTATAGTAACTTGGTAATCATTATTTTGGATGGTTGAATGCAAAATTTGTTTGAATATCTTCATTGTCAAGCAATAACAACTTCTTAAAGGGTGCTAGCTCAATGGTAGAGCACCTGTCTAATTATAGCAGTAGATTGGTGGTTTGATTCCTCTATACCCTATCATAAATTAGTGACTAAGAAAACAACTAAATTCGCATATATACAACTATTAGTAGCTAATTTCCAGTATCTTATAGAGTGACTAACGTTTAGTCGTATTTAGCTTAGTCATTAATATGTTATCATCTAGTAGTTTATTTAGTCGTATATTTGGTCATTAATTGTGGCAATCAATGACTAAATCATTGACTAAATCAGTGACTATCAATGACCAAATCAATGACTATTAATGACTAAATCAATGACTAAATCAGTGACTATCAATGACTAAATCAATGACTAATAAGTCAACCAATTAATGACTAGTGAAATATGACTAACTATAAGATAGTGGAAATTGGCTACTATTAGTCACCAACTCAAAAATAGTCGTTTATAATTGAATTTTAGTCATTAATTCCTCATTTTGTACTAGTGAAATGATACTCAAGTAGTGGTTGTAAGTAACCAAGCAAAGAGGCATAATATTCAGACTCCTACATCTGCCATACCTACATTGAATATTGAGGACAATGATGTGGAAGATGAAAGGATTCCAGCAAGCTCTTTCTCTACTGCTGTGCCTATTTTACAGGAAGTCACAGAACCCCCCCAGCCTGTTATAGGTTTACTTAACAGCATAATGATGGATGACCCTATCACCGATGAACATTTTCTTGAGGTCACTACCGCTGTTCATACACCAACTTCTTCACTCCCATTTTCCTCTATTGAAGTTCTTCTCACTCCATCCTCTGAGGTTGCACCACCATCCACCATCTCTCAATTATTTGATGCACTAACTTGCATCACTCCTTCACTTTCAACCTTGTCAGTTCCACTTGCCACTCCACCACCAATAGTTACAGAGATCTAGTCTCCAATTGTCTCTCTGCAACTACCACCATATACTTCATTGCCACCAGCCACTGATGTCCAAGAACCAATCACTACTTCTTCACCATCAGTTGCTGCAAACCTTATTTCACTTCGTTAACTTCTCACTTCAACTACTTCTCCAACCTCTATACCATCAGTTTCTGAAATCATCCCTTCTGCTCTGACTACCTCCCATATCACCATTCCAATACCCAATGCTATTGTTACATAGACAGCTCCATGAATTGCAACAGGAGATGTAGCTACATCTTCTACTGAGTTGATAGCTTCTTGTGAGGGAGATATTGTGGTTCCCTTGGAGATTATTTTTATAGCAAATCACAAAAGGCTGTTGTAAGGAAAGGTAACAAGAAAAGTATATATCAGAGTGTCTTGTAGGCACCTTTCCCTAATAAAGTTATTTGGACCAAACAATCTGATGATGTCCAGCGGGAAGCATTGGATACTGCTGCAGCCATGGGAGAATTTGCAGGGGAAAAATTTGATTCAGTGATTTCACTAAATAAAGAAATTGACATGAAGAAGGAGGAGCTGAAAAAGCTTCAGGAATAGATAGTAAAAATCAATGAATGACATGAATTTGAGCTTCAGAGATTAAAGAATGATTATGAAAATCAGCTCAGGGACCTAGAAGAACATAATGATTCCCTCCAGGATAAATTGCAGGATTCAGAGGTTCTAAATACTACCAATGCTGTAAAGATGGATATGTTAGAAAAACATCTTGAGGATGCAACTGCAAGTGCAGCCTCTGTTCGGATATCCACATCATCTTTTTCAGGATCTTGCATGCAATTAGGGTTTGCATGCACTTTGGATGCATCCTAGTCATCAGGTTGATGCCTCCAGCACCTTAGCCACCTTATTCTAGCACCCGGGAGCTTCTTACATCAGTTTAGTTAGCCTCCCATGCGCCCTCCACTAAGCCCACTTCCCTATATCAGTGCTACACACTTCAGTTACACATGTTACACTCAGTTAGACTCAGATTGACACCTGGATGACTGGTTCTTGTGCATTGACAACCACCACTGATTGATGATGAGGACTCCTAGTTGGAGTCAAGCTACTCCATTCAGTGATTAGAATGACATCCTTAGTCAATTCGAATTGCTCAGTCATTGTTAATATATTGTATTGTATTTTCACCCTTATTGGGATATAGAGCACTGATGCATGATTTTTGCACAGTTTACACCATATTTTCTGAGTTTCATCTATTGTGATTGATTTACTTGTTCATTAGATCTGTTGTGACTAATTTTACATGGTATCAGAGCCATTGCAGGGACAAGATCTCTTTTCTACAAGTTTTTCTACAAGAAGATTTGAGTGAATTTGCTCAAAAATTACAAAAAGTTTTGGCATGACCTATCTCAAGGGCATTCATTCCTGTGCATGCAAAGCTTCAAAATACTTCCAATACCACTCCAGAAGCTTGAGTTTCCACATAAATCCTGGATCTGATACATTGGACCCATTCAACATTGCTTGATCTCCAATCCCAGGTGTGATGCAACTCTAAAAGGGTGGATTGTTCGACCTCATTGTTCTTGGTTTTATTGTGATTTGCAGGTTATTGTCTCCATCAATTGCATTCGCTACTTTTCCCTTGCAAGCATTTCTACATCAGTGTGCACTCGCTCCTAGCAATGGAATACTCTTCTTCAAAGCCTATCCTCACCCCATTCAATTATTTTGATTGGAAAGATGATATGGAGATCATATTACGTTCAAAAGGTTACTACCGAGTTACTCTTGGTCTTGAATTGGAGCCAAACACCTTTTCAGATAGAACCAAACACTAAAACAAGCTTGATGAAGCTTATGGTATTCTTTGTATCTCCATCTCCAAAGATCTTCACTTCCATCTCAGTGGATTGAAGACTCCAAAAGCTATATGGGAGCAACTTGAAACACTATTTGGAAAGCAGGACGAGCTTAGGGATTTTCAATTAGAGAATGAATTGATTGCCCTTAGTCTTGAGAATTTCGAGACCATTAATGAATTCTTCACAAAATTCAAGAACTTGAACATGCAGTTGAAGAACAGTGGAGTTATCAAAGAGGATAAGCAATTGATCCTCTCCATTCTCAGCAAGCTTGGTAAAGATTATTCGGTATTTGTCTCTACTTTCAATTCCGGTCGGCTAACTACCCCGAATTGGAAGATGCCTACCTTGAATGCCTTCATTGAGTCCATCACAAAAGAGCATGATAAGTTGATTCAAATGGGGTCCATAAGCTCCAAAGATTCAGCTCTATATGTTCAAGGACCCAAGATCTTGAATGGTAAAGGAAAGCAAAAGAAGGAGAAGCCCAAATTCGAACCTCACAAGCAAAGAGAGAAAGGCAAACAGACGGATGCACCATCCAGTTCGAAGTTCAAGCAAAAGGGAAAAGAAGGTAACCAAAAATCTAAATGTACTTATTGCAACCGTGGCTTTCATCCTGAAAGTTCATGTATGAAGAAGACTATAGATCAAATGGCCCTCCTTTTGGAAAAGAACAACATAACTCTTCCTGACGGTGCAAGGAAGAAGGATAGGAATGATGATCATGAAAGAGGACAAGCACTCATGGCAACTGTTTCGAAGCCCACTACTCTCTTGATAGATTCGGGTGCATCGAATCATATGGCTGCAAATATTGATTCTTTTTCTTCATTTGAACCAAACAGCTCCATCCCCATCCATTTGGGAGATGACTCAAAAATTTCTTCAAAGGGCAAAGGTATGATTCATGTATATCATGGAAGCTTTCAGAATGTTCTCTATGTGCCTTCCTTGGCTTCAAATATTCTTTCTGTGTATCAAATGACAGACACTGGTGAACCAAAGCAAGTTACATTTAGCCCTAATATAGTTGAAATTTCTGATATCAAAAGTGGAAGACTTGTTGCAGTTAGAAAGGCAAACCACACTACAAAATGCTATGAGTTTTCACACTTTATTCCGCTTGCAAAGCCCACTGCTCTTCGCACACATGGTAATGAGGTTAGTAGGATTTGGAATGAAATATTTGGACATCTTAATTATAAGTATTTGCTGCTGTTATCAAACAATTCCATGGTAGATGGTCTTCCACAACTCCGTTCCTCGAAGGGAATATGCACTGGTTGCATTATTGGGAAGCACCCCGAGCACAGATTCGACCACGGCAAAGCTAGTATAGATTCTACAGTTTTGGGGCTGATACATTCTGATATCAGTGGTCCACTGCCCCATACATCATTAAATGGTTCAAGGTATGTTTTGACATTTATTGATGATTTTTCCCGCTTTACATGGGTATTTTTTCTCAAAAACAAGTCAGAAATGCTTGGAAAATTCAAGGATTTTAAGGCTTCTGTTGAGACCGCCACTGAGAGAAAGATCAAATCTCTTAGATATGATAATGGTGGAGAATATATCAAGTCTGAGTTGCTGTAAATTTGTTCCCATAGCAAAATTCAGATCCAACATACAGTTCCCTACACACCCCAGTAGAACGGTGTAGCGGAAAGGAAAAATCGGTCACTGAAAGAGATGGCTACATGCATGACTGAATCAAAAGGTTTGGCTGCAAATATTTGGGCTGAAGCAATCAATGTTGCTACATACATACAGAACTGTGTTCCACATTCATCCGTGAAAGGTATGACTCCTTTTGAAGCATTCTTTGGTCACAAACCGGATGTGTCAAATTTGAGAGTTTTTGGTTCTACTGCATGGGCTAGAATTCCTTCCAAGAAGAGACGAGCTTTGGATCCACAAAGTATTGAGTGCATACTGATAGGATATGGGGAAGAATAAAAAGCACGTAAAATCATGGATATCAGATCTAAAAATATATTCATAGAGCGCAGTGCGCAATTTGAAGAACTGCTTCAAGAATTGCAACTAGTCGAGGAAGAAACTGTCGTTTCACCGCTTTCACCAGAAGAAGATCCGTGCAGCGATAATGAAGGTATGAGTTTTGATATTTCTGATATTTTAGAAGCACATGATGATCATGACATATCATGTTCGGAATCCAACCATTATGATCCTCCTTAGTTACCAAAGTGGGCCCAAAACACTCTTCAATCTGTTGGTTTGAACCTTGGAAATCCTGCTGATTTGAGACGAACAAGAGCTGACTTTCAAAGAGTAGGTATGGCTCTTTATATTTATGATCCATTACTTCCTAAGATTTTTTATTTGATGACTGGTTCAGATCCCACATCATACTATTCTTCCCACCGAGATCCGAGATGGCAAAGTGCCATGGATGAAGAGTACAGTTCTCTTCAAAAGAACAATACATGGGAGCTAGCTTCTCTTCCACCTGGAAGAAAATTAATGAAGTGTAAATGGGTATACCGCAAAAAATTTGCTACTGAGGGCTCTATCAGCAAATACAAAGCAAGTTTGGTGGCAAAAGGTTTCTCCCAAGTCCAAGGAGTGGACTACATTGAGACCTTTGCACCGGTTGCAAAGATGGATTCCATCCGCCTTGTTTTGGCTATTTCCACATCCAAGCACTGGGAAGTGCACCACATGGATGTGAATAGTGCATTTCTACATGGAGACCTTACTGAAGAGGTATATATGCAGCAGCCAGAGGGCTACACATCAGATCCATCATTAGTTTGCAGATTGAAGAAATCGTTTTATGGGTTAAAACAGGCCCCAGGAGCTTGGTACACAAAGATGGACTCCTTCCTTCTTTCTCAGAATTTCCAAAGATGCAAATCTGATCTGAAAGTGTATCTTTAGCGAGTTAAAGGTAATTTGTTGGTTATTGTACTTTATGTTGATGATCTTCTCATTACTGGTAGCACTCTTACTTCAATAAACAAGCTAAAAACTGCCTTAAATCTAGCTTTTGACATGAGCGAATTGGGCTTGCTGAGTCACTTTTTGGGCTTGGAGATAGTTCAAAATTTTGATGGGATCACTATATCTCAGCAAAAATATGCTTCCGACCTGTTATTGAAGTTTAATATGGCTGAATGTAAGGAGGAGGGAGGTTCTACACCGCTTGCAGATTGCAGTATGTATCGACAGTTGATTGGTTCACTACTTTATTTGACACACTCAAGGCCTGATATTTCATATGCCGTGAGTTCTGTGTCAAGGTATATGCAGCAGCCCCATGAGCTTCCTTGGCGAGCAGCCAAGCGGATCTTGCAGTATGTGCAAAGTACGAAACATTTTGGCACACATTATGCTGCAGATTCTGAGCTTGATTTCATTGGTTTTACTTATTCAGATTGGGCAGGTGATAGCATTGATCGGAAGTCCACTTCCGGTTATGTTTTCATGATTGGTCATGGTGCTATTTGCTGGTCCAGCAAAAAGCAGGCAGCCATTTCACTTTCTTCAGCATAGGCAGAGTATCGAGGGGCAGTCAATGCCTGCATTCAGGCAGTTTGGTTGCAGGGTATTCTTTCCGAGTTTGGTTTTGGTGGCACTAATTCGACTGTCCTATTTTGTGACAATCAAAGTGCTATCAAGATCTACATAGATCTAGTTCAGCGGCAGATGACCAAACACATTGAGATTCATATGCATTACATTCGACAGTTGGTGCATGATCGCACCATCATTCTGCAATATTGCCCTACTAATGACCAAATTGCAGACATCTTCACCAAGAGCTTCACTGAGAAGAAGTTCTCTTACCTCCATTCACTGTTGGGGGTGAGTTCCATCATGGTGGAGATAGATTGATCCATTATTATGCTTTAGCTTGAGGGGGGGCTTTCTTCCCATTGGGTTTTCCCTCTTTCCTCACTTAGTTTATTTTTAGCATTTTTTGGATTTTTGTATTGGGGTGACCTTTGGTCTTAGTTACCAGGGCCCCACATTATTTTTTGCACATCATAGTCTAGCTAAAGGGGGGGTGTTCGGATATCCACATCATCTTTTTCAGGATCTTGCATGCAATTAGGGTTTGCATGCATCCCAGTCACCAGGTTGATGCCTCTAGCACCTTAGCCACCTTATTCTAGCACCCGGGAGCTTCTTACATCAGTTCAGAAGGCCTCCCATGCGCCCTCCACTGAGCCCACTTACTTATATCAGTGCTACACACTTCAGTTACACATGTTACACTCAGTTAGACTCAGATTGAAACCTAGATGACTGGTTCTTGTGCATTGATGACCACCATTGATTGATGATGAGGACTCCTAGTTGGAGTCAAGCTACTCCATTCAGTGATTCGAATGACCTCCTTAGTCAATTTGAATTGCTCAGTCATTGTTACTGTATTGTATTGTATTTTCACCCTTATTGGGATATAGAGCACTGATGCATGCTTTTTGCACAGTTTACACCATATTTTCTGAGTTTTATCTATTGTGATTGATTTACTTGTTCATTAGATTTGTTGTGACTAATTTTAAAGCCTCCTCCTCTTTCTATAAGTTTTCTCAGTAAGAATTCAAAGATTTGGCTAATCAGGTAAATGAAGAACATCATGAGCTCCTAGCTACATTTTTTAGTTCCCTGAATGAAAATCAGGAAACTAACAATGCTTTTGAAAAGATGTCTGTCATCCTTGACCAACAGATGGAAAAGAGGCAACACGATTCTAAATCCATCGATGATATTGTCGATTGGCAGAGTTACATCAAGGATAAACCAGATGACATTCCCATGTTGGGAAACTTCCAATTTAGAAGAGTCAGGACTTCTTTGAATGCCTGGTAGAATATCCTTGACATGGTGTAGGAAACAATAAAAAGGGAACATGCTATTTGTGGGAGGAGGTGGTATGCTGTGGATAATATCATGGATATGTTGAAGTTTCCTACTATGGGCCTTATTGAGAAAGCCTTCCCACCTAAGTTAATGATTGAGTAGGTTGAACGCAGATGTGGGGAGGTCAAGGAAAAGATCTAGCAGCTCGAGCACATCCAGATTGCTGATGTGGACCAGTTCATCAAGCAACCTATCAGCCTAGAAGGAAAGATCCACATATTCTTGCGTACCTGGCATAAGCTGGCCAAAAATGAGATGGAAATCTTCACATGTGATGCTCAGCTGGGCCTTGAGTCGCCCAACTATCCACATATTGATGAGCTACTAGAAGTTAGAGCCAAGTGACAGGATGCCCTTGGTCATTCTTAGATTAGTTGATTTTGTAATCCCTGTTTTATGGGAGGTCTATCCTTTGTAACTGTTTTGTAATTATTATTTAAAGGAGTAGAGGTCTCATGGGGTAAGGGGGAAAAAATCACCAGAGAAGGACTGGAGAAACGCTGCTTCACTTGAGATCTTGTAATTTTTTGCAGACTTAATGAATCAAAGTTAGTTTCTTTTTGCATCTTCTTCGTTTATGTTATCAAATTTCTTTGATGATATATGATTTCTTCACCTTAATTATTGAATGAATATTGTTTTAATTTTGCAATCAATCATTAATGCATTGATCTATGATTTGGATTTGTCTTAATTCATGGTCTTTGTGTATTTATGTTTTAATTGAATTTATTTAATTAAAATATTTATCTATTTCTGCAAATGATAAACAGAAATGATTAATTCATGTTAATTTTTCAATTAGAATAAGAACTACATGATAATCTTGCATGCACGTAATCTTTAAACTATTATTAGTTAATTTTCATTGCCTGTATATATTTTGAAGTAATAAGGAAAGATCCAATTTTACATATCTGTTAAGTTGGTGAAATGACTTATTTAAACTCAACCTAGTTATCCTGCACACAGTCAAAACACTTCCTTTAGATTAGATCTGACTTAGTTTAGATTTCCTTTAAGGTAGATTTGTTCTAGGTTTAGATCCATTTTAGAGCTAGGACACTTTAATCTTCCCTCACAGGAAGACTGATCCTTTCAGGATCAAACCCCATAAGTGCCAGTGGAGGCCTTTGTATCCGTGGGATTTAAGTACGCCAAAATGGTTGGGGATAGAATTGCTCTTGCGTAGAGTCTTTTGAAGCCTTTCAGTCTAGGTTTTCACCCTCTGTTGTTAGCGTTGGAACCCATTTCAGCAACCTACACACCCGGGGCTTCAACAGGGTCCCTTCGAATTGTGTTGGGGGTATATGTAGCGAATGATCAGTGGGAAGAGTGGTAGCATCCTTGTCCACAGGAATGGTCTCGGTGGTGGAACCATACTGGTTACGGCGTGTTTGAAGGTTGATATCACCTGAAGACATCATTAAGAGGTGGTGGGTACCTGAGTCAATGGGTTGAATAATAGGAGTAGCATAAGCATTTGGCTGTTGTGGTGAGGAAGCCCCTTGAGGGGGAGCCAAAGGTTGGGTGGCTACTACCCCTTGCGTGGTTAGGGGGTTCTACAATACCATAGGTTGTGCATTGGGTTGCGGGGGGTTTGGTGGTGCCGGAGGTGTAGGATATCCATGGCATTGGGAATCGCAATTCAAGAGTTGGTGAGTTCGCTCTAGGTGGGGACAATTGTGTGTGTAATGGCCATAGACCCCGCAAATAGAAAATGGGTGGTTCATAAGTAAGTTGGGATTTTTACCTCACCGAAGTGGTTGATCAGGATTTTGGTTAGCTGGCGCGGTGCTATTGTTGTCAGGGGGGTTCAGTGGTGGAACACCTCTGCCGAGAGGCTGGTTATTGCCTTGATTACGTCCACGTCCCCTATTTTGTTGTCCTTATTGGTTCCATTGGGAAGTTTGGTTACATGGTTGGTTTTTTTGAGCGTAAAGTTGCCCTTGGAGAACGGGGGGGTTGCGATTGGGTAGGTGCTGTTGCATCATGTGGTGGATAATAAGGGGGAGGGACTTGAGGCTATACAGGAGCAGGTGCAACTGGTAGATGGTAGTAATAAGGTGGTGCGGGAGGGGAGGAGTATGTTGGCGGGGTATGACAGTAGAAATGCGTCGGACAAGAATTTCCATGTATATGAGGAGGCTGGGCCGAGGGAACATATGAAGGTGTTTATCCAGAGTGGGATGTGGCGTGCGAAAGGTCGGGACCTTTATCCATGGAGGGTGGTGCAGAGTTGGGTGTAGGATTATAAGTCGGGGTGGTGGTGGGAGGCATATGGACATATGGCTGACTGCGAGATGCAATGTGTCTAATATTGTCATTAACGGAGTGGTATGCTCCCAACATGTCCTTCCAGGAGGAATCACCTTGAGGAGCATTAGGTAAAATGGATTAAAGGTAGCCCGACTGTGCATAGATAAGGTCAAACTGTTGGGATTTAAGTATGGCTTCTTCTTCAGTTTGGGGCCGTTTGGATGCCACATCCTTGGCGATAACTAGTAGGATTGAGTTAGGAAACCCTGCTTAGCAGATTCAAAATATGGATAAAAAATAAAAATAAAAGCTACTATGTATGAGTGCAAATGACAACTAAAAGTAAATCTAAGTAATTACAATAGTAAAACAGAACTGATAGATTAGAACCCATGAACTATTTTGTATTTTATTAAAAACTCGGGTTTATAGAAATGGTTACCTCCAAAGATGAGGTAATGGGGGCCCTTGCAACAGTACGTGAGTAGTGTGCAGGGTCTCCTGAGTTCCTTTCTTTTCTCCAAATGCTCAATGGGTTGGCCAAGATCTAGCTAGGTGGGCACAAAAGCACTAATGGGAAGGCTAGAGTGCTGTAGGGAATTCGACAGCATAAGGGTATGAAGAGTGATCAATGATGAAATGGTAGTCCTCCATGTTAAGATTCAATATGCTAAGACAGAAAATATCAGCATTACATTCCATTCCACAATAATAGCATATACAGGATCACTGAAGAAACAACAAGCACAACATAAACACAAGAGACAGATTTATCCTGGGAAAGCCTCATGGGGTAGAAAACCCAACAAAGCTTCCTGAATATAGATGACCAGCAATATACAAAGATGCAAACCAAAGACATGATCTCCTCCTCCTCCATAGCAGACCTCTCTCTCACAAGTGCACTACTTTTCAAGTGAGGGAAGTGTGTGTATAATGAGGAACACACCTCCTCTATTTATACACATCTCTGACTTGTACTTTATATTAACTAGGTCGGCCCCAACTTTACCTCTGGGTTAAACACCCCACTACAACTGACTGGGATGACCCCACTAGGGTGGTCTAACAACCCTGTAATGAACCTGTAATAATTAATTAACGCAAATACACGAGATATCAGAAATAATAGAACTAATAATCACTTTTATATTGATCACGGGCCACTTCGAGGGGGCAACCTCCTTTGAGCAAGCTCAATACAATTAACTTCATGGTGGCTTCAATGAGCTCAACACACACTTATATACTAAGTCTATGCCCAATACTATGAGTCAAAACCATGGGACATATAATACTACGGGACGACTTACAAAGCATATGCGTCCAATACTATGGGCTAATATAAACTATGGATCAACAAATACTACGGGACGACTTACAAAGCATATGGGTCCAACAACAATATACTAACATAGTAAAGAGAAGGGTTGACATAGGTTCCTAACATCCCCTCTCCCTTAGAAAAAGCTTTGTGGCACCGTGAAGTTAATTGTATTGAGCTTCCTCAAAGGAGGTTGCCCCCTCGAAGTGGCCCGTGATCAATATAAAAGTGATTCTAAGTTCTATTATTTTTGATATCTCGTGTATTTGCATTAATTAATTATTGCAAATACACGAGATATTAGAAATAATAGAACTTAGAATCACTTTTATATTGATCACGGGCCACTTCAAGGGGGCAACCTCCTGTGAGCAAGCTCAATACAATTAACTTCACGGTGCCTTCAATGACCTCAACACACACTTATATACTAAGTCTATGCCCAATACTATGAGTCAAAACCACAGGACATATAATACTATGGGACGAATTACAAAGCATATGCATCCAATACTATGGGTCAATACTATGGGCTAATGTAAACTACGGATCATCAAATACTACGGGACAACTTACAAAGCATATGCGTCCAACAACAATATACTAACATAGTAAAGAGAAGGGTTGACATAGGTTCCTAACAAACCATGTGACCCACATAACACATACAGGGCCGACCCCCACTAGGGAATTCTAATAACCCAAGTTACCACATTCCGACGGAGGAATAAACATCTCCGGATATACAATAAGATCTTCATGGAGGAATGAAACATCTCTTGAACAATAAAGTACAAATATAATATTCTTAGAAGTTGTCATATTTCAACACTCCCCCTTAACGAGAAGGATATTATAACAGCATCTGCACGAGCAAGGAGTCATCAACATCATACATGATACATCTATAAATGATTGGAAGCTTTCTCAACATCATCAGTAACTCAAGCAGTTACTGGAACATCAGCATCTTCAGTACTGAGTCTTTATCTTATGCAACATCAGCATCTGGATCCTCACGATCATCAGCATCGTCATCACACGATCATTAGTATCGTCATCACATGATCATTAGTATCATCATCACACGATCATCAACATTGACATCACACGATCATCATCATCGTCATCACATGATCATCAGCTTCGTCATCACACGATCATCAATATCATCATCACACGATCATCAGCATCGACATCACACGATCATCAGCATCGTCATCACACAATCATCAACATCGTCATCACACGATCATCAGCGTCGTCATCACACGATTATCAACATCGTCATCATAGTATACCCTGCAACACACATGATCCTTCCTTTTGGAATCACAATCATGTTTAAGACTATCCTTCCTTTCAGAATTACTGGATTTACTGTCTAAGGATGATTAATCCACTCAATCTCATTTAGGACTATCCTTCCTTTTAGAATTACTGGATTTACTGTCGAAGGATGATTTAATCCACTCAATTCATTTAGGACTATCCTTCCTTTCGGAATTACTGGATTTACTGTCCAAGGATGATTTAATCCACTCTCATACATTTTGAACTAAGCGCTTAGGGACGATGTAGTCCTATCATGTCCACTAGGGACTTCATTCTCGGAGACATATGTCTATGGATCAATACAAGGGATCGAATTCCGGGGATGATACAATCCTCACATGTCCACCAAGGACTTCTTTCTCGAAGACATATGTCTACGACTCTCTTTAGGACTGAAGTCCAGGGATGATCCAATCCCCACATGCCCCCCAAGGAATTCATTCTCGAAGACATACGTCTATAGCTCTCTTTAGGACTAAAGTCCAGGGATGATCTAATCCCCACATGTCCACCAAGGACTTCATTCTCAAAGACATACGTCTACGGCTCTCTTTAGGACTGAAGTCCAGGGATGATCCAATCCCCACATGTCCATCAAGGAATTCATTCTCGAAGACATATGTCTACGGATCCTTTTAGAACATGTGTTCAAGGATGATGCAATCCCTCTTCTTTCTCAGAGACATATGTCTACGGATCCTTTTAGAACATGTGTTCAAGGATGATGCAATCCCTATTATTTCTCGGAGACATATGTCTACGGATCCTTTTAGAACATGTGTTCAAGGATGATGCAGTCACTCTTCTTTCTCGGAGACATATGTCAATGGATCCTTTTAGAACATGTGTTCAAGGATGATGCAATCCCCTCCTCACTTAGACCTTGTCTAAGGACCATCCACCAACCTCTCTGTCGGCATCACCAATATAGGTATCCACATCATCGACCTCACTGTCGATGCAGGCAATCTCATCATATGTGACCACATCACTCCCCTTTTGAGGAGGGTCCTACCAAGCTTGTCTCAAAAAATACTCAAACTTTACTTGAGGTAGAGGTTTGGTTAGTACATCAATAACTTGTTCACTTGAGGTAGAGGTTTGGTTAGTACATCGGTAACTTGTTACAAGTTCAAACTTTATAGTTCCTTTCTGCACGATATCTTGTCAGATCTCTATGTGCTTTGACTTATCATGGAACACTGGATTCTCTGCCATCTTGATACAACTCTATTTGTCACATAGGATCAAAGTTAGGTCTATCTCTAAGTCAAACAATCCTGAAGCCATACTTCTTCACAACTAGTAGAGCAAGTAGCCATATATTCTGCTTGTGCTGAGAGCCACACTAGATATCTTCCTGCTAAACCACGAGATCATGGCAAATCCAAGACAATAACATCCGCTCGATGTGCTATTCCTGTCTGATACACTTTCTGCTCAATCAACATCTATGTAGCCATTTGAAGTCATGATCTCCAAGATAGCATAGATCAAATTCTATCATATCCTTCAGGTACCTCATCACATGCTTTGCAACTATCAGGTGAACACATCTAGTTTCCACTAGATACTAACTCAAGGTGTTCACAACAAAGCATATATCTGACCTAGTATTTGTTAGATACATCAATGACCCAATAATTTGTCTGTATAGAGTTATATACACTAACTCTGATGAGTCATCCACTAATAGCTTCAAGTTGGAATCCATGAGAGTGGCCATTCCAACACATCAAGTCCTTTTAATATTTACCGGCATACTTTCCCTGGTTTAGAAAGATTCCTTCTGAGCCTTTCCATACTTCCAGACCTAGGAAGTAATGCATCAATCTGAGATATTTCATTTTCATTTCTGCAACCATCTATCTGTGCCATCTCTCATCAGATGGGTCTACTGATATGAACCTCAATATCATTCAAACTTTGTGGTGAGTTCCTTCTTGCATCCATGTCATCTGTGTATAGAAACCATATTCAACCTTGTAGCGAAGGTTGAGATCCACATCACCCATGGTGATCATTAAGCTCATCAATTGACTATCGATCCTCGGTACCCATACAGAACCTGATTCACACTTCTTCTTTAATTACACCATTAAGAGAATGGTCTTATCTAGCTACTTGGAGCAAACATCTCATCATGATTCTCTTCCTCTTTCTAAGAGAATCTTCTAGCCACGAGCCTTCTATATTTTGTTTGATTTGTAAATCTTCTTGTTTATCATCCATCACTTGTTCGGTGTTCATCATTCTTCATGATCTTTCCTACAAATCAAAATTAAGTACATGATTAGTAATACTTCATAATCATGAAATCATGTTGACACGATAACCTATTATGCATACAGATATCATTTACATAGTTATGCAACTATCTTGACCAATACTTTGGCACAAATTTTTTCCATATCTTGTATGTATACAGTGGCTATCTAGATGCCTTCCATCTCTACCAGAACATACTATCGAGAGTGTGCACAGCTCTCAGCATGTCAGCAAAGAGGTTTCATTCTAGACAAGCAACAATGGAATGTTTGTCCAACTTACCAATCATATGCATATTAGTAGTATACTGTTCAATGCTCTATGAATGTTTACACTCAACATGATATATTCTAGGAATACAAATATGCATACAACCTATTACAAGCAATATCATTTACTATTTCAAATAACAACTCAAATACTTATCTTTTGTGGTTGCCTCCCGCTTGATCTTCTATATGTCTTTTGAACTTCTATTCATTCTGTACCACTGTGCATGCTCAAGTGTGTACTAGTGTCATCCTCATGATCTCATACACAAACATACATTCATTAGCATATTATAATCTTGAATATGTATAGCCATGATCATAGATAATAAACATTAGTATTGAAGGTTTCAGGGAAGTCTTCTTTTACTCATGCATATTCTTGTTTGATCTAGTTGGTTAAATCATCAATCAGGATAAGAGACATAATATTCATAAACTCTTGATTACTAACTTTATAAGCATAACCAATCATACCAAGTATACTTATATAAGGGATCCTAACACAAGGTAATATTCTAACTTGATATAGGAAAACATACCTGGATTAGTATACCTGCTTAGTTATGTCTAACATACCTAATCAATATCTTCTTTGTTCTCTTCAATGATTTAGAGATCCTGCATATCTCATAGGTTAAGCATAATAGAACAAAGTCATACATACCTCGTAAGTAGAAATTCTATGTGATCAAGGATTATGGATGAGTCTTTGTCTTCATGTTGTCATGGTCATGGAACTTGATTTGTCTTTCGTGATGTACCTGTATCTTGTTAGCAGATAACATCAACCTCATACAACACCACAATGCATTAGTACAATCATATAGCCCTAATCAATGAATGTATTCTATCATTCACATGCATTCATACAGTTACTAGGGTGATAAGACAATTCTAACATTAATCAAGATTGTATTAATAAATAATATGAAGACAAACATATTATGAACTTAATCAAGAATCAGATTTCAAGACATACCTGAACCTCCTTAAGTCATACTTGTCGAGACTTCTTGTAGTCCTCTTATGTAAGGCCTTAGCCTCAACTCCCCCTGAAACTTGATCTGGAGCTTGATTAGGGTTTTTTAGAGAAACCCTAAAAAATTCAATCTTTGACTTTCACACTTCTGAATGGATGGAAGGATGTGTCTTGCTGAGCTGATCAAACTTGCATACTTCAATTTTGAAATCTCCAAAATTTGACCCCTCAAAATTGCCTTCGAAACTTCTGGATCTTCTTGATAGGATCCCAAACCAAGGTTTGATGAAGCCCACCCTTCTTCCCAATCAAAAGTTTCGATCCAAGGCTCTAAACTCTTATTATTCTGAGGAGCTTCCAGCCGTGGTCACAGAATTCAAAAAATTCCAACTTTTGCCGAAGCCCTAATTTTCCATCTTTTCGATCAAAATCCCGAACTGGGGTTTAATCAAGCCTGGTCTTCTACCCAACCGAAAAATCTTGGTTTGTAAATTTCAATTTTCCTGATTAGCATTCAGCCGTGGAATCCGATTCCAAAAATTCTAACTTTCTCCGAAACCTTAAATTCCGGAAGCCATGAATGAAGGTGCTCCAAAAATAATTCTGTTTTGACAGAAATATGTACCTGATTGTTTCTGCTGTAACTCCTAACTTTTCGATCCATAGGGTCTGAAATTTTTTTTTGTGGTATCCTGACCTGTCATATTTCCATCCCGATAGGTCTGACCTCAATTGTATTTTCTGAGAGAGAGTTATGCCAACTGTCGCAACGTGACATGTTTATGGGATAAAATAGGAGAGCAACCTTGTACAGTGTGCCACATGTCACTGGTTCAACAGTGGCCTCTGAAAACGTTTCTTGAGATAGTACAGTCTATGTAATACCTGTCACTTTTTATGAAATTTCATTTGGAGCTTCCTAGCCCAAGTTATGACCTTTTTTCCAAGGTCACCTGATTATGACTGACATCTGGAAAAGGAAGAAACTCTAACTTGTACTAATAATAAATCACAAAGTACAACTAATATGAGGGTGTCCTTTGGACAGAAGATACCTGGGGATGTTATTTACGACTTATAAAGGTTTCAGATCCTGAAACGTTGCCAAAATGGATTTATAGCGAAAGTTCCACGATGACTAGTTTTTGCTATACAAAACCCTAACCTTCAAATTGTCGCAAGTGAAGCAAGTGTCGTAAGTGCCATACATTGCCTTCCTTCAGGTTAGCTCTGATACCATGTTAAGATTCAATATGATAAGACAAAAAATATTAGCATTACATTCCATTTCACAATAATAGCATATACAGTATCACTGAAGAAACAACAAGCACAACATAAACACAAGAGACACAAATTTATCCTGGGAAACCCCCATGGGGTAGAAAACCCAGCAAAGCTTCCTCAATATAGATGACCAGCAATATACAAAGATGCAAAAAAAAGACATGATCTCCTCCTCTTGCATAGAAGACCTCTCTCTCACAAGTGCGCTACATTTCAAGTGAGGGAAGTGTGTGTATAATGAGGAACACACCTCCTCTATTTATACACATCTCCGACTTGTACTTTATATTAACTAGGTCGGCCCCAACTTTACTGCTGGGTTAAACACCCCACTACAACTGACTGGGCCGACCCCACTAGGGTGGTATAACAACCCTTTGACCCACATAATACATACAGGGCCGACCCCCACTAGGGAAGTCTAATAACTCAAGTTACCACATTCCGATGGAGGAATAAACATCTCCGGATATACAATAAGATCTTCACGGAGGAATGAAACATCTCCGGAACAATAAAGTACAAATATAATATTCTTAGAAGTTACAATATTTCAACACTCCATCACCTTTTTATAGAAATTTTGGGTGGTGGAGTGTTTCCCCATGGTTTTGGGCAACCAGTAGTATTGGCTAGTGGTATTTCATATTTTCCCTCTTTTTTTTTTATTTTATTTTGACTTTTTCCCCTTTTTCTTTTCTTTTTTGGGGATTTTTGGACCCTTTTGTGGGGTTTTGACCTTTTTTGAAGGGATTTGGTTATTTTTGAGGGAAATAATTATTTTTTTCCCATTTGGTTACCAGCTTAGGGTTTTGGAGGCCAAACACGTGGGAAAAGTGGACAAATGGGTTATGTGATTAGGGAGATGAGCTAGTGAACAATTTTTGGGTGTTAACGGATTTCCCCTTGATTTGTGAGGGTAGGAGCTCATCATATGGATGATAGACATCATAAGGTTTGAATTTTTCCAGGAGTGTGAGCATTGTGATGGTGAAGAGCAGAAACTGGTTGGAGACCGGAACACATGCTCTGTACGAACTTCAAAGGCTAAAATACATGACCTCAATAATGGATGAGGAATAATCTCAAATATATGGACGGGGAGGGCATACCCATGCTCGTATCAAGATATACAAATAATAATGAGGCCCAAAAGGGGACCTGAACAATACATAGAGAACTTCTGTGTACATCATAATGGTTTAGAGGGGACACAAATCTAGGAAATACTCATGGTCCAACCATGACTGAGTTGAAGAACTGATACATGGAAACAATGGCATTCATCCTAAATGTGGTACCACAACAGCTGATGCTTTGCGGGATCTGAAGGTATCCAACAACTATATGGACTCAATGACTAAGAGTTGGAATTTGAAAGGTACAGTGAATTGCATCTAAACTGGATACTCTAGGAAGCACATAGCTCAAGGCCTTCTGACACTATCTCCAACGCATCCCGGATATCCGTGGGAACACACAATTGGGGGGTTACAAATAGACTCACCAATGTGATAGAGTAAGGGGAAATGTGGGGTCTTCAACCAATAAATGAAGGGACCAATACCCCGTATGAATCTCAACGGTGCGATGATGGAGTTGAAGTCGAGCACATGATAAACAACCATTCTAAGAGGCACTAAGGACTTCTCTCATATGGTCCGTAGGAACTCACCACTGATGGAGATGAGTCCAAGGTACAAGGACATCTGGGTCTATACTCTAGAATAGATGTGTTAGCGTCGACAGAGGGAGACCTGCAACTACCAAGGAAATAATGTTTCCTTGATAGGAGCGCAAGGTGTACAACCAAGAGGTGATAGTAATGGACGTGAGACTGACATATTGTGGGGGGGATGCGGTGGTCAGGGAGTGATGGGACTCAAAATTACTTTGTTCAGAGTATGACAGTAAGGCTGACCTGGAATCATATGAAACTGTTTTCGGGAAAGGGGATAATAACTTGAGGGACTAGGGATTGTGACTGGAATGCGGGAGACTTGTGGGCGTGGAAGTCTGATGAGTTATATCAGGAGATTCGAAGGGTGACACATCACAGAATACTCTGAACAAAGGCAAACAAGCTAGGGCGATATATGCCCCTTTCAGAGACAGGTTTGGACAATGTAAGGGCCTTGCCACATGAATTCAAATTTTCCTTTGTCTTGTTTGTCATGATCCTGGTCATAAACAAGCATAAGGTCGCCTTCGTGGAAGGTACAGGGGTGGACATGTTTGTCATAATTGGATTTGGAATGATGTTTAGTAGCCTCTGTGATTTGTAAAGCTGTTTGTCGGTCCTCGTCAGCTTGTTCTAATTGAAGTAAGCATTTCTCAAGAGGTGAGGTGTCCGGGAGGAGCTCAATGGAAATGTGTAAAGCGAGGATTTGCCACACAATGGGGAGGACAGACTCTACACCATGAACCAAATGAAAAGGGGTAAAACCCGTGGCAGTCTTAGTGGATGTCTGGTAAGTGCAAAGTACGCGGGTGCCAGTTGGACTTGTGTTGGTTTACTGTTCATTGAACAATGGTATTCAAGATCTTGTTGATGGCCTCAACCTGGCCATTCCCTTGAGGGTAGTAGGACGAGGCATACTGGTGGTCAAACTTCAGGAAGGTAGACAAATCTTTCCAAACAGAGTCTTCGAAGTGTTTTCCATGGTCGGATACAAGTTGTTTGGGGACCCCGAACCGAGTGATGACATGGTTAAAAAATAAACATGCGGCATTCTCGGCCTTATAGTTAAATTTAGGCATGGCCTCAACCCATTTAATGAAATAGTCGAAAACCACAATGATGTATTTATGGCCATTCGTGGAGTGGGGGTTACACTCCATAAAATCGCTGGAGCACTTGTAGAAAGGGACAACAGTGATGACTGGATGGAGGGGGGCTGGAGGGGTCCTGGCTTTGGGGGAAAAAAGTTGGCAATTCTGGCAATGTTTGACCGCTATGATGCAATCAGTAAAAAGTGTGGACCAGAACTAACCGGAGCAAATGACCTTTTGGGAAGTGGCCATTCCAGATAAGTGGCTACCACAGGATCCACTGTGATAGTAATTCAAGACTTGTTCAGCCTCATCACATGTGAGGCATTGATGCTGTGGCGATAAAGGACATCCCCAAGGAGGAGGTATTGCGAAGCGTGGCGGTGAATACGATGATGATCATCACGATAGAGGTTGGAGTGAAACTTTTGTGTTCGTTGGTATACCAGGACGTCACCGCACCACGGGTATTCTGATAAAATGGTGAACAAGTGGTCATCAGGTAAGTTGCTAATGATGGGGGCTGATACTGAAGAAGATTGTAATTCAGTCATGAGGTGTTCCAAAGCAAGGGATTTGGTACTCTTTGGTGCAACAAACATGAGGTTGTATTCTTGGAGGATAATGACCCATTTAGATATGCGGCCTTGGAGGAGGCGACGACTCAAGAGATAGACCATAGGGTTGAAGTCTTCCACAAATCTAGTGTGGCTGATAAGGATATAATGGAAAAACTTTTGAACTGAGAAGATGACAACACAGGATAAATTTTCCTCATGAGGGTATCGTAATGGTGGGATAGATAATGTCTAACTGACATAATAAATGACCCGTTCTTGTCATGCACTATCTTCTTAGACTAACACACCAGAAACAACATATTCGTATTCTGAAACGCAAAGGATGAAATCATTCAAGAAATCAAGAGGTGAAATAAAAGAAGCAAAAGTCAAGGCTTGGTTGAGTGCTTCAAAATCCGCTTGTGCTTTCTTGTCCCAAACGAAAGGAACGCGGGTTCGAAGCAAGCGAAGGAAACCATGAATTTTCGTTGCATAGTCTAGAATGAAGCGACACAGAAAGTTGGATTTCCCTTGAAGGATTTGTAATTGGCATAACATCCATGGTGATGGGAGGTCAAGGATGGATTGAACCTTTAAAGGGTCTATGGTGATTTATTTTTGGGAAACAATGAAACCCAATAACCAGCCTGCAGGAACACAAAATACACACTTGAGGGGGTTTAGGCGAATGTTGTACTTGCGACAATGTAGAAACAATTGCCGAAGGTTGTCCATATGTTCAGACCGTTTCTTAGATCGAGCAGTGAGGTCGTCCAGGTAGACACGGATGATATGGACCAAGTCGAGAAAGAAAAAGGTCATGGCCCATTGAAATGTGCAACCAACATTTTTAAGACCGAATGACATGACTCGATAGGAGAAGGTGCCCCACAGGGTAGTGAAGGTACTCCTATACTGATCTTCTTTGCGAATTTGAATCTGATTGTATCCAGAGAAACCATCCATGAAGGATAGAATATCGTGATCGACACATGCATCAATGAGCTGATCAATGAAGGGTGTAGGAAAGTTGTCTTTGGGACATGCTAAATTCATATCACGAAAATCGGTACAGATGCGAATGCTGTGTTGTTTTTTGTTAACCGACACAGGATTGGACACCCATGTGGTGTAAGAAATGGGATAAATGAACCCATCTTGGTGTTATTTTTTGATTTCGGCCTTCACTGCTAGTAGTTTGGAGGGGTGAATGGGATGTTGCTTTTGGCGGACAGGTGGGACATCAGGTCAAGTATCGATACGGTGCTCAACAATGGCGGCGTCAAGACCAAGCATCTCAGTATATGATTGTTGATGCCTCAGATGTGCAGGTTACTGCAAGGTGCTGGAAAGGGTTACAAGGCATACAACAGGGGATGAAAACCCAGCCAAAGGCTTCAGTTAACCCTAAGCAAGAGTTACCCTATCCTCGAGGTGTTTGGGATGGTTAACACCCATGGATACAAAGGCCTCCACTAGCACTTGTGGTTTTGATCCAAAATGGATTTGTCCTACAGAGATGTAAGACAAAGGTATCTAAACTCTAAAGGTTGATCTAAGTCTTAGGTTAATCCTATATAGAATGAAGTCTAAACTAAATCAGTTCTAATCTAACGGAGTAGAAGTTGTGGAAGTTTTGTGTGCAAGGTAATTTGGTTTGTAAATTAATAAGTTAATTTAACCGGCTTAAGAGAAATGCAAAACCACATGGTTAACTTATTACTTTAAAGCATTATCAAATAATGAAAATTATTGACAACAATTTAAAGATTCAGTGCATACAATATTATCCTGTTGTTCCTTTTGTTAATTGAAAAATTAACCTGAACTTTGATATGAACTGCATATCATTTGTAAAAAATAAATAAACATGTTGCATAAAAAAACTCATTCAACACATTTATACAATCAGATCATCAATAGTGATAAACCAAAATCTCAGATCGAGGAATGTTAATTGTTTACAAACTAATAAACAGTTACTGATAAAAGACTCAGAGCAATCATCAAACTGATCAAAGAAACTTGAAGAGTGAACAAGAAAGTCATATGGAGAAACTTTACTGTATTAACACAACTATAAGAAATTACAGTGGTTGCAAAAACAGGGTGCGTCCAACAACTCCTTGCTGATTCGAGCTCTAAAGTCCATCAACCTTGGCAACATCTCCTCAGTTCTGGAAGAGAAATATTTCCATCTCTGCTGAGTACTTCCCTCCCTTCCAGATCATTGAAGGTATGTATTTTTATAGAGAAAATTACAGAAAAGATAAGAACCATTCCCGAAATTCCTCAGCTAACTAGCTGAGTTGTTTCATTTGCTAGATTCGTCCATGAGACAAATCTGGGAAAATCCATTTTGAAGAACCAGTCGTATATCCCAAATAGAGCACTTTCTGAGGATTCTGCACTTTGACAAACTAATTGGGCACCTTCTGCACAAAACCCATGTCTCGGATTTGCCAGATTCAGCTTCATCACTCCTGCAATCACATCCAAAAATCGCTGCTTTCCACTTGGCACGTTTTTTATCATTTCAAATCTGGGATGCAAATTCATCAATTTGATTCCTCTAAATCCAAATCAACACCTGCACAATCCAGAAGATAAATTAAAATATCATTCTAAATCCAATCAAAGAAATCTAGATTAATAACAACCCATTTGCAAATCAAAATAAAAAATAAACAAATTCTTATGCAAATCTGAAATTGTCTGTTCATGCAGATTTTTGGGGTGGTTAAGCTAATCATTTGGAGAAAATAATCTTCCCAAATCATTCCTCATCTTTCCATCTTTCCAACGAGCTATCATGGGCTCGATTTAGACTTGTAAATCTCAAGATATGGCCCTTGGAAGTTAAGACTCAGCAGTCGTTGATTTTATTTTAGGATGAATTGTAGCTGTTGATTTAACAATTAAATCCATAATTCATATTAATTATTTTCCAAATGAATAATCCAAAATCGGAAATTGCATGTCGGGAGAAAAAATCGAATTAGAGAAATGACTTAAACAAATTAAAATTGGGAAAACCAAAATTAAAACCCTAAGTGGAAAATTAAGTTACCGAAAATTACGGACCCAAAAATTTAATTAAAATATAACCTAAGAAAAACTTAGGGTCTGGAATAATGCGGGAGTGAAAATGTGGAAAAGTGATTCCAGTAATCCACATCCTAAAATTTTGGGTTGCTGGTTGCGGGAATGTCTAAAATGTAAAAATTGAAACCAAAGTTCCACATCCTGCATCCTGAAATTTCGGGTTTCGGAAACATTATAAATCTAAAAAATTAAAATCAAAATTTTCACATTCTGCATCCCGAAATTTAGAGTTCGGGTTTCGGGTTGCAGAAACATTATAAATCTAAAAAATTAAAATCAAAATTTTCTCATTCTGCATCCCGAAATTTTGGGTTCGGGTTGCGGGTTGCGGAAACATTATTTTTTTAAAATAAAAAAATTAAACCTCCTGCATCCTGCAATTTCAGGTTGTGGGTTGCCGGAAGGTTGAAATTTAAGAAAATTAAAGGTTCCCCCAAACACATAAAAATGATGGAAAGCTTTGGAAAAAATCAATTTTTTATTTTTTGAATATTGAATGAAGTAGATTAAAACAAAACAATAATAGAGAAAAGATTAAAAATCTAGAAATATTTACAACATGAACGAAAATCCAATATGAGGAAACCTTAAACCTAGAAGTAAAATATATATATATATATATTTACAAATCTATTCTTAGGAAAATGATTGTTGGAAACAAGTTACCTATATAGGAAATGAATCGCTCCTATAATATAGGAGAGTTAATTAATTCCATAAATAGGTTTCTAACATTATCATTTTCCAAGAATAGAACAACAAGAAAATAATAACAATATTTCATTTTGCACAATAATTAAATGAGAATTGTTTTAATTTGCAAAATGGAAAAATATAAGTTATATTTTCAAAACCAAATTAGCTTATTGAGAATGAATGACTTATCCATGATCAAACTAATTTACATTCCCGAATGTTGAATTTTAATCCCACTAATTTCCAAATAATTATAAAACCAAATCTCATAGAAATTAGAGAAATTAGAACTCAAACAAACTAAAACATGTGTTCTTTTAATTTTCATAACATCAAAATGTGTATAAGTTTAATATATGGATTTAATGAAATACACAAACTAAGTTAATTAAAGTCAAAGCATAAACAAGAATATTAAAAGATCTCAATAAGCTTAATTTTAAACACTAAAAATATTAAACTAACATAAGCAAACAAATCAAAAGACTAAGATTATTTACAATATTTACATTATGATTCTAGGCATGCAAAAGTTTAATAAAACTCCATCAAGCTCAAATACCATACTAATGCAATATCCAAAATCATGAGAGAAGAAACCATAAGATCGATCAAAATCCCAAAATGAAGGTAATCAACCAGCCATCATCTCAAATAATCAGTTTGTGTAGCAAAGACCAAATCTAGGCGGGGCATGTGAGGAACAACATAGTAAATTAACCACCAAGATCATGGAACCAAATCAAATGAATCAAAAGCAAATAACTAAAATGTAAATGACCCAAATAAACACTCAAATCGTGCAGCATAACCTCATCCGCCGGATCAAGACAAATCAACGGTTGGGATTGAATCGCATGGATGCAGAGTCAAGTTATTTTTCACACCGTTTATTTATGATTCCTGAAAGCCGCAACTCAAAACTTGCAGGTTGCGGGTTTCGAAAATGGAAGCAATCTCAAAAATAGAAAACTTTTCCCGCATCCCGCAACCCGACACTTTCAGGTTGCGGGGTTCGAGAACACACAATGCAGCTAAAGGTAAAACATATTTCCGAAATCCGAAAGCCGCAATTGTGGGTTTCGGGTTTCGGTTTCAGGATGGCGGAAATAAGTGACAAATTACTCAAAATTTAAGGCTTCCCGCAGACCAAAAACATTTAGAATTTTTTCAGAAAAAACATGACAATGAAGCCAGGTAAAGGTACAAGTAAAAGATCAAAGAAATAGGTTTCAAGAATCTTGTGTTTCGGAAACACTTTCCCAAATACCTTTGCGTTTATTCAAAAATGGGACTCCCGTGCTTCATCTAAGCATGGGATCTGCTGTGGCCACAACAAATGGCGACACGCTAGGACGAAGCAGATATCTCTGCCTTACAGTATTGAAATCCATAAAAATTAGGGACAAAGATGAAAAGCCTTCTCATGCTAAATTTCAAATAATCTGAATAGTAGCGTCACTGAGTGATATAGTATTGGTCAGACTTCAAAGATTCTAAAACATCCAAGTCATTTCCATCATTATCCAAATTTTTTTTTTTTAAGATAAACTCGTTTTTCAAAATAAATTATTCACAAGATGTAAGAATCAAGAACTTTACCGGGAATTAACCTCGGGAAATCAAGCTAATCATATAAGGCATAGTATTGAGAAATGACTCCAATACCACAGGCAGGACCCTACAGCTAGGCAGTGTCTATAGCCACGATAGGGATGCCTTTTAACCCAATAAGTTGCTTTTATCCCATCCACTAATTAAATATACAAAGCTTATCAATCCTTGTTAAAGATTTGCATCCTTGGAAAGAAACTGGGAACCACTGTCCTGACTTGGTGATCAAGTTGTGACAATGTCATTCACACTAGCTTATAGATAATGAGCGGGTTGGCTTGTGATGAGACCTCTCGTCTTGCAACCGTTTGTGCGGCTACAAGCCAATATCCTGGCTTGGTGACCAGATTTTGATAAAGTCATTCCATAAGAAGGCATGACCATGAGCAGGTTGGCTTATGATAAGACCTCCTGTTTCCCAGCTCACTCCCAAAGATGTTAAAGAAAAGGATTGGGCTATGTTTAAAGTTAATCTCATAAGAGATTATTAATGGGTGGGGAATCGACTATACTCTTTAAGAGTAAGGATGGCATAATAAATCTATAGATTTACTAATATTTACTGATTAATACTTCTTTCTTGAAATTGATTCCCTTAAAAGTAACTAAATCCAAACTTTTATGTTGAGTTAAAGATAAAGTTCTAAGGATAATGATGGAAAGATTCAAATAAAATTATCAGCACAGTCTATTATTGATTTCTCACAATCAGTGATTAACTAAACAAAACATTTGACTTCCAGCAAGCAGAAAACATTTATAAAGATTTCCTTTATAGATAAGATTTCAAGACTGAAAGAGTGATAAGTTCTTTTATTTTAAAAGTGAAAATCATGAAAAACTCAAAACAAACCAGCAAGAAAAGAAAATGGAAGAATGATAAAATCAAACATATATACAACTGAAACCAAAAGTAAATCAAAATCTCACCGCTATATTACTAACTAGAAGGAAAAATTAGTGATTAAAAAATTTGTTTTTAATAAGTGATGAGATATCAGATTTAATTAGGTCTTTATTGAAAACCAATAAAGAAGCCTAAAAAAATAAACTAAAATGTGTAGTTATAAAATTAAGTAGACTCTTTTACTCCATTTCACATTAGGAAAAAAATAAAAACTTATGCACTTTTATGAAAATATTGTCTCAAAACGATTCATGATAAAGTCATTATAGTTTAGGAAGTGAAGATATAACTTGAACATGAATGTTTAAAGTAAATCCAATGATAAACAAGAGTGCATCATGCAAAGAATGCTTCCCTGAAGATGTTTGAGTCTAGGCTCATCTTGTACTTCGATATTGTCATTGTCTCCATAACTGCATTTATTCAAAAACAAAAACAAGTAAGGAAACTAGTTTATATATATATACAAAGTTTTAATATACTTTAACAAAAAACTCTAAGTAACATGAAACTTCCAATGAAGCCATTCAAATAGCTCCAATCCTACAAAAACAAAGAAATTTCCAATTAGTAAAATGAAATGAAGCTGTTCAAAATGAAAAATAAACAAGTCATACTTACTTTCTTTATGATCTACATTTAAAAATAAAGTAAGCATAACATTACCGTTCTCTGGAAGCTTTGCAAGAAAAGACCTCTCGAGCCAATCTGCAATCCTATCATGATACGTATGATTAAGAATATAGGATTGTTCAAAATAACATGCAGATGAGAGAGATATCCGATGAAATTTTTCTGCAAAAATATTGTGCAAAGAATTGTGTGAAAGAATCTTGATATCATGATAAAAATTCAACAATTCTTCTTGTACAATTTCCTCCCTATAAAAAATATCTTGTAGACAAACACACCTTTTAAAATGATAATCGAATTCATATTTGATTTCCTCAAATTCAATTTCCAGAGTGTTTTCTAAATTATGATAAATAATCTGATCAATTTGATAGGGGTTAAATTGTTCATGATTATCATCTTGAGATAAACTAATGGGATTAAATAATGTATGCGAGAAATCATCAATTGTTGTAAGATGCACATGATCGATATTATGATGGCAATCACAAACATTACTTATCTCATAATGATTTTCAATCTCAAGTAAATGATCATGATTAGAACAAGATTGTTGACTTAAGAATTTCAATGAGTCATGAGAGATTTCCTCAAATCTACTTGTTTGAATATTTCTTAATTCCCATGCTGATAATCGATAAAAAGTTTCATGGGGAGAAAGATTATTTTCTTCATCTTCTAAATGCAAATCATGATTATACTGTACCTCATAAGAGTGTAGCAATGTAAAATTTAATTCATATGAATATGAACTATGCATTGCATTTTGGCCAAATATATCGGGGTACAAAGAAAAATAAGTGCAAGCACTAAATCCTTTTTGTGGAAAACAAAGTTTATCACAAGCAGATTCTTCACTAGATAGTTCTTCTTCGAAAAATAAATCAATAGGTGGTTTTGGAACCTCATCATAAAAATCAGAATGTAAACTATGACTTTTTTGAATTAGATTTGCAAATGATAAGTGCATTGTATGAGGACTCATTTGAAAAGCTAAATAATTGGTTTGAGGCTTCCCATCAATGAAATTAATTGGTTTGATAGATGAAGTAGAATCAGGAAAACCTAATCTATCTTCCGAACATGGTGAGATGTATTGATGTGAGTCAATAATTTCTCCTTCAAATTGAGGATTAATATCTCTAATCTGCTCTATCAAAATATTACAACACTTGGAATCATTAGCAATATTAATGTGTTCTTTAGAAGTTGAATTCAAGAATAGATTAGACCCAAAATTAGAAGAAGATGCAAATATATCTTGATCTATAATCAACTTTTCTTCCCCCAGATCTGAAATAGAAGAAGATTGAAAATTCGATTGCTCGGAAGAATGATTAGTTTGCTTATCAATATTAATGGATTTATCTTCAATTTGTCCTTCCTCTTCTACTTGTTCAATGGAGACTTCACAATCTGAAATTTCTATAAAAGAAGAATCCACCTTACTTTGTAAACAAAAATCATCATGCGGATTAATACTTTGATGTGTTTCTAAATTATCATATGCAATTAGATTATGTTGATCAAGAGGGAAAAAAGCATTCAAAATAAGATCAATCACAAGTGGTAAATCCTCAAGATAAAATTTATAAAGAATGTGACTGATCTTTATTGAACATTGTTCTGAAGATAAATCTTTATTAATGAATAAAGCTTTTAATTCTTCACACAATTTATCAAAATTGTAAATTTCAAAATCATCTAAAAATTTATCAACAAATTCGAACCAAGAATAAATTGAGTAAGGTGGGAGAGTTTCAAACCAACGTTGAATCTAGCCTTTAAAAGTGGATGCAAACAACCAACAAAGAACATTTAAATCAATGACCTTATGTTTAATGGACTTACACCAAAATTTTGAAAGATGTTCTTTTGCAGATCGCTTTCCTTCACCATCGAATTTGAGTCATGAGAAGAGTAAAACTGTCTCATTGGGAATGTCAATTGATGGAAAATTAAAAACGTATTCCCACACAGGAGTTTGGGAATGAGCCATTGATGTCGACTCCAAATAGATTAGCTCTTCATCTAATCTGCCTTCTGGCACATTAACGGTGTTAATAAAGGATGGAGAATAAATGAAAATAATAATCAAGGCAAAGGATAAATGACTAATATAACAAGATTTAAATTTAAAATTTATTAATCATTTATTTTACCTACCCTCCTTCTAGCGCCATTTGTTGATGCCTCGGATATGCATGTTACTGCAAGGTGCTGGAAAGGGTTCCAAGGCATACAACAGGTGATGAAATCCCATCCAAAGGATTCAGTTAACCCTACGCAAGAGTTACCCTATCCTCAAGCTGTTTGTGATGGTTAACACCCACGGATACAAAGGCCTCCGCTGTCACTTGTGGTTTTGATCCAAAATGGATGTGTCCTACAGAGATGTAAGACAAAGGTATATAACCTCTAAAGGTTGATCTAAGTATTAGGTTAATCATATCTAGAATGAAGTCTAAACTAAATTAGTTTTAATCTAATAGAGTAGAAGTTGTGGAAGTTTTGTGTGCAGGGTAATTTGGTTTGTAAATTAATAAGTTAATTTAACCGGCTTAACAGAAATGCAAAACCAGATGGTTAATTTATTACTTTAAAGCATTATCAAATAATGAAAATTATTGACAACAATTTAAAGATTCAGTGCATCTAATATTATCCTGTTGTTCCTTTTGTTAATTGAAAAATTAACCTGAACTGTGATATGAACTTCATATCATTTGTAAAAAAAAATAAACATGTTGCATAAAAAAACTCATTCAACACATTCATACATTCAGATCATCAATAGTGATAAACCAAAATCTCAGATCTAGGAATGTTAATTGTTTACAAACTAATAAGCAATTACTAATAATAGACTCAGAGCAATCATCAAACTGATCAAAGAAACTTGAAGAGTGAACAAGAAAGTCATATGGAGAAACTTTACTGTATTAACACAACTGTAAGAAATTACAGTGTCTGCAAAAACAAAGTGCATCCAATAACTCCTTACTGATTCGAGCTCTAAAGTCCATCAACCTTGGCAACGTCTCCTCAGTTCTGGAAGAGAAATCTTTCCATCTCTGCTGAGTACTTCCCCCCCTTCCAAATCATTGAAGGTAGGCATTTATACAGAGAAAATTACAAAAAATATAAGAACAATTCCCCAAATTCCTCAGCTAACTAGCTGAGTTGTTTCATTTGCCAGATTCGTCCATGAGACAAATCTGAGAAAATCCATTTTGAAGAACCAGTCGTATCTCCCAAATAGAGCACTTTCTGATAATTCTGTTCTTTGATAAATTAATTGGGCACCTTCTGCACAAAACCCATGTCTCAGATTTTCCAGATTCAGTTTCATCACTCCCGAAATCACATCCAAAAATTGCTGCTTTCCACTTAGCACGTTTTTTATCATTTCAAATCTAGGATGCAAATTCATCAATTTGATTCCTCTAAATCCAAATCAACACCTGCATAATCCAGAAGATAAATTAAAATATCATTCTAAATCCAAATCAACACCTGCATAATCCAGAAGATAAATTAAAATATCATTCTAAATCCAATCAAAGAAATCTAGATTAATAACAACCCATTTACAAATCAAAATAAAAAATAAACGATTTCTTATGCAAATCCGAAATTGTCTATTCATGCAGATTTTTGGGGTGGTTAAGCTAATCATTTGGAGAAAATAATCTTTCCAAATCATTCCTCATCCTTTACGGTCTCGATTTGGACTTGTAAATCTCAAGATATGGCTCTTGGAAGTTAAGATTCAGCAGTCGTTGATTTTATTTCGGGATGAATTGTAGCCGTTGATTTAACAATTAAATCCATAATTCATATTAATTATTTTCCAAATGAATAATCCAAAATCCATTTTCCCATCAAAATTGCAAATTACATGTCGGGAGAGAAAATCGAATTAGAAAAATGACTTAAACAAATTAAAATCGGGAAAACCAAAATTAAAACCAAATTAAAACCCCAAGTGAAAAATTAAGTTACCGAAAATTACGGACCCAAAAATTTAATTAAAAAATAACCTAAGAAAAACTTAGGATCTGGAATAATGCGGGAGTGAAAATGTGGAAAAGTGATTCGCGTAATCACGTTGCGGGAATGTCTAAAATGTAAAAATTGAAACCAAAGTTCTGCATCCCCGAAATTTTGGGTTTCGAGTTGCGGAAACATTATAAATCTAAAAAATTAAAATCAAAATTTTTGCAATCCCGAAATTTCGGGTTCGGGTTGCCGGTTGCAGAAACATTATTTTTTTAAAAGAAGAAAATTAAACCTCCCGCATCCTGCAATTTCGAGTTGCAGGAAGGTTGAAATTTAAGAAAATTAAAGGTTCCCCCAAATGCATAAAAATGATGGAAAGCTTTGGAAAAAATGAATTTTTTTTATTTTTTGAATATTGAATGAAGTAGATTAAAACAAAAAAATAATAGAGAAAAGATTAAAAATCTATAAATATTTACAACATGAACAAAAATCCAATATGAGGAAACCCTAAACCTAGAAGTAAAAATAAATAAATAAAAAACATTTACAAATCTATTCTTAGGAAAATGATTGTTGAAAACAAGTTACGTATATAGGAAATGAATCACTCTTATAATATAGGAGAGTTAATCAATTCCATAAATAGGTTTCTAACATTATCATTTTCCAAGAATAGAAGAGCAAGAAAATAATAACAATATTTCATTTTGCACAATAATTAAATGGGAATTCTTTTAAATTGGAAAATGGAAAAATATAAGTTATATTTTCAAAACCAAATTAGCTTATTGAGAATGAATGACTTATCCATGATCAAACTAATTTACATTCGTGAATGTTGAATTTTAATCCCACTAATTTCCAAATAATTATAAAACCAAATCTCATAGAAATTAGAGAAATTAGAACTCAAACAAACTAAAACATGTGTTCTTTTAATTTTCATAACATCAAAATGTGTATACGTTTAATATATGGATTTAATGAAATACACAAACTAAGTTAATGAAAGTCAAAGCATGAACATGAATATTAAAAGATCTCAATAAGCTTAATTTTAAACACTAAAAATATTAAACTAACATAAGCAAACAAACCCAAAGACAAAGATTATTTACAATATTTACATTATGATTCTAGGCATGCAAAAGTTTAATAAAACTCCATCAAGCTCAAATACCATACTAATGCAATATCCAAAATCATGAGAGAAGAAACCATAAGATCGATCAAAATCCCAAAATGAAGGTAATCAACCAGCCATCATCTCAAATAATCAGTTTTTGCAGCGAAGACCAAATCTAGGCGGGGCATGTGAGGAACAACATAGTAAATTAACCACTAAGATCACGGAACCAAATCAAATGAATCAAAAGCAAATAACTAAAATGTAAATGACCCAAATAAACACTCAAATCGTGCAGTGTAACCTCATCCGTCAGATCAAGACAAATCAACGGTTGGGATTGAATCTCGCGGATGCGGGTCAAGTTATTTTTCACACCGTTTATTCATGATTCCTGAAAGTCGCAACCCGAAACTTGCGGGTTGCGGGTTTTGGAAATGGAAGCAATCTCAAAAATAGAAAACTTTTTCTGCATCCCACAACCCAACACTTTTGGGTTGTAGGTTTCAGGAACACACAACGCAGCTAAAGGTAAAACAGATTTCCGAAATCCGAAAGCCGCAATTATGGGTTTCGGGTTTCGGTTTTGGGATGGTGGAAATAAGTGACAAATTACTCAAAATTTAAGGCTTCCCACAGACCAAAAACATTTAGAATGTTTTCAGAAAAACATGACAATGAAGCCAGGAAAAGGTACAGGTAAAATATCAAAGAAATAGGTTTCAAGAATCTTGTGTTTCGGAAACACTTTCCCAAATACCTTTGTGTTTATTCAAAAATGGGGCTCCCATGCTTCATCTAAGCATGGGAACTATTGTGGCCACAACAATGACCAAGAAAAAACATCACGAAACTCTTGGAAGAGCTTCTTATAGGCATTGACTTGATATGGAGTACATGAAGCACCTAAAGTAATATTCTCAACTATACCGAGTATGACGGAGATATCGACATGAATGGTAGGCGAGATGTTAGCCATGTTACCTTCCTCAAAGGCATGCGGAGCTGGGATGTGGTTCTTAAACTAGTCCACTTGGATATGGATTAAGTCTTTCGATTCGACCGAAAGTTGGTTGGCCGCGAAAGGGGTAGAATCCTCAGGAATGAAGCAAGATTGATGATGCATATCATCCCAAGGGAAGTTTGATGCAGTTGATGCTTCAAGGATTTCTTCATCACTGCGAAAGTGTTGTGTGGAAAGATCGGAAGAGGTAAAGTTGGAGGTCGTGGAAAAAGTTGGTTCTCCATTTGTGGAGAGTATATAGATGGTGTTAATATCTCCTGAGGAGGAGGATTCAGATGGATGAATCTCCTCGATAGTAGTCATGGATGACTCTAAAGAGGACTGATTCATCTCATGGAAAACCAATTGATACTCATGCAAGTCAGGACAATGGTGTAAATAGTGTCCATATATTCCGCATATGGCGCAGGGGTGGTTGGTGCGCAATGATTTGTTGCGCGAGTGAGGGGTGGGTCATCGTCCAATGTCTTCATGTGTTCTTGGAGGTTTGGTAATTGTGGAAAATTATGGGTAGCATGGTCCGAATCATTACACCAGGAACACTTGGAGGTGCATGGAATGTAGGGGGGGGTTTCTCATTTTTAGTCACATGTGGTGCCATATTAGTGTGTGTGGCCCTGCCACCAATGTTGTTGGATGAATACATTGTCGCCACATTGGGGGGGTGGACGTTTGGTAGTGGTAATTGGTTGAACTAGTTGGAGGATGACCTGGGGTGTCAGAGTGGGGTTAGGAGTAGGTAATTAACACACGGGAGGTCCTAGTATTAACCTAGGGAGATTCAGCATGGTCGTTATGGGAATACTTACTAGTCCTGAAAGTGGGAACAAGAACGGAATTGTGTGGATTGGTGTGGCTGCAACGTGGATAGGGATCGACGGTGGTTGAGGTAATAGTGGGGGTTGAGGGTTAGGAACTGATTGTTTTGACAAAATGGTGCACAAATAAGATATCTCAATGGTCGGTGGGGGGGGGGTGGAGGGTGGTAAAGATCGAAAAGTGGAGACCATCGGAGTCTCCGAATAAAGTCCAAGACTAGTAGTGGAAACAAAATAGGTGGGTGCACCACAAACTGGTTGTTCAACCATGGGGAGGACATTCTCAGGAGTAGTAGGCGCATTCGGTTCGTAATAAGTAACTTGGTCGATTTTGACAACTCGTCCCTCATGGGGGAACATCATGATGCAAAACACCAATTGTGCGACAACCTTCATGGCGTACATGCAACTTCATCCTAGAAGTAAGTTGTAGTCATTCTGCGCGTTTATGAATTCAATGCCAATCAGGACATTTTTTCCAGCTAACTGGATTGGGACATTATCCAGAAGGCCTTGTGGCTGAGCGGAACGACCATCATAAGCTCGTAAGGTGGTTGTGGATGGATGTAGGGTAGGGGATCCGATCTTCTGCCACATGAATGTAGACATAACGCATGTAGAGATGCCCTCAACGATGATACACTGATGGATAACAAGATTCCGGATTGAAACAAAAACTTGAAATGCTAATGTGGAAGGCATGCGTGGTTCAGATTGGTCTAAATCAAATGCCATCATCCATGAATCAGAAGGGTCTATTGCACCTATGGCAGACAACAATGTTTTGCGTTGCGTTGGGAAGTTCTTTAAAACTTCTAGGGTTGACATAACAGTCGAGGACTAGGCTAAGTCATCCACGATATTATATTTGGGGGCAGCATGAGCATTAGGGTTGTAATTGCCACACCATAGAGGGAATCAGGGAGTTTTGGGAGCCCCATCAAATGGTGAGGGGGTATACGTAATGATTGATCTATGGGAAGAGTGTTAGTAGCCTTGTTTGCAGTGATGGTTTTTGTGGTGGAACCATATGGGTTATTACGGGTTTGAAGGTTGATATCAGCTGAAGACATCATTAAAAGGTTGTGGGTACCGGTGTAAATGTGTTGGTTTCCATGAGTTGCGTAGGTATCTTGTTTTTGTGGTGTTGCAGACCCTTGAGGGGGAGCCAAAGGTTGGGTGGCTACTACTCGTTGCATGGGTAGGGGTTCTGCAACACCATAGGCTGTGTGTTGGGTTGTGGGGGGTTAGGTGGTGCCGAAGGTGCAACATGTCCTTTGTGTTGGGAATCGTCAGTACAAAGTTGATGAGCTCACTCCAGATGGGTACAATTATGCATGTAGTGGCCATATACCCCCCCAAATAGAGCATGGGTGGTTTGTGCGTAAGTTGGGTTTTTTCCTTGACGAGGTGGTTGATCAGGATTTTGGTTAGCTGGGGCCTTACCATTATTGTTGGGAGGTTTTGCTGGTGGAATGCATATATCCGAAGGTTGTTTGTTCCCTCGGTTATGCCCTCATCCCCTATTTTGTTGTCCTTGTTGGTTTTGTTGGGCAGGTTGGTTTCGCTGTTGGTTTTGTTGAACATAAAATTTCCCTTAGGGAACAAGGGGTCCCTGTGGTTGAGCAGGTGCTAGGGTAGTTTGCGGTGGATAATAAGCTGTAGGGGATTGGGGTTGCGCGGGTGGAGGTGCAGTTGGTTGATGGTAGTAGACAGGAGGTGCAGCAGTGGGGGTGTATGCTGGCGAGGTGTGGTCATAGCAATGTGTTGAACATGAAGGTCCATGTACATGAGGGGTTTGGGCCATGGGGACATACACAGGTGTTGCTCCTGAATGGGATGTGGCACGCAAAATTTTTGGACCACCCATGGCAGTATTATGCATTGGGTTATATGCTGAGCTAGTGGCAGGGTGCATATGGACATATGGTTGGTAATGAGACGCAACGTGTCTGATAATGCCTTCAGCAGCATGGGATGCCCCCGATGCATCCTTCCTGGAGGAATTGCCGCAAGGACCATCAAGTAAAATGGAGTAGAGGTAGCTTTATTGTGCATAGATGAGGTCAAACTGTTGGGATTTGAGAATAGCTTCTTCTTCATTTTGGGGCCATTCGAATGCCACATACTTAGTGATAACTGGTATGAGGGATTTCAAGAACCAATCTAAAAAGATGCGGTTGTCTAACTTGATCTTACACAACTATGGTGTCAACACCATTCATGAATATGGTTAGTGATATGGGTAGCCGTGTTCTGTCTACAAGATAGTAAAATCTCAACACTAGCATCATAATGGACATGTAACTGGAAGAACTACAGGAAAGTCGATGTAAGGGATGTAAAGGTGGAATGCATCCCATGTGGTTTTTCAATATACCACTTAGCTACAGAGCCCATGAGGGTCCGTTGTAAAAGGTGAAGGAGGACCGAGTCATCCACTATGGAGTTGGAGGAACACCATAAGTGGAAGGACATGATATGGTTTTGATGCTCATCACCGCCTTTCCCTTCAAACTTGGGGATGTTCGAAGGGAGTTTTGTAGGCATGGGAGGCCATGTGGGGTCATGTTGGATTATATCGTTGGTCAATCAGGCTAGGTTAGGGAGGTTGAGACTGGCCATGAATGAAAAACTAGCAGAAGGATGTGACATGTTCGCAGGGGCTTGAATGCTAGCCATGGAAGCGAGGGTGGGGCCACCTCCACTGAGGGGTAGAGCAATAGTTTGACTCATAATGGGGATCGAGGGAGCATCGGTAAAGGGCGAGGGGATAGTGTAAGAAGGGTCAGTGCCCCCAGGTGTACTGCTGGTGACCAAAGGGATGGTAGTTGGGACTGACTCACTACCGATGGGTATGGAAGTAGTGACTGGAATGCCAGGTGTAGGTCCTGTGGATGGTAAAGAAGGGATGGATACTGAAGTGGTAGTTGAGCTAGTGGTGGAACCACCACCAAAAATCCCGCCGTAAAAGGGGTTGGGATTCACACTGATCATGGGGCTAGACGGAACTATGTATATGGGTAAATTTGAATTGGAATCAGAGGTAAAATAAGGGGCATCAGGATGAATATCCGACGACGAGGTCGTGCGTCTGTGACGGGTGTGGTCAAGTGGACTGTGCTGCGGGGATATCCCCCGTAGGAAATGAGAGTGTCTTGGTGAATCAATGGTGATAGGTGTAAAAGTGGTGAGGGGATGTGGTGGATAAAATTATCAAAATCCTATTGCAACCATGTTTGCAAAAGGAGAGCTCAAAATCTATGGCACTCGGGACAACAACAATGCTCAAAAGCACTTGCTGCTGTAGTGGGATACAACAAGCAGAGTGGTCAATGAAATGGTCAGAATACCAACAAGCAGCACTCCTAGAAATAAAAAAGTAGACTCACTAATCCAATGGGGGTATAAGAGCATGCAAACACCTATCTAAGAGATATGGAAGCTGACACAAATCGTATCCCCTAGAGGGTGATGTAATCAACAGTCAAGCAATACGAAATGTTGAACCAAATGGATAAAGGATATCCATCTACCGAGAGGGACTACGGGTAAAAGAGTCCTAGAAAAATGGAAGATAAGCTACCTTGTTCATGGAATGTCTGGAAAGGTGTCACGTAGCTTCATTTATTTGGCCTTCACAGACCTGGTATGGGCGCCAGTATGCACTGTTGGGTGCAGCCCAAGTGGAAGAAGTTTTTATAGTGAAGTACAAAGTTAGGTGAGGCCTAACATCAACTAGTTTTGGGAGAAACAACTCTGCAATTCCTAGGAGTAGGGTATGGAGCGAAGCAAAGTGGAAAATAAGGATCTATCCCCTTAGTAAATGCGAAGTACTAAGGACCATCAAAGTAGTTGGAGCAGTAATGAATGAAGTGGGAGACTATCAGCTACAGAAGCAAAGAGTAAAGAAGCAGAATGGTGCAAAGGATGCGCCACTATAGAATCGGAGCCACATGGTCAGAACTGTGACTGTAAGAGAAGCGTCAGAGCCAGAGGAAGCGACGCAAAAGGACAACAAAGCTCCAACAAAGTAAATACAAAGTGTGGTCAATAACAATAAGAGAGCCATGCCATTTTGGGTTTAAGGGTACTATGGGGGTTGGCCCATAGTTATTGTAAATATGTGACCTTCGGGCACAATCTATACAAGGGAAAATTTTGTATAAGGAAGGGTTAGATTTAGGTAGAATCCAGTGGGTTAGTATTGTAGATCTATGTTGAGAGAGATCTAAGAGAGGAAAAAGACACTACATATGTGTGCATAGAGATCTGTTGTAGAGAAGAGTCTGCAGCTAAGTGCGCAGATCGAAAATGTTAACCCCTTCCAAGAAATATAAGAACAGTTCCCATGGACGTAGCTCCCATTTGGGGGATGAACCACATAAATACTTGTGTTATGTATTTTAATCTCTTTTATATTGAATGTTTATGAATTCTTATGCTTATATACGTGTTTTCATATGAATGCGAATGCGAATGATATGTTAAGTAGAGGAACATGCATGTATGAACATTTGTGAAGTTGTCTTAAGTATGGTAAATGCGTAGTCATAGAAAATGCACAGTAACAATGATTCAACGAAGTCTGTAGGTTGTTGAGATTTATGAAGTGCACAGATATTTGTTGGTAGAGATCTGCGAAATAGACGTTGAGTAAGGTGCACATATCCATCTCGCATAACATAACCACGCATCACTAGGGTACATAAACTTGATTCTGTAACCACCCATCTTTGCTTTGGGTGAGACTTGATCCTGCTCGTAGGTTGATACCGAAAGGGACAATGAAGGGGATTTTTTTGGAACAAAGACTGGAGAGAACCTTGTAGAACCCGGGTCTTCCCCAAGGAAAGTAGATAAAGAGAAAAGAAAGGACCAACAAATGGTTCTGTTGCCGCGCTAAAGAACTGGCGATATGCGATGTTGTTATGTTATGAGACTGTGAAGAAGGAAGCATGATAAACAATTTTCATTGCCGCGCTAAGAACTGGTAATGTGTTATGTGGTATCCGGAAAAGATAGAAATACAGAACTGGGTAAGTCAGACAGAACTTGAGTTTTTGAAGAAAGAGAACAGACATCCGAATCTTACCACAGAACAATGGTTGTAGAGGTATATATTCGCTGACCTACATAAAGTTTTCTTTGCATCATTCGCTACTGAGTTGCATGAGTGGATATCAAGGATAACCAAACAAAAAAATTGTTTCCAGGGTGGAGAACCTACAGTTTGGAATCTAGAGTTGATTCAGAGGCTTAAAGGCATTGACAACCAAATTTCAAAAGCAATAGACCTTTGGTTGGAAAACTTACTGGAAGGCTATGTTACAGAGTTTGCTATGGATACGTTGAAGTCCTATAGCATAGCAGAAGGAGATTTCTTTCAAAGATTTAGAGGTAAATACCTAAAAAACCTCAGATTATACATTAAGATGTTACTAGCTAAAAAAGGAGTCTTAAGATTGCAGTCAGATTCCTAGGGTTTGAGTTTGTAATGTTCAGTAACACAGATAGTGACACATATGAAGATATTGGTATTTTAAGAAGTGGAAAAAGATATAAAGTTAGCACTAGAAAGAGGCCTCGTGAAGCCAAACCTCGCACATTCCTAGAAACTGAGTTAAGAAGTGATAGAAACTCATATAAGCTTGAGTCTGATACCGAAATAGAACCTAGATGCATTGGTTATCAACTTATTACTCCGCAGAAACCCATAGTTGAGGGCATAAATCTTACTAGTTCACAGAACACTAGCAGAAGTAATACTGCCAGAGAAAATACTCAGAATTAGTCAGGTGTTGGTATACCTTCATCATCTCAGAACACTAAACCTCCTAGAAGAAGAATGGAAGACGACATTAAACTACCTATTTTCAAAGGAATTGGCCTAGAAGACTTAGAGAAACACTAGTTTATCTGTGAAGCTGTATGGGATGTTAAGCAAGTACAAGATGATGCTACAAAACAAGCTCACCTAGTTACCACATTTAGAGACAGATCTCTAACATGGTTCATGAAGTATTCTGTTGGACATAACGGATCTGTTATGTCCCCACAAAAATGAGCATTGGAACAAGTTCCTAACCCAACCAATCCCTTGGGTTGAGGAGGCGGTTGCATAACCATGGGGTTAAATTTTGTATTCCAGGCAATTAATTAATTAGGAATGTGCATTTAATTTTATCCATAGTTTGTTATTCACTTGGAATAAATATTTATGGTGCATTTAATATTTAATGTTATGCCGAATAAATGGAGATAATGCTCCACTAGGGCGCATTAGTGGATAAGGCTAGAGGAGACACTTGAGGAAGAAGTTAAGGAAAGCACATGAGTCCAAAAATTTAGTCAAAAAGAAGAAAAGAGGAATAAATCAGGAAAAGTAGCACAAATTAGAAAGAAGCATAAAATAGGGAAAGCAGGAAAGTCTAAAAAGTAAGAAAGTTTAGAAAAAGAAGAAAAAGAAGGAAAGCCAAAGCAAAGCAAAGCAAAAGTAAAGGAAGGAAATCAAGCTTTCATTATCCACTCAAGAAGGAAGCATTCCTCATGGAGACTTTCTATTCAAGTCATCCAAGATCTATAAATAATTCCATGAGCACCACATTCACATATTTTGTTAATTTGAGAAATTGTACGAGTGCAATTGTGCCTTTGAGACTTGGGAGATGTGCCCCTAGTCAAGCCTAGGAGATGTGCCCCAGCTTTCTATGAGAGGATGATGGAATTAAGCCATTGTCATTGATTTTATTTGTAGGTCTTGAATCTGATAAAGTCGAACCTGAATTTTAGAAGCATCATCATCCAGTTCAAAGTTTGAATCTTCATGCCTTCTATGAGTTTTTGTAGCTAGTTTTTGTTGTAGAAGAAGAGAGATCTTTCTATAAATTTATAAGAGGCATATTTTCCTATTTATGATGTAATAAAAAAGGAATTAATGTTATTATATCATTCCGTTCAATATAAATTAAAGAACTCTGATTTTTTCTCCTATTTCTCCACCCCTTCTAGATTTGGCTAGAATTTGACTAGTTTTCAGTGTGCATTTCATAAGTCAATGAGTATAAGTACAAATGAAGTCATTCTTGTTTCTAGAGTTGAGTAACATGTTATGTGGCATGATCCAAGTCCTGGTTCATAATTTTGTGATCCTATGAGAACTGTTTCGGAACCCATATTTCGCACTAGTTGAGGAGTCCTGTAATGCATTTTTACTAGTTTTAGTGTGAGACTTGTTCAAATACTCATGAAAATTCATGAAATGATATTTTATGATTCAATGACTATAAATGAATGTTAATGATCCTTTCTAATTTCTGAAACACCCATCCCCATCTTCTAGTCAAGTTTCCTACCATACCAGTTTGCATATGATGAGGGGCCCATGAACATTGGAATAAATTGAATCCTTGCTGCTCTTGAAACATAAAATGTATTAGTACATTGTTCAAATTTATCATTCCACATCAAAGCCTCCTATCCATCCCAAGCCTTTGATCTAGTCCACCCTCATTCCACCATGCTTCCCCAAACCTTGTTTCAGTCAAATTTGAGAAGTCTAAAGTTTTTGTGCCACAATCCTAATTTGGTACATTACAGTGGTATAAAGCATGGTACTATGAAACTACTCTTGAATTGTTCCTATGATTCCAAGAATATATTCATATTACAAGAAGAAAGATCCTTTGTCAGAAGAGGAAGAATAAATTAATTCTACTGAAGGGAAACTACAAGAGGAATCAAATATGTTTCCTAATGATGAAAATTATATCAAAAACTTGGTTAAAACCATGATGAAGGGGATGCAAGATATCTCAGTCAATATTTCTCAGACTGGAAAGGAGACCAGAGAGTTCTTAGGCCAACAACTAGGAAGCAAGTTAGGCGAAGGGAGCAACAATGGAACCCCGCATGGTGAGAGAAGGAGAAGTGGTGGTCATATTTTCTCAAAGACCGGGCCTCACAATCGCTCTAATGGCTCCAAGATGGAATCACTATCATAATCCAGAACTACTACGCCCAAGTTTACTGAAGAACAAAGATAATAACCTGAGGTTCGAAATGGAGGTCTTGCTTCATTGGAGGACAAGTATGTTGAGTACCTTACATTGAATGATGAATGTAGAAGAGAGTTACCATTCAAAGACTTCTGTTATCTGTAGTACAATTCCAAACCAAGATGAGGCTCCATAATTCAAAATCAAAACTATGAACTCAGAAATGCTATTGGTAAAATTTCTTTACCCTATTTTGATGGTTCACAGAAATGCATTGCTAACTATTGGATTCAAAAACTTGACACATATTTTCAGCTGAATCCTATTGCTGAAAGAGATTCCATCAAGATGGCTACTCTACACTTAGATGGAGAAGAGAATGACTGGTGGTTTCATGGCCTAAATACTCTTGTGCATGGCCAAGTGACCACCTATGAAGAGTTCACAAGAAGGTTAGCTGAAAGGTTTGAGAGAAGAGATCCCGAGATCACCTTCAGAGAACTAGCACATGTGAAGCAAACTGGAACTCCTGAAGATTACATCTCTGAGTTTCAAAAATTAGTTGTGATGGTATCTGATTTTCCAGAAGCAAGGATGATCTTATTGTTCATTGAAGGGTTATCAGAACCTTTGAATGGCTTGGTGAAAGCTTACAGAACCCCTACCTTGCAAGATGCATTAAGTCGAACCAGAGACTTGCAAGATTTTCTTCCAAAAACTAGATTTCCTCCAAGGACTGTTGGTCCTACTCAGTTCAAGAATGAAATACCACCAATGAAGAGTCCTACTGGAAATTTTAGAAAGGATAGCTATGCTAAGGATTGAGATGAGCTGAGAAGAAAGAAATTGTGCTTCACTTGTCAGGAGCCATGGGTTCCAAGGCATAGATGTGCTAAGGGAAAGGGGCACTACATTGAGGTCTCTCAGAGAGCAGAGCTAAGGAAGAAGCAGGAAATTTCCCAATAGATGAAGAAGTGGCCTATGAGTCTGCAGAAGAAGGACCACAGCCTAAGGTGGGAAATATTACAGTACTCTCAGGAGTACCTCACTACCATACACTCAGATTCAAAGGAGTGGTTCAAGGACAATCTGTCACTGTGTTGGTGGATGGAGGAGCTACAGACAACTTCATTGATTCAACTTTGGTTGAAAGAAGGAAGCTATGCACTGAAAAATTTGGAGGCTTCACTGTTATTATTCTAGGAAATCATACCATGAACTCTTGTACATGGATTCCTAAATTGCAGATTTGTATAGGAGAAGATACCATTATAGATAGCTTTTATGTTGTTGATGTGGCTGACACTAACATGGTTTTGGGAGTACAATGGCTGCACTGCATTGGGAAGCATTCAGTAGACTACCAAGTTGGTGAAATGGTCTTCAAGGGAGAAAATGGAAAAGAGATGGTATTTAAGGGAGTCAATACTTATCCAAAACAAGTGGTAAGTGCCCACAATATGAGATCTATTCTAAGGAATGGAGACATTGAATGGGATGCAGAATGCCTGATCACCACAAAGGGAAATTCATTCGAGGTGGCCTATTATCCTAACGATATTCAAGAGCTGCTCCAAAAACATAAGAAGGTGTTTGGGGACCTCCCTCATGCTAGGCCTCCAGATAGAGGAGTGGAGCATAGGATTGAGTTGGAGATAGGAACTTCACCTATCAAGGTGCACCCTTACAATCACCCAAAAATATTCAAGGATGAGATAGAGAGAACGATTAAGGAGCTAGTTGACTTGGGATTTATTAGACCAAGTTCAAGTCCTTTTGTCTCATCAGTAGTCCTTGTGAAGAAGAAAGATGGGACCATGAGGATGTGCATAGATTATAGAGATCTCAAAAAGAAGACTATCAAGAATAGATATCCTATCCCATGGATTGATGAGCTTATGGATGAGCTACATGGGGCCAAGTACTTTTCTAAGATTGATCTTCGATCTGGATACCATCAAGTCAGCATGAAAGAAGAAGACAAACAAAAGACTTCTTTTCAGTGTGACCATGGGAAGTTTGAGTTTTTGGTTATTCCTTTTGGACTAACAAATGCACCTGCAAATTTTCAATATTACATGAACAAAGTGTTTAGCAAGCAGCTCCGTAAGTTTGTACTTGTCTTCTTTGGTGATATTTTGATCTATAGTAGGACTCGAGAGGAGCATTTGCATCATTTGGATATTGTACTAACAATCTTGGTTGATCAATTTTTTTATGCAAAGCTAACCAAGTGTGAGTTTGGAATGATTGATATTTTGTATCTTGGTCATGTGATTGGCCAATATGGAGTTAAGGTTCATCTGGAAAATATCCAAGCTATTCTAGATTGGCCTAGTCCTAAAAATATCACTGGATTGAGAGGTTTCATTGGGCTATGCACTTACTATCATAATTTTGTCAAGGGGTTCTCCAAGCTGACATATCCTTTGACAGATATCACTAAGAAGGGAGCCTTCCATTAGTTGGAAAAATCTGGAAAAATGTTCAACAGAATGAAGGAGGTAATGCGCACTTATCCTGTGCTTGGACTTCCATATTTTTCTCAACCTTTTTTTCTTGAGTGTGATGCTTCAAGGAATGGTATTGGGGATATCTTGATGCAAAATAAGCATCCCTTGGCCTTTGAAAGAAGAAAATTGCAGTCACATGAAAGGTTGTATTCAATTTATGACAAAGAGATGATAGCTATCATGCATGCACTAGTCAACTTCAGACAGTATTTGGTGGGAGATAAGTTTATCATCAAAACTAACCACAACAGTTTGAGGAACTTATTAACACAAAAGGAGCTGAATGATAGAAAATTGAAGTGGGTAAGAAAGGTCCAAGCATTTTATTTTGAGATTGAGTATATGAAGGGTAAGATGAGCATTGTAGCTGATGCACTTTCTAGAAAACCCACACTTACACTGCTGAAATTTCAAGATGATTGGAAAATACAACTTGGAGTAGAATACACCAAGAATCAGTTTGCTTGTGATTTATTTGATGGATTGATTCATGATGATGCTTATAAGATTATTAATGATTTCATTTATTATAAGGATAGAATATTTGTAGTTCAAGAATCCATACTAAAGAAAAAGATTCTTGAAGTTGCCCATGATGTGCCTTTGGCAGGGCATTCGGGGTTTGTGAATACCTACAGGAAAGTGAGGCAAAGGTTCACATGGAAGGGGCTGAAGAAAGAGGTGATGGAATATGTCAAATAATGTGTGGCATTCCAGCAAAATAAAGTAGAGCATACTCACCTAGAAGGGATCCTACAACCAATCCCCATTCCTGAGCAAAAACGAGAGAGTATATCAATGGATTTCATCACGGGGCTTCCCAAAAGCCAAGGTAAAGATAGTATTTTTATTGTGGTTGATAGGTTGACTATATATGGAAATTTATTTGCTGTCACAACTAATATTGAAGCCATCCAAGTGGCTGAAATTTTCATCAAATAAGTCTTCAAACTTCATGGCATACCCAAGTTCATCATCAGTGACAAGGACAGTAAGTTTACTAGTAATATTTGGCAAGAATTGTTCAAGCTAGTAGGTACAAGTTTGGACATGAGCACTAGATACCATCCATAGACTTATGGCCAAACAGAGAGAGTGAACCAATGGTTGGAAGGGTACCTAAGAAACTATGTCACTGGTCAATAAATGTCATGGACCACTTGTCTCCATTTGGGAGACTTTTGTTACAACACTTCATTTCATCTTTCTATTGGTATGACTCCTTTCAAAGATCTTTATGGATATGATGCACTTAATTTGTATGATATGATATTTGGTGATTTTAAGAGAAAGAAAGAAAAATATTGGCTCCAAGAGATTCAAGACATACTCAGGACGCTCAAGGACAATTTGCAGGTAGCACACAATCAGCATAAAGTACATGCAGACAAGCATAGAGTTGAGCGAGCTTTCCAAGTGGGAGATCTGGCATATTTGAGGTTGTGGCCCTATAGACAATAATCATTGAACTCTAAAGGAGCTGAGAAGTTTCAGACAAGGTTATATGGCCTCTGGGCAGTCGGATTCACAATGTTTTCCATGTGTCCTGTTTGAAGAAAGCTATCACATACCCTCCCATCTGTCCAATTTCGGTAAGGAACATGATACCAATCTGTGGGGATTTTACATAAAGTAAGCCCATTCATTTAATTCATAGTCATAAAATTCAAAGGTGTGCAGATGCAAATCAATTTAACATGCACAGAGGAATAAATACCATCCACACACAATTTACAATTTCCATTCAATTTAACACATTGCAGAATTAAATACAAACCGTGAATATACTTATCTCACTGTAATGTTGTCCCCAACAACTAGCTATGTCACTGCAACATTCCTCCCAATCGTAGGTCTTTGCCCAGCCTGTATTATTTCAGCATTCAGAGACCACCCCCAAGTTGGGCATGATATCTACAAGGAAAAGGGAACTCTCAAGCTCATCACAGCCCAAAGCAATGGATACGCATCTCAAACCCAACATTTCTTAACACACAACAACTCAAAAATGAGCATGGATACTCATAACAACAAAATCCCAAGTGCTAGGTATGAGGAAAAATGTGGGCAGCCAAAACGAAGTGATAGATGGTGAATCAAGCTAGGGAAAGAAAATTCATTTTTAGAAAACGTCCATGGGAATTCAAAGAGCCGAATGGTCTCTACAAATCCCCAAATCGTGCTCTCTCCTTCCCAACAGGTATGTAATACAAAAATGAGTTCCCAGCAATGCCAAAAGGGAGGAAAACACTGGAAATCAGTGGAGAAAAATGCCCACGTAGCTCCCAACAGGTCTGCAACACAAAAACACCCTCTTCCCAGCTAGAAGACCCAGAGAAACCAGAAAAACGTGGTTGGAAAATGCCCAGGCAGTTCCAAAAACGTGAGAGGGGAAAAACTCCTTCATGGGTAATGGCTTAGGGAGCAAATCATGGCTGTTTTCTTGTCCAAGAAGAAAAAACACGATTTTCCATGATGGTGGCTTTCCCATACTCGAATTTGGATAGCCATACCTCCCCAATCCCCAAGGCATTAACTACTTCACCCATCTCTTGGGAGAAATGAATGATTGGGCACCAAAGTCAACATGGGTAGTTGATGGTTGACGGGTTCTCTCATTGACACTTGGCTTGACTTTCTTGGCTCAAGGGTTTGAATATTTCCCTCCCAATTCCTTGTAATATCATGCCCCCATCTCTTGTTGCATTGCATAGCTAGTTGTGGGTATTTATATTAAAATGCATATTTACAATTCCCATGGCTCACTAGCACATGGGTTAAATAATACCAACATACTTTCCTCTTCAAGGTCGAGTGTTCCCTAGTGGGGCCTTAGCCTTGAGCTCCACACTAGGAACCATACATAATATGCATACAATATTTACATGATAGCCCAAAATATTATAAGGATAAAAATGGGGGTATTAAATTCCCTTCCCCCTTGGAATAACACCGTCCCCGGTGTTCCATAACTTGGGAATACATACACGCTTTATATATGTCCAAAATTCACAAAATGTGGCAGGTATGTCCTGCATTTCATTGATTGGAGATGTCGAGGTGAGGTTCTTTAACCTCTGCACATTGCTCCTACTGGCTGTCGCTTTTCTTGATACCCCTCGCTGGACATTCGCGGAGGAGGTGACTTCCTCCACATACCTAGCATTCTATTGGAGATGGTTTCCTCTGTTTTCCTTTGTCATCATTCTTGCTCTATTCCATCCTTGGGAATTTCTTGATGGGGTGATAGGACAAATGCTTCATCATTGGTCCACTTTCCTTTCCCTTACTGATTTCTCCCAGAATACTTTTTACCTCTTTTTGCAGACGAATAGAGTCTTGCAAAACCTTGTGGTTCATCGCATTCTGCTGCTTCTGTAGCTTGAGCATCTCTCCAAGGTTCTCTTGGGCCTTGGAAATTGTTTGAAGAAGACTCTCAGATAAGTCCAAAAGCCCTTGGTTTGCGGCCATGGTCAATGCACACAACTTTCCTCACTTGCTTGCTAGCACCACTTGTTTGTTTTTGTAACGGCTGCAACCAATTGCGTTGAATTTCTCACCTGTGAAATTCATTATTGCAATTCTTTGTTAGGCCAAGCATAACATAAAAATTAAAATTAGTCAATTAATTTCCCAATTGACATGGAACGTCCATGCTTTATTCATGAGACTTCCACACTTTTCATGCTTGTCCAACATACATATGAACTCATCCATGTTCATCCTTTCACAGGGAATTATATTTTTCAGCATTCACAATTTATTTTAAGCAAATAAACACAATAGACTTTCAGTCATGACATGCATTCCACAATTTTTTGTTTCTAAGATGCATCAGTCAAAAGGAAAGAGAAGAGTAAGAATTTCCCCCTCTTATTCTTGTTCCAATCTGGAGCCACTCCACCACTGTGGTTCTATTCTCCTTAGCCTCTTTCACTTTAATGTGAATGCTTGAATTTCTCTTTATTGGCTATGACACTTAGTGTCTAAGGTCTATCTAATGCTTTTCAACTTGGGTACCCCTTCCCATTCTGCTTACAGAACCTCTGGTTTCTATGACCCACTCATGTTCACTAGCACCATCTTTATTACTGCTCATATTGAGCTCTTTGGGATGGTCATATGTCCATATGCATCCCTATGATGCCTTCCCTTCTTCACTTTTCCTCTTAATGTGCAGTATCAATCTGCATCTATGTAGGCTGACAACACAAGAAGGATAAGCAAGCTCATCAGTATTCTTGTTAAATTTTGTAACCATAATCCATATCATTCACTATCAAGTATTGAAACACTAGGAATGCGCCCATTCCCTTAGGGTGTAGTCAATATTGAAAACCCTATCATGACCCAGCACCATAAAAGGTGTGCACCCCCTTTCCGATGTGCGCCATGTAGGCCCTAATCATACTCAAGCAGTCTGCAATGATATAAATAAGATAGAGCATGCTCTGCATATTAACCCTAATAATTTAGACATGCATGTTCTTGTCTAGGGTGACAGAATAATCATTCATTTTGCAGATGTATATCACATGCCTTCTGGGCATAGCTTTACCATCTCACTCTCATGGTTTACCAACATGTGGTTTGGCTGAGATATTATCAATGGCGTTTCTCCCGAAACCCATTTCCAAAGCATGGGGTATTTCCCATCTAGTTTGGCTTTTGCAGGCCATCACTCCTAGTCTTCCTGCAATGTGTCTTCCTGGCACATTTATCAAATAGCCAAACAGTTAGCAGCATTTAACAATAAAATTCAAATCTGATTTCTCTGATCAGTCAATGGCATTGATAATTAAATTCAAGTATGAATTACAATTCTGTCCTCTACAGAAATTGATTCGCTTAGCCATGAGTCTGTTCTCATATCGTTTGGCTCTTGCTCACGGTAGATTCCCATCTTGATCATGGACTTACCCATATTTTCCATGCTCAAAACAAGCTACCTGAAATATGAAACTCCCATCAACCAAACACTTTGTAAGTCTCTATGCATATAATATTTCATTGCTGCCACAGTCATTGAAGCATTTTAACATCACCAAAATCATCTACTTCATGTGAATCATTACCATACTAGAGTTGCATGGTTTAATTACATCATTTTATGCAATCATTCTCTTGCATTCACAGTAGCTCATGAAATTCTCTTAGGATTGACAATAGTTCACCATTCCATCTATTATCTAGTTGTAATGAAACATACACCCTACTCATGCATTCACACAATGCATCTCAACATGTGCACCTATACATATGCATGCACTTTTACATCACTCACATAATCTTTTAGTGTGCAATCACTCAATGTATAACCACAAGATTATACATAATATTTTAATGCACATCTCCTCAATGCAACCCTGCATTAATTTATGAGTACTATGCATTCAAACATATTATGTCCTAACCATGTACTACCATGACAAGGCCATAAGTCCTCACTTGCTTTGGTTGTTAAACTCACAATCGTCATGGCATGACATAATTTCATATGAATGCATTGAGATTTCTAAGCAATTTATAGGGTGTAAGGATCATTGTCTTCACTTACCCATACCTCACCATACTTGGTAGGTTAACAGTCCCATTCGGGCACTCAATACCATATGCAAACCAAATCATGATAGTTCAAAACATAGTTGAAGGGATCTCACCAAATCCTCTTTCAACATTCATGCAATTAAGCACAAATAACCATTACCTGCATGGCTGTTATTAACATCACTTGATGTTACCTGATCAGTTGGCCTCTTACCAAGCCTACTCAGTCCTTTTGCCAACATCATGATCATGGACTTGTTGCACCATCCTCTCATCATAAGGTCGTTGGTCACGTGCAACAACGTCATCAACTTCTTTAGCCATGTTTTGATTGTATTTGTCCTACAACCAATGCGGACACAACTAATTATTAGCAACCACCATAATTATCTCAATTGGCTCATTGCATATGTGAAACCTCACTATTTTACCAATATGCAATGTCCTTTTCATGCACAAACATTTCACATGCATTGTGCAATGTTTCTTAATATGCCTACTAGTGCATAGTCATATCATCTATCTAATCTCTTTCATTTCAGCATTTCTATGCCATAATTTATATGCATGACCACTTCAGAATTATAAATACAATATCAAGAGGGTAGTGGAGGAATTCTCCCTTCCAATTCCTCATTGTAGCATGGAGTTTCGTCTTCCACATCATAGATGATCCAATTTCATGGGCTCTCTACCATGCACACAAGCAATTATTAGCTATGATCTTCTCACAAAGTAGAAATTCAATATATGTATTCACGTGTATAACATTCATTGATGATATTTTCCAAGCATACAATTATTATGTTATAAACATAAATGGTTTAAGGTGAGAGATTTCCCTTTCATCAGCGTTGCCTTATTGCTCCCATTGCTTTTTCGCAATGCATTTCCACAAACTTTCTATGCAATTCCTGCTTCTGCACTTCATACTTTCAACGATTGTCTTCGAAGGAAGATGAGGGTCAAGGGGGCTTTCCCCCTTGTGGCTTCCCTGCACCACTGCAGGGTAGGTCAAGGGCAGGCAACGCCCTCATTTTTTTTTTTTGTAAATACTTCCATTTCGTGCAATCTAGTGCATAACTTTCATGGTGATTTTCCATTTTCAGCACCTGAAAATGTCAATGAAAAGCTACTGCATTTTCCCCGTTTGGCGGACTTATCAAGCTCTCCTCCAATCGTGTCGCAGATATTGAGGTTAAAATTTCCGCAGTTGGTGTGGATCTTAATGTTAATTTTGCCGTCGCGTCGCACAAATTATCCTTAACTTCGCCACCGCGCGTCATAGGAAGTTAGCATAACACCCACCGCCGCGTCATAAAGTTAATCTTAACTTTTTCATGCATGCACAGAAAGTTAGCGTAACTTTCGCCACCACAGCCCTTAGGCAGAATTTCGAAAACAATAAGAAATTTTTGAGATTTTCTCTTCCTTTTGGCGCAGAATTACCAACTTCTCCTCTGACTATGTCGCAAGAGATAAGGTTAAAATCTCCAAACACTAACCCTGTGATCGCCGACCGTGTCACAAAGTTACCTTTAACTTCTACGCTCACAAGCCTTCGTCGTTGCAACCACTTCATAGGTTTTAAGGTTAAAATCGCTGCTGCGCGCAAGCCTCCATCGCAACTTTTAAACCTAAAATCCGCCGCCAGTGTCGCAGCTTTTAACATTACTTTCGCCGCATGTGCCGCAGATTTTACCGTTAAAATTACCTCCGCTGTGCGTCGCAAAAATTAATGTTAATTCCACTACCGCACGTCGCAAAACTTAACGTTAATTTCGCCGCTGTAGCCTTAGCAGCAAACACTTAGAAAATTTTCAAATTTTCAAAAACAGTTAGAAAAATTTAAAATTTTTCCTTCTTCTTTCTGTGATGATCATTGCTCAACAGGAAGCATAATTAGAGATCATACTTCGCATATAACAGAACAATAAAAAGATGTAATAAATTGCATCTCTTCATGTCAAAATAAAACAATAGAATAATATACAGATAGCAAGGGGTTGCGCCTCCTTTCTCTCCTCCATGGAGGCAAACAACAAATAGAAAACAAATTGCTACTGCATTAGAAACAATGTAAAGTAAGCATTCAACCTGAGAAGGAATTTTCTCCCTCCTTCCTCACTTTCATAAGATGAAATCAATGCAAGCAGTTTTGCGAAAAAATCCCCAAAACAATCATGGGAATGATTTCCCATTCCAACAAATAGAAGCCATGAGATATTCAGGTTTCTTTAATGCATTTTAATTCCAAATACTAACTAAATATACACCCAATGATTTATATCTCTATGAAGGGCCCAACAGCCGTAGTGTTGAACCTTGGGCTTTGATACCGATCTGTCACATACCCTCCCATCTATCCAATTCCGGTAAGGGAACATGATACCAATCTGTGGGGATTTTACATAAAGTAAGCCCATTCATTTAATTCATAGTCATAAAATTCAAAGGTGTGCAGATGCAAATCAATTTAACATGCACATCGGAATAAATACCATCCACACACAATTTACAATTTCCATTCAATTTAACACATTGCAGAATTAAATACAGACAGAGAATATACTTATCTCACTGTAATGTTGTCTCCAACAACTAGCTATGTCGCTGCAATGTTCCTCCCAACCATAGGTCTCTGCCCAGCCTGTATTATTTCAGCATTCAGAGACCACCCCCGAGCTGGGCATGATATCTACAAGGAAAAGGGAACTCTAAAGCTCATCACAACCCAAAGCAATGGATATCCATCTCAACCCCAACATTTCTTAACACATGACAACTCAAAACTGAGCATGGATACTCATAACAGAAAAATCCCAAGTGCTAGGTATGAGGAAAAACGTGGGCAGCCAAAATGAAGTGATGGATGGTGAATCAAGCCAGGGAAAGCAAATTTGTTTTCAGAAAACGTCCATGGGCATTCAAAGAGCCGCAATGGTCTCTACAAACCCCCAAATCTTGCTCTCTCCTTCCCAACAGGTATGTAATACAAAAATGAGTTCCCAGCAATGCCAAAAGGGAGGAAAACACTGGAAATCAGTGGAGAAAAATGCCCAAGAAGCTCCCAATAGGTCTGCAACACAAAAATGCCTTTCTTCCTAGCTATAAGACCCAGAGAAACCAAAAAAATGTGGCTGGAAAACGCCTAGGAAGTTCCAAAAATGTGAGAGGGGAAAAACTCCTTCATGGGTAATGGCTTAGGGAGCAAATCATGGCTATTTTATTGCTGAAGAAGAAAAAACACGATTTTCCATGAGGGTGGCTTGCCCATACTCAAATTTGGACATCCATACCTCCCCAATCCCCAAGGCATTAACTACTTCACCCAAATCTTGGGAGAAATGAATGATTGGGCACCAAAGTCAACATGGGTAGTTGATGGTTGATGGGTTCTCTCATTGACACTTGGCTTGACTTCCTTGGCTCAAGGGTTTGAATATTTCCCTTCCAGTTCCTTGTAATATCATGCCCCCATCTCTTGTTGCATTGCATAGCTAGTTGTGGGTATTTATATTAAAATGCATATTTACAATTCCCATGGCTCACTAGCACATGGGTTTATTAATACCAACAGACTTTACTCTTCAAGGTCAAGTGTTCCCTAGCGGGGCCTTGTCCTTGAGCTCCACGCTAGGAACCATACATAATATGCATACAATATTTACATGGTAGCCCAAAATATTATAAGGGTAAAAATGGGGGTATTACAAAAGCAGTAGGGAAGCAAGTCAAAGTTTCACAAGACTTGCCACTGATTTATGATGAAGGGAATTTGGTGCTGAACCTTGAGAAGATTCTAGAAGTCAGAGAAAAGAATCTAAGGAGTAGAATCCTTAAGGAATTTTTGGTACAGCGGGAAGGGCTACCTAGTGAAGATGCTACTTGGGAAGGAGAACATATCTTACAACATCCTAGTTTGAAATTGATCGATGAAAAACAATCTTGGGTGGGGAGGAATCTCATGTACCCACAAAAATGAGAATTGGAACCATTTCCTAACCCAACCAATCCCTTGGGTTTAGGAGGCAGTTGCATAACCATGGGGTTAAATTTTGTATTCCAGGCAATTGATTAATTAGGAGTGTGCATTTAATTTTATCCATAGTTTGTTATCCACTTGGAATAAATATTTATGGTGTATTTAATATTTAATGCTCTGCTAAAGAAATGGAGATAATTCTCCACTAGGGAGCATTAGTGGATAAGGTTGGAGGAGATACTTAAGGAAGAAGTTAAGGAAAGCACATGAGTAAAAAAATTCAGCCAAAAAGAAGAAAAGAGGAATAAACCAGGAAAAACAATATAAATAAGAAAGTAGCATAAAACAAGAAAATCATGAAAGTCTGAAAAGAAGGAAATTTCAGAAAACAAGGAAAGTAAAAAAAATAAGAAAAGAAAGAAAGTCAGAAAAAGAAGAAAAAGAAGGAAGGCCAAAGCAAAGCAAAGCAAAAGGAAATGAAGGAAAGAAAGCTTTCCTTATCCACTCAACGAGGGCACATTCCTCATGGAGAATTGCATCCCAAGTCATACAATATATTTAAATAATTCCATGAGCACCACATTCACATCTTTTTTTAATTTGAGAAATTGTATTAATGCAATTGTGCCTTTGAGACTTGAGAGATGTGCCCCTATTCAAGCCTGGGAGATGTGTCCCAACTTTCTATGAGAGGATGATGGAATTCAAGCATTTTCACTAAGTTTATTTTCAGGTCCTGTAGCTGATCAAGTAAAATCTGAAGTTCAGAAGCATCATCATCCAGTTTAGAGTTTGAATCTTCAAGCCTTCTATGAATTTCTGCAGCTAGTTTCTTGTGTAGAAGAAGAGAGATCTTTATATAAATTTATGAGAGGAATATTGGCCTATTTATGATGTAATAATAGAGGATGTAATGTTTTGATATCATTCCATTCAATATAAATTACAAAACTATGATTTTTTCTCCTATTTCTCCACCCCTCCTAGATTTAGCTAGAATTTGACTAGTTTTCAGTGTGTATTTCATAAGTCAATGAGTATAAGTCCAAATGAATTCATTCATGTTTACGGAGTTGAGTAACATATTATGTGTCATGGTACAAGTCCTTTTTCAGAATTTGGTGAGCCTTTGAGCACTGTTTGGGAACCCATATTTCGCACTAGTTGAGCAGTCCTGGAATGCATTTTTACTAGTTTTAGTGTGAGACTTGTTCAGATCTTCATGAAACTTTCTGAAATGATATTTTACGATGCAATGAATTTAAATTAATATTAATTATCCTTTTTAATGTCTGAAACACTCATCCCCATATTTCATTCAAGTTTTCTACCATGCTAGTTTGCATATGCTGAGGGGCCCAAGAGCATTTGGAGTAAATTGCACCCTTGCTTCTCTTGAAACATAAAATGTCTAAGTAAATTGTGCAGAGGTATAGTTCCACATCAGATCCTCCTATCCATCCCAATCCTTTGATCTAATCCACCCTCAATCCACCAAGCCTCCCCAAACCTTGTTTCAGTCAAATTTGAGAAGTCTAGAGTTTTTGTGCCACAATCCTAAGTTGGTACATTACAGTGGTATCATATCATGGTCCTATGAACCCTCTATTGAATTGTTCCTATGATTCCAAGAAGATATTCAAATTACAAGTGTTGGAGTATTGAAAAATCCACCTATACCATTTTAGACTTAGGATAAATTAATTAATAATTTATGATTAATTTCTTGAGTTTTGACTAGGTAAATAGGGACAATTTTTTCTTTTAGTGGACCAATTTCCATCTTAAGTCACTAGGGATCACTTGAGGAAATTTTGGATAAGATTTCATTGGATTCTGTTTGATTTCTTTCCATTTATGGTTTAAAAGGTGCTTTCCTGATTTAGTTAGCTTTGTCTTGTTTTTTCTGCTTTCTAGTGGAAAAGGTAAAGCTAGTTGACTTAGAAATTTTTTCCACTTGACCAATTCGACCTACACATCATATATTATCTCCTAAATCCATCAATACATTCTATTTACCTCACTCATGAGCTTCCATACCATACTTATCAAATTCATGAGCCTCTAGTACAGTTTTGGGAACTGCTTTTACCACCTAGGGTTTTTTTTGCCTTATCTAAGCCTTTTCTTTTTTTTCCTTTCCAAATTTCCCCCAAGGAATTCGATTTTATCCATGGAATATGTATATTATATATTGTTATCATATTGATGAATAAAATACAGAGTGATTTCCATAATTTAGCTTATCTATTCTTCTTCTCTCATTGTCTGAAATATTCCATGTGAAATTGTCTTATGAATCTAGATCTAAGCTATTGAAATCTTACATGGTATCATAGCTAGATTGATTCAAAACAATTTCCAAGAGTGTTTTTTGTAGGTATTTCCATCACCAGGAGCGCATCAGTATGGATAAAAAACAATCCAAAGCTGTGACTCTCACTCCCTTCAATTTATTTGAATGGAAGGCGCATATGATCATCCAGCTTCCGAGAAAAGTATTGTATAGAGTCACTATGGGGATTGAAACTGAGCCATGAAATGTTGCATTAAAATCCAAATGGATCAATAGGCTTGATGAAGATTATGGGTTACTTTGTATCTCTATATCTTTAGATCTTCTATTCCATATTGATTCTCTATCCACTCCAAATCAAGTGTGGACAAAGCTAGAGTCTCTCTTTGGAAAACAGGACGAGTTAAGAGTTCATTTATTGGATATTGAGCTAATCTCACTTAGTCCAAGTAATTTAGATTCAATGGAAGAGTTCATCTCAAAATTCAAGAACCTGGTGCTTCAACTCAAGCAATGTGGCATAGATAAGAAGGATGAGCAGTTAATCCTTAACATTTTGTCAAAACTGAGCTCTGAATACTCAATATTTGTGTCTACTTTTCATACCACAAGACTTCTAGTTCCCAATTGGAAGATGCCAAGATTGGATGAATTCATTGATTCGCTCACTAAGGAGAAGGACAAGCTGGTCCAAATGAGGGATCTAACACCCTCCAAAGACTTTGCACTTGCTGCTTATGGATCAAAGAGTTTCAAGAATGACAAATCCAAACAAAATATGTTGTCAGATGAAGAGGATTCTGATGAAGATTCCAAATCCAAGAAGATGAAGAAGGAGAAGCCCAAGTGTTATTATTTATGCAAAGTCACTCATCCTCAGAAATATTGTTTCAAAAAGAAGTTGGACATCATGTCCAAGATGCTTGAAGAGCATAACATAGATGTTCCTAACTTTGCAAGAAAAGAACAAGGCAAGCTTGTTGTAGAACAAGAACATTGTTTCCAAGCCTCTCCCACAGGTAATCATGCTTATTATTTGAGTAATAGAGTGAAATATAATTTTTATGTATATGATTTTGATTCACATTCTGATATATTAGAATCAGAAACCTCCACCTCTTCCTTGGTACAATCTTATGTCATTTCACCCAAGTCTACTCTCAAAACTAGTCATTTCTTACTAGCTTTTGACTTGTCTTCTGAAAATTCTTTCCGCCTCCATTCGAATTTTTTAGATTCTGATTTTGAATATGATATATAGTATGATATGCAGTTCATGACACCTACCACACCATTTTACCAACATTGGATGCACAAACGACCCTACAACACCCAAGTTATCCAGTTAAGAAACTACACAATTCCATGTCTTCCTACGCTGTGTCACTTGACTCTGTTGCGCTTATGTATTTCATATATTTCATTGATTGGATAGACATGTATTTGGCCATGATTGGACTTATATTCCACACATCTATACCTGACCCCATCATTCATGGTTCAAAATTCAAGTCTTCAATCTCTCCAGGCTCGCTCAGCTGTGAGAGTGACCTATTTTTTCACACTTTTCCTACTGAAACTCTGGTTGATCATGGAGAATCCACTTATTTATTGGTTGCTGCTCCATATGACTCAAATTATGATATTTCAGAGCTGCATGATCTCCTATACAATATCAGAAAGGTTCTACATCAGTTTGATAAGAAAGTACAAGAACTAGTGCACCACATTGCAGCTACAGAAGAAATTGACCATGTTGAGTTCTTTGATTCTCCTTGGGAAGAAGTTTGCATAGATGTTTCCATAATTGATTATGTTTTTAGATCTGATTATGTGTGTTACAACAACAATAAAAAATCATATGATGCTCCTCCATCATTAGAAGATGAGCTTCATGGAGCCTCTACACATGATTCTTTCCTACACCACATTGATGCACTGATGCATGATCATGACATCCACAATATCTTCATCAAGTCTATTACTGAGAAGCAACCCATTCAAATCATTCATCTCATTGAGCTCATTCAGATGAGCAACAAGACAATATGAAGACATCCAAGCATGTCCATTTTTGAGGGAGGGTTTTATTCCCATGAGGTTTTCCCCGTTTCCTCGTTTTACATGGACTAGTTATTTTTGTATTGGGGTGACCATAAGCCTTGTTGCTTGGGCCCTATAATTCTGATATTTTTCTAACTTTCACCACACAATGTTAGGCTTAAGGGGGGGTTTTGGAGTATTAAAAAACCCACCTATACCATTTTAGACTTAGGATAAATTAATTAATCATTTATGATTAATTTCCAGAGTTTTGACTAGGTAAATAGGGCTAGTTGTTTCTTTTAGTGGACCACTTTCCATCCTGAGTCACCAGGGCGCACTTGAGGAAATTCTGGATAAGATTTCATTGGATTCTATCTGATTTCTTTCCATTTCTGGTTTAGAAGGTGCTTTCCTGATTTAGTTAGCTTTGTCCTATTTTTTCTGCTTTCTAGTGGAAAAGGTAAAGCTAGTTGACTTATAAACTTTTGCCACTAGACCAATTTGAACTCCACATCATATATTCTCTCCTAAATCCATCAATACATTCTATTTACCTCACTCATGAGCTTCCATACGATACTTAGCAAATTCGTGAGCCTCTAGTACAGTTTTGGAAACTGCTTTTGCCACCTAGGGGTTTTTTTGCCTTATCTAAGCCTTTTCTTTTTGTCCTTTCCAAATTTCCTCCGAGGAATTTGATTTTCTCCATGGAATATGTATTATATATTGTTATCACATTGATGAATAAAATACAGAGTGATTTCCACAATTTATCTTCTCTATTCTTCTTCTCTCATTGTTTGAAATATTCCATGTGAAATTGTCTTATGAATCTAGATCTGCTATTGAAAATATCACAACAAGAAGAAAGATCCTTTTTCAGAAGGGAAACTACAAGAGGAATCAAATATGTTTCCCAATGATGACAATGGTATCAAACACTTGGTTCAAACCATGATGAAGGGGCTGCAAGAGATCTCACTCAATCTTGCTCAGACTGGAAAGGAGACTAGAGAGTTCTTAGCCCAGCAACTAGGAAGCAAGTTAGGAGAAGGGAGTAGCAATGGAACCCCACATGGCGAGAGGAGGAGCAGTGGTGGCCATATTTTCTCAAAGACCGGGCCTCACAATCTCCCTAATGGATTCAAGATGGAATCACCATCATACTCCAGACCTACTATGCCCAAGTTTACTGAAGAACAAAGAGAAGAACCTGGGGTTTGAAATGGAGGCCTTGATTCATTGGAGGACAAGTATGTTGAGTACCTTACATTGAATGATGAATGCAGAAGAGAGTTACAATTCAAAGACTTTTGTGATCTACAGTACAAGTCCAACCCAAGAGTAGGCTTCAGAATGCAAAATCAGAACTATAAACTCAGAAATGCTATTGGTAAAATTTATTTACCTTATTTTGATGGTTCATAGAAATGCATTGCTAACTCTTGCATTCCGAAACTTGACACATATTTTCAGCTGAATCTTATGGCTGACAGAGATTCCATCAAGATGGCTACTCTACACTTAGATGGAGAAGAAAATGACCGGTGGTTTCATGGCCTAAAGACTCTTGGCCATGACCAAGTGACCACCTATGAAGAGTTCAGAAGAAGGTTAGCTGAAAGGTTTGAGAGAATAGATCTTGAGATCACCTTCAAAGAACTAGCACATGTGAAGCAAACTAGAAATCCTGAAGACTACATCTATGAGTTCCAAAAATTAGTTGTGATGGTATCTGATATTTCAGAAGCAAGGCTGATCTTATTGTTCATTGAAGGGTTATAAACGCCTTTGAAAGGCTTGGTGAAAGCTTATAGACCCCCTACCTTGCAAGACGCATTAAGTCGAACCAACTTCTTGCAATATTCTCTTCCAAAAATAGATTTCCTCCAAGGACTGTTGGTCTTACTCAGCTCAAGAATCAAATACCACCAATAAAGAGTCCTACTGGAAATTTCATAAAGGGTAACTATGCTAAGGACCAAGATGAGTTGAGAAGAAAGAAACTATGCTTCACCTTTTAGGAGCCATGGTTTCCAGGGCATAGATGTGCCAAGGGAAAGGAACACTACATTGAGGTCTACTCAGAGAGCGAAGCTGGGAAAGAAGAAGGAGAGGCCCCAATAGATACAGAAGTGGCCTATGAGTCCGCAGAATAAGGAGCACACCCTGAGGTGGGAAATATTGCAATACTCTCAGGAGTACCTCGCTACCATACACTCATATTCAAAGGAGTGGTTCAAGGAAAATTTGTCACTGTGTTGGTGGATAGAGGATCTACACACAACTTCATTGATTCAAGTCTGATTGAAAGAAGGAAGCTACACACTGAAAAATTTGGAGGCTTCACTATTATCATTCCAGGTAATCAAACCATGAACTATTGTAGATGGATTCCTAAATTGCAGATTTGTATAGGAGAAGATACTATTACATATAGATTTTATGTTGTTAATGTGGCTGACACTAGAATGGCTTTGGGAGTAAAATGGATGCACTCCATTGGGAAGCATTCAATAGACTACCAAGTTCCTGAAATGGTATTCAAGGGATAAAATGGAAAAGAGATGGTGTTGAAGGGATCCAACAGTTATCCCAAACAAGTGGTATCATATCTATTCTAAGGCATGGAGACATTGAATGGGATGCAAAATTCCTAATCACCACAAAGGGAAACTCATTCGAAGTGGCCCATTATCCTAAAGATATTCAGAAGTGTAATACAGCCAAAATCCTTGACACGTTCTCGAGAAAATGGGGTGAATTTTTTCATTTTTATTTAACATACTTGCTAAGTTTCACTCCTTCTAGAATTGACATCTCACATTCAATGAGTAGATAAAACATTAGTCTCATTATGGCGACATAGAATTTTCACATGACAACCGTCAGTTAAGAATAAATATTCATATGTCTTAAACATTCCCTAGCATAATCAAATATACCCAACCCATGCAAAGGTCCTTAGTTAATCATTCTGATATCGATTCACTTACCATAATTGAATAACATCTAGAAATCTTGTGTCACACTTTTAATACATCACATCTAGATGTCACATCCTCTTAACACACCTTAACAAGAATCAACTAAACATCACGAGCATGCATATGTACGATTAATCCCACCATAGATTCATTGTAGACAAAGATATACACTTATCTTTTCATATGATGACATGTCATAGTTATTTTCCATTATATCAACAAAAAATTATATCTAAAGGTGTACTTATAACTTAAGAGGATTTACTTATACTTATATTAATTGTCCTCATTTACATCTTTTCACAAAGTGAATACAATCAAGATTGTTTAACGAGTCTCTTTTCACACATTATTTTATATGTGTCAATATTGGTGTGTTGATATTGTAAAAGACCTTTCTATATTATAATTGTAACAAACCTTACTATTAGTTCATTCTTTCAACTCATATAATGTCTTACTCTTTATCCGCATAAGATGTAAACATTAATTTAAGAGAACATTTAAATGCACATTCAAGCTCATTTATTCTACTATTGCACCACAACCATGAGCTCACATATTAGACATAATTTCCAATACATAGGCAAACATAAGCATATGTATATATAATACTATTTATCTATGCCGTTAGTACCATGTTGAAGTCTTTTTTTCAAACTAATTGTAAGAATCTTTTCCCAATGACTAGCTACCAATCAACTTTACATAGATACATCGAGAAGTAATCATAAGAAAATATACTCTTCACTTTCATTACCAGAATACTATAAAATTCATTGCGTCAAGATATATCAAGGATTATGATAACTTTACTGAGCATATTTTTACTACCCATTTGGTAATGCTGAAAGAGAGTTTTCTCCCCGTGTTCTTCTACCTATCTTCATCACACTTTTAACATACATTAGTACCACTAATTCTAAATTATACTCTAAAACATTAAATATCTTTCCATTAATCACATAAAATATCTATCTGAAAATCATTCATCAATGTTTATTAAGGGAAACTATTTTTGGCAATGTAACGTTCCACCCAACGGTAGGCTCTCCAAAGGCTTTTACTCGTCCGTCTAAAGGCCACCCTCAAGCTAGGCACGGTGATCCACAAGTAAGGATAGAGAGATACAAATTACAACATTAATAATAAAATATGATTCCAATGCATTCAATGCATTACCACATATTATATATATATAATAATATATCCACCAACAGTAACCTAACCAAATATTATCATAATCAAAGCTTAACATAACCAAATCTTACAATATACAATGTAACATAACCAATGTATTCTACATACAACTAATACATTCAACATGCAACCAATAAATATAATGCGATACAAGCATCACAAAAATATATATGAAAACATAATAATGCATTCAACATGCAACCAATACAGTAGACATGCAACCAAAATACAATTTTACCGCATACCACATCAAACAGAAATACGATGCCCATGCTCATAGGAATTCCACGCATTCCGTAGCTGTATTAATATGTATAGCTGTATTAATATATATAAACAAAACCCATGCATAGAACAAGCAGCATAACGTTTGCATACATAGATTAGCCAAACTTAGACAACGATGGCATTCACGCTGACAACATACAAAGCATCTATGCCAACTCAACGTTCACGCAGGAGCATACTGAGCATCCAATAACTCAGCATTCATGCAGGAAGCATACAGAGCATCCATGCCAACTCAATCATTCACGCAGGAAGTATACAGAACACTCACATTTTCATAGAAAATAAACACATAATCGAAATAAAGATGCATAGCATCTATGCTATCTTCAACGTTCATGTTTTCACAGAAAAAATGAACACATAAATGAAATAAAGTTGCATAGCATCAAAGCTATCTTCAGCGTCCATGTTTTCACAGAAAACAATACACATAAACTCAATAAAGATGCAGAGCATCTGCGCTCTTCTAGAATCCACATTTTCTCGAAAAATAATACAAAAACACAATAGAGATGCAGAGCCTTCATGCTAACTCAGCATTCACACAGGCAGCACACACTCAACATTCACACAGGAAATCACGTACACCCAACATTTACGTAGAGGTAATATAAACCATTATAAAACTATAGATGCAAGATACGTTGCTGTTCAATGCCTTCACGCAGAGGTAATAACTGAAGATACATATAGAGCACATTGGTTACTACCAGTCTCTACGCAACAATGAATGCAATTTCTGTGGCAGCATAACATATGCATAAAAAAGAGCATCCACGCTATTGCTATCTCCATTATATAAATATACAGAGAGATTTAATATATATACAGATTTCTATCTACAATAGATATAAACACAAGACAAAACCCACGCCTTAGAGCTTAGCTCTTACACGCTGCCCTTCACGCATTCCATTCAAAGGTTTACAGAAAGCTTAGCATACAACAGAGGTTAACAAACATTATACAAATGGTGGCAGCATACCTGCAGCATAAATGCTATAACATAGAGCATTCATTCTATCTCTAGCATTCATGCACAAGTGATATATGCACAACAATATGTCCAGCAAGAATAAATTAATGGAAACGGGAAATTTCCCCAGGGTTTTGCGCTGTCACAGAGGGACGTTTTCAGTACTAGCGTAGACAACAAAAGACATATATAGAGAATATACACATAAAGAAAATAGGGATGCTATCTCGAGCGCTCACTTTTTCACCGGAAGTAAACACATAATCAAAAATATAGAGCACATTGGAAACAAAGTAATGAATTCAGAGCATCACGCTCTCTTTATCTTTCACGCTATCTCCAGGAAGCTTCAAGATAAAGATTCATACAGAGCACCCCTGCTATCTCTAGCATGAGAGTACGCAGGAAACCAAATAACAAATACAGAGCATCACGCTCCAACATGCACTCTAGCAACAACAAAAGTTTGAAAAGAAAAGAATCCCAACAGGTATGAGCCAATGCATTCACGCATAGGTAACAAAGAATAAGAAATGCAGAGTATCAACACTGCTCTTCAATGCATTCACGCAGGTAGCAACAAGGAAATACAAATGCAAAAGATTTAAATGCATAAATATTATCTTAGAGAGTAGACATGCATATCCAGAAGCAAGTTACATCTAGCATGAGAGAGTAAACATGAACCTGAAAGCGATTTTCTTAGCAGTGTATTTCCCTCCATAGAAAAAGCATTTACCCCCCGGTTCTCTTCTTGCCGAGGTTAAATCCTTCTTGCCTCCACCGAGGTTCCTCTCTTCTTGCAGAGGTTAGGTCTTTCTTGCTTTCACTTCCGCTCTTCCCTACTCTTCTTTTTTTTTCCTAGGAAAATACGTATCCCTCTTCCTTCCCCGAAAGCCAAAACCGACTTAAAAAACTCTCCCACACACCTTCTAGATGGTGGTTGGAAGGGCGCCATCTAGGAAAAAAATAATCCACATCAACAATAAAATAATGTCTAAAATAATAATACTATCATTCACAATTGAAAATAATACACATAAGTATTTTCTCACATAAAAACATAACCATATATATATATATATATATATATAAAATATATATTTCTACATAGTTAGATAAAAGCATAAATATAAAAAATAAAATATATGCATATATATAAAAGTATAATCATATAAAATATTCTTTATATAAATGCATAAACATTTAAATAAAATATATGTTCTCATATAATACACACATACCTATACTAATTAATACATATACATATGTAATAATTAATAGTTATGAGGCTTTAATAAAAAATCCACCTAAAGGATACTCCTTTAAATAATAGGTATATATAAATAGATCATAAATAAATTAACTTAACTCGTGTTCAAATGCTAATCCAAGCCAAAGAACACCACGACTCTAACAAATTAAACACTCTCCCCCTTGTGGTTCACTATGCCCTTTTTTCCACTCTCGGTTGCATTGCCAGTTTTAGTTTAGGTTTTTAAATCATGGAAATAGACAAAATTGGGTAAATAAGAATTTTACCAGAGATGGGGACATTACAAGAAGCTTCTCCAAAAACATAAGAAGGTGTTTGGGGACCTCCCTTATGGTAGGACTCCAAATAGAGGATTGGAGAATAATTTATTTGACCAAGTTCAAGTCCTTTTGCCTCATCAGTAGTCCTTGTGAAGAATAAATATGGCATCCATGAGGATGTGCATAGATTATAGATCTCTCAACACGAAGACTATCAAGAATAGATATCCTATTCCAAGGATTTATGAGCTTATGGATGAGCTACATGGGGCCAAGTACTTTTCTAATATTGATCTTCAATCTAGATACCATCAAATCAACATGAAAAAGGAAGACATACATAATAATTCTTTTCAGTGTCACCATGCACACTTTGAGTTTTTGGTTATGCCTTTTGGCCTAACAAATGCACCTGCAACTTTTCAATCTTTCATGAACAGAGTGTTTAGCAAGCAGCTTCATAAGTTTGTACTTGTCTTCTTTGATGATATTTTGATCTATAGTAGGACTCAAGAGGAGCATTTGCATCATTTGGATATTGTACTAACAATCTTGGCTGATCCATATTTTTATGCAAAGCTAACCAAGTGTGAGTTTGGAATGACTGAGATTTTGTATCTTGGTCATATGATTGGCCAAGATGTAGTTAAGGTTCACATGGAAAAGATCCAAGCTATTCTAGATTGGCATAGTCCTAAAAATCTCATTGAACTGAGAGGTTTCATTGGGATATCCACCTACTATGGGAAGTTTGTCAAGGGGTTCTCCAAGCTGACATCTCCTTTGACAGATCTCACTAAGAACGGAGCCTTCCATTGGTCGGAATAATCTGAAAAAGTGTTCAACATAATGAAGGAGGTAATGAGTACTTGTCCTGTCCTTGCACTTCCAAATTTTTCTCAACCTTTTGTTCTTAAGTGTGATGCTTTAGGGAATGGTATTGGGGCTGTCTTGATGCAAAATAAGCATCCCTTGGCCTTTGATAGAAGAAAATTGCAGCCACATGAAAGGTTGTATTTATTTTATGACAAAGAGATGCTAGCTATCATGCATGCGCTAGTCAAGTTGAGACAATATTTGGTGGGAGGTAAGTTTATCATCAAAACTGACCACAACAGTTTGAGGCACTTCTTAACCCAAAAGGCGCTGAATGATAGAAAACAAAAGTGGGTAAGAAAGGTACAAGCATTTGATTTTGAGATTGAGTATAAGAAGGATAAGATGAACATTATAGCTGATGCACTTTCTAGAAAACCCACACTTGCACTGCTGAAATTTCAAGATGATTGGAAAATACAGCTTGAAGTAGAATACAACAAGAATTAGTTTGCTGGTGATTTATTTGATGAATTGATTCATGATTATGCTTATAATATTCTTAATGATGTCATTTATTATAACGATATAATATTTGTAGTTCAAGAATCCATACTAAAGAAAAATATTCTTGAAGCTGCCCATGATGTGCCTTTGGTAGAGCATTCGGGGTTTTTTAAGACCTACAGGAAAGTGAGGGAAAGGTTCACATGGAAGGGCCTGAAGAAATAGGTGATGGAATATGTCAGTCATGTGTGGCATGTTATCAAAATAAAGTAGAGAATACTCACCCAACAGGGATCCTACAACCACTCTCCATTCCTGAGCAAAAATGGGAGAGCATATCAATGGATTTCATCACAGGGCTTCCCAAAAGCTAAGGTAAAGATAGTATTTTTGTTGTGGTTGATAGGTCGAATAAATATGCACATTTTGTTGCTGTCACAACAAATATTTCAGCCATCCAAGTGGTTGAACCTTTCATCAAAGAAGTATTCAAACTTCATGGAATACCCAAGTCCATCATCAGTGATAGGGACAGTAAGTTTACTAGCAATTTTTGGCAAGAATTGTTCAAGCTAGTAGGTTCAAGTTTGGACATGAGCACTAGCTACCATCCAAAGAATTATGGAAAAATAGAGAGAGTGAACCAATGGCTTGAAGGGTACCTAAGAAACTATGTCACTGGTCAACAAAAGTCATGGACCACTTGGCTCCATTTGGGAGAATTTTGTTACAACACTACTTTTCATCTTTCGATTGGTATGATTCCTTTCAAAGCTCTTTATGGATATGATGCACTTAATTTTTCCGATCTTATATTTGGTGATTGTAATAAATAGAAATCAAAATATTGGCTCCAAGAGATTCAAGACATACTCAGGACTTTCAAGGACAACTTGTAGGTAGCACATAATCGATAGAAAGAGCATGCAGACAAGCATAGAGTTGAGCAAGCCTTCCAAGTGGGAAATATGGTATATTTGAGGTTGCATCCCTATATAAAATAATAATTGAATTCAAAAGGGCCTGAGAGGTTGCAACCAATGTGTTATAGGTCAAATATGCACTTCTTCGTCCCGTGATCACCTTGCCTTGTAGATCACACAAAAGGACACAAATGATTGAAGAGCATGATTTTCTTAGATGACTTGTTGCCAGAAGTACACTTCTCACCTGAGAATTTAACAGTTTCTTCTGATTTTGCCACTTGTACGCCCCTCTCTGTACACAAGACCTACATGCTGTACCCTACTCTCCTCAGGGGAAACCAACGTACACCTCCAAAAAAGTTGTAAACACATGTTGTAAAGCTTAAAAGTTGCTTCTTGTACACTGCTCTTGTTGTATGAAACCCGCGTACATCTTAAGATGAAATAAAAAATATATTAATTTGACGAATTGGGATTAGTTGAAGTTGGTTCTGCAACTTCCCTAACCTCCCAATCCAACCACCTCTCAATCTAAACTGCCTACCTTGTCCCATAAATACAAGGAGGATCCATGAGAGGGGTTACTTAGAAAACAAAAGAAAGAATCTTGAGAGAAGCCTTGAAGTATTGTTATGCCGGAGGAAAGTTCCAAGTTAGAGTGAAGAGCAGGAGCCCAAGATCCAGTTGCAGAAACATCTCTACACTTCAGGTATATTGTACTCATTTCATGTTTCTTTGACAATAAAAAGGTCGAAACACCCTTCCTATCCCAAATATGATATCTATTGGATTGCATGTCTATTTGGTGTAATTCTAGATTATAGTTGATGTTAGATTACTTTGTAATTTCATCATATGTTATATGGTCAAGATACACTGAGGAAGGTATCTCTTGTATTGCAGGTTCGTCAAGTAGAAGCACGAGTGGGAGATAAAGTGAAGGACCAAGAGAAAGCTAGGATCAAACATTGAAAAGAGGTATGTCCTTCGATCCCAATCTATTTATTTTGCAGTAACCATATGCAGTATAATCAATGTGTTTACCTGTCAACCCCGCCCAGTTGGTAGTGTCCATCTCCTCACTATAGGGTAGAAATCCCAAACAAGAAACAGGTGACTCCGCTGGGGAGTAACCACTTATTTTTTATGCTCTAGGAGACTTAATTTTGGTTTTCTTCCAGCCCTTTTCTCAGTTTTTGATTGTCTAAGAGGCCCTATAGGTCTGTGTTATCTTTCCTGTTTGCTTGATTCAACTTTGTTTATGGTTTGCAAAGCCTGATTGTGCCCTTTTAAGGCATGTACGCTGGTCTTTCCTACACACAGTAGTGTTTGCTGGTTGATGTATGCCCCTCCTTGCACGGCATAGTAGTGTACATGTCCTGGTGTATGCTGGTTGTAACACTGTACAGAGGTGTATGTTCCTGTAGTGGCCTGTTTTGCTGTTAGGGTTTGTTTTTTAAGCTTTTGTTGTTGTTCTAGCCTGTTGCTTTGCTGTCTTCATTGACCCCTGAGACCTCTTATGCCTTTGTTGAGTCTTGTAAGCCTCTCCAATCTCTTTGAGATTATTTTTGCTTGCTTGTACCTTTGTTTAAGTGTCTTTGATGCTTACGAGCCCTTTCTTGAAGGTCGTGCGCTATTCTTTTTGGACATAGCTGCATCTCTTCACCCTAGTTGCTGTTGCAGTCTTATAGACCTGCATCTCTTCAACATTTAGGACGCTTTCACTTGGTCTCATCCTTCTTTAGGGTTTGAATGTCAACTTTGAGTCCTTAGGGTTACTTCCGAAGGTTGCTTGGTTCAGTCACTTGCTGATTGTTCTATCAGTTTGTTCAAGTAAGTCAAAACCTCTTAGTCTTCTTTTTGTTGAGTCCGTGTGTTGTTTAGGACCTTCTTGGTTCACTTGCTTACTTTTTGTTTGTCTTAGTGTTTCTTAGGGTTTTGATGCTTAGGAGCAACCTGTTTAGGTTTTCCTTTCCGTCACAAGTGTCTCTTTTCCTTGTTTTCGTTTCACTTCGTTTCCAAGCCTCAAGTTTTTCTTTTGCAAAAACTTGGTAAGTCAAGTCTTCATCGAGTCTTTCGATTCGTTTGCTTTGAGCCATTTGTATGGTTTCCTTGCACACGTTTTATAGTTAGATCTTGCTTGCTTTTGTACAAAGTTATTTTTCTTTTATAGTTATCAAAAAAAGACAAAAAATTGTTTCAATAGCTCAGTAGTAAGATCTTGCTTTATTTCGAGGTAGCTTATTTGCTTTGAAATATTCAAAAGGAAAATACAAAAAGATGTTTTAGGATTGCTTAGGTTTCAAGTTCTTGAGAGAATTGTAAACAAAAAGAGAAAATTTTGTGAATTTGAAAGCATTATCTTTTCAAGTACTTTACTTTCATAACAGATCATTCCACACACCGCACTACAACCTTTGAGTAACAAGTAACCCTTAAAAAGAAATTATTAATAACATTTATTAGCAACATTTTCTTTTTAGGAATACACGACATGTAAAACGTGCTTGGCATATTTTTTGTTCACGGTTTTGTTTTATTTATACTTATTTGAGAAGAATAAAGAAACCCTTGAGCCAATTTTTTTGTTCTTGACCAGTGGGGCATGGAGTAGTCAGTAGTCTGCCTAGTTCCTTAAATAAACGTTTCTTGACCAAAACCTATAAAGTTTTTTTCCCATTCGAGTGAATGCCTCACGCCAGGTTTACTATCAGACCCCTTTCCGATGTTCACCTCCCCTATATGTGATTCCCTATCTGCAATGTGAAGAAGGGGGTGGGATGAGTTCACTAGGTGGGTGGCTTTTAATTGGGAAAAACACCCTAGGACATTGATTGCGGAAGTAGGTGTACCCCATTTGAGTTAAACACCTATCCATGAATCCTACGCCTGGTTTAGCCCGAGCCGGAATTCCACCTCTATACTTGGTCGAAAGGAGAAATGGAATTAGTCATTGAAGCCATTGTGTTTACTCAGTGAGCATATCCGTTCGGCTAGGTTTTCCGGATAATATTTTTGGTTTGATAACCCTCATTGCGATTCCCAGATTAACCTAATCTTATGGGGCTAACATACCATGGGAAGTGGGATTAATTCTGGTGCACCTCAGCTGACCAGGATGAATTTTTTCAAATATCTAACTACCCCATGAAACTTTACTCACTTATAACCCGCTTGTTTTCTCAATATAAACATTGAATGAATATAGTTCAATCATCTTTACCAACCAAAGTTGTTATATTTTAGAACTTGTTTTAATCACAGAGTGGTAAAGAATCAATCAGAATGGTTTGTTTTCGCAAGAGTGGGTTGAGTGAGTCGCATCCTGTAAAATTTCCGATATTTAAAGAGCTAGAACCCCATATTTTTTCAACTTCCCCCCTCTAAACAGAATGGGCTATAGTGAAACATTGTTATAAATTTTCAAAATGACTTTAGGAATGAAGCTGTGTTTAAAGACGTCTTTTAGTCAGTGGTGAACCTCTTTTAGATTGTTTTCTCAAAAAATTTCAGTACATATTGGTTATCACACACCGATGTACTTTCTTGAGACATGACTAACATAACTAAGAAGACATCTAACATCATGGAAGTAATAATTTATTAACCTTATTTTTCTATTAACGATATTGATGTGGGATATTTTTATATGTTTCTTCCTGATGGTTCTTTGTCATTAAAAATTTCTTACATTTTGATTCAATGTTTCATTAGGATTTGGAAATGCAAAGAAAGAGTGCCAAGTGAAAGCTCAGGACAGCTGAATCAAATTCTGGCGTAGAAGTGGTTGTTAACGCTCCAGTAGAAACCATGTTCGAGGACACCAAAGCTGCAACAAGAATCACCCCAAAATACAAATGGGGTTAACTGTACCATCTTATCAGGGATCAAAATGTACTTGAGGCATCCATCGAAGAGCTGATGGTATACCAAAACATCAAGAAATAGGGCCTTCACGAAGCAGCCACACGCCTAGAGCTGTTTCCTTAGTTTGAAGTCATTAGATGGATCCTGCCTTACGTGGATGTTGGCACAAGGATCATATCAAACAAAAAAGGAGAAGGGGTTGCGTCTTTCCAACCCAGTCACATAATTGCGGCATATAAACTGCCATTAACCAAGGTCATGATGATTGAAGACTGGATCATGGGGGTAAACATAGATCACTTCGAGTTTTCCGGGAATATGATAATCCCTGGGAAGAAACTAAGGTTGAAAGAAAGTGGGGAATATGACAGTCAAAGCTTAAGAACCCCATTTAGAATCATAGCCTTGATGCTAAGAAGAATACTTGGTAGAGCCAATGGAAACATCTACAAGCTTAACTGGGTGCCCCTGATATATCATATAGCCTTGGCACTATTTTTAATTGGGTAGATATAATTTCAAACAGCTTGGTGTCGACCATAGCTGCAGCTCAGGGAGGAATGACCCAGAAGAACACGGAATTCTTCATGTCCTCATATCTTATGGATTGTATAATGATCAGAAACCCATTCCCTAAATTGGGATGTATTTGGAAACGGGATGAGTCTCCCCTCTATGTGGCCTATCAAATCACCCAGGCTCACAAATATGCGAGTTATTATAAGCTCATATGTGAGGAATTGATCATTCCCTCGTATTGGTTAATCTTCAATGAAGAACCAAACTACCTATCTGACAATGCTATGGCAATTATTAATGAATATGGAGATTATTATTTCTCTCCTGAAGGCACCTATATCAGAATGTATGGGGGTTCTAGATCTCGATCCCTAATGCCTCAATATGTGACTAACTTTGTAGTGCACAAGGAGGATGTGAGGCAGGTTTTTGTTAATGGGGTTGGGAGTTTTTTGCATGAACACAAGAAGGAATCCTACCCACCATCAAACTTTTGTATTGGGGCCTAGAAATTTCCCAAATTTAAAGGCGTAAAAGCTTTCATAAAGGATTTGGAAGCATTCCATTTTGGGGAAAAGAGTTTCGTAATAAATGTTAGTAAGCAAAAGGTCATCGATCATTGTGCATCATGCAGAGTCCATTTTGAATACATGGATCACTTCCTGAAGGATGAGGAGGTGTACCAAAGATTAATTAACATGACTGAGCTAAACAAACGTTTTGATCGGAAAAGTGGCGCAGTCCCAGGCAGCAACAGAAGGAGTGAAAAGTGTATAAAAGGAGATATCATATCATGAAATATATTTGAAATTTTTGGAACCTGTACAATGTAATATTATTTTTGAAGAGGCTGACATGTGTGCTAATTATCTCTCTAGTCTAGAGAGGCCAACTGGAAATTAATTTCTTAATTGTAATTAATTGTATTTTTTTTGTGCAAACACTAAAGGACAAATTTGGGGTAGCCCAAAGGTTGTAGGAGTTGAAACGAACAATCATGTGATGACAAAAATTTGGTAATATAAATATATGATATGGATACTGCATAAAGGAATTTTGCTAGCATAATAGAAGATGGATTTTTGTAAGAGAACTTTTTTTCTGCTAATAAGAAGGACTGTTTGCTGGGAAAAGTGTGCACATAAATGTTTTGCATGGAATGTGTGGAATGTCAAATGTGGAACTATTTCTTCTTTCATTCTGAACTCATATTGTGAGATTGTTCTAACTTTATTGAATTATTTCAAATGGTGATGAATGATTTCATTTTCTATGCAAATATTTATGTGTAACAGAGTAATAATTTGTTTTAATTATATCAAAGCTATCTTTGATATCTTTCTGCTGTAAATGTGAATATTTATCTTAATAGCTATCTGTTAGGTTTATCTGAACATTTCCACTTATTACTCTTACTTCAAATTTTCTCCCTGCAGGGATAGGTTAGAATAATATAGAATATGATTAGATAATTGATAAGGTAGGAGCGGTAAGATGGGAGGTAAGAACCTGCGCATCGCTAGTGTGGTTTCTACCTGTCAATTATATGCATTTAGTTAGAAAGTACTTACATATCATATCTCAAAACTAAAATTACATAAATGGTGGACCAGGGCGCAACCGATAAAACACAAAATAAACACACTTTCTGCAGCTGGACCATTAACCGGACAGATTCCCCACACCAAACGGTGAGTGATCTAATTGGGATTATTTACCGGCGAGAATCCCTACTGTCGATGCTGGGATTTTCTGGGCAGCAACAATAGCTTATGAGTTAGAACTTCTGGAAGGTAGCAAAATCCACAATGTATTTCATGTCTCATGCCTTAAGAAGGCTATTGGTCAGCAAATTTCTATTTTAGAAATACTCCCTCCATTGTATGATGAAGGACAACTCAGACTTATTCCAGAAAAAATTTTGAAGACAAGAGAAAGGAAATTGAGGAGCATAACCATAAGAGAATAATTGGTACAATGGAAATATTTGCCTAGTGAGGATGCCACATGGGAAGAGGAAAATTTTTTGCAGCATCCTAATTTATAATTTCTTGAGGGCAAGCAATCTTGGGTGGGGATGAATGTAATGTCCCCATCCAAATAAATCACTAGAAGGGAAAATTCCACCAATCTACTAGTTCCCTAGGTTGGGGTGGAAACATTTGGATTTGGAATAAGGGAGCTAATAAACCCCAAATGGAAATTATATTGACATAAATTTATTAAAAGGGGATAAATAAATAGTTACAATAGAAAAATAAGGTGGCACTTGGTCATGAAGGCACATTGGTGGTGTGGGACCCACACAAAGCAAGATTCCTCATGCCACATGAATTCCTATTTTCACCCATTTGAATCCAAGGTGGAGTCTAATGTTATTGGTGGAGTTGGAAGGATATTATACTTGGAATTACTCAATGAAGGTCAAATTGGAGTGGAATAATAACTCCCATGGAAGAGGGAGAGGCATCTTAGAGATATTGAGACACTTGGGCTAGTTTCCCTAGCTTTTATGACAACAATTATGAATATGCTATGACACTTATGAAAAGAATCAGACTTGATTGCTTAAATCTCACCTCTACGACATGTCAGGGCTAAAAATAGCCTCCAAGAATGCACTCAAGGGAGTTAGGGAATCCAAGAAGATTCCCCATTCGAATTGGTGGAAGATGGAGACTAGGTATTGTTGGACAAGTGGCACACATTGGAATCTCTTCCCAACTCGAGTTGGCATGAATATTTTGAAAGGAATTCGATCGATGGATGGCTTGTGAAGTTTATAAAATACAAGAACAAAGAAGGAGAGGGGATTTTGATCATTTCTCATTTTGCAAATTGGAGAGCATAGCTTGTCCACGCTAGTGGAGTGTTCAGTCTACTTTCCTTAGTACCAATTTCGAGGGTGAAAGATTCCCATCCTAATTGGAAATTGGAGAGGACATTCAAACCTTTAATTTGGAGTTGTTAGAACAATATTATACCTTAGTACCTTAATAATTAATTAATTAATGGTTATTAGGTGCTAAATTGGTTAATAATTACATCCCTATATCGTTAGGAAGTTGTTATAAGTTGGTTATAACTTGTTTGGGCAAGTGTGAACTAAACCATAATGTATGGTCCAAAGTATGGGCCAAGGGTGGTCAAATATAGCTTTTGGGCGCTCTCCTTCAGACCAACACATGCATTTATTACCACCTCCATGCCTAAGGCGCCCTCCTTTCCCTGTTTTATGGATCTGGGTTTGACCAAGGGTGCACATTCATTGAACCTAGTCTTTTGCCCCTCTTTTGGCTATTTTGGCCTACCATAGCCTACCTAACTTCCAACCAACCACCTCCTCCACATGTGTGAACTCCATTTTGGTTCCCCATGCTCACCCAACAATCACATGCACATTTTGGACCCATTTGGTATATTTTGGGATCCATTTGGTCAACCTAGGGGGGATTGTGGCTCAATCTTAGCTAGCTAAGTGTGGACACTCCAAGTGCATCCTATTTATTCCTATTTCTATATAAGGATGATCCAAACTCATTTTAGTATTGGATAGTTAATAAACTCTGATATTTGATCATTTGTGTTTCCTGGTTTTTTATCATTTGTGCTAATATTTGATCAATTATGCTTGGTTTTTTATCATTTGTTTTCCAGAAATGTATATGCACTTGTTTCTTGCATAATAAGTTAAATATTTCAATTGTGATGTATCTATAGTAGCTATATCCTAGTGTGACTTATATTTCACATGGTATCAGAGCTCTTGGAGTTATTATTTGAACCAATAGAATGTTTTAGTGGTGTGCCAGAAGCAGTGGAGAAACCACATAAGTCCCTAGAATTATTGCATTGAAGCCATTGGAGAAATCTATTAGAGTATATCCAGGGTGTGATGCTCTCCCTAATGCACCTACTATCAAGCAGGGTTCGAATATGTTAGTGTATATCCCATCCTGAGTATTGAGATTTTTCTTGCAGGTACAAAAGTACACCATTGTCACCAAGTGTGTAAGCAGTAGAAGAAAGATGGAGAAAAATTGATCTAGGTGGATATCGGTGGCGACCCACCTCTTCCAACTAGCTCAAAACAGTCTTCTGGCACTTTTGGTAATTTGTTATTTTTAGCAATTTTTCGGGTCCTAAACTTTCGGAGCCTTTTTGAGGCCCTAAACGACCTTTTTTCGTGATTTGGGGGGGCAAATGGTTGCCTCTAGCATGCATTTGGCCCCAGTCGAAGGTTGTAAATCTTAGAAAGCCCTTTCCAATGGGCTACCGAGCGCCCCAAATAGAGATTGTCTGCAAAAGTTATGACCCCAGGAAGTTGACTATTCAACTAACCACCTTGGGGCCACAAAATTTATGATGGTTCATCTTCTAGGGTTAGGTTTTTGGATGTTTAGGATTCTTTCCCTCATGATTATGATAAATAGGCCTTTCGGCCTCTCTTTGTATTCATCTTAGCACAAATGAGCATAGCGGCCACATCTCTTCTCAGAGATAGCTACCACCATTCTAGCTATTGTATTTTACAGTCTGTTCTATTTCCGCTATTTAATAGAATATGTGTTTACTGTATCATTGTGTTATTGCAATATATCTCTGTATATGTTTCTGTATATGCTATCTTTTGTTTCGTTCCCACATAAATCCGGATAAAAAATCACCCAAACTTGCTCACTCCTTTCAACTATTTCTATTGGAAGGATCAAATGGTTATTTTGTTGAGATCTAATGGTCTTTTCAGGATCACCATGGGCACAGAGGTTGATCCAAACTCTGCTATAGAGAAGTCAAAATTATTCAATAGAATGGATGAGGCATTCGGCTTCCTTTGTCTCAGTATTTTGAGAGACCTCCTATTTCATGTTGAAAGTCTAGCTACACCAAATGAAGTTTGGCTCAAGCTTGAGTCTCTATTTGGGAAGACTGATGAAATGAGAGGCCATCAACTTGAGAATGAGTTGACCTCACTGAGTCCAAGCAATTTTGAATCTATCCAAGACTTCTTCACCAAGTTCAAAAGCTTGGTCTTGCAAATCAAACAGTGTGACATTGACAAGAAGGAAGAACAGTTGGTTTTGTCCATCATTTCGAAATTGGGTCCTGAGTACTCATTTTTTGTCTCTACATTTCACTCCACAAAGCTCACAGTTAGAAATTGGAAGATGCCATCTTTGGCTAATTTCATGGAGATGCTAACTCAAGAGCAAGAAAATTTGATCTTAATGGGTTCCATTAAGAAAAACGATCAAGTACTTGCAGTTGGAGAGTTGAATCAAGCTAGAGGAAAGGAAAAGCCCAAGTCAAAACCACAAGAGAAGAATATGAAGGAGAAGAATCAGTCAAGTGATGAGAACTCAAGTTCAAGAGATGAAGATTCAAAAGTCAAGAAGATGAAGAGCAAGAAAGAGAAGACCAAGTGTGTTTATTGAAAAGGTTTTCATAATGAAAAATATTGTTTCAGAAATAAGTTGGACATCATGACCAAGCTACTTGAAGATCATAACATTGATGTTCCATATTTTGCAAGAAAAGAAGAAGCCAAGCTCTCTTTGGAACAAGAACATTGTATCCATGCTACCTGCAAAGTAATAAGTTTTATGATTTGAGTGCTAAGTTTAAATTTATTTCTGATGTTTCTATTTCTGATTCACATTCTGATATATCATATTCAAAAAACTCTATCCCTTCCTTGAAAGAATCTCCATCCAGTTCACCAAAGTTTCCTCCCAATACTAGTCATTTTTCACTAGTTTTTGACATGCCTTTTGAAATCTCTTTCCAATTCCATTCAGATCCTTCCAATTCTGATATGGAAGGTGATATTAAGGATGATATGTAGGTTATGACATCCTTCAAACCATTTTCCCAACCATTGGATTCCCAAAAGACCATACAACCCCCAAGTGCTCCAATTGGAAAATCTCACAATTTCATCGTTTCCGATACTGTGTCACTTATCTATGTTGTATTTATGTCTTGCATATCATTCCTTGGTTGGAAATCCATGTAATTGGATATCATGGGACTATTTTTCCACATGTCTGGACTTGATCTCACCACCTATGGTTCAAAACTCAAGTCTCCAGACCCTTCAAGTTTGCTCAACTGTTATTGTGATCTAGTTGCACACTTTTTTCCTATTGTAAATCCATTCTCTCATGGAGACACTATACCTCTATTATTTGATGCTCCATATGACTCCTATTCTGATATTTCAGAGCCTCATTAGCTCTATTGCAAAGTTGGCAAGGTGCTAGATCAGTTTTGAAGGAAGATACATGGTTTGATTCTCCATATGGAAGTTGCTCAAGAAGCTAATTTTGTTGAGTCTTTTAATGTTCTTTGGGAAGGATTTTGCAGAGATATATTTTCCATTATTGATTATGTATTCAGATCATAGTATGTATGCATCAAGAATTATTCTTATGATGCTCCTCCATCATCAAATTATGAGTTTCAAGGGGCCTCTCAACATGTTTTTTGTCTACACAACATTGATGCATTGGTGCATGATCATGGCATCCACAACATCTTCACCAAGAAGTTGTTTATTCAGCTCATTCAATCAAAGAACAAGACCTGTTGAAGACATTTTTTTCATCTTTGTGTTATGTCCATTTTTGAGGGTGTATTTTCCCCATGTGGTTTTTCCTTTCCTCTTTTTACATGGACAAATAAATTTTATGTTGTTAAAGGTGACTTGAGCCTTAGTTGCCAAGGCCTTATTTTTTATAATCCACTAAGTATATCTTATGGGGGGGTGTTAGAACAATACTATACATTAGTACCTTAATCATTAATTAATTAATGGTTATTAGGTGATAAACTGGTTAATAATTACATCCCTAGGTTGTTAGGAAGTTGGTTAGAACTTGTTTGGGCAAGTGTGAACTAAACCATAATGTATGACCAAAGTATGGGCCAAGGATGGTAAAATATAGCTTTTGGGCACTCTCCTTGAGACCACCACATGCATTTATTACCACCTCCATGCCTAAGGCTCCCTCCTTTCCCTGTTTTATGGATCTAGGTTTGAACAAGGGCGCACATGCATTGAACCTAGTATTATGCCCCTCTTTTGGCTATTTTGGCCTACCCTAGCCTACCTAACTTTCAAACAACCACCTACTCCACATGTGTGAACTTCGTTTTGATCCCCCATTATCACCCAATGTTCACATGCACATTTTGGACCTATTTGGGATATTTTGGGAACCATTTGGTCAACCTAGGGGGGATTGTGGCTCAATTTAAGATAGCTAAGTGTGGACACTCCAAGTGCATCCTATTTATTCCCATTTATATATAAGGATGATCCAAAATCATTGTAATATTGGAAAATTAATAAACTATTATATTTTATCATTTCTGTTTCCTGGTTTTTTATCATTTTTGTCGATATTTGATCATTTATGCCTGGTTTTTTATCATTTGTTTTCCAGAAATGTATATTCACTTGTTTCTTGCATAATAAGTTAAATATTTCAATTGTGAGGTATCTATAGTAGCTAGATCCTAATGTGACTTATATTTCACAGGAGCTACAATGGATTCATTTGTTTCAGGTTGACGCTATAGGGCTGCTTGTGATCTTTTCTTCTTCAACTTGCTTCTACACCTCTCTCACATTTCTCTTCATATTTTGGCTCTTGGAGGAAGGGAGCACATGGTGAGATGCTAATATATTTTTGGGATTCCAAGGGGCCCCATTTATTTGTAACCTGGTGTATTTAATATTTATTTGATGCTCAGAAGAACCTTCAGTCAAAAATCCAAGTGAAACTATGTAAAAATGCCAAACTATGTATGAATGGTGCCATTTCCCCCTATATCTTGTTGTGAGAAATTGAAGTTGCTTGGTTTTGATTTGTTTCAGTCAATATCCACTACTACATTTTTGGCCTTTAGGGGGGGTTGTCTTCCGCCCCCAAAAGTGACCTACGGGGGGGATTTTGGCTTTGGCGGTGGTTTTGGTAAAACCGCCCCTAAAGGCACTGATGTTAAAATTTTTATCCTTTAAGGTCGGTTTTTGATGAGATTGAAACTGCCTCCAAAAGTGACTTTTGGGGGCAGTTTGTGACCCACCTCGTAGAGGTCTACAAAGGCGGTTTTAAACCCCCCTCGTAGAACCCTTCATAGAGACCTACGGGGGTGGTTTTGAACCCCCTTCATAGAGACCTACGAGGGCAGTTGTGAACCCCCCTCATAAGCTCCCTCATACAAACCTATAGGGGTGGTTTGGAACCCCCCTCGTAGAGGACTATAGGGGCAGTTTCAAACCCCCCTCATAGAGGCCTATAGGGGTGGTTGTGAACCCCCCTCGTATAGTCCTATAGGGGCAGTTTGGAACCCCCCTTGTAGAGGCCTATAGGGGCAGTTTAGAATCCCCCTCGTAGAGGCTTATAGGGGCGATTTTGAACCCCCCTCGTAGAGGCCTATAGAAGCAGTTTGAAACTCCCCTCGTAGAGGCCTATAGGTGCGGTTTGGAAACCCCCCTCGTATTTGCCTATAGGGGCAGTTTGGAACCACCATCGTAGAGGCCTACAAAGGCATTTTGAAACCCCCCTTGTAGAGACCTACAGGGGGGTTTGATCCTACAAGGGTGGTTCTAAACCCCCCTCGTTGTAACATACAAGGGAAATTTCAAACCCCCCTCGTAGTGACATATGAAGGTGGCTTAGAACCCCCCTCATAATGACATATGAAGGCGGTTTAGAACCCCCCTTGTAGCAACATACAAAGATGGTTTGAAACCCCCTCTATAGAAATAATAAATCATAATAAAATATATTTTTATTAAAAATACCAATATTGCAATATCAATAGGGCATGGAGGAATCGAACCACCAACCTCCTGCTTGTAAGGAAAGTGCTCTTCCATTGAGCTAGAACCCTTTCATAATTGGGGAATTCCAAGCTAGTCAAGAATGTAATATAATTGCTAAAAGATACCATGTTGCAACAAAAAACAAAGAGAACTCACCCATAATAACTACTTTGGTTTGCATAAAGTAAAGATAAATTGTACCATAAAGGATGATGATGGAGGCATTCTCAAAACCCATACACCAGCAATAGTAGGCACATTGACAGTTTGGGAAGGTAGATTCTCATTAATCACAGGTTTTGGCTACTAAGAATATGTTAAAGAAAGCACATGTGATGAAGGTGTTGGTTGAGGCTGTTGAGAATAGGATGCAGAAAGCAACTATGATGAAGGTGCTAATAGAGGCTACTAAGGATAAGGTGTAAAAAACACTTTTGATAAAGAAGCTAGTGGAGGCTGCTGAGGTAAGGGCACGTAAATCATTTGTGAAGGAGGTTGTGGTTGTTTCCCTTCAAATCCCACCTACTCAACTGATCTTCTGAACTCATGTCATGTAATCTTGTGATTAAATGGTTTTTATGCCAGTGTAGATGATTAATTATGTTTCACAATTTGAACTTTTCCCTCTCTCACTAGGAAACAAACCTACAAATTCATTTCAACCCATAATTAAACTATAGCAACGTCTTATGTTAAGTTGCACACATATCATTTAGCAAGTCAAAGGCGTTGTCTCTTAAAGTCGGACTGTGATTCCAGATCAAGCTTTGTGCAATTTATATGTCGTGCTCAGCTAATAAAGATTCTGGAAATTTGATACCAACAAATATATTACATCAACAGTATCCCACCTAAAGGACATTAGGAAATAAATTCCTTCTATTACATTGTATGTCATTGTCTGATAGGTGATAAACCTAAAAATCAGGTTCCATTTCAAACTTAGTCTACTGGAAAATTTCATCTACCACACCAACATATAGTCCATATCAAATCCATAAAATTCCTCTTTAAAATAGTAGCACCATAATCTTTCCTCAAAAATTCATGAGAACAATAAATAGTTTATTCCATATTTGAGTCTTCTACAACTATCTGAATTCCAAATTGCCAATGTTCAATATATCCTTCCAGTCCTTGGCTGTCTGACTGGTGAGCGACTGTCACAAAAGAATATATAAAATATTAGAAAAGTAGTGTACCTTTAGAGATATTAATTCACCTGGGTCTAATATTAGACATGACTACTGCAATGATAAATGAGAATTTCCATATTAACAGTGAATCCTAGAGGCATTAGTTCCGATAGCTATTAAATTATATCCATGGAATATTTTTATTACTTGCAATACCTGTCAAATATAGGACTGTGAATTCTATCATTAACAGGACCACAATATCTCTCGTAAAAGGGACTTGGAGCCCTTCCATAATCAAGACTAAGCCTTCTTGCCTACCTGCCATAATCAGGACTAAGCCTTCTTGCCTGCCTGCCATAAATAGGACTGACGGATCGATCATAAGCTGGGATTACCCGCCTTCCATGGCCACCTCTCCGTCCTAGGGTTTCCCATTGACTATTTCTATCATCATCATCACATATAGCATACTCCACTGAAATAACATGGTCCAACAATTTGTTGCTTGAACCAATAATGCATGAATAAGTTGGCTACTAAACAAGAGTTTGGAATTAAAATAAAGACTGACATTAGAACTTGATATTCACAATACACTGGTCAAGGCACCAAAGTTCAAAGACAAAATATGGCTACAAAAAGAAGCCTCACAACTGAACAATCAAATATATTCCCTTGCCTATGAACATATGTTCACAATTATCCAACTAGACTATGCAATTAACAGTGCTAATTGAAAGTTCCAATCAAGAGATGCATCTAGGAGGAAGTCTACATACATTCCAAAACCAACATGTTCTTTACGCATCTACGTATGTCAACAAAAAAAGAATATCATATTTATATTCCCATACCTCATGTGTGTACACTCCAAAGCTTTTGTTGCTTCTTCCTGTGTTTCGTATTGGATAAATGCAAAGTTCCTCCTGATCCTCACATGTAATAATTTACCATATGGCTCAAAATGCCTCTCAAGGTCTCTAACCCTGGTTAATAAGGGATCAAAATTGATCACAAATAGTGTCTTTGTAGGTTTTGTGTTTGCAGGTCGCATAACACCCTCCTCCTAGTGTCTAACTCCATGGTCACTTTGCCAAAAATATATTTTTAGCAGAAGCCATGGGAGCATTAGTCTTGTCAAGCCAAAAAGAAATTGCAACAAATGATTAAACAATTAAACATGGCCTCTATATAATCATAAATTTGAATTTCTTAGATATTTGCAGCACCACTAGAGCTACTCGGAAACCTAGGGATTTGGACTTTCCATGACCCAAATATTTAGGTGCATGTGTCAGGAACATTTACTTGCGCTCAAATAGCTCAAGACTCAAGAACTCAAGGAAAGATAAGATAATTATTAGAACCTTACAAACCATTTTTGGGATATATCTTTCTATTTATTATGTGGATATAGGTAGTAGAAAAATAGAATAGATCTACATGAATAAGGACACTTCCCATGCTTTGAATTTCAAGTCATAACCAGGAGTGCAATTTAACAAAATCAATGCTAAAGTTAGAAATGCTTAGAAGTTTTGAAGTAAACTAATCTGTGACAGATTATTGAGAAGTTTCTAGGTTGGGCAAGGGTTCTAAGAATGAACTATTACCCATGATCACATGGGAAGTCCATTATGGTCCAAAAAAATGCAGTCTAAGTAGAGCACAAAAAGAAAACAGTATACGGTCATTTGGTGAGTGTCCCTTTAAACATGGTAGAAAATCCTAGGCTCTGCATTATTGAGGCATGAATCCAAAAAAAAAAAAGTTACAATATACCCCAAGTCCAAAGGTCAGCTTTCAAGGAGATAGTCAGCTGTCCAAAAGTCAAATCTAGGATACATCTTGTAATCCCCTCAACATCCTAAAGTATGATCATGAAATTCAGCAAGCAGACAAATCTAAACAATTTCTACATCACTGATAGTTCTAGTATTTTCTTACCAATCAATTTTAGGGATCTTATGAAGAAAGAGCTGAAAAGAACAGAGAATGATGGAACAACTTCTGACTGCAATGATTTGGTGGAATGATGATGCCAACTGATCTCACTGTACACCGTTTTTCTATGTCAGGTCTGTCATCCCAGGGAAGGTTGGTAGCTACATCCTGTGGCCTAGAAGTGATTTTGATTTTGTTTTCTGAATCTAAACTGATGTGCTCATTATTCAATTTATGCTATAATGTAGTATTCAAACAGGCAGCTACTTGTAAGGATAGACAAGTGTTACACCCAAAATCTACTCATCGTGAGATTCCGTGTATACACCCCTGAAGATACTTGGACTAAGTAATCATCCTGGGAGGATTTGTACCCAATTGTGCTAAGTTTTTAAGGGTCATCGCAGGTTTCACACTAGAAACATGCGACGTTTCACCTTGCTCCATTACAGGGTGCGGTGAAGTCAGTTAGATGGAAAAAATAGCTTCTTCGAGGTCCATCTCGAAGCTTGCTGACTTGGGACCCTATCCCTGACCTCTTGGAAGAGTTGGCACTCGGTTCCTAAACCTTTGGAGAGATCCCTTAAGTGTCTCCTACCATCTCTCAACCTATCCTATCCATACCCTATCCACTTAGTCCTATATAAATGAAGCTCACTCCCATCCCAAGGGGAGGAAGGCTATGGTATCTACATGTTGGTGAAATCACTCTTAGAACATCTCCACTCACCTATTGGAGAACTCATACTTTCTTGGAAGGATATGGAAATTGGATTTGTCGGATAAGGACTACAACGTTAAGCCTTGGTTGTGGTTCTATATCTCTATTATGTACTCCTCTATTTGCAGTAATACAAATGCTTTCCACCAAAATTGTTCATGTGTGCAATGACATTGAGTAGTTTACCCGCTTAACTGTTTACTTAGATCTCTTATTGTATAGATGTCTTTTACTAGTTTCTCTTGTTTCTTGTCTTGACAGGTCTTACAGCTTGGATATGATGACCGTAGGACGTGCAACAGCATTCAGGAGAAAGGATTGTGAAGTAAAAGGTAAGACATCTAGTACTCGATCCTTAAGTAGATCTAGGAAATGCATTAGTAGTTTGTTCTATTTGTTCTAGACTCACTTTGAGCTAGGGAGATCCTGCTCGCGTCTGCTCGAGTGGATTGTCTGATAACAAATCTGGTGACCATACTAGGGAGTATAGAATCTGGTTAGTAGTTGTTAATCTGAGAGTCATTTTCAGTTGATTGCTTGACACATGCCTTTTATTTTTTGCCATTTACTTCTTGGAGTTGATTTCACTATTAGATCTTCGTATTGAAGACTCGGATCTACTTCCTCTGAGTTTATACAACTCATTCCCAAACCATTCCATGGTTCATCACTAAGAGATTTGATTATTTTTGAATCTAGACTTCGTCTGTCGCACTTGGGTAGTGGGAACAGAGTGACACTGTGTCATTCCAGGTCTCTGTTCTTTACCTGTTAGATACTTGTCGCATCCCTTGCATTGGAAAACAGTGACATCGTCGCACTTCCCGTTTAAGCAAACTGCGGCGTCGCACTATGTACAAGCACAGAGTGCGCCGATTTGTCAAGTTTTTGGCATGCAGGCATCTCCTCTCCATTTGACACTCTGGACTTTGGTTTGCTGTATGAATTCCCTCTGTGCTGCAAGATTCAGCCAGAGATCCCACCTATTATTTGTGTTTTGAGTGTTTGGTTTTGTTTGGATTGATTTTGGGTTCCATTTTGGACAAGCTTGAAGATAGGTAGTGGTGGATACTCTTGTCTCCTCCACCTTCATCCACTCACCCTTGCATTCCCTTCCTTCCATCCCTGATCTTATTATTACATTAGATCAGCTTCCAGACCTCGTTCTCATTTTGTTTGAGCTTTGCTTGCTTGGTTTGCTTGTTGTTGCTTGATTTTGAGTTAAGTGTGTCTTTTAGCTTGATTGAGTGCTTATCTTTTCTTGAGTTTTTTGAGTGTACTGAGTGCTGGAAGTAGTGTTTTCTTTTCAGTCATTTAGATCTGAAAGCTCAATTGCTATCAAGTTTATTCTGTGATGCACCCATTGAAAAGTTAAGAAGTGCTTCTTTCCCATCATTTCTTGAACATTATTGAAGAAAATTGTTGTGCATTGGAATGTTCTTGTTTGTGTTTTGGAAAAGTTGAATGAATGTATGATCTATTGTGTTTTTCTCGAACTATGAATCACTCATTTTCTTGAAAGACTCAAAGAACGCTTCGATTTTTGCAAAATTGATTCCATGCTAAAGAAAGATAAATGCATTTTTAACTTTTGTTGGTTTTAGACCATTGAAAGTGAAATTGAAAAACTTGTGTATTCCATTTTAGAATCCTCTCTTTTCATTACCTAGTGTCGTTTTGATTTGAAAAGAAAAAAGAAAAGGAAAAATGTTTCAATTTGGGTAGTAGTGTTTCAATTTTTTGTGTTTCATTGAAAAAAGGAAAAGAATACTTTCATAGTCAAGTTTTGTTTGAATTGGGATTGTGTTTCATTGAGTTTGTTTTGGCAATACTATTGGAAAAATCTTTCTCCTTCCCATAGCTAGAATTCATTGAAAGAAAAAGAATATTTCATGCATGTAGCCAGGGCTTGCATTATGCTTTCGATTATGTACTCACCTCATGCATTCACCTAACCGTCCAAGGTAAAATTAACGGTAGAACTAGGTAAAATTTTTAGCAACTTGTGTGTAAGTTAGAGACGTGTTCCGACATCGTTAAGCGTGGTAGCTGTCGTTATTTGCCAGCACTGTATCCCGGGGGTATTGTAGTCTTCCACATACTTATTGGTATATTGAGCTCCTTCACGTACCCACCAAGTACCATAATCTGTACTTGGCGTATATCGAAGGGTGTATCACGTACTTGGTAGTATATCGAAAGGTCTCTTGCCGAACGATTGTGCATTAGACAACACCACTACAGATTTGAGCTCCCACGCACCTTGCGTATATCAAGAGACAACACTAGGATTCCTGAAACCAACTGAGTTAACCATTTGGCCGTCTTGGCAAAGCAATACACCGAGAACAACACTCAGGGAGATTAGCACGCACATACTATCCAGGTAATCAGGTATGCAGGCAAGGGTACGGTCCCAATCCTCCTTGTCGTGTCATATTGTTGGACCCTGTAGTATATCGCGGTTTGCGATGCCTTGATAATCCCGTGAGGTTCCAGACTTTTGAATCCACTCTGTCACATAAGTTTGCTTGTTGCCTTAGTTTGAGTTGGTTTTTCTGGACTGCTTTTCTTTTAGCATACCCTTATGAGAAACGTTGTTTCAGCCATCCTGGCCGATTACCCTGATGCTTTGGTGGATTTTCCTTAGAGAAGGTCCCATAGGATCTTAAACTTATCACCTGAATATCCCCTTAATCTGGAGGTTATTTCGAGGGTAAGAATGGATTAGTGTAACGCGGTCGTAGTTACTGAAGTGGAAAAACCCACTCTGAATGTTGGAGGACTTTTGTTTCCCCAAACTCCTCTAGATTCACCTGCCTCTCATCCCCCGCAGGATGAAGGACCACAAATACCCACTTCACAAGACCTTTCTCCCGTCATCCCGAGAAAACCTGGATCGTTGGAATGGATAAACCAACCCCAGGACGACCCTACAACAGCTGTTGGTCCTTCAGTAGCTTACTGGACATCTTATACAGACCACCCAGTGGCTCATTTTTCCATCTCATCCCCACCTAACTGGACTACTCCAGAGCTCTCTAGACCTTATTACAGGTTTGACCCTGTCAATATTTTCGGCCCTATCCGTGAACGTGTGGAACAATTGCATCTTAGGGGTGATGAACTTTGAAGACAGAGTCTCGAGCGATGCTCTGAAGAGTTTTGAAATCAAAACTTTCAAATAAGATTCAACGACAAAGACATTCCGGTTCATCCGATATCTCTTGTATCACTAGAACAACCTTCCCACCATGAGACCACTAATAAGACTGGTCAACCCTCACAAGAGTCCAGTCCTACACCTCAAGTGAATCAACCTGTGGAACGACAATAATCCAACACACCCATCACTACCGTAGTTACTTTACCAATTCCTCCCCCACCGCAAAATTCAAGGGGAGGGTATTCCATTCCCCCATATTATCTTATTGGTAATGTTATTACTACAGTAGCTAGTCAACAACCTATTTTGGTTGAACCTTTGAATAGTGGTCAACTTGTTGTGGTTGGGGGGAAACCCTCATTTCCTAACCAGAACATAGGCGGTGGAATCCCCAACAGACCTTCCGTTGGACCGTCCCAACCTGCTAGACCATCCACCATTGGATTATCTCATGTTGGGGGGTCATCCAATGTAACTCAACCCTCATGGAGTCAAGCGTATCCAGGTTCTGTTAACACTACACCGGGACAATCTAATCCTGAAAACGCACCATATGAGATACCTTATCCCAGGAATCCATACACTCTATGGGGGCAACAACCTATGTTGAAAAATGGATCCCAACCGACTATCCCTGAAGCACCACCACCCCCGATCAGCCCTCCCCACCTCTTGCTGGAGGCGGCAGGCCCCCACCTAACCTTGGTGGAGGCCCACCTCATTTTACCAACAACATCCCTCACCCTTCCAGTGGTGGCGGGAATGGTCCACCAACCCCTCCCGACGGAGGCGACGGGGGACCACCCTATCATGGTGGAGGAGGACATTTCCCTTCGAGTGGCAGAGGTGGTCCACCACCCCCTCCAGGCGAAGGTGGTGGAGGACCTAATTACTATGGTGGTGGCGGTGGTGGTGGAGACCCTCATCCTTCCGGTGGCGGAGGTGGTGGGGGCCCCCATCCTTCTCGCAACGGAAGTGGTCCACCGCCCCCTCCAAGCAGAGGCGGTGGTAGTCCACCTCATTATAGTTATGGACCCCCACCTCCTCCCGGTGGTGGAGGTGGGCCCCCACCTTATTCGAACGGACCATCTTATGGTGGTGGACCCCCTTACGGTCCAGGCGACACACCCCCCTATGGCTAGTTTCCTTCTGGTACACCTTACGGTCAGTTTGGTCCTTACACGCCTTATCTATATTATCAATACGCACAGCCTAACCCACAGTTGCCCTTCCTGGATACTTTGGATGATCCTATTTACCACAGATCTAATTGGCCACCAATTCCACTGAAACTTCTGTCTAATATCCCCAAATTTGATGGCAAGCCAGGTGAAGACCCTAAAAACCACATGATGACATACCACTTATGGTGTTCATCTAATTCCTTAATGGACAATTCAATTCGTATTAGATTGTTTCAAAGGACTCTCACCGATTCGGCTGCCAAGTGGTACATTGAGTTGCCACCCCCGCTCTTTTCCTGATTTTGGTTCTCTTGCCATGAACTTTTTGACACATTTCCAGTTGCCCATATGGTATGAAACTGGTACCAAGCTTTTAACCTCACTCCGTCAGAATACCGCCACTCATATTTCGGATCATATCCACGAATAGCGAAGGAGACGACGTCTCATTAAAGCTCCTATTCTAGATCAGCTCCTAGCAGACTAGTTCATGAAATCCCTCATCCCTACAATAGCAAGAGACATTGCCATGCGAGGTGCTGTCATCGAAGAACAAGCCATTGCAAGTGCCCATGTACTAGACCTACTCTACACTCAATCCGACACTTTGTTTGATATTCTTCCTGACGCACCCCGTGACATTAATGACCCTACGAAACCACATAAGGGAATCCAAACTGATGGAATCATTGGTTCCCTTAACACCCAGCCTGCTGCTAGCACTGTTGGATCATCCAACCAGACTGTGGCTGGCCATAGCACCACCAAGTCCACCGCTCCTGCTGTAACTGAAGAGGTGAATTCTATCCAATTAGCTTCATCTCAGAAGTCTAGTGGTAAAAAGAAGAACAAGGGGAAACCCAAAAATTCTTCCGCCCAACAGGAACAAAAGAGCACTCCTGACGATACCAAGCAGAAACAGAAACTAAAGTATCCTTGTTTACTGTGTGGAGATGAGCATTTCTTCAAAGAATGTCCCCATAGAGATGAAGTACAAAAGTTTCTTCGGGGTAAACCAACTCTCGCAGTCCTCAATGATCCATTTCCTACTCAAAACCAGCAAATGATTGCTCAACCCCCCCAGCCCAAGGGGAACCATCCAATACCGTGCATGTTCTCATGGTGCTTAATGAGACAATCAATTTGAACACTCGCTCGCGATCTTACGAACCGGTCCCTTCGAAGGAATCCACTGGAAGTAATGCTGAAAAAGCTTCCAACTCCTTAACTGATGTCACTGGAAGCCCTCCTTAGACTCAATATTGCGACCGCCCAAGAGTACGATTCAAAAAGTTGTTTTTAATCCCAACGATCAGGCAGCACAAAATTACAATATCGTAGAGGACTTGGCACAAGCTCCTTGCACCATGTCTACCCTGGAAGTTTTGCAGAATTGTCCTAATCAATGCAAAACTCTCCTTGAAGCCATCAGTGCATTCGAACCCAATTCCTCGAATACCATCATGTTCTGACTTGACCACTTCAAGCCGAGGCTCTCTCACCAACTTGCATTCCAAGTTTCTGCGAACATTGCTGGGAAGATTGTCCATCGTACCCTTTTTTATGAAGGCGCCTCCACTTTTGTCATGTCGATCGCCTATTGGAGAGCCATTGGCTCCCCCGAATTGAATCGTTCTCCCACCACGTTGAAAGCATTTGACAGGCATGGATTTCAACCTCATGGGCTCCTACAATCTCTTGCCATTGAGTTGGGCGGAAAGACCGTAACCGTTAACGTGGAAGTGGTCTCGACCCCAATAGATTATAATCTCTTGCTTGGTCGCAATTGGTTTTACACCATGCAGGTGGTAGCCTCTTTAATTTTCCGCATAGTACAATTTTCCCATCAAGGGTGAATTGTCACTATCGACCAATTAGATTTTTGTACACCAGACGCTACTACTCATCCTGGTGACCATGTTCCTTCCATTGGACAGATGTCAAAATAGTATGAGTATAGGGTTTGGCCTTTTGAAATATTCATCTCTCATGGGCATTTTTCCAGCCATGGACCACCCTAATCATGTTTCCACGGTGAACATGATCTCCATAGAGATTTTATCTCACTCTACTGATGCTTGGCTTGTACCAGATGAAACCACAATGCACCTACTTGGAGATATAATGCCTCTTTCACCCGCTGAACATATTTACAAGGCTATCCAATTAGCACTAGAGGACCATTTAACCGTGGCCTCTCCATCTTGTTCTCTACGACGGATGTCATCTCTACCTGATCTCTTACTTCAAACTTTTCATTTAGATGAGTCCATCATGGAAGTTATGAATGTTGACGACGGTCCGTGGGATGATCTCCACCATAGGTCATCTTTTCTTCCTCCTTTGGAGTACATAGAGGACAACATCCACAACCTCTTTTCACCAGATATCTACCTGTTCCCTCATTCCCCCATCCTTACATGTCTTACGGACACGGAGGGAAACTTGGCCAACATTGAGCCAACCACCCTGGTAGACATCTCGGTGAAACCTAGTATAGTGGAACACATTCGCATAGGCCAGAAGTGTTCCACTGAAGAAATAGTCGCTGGCACAACCTTATTCAAGCAATTTCGAGACATATTTGCTTGGTCATATGAGGAGATGCCTGGGATAGACCTCGCGATTGTTTCTCACGAAATCAAAACCTATCTCGACATCAAAACTGTATGCCAAAAATTGTGACCGGTACACCCTTGGAAGACAGCGACAATCAAGGTAGAAATTGAAAATCTCTTAAAGGCTGGTTTTATTTATCCTGTGCCATTGATGGATTGGGTCTCAAACGTCGTCCCTATGAACAAAAACCAGGGTACCATTCGCATCTGTGTCGATTATCAGGACCTTAACCGGGCTTGTCTAAAATACAATTACCCGACTCCCTTCATCGACCAGCTTATCGACAATTGTGCCAGAAGCGTCATCTTCTCATTTATGGATGGATTTTCTGGTTACAACCATATTGAGATCAACCCTGCCTACCAACATAAGATGACTTTCATCTTCCCGTGGGGAACGTTTGTGTACCGCAAACTCCCATTTGGCCTTAAAAATGTTGGCGCCACATTTCAGCGGGCTATGTCGTATGCCTTCCATGATATTAAGGACTTTGTGAAACCTTACCTGGATGATCTCCCTGCTCATTCAAAGCAGCGCGAGTTCCACATTGATCATCTAATGGCCATTTTCCTCAGATGCAGATGGTATAATATCCACCTAAATCCTCATAAGTGTATCTTTTGTGTTGAGTCTAGATGCCTCTTAGGATTTATCATTTCGAAGGATGGGATCCACATTGATCACTTAAAAGTGGAGGCCATCATCAACCTGCCACCCCCCGACTGATGTGACAGAACTTCAAAGTCTCCAAGGGAAGGTGACTTATTTAAGACTTTTTTTTGCAATTTCGTGGAGAAGACTCAGGGGTACATGAGACTACTCAAGAAGGATGTTCCATTCATTTGGGATGACCAATCTCAAAAGTCCTTCAATAGTATCAAACATGCCACCACGCATGCTCCCGTGCTCCAACCGCCCAATTATTATCGAGATTGCATCCTATATCTCGCTGCTTTTGCTACCACTATTGCCATGGTTTTGGTACAGGAGGATCAGAATGCTCAAGAACATGTAATATACTATTCAAGTAAGGGTCTTGCTGATGTTGAAACTAGATATTCACATGTTGAAAAACTCACATTTGCAGCGGTCATCACCATCCATAAGTTCCGGCACTATATCTTGCTCTGCACCACCACCATCATCGCAGAATCGAACCCCATGTACCACGTCCTGACAAGTCAGGTGCTTGGAGGCAAGTATTCACACTGGATCATGATACTGCAAGAATTTGATCTTCTTTTTGAGAAATCCAAGTCAAAGAAGTCTTTGGTGTTTGCCGAGCTGATCTGTGACCTTCCCCATCCTGATGCAGAAGTTGAGCACAATGACTCTTTTCTGGATGAATCATTGTTTCTCATAAGTACAATTGATCCATGGTATGGAGATATCTCATTGTATCTTCAAACCCAACTCTTCAACCTTCAACTATCTCGCGATGACCATCGTAAGATACGTCACCATGCAAAGTATTATTTCATCATCAATGATACTTTGTATTGCTATGGCATTGATTCAATTATTCGACGATGTCTCACTCATGATGAGGCTGAATTCATTCTCAATGACTGTCACACTGGGGCATGTGGATGTCACCTCTCTGGGATGGCTACAGCTAGGAAGATTTTGGTGCGCAGGATAATTTTGGCCTACTCTCTTCAAAGATTGTATTGAAGTGGTAAAAAAATGTCCTCCTTTCCAACACTTCCATACAAAGAAGCGCAAGAAGCGCACCCATCCCACCCCATTACACCCGGTTATTTTCGTGGGCCCCTTCACAAAATGGGGCATTGACTTTATGCATTGTAAGCCTACCTCGGCCGAGGGGCATAGTTACATCATTGTAGCTGTGGATTACTTTACAAAGTGGGCCGAAGCTATGCCTACATACCATAACGATGAAAAAACTACCGCACTCTTCATGTTAAACCATGTAATAGTGCGGTTCGGAGTTCCTCAGGCAATTGTTACTGATCATGGTTCCCATTTTCATAATCATATGGTTGATGAACTGAGCGACAAGTTGGGTTTTCGCCATGAAAATTCAACACCCTGTTAAATTTTGAGTATTAAATCACAATACTATAGGATCTTTGCTGAGAGAATAACATCTATAGTATATCAATGGATGACAATCATAATATGACAAGCATCACAAGCATCACAAGAATCAAAAGCATAGAGACAAGAGACACAGAGTTTCCGTGGGGAAAACCCTAACGTGAAAACCCCACAACTTCCTCAGAAATAGAGAGAGCAATGGCTCAACCAAAATACAACCAAATAACACTGAGATAGTCTCCTAGTAGATGATCCTCCTCCTCCTCACTAGTGCGCCACTTTTCAGAGAGAGAGTGAGTTACTTTTCCGAGTGAGTAAAATAGAGATCTCCTATCTTTATTTATACTCACCTTTTTTCCCAGTGGCCTACTGGGGCCGACTTGTCTACTTAGATACATCCACATTATATTATATATTAATTAGGGCCGACCCCAAATGGTGGTCTAATAACCCATCGGAAAGTACACACACTTGCGACACTTGTCAGTCCACATGACGACACTTCCTTATAGAGGAATAACACATCTCTTATAAGGGTACAATAAATATATATATAATACACAGATGAAATACATTCCGAAGTTACATATACATCAACACTCCCTCTTAACTAGGAAAGTATTTCTCGACACAGATCTGCTAGACAAGTCTTCTTCTCTGGATCATCGTCATCATCATCGTCACGGCTACTACTATCTCAACCAATCTCTAACTCTACTCATCATAGGAAGTTCTACAGAGCCAGTCCTTTTTCATACTGGATGTAGGCCCACCACCTGCAGGTCTTCATCATCACTGGCCATACTGTGGAATCCTCAGGACTTATTACGTGCGTCACAAAACCTCGAAAGAGCATCCCAGGATGTTACGGGTACACAACTCCGACCTGTAGGATCTCCCAGGGCACTATTACATGTGACCCCACCACAAAACCTCGAAAGAGCATCCCAGGATGTTACGGGTACACAACTCCAACCTGAAGGATCTCCCAGGGCACAAATTACATGTGGTCACCACAAAACCTAGCAAGAGCATCTCAGGATGTTACGGGTACACAACTCCGACCTGAAATCTCCGAGGGCACAAATTACATGTGGTCATGGCAAAACCTCGAAAGAGCATCTCAGGATGTTATGGGTACACAAATCTGACCTGAAATCTCCCAGGGCCCAAATTACATGCCATAGGACAAAACCTCGCAAGAGCATCCCAGGATGTTACGGGTACACAACTCCAACCTGAAAGATCTCCCAGGGCACAAATTACATGTCCTCCCAGAGCAATGTCTCGAAAGAGCATCCCAGGCTGTTACGGGTACACAACTCCGACCTATAGGATCTCCCAGACATGCTCCTCTGCACAACCTGATCCACGGCCACAAAGTATCATCCTGATACTCACCATACATCAACCTGATGTACACATGATCATCCTAATCATCATCACTGCAACGTCCTGCTGCATGTCATCTGGAGCAACATCCTGAAGCTCATCATCCATGATCATCCTGATCATCACTGTAACATCCTGCTGCATGATCCACCTGATCATCAATGCATCTACCTGATGCATACCAAGTATCTATCTGATACATATCATCATACATGATCCTCTTAATCATACAATGTATCCACCTGATACAAATACAAATACATGATACATATCACCATACATGATCCACCTGATCATACAATGTATCCACCTGATACATATACAGATACATGGTCCAAGCATCCAACATGATGCATATACAAAATACATACACATGATCCAACTGATCATGTCTAGCATCCAACATGATGCGTACATATAAATGATCCAACTGATCATATCCAACATCCAACATGATGCGTACATATAAATGATCCAACTGATCATATCCAACATCCAACATGATGCGTACATACATACATAAAAATGATCCAACTGATCATATCCAGCATCCAACATGATGCATACATACATACATAAAAATGATCCAATTGATCATATCCAGCATCCAACATGATGCATACATACATACATAAAAATGATCCAACTGATCATATCCAAGCAGAAACCAGAACATCATCCTGATGCTTATCATCTAGCACTTACATCCACAGCCACGTGAAGGATCCTCCTTCCAACATGCTTGGAATGGCTTCAGCAAAAGTGTTCATCACTTCTTCCTTGAAGTGTCTTCGATCTGAAGAACGCCAAGCCTCTCTCTGAAGTAATCGAACTTCACTCTGGCTAGTGGCTTCGTCAGCACATCTACAATCTGCTCGTCCATCGCAACATACAGAAGCTTCACAGCTCCTCTCTGCACCATATCCCTGATATAGTGATATTTGATCTCTATGTGTTTCGACCTGTCATGAAACACTGGGTTCTCGGACAGCTTCACACAACTCTGGTTATCACAGAAGATACCAGTAGCCTCCAACGGGAGATCAAATAACTCAGATAGTAGCTTCCGTAGCCATACTGCCTCACAACTAGCTGAACAAGCTGCAACATACTCTGCCTCAGCTATACTCAGTGCTACACAGGACTGCTTCCTGCTAAACCAAGAGATCACACCTAATCCCATACTGAAGCAACACCCAGATGTGCTCTTCCTGTCTGCAGCACTGCCAACCCAATCTGAATCAACATAACCCTGTAGGTTAAACTTTTGATTCGCTTCATACTTGAGCCCATAATCCACTGTACCCTTTAGGTACCTCAGAACATGCTTTACAGCAACCAGGTGAACACTCCTTGGATCCGTCAGGAATTGGCTCAATGTGTTCACAGCAAAGCAAATGTCTGGTCTCGTGTTCGTCAGGTACATCAAGGACGCAATCATCTAACGATACATAGAGACATCAACTGGCTCAGATGAAGCATCACATAGAAGCTTCAGATTCGATGCCATAGGTGTGGCCATGGCCTTGCAATCCATCATCCCAAATCTCTTCAGGATATCAACTGTGTACTTCCCTTGACCAAGGAAGATCCCTCCTGCACTCTACCACACCTCCATACCTAGGAAATAGTGCATCATTCCCAAGTCTTTCATATCTAATTCAGCAGCAAGCTTCCTCTTAGTATATGCAATCAGTCTGTCATCTCCTGTTACAAACAAGTCATCCACATATAGGAGTAGAGTCACATGATTCCCTTCCTCAACCTTGTAGTAAAGGTTGGAATCCGCTTTACTCTTAGTAAAGCCTAAACTAGATATGAAACTGTCCATCCTACCATACCAAGTTCTGGGAGCTTGCTTCAAGCCATACAAGGCTTTCTTCAATCTGCACACATATGACTCCCTGTCATGTATTTCAAAACCGAGTGGTTGTTCCACATACACTTCCTCTTCTACTACACCATTCAGGAAAGCAGTCTTGACATCCATCTGATGTATTTTCCATTTCATTGTTGTAGCCAGGGAAAGTACTGTTTTGATGGAAGTATACCTGGCTACAGGTGCAAAGGTTTCTTCATAATCTATTCCTTCTTTCTGAGAGAAACCACGAGCTACGAATCTTGCTTTGTATTTTTCTACACTGCCATCTGCAGCGTGCTTGATTTTGTAGATCCACTTGGAAGTCACAACAGACTTCTCTTTAGGTCTTGGGACAACATCCCAAACATCATTCTTCATTATTGATTGGTATTCCGCAACCATAGCATCCTTCCATTCTTTCTTTTCTGCTGCCTCTTCATAACTGGAAGGCTCTTTGTTCATAATGTCACAGAGTAAAGCAACATAACTGGTGTGTGATCTGGTTCTCTTCTTTGCTCTGTGTTCTTCTTCTGGAATGCCAAATCTTTCTGGATCATGAATGAGCTCTCTAGCCCATACAGGTTTCCTCTTGTGAGAGTTATCCTCACGGGGTGGATCTACAGGTTCTTGTGGATCTTCAAACTCACGAACAGTTTCTGGAACTGCTTCAGTCATGGTAGTGTCCTGAAATCTTGTTTCCTTAGGTTCTTCATAAACTTCGGTAGGTGCCTTTCTTGATTTGATGAATGCTGAGTTTTCATCAAATGTTACATCCCTACTGACATCAATTTTCTTGAACCCTGGAAAGTATATTCTATAGGCCTTCGAGCTTTCACTATAACCCACAAAGATGCCCTTCTTTCCCGAAGGATCTAGTTTAGTCCTCTTCTCTTTTGGAACATGAGTATATACTGGACAACCAAATATTCTGAGATGGCTGACTTCAGGTTCCTTACCAGAAAAGACCTCTTCTGGTGTCTTGTTGTCCAATATCTTGTGGGGTGTTCTGTTCTGCACATATACAGCTGTTCTAGCTACTTCTGCCCATAGATGCATAGGAAGATCCTAGTCATGCAACATTGCCCTTGCTGCTTCCATGATAGTTTTGTTCTTCCTTTCTGCAACTCCATTCTGTTGAGGATTATAAGGAGCAATCAACTCCCTCTTAATCCCTGAATCACTGCAAAGCTTCTTGAAGTCACTTGAGGTGAATTCTCCACCATTGTCGGATCTGAATGTTTTGATCTTCTTGTCAGTTTGATTCTCCATCAAGGTTTTGAATTCCTTGAATTTATCAAGCACCTCATCTTTGCCCTTCGAGAAGTATACCCAAGTCTTCCTGGAGAAGTCATCAATAAATGATACATAGTAAACATACCCACTTAGAGAACTGGATGACATAGGGCCACATACATCTGAGTGGATGATTTCCAGAATGTCTTTTTCCTTGCTTTCACTGCTTGGGAAAGCCTTCTTAATGTTCTTTCCTTTTGCACATCCTTTGCAAACACCTTCATGTTTGGTCTTGATTTCAGGAAGACCCTCTACTGCCTTGCTTGCAATTGGAAGTGCCCTATAGTGCATATGAGAAAGTCTTCTATGCCAAAGTTCACTTGGCTCCATGGATTCATGTACCATGGCATGTTCAGGTTGTCCCTTCAATTTATACAAGCCTCCCTCTTGCTCTCCAATTACTACTGCATCATCTATGTTCTTTCCCTTTGGCCACATTAGGACTTGGCCATCCACAAATGCAACCCTCATACCTTTTGCATCCAAAGCAGAGATGGAGAGTAAGTTCTTCTTGAGTCCAGGCACATAAAGGACTTCTTTCATCTTCAAATATTTTCCAGAATCTAGGTTGTAGGAGGCTTTACCACTTCCTTTGATTGGGTATTGATAATCATCCCCAAGTTTCACCTTATGAGGTGATTCATGTTCAGATAGGTTCACAAAGGATTCCTTAAACCCAGTGATGTGTTTGGAAGCCCCACTATCAATCAACCAATCATTACATCCATGGGAGATGGTACCTGTAAGAGCAGAAATTAGAACATATTCTTCTTCACTTGATGAGTCATCATCACTACTACTTTCTGCCCTAGCCTTCTTCTTTGGAGGTTCATCATCTTCGGCAGCATGAGCATGAAACCTTCTTTTGCTGCCCTTCTTCTTCTTACTGGAGTTGTTGTTATTATCCCTTTTGTTCTTGGGACAATCTGAAGCAAAGTGACCCTTCTCATTGCATGTGAAGCATCTTAGGTCCTTCTTACTCTTTTGATGGGATCTTCTGTGGTGAGAGTGATCCTTCTTGGTTTTGCTTCTTTTGGTGTGAGCTGCAAGAGCTTGATCTTATCCTCCCATCTTTTCTTCACGAGCTATAAGTCTAGCTTCTTCTTGAGAGCATTCTTCCCGAAGTCTACTGAAGGAGATCAACTTCTTCCTTGCACAAATTCCTTGAATAAAGGAATCCCATGACCTGGGTAGGCCATTTAGAGTGGTCATCACCACTTCACCATTCTCCACCATTTCATCTACTGCTTCTAATTGTTCCTTGATCTGGGAGACCCTTGAAAAGTAAGATTGAATGGTTTCTCCATTCTGAAACTTCACTGCTTTCAATTGGTTCCGTAGGGTCATCTTCTGATTTATGTTGTTTCCTTCAAATAGCTTGGTCAAAGATTCAAACATCTCTTTGGGTGTCTTAAGAGAAGACACATGAGATATGAGATGGTCTTTGATAGAATCAGCAATGATTCTCTTTGCCTTGACCAAGTTCTTCTTGTGCAATGCCTTGGCTTCTTCATCCTCTGGAATAGGGATGTCTTCTTTCACATATGAGTCCAACTCATTCTCTTCCAGGATTAACCCAATCCTATACTTCCAGGCTCGAAAGTTATTAGCCCCTTCAAGCTTATCCTCAAGCTTGGTGTGGAGAGACATCTTTTAAAGAGTACTTCAAATGGAAATAGAAAAGATTTGGGACTTACCACTTGAAGTGTTGAAAACTGGATCTGGTCCTGGATTAGGGTTTGTCAGAGAAACCCTAAAAATTCAAAATGTGAATTTCAAAATTCCGAAAGGATAGAAAGATGTGCCTTGGAGAGCTGATTAGCCTAGCACATTCAGAATTTGAGATCAGCAAGGTCTTGCCCTTCAAAATTGCCTTTTTGTCCTCCCGGGTTCACTAGGGAGAGCCCTGAATTAGGGTTTGAGATTCCCGGAGATATACCCAGCCAAAAATCTCGATCCAAAGCTCTAACCTTTGATTTTTGCAAGGAGCTTCCAGCTGTGCCTTCAGTTTCCATAAATTCCTATTTTTGTGGAAACCCTAATTTTTAGGGCCAAATCTAAAAATGCTCGGAACTAAATTCTGATTGGACAGATAGATGCGCCTTGATGAGTAGATCCAATCTACTATACTGAATTTCAAAAATCTGTGGAGAGAAACCCAATAAAAAAGGAATACAAGCTTCCGTCACTGCAAAATGTCTTCTTCTCAGTTAAGCTCTGATACCATGTTAAATTTTGAGTATTAAATCACAATACTATAGGATCTTTGCTGAGAGAATAACATCTACAGTATATCAATGCATGACAATCATAATATGACAAGCATCACAAGCATCACAAGAATCAAAAGCATAGAGACAAGAGACACATAGTTTCCGTGGGGAAAACCCTAAGGTGAAAAACCCCACAACTTCCTCAGAAATAGAGAGAGCAATGGCTCAACCAAAATACAACCAAATAACACTGAGATAGTCTCCTAGCAGATGATCCTCCTCCTCCTCACTAGTGCGCCACTTTTCAGAGAGAGAGTGAGTTACTTTTCCGAGTGAGTAAAATAGAGATCTCCTATCTCTATTTATACTCACCTTTTTGCCCAGTGACCTACTGGGGCCGACTTGTCTACTTAGATACATCCACATTATATTATATATTAATCAGGGCCGACCCCAAATGGTGTTCTAATAACCCATCGGAAAGTACACACACTTGCGACACTTGTCAGTCCACATGACGACACTTCCTTATAGAGGAATAACACATCTCTTATAAGGGTACAATAAATATATATATAATACACAGATGAAATACATTCCGAAGTTACATATACATCAACACACCCTACTACCCACAGTCCAATGGACAAGTTGAGGCCATTAACAAGGTCTTGAAACCTATGGTCCAACGTATGGTAGGGACACATAAGTCCAATTAGCACAACATGCTCTTCTAAGCGTTATGGGCCGATCGAACTTCCATCAAAACTGCCACAGGATTCAATCCCTTCCAATTGGTATCTAGATTGGAAGCTATCCTACCTATAGAGTGCAAAATTCCATCTCTACAACTTGTTGTCGAACTTTTTCCTAACACTACTGCCGAGGAAGAACGTCTCTTGCACTTAGCAAAACTTGACAAGTCCCACCAAGATGCCGCTCTTGCTAATGAAGCGCACAAGAAACGTATCAAATCCCAATACGACAAGTTAGTTGAACCTCGTATCTATAACGAGGGTGACCTGGTCCTCACTTATGACTAGAAGCACGATAAACTAGGAGCAGGAAAGTTTGAATCCATGTGGCATGGACCTTACATTGTCAAATGTGTTTTGGAGAAGGGAGCTTACAAGCTTGAAGACTACGATGGAATCTCTTTGGGTGAACCCCACAATGGGCTTTAACTGAAGAGATATTACGTGTAAACTCGTCACACTTAGAATTTCTTGTATATACTATACATGGCCTGTTTTTTGTGTTTTTATGTGTGCTATGATGCTTTTATTTTTGAGTTTCTTTAGATCTTGTTTCCGCTCCTTATACCATGTTCTGTTTGCATGTGCAGATGGAAATGTGCTATGGATTTGTGGATGGCACCAGCCGGCATACTCGTAACCTTGCTTCGGTAGCCTAGGTACTATATTCCCCAACAGGTGAGATCATTAGCTCAGGAGGAAGTTGCCTAGGGTTTGCGACCAACAATACCACAGAATATCAGGCAGTAATCAGAACCCTAGCTAATGCCATTTCCTTGGGTATGAACCACATTGTCATCCACATGGATTCTCAATTAGTGGTTTCCCTTCTTAACCGGGTTTACACCATCCGTGATCCCACCTTACTCCATCTCTTCAGACAAGTACATCTCCTGGAAAGGTCATTTGAATCCATTCAATACCTACACATTCCATGAGAGTTAAACACGGTTGCTGACTCGATGGCCAACTTCATTTTGGATTGGTACATCACACACACATAATATTCATAATATGTAAAATCATTCACAACATGTAAATAATGTAATGTATAAAAGCAAACATGTAAACAAGATCACATCACTCAACATTTTAAAACACATAATGTATAAATCGCCGAGAATCTCTGTATATATATATATATCGCTGAAAAGTAGTGCTGGTACAAAATCTGAAGCACGATGGCTTTCAGTGAGTCTCTACAAAATCTGAAGCATCATAGCTTTCAGTAGTACAAAATCTGAGGCCTCTAAGCTCTCAGTACAAGTATAATAGTGTCATCAGGCCTGACTCCTGACCCGCACACCACCCCTAGCACAGATAGCCCACTGTCGCTGAGTGAGGAAGCAATCCACGGTCCTCGCTACCTTGTGGATTAGGGAATTGAAGCGTACATATGCTCTAACCCCAAACCTCTGCATAGGTCTTGGTAGGTCATCTATCACTAGCTCAGGAACCTCCACTCTCAGCTAGGACAAGTTCCTGTATACCTCCTCCACCTCCTCAATGGCAGCATGAGCACCTGGGAGCACAACTGCTTCCCCACCTTTATCTCTCCTTGCCAGAAGGGAGAGTCCTACCGGTCGTACGGGCCCCACATCTGCACACCCATGTTATATACTTGTCAGCACTGCATCAAAAAAAATGATAAATATACAAAATTAAAAGTATAAGGGTTTTGTTCTCACCTATGTCACCCCATGCTGCATCCTAAGGCAGCACCAAGTTAGGATCCTCTTCGAAATCTGTACCGCTGTACAGGAAGTCCTCAACCATGAGTAACTATCCTTCCAGCCAGCTGAAGAACTCGGGACCAAAACTGATGATAGGTCCTCCACCATGACGAGTCATCACCTCAGCCCATCTGAGCATGTGGGGATCTCGAGGCTCCATGTCATCTAGTACTACCTGTGGATGCAAGAGAGGGATCCGCTCCAAGAGGAACAATACCATGATCGATCCATAACCAAACTACTTGAGCTCTCCCCACCGACACTTGGTCAGCTGAGCTTGGAGGTTTGCAAGGATACCATCCCACTAGTTGAAAACCAGTCCAATGGACAAGTTGAGGCCATTAACAAGGTCTTGAAACCTATGGTCCAACGTATGGTAGGGACACATAAGTCCAATTAGCACAACATGCTCTTCTGAGCGTTATGGGCCTATCGAACTTCCATCAAAACCGCCACAGGATTCAATCCCTTCCAATTGGTATCTAGATTGGAGGCTATCCTACCTATAGAGTGCAAAATTCCATCTCTACAACTTGTTGTCGAACTTTTTCCTAACACTACTGCCGAGGAAGAACGTCTCTTGCACTTAGCAAAACTTGACAAGTCCCACCAAGATGCCGCTCTTGCTAATGAAGCGCACAAGAAACGTATCAAATCCCAATACGACAAGTTAGTTGAACCTCGTATCTATAACGAGGGTGACCTGGTCCTCACTTATAACTAGAAGCACGATAAACTAGGAGCAGGAAAGTTTGAATCCATGTGGCATGGACCTTACATTGTCAAATGTGTTTTGGAGAAGGGAGCTTACAAGCTTGAAGACTACGATGGAATCTCTTTGGGTGAACCCCACAATGGGCTTTAACTGAAGAGATATTACGTGTAAACTCGTCACGCTTAGAATTTCTTGTATATACTAAACATGGCCTGTTTTTTGTGTTTTTATGTGTGCTATGATGCTTTTATTTTTGAGTTTCTTTAGATCTTGTTTCCGCTCCTTATACCATGTTCTGTTTGCATGTGCAGATGGAAATGTGCTATGGATTTGTGGATGGCACCAGCCGGCATACTCGTAACCTTGCTTCGGTAGCCTAGGTACTATATTCCCCAACAGGTGAGATCATTAGCTCAGGAGGAAGTTGCCTAGGGTTTGCGACCAACAATGCCACAGAATATCAGGCAGTAATCAGAACCCTAGCTAATGCCATTTCCTTGGGTATGAACCACATTGTCATCCACATGGATTCTCAATTAGTGGTTTCCCTTCTTAACCGGGTTTACACCATCCGTGATCCCACCTTACTCCGTCTCTTCAGACAAGTACGTCTCCTGGAAAGGTCATTTGAATCCATTCAATACCTACACATTCCATGAGAGTTAAACACAGTTGCTGACTCGATGGCCAACTTCATTTTGGATTGGTACATCACACACACATAATATTCATAATATGTAAAATCATTCACAACATGTAAATAATGTAATGTATAAAAGCAAACATGTAAACAAGATCACATCACTCAACATTTTAAAACACATAATGTATAAATCGCCGAGAATCTCTGTATATATATATATCGCTCAAAAGTAGTGCTGGTACAAAATCTGAAGCACGATGGCTTTCAATGAGTCTCTACAAAATCTGAAGCATCATAGCTTTCAGTAGTACAAAATCTGACGCCTCTAAGCTCTCAGTACAAGTATAATAGTGTCATCAGGCCTGACTCCTGACCCGCACACCACCCCTAGCACATATAGCCCACTGTCGCTGAGTGAGGAAGCAATCCACGGTCCTCGCTACCTTGTGGAGTAGGGCATTGAAGCGTACAGATGCTCTAACCCCAAACCTCTGCATAGGTCTTGGTAGGTCATCTATCACTAGCTCAGGAACCTCCACTCTCAGCTAGGAAAAGTTCCTGTATACCTCCTCCACCTCCTCAATGGCAGCATGAGCACCTGGGAGCACAACTGCTTCCCCACCTTTGTCTCTCCTCGCCGGAAGGGAGAGTCCTACCGGTCGTACGGGCCCCACATCTGCACACCCATGTTATATACTTGTCAGCACTGCATCAAAAAAATGATAAATATACAAAATTAAAAGTATAAGGGTTTTGTTCTCACCTATGTCACCCCATGCTGCATCCTAAGGCAGCACCAAGTTAGGATCCTCTTCGAAATCCGTACCGCTGTACGGGAAGTCCTCAACCATGAGTAACTATCCTTCCAGCCAGCTGAAGAACTCGGGACCAAAACTGATGATAGGTCCTCCACCTGTGAGGCACCTGCAACAATTAATTAACAAGAATACGCGCAATAGCAGAAATGACAGAACTCAGAATCACTTTTGTATTGATCACAGGCCACTTCGAGGGGGCAACCTCCTTTGAGCAAGCTCAATACAAATAACTTCACGGTGCCTTCATAGGTCTCAACACCCACTTATATACTAATTCTAGGCGCCAATACTATGGGTCGAAACCATGGGCCGTTACAAACTATGGATTAACAATACTACGGGCGACTTACAAAGCATATGCGCCAACAACAATAACACAACTATTGATTAACAAATACTACGGGACGACTTACAAAGCATATGCGTCCAATAACAACATACTAACAAAGTAAAGACATGGGTTCCTAACATCCCCTCCCCCTTGAAAAAAAGCTTTGTCCTCAAAGCTTTAGATGTGGAAATTGTTGTTGAATCTGAAGGAGTGGTTCCCATGTAGCATCCTCTGGTTGCATGCCGTGCCACTGAATTAAGACCTCTGTGATAGAGCGAGAGCGAAGCTGACGCGTGCGCCGATTGAGGATGGCCTCTGGCTCCAAAAGGATGGATCCTTCATTATCCAGTTCGGGTAAAATCGTTTGGCCGCTGATGTTGGTGCCAAGAACTTTCTTCAGACAAGAGACATGAAAGACTGGATGAATGCGGGAAGAAGGAGGAAGTTCCAATTTATAAGCGACGGACCCAATCTTCTGAAGAATCCGATATGGCCCATAGAACTTTGGAGCGAGCTTATGACGTCCTTTGAGTTTCAAAGAGGATTGCTTGTACGGCTGGAGACGAAGAAAAACCATATCGCCGACTTGAAAGGTGCGCTCTGAACGGTGCTGATCAGCTTGTTGCTTCATGCGATTCCTTGCCATGTGAAGATTGTCCCGCAAAATGCGAAGAATCTGATCTCGGTTGCGAAGGACCCTGTCAACTTCCTGAACTGGTGAACTGGTGGGGGTGTATGGAAGAAGAGCTGGAGGTGCCTGACCATAGACTGCTTCATATGGGGTCATTTTGGAGGCAGTGTGGTAAGAGGTATTGTACCACCATTCAGCGAGAGGAAGCCACTTTGCCCACTGATGTTGTTGTTCCGAGGTGAAGCAACGAAGATAAGTTTCCAAGCATTTATTAACAATTTCAGTCTGACCATCTGTTTGTGGGTGATACCCTGAACTCATCTTCAGTTTGGTGCCAGTGTGACGAAATAGTTCTGTCCAAAAATGACTAGTGAAAGTCGCATCACGATCCGAGACAATGGAAGAAGGGATGCCGTGAAGACGAAAGATCTGGTCCATAAAAATTTGAGCGACGGAGGAGGCTGTATAGGGATGGCTGAGAGCACAAAAATGACTATATTTGGAGAGACGATCAACCACAACGAGAATCACTGTCTTTCCGCCAGATTTAGGGAGCCCTTCGATGAAATCCATAGAAATATCTGTCCAAATCCGTGTGGGTATGGGCAAGGGTTCAAGCAATCCTGGAAGGAGTGTTGTTTCACCCTTATTGCGCTGGCAGGTATCACATTCGGCCACCATCTGTTGAATTGTCCTTTTCATGCCTTGCCAAAAGAAGTTACGCCGTGCTCGTTCATATGTTTTGAGGAACCCAGAGTGCCCGGCTGATGGAGAAGCATGGAGTTCATAGAAGACAGCCTGTTGAAGATCTGTGCTCTGGGGAAGCACCAGACGACCCTTGTATCGCAGAGAAGCACCATCCCAAGAGTAATGTGGGACCGCAGAAGGATTGTTGGTCAAGCGCTGGATGATCTGAGATAAGGAAGAGTCATTGACATAACCCTGTTGAACAGATTGCAACCAATTTGGAACAGGCATAGAAATAGCTGAAAGAGAACCTTGGGCATCAAATGTACGAGAAAGAGCATCTGCCACAATATTGTCTTTACCCTTCTTGTAAGTGATCTCATAGTCATAACCCATGAGTTTGCTAACCCATTTCTGTTGTGCTGGGGAGGAGACACGCTGGTCCAAGAAATATTTCAAACTCTGGTGATCAGTCTTGATGCAGAAATGATTCCCTAATAGGTATGGCCGCCACTTCTGTACTGCATGCAAAATAGCCATCATTTCCTTCTCATAGGTAGAGGCAGCTAAATTCTTACCGGAAAGGGCTTTGCTGGTGAATGCAATGGGGTGTTCATCTTGAAGGAGAACAGCACCAAGTCCATTGCCGCAAGCATCACTCTCAATCGTGAAGGGCTTGGAAAAATCGGGCATAGCTAGCACAGGTGTAGTACACATAGCTTGTTTTAGTTTGTCAAATGCACACTGAGCAGCCGGTGTCCATGTAAAAGCATCTTTTTTCAATAGGGCAGTTAATGGAGCAGCAATCTTCCCATAATCCTTGACAAACTTGCGGTAGTAGCCAGTCAACCCCAGAAAACCACGAAGGCTCTTGAGTGTCTGAGGATGTGGCCAATTGTTCATGGCCTCGATTTTGGCAGGATCCACGCGAACCCCTTGTGCTGAGATAATGTGCCCGAGATACTCCACTTCCTTTTGTCCAAAAACACATTTAGACTGCTTGGCATGGAGATGATGGTCAGAGAAAAGTTGCATGACAAGATCCAGATGCTGGAGATGTTCATCCCATGTTTTACTGTATATGAGGATATCATCAAAGAATACCAGAATGAATTTCCGCAAGTAGGGTCGAAATATTTTATTCATTAAGGCCTGGAATGTGGAAGGAGCATTAGTGAGGCCAAAGGGCATGACCAAAAACTCATAATGGCCATCATGTGTGCGGAAAGCTGTTTTAGGAATATCCTCCTCATGAACCCGAATTTGATGATACCCAGAACGAAGATCCAATTTGGAGAAAAAGTGAGCCCCATGAAGCTCATCAAGAAGCTCATCAACAACAGGAATTGGAAACTTATCCTTGATGGTGAGGTGATTAAGTGCTCGGAAGTCAATGCAGAGGCGCCATGACCCATCTTTTTTGCGGACAAGAATAACTGGAGAAGAAAAGGAACTAGTGCTTGGGCGAATAATACCTTGCTTCAATAAGTCCCGCACGAGCATTTCAATCTCTGTTTTTTGGTGAAATGGGTAGCGATAGGGCCTGATGTTGGGAGGAACGCTACCAGGAAGGAGCTGAATACGATGGTCTTCTGGCCTGGAAGGTGGTAATCCCACTGGTTCAGCAAAGACACCTGTATATCGATTCAGAATTTGTTGTAGATCCAAGGGAATAGTGGAGACCGCGGATGGTTGCATCTGGATGGAACTGATCTGAGCGATGACACCATGTGAACTCTTCTTGAGGAGTTTCTCCATGCGATGTGAACTGATGATGCTGAGAGAACCTGGTTGTAATCCTGTCAATGTGTGTTTGTGTCCATTGAGGGAAAACTGCATCCAAAGTTCGGCAAAATCCCATAAGATAGGGCCGAGTGTGCGTAGCCATTGAGCGCCCAAAACCACATCACATCCGCCTAAGGGCAAGGCAAACATGTCAGAGCGCAGGATATAATCTCCCATGGAGATACGCACATTTCGACACTTCCCTTTGCAAGGTAAGGTGCCCCCATTGGCAATCATGACTTCAAAGTTGGAGCACGGATGGATAAAACAATCAGCTTGTTTGGCGATCCGAGGGTCGATGAAATTATGAGTGCTACCCGAATCAATGAGGATTGTAAGAGGAAGCTTCTTGAAGTAACCCCTGACCCGCATTGTTTGGGGGGTGGTGATTCCAGCTAAAGCATGGAGAGATATCTCTGGCTGGTCATCTTGAGACGGAGGGTCAATAGGCGGTTCCTGAATGTCGACCGAAGCATCCAGTGTTTCTGGATCTTCGTCACCCATTTCAGAGGCAGGTGGAGACTCCACATCCAGGAGATAGAGCTTTTGCTGAACACATCGGTGTCCCCGAGTGAATTTCTCATCACAATTATAGCAAAGCCCCTTTTCTCTGCGTGCTTGCATCTCTGCTTCAGATAAACGCTTGATAGGAGTCGGTCGAGGAGCCTGCGGTATAGGTGGTCGCTGAGAACCCATATTTCTGAAGGGAACAAAAGTGGGCTTGGAGCGTTGCTGGGCTGCAATCTTGTCTTCTGCCAACTTAGCCAACCCGAGTGCTTCCATCATTGTGTTGGGACAGAACATTTTGACCTCAGAGCGAATGGCATCCTTTAGACCACTGATAAAACAACTCCGGTAAAATTCATCAGTCAATCCTTCGGTGTGGTTGGCTAGATTCTCAAATTCGGTTTGATACTCTCTCACAGTGCCAGTTTGGCGAAGTTTAGTGAGGGCTCCTGTGAAGTCATCAAAAGCACTAGGACCAAATCGTTGCAAAAGGAGCTGACAAAAGTCTGGCCAGTTGGGCTCTGGATGAGCCTTGATGTACCAACGGTACCATTGAAGAGCTTCCTGTTCCAAATGAAAGGATGCCAATTGAACTTTGTTGACATCAAAAGTATTATGCAGACTGAAATACTGTTCTGCACGATATATCCATCCAGTTGGATCAGTACCATTGAAGCGAGGAAAATCAAGCTTCGGACCACGGAAATTGCTGGAAGAAGAGAACCCATTGTCTACTGAAGACTCGGACTGCCGTTTGTTGTTCATAGCTGAATGTTCAAGATGGAGACCAAGAAATTTTTCATCCAGATCTTGGAGTTTGGCTTGGATGGCTGCAAGGGCTTCCTCCATGGTTTTTGCTCCTGCACGGGTGACAACCATAACCAGGGATTTTTTTTTTTTTTTTTTTTTTTTTTTTTTTTTTTCTGGGTAGGAAAACAAAAACAGGAACTACTTCAGTAAAGGAAAATTTGGATTTGAGAAAAAATCAGAAGGGTAATTGGGGTTTGACTCGTTTTTTGGACACAGTTGGATAGATAGGGAAACAAAAATGAGGATTTTAGCAGCGGGGTGAAAGGATGGAAAAATTTGGCAGAGGGGAACAAAGAAGCAGAATTCAGAAAGGAACTCTGTGGTAAAAATTGAAGGTGATTGGGTGAAATCTGAGGAAGTTATGGCAAACCCTAAAAATAGACAAATGTGGGATTTCGGGCTGTAGGAAAGGGAATTGAGGATAGGGTCCTCAGGGATGAAATATGCAGAATGGAATGACAGGGGTTCCCTGAAATTTTCAAGGAAAACAGAGGTAAAACAAGGGAGATATGGAGAATTTTTTTTTTTTTTTTTTTTTTTTTTTTTTTTTTTTTTTTTTTCAGACTAGAGCGGCTAGGGCTCGATTTTTTTTTTTTTTTTTTTTTTTTTTTTTTTTTTACAGACTGGAGCGGCTACGGCTCTGCTTGCAGAATGAGATCTCTGGTTCGAAGGATTCTGGAACAACGCCGAACGGCTGGACCTGGAACGGTTTGCAAAATGAATCTGAAACGGCGCAGCAGTGATCGACAATAGTTCAGTTGAAAGTAGACATGGACCCCAGGTATGTGCGGCTTCCTAACAGTTCAGGGTTTTCACTCGGCCACCAATGCTGTCTGACGGCTTGCGTATTGGGGCAGTACCCCTCACTCCACGGCTCAGGTAAAACTGATAACCGCTTTGCCACAAACGACAGCTCTTGGTTTACCTCACGGGTGGGAACTAGTCAATCAGGTAGGGGTCGTTGCCCTTTTCGCCGGCAGGTCCTCTCAATGGGCCAGCTACTTCGGGGTTCCTGTGGTACTCCTCACAATGAGTTTTAGGGCTTATGCCCAAGTACTTCCCACAGTTAAGCGGATAGGGATTATTCCCAAATCCGAACCTGCAATAGATGTGAAAAAAAAATTTGGCAGAAATTTCACCCAGCGAGCCCAAGAAAGTGCTCTGATACCAGATGTGAGGCACCTGCAACAATTAATTAACAAGAATACGCGCAATAGCAGAAATGACAGAACTCAGAATCACTTTTGTATTGATCACAGGCCACTTCGAGGGGGCAACCTCCTTTGAGCAAGCTCAATACAAATAACTTCACGGTGCCTTCATAGGTCTCAACACCCACTTATATACTAATTCTAGGCGCCAATACTATGGGTCGAAACCATGGGCCGTTACAAACTATGGATTAACAATACTACGGGCGACTTACAAAGCATATGCGCCAACAACAATAACACAACTATTGATTAACAAATACTACGGGACGACTTACAAAGCATATGCGTCCAATAACAACATACTAACAAAGTAAAGACATGGGTTCCTAACACCACCATGACGAGTCATCACCTCAGCCCATCTGAGCATGTGGGGATCTCGAGGCTCCATGTCATCTAGTACTACCTGTGGATGCAAGAGAGGGATCTGCTCCAAGAGGAACAATACCATGATCGATCCATAACCAAACTACTTGAGCTCTCCCCACCGACACTTGGTCAGCTGAGCTTGGAGGTTTGCAAGGATACCATCCCACTAGTTGAAAACCAGTCCAATGGACAAGTTGAGGCCATTAACAAGGTCTTGAAACCTATGGTCCAACGTATGGTAGGGACACATAAGTCCAATTAGCACAACATGCTCTTCTGAGCGTTATGGGCCTATCGAACTTCCATCAAAACCGCCACAGGATTCAATCCCTTCCAATTGGTATCTAGATTGGAGGCTATCCTACCTATAGAGTGCAAAATTCCATCTCTACAACTTGTTGTCGAACTTTTTCCTAACACTACTGCCGAGGAAGAACGTCTCTTGCACTTAGCAAAACTTGACAAGTCCCACCAAGATGCCGCTCTTGCTAATGAAGCGCACAAGAAACGTATCAAATCCCAATACGACAAGTTAGTTGAACCTCGTATCTATAACGAGGGTTACCTGGTCCTCACTTATGACTAGAAGCACGATAAACTAGGAGCAGGAAAGTTTGAATCCATGTGGCATGGACCTTACATTGTCAAATGTGTTTTGGAGAAGGGAGCTTACAAGCTTGAAGACTACGATGGAATCTCTTTGGGTGAACCCCACAATGGGCTTTAACTGAAGAGATATTACGTGTAAACTCGTCACGCTTAGAATTTCTTGTATATACTATACATGGCCTGTTTTTTGTGTTTTTATGTGTGCTATGATGCTTTTATTTTTGAGTTTCTTTAGATCTTGTTTCCGCTCCTTATACCATGTTCTGTTTGCATGTGCAGATGGAAATGTGCTATGGATTTGTGGATGGCACCAGCCGGCATACTCGTAACCTTGCTTCGGTAGCCTAGGTACTATATTCCCCAACAGGTGAGATCATTAGCTCAGGAGGAAGTTGCCTAGGGTTTGCGACCAACAATGCCACAGAATATCAGGCAGTAATCAGAACCCTAGCTAATGCCATTTCCTTGGGTATGAACCACATTGTCATCCACATGGATTCTCAATTAGTGGTTTCCCTTCTTAACCGGGTTTACACCATCCGTGATCCCACCTTACTCCGTCTCTTCAGACAAGTACGTCTCATGGAAAGGTCATTTGAATCCATTCAATACCTACACATTCCATGAGAGTTAAACACGGTTGCTGACTCGATGGCCAACTTCATTTTGGATTGGTACATCACACACACATAATATTCATAATATGTAAAATCATTCACAACATGTAAATAATGTAATGTATAAAAGAAAACATGTAAACAAGATCACATCACTCAACATTTTAAAACACATAATGTATAAATCGCCGAGAATCTCTGTATATATATATATATCGCTCAAAAGTAGTGCTGGTACAAAATCTGAAGCACGATGGCTTTCAGTGAGTCTCTACAAAATCTGAAGCATCATAGCTTTCAGTAGTACAAAATCTGAGGCCTCTAAGCTCTCAGTACAAGTATAATAGTGTCATCAGGCCTGACTCCTGACCCGCACACCACCCCTAGCACAGATAGCCCACTGTCGCTGAGTGAGGAAGCAATCCACGGTCCTCACTACCTTGTGGAGTAGGGAATTGAAGCGTACAGATGCTCTAACCCCAAACCTCTGCATAGGTCTTGGTAGGTCATCTATCACTAGCTCAGGAACCTCCACTCTCAGCTAGGACAAGTTCCTGTATACCTCCTCCACCTCCTCAATGGCAGCATGAGCACCTGGGAGCACAACTGCTTCCCCACCTTTGTCTTTCCTCGCCAGAAGGGAGAGTCCTACCGGTCGTACGGGCCCCACATCTGCACACCCATGTTATATACTTGTCAGCACTGCATCAAAAAAATGATAAATATACAAAATTAAAAGTATAAGGGTTTTGTTCTCACCTATGTCACCCCATGCTGCATCCTAAGGCAGCACCAAGTTAGGATCCTCTTCGAAATCCGTACCGCTGTACGGGAAGTCCTCAACCATGAGTAACTATCCTTCCAGCCAGCTGAAGAACTCGGGACCAAAACTGATGATAGGTCCTCCACCATGACGAGTCATCACCTCAGCCCATCTGAGCATGTGGGGATCTCGAGGCTCCATGTCATCTAGTACTACCTGTGGATGCAAGAGAGGGATCCGCTCCAAGAGGAACAATACCATGATCGATCCATAACCAAACTACTTGAGTTCTCCCCACCGACACTTGGTCAGCTGAGCTTGGAGGTTTGCAAGGATACCATCCCACTAGTTGAAAACCTTGCAGTACTCCGTATAAAGCATCTGAGTCCAAGTAGCCATGTGTGGGGCTTGGCTACCCACTGCTCTAGTAATAGTAAGCAATATGGTATGCAGTGGGCAGCTCACCACATCCCTGATAAGAATCTTCCCACTGGAAGATCGAGAAAGAGCAGTACAATGTTGTGACACCATGTCATCAACTGTGCAGTCACTGGCCCGTGTTCCAGTAAGATGTATAGGTTCCCCTCTCCAGGATAGACTTGTGAGAAAATAGATGTCCTCAACATCTATTGTGAGGATGTGCTCACCAATCATGAAATATTGTTGGGCCGCATCCCAACTCTGGAGCATGTGTGATAGTAGTGGGATTTGGGATCTCATCCCTTCAATCTCAAAGAACTTGAGAAAATCGTAGTTCCTCAAGGCATCCACGCATTATGGATCATTGGCAGCTTGTTCATCTTCTACTTCGTGTTCTCATTCTCGCCACTCTAAAACCATGTTGGCTTGCTAGCAACCTGCCAAGAAGGGCATTTAAACACTGTTAGATCCTACTTCAACCTCTGCAAGTTCATTTTTTGGATTAAATTTGATGGTTGGGGAGTGCAACTCCACCGTCGCACTGTACGTTTGCGTACAGTGTGATGTCGTCACACTTCATCCATTCGGGACTTGCACCGAGTAGGTCTCGTCACAGTTCCCGAAAGGGCCAGCTGCAACGAGCTGAGAGCATAGTAGCCCTCCATGAATCCATCAAAAAACCAAAAAATTGAACCTAAAAACAAAATCTAATCCACTCTAAAGTTGTTGGATGAAGTTTAGGATTACCTGCTCCTAACGGTGGGTGAAATGGTGGATCGTAGCTCCCAGAATCGGCAAAAGAAGTTTTGGCTCCAAATTGGTACTTATCACATACCCCAAATTTGCAAAAATAATGTAATTATTTTATTATATTCCTGAGACATTATGTTAAATTTAATGCTAAGTAGGAATTGATGACTCAGCAGAGTCACCAGAAGTGGAATGTAATTCTGAATATTTTATTATTAATAAATAAATTATGGAGACAACAGCATGGGAGAGCTGTTAAAAGAGGTTACTGGTCTAACTGGTGGAGGGAACTAGGTGGAAAGGAAAAAGACAAGTGGCAGCATCCTCAAACACTTCCTAAGTTGCAGGTGGCAACTTCCCTATATTTTGGGGTCATGATTCCCCAAGAAAGTGGAATCTGAGCAGGTGGCTCATTAATGACAGTTAACCCAACTAAGACCTAGGCAATCTTTTAAATAGTACTCAATGAACTGAGCTGGGGGTTGAACATAGTTCTGGAGGGAGGATACATTCAGGTGAATGCTATTCAGGAGTCCCATTGAGGAAGAGGGAAAGTTAGTAAGGAAGTGTTTTGAGATAGGAAGCTGCAGTAACTTGGTTCCAGTTTAGCTGTTTTGGCTGAGTGAATTGATTTGCTGCACCTAGTTCCAGCCAGGGAGACTAGAGCAAGCTCGGGGGTCCCGAGAAGTGCTGTCTGGGCACTCTCCAGGAGTTGGTAGGGAGGAATAGCCTCCTATTGCTGTTGTTGTCCACTGTTTGAAACAGGTTCTGCTACTTACTCCTGTTTGTGTATTAGGTATAAATGAATGCATGTTATGTTATCTTCATAATGTCTGAGTATTAATTAATTCAATAGGAAATTCATAATCCCTGAATATCAGTAGTAGATTTATTAGGAGTTACTGTGTTAAGATTTCCCTCATATCATTATTATCTTATGGATAAAATATTTTACAATGCACAATAAAATGCATAATAAACAGTAGTGGTACTGTAAGTCATAGCAATTGTTGTAATTATTAAATTTAGTTTATGTATAATAGTACAGAAATAGATACATAGGGTTTAAGGGTACAAGTTACTCTATTTCTGATATTTTAACTCTCTAAACAATTATAGGAACTGTTTTAAAACATAGCCATTTAAAACACAGTATTTATACTATTTATTAATGCCTTTCAGATTAGTTACAACGAATGCCAGAAAATAACTTCTGCAATGATTAACTATCAAACCAAACAATGATACCGAAAACCTAGTAGAAGATAGACTCAGGTATTTGTTTACAGTTAACAAAATTATATGGTTTAAACGCAGGTGAGTTAACAGAAAAATAAGATTTGCTCGACATCGAGTTTATTTGTAATAACAGAGTCATAAATCAAACCACAGAACCGTCTCTTTTACCTCTAGTTTACCTAACGAGCTCAAATAACTTTGTATTATCTTTCTTCTTTTATTTTTAAATCTCAAATAGCAGCAGAGTTGAATTCGTAACCACAGGGGAAGCAACTAAATCAAATCTTTACTGTGAAGTTCGACTACCATTCCTTAGGATTCACAACCCTACAGTATTACTAATATTAAAACCCTGACCAAACACGATAAGCCCAAACAACCGGACAGAATCTGAAACTGTAGCCTTTTTAACATTTTAAACCCTATTACTTCAGTTTCCACTACTTATATAAATGTTAGGGTTTAAGACTGGGTTCTCATCTACGGCCGCATTTTAATTCTATTCAAAACAGTATGTAAATACAGAATCCTATCCTGTTAATACATTTTTTTTTATACACAAAATTCTACTGTCGTATCAGTTTGAACCTCCCATCGTTTCCAACCTTACAGGTGTCCAAACCTTGAAAACTCATACCACGACTTTTACTTACAGTCATAGCCTTTTTCTTATATAAGCATCCTACGTAAACTTAAAAACTTGAAACCATACACCTTATATCGACATCATCATACAGAAAGATTATAACAAGTCATTTTCTTACAAGTTAAAAATTATACAGGATAAACGCAGAAGCAAAACCTTTGACATTACATTATCCAATCTACAACCGAGTTCTCAAATCCCTTTAAAAACAAAGATTTAGTTATTATAATATAGGGCATTGAATTCAGAGAACAATGCAGACATAGAACAGGTTTACATACAATACACCAGCTATATTAAGGAATTTCCGAAAAATTCGGGTAATAAAACCCCAAACAAAGTACAGGTAGTATCAAAACCTTGAGGCCGTAACCCCGTCGTTCTAAGAAGGCTCATAACCTTCTTATACTTTACAAAACCCTAAACACCTCTAGTAACCAGATTTAATTTACAAATGACCGTAGCCAGTCTCAAAGACCTAACAGCATAGCGCTAGCCACAAGAATGGCCCTTCTTATCAAACCATACAAACATCCAACAAGGAGGAATGCCATGGTAAAAGACCAGGCTTACCCGGTTATGCAACCCACGGCCGTAGCAAGAAGTCACCCACTGCGAATGGAGCCCGAGCCTGCAACAAAACAAAGCAATATCAATGATTATATATATATATGTAAAAATAACGAGTTTTAAAATAACTTATGTATTCAGAAAACAAAGATGATCCCATAAGCTTACCCGGGGTTTAATTGAAGATATGTGCAGTAGGTAGGCTGGTAGCCTTGAGCAACAGAAGGGTGAACCCCTCTCGTTCATCAACACGAATAAGATGTCTGCTAACAAGGAGTACGTGCTATAGTGGAAGCATCCAACAGAACCGAGCTAAAATTCAAGGCTACGCCGTGACAGAGATTCTACGGTTAAACCAAATTTCAGACCCTAGATTTTGACCAAGCTACAGGTGTTACAGCAACGCATACTATTGACTCTCAGACGAGGCTATGGATAATATGAAGGCTAAGACAGCATGCAAGCTGTTAGCATACGGAAAAAATGGAGGCCAGACTGATAAATGAACGACAAGGATTAACCCTAGGCACTATAACACTCCCTTAGCTGCCAACAGTTAATAATAAAGACTTGCAAATGAAATCATCAAGCAAAGGAATGATAACAGTCTGAGAACTGTAAACAACAACACCACCATAGCTCGGACCTGGAGAGGTAGCAGGGAAAGACCCGAGCCCGAAGGCGGTGGATAATGACGAAGTAGGGTTATGCCCAAGTTTTATATTGCCAAGCACTTGGCTCTCATGCAACCACGTAGCAGTTTCAATATTTGCATGAGAGTGGGTCGAGATTCTAATGTTGAGACCAAAAAGTTCAAATGATTTGTTTTCCAAACAAATTTATAACGGAAATAAACCCAATCATGGCAAAGGTGATTAACATCATGAACCCGATAATGCATAAGGGTATTGGCACCATGTTAAACTTGTCATTTGCTTCATAATGATTTTAATACTTCCGAACCTTATGATGTGAACATCACATTGCCTACAACCAACGAATATAGGCAGTTATCAATAATGTCTAAGATTTTTAATGAAAGATCCATTCTTGCTAAATAAAACACCACAGCTTGGATATTCCACATGGTATTAAACTAAAGATGAATTTCAAGTTTTCTCCATGGAAAAGAAATGCATTGAGCCTTGCTTATAAAAACAACAACACCTGCCCACAATCAATATAAGAATGTATGTTAATGATGTTCAACCTTGCGATGAAATACTTAACATTGGTATTAGATACAAACCATGGTATGGGTAAATAGAATGGTCATATATATATAGAGTTGTAAGACCCTATAGCTTTTGGCATTCTTTTAGTAACCAAGACATTTTGATAACACATGGAGTCTGTATTTTTATACAAGGAGATGGTTTTCACGTCAAATAATTATAAGTAAGATGACATCACTTTTAACTATAAGTCATTTCACAATAACTAGCACCAATAATTTTATACCCTAGCTATATGAAAACAACAACAGATATTGCCCTTCATTAAAGACTCTATTGTAGCGAAGTAGAGCTGGGTGTAGTAATTCTGACAGAGCCGCTGATATCTATTTAGAAATAAGAAAAGTAGATATTGGTAATTCCAGATCTTTCACTGTTAAGTTGCAAATTCCAAATAAAGTCTAACATTATAACGACGGGATAAGAGAAGACCATATCATATGTCTCTTGTGCCTTAAGGCTATCAATCGAAACTATATCTTCAAGATTATTGATGTGACATAATACAGTATCAACAGATAAACCAAAAGTGGTCTTATTATTATAATCCAGTGACTTGATGCCATATTAAATAAGAGGTATTATTATTACAGCACGGTATAAAATCAAAGGAACAATATTCCACGGTGATACTTCATCCATTACGATCAAGAACAAATAGATAGCATATTCTCATAAAATTTCCGACTCGATAACAGTAAGATTTATGAGTACCTCAGGAAGGGAGTTCTACCTTTACATATGTTGATAACAGACTTGCATGTTTAGATTTTTACTGACTGAATTGGTGCAGATAAATGCATTTTAACACTTTAAAGATTTAAATGTCGCGACCCCACTTTACCTGTGTATTTGTAAAGAGAAAGACAGTTGATGCGTTAGCTCGAAAGCTAAGTAAGCCCAGTCTGCTCTGGCACTTTCTCCTTGAGGTGGCAAACAAATAAAACAATCAATAACTGAAAAGAGAAAACATTTATAACATTCAAGTACAACAGCAGATTATTCAGACAGATTATGATCATTTAATTAACATAAACAGATCGAGGAATGTATTCCAAAACATTTATTGCTACCTTAAAATTTTAAATTTTTTTGGATATTTTTGGGTTTTGACAGTACTTCTCCTCCCAAATTGGCAAATGAAACAATGAAATCTATTTTGGCCCATTTTTCTATTTATAAATAGAATGGAATATTCCTTTTCAAATATTTTCATGCTCTTGGGCCATTTATCATAGTTTTTGACCATTTTTGTCATATTTGAGGCTATTTGACACATTTTCTAGTGTGTAGAGTTGTAAGTGGTCTTTTGTGCTGTCTCTCATATCACAACGGTCATCACAGGTATGAACACTCCCTTAAACGTTTTGTCGTTATTTTTGCAATAGTTAGTCTGTAATTATTGCGTGATGATGAGTTTACTCTTCGTTTGTTCTCGTACTCACGGAACTATGAGAACAAGTACCAAGTTATGATTTATCACTTTTCTTGGCTTGTTAAACTTCCACGAAAAAGAACACCCCTTAGAGTCTACCGTTAAGCACTTTTCAGGATCTTGAAAAATGAAAAGATTGCCAAGTGAACTTGTCGCATTCACGCTTGTTAAATTATTTGAATGGTTGTCTTCCTATTGATAGTTTACCCCATTTTTCGAACCAGGACGAAAAAGGTATACTCCAGCCAATCATGACTAGAAGAGTCCTCTCTCGCGTTGTTTTACCCCTTTTCAGGCAATGAGGCTAGCTTTACGAAAAAGGATTGTTGGAGTCTCCTTTAGTTCTTTTCAGACTCTCTAAACATGAAATGACGACTGAGTTTACCTTCTATGGGCTCGTTAAAATTTTCACATTGAAGGGCCCATCATGGGATGAACCCCTCCTATCTTAGGTTCAGAAAATATTTGGGATTGGACTCATCTATGAGATGAGCTATACCAAGCATCTGGTTACCCTCATCAAGCTCGTAAAAAAAACATGAGGCACTCATCATTCATGATGGGGAAAAAGGAAAGTGTTTGTGTTACATACCTTATTAGAGGCAGTATGTAGTCGTTCTTGAACATGGCACTCATCTGCATTTGCATACAGCACTTCGATCATCTATTTTTCGTCGAGTTCCACTTATTTCCTGAGTCTTGTTACTCCTTTGAGTCATTCAAAGAAAAGCTTCCATCATCAGTCGCTTTGAGAATTTGTGTCGCACTTGTCATGTCAATACTTCCAAGTCATGTCATGCCCATGTTCAACAATATGTTTATCATCTGTATTCAGTACACCCGCCATTACGTCGGTCCACTCTAAGTCAGTCTTGCATGTTACTGTACCATCCGATCTACCCAATACATTTTTGTTGTGTTTCGTGTCAATTGATGGGGGATTCATCCTTGTCGACTTCAACACATCATCTGAGGACTGAATTTAGAAACTAGTCAAGTACCTTGGCCCTGCATGCCTCAATGGTAGGTTACCTTGCTTTCATCATGAGTTTACATCATTGACTCTTGATTGAAAGATTTCCTCTTGCGTTCGAATTCAACTCGTTTATTCACGCTTGATGATATGTACTATGATACCTTGGGAATCATTGACATCAATGGTAATCTCCCTCGCACTTGTTAATGGTTTACATCAATGGTCGGTAATCAAGTGGTTTCAACCATGTTCGACGTCAATACATTTGTAATCACATGGATAAATTCGTATCATTGCAGGTTTAGCTTGAAGACCCTGGGGAGTCATGTTTTACCCAGGTTGCGATGGAGTTTGTATTGAGTTATATCAAACGGATCCACTTTTGTATTGGTCATGGCTGTGTTATCATCTCATCATGGATCTACGCTTGTGTCTAGTAGCCATGATTGTGTTCAGTCGGTCATTACTACCATGGATCTGCAATGTATTGGTCGACAACCATGTTGTACTTCATATGAGATTGTCAGTTCAGAGTCAGTTGTACTGCAGTAGTGTCCTTCGTCTGATGAGTCTATTGCCATTACTTTTATCAAAGCACTTCACCTATCTATCTTCAACAGCTTCATGCTTTGGGGGGCATTCTGTTACACCCAAAATCTACTCATCATGAGATTCCGTGTATACACCCCTGAAGATACTTGGACTAAGTAATCATCATGGGAGGATTTGTACCCAATTGTGCTAAGTTTTTAAGGGTTGTCGCAGGCTGCACACTAGCAACATGCGACGTCGCACCTTTCTCCATTACAGGGTTCAAAGAAGTCAGTTGGATGGAAAAAATAGCTTCTTTGAGGTCCATCTCGAAGCTTGCTGACTTGGGACCCTATCCCTGACCTCTTGGAAGAGTTGGCACTCGGTTCCTAAACCTTTGGAGAGATCCCTTAAGCCTCTCCTACCATCTCTCAACCTATCCTATCCATACACTATCCACTTAGTCCTATATAAATGAAGCTCACTCCCATCCCAAGGGGAGGAAGGCTATGGTATCTACATGCTGGTGAAATCACTCTTAGAACATCTCCACTCACCTATTGGAGAACTCATAATTCCTTGGAAGGATATGGCAATTGGCTTTGTCGAAGAAGGACTATAGCGTTAAGCCTTGGTTGTGGTTCTATATATCTATTATGTACTCTTCTATTTGCAGTAATACAAATTCTTTCCACCAATATTTTTCATGTGTGCAATGATATTGATTAGTTTACCTGCTTAACTGTTTACTTAGATCTCTTATTGTATAGATGTCTTTTACTAGTTTCTCTTGTTTCTTGTCTTGACAGGTCTTGCAGCTTGGATTTGACGACCGTAGGACATGGAGGAACATTCAGGAGAAAGGATTGTGAAGTTAAAGGTAAGACATCTAGTACTCAATCCTTAAGTAGATCTAGGAAATGCATTAGTAGTCTGTTCTATTTGTTCTAGACTCACTTTGAGCTAGGGAGATCCTACTCGCATCCACTCGAGTGGATTGTCTGATAACAACAAGTTTTGTGAGCTACAAGGAAGTGAAACCACTTAGTTCATCTAGTATAGGTATTTTATAGTATGATAACATGATGTGTATCCATAAAAAAAATGATTCTCCAAAAAAAATATTGATGAGCCACCTCTGCAGACAAATTCAAGAATATATTACATGATAAAACAATATGTAAATATTAAAAAAATACAAGGGCAAACTAGAACATTACACTTGCCCACTCCACAGAAAGGCGACACCTTTTCCGACCAAATTATGTGTTGTCAAGACCTCGTATAGCATCTTCTACATCGCGCTCATCTTCCATGTACACAAAAGCAAAAACTGCATTACAATGGAAATGTCAGAAAATGTGAAACTCCTTAATTTGATCATCATAAATAGAACAAGGCCAAACAATGCTTTCCCTCTACAGATATACAGAAAAACAACACCTGCAAGCCATCTTATAAAGATCTGCTGCATAAAAGGATGTTAGGAATAGGCCTTGCATGTTGAATTAAAGGGGTGTCAAGATAGTTTAATCCAAAGTCAGTGAAAAATCATTGCAGAGTAATGAGTTCCCTTTTCCAACTATGCTCTGAAACTGACAGTAACAACGAAGTATGGACTCTTGCATGTGTCTTGCTTGAAAGTTGTATAAACTAAATGGTTGTCAAGATAGTTTAATCCAAAGTCTGTAAAAAATCATTGCAGAGTAACAAGTGCCCTTTTCCAACTATGCTCCAAAACTGTCAGTAGCAATGGAGTATGCACTCTTGCATGTGCCTTGCTTGAAAGTTGGATACTTGGAAAATATGGTCATGAAAGTGATGAAAAATAATGATCTAAGAAATGCACAAATGCCATTTGCAATCATTGAATGAAAGGAGGAGCTGAAGTTCTGGCAAACAGACATCGCTGGCATGAAGGAATATGCACAGTAGTTGAGGAACCACAAAAACCATGAATGAATGATGAACTTAGAGAATTCTGCACCAAAAAAAACTTGAGTGAAATGGTTTACTCAAAAAATCAATGCAGATAAAATTCAGCCTGCAGCAAAGCCTCAATCATTCAGTAAATAATATCTTTGTAAAATAGTAGGGAGAGAGATAATGAGGCCCTAATGAAGAGATCAAGTCAGCAAAGTGGATTCTAGTCATAATCAATATTGAAAGAACCTAAATCATTGATCACTAAAAATCACCAATAATGAGTTTGAGAAGGTCTAATGGAGAGAGGCTTTGGACTAAATGGAGTTCTTTGGGTATAGACAAGTTGACAAGGGCTCTACACAGGAGATCTCTTAGTAATAAATAACCCTAGGGGTTGAGGATGTGTCCCCACACTCCCTAGACATGGGGTTTTCATCTGGTTCATCCCTTGTATAAATGGGACACTGTAAGTACTTGATGACAACCCCAAGCATAGGGGTCATCCTCATTAAAACACATTAAAAATGAGGAAAAGTATTTTCATTTTTTCCTTTAAAGTAGGGTGAGCACCACACCACCCTTACCTTGCCTTTTATTCTTTATATAACCCTTACAAACTCCAACTTTTTCCATTTCTAATCTACAATACACTTGTTTGAGTCCATTATCAAGGTTGATGTATGGTTTTGCGAACATCAAACTTTTAAAGGCAAATAATTGTGGACAACAAGGATTTTCTACCATATTCTAAGTGCCTTTGAAATCCAGCAAGTGTCTCTCAGTGAAAACTTGAAGGAGCATCACTAATTTCTCATTTCTTTGGTTATGAAAGTTATAAAAGAAGTTAGATTTGAGCTTGGTGCTAGCATTTTTCATCTTCCAGCTAAGATTTTGGCACTATACAATAGTATTTCATGAAAAAATTATGATTGTTGTGTTTTTCTCCAAGATTTCAAATGGTTCCCCTCATTTGAAATTTACAACGAGAAGGGTATTTTCAATCCAAAACACCCATTTTTCTACAGGTGACCAAGTTCCCACAAAACAACCACAAGAATGATGTTAGTTCATGCCTGTTAATTTTTCAGAATTTACTTCAATCTGATCTAGGATCTTAATTGAGAGAACAACATGTACAACATATCTACATCATATCAATCATGGACACAATAATGCAAGCACACAAGAGACATAGAGTTTACTTGGGGAAAACCATAAAGGTGAAAAACCCCAATAACTTCCTCAGAGATAGATAGAGCAATGATACAACCCAAGCATAAGAGATAGACATCTCCTAGCAGCAGCTTCTCCTCCTCCACAAGTGCGCCACTCTCCAAAGAGTGTGTGATAGAATAGAATGATAAAATAGAGTGCCTCCGGCACTCTATTTATACTTGACTTGACTTGCCTAATAACCTTTATTAGGTCGGCCTCAACTTAACCACATAACACAATGTTGACTGGGTCAAAACCCAATAGGGTGGTCTAATAACCCTTTGACCCACATGGCCGACCCCCACTAGGGTGGTCTAATAACCCTTCGACCCACATGACTTATACAGGGACGACCCCAACAAGGTGGTCTAATAACCCATCAAGTATAAGTTATGACACTTACAATATAAATGACGACACTTCTGTATAGAGGAATAATAACATTTCTATAGGAATACAAACACTTCTGTATAGAGGAATAATACCATCTCTATAGGAGTACAATATACATATATGAAATACATGGGTGAAATACATTCCGAAGTTACATATACATCAACACTCCCTCTTAACTAGGAAGGTATTTCTCGACACAGATCTGTTAGCACAAGTCTTCTTCTCTGGATCATCATCCTCAAATCATCGCCATCATCACTGCTGCTGCTTTCTCAATCAATCTCTGAATCTACTCGTCATAGGAATTTCTACAGAGCCAGTCCTTTTTCATACTGGATGTAGGCCCACCACCTGCAGGTCTTCATCATCACTGGCCATAATGTGGAATCCTCAGGACTTATTACGTGCATCACAAAACCTCAAAAGAACATCCCAGGACTGATTACGAGCACACAGATCAACCTATTGGATCTCCCAGGACCTTTTACATGCTGTTGCGCAACCAATCCACAGCCATAGAGTATCACGAAGCACAACCTAGTTTCACACACACAACACGTACACTCACCGGCATGGGAGAACCAACCTACCACCATCCGTGAAAGGCTCACAGCACTTACATCAACGACCATGGGAGGACCAACCTACCACCATGTCGGAATGGCACAACACTTATATTGCAGCCATGGGAGAACACATCTACAACCATGCTCAAATGGCCCCAACACTTATATCGCAGCCATGGGAGAACACATCTACAACCATGCTCGAATGGCCCCAACACTTATATCGCAGCCATGGGAGAACACATCTACCACCATGCTCGAATGGCCCCAACACTTATATCATAGCCATGGGAGAACACATCTACAAACATGCTCGAATGGCCCTAGCACTTATATCGTAGCCATGGGAGAACACATCTACAAACATGCTCGAATGGCCCCAACACTTATATCGCAGCCATGTGAGAACACATCTACAACCATGCTTGAATGGCCCCGGCAATTACATCACAACCATGGGAGAACACATCTGCCACCATGTCGGAAAAGCCCAGCAATTACATCGCGACCATGGGAGAACACATCTACAACCATGTCTGAAAATCTCATGTGCATCTATGTCTTCAGAACTCATCACACATAATCCGACTGATTATGTAATGTATCCACCTGATACATGTCATCACATATGATCATCCTGATCATCATCACTGCATCGTCCTGATGCATGTCATCTGGAGAAACATCCTGAAGCTCGTCATCCATGATCGTCCTGAACATATAATGCATCCACCTGATGCATACCAAGTATCTACCTAATACATATCATCATACATGATCCACCTGATCATATAATGTATCTACCTGATACATACAAAGATACATGATCCACCTGATCATACAATGTATCCACCTAATATATATCAACATACATGATCTACCTGATCATACAATCGTATCCACCTGATACATATACAAATACATGGTCCAAGCATCCAACATGATGCATATATACATACATATAAATGATCCAACTGATCATATCCATCATCCAACATGATGCATACATACATAAATGATCCAACTGATCATATCGAGCATAAACTAGAACATCATCCTAATGCTCATCATCCAGCATTTACATCCATAACCATGTGAAGGATCCTCCTTCCACCATGCTTGGAATGGCTCCTGCAAATGTGTCCATCACTTCTTCCTCGAAGTGTCATCATTCTGAAGAACACCAAGCCTCTCTCTGAAGTACTCAAACTTCACTCTAGCTAGTGGCTTTGTCATCACATCTGCAACCTGCTCATCTGTCGCAACATACAGGAGCTTCACTGCTTCTCTCTGCACCATATCCCTGATATAGTGATATTTGATCTCAATGTGTTTCGACCTGTCGTGGAACACCAGATTCTCAGATAGCTTCACACAACTTTGTGTTATACCTCTATATTTCACGGTGTCGCATCCCCATCACAACACATTTCCACGACACTTTCCCTACTGTTTTGAACCATCCAGAAGAGACAGATGATGAGTCAACCTTGAAGGTAAATCCACCCTGCCAAGTTTTGACCCACCTTGGACTTTATTTCCATACACTACCGCGTCCTGCCAGCTTGACAAAACGCGGCACAGTGCCGCGCTCTGTAGCATTTGAAAAGCGCGGCACCCTTTTAATAGTTTTTGCCCTTGACTTGTGGGATCTTGGATTTTCGAAGATGATGGAAGATTGGGTTCCTTGATTCGATCCCAACTCACCTCCTTCGATTAGAAACCCTGATCCACTTATCCCTCCTTAGATCCACCTATCTCTCTTGTTGGTTAACCTCACCATTCACTATAAAAGAGAGGCATGCCATTGGGAAGGGGGAGGGACTCTTGAGAGCACCAAACTTATGGTCTTGGAGCATTGTGGAGATAGCTAGAGGAGAAGACACTTGGAGTTGAAGGTTTGGCTTGGACATCAAGCACTCATTGTAAGTAATCTTCAAGTTGTAATGGAATAACTCGTCTTGTTTTCCCAAATCATTTGTGTTAATCTTGTTTTAATCATATGATTTGTATCTTTCATAGATTTAGATCCTAACTCATGTTTCAGATTGCTAGAGAATAGTGCATACTTGTGTTTTGGTTACTCTTTAACAGGTTCATTTGTGAAGACTTGGAGCTTGGAGCAAATACCAAAGACAAAGCACTTGGACATAAGGTCAGTTAAATCCCTTCTATTCTCTTCAGCATTTTAATTCTGAGATGTTTGTTAGATCTAGGGATTCAAGGTTGCATTTGTTTTGTCTGTTCTTAGCCTAGAGTTAGTTAGATCCTACTTTAGCCTAAGGGAGTTTTGACTTATCCGTAGGGCAGAATTCCACATAACAAAAATGGCGACTCCGCTGGTTTTGATTACTGCTTGATTGGTTCAAATTCACAGTCATTTATCTTTGAATTATCAGTCTTTTGTTGCACTTCAAACCAGCTTGAATTTTGGTCTTTTTTGACCCTTATTCACCCCTCCTCGCAGTATTTATCTCCCTGTGTAATTACTGAGTCCCCTGGGTTAGCAACAACCCTGAAAACTTTAGTTTTTCTTTTCCAGTTGCGTTTTTTTTTCCCTCTTGCCACAGTGCCGCGCCCTCTTAACCACTTCCAGCGCGACATTTACACAGTGCCGCGTCCTAGGCATTCATACCAGCGCGACAGTTACACAGTGCCGCGCTTCAGGCAGTCTATAGCCCGCGGTAGTGTCTGCAAGTAGGTAAATTTTTTTAATTTTCGCTTGGTTTCCTGAGTTTCTCCCTGCCTCAGATAGTCTTTTCTGTTACCTGTTAGCATCCTGGTTAATTTCCAGTCTGTTTGGTCTGCTTATTACATGGTTTGTGAGCTTGATTGATTGATTGAATTAAGTGGCACTTTTGACATATTGGTCATTTTTCAATTTGATTGCATTTGACTTGGTTTTTCCCCACAACCAACTCAACACCACTGTCTTCTGTTACTGAACACTGTAGTTTTACAGTCATATTGTCATTATCATTTTCAGTAAATTAAAAAGATCATTGGTTGAGAGCAAATTTGTTGTTTAATTTGAAAAAGTCTAGTGGCATTTTGCATAGGGAAATGAACCATTAATTTTGCCATAAAAATTCTCATCATAGAAGCATTGTAGATTGTAAAATCAGTGCATTGAAAAGCGTGTTTACTTCAGTTTGGCTTGGTTTATAAATCGAAAAGAAAAGAAAAATCTTTTACTTTGATTGCTTGTGAAAGTTGTTATGCATATTGGATCGAAGAACCTCTATCTTTACCTTAGCTAGATTTCATCGAAGACAAAGGCTTGTTTATGATTCATTCTCATTTGCATGGTTTGAGTCGTCATAACACCATCAAGTCTCACGTCCACTACCCGATTGAGTAAAGGCAGCCACTAAAATTAATCACCCTAATTAAACCAACTTTAACCTCACTTGAGGAAATCAAAAGAATTTGGTAGTTAGGTAGGACACCGGGGATAGGCATCAAAATAATTCCCCCTTGTCATTTTCATCTGAGACATAGTCGTTGTCTTTAGGGAACTAAAATCCTCTAGTACTTATTGACACGGTCACAGCTAGTTTGTGGAGGGGCCTCCTGACTGTTTCTAACTGTTCAGGGGTTAAACGGCCGCGAGATTGAGAACCGGACGGACTCTGTGGAATACCGCACTCCACTTAGCCCTAAGGCAACATCGATCGCTGTCTTCTTCGGAAGGCTGAAGTGCCCAAAACCTTTTCCGACGTGTCATGAACGAGGTGGCTTAGTATCTATTCTACTAGGGCTCTTTTACCCAGGATCCCTTTCGGTAGAGGGATATCCTTCTTATATCGGTCTCTCATGTTGTATTGTTCGACTTGGATTTCATCACCTTGCGAAGAATACAGCCTGTTGAGGTCTCCAGCTCTTAGTTAGGAGTTTGCTTGGCGTCTCATCTTTGTAGAGGGTCATTTTTTCTTTGTAGGGACTGCTTGTTGGCATTCTGGCCATTTTTGTTGATCAGCTCGCTTATTGAGACACCGGTCTCAGTATAGATTTTAGAGCTTACTTTTTTGGCCTGTGAGCCTTGATTTTTTCTAGCTCCTCTTTTGCACACTCGGCTGCATTAGAGTTTTTGAGTTCTTTGTTTACGGTACTGCCCCCGATTTTCATTTTCCTGTCATCATGTCAGATCAACAACGAAGATCACGAAGACAACAGGGCCTAAGCCCTCCACCACCACCACCGCCACGGACTTCTGGTCCGCCTACATCACGCATTCCTACTCCTCCTGGCCGCGGTGCTGGTCGAGGCAACATCCCACCGCCGATACGTACAACATCTTCAGTTACGCCTGTAACTGCCACACACAGCACAGTCTCAGAATCCATTGCAGCTTCTATGACCACTAGCATGTCTGAGGCTTCCACTGTCACCTCACCCACTGTCATCCCAGATTTATCTGTAACAGTGGGCACAGTTACAGCAGCTGAACCTAGCACGACCCAGAGTACTAGACCAGAGGTCATCCTTCTACCGGAAGCCAACACTTCCCGTCCATCAGACACTTTCCACGATGATATAGACGGATCTATTGGCACCACGGAAGGGTCCGACCAGGACATACCTGGCCTAATTTCAGTCCCAGGCGGCTACGTTGAGATCGTTGAAGATACTCGTCTACCTGACACACCTTTTGAACCTGATTATGGCTTCATTACTTCCCAGACGGAACTTCCGCCTGTTATTACTACGTCACCCAGTGTTCATCCTCAGGAGACAAGTTCTTCTAGCAACGTACCTCGCACTTTTCATCTACCCAACATCCCACTGGGACACGAAATTATGGCTTCCATCCAGTCTAGTATGGTTAGCCTAGCGAACTCTCCGTTAGCACCGGCACAATTTAGACGCAACACAGAGCAAATGCTGTCGACAGCGTCTAGATACCCCCCTGTTTCTCGTCCTTCTGACTATAGGGATCCCAACGTTCCGTCTAGCACAGAATTTCATCATTCCTTTGCAGACGGCTCAGGACCTTCGGACTTTACCACACCTAGGTTCCTGCCGGATCCCCAAAATCTTTTTCAGGATATGAACTCGGACCCAGTTCTCGATGGTCCTCCTATTATTGAACACGTGATGGACGACGCTGATACTCCTGGGCTAAATTCCCCACATTTGCTGTCATCACCAATGTTTGGTGCACATTCTATGAGGGATAACCCAGTTTTTTCTCCGTCCTCACCTGTCCAATACGGACGACCGCCTCCGCTAATCGGTACTTTTGGCGCCGTTGGCCAATCCATGCTATCATATTTGGCTAGCGGCGGAAGAACACCTAGTCATACTGCTGGATCTTCCGTTTCGACCGGAGGATCACCTTCAGCCACCATTTATACTATTTCAGGAGGTGGACAACCGACTGCAATGGTCCCTAACTCCAACTTACAAACCCTCCCTGGTGGGCCATCAACCCAACCAGCTGGGGGGCAACCTTTTGTTGGGAACCCCATTGTTAGTCAACAACCTCCAACCGGTGGGCCATCAACCCAACCAGTCGGAGGACAACCTTTTGCTGGGAACCCAGTTCCCAGTCTACAACCTCCTCACATAGGGCCATCCAACCTAACTGCTGGCGGACAACCTATTGGCTCGCTCCAACAAGTTTCCCAACCAGCATTTTCTACTCAGTTTGGTATGCACAATCCACCTGGCAGTGGGCAACCTTATTCCGGTGTTCCCACTGGGCCTTACTCTCAACCACCCCTGTCAGGTATGCTTCCTTCTTGGGATCATCAAATCCCACAGAGTGGGGGGTATTCACTTTTCAGAAACTGGAACCAAGCTGGGGGGCAATCTCAGATTCCCCCCAACTTGAATTCTGGATTCCCTTACCCTTCGGCTGCCACAACTCCTTGGAACCCGTCACTTCAATTTCCACTCGTTCCTCAAGCAGGAACGAGCATTCCATGGACACCACCGTCACAGCCACCCCCCAACCCTGCTATGGGAAATCCTCCACTTACACAGTATGGTGGCAACATCCCTGGAACACAACAATTCCAAGGAACTTTTCCCCAACAAGGAATAGCAACCAATCCTGGGCATCAACAGCCTCAGGGTACTATACCCACTCAGCAGAACACTTACCAACCGGTTGCTTACAATCAACCGGTTAACCAGATGGCTTATTATCCACAGAACTTCCAGCAGTATCCCGCGGGAAACACATATGGGTATAACACACAGCAGCATGCTATGCAAGGCCATCCAGGGTTCTCTGCACCACATGGTTATTACTCATACCCGCAGACCAACCGTCAACTTCCCTTCTTGGCCACACTTGATCTACCTGATTTGTCGAGGCTTATTAACGATCCTATATGGCACGAACCTCACTGGCCACCTATCCCAGCCAAACTACCATCGGACATTCCCAAGTTCGATGCTAAGCCCGGGGAAGACCCCAAGAACCATGTGATGACCTTCCATCTTTGGTGTTCATCAAACTCCTTGATGGATGATTCCATCCGACTTCGGCTCTTCCAACGTACGCTTACCGGAATGGCAACAAAATGGTATATCGAGCTGCCACAGCACTCTTTTCGTGATTTCAATACTTTGGCTATGCAGTTTCTGACACATTTGTAGCTTCCCATCCGGTATGAGACTGGAACAGAACTGCTAACTTCACTGCGTCAAACCACTTCCACACACATTTCGGATCACATCCATGAGTGGCGAAGACGCCGTAGGCTAATAAAGGCACCTATTCCAGATCAGCTACTTGCTGATTGGTTTACAAAATCCTTTTTGCCTCCCATAGCCAGAGATATTGCTATGCGCGGACCCGTTACGGAAGAACAAGCCATCTCGGCAGCACAATACATGGATTTAGTATATACTCAATCCGGTACTTTACATGAACTTCTTCCACATGCTTCCCGCGTTCACACTGATCCTACAAAGCCTACTACTGAACCACCCATTGATGGTATCGTTGGTTCGGTTAAGGCTCGGCCTGCTACCAACTCGACGGGGCAACAAGCTTCTGCTTCCCCCGCTTTTACCCAGGCCGCTTCAAAAGCTTCCACCTCTCCTGCTGTTTCCTCCGAAGTGAATGCAGTCCAATCTACATCACAACCATCCGGAGGAAAGAAGAAAAACAATCGTGGTAAACCCAAGAAGAACCAGCAGGAGAACCCCAAACCACAACCTACCCAGAATTACCAAAAACCACGTCGGGAAGCTAAGTTTCCCTGCTTGATTTGTCAAGACGATCATTATACGCGTGACTGTCCCTACAAGGACGAGGTCCATAAGTTCGTTAAAGGATCCTCTCGACCGGCAGTGCTAACTGACCCTTTCCCCCAACAGCAACAGCAAATGGTTGCCCAAGAATCCCCACAAGGGGGCAACCCGACCAATCCTTCCCGTGGAGAGACGTCCACAAACCGCGAGATCCTAATGACAAGTAATGAGGAGATTAATATCACCACTCGTTCAAAGACGTATGACAATCCTCCAAGTTCAAACAAACAATCGGAGATAGCCAAAGGAAAATCTCCTGTTGAAGATCCGATTCCTATTCCCCCCCCTAATGGTCATCTCCATATCGAGAGACCACTTATGGATACAGTGCTACGCCCACCCAAGGGCACCATACGAAAGGCGACATTCAATCCGAATGCGCGAGCTGCCCAAAACTACAACATTGTTGAAGATTTGGCTCAAGCACCTTGCGCTATGTCAACTCTCGAGGTTCTCCAACACTGCCCCACGCAGCGTAGAACCCTACTTTCAGCACTGGGGGCATTGGACCCAGATACTTCAAACTCCATCATGTTTAACTTGGAGCACGCTAAACCTAGGATTTCTCACCAGTTAGCCTTCCAGGTGCATACGAAAATCCGTGGAAATGTTATCCACCGCACAGTGTTAGATGAGGGTGCTTCCACGTCGATTATGTCTTTGAACTGCTGGAGAGCCCTCGGCTCGCCTGAGGTCACAACTTCTCCCACTACTCTTAGAGCGTTTGATGGACATGGTTTTCAACCATACGGACTCATCCCCTCAATCGGTGTTGAACTGGGGGGCAAAACAGTATCCGTACACATCGAAGTCGTAGATGCACCTTTGGATTACAACCTCCTACTTGGTCGGAACTGGTTCTATGCCATGACTGCCATAGCATCTACAGTCTTCCGGATTGTACAATTTCCTCATGAAGGGAAAATTGTCACTATTGATCAATTGGATTACTGTATCCCAGACTCCCATCCGAACTCCGCCAATACCGTTCCGTTATTGGATCAACCACGGTACCGGTTCCAAGACATAGGTGTTGGTCTCATGAAGGATTCATCCCTCATTGGAGTTTTTCCAGAGCTGGGAACCCATCTTCAACCAGTCAACATGATTTCATCACATGTCACCCCCGTCCGATGATTCATGGGTGATCCCGAGTCCTACTCAGATCCAAGGCTATGGTAATTCCATGCCTTTGAACCAAAACCTTGCAGCTTATGACGCGATCCAATCAGCCACAGATTGGGTCGACTGTTCTACTGATCACACAGTGGCACAGCTCTCGACTGAAACTCATACACGCCCACCATTGTTTGATCCTCTCAACTTGATTTTTCCTACTGACGAATCAATCATAGAGGTTATGTGCGGTAATGAGCCACCATGGGGAGATTTTCATCATCGATCTTCATTCCCCACCATCCAGTCACTTGAGCCTGACACCAAATCCAGTGCTTCACTTGGGATGATTCAAACCAAGTTCCCCACTTCCCTCGACGAAGTATTTTCTGAAGGCAACTTGGCCAATCTTATGGCAACCACTCCCATCGACATTTCAGTAAAGCCTGGTATCGTGGAAAATGTACACATTGGCAAAACATGTACTCCTCTCGAGACGGAGTTCTATAATGCCTACTTTAAAGCTTTCCGCGATGTTTTCGCTTGGAGTTATGAAGAGATGCCAGGAATCGACCCGTCGATTGTGGTCCACGAAATTCCAACTTTTCCTGGCGCCCGACCTGTTCGGCAAAAGCTTCAACCCGTTCATCCTCGTAAGGCAGCCGCCATTAAAGCAGAAGTTGAAAAACTTTTGCGTGCTGGTTTTATTTATCCTATCCCATTGACAGAATGGGTGTCCAACATCGTCCCTGTAGCCAAGAAACAGGGAACGATCAGAGTCTGTGTTGATTACCGTGATTTGAACAAAGCTTGTCCCAAGGACAACTACCCAACTCCGTTTATCGACCAGATCATCGATAACTGTGCCGGAAGTGTCATTTTTTCATTTATGGATGGCTTTTCTGGCTATAATCAGATCGATATCCTCCCAGTCGACCAGCACAAAACGGCCTTTATCTGCCCTTGGGGGATCTTTGCATATCGGAAATTACCTTTTGGCCTCAAAAATGCCGGGGCAACTTTCCAACGGGCGATGTCCTACGCATTTCATGACATCAAACATATCGTAGAGCCATATCTCGATGACCTTCCCGCTCATTCTCAAACTCGGGAAGAACATCCAGATCACTTGAGTGCCATTTTCGAAAGGTGCCGGCGCTACAATATATGTTTGAACCCGCATAAGTGCGTCTTCTGTGTAGAAGCCGGAAAACTGTTGGGCTTCATAGTCTCCAAAGACGGGATACGTCTAGATCCCGCAAAGGTAGCAGCTATCATAGCCCTGCCTTCACCCACCAATATTCCAGAACTTCAATGTTTGCAAGGGCATGCAAACTTTCTACGCCGTTTTATCTGTAATCTGTCAGAGATAACAAAAGGCTACATGCGGCTTCTCAAGAAGAATGTTCCCTTCATATGGGATGATGAAGCCCAACGCTCCTTTGACAATTTAAAGGCAGCCTTAACCAAAGATCCTGTGATTCAACCCCCCAATTACACACAGGACTACATACTTTATCTCGCAGCCTCGATTTCCACCATTGGTATGGTGTTAGTCCAGGAAGATCATAACGGCATAGAACATGTGGTGTACTACCTCAGCAAGAGTCTTCTCGACTCTGAAACTCGCTACTCACATGTTGAAAAACTGGCTCTGGCAACAGTGTTTGCTGTCCAGAGATTCCGTCACTACATCTTACTCCGCCGGACCACCGTTATCGCCGATTTCAATCCAATGTACTATATCCTCACGCGACAAGTGCTTGGGGGCAAGTACTCCCGTTGGATTGTCATCCTTCAAGAATTTGACTTGGAATTTGTCAAAGCCAAGTCTAAGAAATCTCTGGTCTTCGCTGAGTTAATTTGTCACTTGCCCCGTGCTACTGAGCAATCCGAGCCCATTGATTCTCTTCCCGACGAATCATTGTTCCTCATTAGCACGTCTGATCCATGGTATGGGGATATTCTCTTATATCTCCAAACCCAACGCTTCCGTCCCGACCTCAACCGCGATGAACGACGACGCATCAGACATCACGCAAAATACTATCTTATAGTGAACGATACTTTGTATCGGCGTGGTGTCGACACTGTCCTTCGACGTTGTTTGACCTTAGATGAGGCGGAACGCGTTCTCAATGACTGCCACGCTGGAGCATGTGGTGGTCATCTCTCTGGGATGGCTACGGCCCAGAAAATACTGCGAGCGGGATACTTCTGGCCCTCGATTTTCAATGACTGCATTGAAACAGTCAAGAAGTGTCCGCCATGTCAATTCTTTCATAGCAAAGCACGCTCGCATCCTGCTCCACTCCATCCTGTCATTGCCGTCGGCCCCTTCTCCAAATGGGGCATTGATTTTATGCACTGTAAGCCCACTTCAGCCGGGGGGCATAGCTATGTCATAGTAGCTGTGGACTATTTTACAAAATGGGCTGAAGCGATGCCTACGTATGCTGAAGACGGCAAAACAGCAGCGCAGTTCATATTCAATCATATCATAGCTAGATTCGGTGTCCCACAGTCTATTGTGACCGATCATGGTTCCCATTTTAGGAATCATATGATCGAAGAACTAAGTGCCAAACTGGGTTTTCGCCATGAAAACTCAACCCCATATTACCCACAAGCTAATGGCCAAGTTGAAGCCATCAATAAGGTCCTGAAACGAATGATTCAGCGCATTGTGGGTACCCAAAAATCCAATTGGCACTCAGCTTTGTTCTCAGCACTGTGGGCATACCGAACCTCAGTGAAAAGTGCTACTGGGTTTACACCATTCCAATTGGTGTACGGCCTGGAATCCATTCTCCCGATTGAATGTGAAATTCCATCACTCAAGATAGCCATAGAGCTACTCCCACACACTACTTCCGAAGAAGAACGGTTTCTATACCTAGCCAAGCTAGATGAAACCCGCCGCGACGCCGCTTTGGCTAATGAAGCTCACAAAAAACGCGTCAAAGCTCAATATGACAAATCCGTTCAACCTCGGATCTTCAATGAAGGTGACCTCGTGCTTACATATGATCAGATGCATGACAAACTTGGAAAAGGTAAGCTTGAATCTATGTGGTACGGCCCCTTCATCATAAAATGTGTCTTAGAAAAAGGAGCCTATGAACTAGTCGATTGTGATGGTACGCCATTGGCACGGCCCCGCAACGGGCTATACCTCAAGCGTTTCTACGCGTGAAGTTACCCCATGCGGGTTAATTCTTGTACATAATGTACTTAGTTTGCTTTTTGCTTTATTTTTAGTGTGCGTGTGGATCTTATGTATCTACTCTTACTTTGACTCGTGCTTTTATGCGCAGATGTCTACCTACTTTGGATTCGCTGACGGTGCAAGCCGACATACCCGGAATCTCGCTTCCGCAGCATGGGTGATCTATTCCCCCACTGGCGAGTTAATTTCTTCAGGAGCCATTTGTTTAGGTCCCGCAACCAATAATATCGCAGAGTACCATGCAGTCATTGGTCTCTTAACTGAGGTTGCCTCACTCGGGATTGACTCCTTATCGGCCTTTTTAGATTCCCAACTCGTGGTTTCTCATCTAAACCGTGTTTACACAGTTCGCGATCCTACATTACTTCGTTTATTTCGAAGAGTACGCCTCTTGGAACGGTCATTTGATTTTATCACATATCAACACATACCGAGAGAATTCAACTGTATTGCCGATTCATTGGCTAATTACATTTTGGATTGGCATCTTGCCCATACATAAACACATCATAAAAAATTAAAATGCACAAGTCATTGTAAATATTTAGATCATAAATAGGTCCATATCACTGTATATAAAAGTGTTTTTTCCAAAATACATAAAGTTTGTGTCAAAGACAAAATTGGGGATTAAATCCCATATACAAAAATTGGCCCTCAAAGCCTACATATCGTGTACATGCCGCAAAAAGATCTAAAGACCATCTATGGAGACCTAGGAGACCTATCACGTCCCTCATCGGACTCCTCCCGCCGCTGGTGGTAACACATCACAGCTCGAACCACCTTGCGAAGAAGTCGACTGATACGACCAGGTACACCTACAGTATGACGCTGGAGGGGGTAAGGGACATCATCCATCCGCATAGCAGGGATACCATGAGTCAATCCCTGCAGGTTCCTCTCAATGTCCCGGACACCTCCTGCCTCATCCTCATCTTCTTCTTCGACAGGATCAGCTTGACGATCTACACCGCCACGACGTAGTGGTGAATATCCAGCTGGTCGTTGTGGTCCACGATCTGCAACATACATACGAATATACATTAGAAGTCTTTTACACATTCTAAAAAAGCATTAAAAATTAAATATTTAAAAAGAAAAAATACATATCCATGAAGGTCATACCAGAGTTGTCCCAGTCATCATCTTCTGGCAAAGCCAAGTCAATATCCTCGCGGAAATCTACCCCTGAATAGGGATAGTCGTCGATCATGATTATCTGCTCCTCTAGCCAAGAGAAGAAGTCCTCTCCAAAAGCTAGCCGCTGAGGCCCTCCAAGGCGCCCGGCATAGTCGCTCCATCGAGCCATCCATGGCTCAGTAGGTGGGCGAGGATGCATAGATATCTGCGGACGCAGTAATGGCACCCTTGCCAGGAAGAAAGTGACCAAGATACTCCCATAGCCAAACTGGGTATTTTTCCCAGTTCTACATTTGTGCACCTGTTCCTTCATATGGGACAGCACTGCATCACACCAGTTGAAGACCGTTCCTCCCATGCACTCTGCTGCGAGATTTACCTGTGTGCGGATTGCCTGATGTGGGCTCACGCTTCCTGCTGCACGTGTAATAGTGAATAGCAAAGTTTTGAAAGGAAGATTTGTGACCTCTTTTATGGCCACTTTCCCACTCTTCTTACTCGAACCCACCTGACAATATCGAGCAATTAAATCATCCGTGCTTGAGTCTGAAGCACTGTACCCGGTAAGATTCGGCCGGGCCCCTCTTTTCGAGAGGCCCGTGAGGAAGTAAATGTCTTCAAGTTGAATTTCAAGCACGTACTCTCCTACTCGGAAAGCTTCGATATCAGGATCCCACAATTGAATAAGGTGAGTAAGTAGTTTGGGTTGTTGGCGGATCCCTTTAGTCTTGAAAAACTTTAGCAAACCACATTCTCTCAATGCGGTCACGGTGGGTAAGTGATTTTCGGCCCTAAAATCGTCCGTTTCATGTTCCCTCTCTTTCCAACTCACCATTTTGCTTCAAATAAGTTGCAAACTCCTGCAAAAAGGCAAACAAAGTAATTAGTGACTATTTAACAACTTGATTCTAGCAAAAATTTGAGGAAAAATTGATTTTTCAAACTTAATTTTCGCACGTGCCGCGCCTGGAGGGCACCCTACCGCGCGGCAGTCCACAGTGCCGCGCCCCACTTTGAGGTTACAGAGCGACACTGTTGAACAGTGCTGCGTTTCACGATAGGGGCCCCACGCGGCAGTACGGCAGACGATTCTTGCCAAAAGGGCTTGCCAAAAAATTAATTTTTCCCTGGTGAAAGTAAAAATTTCTTGCATGAAATGAAAGAGGGGTTCAAGCACTCTTACCTGGCACAGACGGCGGTCGAAATGGTGTCCCAGAACTCTCGGTATCGATCCTTGAAATTTTGCTCCAAAATGGGTAAAAATGTCTCCTTTGGGTAAAAATCACAAATGAATAGTAATTTCTATTTTTACCATGCTTTATATAGCATTTTTTCACATTTTTTAAATTAATTGATTACTATTTCAAAAATAATAAACCCTTATTCATATTACTAATGCCCGATTTTTGAGCATTTATTGACAGGATCTGCGGTAAAAATGGGATGCATTCATACTGGTATTTGTTCGTAGTTTGACCTTCATATTGAGCCCACTTTATCTTTTTCGTGCTCTGGATTTAAAACTTGAAAAAGATTCCAAGCGCTTTCACACCTGTGTTGTGCTTGTCAAACGCAAGTAAACGGTGTCGAGTACGGTCAGCTTTACTCATGCTCGTTAAACGATGAGGAAAGTATTATCCTGGTTGTATTTTATTCTTCTTTCGGGCCAGAATAATTAAATTTTTACGAAAAAGACCATAGGAGTCCACAGTTAAGCTCTTTTCAGACTCCTTAAAATTGAAAAGATTGCCAAGTGATCTTGACTCTTTCACACTTGTAAAAGTATTTGAAAGGTCGTCTATTCGGTGATAGGTTACCCCTTTTTCGGCCCGTCTAGACTATTTACGAGAAAGGTATACCTCAGTCAATCTCGGCTGGGAGAGTTCTCTCGGGAATCGTTTTACACTTTTTCGGGATCGAGAGACTAAATTTTACGAAAAAGTACATTATGGAGCTTCCTTTAAGTTTTTTAGGCTCTCTAAATATGAAAAACTGCCGAGTTTTCCTTCCTTGGGCTCGTTAAAGTATTAACATCGAAGGACCCACTTTGGGACGAACCCCTCCTTTCTCAGGTTCGCAAAACATGTGAGATTGGACTCATCCACAAGATGAGCTACACCGAGCATCTGTTATCCTCTTCAAGCTCGTAAAACAAGAAAGAGGTACTCGTCCATCATGTCGGGGAAATATGGGGGAACAAGTCAAGTTTATCTATGGCAGCTTGTCAGTCGTTACCTTTGAACATGGCATGTGTCCATCTCTTGTCTATATTTGGGGTATCCGTCTTTCATTGAGTCATAGTCATCATTATGGGTCGTCTCCCTGGCCACGAGTCCACTCATCCGGTGTCTATCCTCTATTTATCAATAATCCCTGCTGCTAAGTCTTGTTACATGCCGTTATATGTTCAAAGGGTTGCATTGTATCGAGTCATTCACTGTGTCAGGCCTCCGCTGTGTCAGTACATATTCCATTACTTCATCATCCTATCCTATGTGCCGATTTCGTGTCGATGATGTGGGAATTATCATTGCCCACCTTCGACGAGTCTATTCCTGTCGACACCAAATCACTATCCAGGAATTGGACTTAGAAATCAACCATTAGTACCTTGGTACCTGCATGCCTCAATGGCAGGTTTCCTCGTGTTTGACAGCAGGTTCACATCATTGACCTCTGATCAAGCAATCTCTCGAATGCTCGACATCGACTCATTTATTCGCATTTCGTTGAGATGTACTATTGATACCTTGGGAATCATTGTCATTATTGGTGATCTCCCTCGCATTTGTTAACGGTCCACATCATTGACCGGTAATCAAATGGTTTCTTCCATGTTCGACTTCAACATCTTGTAATCACATGGTTAGATTCGTATCTTTATGCGATCGGGTAGAAGACCCTGGGTGCATCGTTGTATCTTGACTGCGTCCAGGCTGCGATGGAGATGTCTCTTGTATTGTCACACAGATCCACTTATTGTATTGGTCGTGGCTGTGTCGTTACTGTCTCATGGATCTACGATTGTTCATAGTAGCCATGATCTGTCCACAGTTTACATTATCTCAGTACTCATGGATCTGCAATGTATTGGTCGGCAGCCATGCTTTGAGTCATTTGTTTCCGAGCATGGGAATGCCCGCCTCGGTGGTATATCTAACACTTTGTTTCTATTTCAGCTCCGTGTCGTTCTCCTCGATGCTATCTCTGCACATTATATTCGTAAAGTCTTTCGGCCATCAGTCCCTTCTGACCTCACACTTTAGGGGGCATCTGTTATACCTCTATATTTCACGGTGTCGCATCCCCATCACAACACATTTCGACGACACTTTCCCTACTGTTTTGAACCATCCAGAAGAGACAGATGATGAGTCAACCTTGAAGGTAAATCCACCCTGCCAAGTTTTGACCCACCTTGGACTTTATTTCCATACACTACCGCGTCCTGCCAGCTTGACAAAACGCGGCACAGTGCCGCGCTCTGTAGCATTTGCAAAGTGCGGCACCCTTTTAATAGTTTTTTCCCTTGACTTGTGGGATCTTGGATTTTCGAAGATGATGGAAGATTGGGTTCCTTGATTCGATCCCAACTCACCTCCTTCGATTAGAAACCCTGATCCACTTATCCCTCCTTAGATCCACCTATCTCTCTTGTTGGTTAACCTCACCATTCACTATAAAAGAGAGGCATGCCATTGGGAAGGGGGAGGGACTCTTGAGAGCACCAAACTTATGGTCTTGGAGCATTGTGGAGATAGCTAGAGGAGAAGACACTTGGATTTGAAGGTTTGGCTTGGACATCAAGCACTCATTGTAAGTAATCTTCAAGTTGTAATGGAATAACTTGTCTTGTTTTCCCAAATCATTTGTGTTAATCTTGTTTTAATCATATGATTTGTATCTTTCATAGATTTAGATCCTAACTCATGTTTCAGATTGCTAGAGAATAGTGCATACTTGTGTTTTGGTTACTCTTTAACAGGTTCATTTGTGAAGACTTGGAGCTTGGAGCAAATACCAAAGACAAAGCACTTGGACATAAGGTCAGTTAAATCCCTTCTATTCTCTTCAGCATTTTAATTCTGAGATGTTTGTTAGATCTAGGGATTCAAGGTTGCATTTGTTTTGTCTGTTCTTAGCCTAGAGTTAGTTAGATCCTACTTTAGCCTAAGGGAGTTTTGACTTATCCGTAGGGCAGAATTCCACATAACACTTTGGCTGTCACAAAAGATACCAGTAGCCTCCAGTGGGAGATCAAATAACCCATACAGTAGCTTCCAAAGCCATACTGCCTCACAACTAGCTGAACAAGCTACAACATACTCTGCTTCAACTGTACTCAGTGCTACGCTGGACTGCTTTTTGCTAAACCAAGAGATCACACCTAATCCCATACTAAAGCAACAATCAGAAGTGCTCTTCCTATCTGCAGCACTGCCTGCCTAGTCTAAATCAACATAACCCTGCAGGTTAAACTTTTGATTCGCATCATACTTGAGCCCATAGTCAACTGTACCCTTCAGGTACCTCAGAATATGTTGTACAGCAACCAGGTGAACACCTTTGGGATCCGTCAGGAACTGGCTCAATGTGTTCACCGCAAAGCAAATGTCTGGTCTCGTGTTTGTCAGGTACATCAAGGACCCAATCATTTGACGATACATAGTGACATCAACCGGATTAGATGAAGCATCACACGGAATCTTCAGGTTCGATGCCATAAATGTGGCCATGTCCTTGCAGTCCATCATCCCAAACCTCTTCAGGATCTCCACTGCATACTTCCCTTGTCCAAGGAAGATACCATCTGCACTCTGCCACACCTCCATGCCTAGAAAATGGTGCATCATACCCAAGTCCTTCATCTCAAACTCGGCAGCAAACTTCCGTTGCATGTCGGAAATCAATCTATCCTCACCTATAAAAAATAGGTTATCCACATACAAAAGTAGTATCACTAGATTGCCTTCCTCAACCTTGTAGTGAAGGTTGGAATCCGCTTTACTCTTGGTAAAGCCTAAATTGGATAGAAAGCTGTGTATCCTACCATACCAAGTTCTGCACATATATGACTTCCCGTCATGTGGCTCAAAACCAAGTGGCTGCTCCACATACACTTCCTCCTTGACTACACCATTCAAGAAAGCTGTCTTGAAATCCATCTGGTGTATCTTCCACTTCATCACTGTAGCCAAAGCAAGTACTGATCTGATAGAAGTGGATCTGGCTACAGGAGAAAAAGTCTCTATGCTCCTACCTGCAGCATGCTTGATCTTATAGATCCATTTGGAAGTCACAACAGACTTCCCTCCAGGTCTTGGGACTGCATCCCAAACATCATTCTTCATGATCAACTGGTACTCCTCGATTATGGCATTCTTCTCGAATCTTGGGAACTTCAATATCTTCAATAGATAACTTTGTTGCTGAAACAAATGTTGTAGCCCTTCTTTTGTAGGTGCTCGTATATGATCTTTCCTACAAAACAAGTTAAATTGCATGATTAGAAACTTCTCATAGTTTTCAGAACAAATTCTTACACATAAAGAAATATGTCATACAGTCATGCAATTATTTTAGCCAATGCTTCAATACAACATTCATCCATATCCTGTAACTTTTTAGATGCCTTCCAATCTCTACCAGAACATTGTTAAGAGTTTGCACTACTCCCAACATGTCAGCAAAGAGGTTTCATTCTAGAAAAGTAGCAATCGAATGTTGTACAGTGCCATAGGCCACTTACCCATCACATGCATATTAGTAGTATACTGTTCATTAATGCAATTATTCTAATATGCATAATACACAACCTAATTCTAGGAACATCACTATATACATCATTGAACAATATTATTTAAACAATCAAATATGCAAGAAATGATAATTCAAATACTTATCTTTGTTTGTTTGTTGGGTGGACTCCCTCTGAATCTTTGCAACTCCATTCTAATGTGGATTGTGAGAAGTGGTCGACTCCCTCTGAATATCTACATCCTTGTAGAAACTACTAGAGTCTGCTCCCTCTTGATCTTTGCTTCCTAGATTACCTGTCTTTGAACTTATATCCATCCTCGATCACTATGCATGCTTACAAGTATCATTATTGTGATATCCTCGAGATCTCATACATAATCATACATTATTAGTATATTCTCAATACTATCAAAACACAATAATCTTAAGCATGTATAGTCATGATCATTTCAAACAGAAATAATAAGCATTAGTATTCAAGGATTCTTATGGTTAGTCATATCATAAATTAAAGTAAGAAACATAATATGCCTAAACCTGTGATTACTCAAACCTATACTTTCATTACTCTTTTGGTTAGACATATCATCAATTAAGGTAAGAAACATAATATGCATACACTTATGATTATTCAAATTTCCAACTTCATAAATAATCATAACCAATCATACCGTGTATACTTATATAAGAGATCCTAACATAAGGTAGGATTCTAACTTGATATAGGAAAAACATACCTGGATCAATATGTTAGCTGGTTATTGTCTAACATAGACACATGATGTATTCTTGTTCTCTTCAATGACTTGTGCTAGTAACCTACATATCTCATAAGTTAACCACTATAGAACCAAGTTATACATACCTCGTAAATAGATCTTCTAAGTGATCCATGACAATGGATGAATCTTTGTCTTCATGTCACCATGATCATATGTTCTTGAACTAGAACATGATTTGTCTTTCTTGGTGTACCTTTCATGTTAGTAGACAACATAAACCTCATACAACACCATAATGCATTAGTACAATCATAAGTGTCAACACACTAATCAATGAATATCTTCTATCATGCATTCATAATTTTATTAAGGTGATACGACAAGTCTAAATTTAATCAATATTGTACTAACCGTAATAATATGAAGACAAACATACCATAAACTTAATCATGAACAAATCTCGAAACATACCTGGATAAGTCATACCTATCGAGATTGCTTGTAATCTTCTTAAGGCCTTAGCTTCATCTCCCTCTGAAACAGGAACTTCTTTACTTATGCAGGTGACCAATCCATTCTCTTCTAGGATTAACCCAATCCACTTGATTTGCAGGAATTGGATCTGGAGATGGATTAGGGTTTGTCAGAGAAACCCTAAAAATTCAAACTTTGAATTTCAAGCTTCTTAAAGGATATAAAGATGCGCCTTGATGAGCTTATCAATCTGGTATACTCAGAATTTGAAAACTGCAAAGTTTCACCCCTCATTTTTTCCTTTGAAACTTCCGGATTCACTGGACATGACCCCGAACTAGGATTTGATAAAGCCCACCCTTCTACCCAATCAAAAGGTTTGATCCAAATTTCTAAGCTTCTAGTTTTTTGAGGAGCTTCTAGCTGTGGTCATAGATTTCAAAAATTCCCATTTTTGCAAAAGCCCTAATTTTTCACTTTTCTGATCAAAGTCCCGAACTAGGGTCTGATCAGGCCTGGCCTTCTACCCAACCAAAAATTCTGATATTGGTCTCTAAATTTTTATTTTTATGAGTAGCATTCAACCATGGTCTCTGATTACAAAAATCCCATCTTTCTTCGAAACCCTAAATTCTCGAAGCCATGAATGAAGGTGCTCAAAAATAATTATGTTTTGACAGAAATATGTACTTGATTGTTTCTGGTGTAACTCTGAACTTTCCAATCCACAGGGTCTGAAACTTCTATGTGTGGTAGCCTAACTTGTCATCTTTCCAACCCCATAGGTCTGACCTCAATTGGATTCTCTGAGAGATATTTATGCCAAATGTCGCAACGTGACTTGTTTATGGGATAAAATAGGAGAGCAAACGTGTACGGCGTGCCATGTGTCACTAGTTCAGTTTCGGCCTCTGAAAAAGTTACCTGAGAAATTACAGTCCGTGCACTACCTGTCATGTTTTACTAATTTTAATTTGTAGCTTCCTAGCCCAAGTTATGACCTTTTTTCCTAGGTCACATGTTTATGACTAAGATCTGGAAGAGGCATAAACCCTAGATTGTACAGATCATAAAACACAAAGTACAACGAATTAGAAGTTTTCCTTTGGACACAAGGTACATGGGGATCTTATATTCAACCTGTAAAAGTTTCAGATCCGAAATTTTTTCCAAAATGGATTTATAGCAAAAGTTCTATGATGACTGGTTTTTGCTATATCAAGCCCTAACATCATAAGTGCAACAAGTGTCATACATGCCATACCATGCCTTCTTTCAGGCTAGCTCTGATACCATGTTAATTTTTCAGAATTTACTTCAATCTAGTCTAGGATCTTAACTGAGAGAACAACATGTACATCATATCTACAGCATATCAATCATGGACACAATAATGCAAGCACACAAGAGACATAGAGTTTACTTGGGGAAAACCATAAAGGTGAAAAACCCCAATAACTTCCTCAGAGATAGATAGAGCAATGATACAACCCAATCATAAGAGATAGACATCACCTAGCAGCAGCTTCTCCTCCTCCAGAAGTGCGCCACTCTCCAAAGAGTGTGTGAGAGAATAGAATGATAAAATAGAGTGCCTCCCGCACTCTATTTATACTTGACTTGACTTGCCTAATTACCTTTATTAGGTCGGCCTCAACTTAACCACATAACACAATGTTGACTGGGCCGACACCCAATAGGGTGGTTTAATAACCCTTTGACCCACATGGACGACCCCCACTAGGGTGGTCTAATAACCCTTCGACCCACATGACTTATACAGGGCCGACCCCACCAAGGTGGTCTAATAACCCATCAAGTATAAGTTACGACAATTACAATATAAATTACGACACTTCCGTATAGAGGAATAATAACATCTCTATAGAAATACAAACAATTCCATATAGATGAATAATACCATCTCTATAGGAGTACAATATACATATATGAAATACATGGGTGAAATACATTCCGAAGTTACATATACATCAACAATGCAAATGGAGCTGCAACATTTGTAATCATCATTGGGTTTGGAGTTATAGAAGAGTAAATAAACATTTTTTAGGCATTCTTGGCAATTGAGTTACGATATGTTTTAAGTGGACTATGTTTCAAAGACCTGAATACTTGATGTTGCAAATGGAAACAACTAAACATTCAGTAACCACCCATGCAAATAGGGGTGAAACATTTGGAGGTTTTCTAGGCTAATATGGGTTGGTTTTTTACCATAAGCATGGATAAAAGCAGTAGATATGAGGTTGTAAACACTCTCTTAGCATGGTTTCCACCATTGAGTAGCCCTAATTTCCAAATATAGACATGGTTTGGGTCAATTATGGATCTTATATCAGTGAGCTACAACAGTAATCAAGTAGATCAAGTCTTTTCCAAGAATTTTGTGCCTATTTTGACATCAAACAAGCATTAAGAGGCAATGAAATGGACATCTGGGCACTTTCAACCCTCATACAACATTTAGAAGTGATTATGGGTGACCATAGCAGTAGTAAAAATGTTGAAAATTAGGCCTGGGAAGATTCCTAAAACTTTATGGGCATGGTTTCACCATGATCGATGATGAAGAAGGTCATTTGGTACGTTCTGGGCACAAGTTAGGCAGTTTTGAGCACGTTTCAGACCTTAAATCGGCATAAGAGGGAAATTTGGGTTGTTTCAAGGTACATTTGAGCATGGTTAAGGACTATTCCATGCCAGTGATCCAATTCCCATCCCACTTCTAACCTCATATTAGCAGAAAACAACTTTGTATTTATTAGTGGGAAAATCTGTGGGTAAACAGTAGCAATATAAGCAACTTCTATGTATAAAAGTGACACTCGAACTCAAATCTCTCTCTAAATTCTCTCAAATAGAGAGAATGTTCTCATATTTCAATGCCATTGGTCTAACTCGGATTCTAAGACAAACATGATGTTTGTGTCAAAAATTCCTTAGAAAATATCAAAAGTATGCCAAAAGGAGGTCACCTTTTTAACTAATGTATTGAAGTTTCTGCTTTCAAACCTAAACAAGGAGGGCCAAAAAGGAATCCCACATCTAACCAATATTATACATTAAGAGTTTGGAATAATGCCCAAAATTGATGTACCACATACTAATTACAGGCTTGAACATGAGTTGGAAATCCCACCATCCATTTCTAAACTTAGTTTACTACTATTGAGTGTTGAAACTTAGTTTACTACTTTAGAGTGTCGAAAATAGCATGGAATGGAGTGATGGTGACAAATCTTATTTAGATTGATCATGTTGAAGCAAATATGCAACATATTATTAAATTATTTTAAAAGTTGAAATGGGGACATTAATTTTTCTCCCCCTTGAATAATATTGTCTTTGATGTTATTTTATTGCAACATTGTTTTGACTAAAATAGGAATGTATATGCCTCTCTCATGGCATATTCCATCTCCCAAATAAATGATTTACTCCAGAGTCCAAAGTTCTTCAATTGCACATTTACTTGAGCAATGTCTTGGTTTTGGAGCAATATTACTTTTTTTTGTCTAAGATGGACAACCTTTTTCACTTACTTTATTTTGTCTAAGATGGCCAACCCTTTTCACTTAAAATCTCTATATGGCTCCCCTTGAATCACAATTCAATCAATCTGATGGTTAGTATCATGTACATATTTCTTAAGCAATGAAACATGGTAATGTATCTAAGTTGTTCTTTGTCCATGAGGTCCTTCTCTTGACTTGGTACTCCACCAATTTCCATGTAGATTGTCCCACTCTATGTTGTGGGTCCCACTGTACCATATTATCCTTTGCGTCATCCTTAAAATGTCTTGAACCACTCCCTGCATGTTCATACTAAAGAGTGCAGAAGTTCCCATATGAGCTACATTTTTCAGCATATCATAATCTATTATTGCTAGTGTTTTAGATGCGTGGAGTTCAAATTACCTTTTTTGACTAATAGAAAAAACACTTTGAACCCCAAACCAATGGAATACTCGTTCAATATTGAGAGTGGCCACCTTTTAATAACCTAGAGTCTCCCATAGAACCATAGTTTGAATCTTAATAGTTCCACCTATTTAAGGATTATTGAGTTTAACTAGTTTGAATTATGGATGCTTACTCCAAAGACTCCTAGCCCATTCACTCCTCAACCATAATTTGTGTCCCAAGTTTTCCTCAACACAATGCATATTAAATCAGGGTAATCATTTTTCTTCTGAAAGTTTTTGAATAGAAATCGATTGTCATTTCAATTTTGAAATTTAACCCCCGTTGTGTATGTTTGTTTATTTGAATGGATAACATGTAGGTATTTGTACATGGATACCAAAGGTTATCGTAGAAGGAAGAAGGGGGAGCAAAGAAAATCAATATAGGGAAAACCTGCCAAAGTGATCATACCAACCTTCTAGAAGTAAAGAAAACAACCACTAAAGTTGGCCTATCTAGAAAGAAGTAGAAGAAGGCTTCTAAAAGCAATCAATAAATGATAGACATGCCAAAGAATTACAAACAATGAATTGTGGATGCATCAAATGAAGTTAAGCTGACAGTATACACAAACATCTTACATGCATTAGGGTATGATTAGGTTCACTCGTACAATGAATTGTACCATGTAATCAAGGATCTAAATAGTGTAAAATCTCATGAAATCATAAATTCATAATGATATAGCTAGATTCCCTATGTTTCCATTTGCTGAAATGAGGATGCATTTGATACATCACACATAGTTCAACACGAAGAGGATTATAATTAATAAATATGGGAAGTGTATTTATGTCATTGCAACAATTGACCTAGAAGCATACTATAAAATGTCTAGGGTGGATGAAAGATTTAACTTGTGACAACAATTGCTATGAAATTATGGTAGAGTAGTAGGAAGAAGGAAGGATGTTTAAGTTCCTTGGAACCAAACCATTCCCAACAAATCATTTGAGGTCACTAACACAATAAAATTTGACCTCGGGTTATTTATAACCAAGGTTTTAGATCAAAGACTTTGACATCAAGGTTTGAATCATGATCACTGTATGGGATTTTATCAAATCAAAATCAGTGCAAAAATAAACATAAGAACTTAGACTATAAATAAAATATTCCCTATCTAGGGTATGTATGATAACTCAAGTCCCTATGCATGGCCCATGAGTCTCAAAATAAAGTTTTATTTCCCAAGAACCTACATTTTGGCACTAGACCATAAAATAGGCTCCTAGAACCATCCACGACATGAAAATACTAAAAAAAATGACAACGTGTTACTCAAAAGCTAAATATTCCTTGCCTATGGCCTGTGTGGTGGTACAAAGAAATGCCCATAGGTCACAAGACCTTGAGGTAACTACCAGTCATTATAAACTAGATTTTGATCTAGCACCATGGACGCCATGGGTTAGGATTCAAGAACCATCCATTATGTTGTAAATATTGAAATGGCCACCATACCCACTTGCAAGCTAAATATTCCTTATGTAGGAATCATGTGGTGATTAGGGCCCTACACATGGCCCATTAGCCATAAATGATAATGTTATGGCACATGAGTTTTTATTTTTACCATGGATCATGGAAAGTTGGAGTGTGACAACCATCTTTGATGTGAAAAACCCAGCATGACTGCCTCAATTGTAGAGCTCTAATGGGATATGGTGTTGAATGATGATGCACACCCTTCCTAACACTACAATAGCTTGTGTACGCTTAGCTCCAATGTTTTGATGAGATGCATTGTTGAACCCATGCGACACACCTACCCACGTACATAAATGACTTTTAGGGGGTTTTAAAAAAACTTCCTCAAAAATTTCAATTCGCATGACTTTTAGGGGGGAGTTCAACAAACTACCTCCAAAAGTTCAATTCTCATGACTTTCAAGGGGGGTTTCAACAACCCGCCTCCAAAAGTTCAATTCTCATGACTTTTAAGGGGGGTTTCCAAATAACCGCTTCCAAAAGTTCAATTCTCATGACTTTTAGGGGGGGGCTCCAACAAACTGCCTCCACAAGCTCAATTCTCATGACTTTTAAAGGGGGTGCCAAAAAACCGTCTCCAAATGTTCAATTCTCATGACTTTTAAGGGGGGTTCCAAACAAACTGCCTCCTAAAGTTCAATTCTCATGACTTTTAGGGGGGGTTTTGACAAACCGCCCCCAAAAGTTATGAGAATTGGGATTTTAGGGGGGGTTTTCCAACAATTGCCTCCAAAAGTTCAATTCTCATGACTTTTAGGGGTGGTTTTGACAAACCGCCCCCAAACGTTATGAGAATTGGGCTTTTAGGGGGGGGTTCCAACAACCGCCTCCAAAAGTTCAATTCTCATGACTTTTAAGGGGGGTTCCAAAAAAACTGCCTCCAAAAGTTCAATTCTCATGACTTTTAGGGGGGGTTTTGACAAACCTCCCCCAAAAGTTATGAGAATTGGGCTTTTAGGGGGGGTTTTCAAACAACTGCCTCCAAAAGTTCAATTCTCATGAATTTTAAGGGGGGTTCCCAAAAAACCGCCTCCAAAAATTCAATTCTCATGACTTTTAAGGGGGGTTTTGACAAACTGCCCCCAAAAGTCATGAGAATTGGGATTTTAGGGGGGGTTTTACAAAACCGCCCCCAAAATTCCAAATTCCATGACCTTTAGGGGCGGTTTTAAAAGACCGCCTCTAAAGGTCTGAAAAAACTTTTAGGGGGGTTTTACCAAGACCGCCGCAAACCAAAACCACCCCTAAAGGGATATTTTGTTGTAGTGATCTATGATTTTATTTCTATATGGAGAGCCATTAATATACTAAATAAGTTTCATAAACATTATACAAGTCATTGGAACAAGTATCTCAAAATTCATAGCAAGTTGTGGATTTTTTCTATCATTTTTCCCTATGTGAAAGCATGTCTACAAACCTATGATTTATGGGAGTGAAGAAGCCTTTAGGAACTGATTAATGGTGAATTTGGGTTCCCATTGAAGTCCTCTAACTATTCCATGTCTCTTTTCAGAAATTTGGGAGGTTCGTACTGCATTTGGGAAGCCATTTGTGTCCTCTACCCTTGGGGGTTTGAACCTCAAAATTACTAGTAAATTTACCTATTTTCTCTTGAACTTAAATGAATGTTGTAGAAGTATTTTGAGAGTGTCCAAGAATGCATAAGATTAATTTTTATGTATTAATACATTTCAAGCACCTTCATAGTTCATACCCAATTCAGAAGAATTTGGAGCCATTTGGAAGCGTTGGATTCATCACTAGTCTAAGGGTCGAATTGGCCAAAAATTGCAATTTTTCCCAATTTTTCCAAATTTAAAGAAAGGGACACTACAAAGAATAGATCCAAATGAGTTGATTTATTTTCCTGATATTAGTTAAAATTTTAAATGATCCAATACATGCCTGAGATAAAGAATCTGTTTCCTTCCTTTTCTGTTTGGAAGCTTTTGAAATTTACTAGCTATGCAATCCTAGAATGCCAATTTGCTTGTATTTTTGTGAATATTTATCAAAACTTACTTAAAATTGATGGAGTGATATATGAATTTATATGGACTTATATTTCATGTTTATTATCCACCCTAAGTCAGAAACATTCATCTATAGCTTTCATTCAAAGTATAGAGTAATACTAGTCTACATATGCCGAGGTTCCCAAGAGCATTGCAGTAGATTTCAGCCTTGCTTCTTTAGACCCATAAATGGTCCCAGTACTTTGTGTAGAGGTATTAACATTTATCCCAACCTTCCTTCCACCCATAGATTCTGATCGTACCTCCCTACAGTCAAACTAGCTCACCAAAACACTGTTTTTAATTGATTCTCTGAGGAAGAAAGTTTTCGTATCATTAATTCTAGTTGGTACATTACAGTGGTATTAGAGCATGGTCCTCTGAAACTGTTCTTGAGTTATTTATATGAGTCCAAGAAGATATTCAAATTCGAAGAAGAAATATCCTTTGTTAGAAGGAGAAGAGGAAGAGGAAATAAATTCTATTGAAGGGAAACCACAAGGATAGTCAAACATGTCTCACAATATTGTTCAATCTGGGAAAGAGACCAGAGAGTTCTTAGCTCAGCATCTAGGAAGAAAGAACATAGAGGGGAGTAGAAATGGTACACCACATGGCGAGAGGAAGAGTAGTGGTGGACATATTTTCTAAAAAACTGGGCCTCACAATCGCCCTGAAGAATTCAAGATGGAATCTCTAGCTTACTCTAGGCCTACTATGCCCAAGTTTACTGAAGATCAAAGAGAGGAACCTGAGATTCGAAATGGAGGTCTTGCTTCATGGGAGGACAAATATGTAGAGTACCTTACATTGAATGAAGAGTGCAGGAGTGCTTTACCATTCAAATAATTTTGTGATCTACAATACAAGACCAACCCAAGAGGAGGCTTCTAGATGAAAAATGAGAACTACGAGCTAAGAAATTCTATTGGTAAGATTTCTTTTCCTTATTTTGATGGTTCACAAAACTGTAATGCTAACTCTTGGATTCAAAATCTTGATACATATTTTCAATTGAATCCTATGGATAAGAGAGATTCCATCAAGATGGATACTCTACACTTAGATGGAGAAGCAAATGGCTGGTGGTTTCATGGCCTAAAAACTCTTGTGTATGATCAAGTAACCACTTATGAAGAGTTCACAAGAAGGTTGGCTAAAATATTTGAAAGAAGAGATCCTGAGATCACCTTTAGGGAACTAGCACATGTGAAGAAGACTGGAACTCTTGAAGCCTACATCTCTAAATTTCAAAAATTAGTTGTGATGGTCTCTGATATTTCAGAAGCTAGATCGATCCTGTTGTTCATTGAAGGGTTATAAGAACCTTTGAAAGGTTTGGTGAAGGATAGCAAACCCTCTACCTTGAAATATGAACTAAGTCGAACCAGATACTTGCAAGAATCTATTCCAATGACCATATTTCCTCCTAGGACTATTGGTCCTGCTCATTTCAAGAATCAAAGGCCATTTATGAAGAGTCCTTCTAGAAATTTTAGAAAGGATAACTATTCTAAGGATAGAGATGAATTGAGAAGAAGGAAGTTGTGGTTCACCTATTAGGATCCATGGGTTCTAGGACATACATGTGCTAAGGTAAAAGCACACTACATTGATTTTTTATCAAAGATAGAAGCTGAGGAAGAAGAAGAAGATGCCCCAATAGATGCAAAAGTGGCCTATGGTACCGTAGAATAAGAACCTACTCCTGAGGTGAGCAAGATTGCAGTACTCTGAGGGGTCCCTCGCTTCCATACACTCAGATTCAAAGGAGTGGTACAAGGACAATCATTCACTGTGTTAGTGGATGGAGGAGAAACACATAACTTCATTGATTCAACTCTGGTTGACAGGAGGAAGCTACCTATTGAAAAGTTTGGAGGCTTCATTGTTATCATTCCATGTAATCATTCTATGAACTATTGTAGATGGATTCCTAAATTGCATATTTCTATAGGAGAATATACTATTATAAATAGATTTTTATGTTGTGGATGTGGCTGATACTAACATGGTATTGGGAGTAGAATGTTTGTATTCCATTGGGAACAATTCAATAGACTACCAAGTTCCTTAAATGGTCTTCAAGCGAGAAGATGGAAAGGAGGTAGTGTTGAGAGGGATCAAAACATATCTGAAGCAAGTGGTAAGTGCACACAGTATGAGATACATACTAAGTCATGGAGACATTGAATGGGTTGCAGAATGAATAATCACCACAAAGGGCACCTCATTAGAAGTAGCAAAATATACAACATGGACATTCATAAGTTGCTCCGAAAGCATAAGAAGGTTTTGGGGAGCTTCCTAATGGTAGGCCACCCGATAGAGGAGTAGAGCATAGTATTGATTTAGAGATAGGAAGCTCACCTATCAAAGTGCACCCATACAAGCACCCAAAAATATTCAAGGATGATATAGAGTTAAATGGATCAAGGAGCTATTTGACTTGGTATTCATTAGACCAAGTTCAAGTCCTTTTTCCTCATCAGCAGTCCTTGTGAAGAAGAAAGATGGGACCATGAGGATGTGCACAGATTACATAGCTATCAACAAGAAGACTATCAAGAACATATATCCTATTCCAAGGATTGGTGAGCTTATGGATGAGTTCCATGGGGATAAGTGCCTTTCAAATATTGAACTTCGATCTAGTTACCATCAAATCAACATGAAAGAAGAAGACATCTATAACACAACCTTATGGTGTCACCATGGACACTTTGAGTTTCTAGCTACCCCCTTTGGCCTAACCAATGCACCAACAACTTTTCAATCTTGGATGAACAAAGTGTTTAGCAGGCATCTCCGTAAGTTTGTACTTGTTTTCTTTAATGATATTTTGATCTATAGTAGAACTTCGGAAGAGCATTTTTGTCATTTGGATATTGTACTAACAATCTTGGAAGATCAATATTTTTATGCAAAGCTAATCAAGTGTGAGTTTGGAATGACTGAGATTTTGTATATTGGTCATGTGATTGGGAAAGATGGAGTCAAAGTTCACATGTAAAAGATCCAATCCATTCTAGATTGGCCAAGTCCTAAAAATCTCACTGAACTGAGAGGTTTTATTGGGCTATGTACCTACTACCGAAAGTTTGTCAAAGGATTTTCCAAGTTGAAATCTCCTTTGAAAGAACTCACTAAGAAAGGAGCCTTCCTTTGGTCAGAATAATCTGAGCAAGTGTTCAACATAATGAAGGAGGTAATGAGCAATTGTCTTGTTCTTGCACTTCCATATTTTTCTCAACCTTTTGTTCTTGAGTGTGATGCTTTAGGGAATAGAATTGGAGTATTCTTGATGCAAAATAAGCACCCCTTGGACTTTGAGAGTAGAAATTTGCAGCCCCATGAAAGATTATATTTAGTCTATGACAAAGAGATGCTATCCATCATGCATGTGCTAGTCAAGTTCAGACAGTAGTTGGTAGGGGGTAATTTCATTATCAATACTGATCACAACAGTTTGAGGCACTTCGTAACCCAAAAGGAGATGAATAATAGGTAACAAAAGTGGGTAAGAAATGGGACACTTGCATTGCTCAAATTTCATGATGACTGGAAAGTACAACTTGGGGTAGAGTATACAAAGAACTAGTTTGCTTGTGAATTGTTTGATGGATTGATTCATGATGATGCTTACAAGATTCTCAATTATATTATCTATTATAAGGATATGATATTTCTAGTTCTAGAATCGATACTAAATAAGAAGATCCTTGAGGTTACCCATGATGTGCCTCTAGCAGGTCATCTAACGTTTGTAAAGACTTACAGGAAAGTGAAGGAAAGGTTCACATGGAAGGGGCTGAAGAAGGAGGTGATGGAGTATGTCAGGTCATGTGTGGAATGCCTACAAAATAAAGTAGATAATACTCATCCAAGAGGGCTCTTACAACCACTTCCCATTCTTGAACATAAATGGGAAAGTGTATCGATGGATTTCATCACCGAGCTTCCAAAAATCCAAGGTAAAGAAAATATTTTTGTTGTGGTTGATAGATTGAATAAATATGCACATTTATTTGTTGTCACAACTAATATTGAAGCCAACCAAGTGGCTGAACTTTTCATCAAAGAAGTATTAAAACTTCATGGCTTACGCAAGTCCATCATTAGTGACAGAGATAACAAGTTTACTAGCAATTTTTGGCAAGAACTGTTCAAGTTAGTGGGGAAAAGTTTGGACATGAGCACCAGCTACCATCCACATACTGATGGGAAAACATAAACAGTGAACCAATGGCTGGAAGCTTACTTAAGAAACTATGTCAACGACCAAAAAAAGTCATGGACTACTTGGCTCCATTTGGGAGAGTTTTGTTACAACACTAATATTCATCTTTCGATTTGTATGTCTCCATTCAAAGCTATTTATGGATATGATGCACTTAATTTTTATGATATGATATTGGGTGACTGTAAGACACAGAAGGAAAAGGATTGGATCCAATATAGTCAATACATACTTAGGACTCTCAAGGACAACTTGCAAGTAGCACATAACTGGAAAAATGTGCATACATACAAGCATAGACTTGAGCAAGCTTTCCAAGTAGGAGATCTGGTGTATTTGAGGTTGCATCCATATAGAAAATTATACTTGAATTCTAAGGTGGTTGAGAAGTTGTTGCCAAGATTATATGGCCCCTACCAACTTTTGAGAAATATTGGGGAAGTGGCTTATGAGCTAGAGTTGCCTCCAAGCAGCCAGATTCACAATGTTTTCCATGTGTCCTGTTTGAAGAAGGCAATAGGGAAACAAGTCAAAGTTTCACAAGATTTACCACCCCTTGATGATGAAGGAAATTTGGTGCTAATACATGATAATATATTGGATGTCTGAGAGAAGAAGCTAAGAAGCAGAATCCTTGATGAATTTTTGGTGCAATGGGAAGGACTTCCTAGTGAGGATGCTACTTGGGAAGAAGAACACATCTTACAACATCCTAGTTTGAAATTGCTTGAGGACAAGCAATATTGGTTGGGGAGGAATGTCATGTCCACTCAATAGTGATGTCATGTTCCCATTTTGTCAACACCATGAAGAAGATCACCCCATGGATCCTAGTGATAGATTGGAATTAATTAATTATTGAGGGTTTAAAGTTAAGGCATTAGTTAATTAGAAGTTGCTGGATTTATTTTTTTTAAAGTTTAATATGCACTTGATGAAAAGTATTTTTCATTAAATAGTTATTTTTATTTTTAATAAAGTGGATAATGCTCCACAAATGTTCCTTAGAGGATAAGGTTGACTAAGAGGTAACTTGCAAGACAAGAAAACATAAAGTAGTCAAAGCAAGGAAAGTAGGAAAAGGAGAAGAAAATAGAATAACATAGAAAAAAACAGGAAAAGCAGGGTGTCACGTCCCCTTCCATCAATCCGGTGCAAGGGAGGGAAACATGACTGACATACCGGGCTTATTGGCAATATCAGCCCTATTCATTACTAAGAAATTCATAACAATTAAAAACTTCTATGTGCAAATACATAATTAATATATACACAGCGGAAATAAACACAATTGCACACACAAACTGAAATGCATCAGCATATTTATCTCAAGCAATGATAAATCAACAAGAAGATAATCCATCCCATTCTCATGCTATGCACAGACTTCATATCAATTCCATTAACATGAACAATTATCATTTTGAATTAACACATTGCAAGAAACGGAATGCATATACTTTAAATCACAGAGAACACTTATCTGGAAGATGAAGCTGTCCAAACGACAGGCTATGTGAGAGCAACGTTCCACCCAACCATACATATTTGTCCAGCCTGTATTCTTTCAGCTAAGAGATCACCCCCGATCTGGGTTGTGTATCCACTAAGGAGGAACTAGATGGGCTCACTCACAACCATGGTTTCACTCAACAGCTATGCTAAGTCAACACACGGTTGGGTTTATCAAGCACACAAAAGAAAAATGAGGAGGATGATAAATCAATGAGCTCAACCACAAAGCTACAGACATCTCAAGATAAATTCAAGCAATCCAATCCTCTGTTCGAACATCCACACTTGGATTTCTCACCATTCTGTCAACGAATAACTCAATCCCGTCACTGGTTTTCTGGGCTATCAAAACTGGGTTTTCCAATGGATTTCGGGGTAGCTAATGCTTCCAAATTCGCCCCAAGGTTCATACCTATGGATCCCCCATTGGATTTTACTATTAAATACCAAATTTGGGCATTTTTGGCTCCTCAAAACGTGGGTTCTTTCAAAGTTTCGATTTCTGGTTTTTCCCCACTGCTGACAATTTGTTTTTGGATGAAAACTGATGCTGGTAACCTCCAAAATGGAATGGGAATGAGGAAGAAGCAACTCCCATGAGATAGAGTGACTTGTGGTACAAGAAAACAGAGTCCATACTCTGCCATACGAATTTTTGGGCTGCCCATGCTCCATTGAAGCCATGGACTGAATTCCTCAACCACTTCCTTAGAACAGAATTAAATGTCAGCAAGGAAAGTCAAATGGGTTCTCAAGGTGACATATGGAAGCCTATGGTTCAATCCCGTAGCCCCCTCACCACTCCCTAGTGGATACACATGGCCCCTTCTCATTCATTGCCTCCATAGCCAGTTTTGGTATTTTATTGCATGATGTTTATTTACATCATTTTTACAATGTTCCATGGCTAAATAGCACATGGGTAATGTAATGTCTAATACTTGCCTTTAAATAAAATTTGAGCTTCCACTAGCGAGACCTTGGCCTTGAGCTCCACGCTAGGAAAGCATACATCACATGTATACAATATTTACATTAAAAGCTAATATATCCTAAGGGTCAAAATGGGGTATTACACAGGGTAAGGTAGAAAAAAAGGAAAAAAGAAGGATATAAAATCAAAAGTAGTATAAATCAAAAGTGAAATAAAAATAAAAAGAAAAAGAAAAAGAAAAAGCAAAAGCAAAAGCAAAAGCAAAAGCAAAAGGAAAAGCAAAAGCAGAAAGCAAGGAAAAATCTAATACAGAAATCAAAGGAACCTTATCCACTCCATGAGGGAACCTTATCCTATCTTACTTGCTCAACAAGTCACCTCAATCTGTAAAATAATGATTACAAGTCCATTTCACATCTTTTGATAATTTGTGATTTGAATTGTGTTTTAACATATTTTTCCACCTTGTGAGCATCAGCACTCTTTGGCCTTCAGGATCCATTTTTTTGACTCAGAGGCACTTTATGTCCTTCAGACACAATTTTTCCCTATTTTTCTTCATGTACACTAGCTGTTCCACTTTAGCCAATGTACCCGCGAGTTGCACCACTATAGCCTGTGGGTGACAAGTAAAATGGTAAAAGTCACTAGTAAATTACTTTTTACTCCCAAAAAGTGGTCTTAGGGTGACCTTTGGCCCTCCATTTTCCCTGAAATGTCTCGATGTGTCTTTTCACTTACCTTTGGAAGGACTATATATTGAGCACATATGACATATGGATGGGAGGAGAAAGAGAGAGCAAGATAACTCTAGTGTATTTTTTCCGCATCTTGAGTCTACACTCATTGATCCTTGTTGTTGTGAACCCTTTATGTTCACCTTCCATGGAGGATTGAAGTGGTGGAGGCACAAGTAGAGTGACCCAGTTCTTGGTTAAGATTGGTTGTAGACAAGAGGTCATATCACATTGTACTTCTTGTTATTTATTAATAGAAATACTCATATTCTCGTCCATTAATGTTGTGAATGTTGTTTATATTACATTGGGTTTCATTTACTTATGATATCATGGACCATTGCTATAGATGATGTTAATGTCTTTCATATATCATATGCACTTGTTGTATATTGACTGTCAAGACTAATTTCCAGGTTCAAGTGAAAGAATTGAAATCTTCAACGGGGATGTACATCGAACATCTGGATCGAGGTTGCTTATATTCTCCATTGTCTTAGCATTATCATTATATAGCATAGCATTGAGGATTGAGTTAATTTATGGTAGTTAGCTATCTGTTGTGGTCTACCCCAAGCCATAGGAAGTTTTCTCTGTAACAGAAATGGCGACTCCACTGGGGAGAACATCCATTTTTGGGGATTTTTAGACATTAGTCCTTATTTAGAGTTGTTGTGTGTCGAGTCTCTGTGTCATTGATTGGCCATTAGGATACACTATAGAAAACAGGTTTTTTTTGGGTCACTGGGCTTTTTTTTTCTCATTTGCTTTTCCCTGTACACGGGTGAGCCTAGTTCTGCCTGTGTCTACCCGCTTCTGTCTGCATTATAACCCGCGGGTACCCACAGTTATTCCTATGACAGTAGCGTACAACTCCAGGGGTGATTGGTTTATGGCCTTTGGTTGTTGCTGGGTTGGTTTTGAGTGTTCCTGAGTTGTCTTTGGCCTTGTTCCTGACTGTTCCATGCCTTGTTTGTGACCAGAACTCCTCTTTTCTCTTGGTTTTGAGCCTTGTTGGTTTTTACCCATTTTTTAATTTTCTAGCTCATTACATTTACTGTTTGGGATCTGCTAGGTTGTTTGAGTGATCTCCTCTGCATTTCTATAACTAAATAGTGGGATTTTGTTTGCATTTTTCATTTCATTATATTGAAAAATACAAAAACGTAGTTTTGCATTTTCCTTTTGCTCATAAGTGAAAAATACAATTTTTTTTTTACTTTTATGTACTGCATTTTGCATATGAGTGCTTGTGATTTTATCTAGGATCTGCTTGTGCATTGAAAATATAAAAGAGTTTCATTTTTATTTCGAAACCGTTGGATTGATTTTCATTCTAGTGGCATTGTTTTTATTGGATAGAGGAGTCTAGAGTTTGACGATTTTGCATACTATTGATTCATATACATCATTAGTTTGGGTAACCACAGCCATTAAAATTAACGCTTAATCTTAAAATTGATTAGAACGATTTTATTTATAGGGTACACCAACTAGCATAGGTTTAGGGTCTTGGAATAGATCATTGTGAGTTAACAATTCAAGACTACTAGATGAAACATTATGTGTCTGACTAGAGAGTGGTGAAATCCATGGTATACATTAGTGTTCTCAGGAAGCTCTACTCGGACCAGAGTTAAGCACGAGGTCACTGAAGGTTGGTTGCGGAGATAGCCCTCCAATATTGGCCAAACGTGAGAGATATTTACAGGATTTGTTCGTATATGGGGACTCTTGGGAGATTTGACCCTCTTGAGTTTCGGGCTTAGCTACCCTGCCCATATGATGGATCCCACCTGGGACTGTCCCCCTGAGCATTGGTTTTACTATGGTGACCATAGTTTCCTTACCTAGGTATCGCACTGGGTGCTTGCAGTGGTTATACTGTTCGTATCCTGAGTCAGATAGGGGTTGGACAGCACAGTTGTTTGTTGCCAAGGGTTCCGACCCTTTACATGCAGTGAATCCTGCAAACCTTTATAATGATTATGTTACCTCTGGCTATAGTTTGGGAGTCTCAAGCCTCTCTTAGGTGAGACATACCGACTGTAGTGTCGGGAGCTCATTTAGCCACTCTGTTTTTCTGCTCTTGGCTATAGTTTCTCTAGGTGTGTGCTCTTGATTTTATGTTTTTGATCGATATTTTGGCCACTAGGGGACACTTTGATTTTATAGTCTCTCTGATGATATCGTGGCACGAAGTCCTGCTCTCCACCGATCTCGTCGGTTGGTTGGTTTACCAGCTGTCGAGCTTGCACGCCGTGTTGATAGGGGACGTTGGCGGGCTCCCTCCGAGTCTTTGGATTCTTACGAAACATATATCATCGAGGTCATGAATGCACATTCTGGCATGGGAGAAATCCCTATGACTCCATTAGGTAGAGTCGAACACACTTCAGACACCCTTACTCCTCAAGAGGCGTGGGGGGATGATCCACCTGAGACCCAACCTAGTTTGTTTGGTCCGGATCCACCCGAGACCCAACCTAGTTTGTTTGGTCTGGATCCACCCGAGGACGACCCGTTTGATCCTTTGAATCCACATGATTTCCATTATGGGATGCCAGAATTACATGATGGCACAGTTCCTATGACCAATGCTACCGCATTATCTTTTGGTATTCCTGGTTACAACACAGTTGATCCTTCCACTGCATTTGGTAGTCATGCTAGCACTAGTCATGGTGTTAGAAACACTGCACCCACTGGGGGCAATACCCTCACTGGGGCACCACATTTTCCACTCACACACATAGTATGGGGATCGGTCACATTCCTCCTAACAATGCAAATGTTGGAAGAAGGCTGCCTCCTAGGACTACCCATCCTAATAGGAAAACGGTTTGAAATACGACTCGCCATCCACAACACAATACACATGCCTCTACCCGTCAACCGAGGACCACCTTTGCTAATGTTAACAATATTCCTCCCAATCACGAGGGTGGACATATACCATATAGTTTTACATCCGTTGCCGCTACTAGTAATGCTAATGTAGGAGGTGGGAATATACCTCATACTCATGGTCACAACGCCACCATTCCTGCTACTAGTAATACCAATGTCAAGGTTGGGAATACATCTCATACTTATGGGAACCACATGACTGCTCACGCTACTAATAATGCTTACATAGGGGGTGGGAACATACCTTATAACCAGGGTCATTACAACACGGTTCCCGCTACAAATAGGACGTATATGACCCATACTTATGCTGGAAACCCTTACTACAATACATTTGATGCTGGCCATCATTACAACCCACCTTAATATGGTGCTCAAAATCCATATATACCTGCTTACTCTCACACGGGTCAGGTTGGAGGAGGTTATCAATATTATGGACATGGTCAAGCTTATGGTCAGTTACATCCGTATATTATGCAGTTTAATGGTCATGTTCAAGATTATGGTCCTTCTTATCATTCAGGTCTTTACAAACAACCTTTTATGGGAGCTTATAATCAATCTTTCTAGCCGCAGCTCATGTTCCTTGTTCGACTGAACCTTCCAGATCTTTTGAAGCTCACGAATGATCCAATGTGTCACGATCCTAATTGGACTTCGGTCCCTACCAAGCTCCCTTCAGACATTCCTAAGTTTGAGGGGAAAGGTGGTGAGGATCCGGGTGATCATGTCATAACTTTTCACCTTTAGTTCTCTTCCAACTCGTTGAATCATGATTCCATTCATCTGCGACTATTTCAATGCACCCTCACCGGGGTAGCCACAAAGTGGTATGTTGAGTTTCCTGGGGGCACTTATAGGGGTTTCAATGAGATCGCTTTGGTTTTCTTGGACCATTTCCAGTTTCCGGTTCATTACGATACGGGTACTGAACTATTGTCTACCTTCCGTCAGAATAAGGCCACACACATTTATGATCACATTCAAGAGTGGCGTCGATGGAAGAGATTAGTGAAAGCCAACATTCCTCCAGATTTTTTGCTGGAATGGTTTCTCAAGTCTTTACTTCCATATGTTTCTAAGGATGTTTCGATGTGTGGTATTATGACCGAGGAACAAGCCATCTTAAAATTTCAGCAGTTAGATTTACTATATTCTCAGTCTGGAATTTTGTAAGACATTCTTCCTAATGCACCGCGAACACGACATGAGCCCAAGTCAGTTTCTGGACCACATGCTAACGGCATTGTGGGATCTGCAAGTACTCTCCCTATAGATTTGGTTTCTAATCAAATACAAAATTTGTCTCTTAACCAGTCTACTCCTGAATAGGTTCACACCTTGTCCACTTCCACCCCATCGTTTGATGTACAAACTGTGCAATCGACAAACTCATCGGGTAACCAGCAACCTGGTGGTAAGAAGAAGGGGAGAAACAACTATAAGGGTGGAAACAATGGGAACAATAATAGTAATCGCAATACCCCTTGTAAGGAGAATGCCAACCCTCCTCGGGAAGGCGTAAATGCTGGTGAGGACCGTAAACCTAGGCGTAAGGTGAAATTCCCTTGCAAGCTTTGTGGGGAAGATCATCTTACTCACTTGTGTCCTTGAATAGAAGAAGCATCGAAGCATCTTGCACAGAGCCCAGCTGTGTTGAAGGATCCCCTTCCCCATCATCAAACATGGCTTTTCATGCTCCTGCAACTTGTTATGGACCTAATGAGACTACAACATCTTCTTACAATACTAGTGGTTGTGGATGCATGAATATGGTCCAATCATAGGTTAGTGTTGCTACTCGTCAACGCGAATATGGTGCACTGCAACTGAATATGGGGAATGAGCCTCCCCCTCCTCCTGATAATTCCTTGCATATCAAGAAGCCCTCTATTATGCCACGGATACCGAAAGGTGTTCTTAAGCGCTCTATGCATAATCCCAATGCTCGAGCCACCCAAAACTACTCTCTTGAGAATATTTGGGCCAAACTCCATGTGCCATGTCGGCTCTTGAATTTTTACAAGCATGTCCTTCTCAAAGGTATTCCCTTTTGAGTGCTTTAGGAGTTCAGGATGGGGGAAGTCCTAATGTTATCAAGTTTGACACTACTGACATTCATCCTCACTTACCTTACCACGTGGCTTTTCAAATCCATGTGGAGTGCCTTCATAATTTCGTCAAGAGAATGGTGGTTGACGAAGGTGCTTCTGTGTTAGTGATGTCTTTATCTTGTTGAAAAGCGCTTAGCTCTCCTCCTCTACTCATGTCTAGGACCATGATCACTGCATTTAACGGTCAGTCATTTAAGCCGCATGGGATTATCCCTTCCCTTGTTTTCCACTTGGGAGGTAAACCTGTGCCTATTGAAGTCAAGGTGGTTGATCGGGCCATCGACTACAACCTTCTCCTGGGTAGGAATTGGATGTATGCTATGAAAGCTGTCGCGTCTACTGTATTTAGAGTTATTTGCTTTCCACATGAAAGCAATATTGTGACAATCAATCAGTTGGATTTCGTTAGTCCTTCTCCCACAGCATCCATGGGATCAATGGTTCCCCAAGTCAAAGATTCTTAGCTGGAAACTAGGAACATTGGTGTAGGATTGTATCCATCCTTGATGGGATTTTTCGACCTCCCTACACCAATCTCCTTCATAGGAATCATCTTCGATGATGCTCCTTCCTCATTGAGTCATGTACTTTTTCGGACATCACACTTTAGTGATCCGTGGGATCCACCTTCCGCGAGTTCCCCGTCTAGAGACATTTCGCACATTGAGATGGATATGCCCTTGTCTTCAGTTAATCTTGCTCATCATGTTCAACTAGCCATTGCAGATTCGGATCTCTCTTTTTCATGGATAGTAGAGGAAGATCCTGTTATGCTACCCACATGTGCAGTCGACCTATCTTGTTCACATGGTTTCCTCGACGGTATTTTACCTTTAGATGAAGTTTTTATTGAGTCCATGAGTGGTGATGACAAGTTATGGGGTGGTCTTTATCATAGATCTCACTCCCCTCCTCCCCTTGATCTTATTGAACAAGATGAGTATAGAATACAGTCTACCATACATTTTGATCCAGGCATAGTTTTGTCTATCCCTACTTTGACATTAAATTCTTATCTCCCTAGTGATGAGTCTTTAGAATCTCCTATAGATCCGCAAATCGGTGATCCTGCTTAGTTCGATTTTACTTCTAGAATTTCCAACTCCCGTGATGATGAATTTGCCACTGCAGATTCCTTCACATCCTTCAGCGTTGCTCTTCATTTTGAAGATGATCATTTTGATCCCTCAGGTATTGGTACTATGGCACCTTTAGTGCTTAGCTCTAACTATGTTATGTCTAAGGTTAACAATAGTGAAGTTGAAAATGTTTCTACCGCAGTGACTTGTATCAGATCTTTCTTTACGTATGTTTTAGAGATGATCTTGGTACTTATGTTTCTTAGAGACGTGATTCTTAGCTGGACTTATACTTGTTTACTGGTCCTTATAGATGTTTGCTCCGGTCATGGCAGGCATATTCAGAACCTTGCATATAGGTTTTGCATATAGGTTTAGGCCTCCCCATTGTTATGATGCATTGGAACCTTTTACCATCCAAATTCGCAGACACCCCCTGCATGTCCTTATCTTGCTCATGTTCCTTGCATTATGCATAGCTTTGTTCTATGCGCTTGGAAATAGTCTCACTTGTCCCTGACACTCTTCTGCTCCCATTACAAGCATTCTTCCACCTTTACTTCGAGCTTGTTAAAAACCGTAAGGCGTTTACGAGCATTCTTCCATCTGCCCTTTTAGCTTGTTAAAAACAGTAAGGAGGTCATGAGTTTACTTTTTCAGGCTCGTTAAAAATTTACGAAAAATATTTTTATAAAGTATATTTAAGCACTTGTTAGACTTTTTCAAATCAAACAAGATTTCCGAGTATACTTGTCATTTCAGAATCGTTAAAGCATTTGAAGCGACATCCATTTAGGTATAAGTTTACCCCTTTTCTGGACCTTTGTGGATTAATTACGAAAAAGGTATACTCTAGTCATACGTGACTAGAAGAGTTCTTCTCTCATTGTTTTACACTTTTTCGGGTGAGGAGAATAACTTTACGAAAAAGGACTCCCCTTTTATGTCGAATTGTGATTGCATTGCATTATCCTGCTTGTCGCTTGAGACTTGTGTCGGCTCCCGCTTACTCAATTGTTATCCTAGTGCCTGAGCACTTTCCCTGTTGAGCCCTGCAGAGATTCCATTTCCCCTTCACAATTTGATGACCTTATGACCCTAAGGGAACAACCCCCCCGAGTGTCCACATCCTGCACATGCTTCCTTACATTGATCATAGGTATGTTCCACTGCTTGGGACTAGTCTGCTCGCTATTTGACACTTGTTCCCTCACTTGTTGTACTATAAGCAATTTTATTCTTTTTCAAGCTTTTCCAAATATGAAAAAGACTAAAAAAAATCAAATATTCCCAAAAGCCGAATGGGATTATGGTTACTACTTCTGGTTGGTCGCTGTTGTGTCGCCTTTGAACAGAGCATTCATTCCACTCCATACATTATGAGTCAGGACTATAGTTGGAACTTAGGAGTTGTACTTGTTTCTCAGTTTACTCCACCGATTGGTTAAGCTTCCAGTCACTATGGAGCCCTTTGTTGATGCCTCCTGCATCGCACTGTCTATATTGAGTCTATGCTTCTTGAGTCTATCCATTTGTTCATGCTCTTGTTCAAAGGAAGTCCTGAAACCAGAGTCGTCCACTCCTCAAATCTCTTGACTATTGCATGTCGGTCATCCTTATTGAGTCAGTCCGTTTCACCTGAGTTCTTCCAAATATTTCAGAGTAGCTGGTACCTCATCCTAGTTGATGGGGGATTCCTTAATGCCCTCCTTCCAACGAGTTTCATTTCGTCGACTTCAACCCATTTATTCCAGAATTTGAGACTTAGAGTTCGGTTGAGTACCTTGAGGCTTGCAGTAATTAGTGGTAGGTTCTCTCGCCATCGACATTTTTGGGAATACATCAATGTCCCCTGATCGATGGATTCATCTTAGTGTTCGACTTCAACACATCTATTCACACTTTGATGATTGTACTATGTGCGATGATGCCCATTTTCATTATTGGTGGGTTATCTCACGTCTGTTAACGGTATACATCATTGACCGGTAATCAAACGATGTCACATCAGGTTCGACCTCAAGTCCTTTATTCACTTGATGGGACTTGCACTGTAGATGATTTTTGTAGAAGACCCCAGGTGATAGTGGCATTCAATATGCTACTTATGATCATGACTTTACATGTGAGATATCACCTCTCAGATATCAGCAATTTGTACCTCCAGTTTGCACCAGTTGTTTCCTTTTCAGTAGGGAACCATATCTTACTGTAGAGGGATCATGGCTATGATCACTTATGATAGATATTCACTATGTACTGCCTATTCATGGCTGCTGTATCAGATTGTTTTACTGTACCGACATGTATTCATAGATACTATTGTGTTATGATGAGTGAGCTGCTCCTTCCACTTGTGTCTCCATCACTCCACTTCTGAGATTTATAATGTATTTTGGCCATCGTAGCATTAGTCTCTGACCTCACACATTAGGGGGAATCTATTACAACATATTTTTCCACCTTGTGAGCATCAGCACTCTTTGGCCTTCAGGATCCATTTCTCTAACTCAGAGGCACTTTATGTCCTTCAGACACACTTTTTCCCTATTTTTCTTCCTATATGCTAGTTGTTCCACTTTAGCCAGCGTACCCGCGAGCTGCACCACTATTGCCCGCGGGTGACAAGTAAAATGGTAAAAGTCACTTGTAAATTACTTTTTACTCCCAAAAAGCGGTCTTAGGGTCACCCTCCGCCCTCCATTTGCCCCGAAATGTCTCGATGTGTCTTTTCACTTACCTTTGGAAGGACTATATATTGAGCACATATGGCATATGGACGAGAGAAGAAAGAGAGAGCAAGATAACTCTAGTGTATTTTTTCCGCATCTTGAGTCTACACTCATTGATCCTTGTTGTTGTGAACCCTTTATTTTCACCTTCCAAACTCCTATCATAGTTTGAGTTTGCCATTCCATGGATGATTGAAGTGGTGGAGGGACAAGTGGAGAGACCCAGTTCTTGGTTTAGATTGGTTGCCGACAAGAGGTCGTATCACATTGTAATTCTTGTTATTTATTAATAGAAATACTCATATTCTCGTCCATTAATGTTGTGAATGTTGTTTATATTACATTGGGTTTCATTTACTTATGATATCATGGACCATTGTTATAGATGATGTTAATTTCTTTCTCATATTATATGCGCTTGTTGTATATTGGCTGTCAAGACTAATTTGCAGGTTCAAGTGCAAGAATTGAAAGCTTCAACAGGGATCTACATCGAACATCTGGATCGAGGTTGGTTATATTCTCCATTGTCTTAGCATTTCCGTTTATATAGCATAGAATTGAGGATTGAGTTAATTTCTGGTAGTCAGCTGTCTGTTGTGGTTTACCCCAAGCCATAGGAAGTTTTCTCCATAACAAATTGAGTGTAATTTTGCCTCATTGACCTGGGAGATGTGCCCATAGTCCTATATAGGATATGTTCCCCATGATTCTACTAAGAGGATGATGGCATACAATATTCATCACTGAGTCTATTGCAGATCCCGAAGTCTGATCCATTGGTTGGAGTTCTTGTTGGGCGGTTCAACTCCTTCATTCAGTAGGAACCACGTTGGAGGGCCGAAATGGATGTTTTGGTTTATACCTATCTAAAAAATTATGGACATTGAGACCTGTTCCATTGCGGTTTTAGCACCGTTTCCAATAAGAAACACTTTTTTTCTCATAAAAAAAGGTGTATGGATGAACAAGTTATGGCCATTTTACTAGATCTGGGGGTTCCAACTGTGAAGAACGTGCCTTTGCTTTTATGTATGGTTGGGTGAATTCGCCCCTGAGAAGCTTCTGAGACGTGGTGAAACTCCCATTAGAATACAACATCCCATGGTCATCCTACATATCATATATAGTGGTTATACCACCCCTTATTACTCTTCTCTGAGAATTCTTCTCTAATCATTGTAAAAATCCAAGAATAGTGACTATCTACAATGTCTGAGGCTATGCCATTTAATGTTTAGATTAATGAACTCAATTATTATTTTTTTTATACTGTACATTACATATCAGAGCCACATAGAATATTAGAAGAATAATCAGATATCCTCCTTTGGCATTTTGAGCCCTATCTTTCAAGACTAGTTCAATGCACACTTTTAATTGACTAGTTTTCCATTTTATGCATTATCAAGAGTTCATAGTAACTATTTCTATTTATGAAGGTTGTTTTTATTTTTTAAATTCATTTAGAATCCATACCCATCCAAAAATCATAGATTCTTGAACCTCTCTAGCTGTTTGAGTCCACTGTTAACAAGACTAGCTCATTGGGCACCCGAATTTGACTAGTTTTGTAGTTTGATCAATTAATGAGTTCCTGTATGCCCAAATTCTATTTTTTCAGTTTTTTTGGGTCCTCGAGACATTGCTAAAGGTCATACCACCATCATATTTTAAAATTTGAACACATCTAAGTCTGTTTGGAAGAACTTGGAAAATTACTAGTTCAACAGTCCTACATGGTGTTCTTTTCCTCCTTGCACCCAAAAACTGTCAAATACTCCCAAATAATCCGTAACTCTTTCCTATCATCCAACAAGGGGTTAATTACCTGTCATCCACCTCTGGTTGATGTCAAGTGTAAGTGGAAGATTTTAGTATCCATATGTTGGTGTGTCCAAGAAGCATTGGAGTAGACTTCATCCTAGCTGATGTTCGAACCATAAATGACCCCAGTACATTGTGCTTAGAACTAATAATAAAGACTTGATGTTTCTGTAATTTCTGATACACACTCCCTAGTATATTTTTCAAATCCAAAATCGTTCTCTTATCAAGGTCTAGGTGGGTTAATCACTAACCAAGACTAGTTTCATCTTAACTAGTTTTGAAGACTAGGTTCTGTTATGCAATTTTCTAATTTTAATATTTGAGTTTAAGTTGATATCCTCTGAGATCATATCAAGGATATTATAGTGGTATCATATCTCTTTCCTCTACTCCTATGTAAATAAGACTCTTGATTCGATGAATTTGCATCCATGTCCATGTTCAGTGAAGAAGACTCTTACTCTGATGATGATTTTTATGAGCAATATGATGATGACTATGGTGAGCATTATGAAGAGTATTGCAGATAGTATGAGGAAGGAAATTTCCAAGAGGTACCTTCTACAAGTATCTCCCATCATATCATACTTGGAAGGAGAAATTATGGTTATTCTCATAGCAATATGTGTGAAAAATTTGCCTGTTCCATAGTCAAAGATCAACCTACTTGTGAAAAGAGAAGAAAAATATCCGAAGCTTCGTTGGATGCATGTGCTTCATACTTGACGAGAATTTTTGGATCTACTTCAAAAATATTCTGAAAATATCTTGATCCTAAGGAAACTAAAGAGCAAGATACATCAACTCACTTGAAGGAGCAAGAACAATGTGCAAATAAAACATCTGTAGAAGATGAAGATACAATCCTCACCGAGGAGGGTTGAAAGCATGAAAAATACACCACTGATTGTACTAAGGATCATCTAGTTCTTAATCAGAAAGTCACTTCTAAATGGTGCCAAGAAGAGGCATCTACTATTGATTGTTCAGGTTCTGAAGAAGCATCTACTCTTGATTGTTTAGGTTCTGAAGAAGCATCTACTGATGGATGCTATGAAGAAGTACCTCCTGATGGGTGCCTAAGTTTTGAGGATACATCTACTGATGGATGCTCTCATCTCTATATTGGTGACATAGATATCATCAATTATGAGGTTGCTGCAAGTCCTAAATCCATGGATCATGAAGAAGAATACCTTGTAGCAGAAAAATATGAACCAAGATCATATTCCTAGTCACAACTTGAGTTTCCATGTGAGGTTGATCCCATGGAAAAAGAATAAGAGGAAGTTCTCTCTCATGAACCATCCTTAATTTAAGGGTCTTTGAATATGAGTGAAAGGAATATTTATGAGGCCCTTAGAATACTCCATGGCACTCAAGCATCAGTATCAAATTGTTGTTGGAGATTTTTTGTATTGGAGGAGCTATCCTTCCTTGAAGACATGGAGAAGATTCAAAGAGCAATGTGAAACATCGAAGGTAATTTCAAGTCTTTGATTTTTCATAGAAAGAATTTCGTTGAGATTAATGATTAGTTACATGAAGGATACTTGAATAATAATGAGGATATTCATAAGCTCAAAATTCAAAATGAGAAACTTCTTGAAGGTTCCAAGAGACTTGTTGTTCCTCCTATGTTTTAGATGGTCATATGGTAGATTGCTTGGAGGATTCTCATGACATGATGGATCATGAGAAACATGGCAATTGTTGATGTATATGTAACTTCGGAATGTATTTCACATATATGTATATTGTATTCCTATAGAGATGTTATTATTCCTCTATACGGAAGTGTCGTTATTTATATTGTAAGTGTCGTAACTTATACTTGATGGGTTATTAGACCACCTTGTTTGGGGTCAGCCCTGTATAAGTCATGTGGGTCAAAGGGTTATTAAACCACCCTATTGGGGGTCGGCCCAGTCAGCATTATGTTATGTGGTTAAGTTAGAGCCTACATGAGTTAGGTAAAAAGGCAAGTCAAGTCAAGTATAAATAGAGTGCGGGAGGCACTCTATTTTCTCACTCACTTCTCACTCATGCACTCAAGGAGGAGTGGTGCACTTATGGAGGAGGAGGATCTGCTGCTAGGTTATGTCTATCTCTCATGGTTGGTTGTATAATTTCTCTATATATCTCTGAGGAAGTTATTGGGGTTTTTCACCTTTATGGTGTTCCCCAAGTAAATCTTTGTGTCTCTTGTGTGCTTGCATTATTGTCTCCATGATTGATATGCTGTAGATATGATGTACATGTTGTTCTCTCAGTTAAGATCCTAGATCAGATTGAAGTAAATTCTGAAAATTTAACAGCAATTTGCATGTGCTTGATGTGTTTGAGGTTGATCTTGATGAGAGCCAAGAACTTGTTATGGTGGAAGAGGAACTTGGGTTGCCTCTTGGTGCTGGTTACACACTTTTTGAAGAAGTGCATGATTCCACTACTTGGAACCAACCTATGAGGAATTTTTCTCACTTTTGAGGGAGGTGCATGATCCTACCCTTATGGAGCCTTCACATGACGAAGGTTTCACACAATCTGAATATATGGGTGAGTTGGTTCATTCTCCTACACCGTACACTTCCACATTTTGCATCATTCATCCTAATGAAGTATGGGTGAAAGGTTTATTTTTGATGGTGCCACATGAGTGGTAGGAAACTCCCATCTCTCCTTTTGATGATGCCATGAATAGAGAAGCTTCTTCTTTTCATTTTCAGCAGCATCCTTTCTTACCTTATGATGATACACATATTCATGGATGCACATATGGTACTCCTTTGATCCCCTTGAAGGCCCATTGTTCTCTTTGTTCCTTACTTGATGGGAGAGTTCCTTCATCCAATGTTTGGGTAAAAGGCCACATGGAAGAATTACTTGAAACCTTCCACACCTCCTTGGGGAAGCATCCATTTCTCTCATTTGATGACTCTAACATTCATGGATGTATTGATGAGACTTATTTGAGCTACTTGAAGTTTGCTTGTTTTTTTTTGTCCTTGTTTCAAATTTTGGTAGATTTTCTTCATTCAATTCTTGGATGAAAGAACATATGGATGATTATTTTGAATATTCTTACATTATTTTGGAGCAGAACTATATGGCATGGGATCCTCACCTATGTCATTGTATCAATTTTGATTGGCCACTTGATGCTTGTGTGCACTTGGAAAATGGTGGTCTACTTGCTTGGATGGATAAGCACTTTCATGATCCTTTGGTAAGGCACATTATTGATGTACATTTGTATGATGTTGATATGTACTTTGATGATACATATTTTGTAATTATTATGTTTGGGAGGATTCTCATTAGAGAGTGGGATTCTAGCATTCCACACTTAGTTGAAATAATTTGGAGCATATTGTACACCTCCTACTTTGAGGTATTGTTTTGGAAGACCTTGTGCATTTCTATCATGCACAAGAATTGGTACAAGGGAATCCCACATTATGATTTATATGTTTTCACACTATGTATTGTTAGGATGCGCAAGTTTTGGGACCCTATCATCCCATACTTGCTAGAATGGTTCTTGATGATATTGTGCACTAGGAGGGTGTTAAAATTCAATATGCTAAGACATAAAATAACAGCATTACATTCCATTTCACAATAATAGCATATACAGGATCACTGAAGAAACAACAAGCATAGCATAAACACAAGAGACAGAGATTTATCCTGGGAAACCCTCATGGGGTAGAAAACCCAGTAAAGCTTCCTCAATATAGATGACCAGCAATATACAAAGATGCAAACCCTGAGCATAAGCTCCTTCTTCTCCATAGCAGACCTCTCCTCCACAAGTGCGCCTTTCTCAAGTGAGAGTGTGTGTATAATGAGGAACACACCTCCTCTATTTATACACTTCTCTGATATGTATTTTACACAAGTACATGTAGGCTCGTATTTAACCATTAGGTTAAATACCCCATTATAACTGACTGGGCCGACCCCTCTAGGGTGGTCTAATAACCCTTTGACCCACATAACACATTTAGGGCCGACCCCCACTAGGGAAGTCTAATAACCCGAGTTACCACATTCCGACGGAGGAATAAACATCTCCGGATATACAATAAGATCTTCACAGAGGAATGAATCATCTCCGGAATAATAAAGTACAAATATAATATTCTTTGAAGTTACAATATCTCAACACTCCCCCTTAACGAGAAGGATATTATAACAGCATCTGCCCGAGCAAGGAGTCATCAACATCATACATGATACATCTATAAATCACTGGAAGCTTTCTCAACATCATCAGTAACTCAAGTAGTTACTGGAACATCACTGTCAACATCAATCATCAACATTACGATCTTTAGCATCGTCTTCATACGATCAGCAGCATCGTCATCACACGATCAGCAGCATCGTCATCACACGATCAGCAGCATCATCATCACACGATCAGCAGCATCGTCATCACACGATCAGCAGTATCGTCATCACACGATCAACAGCATCGTCATCATACGATCAGCAACATCGTCATCACATGATCAACAGCATCGTCATCACACGATCAGCAGCATCGTCATCACACGATCATCATCATCATCGTCACACGATCATCATCATCATCGTCACACGATCATCAATATCGTCATCACACGATCATCAGCATCGTCATCACACGATCATCAGCATCGTCATCATACGATCATCAGCATCGTCATCACACGATCATCAGCATCGTCATCACACGATCATCAGCATCGTCATCATACGATCATCAGCATCGTCATCACACGATCATCAGGATCTTCATCACACGATCAGCAGCATCGTCATCACACGATCAGCAGCATCGTCATCACACGATCAGCAGCATCGTCATCACACGATCAGATTTACAGGATGATCAATCCTGCTCTCTTTAGGACATGAGTCCATGGATGATGCAATCCAGATCAAGTTCCAGGATGATCAATCCCTATCACAACTACAGAGCCAGCCCTGTTTCATGCTGGATGTATCACAACTACAGAGCCAGCCCTGTTTCATGCTGGATGTATCACAACTACAGAGCCAGCCCTGTTTCATGCTGGATGTATCACAACTACAGAGCCAGCCCTGTTTCATGCTGGATGTATCACAACCACAGAGCCAGCCCTGTTTCATGCTGGATGTATCACAACCACAGAGACAGCCCTGTTTCATGCTGGATGTATCACAACTACAGAGCCAGCCCTGTTTCATGCTGGATGTATCACAACTACAGAGCCAGCCCTGTTTCATGCTGGATGTATCACAACTACAGAGCCAGCCCTGTTTCATGCTGGATGTATCACAACTACAGAGCCAGCCCTGTTTCATGCTGGATGTATCACAACTACAGAGCCAGCCCTGTTTCATGCTGGATGTATCACAACTACAGAGCCAGCCCTGTTTCATGCTGGATGTATCACAACTACAGAGCCAGCCCTGTTTCATGCTGGATGTATCACAACTACAGAGCCAGCCCTGTTTCATGCTGGATGTAACCTAGAGTAATTCTAGGATTTGTCACGTACATTTTGAACCGAGGTCCAGGGACGATTCAGTCCTGTCGTTCAGTTATCGGAGACCTCATGTCTACGGCTCTTCTTTAGGTCTGAAGTCCGGGAATGATCCAATTCCCTCACATGTTCATCAAGAACTTCATTATCGAAGACATACGTCTACGGCTCTTCTTTCGGACTGAAGTCCAGGAATGATCCAATCCCTTCACATGTTCATCAAGAACTTCATTATCGAAGACATACGTCTACGGCTCTTCTTTCGGACTGAAGTCCAGGAATGATCCAATCCCTTCACATGTTCATCAAGAACTTCATTATCGAAGATATACGTCTACGGCTCTTCTTTCGGACTGAAGTCCAGGAATGATCCAATCCCTTCACATGTCCACGAAGGACTTCATTCTCGGAGACCTTATGTCTACGGCTCTCTTTAGGACTGAAAGTCCAGGGATGATCCAATCCCCTCAACTGTCCACTAAGGACTTCATTCTCGGAGACCTCACGTCTACGGCTCTCTTTAGGACTAAAAGTCCAGGGATGATCCAATCCCCTCAACTGTCCACTAAGGACTTCATTCTCGGAGACCTCACGTCTATGGCTCTCTTTAGGACTTGAAAGTCCAGGGATGATCCAATCCTCTCACATGTTCATCAAGAACATGTATCCTCATCATCATAACATGTATCACCTCAACATGCATCATCAAAACATGTAAAACCACAACATGTATCATCATCATCAAAACATGTATAACCACAACATGTATCATCAACATCAAAACATATAGGACATGTATCATCAACATCAAGACATGTATAACCACAACATGTATTATCATCATCAAAACATGTATAACATGTATCATCAACATCAAGACATGTATACATCACAACTAGCATGTATTCTTACTAATACACCAAAACATGTATACATCACACCAAAACATGTATACATCACAACTAGCATGTATTCTTACTAATACACCAAAACATGTATACATCACAACTAGCATGTATTCTTACTAATACATCAAAACATGTATACATCACACCAAAACATGTATACATCTAGCATGTATTCTCACCAATACATCTATCATCAAAAGCATGTATAAGTAAAGCTAAGTATTCTAAGTATAAGAGTCCTAAATCTAAATATTTCTAAGTAACTGGGTGTAGAGAACAAGTTACCTCATCAACGACCTTGTTGTTTGATGAGACAATCTCATCAGTAGTGACTATAATACTCCCCCTTTCGAGGAGGGTCCTTTTGAACTACACCAAGCTTGTCTCGGAAGTATTCAAACTTCACTCGAGACAGAGGTTTGGTTGGTAACTTCTTCACTTGACGTAGAGGCTTGGTTAGTACAACGGTAACCTGTTACAAATTCAAACTTTTAGAGTTCCTTTCTGTGTCATATCTTGTTAGTTCCCTATGTTCTTTGACTTATCATGGAACACTAGATTCTATGTCATCTTGATACAACTCTAATTATCACATAGGATCTCAGTTGGTTCTATCTCTAAGTCAAACAATCCTAAAGCCAAACTTCTTCACAACTAGCAGAGCAAGCAGCCATAAATTCCGCTTGTGCTGAGAGCCACACTAGACTGCTTCCAGCTAAACCACGAGATCATGGCTAATCCCAGACAATAACATCCTCTCGATGTGTTCTTCTTGTCTGATACACTTCCTGCCCAAACAGAATCTGAATAGCCATCTGAAGTCATGATCTTCAAGATAGCATAGATCAAATTCTATCGTGTCCTTTATGTGCCTCATCACATACTTTGCAACTATCAGGTAAACACATCTAGTTTCCACTAGATACTAACTCAAGGTGTTCAAAGCATATATCTAACCTAGTATATGTTAGATATATCAAAGACCCAATAATTTGACTGAACAGAGTTATATCCACTAACTCCGATGAGTTATCCCCTAACAGCTTCAAGTTGGAATCCATAAGAGTGGCCATTCCAACACCTCAAGTCATATTTCTCATCATACTTTCCCTGGTTTAGAAATATTCCTTCTGAGCCTTGCCATACTTCCAGACCTAGGAAGTAAAGCATCAAATTGAGATCTTTCATTTTTCATTTCTGCATTGAATGAACTTCTGCATATCTATCTGTGCCATCTCTCGTTAGATGGGTCTACTGATATGAGCCTCAATATCATTCGAACTCTGTGATGAGTTCCTTCTTGCATCCATGTCATATGTGTATCATATTCAACCTTGTAGCAAAGGTTGAGATCCACATCACCCATGGTGATCATTAAGCTTATCAAATTATTATCGATCCTAGGTACCTATACAGAACCTGATTCATACTTCTTCTTTAATTACACCATACTTGGAGCAAACATCTTGTCGTGATTCTCTTCCCCTTTCTAAGAGAATCTTCTAGCCATGAGCCTTCTATATTTTGTTTGATTTGTAAATCTTCTTGTTTGAACATCCGCCACTTGTACGGTGTCCATCATTCTTCATGACCTTTCCTACAAATCAAAATTAAGTACATGATTAGTAATACTTCATAATCATCAAAAGATAACCCATTATGCATACAGATATCATTTACATAGTGATGCAACTATTTTGACCAATACTTTGGCACAACATTTTCCCATATCCTGTATGCATACAGTGGCTATCTAGATGCCTTCCATCTCTACCAGAACATACTATCAAGAGTGTGCACAACTCTCAGCATGTCAGCAAAGAGGTTTCATTCTAGACAAGCAACAATGGAATGTTTGTCCAAACATATGCACATTAGTTGTATACTGTTCAATGCTCTATGAATGTTTACACTCAGCATTATATATTCTAGGAATACAAATATGCATGCAGGCAATATCATTACTATTTCAAATAGCAACTCAAATACTTATCTTTTATGTTTGTGTGGCTGCCTCCCGCTTGATCTTCTGTATGTCTTTTGAACTTCTATTCATTATGTACCACTGTGCATGCTCAAGAGTCATCCTCATGATCTCATACACAAACATACACTCATTAGTATATTCTAAATGCTATCAAAACATTATAGTACTAAATAATCTTGAAAACGTATAGTCATGATTATAGTTAATAAACATTAGTATTCAAGATTTCAGGGAAGTCTTCTTTTACTCATGCATATCATTGATAAGAGATATAATATGCATAATCCCTTGATTACTAACTTTATGAATGAGCATAACCAATCATTCCAAGTATACTTATATAAGGGATCCTAACACAAGGTAAGATTCATGGGAAACATACCTGGATTAGTATACCTACTTGGTTATGTACAACATACCTAAACAACCTCTTCAATGATTTAGAGATCCTGAGCTAGAACCTGCATGTCTCATAGGTTAAGCATAATATAACAAAGTCATACATACCTCGTAAGTAGAACAAAGATTATGGATGAGTCTTTGTCTTCATGTTTTCATGGTCATGAAGCCTGATTTGTCTTTTTTTTTTTTTTTTTTGATGTACCTGTATCTTGTTAGCAGACAACCTCAACCTCACACAACACCATAATGCATTAGTACAATCATAAGTGTCAACACCCTAACCAATGAATATCTTTTATCATGCATTCATAATTTTGTTAAGGTGATACAACAAATCTAAAATCAAGATTGTACTAACTGTAATAATCATGAAGACAAACATACCATAAACTTAATCATGAACAAATCTCAAAACATACCTCGATGAGTCATACCTATCGAGATCGCTTGTAATCTCCTTATGTAAAGCCTTAGCCTCATCTCCCTCTGAAACATGAACTCCTTCACTTATGTAGGTGACCAATCCATCTTCTTCTAGGATTAACCCTATCCACTTGATTTGCAAGAACTGGACCTGGAGCTGGATATGGGTTTGTCAGAGAAACCCCAAAAATTCAAACTTTGAATTTCAGACTTCCGAAAGGATAGAAATATGCGCCTTGATGAGCTGATCAAACTGATATATTTAGAATTTGAAAACTGCAAAGTTTTACTCCTCAATTTTGCCTTTGAAACTTTCGGATTCAATGGACGTGACCCTGAACTGGGGTTTGATGAAGCCCACTCTTTTGCCCCATCAAAAAGTTTGAACCAAAGCTCTAAGCTTCTATTTTTCTGAGGAGCTTCCAGCCGTGGTCACAGATTTCAAAAATTCCCATTTTTACAGAAGCCCTAATTTTCCACTTTTCTGATCAAAGTCCCGAACTAGGGTCTAATCAAGCCCGGCCTTCTGCCCAACCAAAAATTCTGATCTTGGTATCTAAATTTCTATTTTGATGAGTAGCATCCAGCCGTGGTCTCCGATTACAAAAATTCCAACTTTCTTCAAAGCCCTAAATTTCGGAAGCCATGAATGAAGGTACCAAAAAATAATTCTGTTTTGACAGAAATATGTACCTGATTGTTTCTGGTGTAACTCCGAAATTTTTGATCCACAGGGTCTGAAAACGTTTCTGAGATAGCCTGACCTGTTAGCTTTCCATCCTAACAGGTCTGACCTCAATTGGATGTTCTGAGAGAGAGTTATGCCAAGTGTCGCAACGTGACCTGTTTATGGGATAATACAGGAGAGTGAACTTGTACGGAGTTCCACGTGTCACTGGTTCAACTTCGGCCTCTGAAAAAGTTTTCTGAGATAGTACAGTCTGTGTACTACCTGTCACTTTTCACAAAATTTCATTTGGAGCTTCCTAGCCCAAGTTATGACCTTTTTCCCAAGGTCACCTGATTTTGACTCAGATCTGGAAGAGGCAGAAACCCTATATTGTACAGATCATAAATCACAAAGTACAACGAATTAGAGGTTGTCCTTTGGACACAAGGTACCTGGAGATCTTAGCTTCGTCCTGTAACAATTTCAGATCCGAAAACTTTGCCAAAACGGATTTATAGCGAAAGTGCTACGATGACTGGTTTTTGCTATGTAAAACCCTAACCTTCAAATTGTCGTAAGTAAAGCAAGTGTCTTTAATGCCATACCTTGTCTTCCTTCAGGTTAGCTCTGATACCATGTTAAAATTCAATATGCTAAGACATAAAATAGCAGCATTACATTCCATTTCACAATAATAGCATATACAGGATCACTGAAGAAACAACAAGCATAGCATAAACACAAGAGACAGAGATTTATCCTGGGAAACCCTCATGGGGTAGAAAACCCAGTAAAGCTTCCTCAATATAGATGACCAGCAATATACAAAGATGCAAACCCTGAGCATAAGCTCCTTCTTCTCCATAGCAGACCTCTCCTCCACAAGTGCGCCTTTCTCAAGTGAGAGTGTGTGTATAATGAGGAACACACCTCCTCTATTTATACACTTCTCTGATATGTATTTTACACAAGTACATGTAGGCTCGTATTTAACCATTAGGTTAAATACCCCATTATAACTGACTGGGCCGACCCCTCTAGGGTGGTCTAATAACCCTTTGACCCACATAACACATTTAGGGCCGACCCCCACTAGGGAAGTCTAATAACCCGAGTTACCACATTCCGACGGAGGAATAAACATCTCCGGATATACAATAAGATCTTCACGGAGGAATGAATCATCTCCGGAATAATAAAGTACAAATATAATATTCTTTGAAGTTACAATATCTCAACAGAGGGTGCGCAAGAAGTGGGACCCAGGCATTGTTGGTCATTGGCAGCTCATTGAGAGAACATTTGGGTTGGTTGGCTTGAGAAAGAAAGCCTCTTCTCTTCCCCATGGTTTCATCTTTGTAGTAGATGGTGATGGTTTCCTACATGGGAAAAATATTTTTGGATGGACTTATGTTTTACTTGCAGGGTGTTATGATGATTTCCATGTGATTCTTATGATTCACATAGGAGAATATATGTTGTACCTTGTATTATTGAGAATCACTTGGGATCCTGGTATGAGCTTTAATTAGTCTCCACACTAAGTGCATGGTTGGATGGTGATGGAACAATCTATTGGGAGAGTTCATGAGCATTTTATAATTAGAGTGGTGCACCAGAAGCACGATGGCTCATGATGTTTAGTTGGGATGGATTTGATTATTGCTTGAGGACAAGCAATCTTGGAAAGGGAGTACTTTCATGTTCCCATTTTTTCATCACCATGAAGCAGATCAAACCACATGGATCCTAGTGACATATTAGAATTAATTAATTAATGAGGGGTTAATTTAAGGCATTAATTAATTAGAAGTTGAATTTATTTTCTTAAAAGTTTAATATGC